>CM077011.1:13750000-15000000 GCA_039090855.1 Macrothele yani | reverse complement strand
CTTTCTCGTTAACGTATGCGGTATTGTTTATATGGCCAACAAAGTTTACATTCGTTGGCGTAGTAACTATTTTCAGTGAGAGCAGTTTAATAAGTTACATTTTTTTGGCAGTGCAGCATTATAGTTGAAATGGAAAAGATTAGTCCGGACTCTCTATCGTAATACGAAGAATGTTGTGAGATGTGCCTACGTCAGAATCATCTACTCATATTAAGATGGAGAACAGCTGAAGAAAAAAAGGGTCAACTGTTAGTCTAATACAGTGTTCATTATGTACTGTTTAATGTATTGTTTATTATAATACAGTGTTGACTATTTATTGTAATACAGTATAAAATGCTACAGCCCTATGTATAATTTCGTCGTCGTGGAAAAATGTAATGTAAATAATGTTTCCTAAGCCAAAAGATATCAAAGTACTTTTGTTTCTTTAATTGTACTGTCTAATTTTACATATTTGAGTGCACATTTAGATGTTCAATTAATTACATATCAATAACACGAGCAAATTTTTGGGCTTAGAGATGTTCGTATTAACGAGGTTTGACTGTATCACATATAATGCGAAATAAGAATCACCATCGCTATAAAAGTGCGTTATGAACGTATAATTCAAGTCATTTGTCTGACTTTCAGCATGTTTCAGCACTGGTCAAAAATGTGCATCTAGGCAATTAACTTTATGAACTTGAATTTGGTAAAGAGTTTCTGAGAATGCCATATTAGTTAGTAACTGAATGGCACCCAGAGTTGCCGGGTATACCGGTTAAAATGCAACATGTACACTGGCGTGCAAAAGTTAAGGACGAGACGGTTTTTCGAATGTAACGTCGTGCAGAAGTGCTCCACATCGACTCAAATCATACCATAAGATCCCCAAGTTGTAAGAATATGGGACAAGTGAGCAAAACCGTCCAAACAAGGAAACCAAAGGATACAAAGGCACTTTATTGAAAAGGTAGCGTCGAGCACAACTGGACAGAAGACAGAAACGTCCATGTGACAGGCGGCTGCCAAGAAAAATCCAGTCTTTAGTAGGGGATATGATCACCCCTGACTGCGTTGCAAGATTTACAACGTCTGTCCATGCTGAGGACGAGGTTGTCAAAGAGCTGTTGAGGCATTGCGGCCCATTCCTCTTGCAGCGCCAATCGCAGCTGCGGAATCGTTGCTGGCGGCTGGTGACGTGCTGCCAAGCGTCTCCCGAAAAGGTCCCACACGTGTTCGATTGGATTTAGGTCCGGGGACCTTGCGGGTTAATCCATGCGTTGAATATTTTCACTCTCCAACAGCTCTTCTACAGCCACTGTACGATGAAGTGTAACGTTGTCGTCCATGAAGAGGAACTCAGAACCCACAGCACCTCTAAACAGACGCACGTGAGGCAGGAGAACCTCGGTACAATAGCGGACACTAATGACTGAACCTCCTTGGAAGATGTGGAGGTCAGTACGGCTACCAAGCATGATACCGCCCCAAACGAGAACACCGCCACCTCCAAACCGGTCCCTTTCGATGATGTTGGGGGTATGATTGCGTGTTCCCTGCTCTCTCCAGATGTGTATACGTCCAGAATCGCTCGTCAGACTAAATCGGCTCTCATCCGCAAAGAGAACTCGACCCCATTGCTGATGTGTCCAGTTCTTGTGTTCCTGGCACCACAGAAACCTCCATCTCCGATGAGCAGGCGTTAATGGCACACACCGTACTGGTCGTTGTGCAAATAGACCACCTTTGTGCAGCCTCCTGGCCACGGTAAAACGCGATAACGGACGTCCAGTTGTCTGTTGCATGGGCCTTGCGATTTCTCCTGCTGTCTGCCGTCTGTCTCTTCTCACCTGTAGGACAATATACCGGTCATCCGCCGCCGTGGTTGCTCGTGGACGACCACTGTTAAACTCTCGGACAGCTGTTCCTGTCATTTGAAATGTTCTCTGAGCTCGTGAAACGATGCTGTGAGCAATCCCGAACTCCTCGGCCACACTAGTCACACTTCGACCTTCTTCCAACTTTCCAATGACGCGACCTCGGGTAAAGTCACCCAGATGTCGTCTACTGGATTGCCTGTTAGCCATATCACACGGTGGCAGCAACTCGACGGCGTTCAAACCGATGTACACCGTGCAATAGCTTTCACCGAATTGCTGACCGTACACCTCCCGTGTGCTTTATACCCTTCCGACACTCACCCCTCCCCTACGTCATGCTGCATATATGCGCATGCCCTATAGTACCGGAACCTAGTCTATCTCCTGAGTAGTCTTTCGGTCCGTTCTGCCTGCTCGTTCTGCTGTTATGCTAATTTCTCCTCTTCATCCTTAATTTTTGCACACCAGTGTATATTCTTATTTTTACTGTTGTAAATGATTGTGATCTGAATACTTTTTGCGGACCCCTAAATACGAAAATGTTTTGTTTTTTATACAAGTATGTCAATACTGTTAGGAGTATTTGCACACATCGAGTTCAGTAATTACTTAAAAATCTCGGTTGTAAGTTCATAGCACCTCTCAATAAACTACGCAAATATTTCCATGAAGAGTTACGATGTTGCTTTTCTCTGCTTTTTTGCTTCGTTTATTTTCATAGCTCTGGCTACAGCAATAAATTTCTTCTTTAAGAAGGAATGAAATGGAAATTAGTTTGATAAACACATCCTGTGTAATCCTACAAACATACCGTAAGTGAAATAGTTTACTCAAATCAAAATCTGTAGCGAAATTCTCCTTGCACCAGGAGAGTGATTTAGATTCGTCACTATCAGAATTAAACTAGGGCTGAAATACCAGTGCCCAAATATGGGAAGCTGTTTTGCTACTCCTGATGTACATGTGATAGTATCATTTTAATGTCGATATTAATGCCAATGCATGCTAGCATGTTGGAGTTCTCAGCTGCCTCGTGAAAACTTTATGGCTACTGTAGAAAATAGCATGACAAATATATTTGCTTCCAGCAAGCACCCCTTTTGAAATTGCATCTAGAAACTTTGCCACTGTAGCTCAGACAATACTGAAAAACATTCTGCCAAAATTTAAAGTGTCTGTTACGACTCTTCGGTGAGTAATATATGGCACCCATGCACACGCACATATGCACGCAGTTTCTGATATTATTAGATCCATGCATAAATAACTTTCTAAAGCTAGCTATAAAAGTGAAACAACCTAATTTTTACTAGAATTCAGTGCTATGGGGATACGATGGTAGCAATAACACGTCAAGTGACATTCGTCGGCAGATAACCCACATGTGCGGTTAGTTGAGCTAATAACACATGGTGACCGACAAGAAGCATATTCGTTAGTCTGTTGTTTACATTTAATCTCGGGATAACCGCTGCAGAAGCACGAGAAGGGTTTATTTCGGCATATGGTGAAGAATTGGAGGTGCGAACACGTGATAATTAAATGCTACCTGCTTGTACGACATCTATTCGACTATAAAATGTTGGAAATTTACGCATATAAAAAAAGAAAAATATTTTTTGGGACCTTTGTAACTAATAACTGGTCCGAAGTAATCGTTCTAATATCAGAGATAAGATAAAAATGACAGATATAGGGCAGACGAAGCTTGAACATGATTTCTGTTTCCTATTGGAAACCACACCTCTAGTGCATTAAAAGTTTTCCTACCTATTCCAAATTTTTTGGTATTAACGTCTCCGGGAGAAAACAATTCATACGTTGTGACGTAGTACAGAGGTAAAGCACGTGTCAAGACGACAAATCTGCAGCGATATATTCCGTCGGTGTAGTTTAGTCGGTTAGAGCAACTCACTCCGGAGCGAGGAGATGTGGTTGTAATCTCTGTCACCGACAAATTCCTGTTTTCACAAAGTGTTTTGTTTCTTAATTCTGCGTTTGGCGGGGGGAGGAAAGGGGTTAAAAGCATTTCAACGAAAGGTTTTACAAGGGTTACATTTGTCACACGAATCGTTCATGGCATCGTTCAAGAGGTATGCACTCTAATCCAAGCAGCAGCATTGAAAATCAACTATGGAAGTATCAAAAGCAAAGGTTGCTTGCATGGGGCGATTCTCCGATACAACTATCACTTTTAGGAAGTGGATAAACCAAACGCACTTCCATAAACAGATCATTTGGAAAAGTAAACAGAAAACTAGAAGCAAAAATATGAAAGTTATATTATTTAAATGGCTTTCCTCTGATGATTCTCTGAAGGCAGTTAATAGTGAAAAGAATTTTTCCAGAATGTGATTAAACTAAATAAAATCCGTATATTGAAAGCTTTTACATGCAAACGGACACGTGTACACGTATACAAAAAAAACAGATTTTATTTTTACAATAAAGAAAGCATTATTACCTCTTTGTGGTTTATTTCCATAAGCAAAGCAAAACTACTTAGATGATTACAACTGCAATTTATGTAGCTGTTATCAGGATCTGGATTTTCAACTTCGCAACCGTCGGTAGACCAGTGACCTCGTCTGGAATGTCAAAAGAAAATCATGCTAAATTCTAAAAAAAAAACAATATCAGGTTATGTGAAAATGTATTTTCGTATAATATTGCATAAAGAAAAACAGGCATAGCGGCAGCTGCATGGTCAGAGGTACGAGGATTTGGCTTACCGGCTTAAGTTTGAGTACCAATTGCTTTTGCTCCTCGACGCTAGTTCTGCGACTTCCCTAGTGTCAGTGGCACTAAATTAGGAAAGGGCGACTTAGACAGATGCTCGAGGTAGTCGTCAAATCTTGAAACAGGAAAAAAAGGGCGGGGGTGGATGGGGGGGGGGGAAGGAAAGAAATATGATGCAAAAGATATGTTGGAGCTTCAAGCATAAACTAGAAACGAGGCGAAAAAAACAAACTAGAATTTTTATTACTTATATCGGCGTGTAACAATCATTATAAGGGGTTATAAACAGTTGCCTGTCCCTAATTTGGGGTAACTTGTTCTAGGTGAGGGATAAAGCCAGCTCCGTAGGTTTAACACACTGTCCTTGCCTTACCCTGAGAACTAACCCGGATCCAACGTAGATGACTGGACAGAAACCAGGGCCTCTAACCACTCCGCCACAGACTGGACTTATGCCGCAAGAGGGCAGTCGCAGACAGAATGTTGGTAAAAGACATTCGAAGACTGTCTGGAATCTTCGCGAACTCAGAAGTATCCTATTTGGAAAAAGAACTTCTTCAGAGATTGAGTGGATTTGTGTCACTGAAAAGAATGCCGTGGAATTTTGTGCTGTATTGACTATTTGTGTATTATAATTCATCGCAAGCATTTGTAGATAATATTGTGTTATACACTGGCGGAAAGTGAAAAAAGAACACCAAGAAGGAGACGTCTGATACCAACGAAATTTATACAGCATAATAACAGAATACAGAGGATAACGTGATCAAAACATTATGGCAAAATACAGCTGTATTTGCTGGTAAACTGAAAAATAACATTTCCATGTAACATGGTTGGTACGAGGTTGAACCGCCATGAACTGCGTCACATTGTACAATTCTGGCATGGAGTCTGTCGTACAGATGTTGGATGTAAGTTTGGGGTATTGAGTTCCAAGCATATTCAACCTGGACGCGTAAATCGGGGATCGTCGTGGTTGGTCGTGGAGACCGGATAAGTCGTTGTCCCATAAAATCCCACACGTGCTCAATGGAAGACAAATCCGGTGAACATGGAAGTTGTCTCACACCCTGAAATGCATGTTGCGTTGCATGTGCCGTATGTGGGTGTGCGTTATCTTGCTGGAAAACACCACGATGGACCGACCTTACAAATGGCACAACAACAGGCTGAATGATGTTGTTGATGTAGGAGGTGCTGTTTAAAGCACCCGGTACAAACACTAGTTGTGTACGGGAGTGATAGCTGATCGCTCCCTACACCAGGAGCCCAGGTGTAGGCCCAGTGTGTCGCTGGCGGATGCAAGAAGGGTGGAGACGCTCCTATGTGCGTCTTCGAACACGCATACGGCCATCGGAGGCTCCCAAGCAGAATCTTCTTTCATCGCTGAACACGACAGATCGCCATTTCGTTCTCCAGTGCAGACGTTGGCGACACCACTGCAGCCGTTCCTGACGGTGGGCTGGAGTCAGAGGTACACATGCCAGAGGCACACGTGCACGTAGACCTGCATCCAGTACACGGTTGCGGATTGTTCGCACAGTCACCTCAGGTGCAACGGCAGCTCGGATTTGCGTCGCAGTGGATGTTCTGTTTGACAACGCCGCTCTTCTTATGCGTCGATCGGTCCGCTCATCAGTCCGTCTGTGACTCCCTGTTCCACGTCTTCTCCTGTGGGAATGTTCCTCTGGCCATCTACGCCACCATCGTACCACCACCGATAATTCCCGTCCAATTCGCCCCGCAATACAACGATACGAACACCTGGCCTCGCGGGGCCCGACTAGACGAACCTCGCTCAAAGTCCGATAACTGCTGAAATCGTACACATCTTCCATGTCCAGGCATTGCAGCTTCTTCAGGGTCTTCGCACGTGTCCGTACGCGGTCGACTGATTACATTCACTTCGCCGTACTCCTTAAATACCACCGACGATAATTTGCATATTATGCCGTGCTGTGGCGTAAGCGCTCACCGGTTGGTCCCGAAATTAACATCACACCTACGTAAACTCGACCCCATTAACATATGTAAATTTCATGATCGTCCGCCAATTCCTTCTCGGTGTTCTTTTTTTACTTTCCGGCAGTGTAATTGCTTTGCTATAACCAGAATTATGGTAAACTGAAGGTGCTCACTTCCCGTATGACTCGATAATCAATAATTAATGGGAAATTCAAAACTAATAACGGAAATTATTAATCATTGAATTAGTGGAAATTCAACATGTTGCGTTATTTATTCATCCTTTTTATTACCACTGGCTTGTCCCAGGAAGATTTCTTTAGTTTCTCAAGTTGAAATTGAGATTTAAAGGATGCCGATATGATTGTGTTTGTGATATTCAAAAGAACATGAAAGCAGCATTAAATTCAATCACAGCACATCGGTTTTCCGAGTCTTTCCAAAACTACTATGAGTGCTGTAACAAAGGCATTCGGTCCGTTAGAGTCTATTTTGAGAGAGAAGTTATTTTCCCCAAACATATTTTGCTTTATTTCAATTGAGCTCAATTGTTTTCCTGCACTGTATAATGCTAAAACACTAGTATTTGACACCTTGCCTGGATACAACTACAGCAAAACACATCTCAGCTAAGGTTGACTGAGTGAAAATACAACAAAAGACATAGAATAAAAATACCAACGTTTCTCACCATGAAATGTTTATTTTACATCAACTATAGTTTTGCAGAGCGTCTGGCTCGGCTTCGTCAGGACGAAAAGCTAGAAGCTCTACGAAACTAATGTTGATGTAAAATAAACATTTCATTTCATTGTGAGAAACGTTGGTATTTTTATTCGATATTAACACCGCAAGTTCAGTAGTCATCAACTATATACAACAAAAGGCATTTGTTAGTAGAACTAGGTAACTGTTGCCTACACTACGGTGCATGTACTACAATGTATCTTTACCGTCCGTTTGATTCCAACAGCTCACTTCTGTTACCATACATATTTCTAAACGTTTAACACTGTTATTCATCCGACAATTATTTTCAGTGAGTGTCACAAATTTGTGCTGTCAGTTTGGTAACATTGGTAAAATTTTACTTTAGGTTACGTCATACCTTTGAAGTGAGTGGGAAAATTTGATAGCAGCCATGAAACTTTATTTTAGATTACGGTCAAAACTGGTTTGGTCAAACCGTAAGATTTTCCTTCTAGAATGACACCACAGCACAGAGAAATATTTTTCCGTTGTTTCTACACTTACCAACATTTGAAATTTCTGTCGGCAAACGTGCAAGATTTAGGGCGATAAATTTTAGGTACCTATATCTCTCTCAGTTCTTTCAACTTTGAAAGAAACGGAAAGCAAGCTAATTGAATTTCTTTACTTGTCCTTATATGTAGTTGCAATCTGATGTAAAATGGTACGATGGTTCACTTTGAACTTAATTATTGTAACCGTGAGTTAAAAAATGCAAAAAGTTTGAGTTTAGAAGCGAAATACTATGACCACAAAAGAAAAACGCTTTGACAAAAATAAATGACATGACAGCTGCTTTGATTCAACCATTCCACGAGCAGTATTTGAGAAAGAAAAACGTGTGGATTAGTTTTTGTCAGAACAGGATGAATGGAATAATTTTTGAGAGAGAAACGCGCGTGGACCAATTTCTTTTAGAATGAGACAAATGGGGCTACTCATGAGAGCGAGAAAAGCAGAGAGAGAGAGAGAGACTCTTGGAACAGTTCTTTTCTGAATCGGACAAATGGCACAGTTTATGAGAGAAAGCAAGACACATGAACTGGTTTTTCATAGAATTGGACGAATGGGACAGCTTATGAGAAAGAGCAAGTCTCGTGGAACAGTTTTAGACGAAAAGGTAGAATAAGACAGTTTACGAGAGAGGAAGACGAAAAGGTAGAATAAGACAGTTTACGAGAGAGGAAGACGAAAAGGTAGAATAAGACAGTTTACGAGAGAGGAAGACGAAAAGGTAGAATAAGACAGTTTACGAGAGAGGAAGACGAAAAGGTAGAATAAGACAGTTTACGAGAGAGCCAGACGAAGAGGTAGAATAAGACAGTTTACGAGAGAGCAAGACGCATGGATTACTTTTAAACAGAATAAGACAGTTTACGAGAGAGCAAGACGCATGGATTACTTTTCGACAGAAGAAAGCAGTTTACGAGAGAGTAAGACACATCGATTATTTTTAGACAGCATAAAACAGTTTACGAGGGCAAGACGCATGAATTAGTTTTCGAAAGAATACGAGAGAGACACACGGATTACTTTTCTACAGAATAAAGCAGTTTACGAGTGCAAGGCACATGGATTACTTTTCGACAGAATAAAGCAGTTTACGAGTGCAAGGCACATGGATTACTTTTCTACAGAATAAAGCAGTTTACGAGTGCAAGGCACATGGATTACTTTAAGACAGAATAAAGCAGTTTACGAGAATAAAATGCATGAATTACTTTTCGACAGAATACGAGAGGGCAAGACACATGGATGACTATTTTTCGACAGATTACGAGTGCAAAGCACATGGATTACTTTAAGACAGAATAAAGCAGTTTACGAGAATAAAATGCATGAATTACTTTTCGACAGAATACGAGAGAGCAAGACACATGGATGATTATTTTTCGACAGAATAATGCAGTTTACGAGATCAAGACGCATGGATTACCTTTAGACAGAGTAAGATGGCTTACGAGAGAGCATTGGGTAGTTTCTGAGACAGCAAGACCTAAGCGACTCTGCTAGTCCAGAGTTTTATGAAGTTTTAATCAACAGCAAGTGGAATAAATTTTGCGTCAAGTTCGTTCGTATTTCGTGCTCTCTCCCTCATTATTTCGAAGGGTAAGCGACACAGCCGATAGAAGAAACACATCATCTACCGTATATGAGCTGGATTCGAACCCATGCCTCACCACATAGGAAGTTGCCCCCATCACATGACCATGAGAAAGGCCGGTATTCAGTAACAACCAGTAGAGATGTTAGTCATGACAGAAACGTGCAATTTTAAAATTTATAGCCTGTTTTACTTGCTTAACTTCTACAAAATATTTTGCTTAAATGGTGTTAGGAAGCTTACGTAAGTCGGGAGGTACGAGCTCCGCATATTCTACTGGCTATTCTGTCGTTCATCTGCACTCTCTATATTGTCCTATGGTATTTTCTATTTACATGAACAGAGATTTTTCTTGCGTGATAATAACATTACATCACAAAAACAGTTCATTCACTGAAATCAGAAATCAGAAAAGGAGAGAAAAAAAAACTAATGAATGCACTTCGCCTTGAACAAATTTTGAGAAAACATAAGAAATGTTTAAAACGTCAGCATTTAAATTTTCACTCTGAAAAGGTACCTTTCTTCGAATTTCCAAAAGACGCACTGAGGGCTTAGACCATCAGGATTCAATATTTTCAGTCTCAAGTAAATGTTGTACTTTATGTCTTTTTCTATGGGATGAGATGCATTAGCCGGCCGCACGACTAAAGTAAAAACCGGTGAATTGACGCTGAGGGGAATCCCATGGAAACTTTGGTAAGAAAACAAAATATTTCTAGTGAATACGTTAAAAAGACAGCAATCTAAATTTTAACAAAAATATAACATGCATCACGAAATACACTGTGAGCAATTTAGGAAAAACAAGAAACGTGAGTTTTTTATAAGACAACAAGATATACACTTGTGGGGGAAAAAAACTGAAAAATCCAAAATTATCAATGGATGAAATACGAGATTACAGCATTGTACAATACAAATTTGGAAGTTGTGAATCCGTTTATTGGTGTAAATATGACATGAATGGTAAGTCACATGATATTCAAAAACTTGAAAATTTGTTCTCCTGGAGCGGGAATCGAAACCGCGTCTCTCGCCTAGCGATATTCTGCTCCTCCGGGCAATCGCGGGAATGAATTCTAATCCTCCAGATTCGCTATATATGAATGCGGGTTGCTTAGACTAGCGAATCCTGTGATAGTTATATTCAAATTAATGGGAAACTTGAGACTTGATCGTTTTGGGTGGGGTAGTGGATAGCATACTCAAGCGCTAGCCTGAAGACGCTGGTTCGATTCCCACTCGAGGACGACGAAATTTTCAAGTTTCGGATATTATCTGACTTAACATCCATGTCATATTTACACCAATAAACGGATTCACAACTTCAAAATTTGTATTGCCCTAAAATTATGTATGTAGAAAGACAGAATATCGTTCAGGATGTGTTGTGTGCGTTTCAGATGACAGAGGAAGTAAAAAAAAACTTTGTCCATCACCGATAGTGGTAGATCCGGCGGCGTTTCTTAGCTGCTATCGCTCTACAAGATAATTTTTCCTGCAGAAAGCTGTTTTGAAGTGCAGTCACCAGGAGCGTACCCCGTCACTGGGGAACGCTCCCAAGTCACCACCCCTCCTCCCGCAACCCTAGCACTGCGAGAGGGGGGGGAGCTCACAACTAAGAGGGCTTCTAGCCTCGGTAACAAGATTTTTTTTTTTTTGGCGTAAAATTGTAAAATTCAAATGAATCCGGTTAAAGAAATAGACAGAAATTCTTGAAAACAGCTTTTTTTTTTTTTTTTTTGATTGGAGGTTTAACGACTATTGTGAGTAACTCAATGGGCTATAAGCAGTCGCCCTTCCCTAATTTAGGGTCACTTGTTTCAGGGAAGGGAGAGAGCCAGTGCCGTAAGACAAACACAACATCCATGCCTGACCGGGATTCGAACTCGGACCCCTTTCGGACGAATGATCAGAGGCCATCGCTTAGACCACTGCGCCACCGGGGCGGCAAATTTGGATTTACACGGTCAACAATTTCAAGGGTGCACCTGGACTACACAAACTCAAGGGCTGGGGGGGGGGGGACCGGTGTAGCCGTAGAAATGCCCTGGACAATCGTGGACAGAGGCGTCTGGCAAGCATCGTGACAACCGCTCGGCGTGCAACAATGCCGCAATTCAATCACGAGGCCCGTAGTAGCATCAGCGTTCGAACAGTGCAACGTTCCCTGTGTTCTATGGGGTTCCGAAGCCGACAGTCCAACCGGGTTCCATTGCTGACCCAAAAACGCCCCTTTCCAGGTGCTTGGGAACACCGCCATTGGATGCAAGATGACTGGAAACGTGTAGCCTGGTCCTACGAATCGCGATACCAACTGCTAAGAGCAGATGGCCGACTCCGGGTGCGGCGACAACCCCACGAGACAATGGATCCCGTATGCCTACAATGGACAGAGCAGGTCGGCGGTGGCTCTGTTATGGTGTGGGGTTTTTTCAGCTGGCAAGCATTAGGAACCCTCATACGTCTGCAAACCTCCTCTAACTGGTGGAGGCTACGCAACCATCCTTGGGGATCGTTTGCACCCGTTCATGTCATGCAACTACTGTGACTGGTGCGACCTCTAGTCATCACGACAATGCGTCGCCGCACACGTCCACAGTCGCCCGATTGTGACTGATGGAACATTCCACGGTGTTTGGTATCTTGACTTCGCATGATCTAAATGCCATCGAACACATTTGGGATGCTGTTCAACGTGCCGTCAATGCCAGGAATTCCCCAACGGCAAATATTACGGAATTGTGTGACGCGCTTCAGGAAGCATTTTGTGCAGTCTCCACAGTACTACAGAGCTCGTGGAGTACATGCCCCTTGGTGTTGGTGACGTTATCCGATTGCGAGGAGGACCAACGCAGTATTAGAGATCTATCCGAGTTGCTGTTTTTTGGGCACTTCAGTGTATATTATACAGCCAAAGTGATAAACGCAAAAAAAAAAAACAATACCGGTCAGGATCAGATATTATGTATAACAGTTATCTAATCATAACTACGCATTCTTAAGAATGTAATGAACCAAAAAAAAAAAAAAAAAAGGTTTTTCGTGAGGACGAAGAAACAGAGACCTGTGCCTTATTTTTCATAACAGAGTCAAAAGTAAAAAAAATAATATATGCGAAACATTGTAGCATTATGTTAAATCTGTTTTTTCAATTCAATAGGAAATAATTTATGTTGTTTTACTTTTTTTGCCACAATTCTTTGTACCTTATCTATTTGCTTATATTCTGCAATTTCGTATAAATCGTAAAGGTTATTAGACATTCACACACGGTAGACATGTGTTTAATGTGATTGATCGTGAAAAATTCCAAAGAGACTGTGCTTAGTTCTCTAAAAGATTAAAACCTGCATGATATGATTAACTTTGGCGTAAGTGTTTTTTACTCCGTATTGGTACAAAACTAAAGGCAATCATTTTAATTGCAACGTGCACATTTCTGTTACACGCAATAAAATTTTAATTTTACGGAAAATATCTGCAGGTTCCGAAAATTCTGAATTACTAAAGCGTCCACAAAACCTAGTAAATATAATAATATTGTTACGACTTCAGGCCCAATCGGGTCCCGGATAATCAGGATGCCAAAATATTTCCGGACTGCGATCCGATCACTTGATCTGCAAATATACCTCGTTAGCCAATTAGCCTGCACAGTACACCAAGAAACCAATGAAGACACAGTATAAAAATTAAAACAGGGATTTAATGGATACATGCATAAATTACACCGGATTCTTCATCTAATTACAAAGCTATAATTTCCGGCCAGCTTTGGCCTTCTTCGGTGTTTCAGAAAATATGTCTTAACGAAAAGTCTGTTCGTTCAGAATGTGCCGCAAAGAAAATACTGATAAAGTACTTACGTATAATTTCGAGTATCCAAAGTACGGATGAAACCGACAAACACAAATACACTCACACACACACGGGTAGGTTGAACTTAACTTCCATCACTTCTCTTTCCATGCTTTAGGCCAAAACGGCGTCGCTCCTCGGTTGCTAGAGGTGCGCACTCAGACACACACATACACGAGATTTCTCCCCTACTCGAACACGAAGAGGCAGCGGTTAACTTCAGATTCTCTCTTTCTCTCTGCAGGGGGGGGACTCCTTAGTTCCTGAAGCCAGGCGTTCCTCTCTCTCTGGATTTTGAGCGGAACGTATTTCTTTTCTCTCTGCCGGTTACCGGAAATGGCTCCTTTTCCGGCAACTTTCGGTATCGCTGTCCGGCTGGTGTGGATGAAAGTTCCAAGGAGAAACTAGCGCTGGTTATTCCTCAGCTTATGTTTTTAGCTGGCTTTCCTTGTGTTCAGCTTTTCTAGAGTGGCAGCAGACGGCAAGAAATTTCGAGCGCGAGGAAGATCCCCGTCCTATTTCTCTCCGCTATCAAACGGATTCTGCTCCTCAACAACAATCTCCCGTCTCCAAGAGGTGGTAAGCGGTGAATTCCACCACTTGAAATCAATCGCGACATGTTTATTACGAAACGCTTCAAGTCCAAAAGCTCTCCCATTGTTTCGCGCGCGGAACAGACAAAAGCTTCAAAAGTGCTTGCCGTTTAAACAACTTTTGAGCTATGGGAAAAAGGTTTTAAATTCTGACCTGTCCCATTTCCGTTTATGGGCTCTTTGTTCTCGTGGCAAACAGCTGCATCTTGCCTTCGAATTCAAAGTGCTAGAAAATCTTCTCTTTTTATACAGCCCCTCGCAAGTGTTTAAATTATAGCTCTGTTAATTAAACCCCCAATCAAGTTTTAATTACCATTCATTAGCCATGCCTCTCGCCAATTAATTATACAAGGGGGGGGATCTTCACAATATGAAACTTAGAAACTTCAGTTACTGAAATCTAATAAATTTTCGCAAAAGGGCATGAAAGGCACTTTTTTGCGGGGGTGAGATTTTACGATACTCCACTATTAGTCATGCTGATATTGTTCCACTCCTTGCGCTTTCTAATGACTATACCTTGCATGCGGTAGTCTCCATGGAACCGTCGAAGAGCATCTTTCAATAACCCGAAAGCGCAGAAATCCATCGAAAAGGTGTCAGCAGATTGGATGCCAATGTACGGTATTGCTCGAATACTGGTCTTCTTGTCCATCTGGCATAAGAAATGTTGGGTCGATTTTGGTGTGGGCCTTGGCTCTCTATGTTGGTGGATGCGTATCAGAGTTTTGGCACTACGATACGGCATCGGCATTATTTGCTGGTAAACTTTTGTGTCTCTGTCTGATAATATGCTGAGTTAAAGCGCATTTTATGCCATCCAGCGAATCTTCAGATTGCACCGGTAGGAGATTACAACGACAATCATAAAACCTTGCGGGGAGGTCTCATTTCACTCTTGATGCCATCTTGGAAAGGCCTGAGCCTCGTCATGCCATTACTAAACTGCACGGAGTTTGTTGCAATATGATAGGTAAACGCAGGGCCGGATGGAACTTTTTGCGAAATGTCTTAGCGGGGCCTGGAGCAGAATTTACTTGCTGACCCTAGAAAATAAATCTCATAGTTTAATAAAATCTTTACGTGAAAAATGAAAACACGCGAAAACTATCTTAAAGAAAAATGATTACCTCAAATTGCTGTGAGCTTACGAAAAAGACCATAATATGAATTGAAAGTTGAGAGAGAAAGAGGGCGGGGGGGGGACGGACAGAGAGAGAGACAGAAAGACACAGAGACGGGGATAGAAAGACAGAGAGACGGACAGAAAGAGAGAGAGAGAGACGGACAGAAAGAGAGAGGAGAGGCAGACAGAGAAAGAGACGGACAGAGAGACAGACAGAGAAAGAGAAAGAGACGGACAGAGAGACAGACAGAGAAAAAGAAACAGACGGACAGAGAGAGAGATAAAGAGAGAGACAGAGAGAGAGGCGGGGCAGGAGAGAGAAAGAGAGAGAGAGGGGCAGGAGAGAGAAAGAGAGAGAGAGAGACAGAGAGAGAGAAAGAGTGGGACACGAGAGAGACAGACAGAGAGATAAAGAAAGAGACAGAGAGAGAGACAGAAGAGAGAGGCAGAGAGAAAGAGACAGACAGACAGAGAAAGAACAGATGGACAGAGAGAAAGAGAGAGATAGAAAGTAAAAAGTGCTAAAATCTACAATTTTCTTTCCGGAGAGAAGGGAGTTTAGGTGTTGCATTGTGATTTTTATAAAAACCTTCTCACAAAATAATAAAAAGATAACTTTCCGCGTAGCGAATATTTTTCCATAGCAAACATTTTTGCATAGCGAATGATGAGAATCTCTCTTAAATAAATTCGTTTATAAATATATTTTTCGTGGTACATGTTTTAGTGATTGATTTTTTATGCAAGATGGAATAACTGACAAACTAGTGACTTTTTTTACATTTTATACAAGCTGATGTATGAAAATTACTTTTCTTCTTTTTTTTTAATTTCTAATACTGTTTTTAAAGTCACTGAACAATTGACCTCCGTATATAGCCCAAAAGAACTTTTATATTGCTCTTTAAATTTTTTTAAGTTTCAGTAACTGGTTTACATACAAAATGTTGAGCACATAACAAGGAGTCACAAAATGTGATGAACTTTAATTTGCTATTTCATGAATGTGGAAAAGTTTAAGTAAAGTGTGTGTGTGTGTGTGTGTTGGGGGGGGGGGAGGGGTTAAACTAAACAAAAAGTATAAAAATATTTTTAAAGGGCCTCTCTCTTCCCAAAGCTTTAAAAAATAACAATATATATAGAAAATTTAGCAAAGATGGTTTTGTTTTTATTTTCTAAACTGCGTCTTCACGCAGTTTAGAAAATAAAACAAAACCATTTTTGCTAAATTTTAACAAAATGGTTGTAATTTAGAAAAATGGTTTTGTTTTTATTTTCTGCCCGCAGTGAAGACGCGGGGCCCGGGGACACCACACCGGTTACCGTTATGGTAAGCCGACCCTGGGTAAACGTAGGCTTCGTCCAAGCTGACAGCACACTTCCACCTTTTGCCTGCCAAGTGTTTTTCATAGAGTCTTCTGCAGGTGGTTCTTTCCTCCGAAATTTGCCTTGGGGGAAGCTTATATACTCTCAACCATCTCCCAAGGCAAATTTCGGAAGGTTAAATTACAGTATATGTCATAAAGTTTACAAGCGGATGCTGATGCTGTCTTCTCGACTATCTCATATATAGTATCCCTGCTATTACACAAGATGTCTACAAAGTCTATTTACAACTTTGCACATTTATTACGGACACCCTGTACTATGCAAGTTCATGGTATTTGTTGCACAATATACTGTAAATATCAAAATTTTAATTGACATTATTGTTTTGTGTAATAGGTCCCCCACTGACGTAGCAGGTGCTGTTCTATGAAAATGTGGTCCCCACAAAAGAGAGCTCAGTGCGTCGGTTGGTTCGTTGAAACAAAATCTGATACACAAAGGCAACGAAATTTCCGGACTAAGTATGGGAAAATCCCGCCATCTCGTCCTAGTATCTGCCAATGGCGCCGGAAATTAATGGAGACTGGGTCGTTGTTGGATCAAGATCGTAATGGCAACCCACGAACATCGAATGTGTTCGTGATTCATTTTCACGAAGCCCCAAGAAGTCCATTCGTTCCTCTGCCAGAGAACTACAAATGCCCCGGCCCACGGTACATAGGTTGCTACACAGACATCTACGCTTATATGCTTACAAAGTGCAACTGTTACAAAAAACTTGAGACGAACGATAGACAACGACACGAAAAGAATTCGCAGTAACGACGCTGGATAGACTGAGCGAAGATCCCGAGTTTCTCACACATGTTTGTTTTACGGATGAGGCAACTTTTCATGTCGCTGGGTAGTTAAACAGACACAATGCCAAGATTTGGGGGCCTGAAAGTCCTCATGTATTTATGGAACTTGCGAGAGACAGTCCTAAAGTGAACGAGTGGTGTTGTGTTATGCATAACCGAGTCCTTGGACCATTTTTCTTCAGTGAGAAAACAGTGACGGCAGATGTTTTCCTGGATGTTTTGCGTGAGTATGTTGTGCCACAGCTGGAGGACCTTCAACCAAGCGTGATATTCCCACAGGACGGTGCGCAAGCATACTGGGGACCGCACGTTCGGGATTTTTGGTAGGTGGATTGGACGGGATGGTGCAATTGCAGGGCGTATAGGGATATGTGAAGGACATTGTGTATCGGACAAAGGTGCAGGACATCGATGACCTGAAATCGAGGATCAACAATGCCATTTCGACCATTACTGAGGACATGCTGCTGCGCAGATGGTTGGAACTGGAGTTTCGGCTAGATATTCTACGCGCAACAAATGGTGCGCATATTGAGCTTTTGTAATGAGGCATAAAAAACTTTAGTTGTTGCTCTTACTTATGTGCTCAACCACATTTGTTTATCTCATACAGTGTATCCGTAAAAAATGTGCAAAATTGTAAGGAGACTTATGTGGACACCCTATACATGAGGAAGTTTTTCCCACTGGTAAGTTATGAGATTTGAGTTTAAACGCGTTTGGGTGTACCACCCATGAAAAAGAATAAGTTTTATAAGGATATGTAAGTTGGTATCATATTTACATCATAAATGTACAAGGCTTTCACAAAAACTTCGTGTATTTATAAAAGACATATACCGTACAGTGTACACTAAAAAATATTAAATATGGTAGTAAAAATTATGGTCAATAGTAGTTCTCAGTGTAGTTTTTTTAATCGGAGTTTTGACGTATACCGCGATTCAACCTTCCTTTTGTGTACCTGTTTCCTTATGCAAATTTCTTGACTAACTGCTTAAGATTTTCTCACTGAACAGCACATTATTTCCCGCACAGTTTTTACAATTTGGCAGCACTAACAATCAGAGCAAAATATAGAGAAGACGTTAAATAGCATGGTGATATTGAAGAGAGCGGAGATTGCGAGCACATGTAGAGAACTGGCATAGCGAAAGAGACTGAAGTTTGCTTTATATCTACGTGAATTACTGAGGACATGCTGCTGCGCAGATGGTTGGAACTGGAGTTTCGGCTAGATGTTCTACGCGCAACAAATGGTGCGCATATTGAGCTTTTGTAAATACGTATTTGTTGTCATATGATTGAAGATTGTTGTGTCAGTGGCTAAATTACAACAAGTTAGTAAAATCACGCAATGCATTGATTATGATACGCTTTCCAACATACCAGAAATCATTACTCAAGTTATAAGGATATTGGCTGTGGAATAAATCTCGTTCCTGTGCCCTGACCTTTGACCCCATTTTGATAATATTCAGCAGCACCGGTTCAGTATACCTCCGGAACAACATGATGGAGTTTTGTCGCAATCGAAGCATGTTTACTTAAGTTTGTGACGCATAAGGGAAATGGAATGGATTCTTCTCCTATGTCCTGACCTTTGACCCGATTTCGCCCGTTTTCAATGGGGTTCGTGCCCAAGTTGTTCCTACTGCATACTAAAATTTCATCGAAATCGAACCATTTTTAAGCGAGTAATCGTGCGGACAGACAGACAGACAGACAGACGAACGGACAAAGGTGGAGCATATTATGCTTCTTCAACCTACGGTTCAATAGCGTAAATAAAACGATTATGTTGTATGATATCCTAAAGTTTGAGTGGGTGGATAATAAAGAAGTTTAAATTGTACATAAGTGCAGATTCTCTCAACCTGACAATTATTAATTACCTAATTATTTCAGAAGTGTGTACAGTGTGGCTCAAAAGTCTGTTTGAAGTTTAAAACTTTATAACAAAAGAGCAAATGCTTGTATTACAATGCAGTTTGCTTAGAATGCATCAGCTGGTAGGGAGATTTTGTAAGGCAACAGGAAAACTATTATTTGAAATAGACACCGACAGAGAGCAATAGCGTCTAATGAGTTTTAAAATACAGTGGAAATCAATGAAAATATATACGTTGTACTAATTTGGCGACACTATCACAACAGTAATTGTTCACCATGTTCTCCACCAGAAGGTAATTACAGCATTCAAGCGTGTGCCAATTGCAATGACCGCCAAATGCGGCATGTTCTGGTGAACACAGCAGGCTTCGCGGAGAATGTCTTCCTTCAGTTGTGACAGTGAAAGAGGTCTTGTCTGGTACATTCTGGATTTTAAATCCCCATAAACAGAAATCTATGGGTGTCAGATCTGAAAACCGAAGTGGCTACGGAATGCTGCAATGCCTGCTGATGAGCGTGTGACTAGGAAGTTCTTTGCTGGAGATGACGTTAGCTGGCGCACCATCCTGCATAAACGTGGCTCTGAGCAACGTATATATAATTGATATTCACTGTATTTGCAAACTTTTTGGCAGTTATTATTTGCAAACTTTTTGGCACCAGTCATCAACATTGCCCTCTGTCAATGACTACTTGAGCTTAAAGTTTTTCCGTTGCCAAACAAAAGCTGATGCTTTCATGCAAACTGCATTGTAAGCATTTGCACTTTTGTTATAAAGTTTTGAAATTCAAACGGACTTTCGAGCTACGAGGTGTATATGTTCAACGAAGCTATCTAACAACATCAGCTACTTAGTTATAGCTATCAAGATAGTAACAACACAGCAGAGTCAACAAGAAACCCCGTGTTAGGCAACGTTTTATTGAAAATACTGTAAATAAATAAATAGAGCAGTTAAAAATATTGTGAATTGTAATTTGACGACTCATGATCATTTTCATTGGGTTCACAAGAATCCTGTATTTTTAATGCAGATACATCTAAAACAATTAAACATTTTCAACAAAAAATATTATGAATACCAGTTTGGAGAGTAAAAATTCTTCTCATTGTGATTTATTAAATGCAATTTAAACTTCATGTGCAGCTCAACATATATCAAAGCAATAAATGAGCTCTAGCTTGTAGCCCTACAACATATCCAGAATCTATTGAAAATTATCATTATGTGTCTGTAATACTGAACAGTAATGAATGTATCAGTTATCACTTTAGGTATGCATACGTCTTTTTTAAACATGTTCCTCCCTTAAAAGTTTAGTTTCCTAAATGAACTGTTGATAAGCATCTGACAAAATTGCGCTGAAGAAACGCCAAAACACAGATTTGGAGAACACGGCGCTCAAAATTCATTCGATCTTAATCAGTAAATGATTTTCCGATGTTCAAGAAGTTCATCGTGTTCTACAAGAAATCAACCGTTTAGTTTATATTTTTTTTATTCCTACGTAATACAATAAGTGACCTATATCCAAACATTTTGCAGCAAAGAATAAGCAGTGAAACGGCCACACGAATAGCGTAAATTCTGTACAACAGAAAAACACCAGGAAAAAGTACCCAGAAAAATTAACCTATTTTCTGCTGCGTATAATGATAGTACACCTTTCTCATCTAACTAGAGGCCACAGATTTGTTTTCGGCGGACAGGTGATGTTCTATTCCGAATAGGAGCAAAAACAATTCCTTCTCCACGGCGGCTACCTATTAGCATGGCAACGGCTAACTTTTAACAGAAGTGTGAGAAAGTGACGTCACGACGAAACCGAACTACTCCTCTACGAGTTTGTATCGCTCCGCGCCGCATCTGATCACGCTAGTGAATTCTTCTCTTCTACAGGGAAGTAAACGATTCCATTTTTGTGACCATTTTTTTTCCTGCACGATATGTATCGAGCAGTCTAATGGAATTATTTATGAATTTTTAATTAGATACCTCTTTTTTAGAAAACGTTTCTTTCTGTCATTAATTTACTCTGGACAATACCTGTAGGTCCGTCAAATGGAATTTACGGTATTTATGAAGAGGTAGTTAGATTCCGTTACAGGGTAGACCTCCGATTATCACCTTTTGAAGTACTTTGGCTTATCAATGCGCTTTGTTTACATAAGGTATCTCCACCCCTCCATCGCGGGACAAACAAACTCGTTCCACCGCGATATTTCATGCAAAGTATATTTTAATAATACTAATAATTTAGAGGCTGTAATAACAGACTTTTCATTCGTAAAAAAATAGGCTTCTGTTGTACGAAGGAAATAAAGAATAATAATAATAGAACGGCCCTTTTTGTTGTTCGAGGAATTGGTACAGTTATTTCAAAAGATTTGGTATGGTTTTTAAAGAGAAGTGATTGGGCAGAATTATGTAATTTATGAATATGTAATTCGTTAAGTAGATATCAATTACAAAAATTATCTCCTTTAAAAAATGGCTGAACTTCTGAATCAGAACGCTTTTAAGTACTTCCCGATTTCGAATGTATCGTTCCACTTTGTTTACATTGAACCTGATCACACCCAACGTGAAAAAAAGTAGTTCACGATAAATTTTATGCGGTTTTTTTTAGCATTTCGCTATAACAGACGCCCTAACGAATTTTTTTTATTTGTAAGCATATTTATGGATGCATTTAAGTATATTTACGTATGTGAGTCCACATTCAAAGTATCAAATCCAATTGGAGAACTCTCTTAAGCAACATTTGAGAAGCCATTTTAATTAATAACGAGGAAAAACAAAATTTAGATACATTTTTTTATTGGAGGTTTAACGACCACCGTGAGCAACTCAATGGGCTATAAGCAGTCGCCCGTCCCTAATTTAGGGTCACTGGTTCCAGGGAAGGGAGAGAGCCAGTGCCGTAAGACAAACACAACATCCATGCTTCACTGGGATTCGAACCCGGACCCCGTTCGGACGAATGATCAGAGGCCATCGCTTAGACCACTGCGCCACCGGGGCGGCAGATACATTTGAACAGTTCATTGAAGAACTTCGTTTTACTAAGTGGAAAAAACTAATGTTAGACACATTAATTTTGTGCTATTGAACCACATGAAAAGTACGTTGCATTTTCATTTTTTATGGAATTACGATGTATATAAATTTGTGATATGAAATGAATGTATCATTATTTTCCATAATAAAATAAGTGTCTATAATTATTTCTATTACTATAAGATTTATTTCGATGAAAATAGTAATAAAAATTCCACATCGCATTGGGTACAACTATCTTTCACGTTGGATGTGATCAGGTTCTATGTAAACAAAGCGGAACGATACACTTGAAATTTGAAACTCCTTGAAAGCGTTCTGATTCGGAAGTCCGGCCATGCGGTTACGTCGGAACATTTGGCAGACAGGCTTTTCAAAATTTTGTTTCGACACAGGTGCTGAATGCAGCGTTAAGATCCTTTCAGGAATTAGCCGAAATAATTCAGTCGACAGAATGTAAGAAACGATTCGGGAACATAATGTACCATTTAGAAACAACTAACCGTTATCTTTGCAATAAATATCTTCAGTCTGTCTTTTGTTAAGCCACAGATTTCTGTTCTGTAGCGCTTGAATTGATTTTTTCTCCATTTCATGTTTAATATATTATATTCGGTAAAAAACCGTTCCGAATCATAAGATTTTTTCTTTTTCCTATGTTTCTATTATCTACCTTTAGCGGCAGAGCTATTTTTTTCGCCCTCTGATTGTAGGTGTGCGCAGGTTTTATGTGAACAAAGCGCGTAACTATGAGAGCTGATAATCGAAAGTCCCACCATTTTGCGCTATTTCTTTTTGGAAAATATTTGAATATGGATCATTTATTCTTCCGAATTATGGTTAATCGTCGTGCTGCTTAAGCATATTTTCACACACATACACAAAAAAAAATCAAACTGGTGACAACTCTTTTAAGTTTATAACTACTTTGCTAATTTTTGTACAAATAAGGTGTTTTTCACATCGTGGGCAATTTTACCTCGTTTCTGCAGGAAATACAAAAGTTTTAAACACACTGCGAGATCACGATACCGTACAAGTTAGGAACATTTCGCATTTTTTATTCTTACGTTGCTCATCACCATAGCAATAATCAGCGTGTTGTACATCCAGCGGACGACAGTGCTCACACACTCACATGAGTTCTGAGCTTACGTTATTCATCTTTATTGAAAGTAGGTGGATCTCACACGATCTAGGCTTACGTTTCAGTTCCCACGGGCTTTTCTTCAGTCACCAAGGATTATACTTCTACTCTTTATTAACATTATGTGTGCTTCACGTGCTCTAGGCTTACGTCATGCATCTTTCTTTGAGTCGAGGACCGTGTGCTTTTGGAACTCCATGGCCTTATGGCTAACCCTCCTCAGCTTCACACAATGAGATGATTCACGTTTGCACAAATAACATGTGCAAGCCCACGCTTTTGTACAAACTGAGTGATTTCACTTGATGAAGGCTTACACTGCTCATTTTTGTTCAAATCCGGTGCTTTTAACGCGCGGTTTGCTGGCTGATCGTTTTTGCACAAACTAGATGCATTCCATAAACTGCAGGATAAAGCTGTTTATCACGTCCCAGATGAGATGTTTTTCAGAAGCAATAAAGGCTTGTATAAACTAAAGAGGCTACTGCGTAAGGGAACGCACACTGGTCGGTTTGATGACAACTGAAGGATACTTTCGCTTGTAACGAAACAAATGAGCTGGTCTTTGAGTAGCAGTGAGTAGTATAGGAAGTAATTTCAAGTTGAGAGGCATCAGGAAAACAAATGCAGTTATTGTAAAGTGCACAAAGACGAGTGTTTTGATTATTTGGCTAAGCGAAATCAGATTCTGTGATTGTCGAACGCTGTTTTCTTCGGAAAAACCAAACTGTACATATGACTGCAAGTTCCTTTTGTGCGACCCCTAAGCACCGTTCTGTAACTCATTAATGTAACTCTTTTTGTGTTGCACATCAATCTCAGTTTCAAAGTAGTAAACATTTTTTGCTGACACGGAATTCTTCATGTATCTGTGTCTTGCGTTCTTTACATGGTTTTGCGACTGAGTCGTCCCATTCTTGATTTCTCACACGAAGGATATTTTTCATTAGGTTGGGGACAACTTTTTAATTCTAACGAAATACCATTTTGCACTGGTGTTACTAAACTATCAAAATTTTAGTCCCGTAGACATGTGAAATAAATCTCTTGACTAGCTGTTTTCTCTCTTTCGTGCTAAATATTTCTTTCAACCTAACACAGTACAACCAAACCTGCTTCAAAAGTGCTAGAATGTATATTTCAAGTTAGATTTTGTTTTATACAGTTCTTACCATTTCAGATGATGAACACAAAGAAACCCTAAAACTCCCTCAAAGTAGCCTTTTTTTTCATTACAGCAATACGCCTACTATTTAGCACCGTTTTCGTTCAGTTACTAGTAATCTCTACGAAGACACACACAGTTATCGCTGCTAAGGGATTTGTGAAAAGAAAACATATAAAGCTCCAGAGAGTTGGATGGCAACGCTTGTAGTAGTCTCTGCGATATTCATCACACTAAAAATAAAAAGATGTGGTTGAACACATGAAACAAACTCACCAAAAACTCCATAGTGAGTTTCACAGACGACAGATATTCCCTAGTGGTACCTGCCATACAAAAGCATGAAATTTCGCACCATATAAGGCTTTTCCTCAATGATCATACTCTTCAGTCTAGCCAAATCCTATTTTTTCGGGGATAGAAAAGCATGTCAATGTGTTACGTATGGCAGGATTTACGTTTTATGATGAATTCTCCATAAAAAAGAAGTCTGTTCTCAAATTCTCGATGGCACAAGAACGTCAAAATGTCCATTATCGTAGCCACCAGAGAATAAAAGCGTTACAATTCGAGAAGCAGAACCATCTCCAAAGTGCACAGGATCTCGCAGATTATTCCAATTAAACACAGCTATTCTTCGTCTGTAAATCCTTGTGACAGCAAAAATTTCCTGTGGGCCTCCATAAGTTCCATCTTGTCTCATGTGCAGAGAATAATCGTAAGCCGATGTTATAGGAACGGCGTAAGAGTCATCTCCGATGATGAAATCCCGATATACTTCCCACTGATTAACAATATGTTGAACGACGGCTTCACGGACTTCGCGGTGTCTTCCTTGATTCCTAAACAAACAATAAGCAATGGAACGAAAGAAACAGTTTCCGTCGCTTACAATATTCATGACATGGTAACTTTGTCCATGCCATCTCAACATTGACGCCATAACTCGCAAGTCTTTTGCGGTTTTTCTAATCAGAGTTTCTAATCAAAAGGTACGTACAGAAACACTAAGTTACACTTGTGGTAACGTAAGTTACCACAAGTCAATTTTAAGGAAAACACGACAGCCTTTTCAAGCTGAAACTGATGACATTTTGATATTTGACTAAGGAAACAAAAACATATAAAGCTGCAATTTTTGTATAGTTTCTTAAAACGCACGTGAAACAAATATTCGATGAATAGAAATATCATTTATTTTGCACTACCGCAGTAACATGTGCAGAAAGGAGTATGACGTCACACAATTGCATTCGATATCCAAAAAAAAAGCAAGTTATATTCAAGGAGGTTAGAATATATAGAGTAAGGGGTCTGCCGTTTTCCTCATGGAATCAAAATGCAAGGTTTGCTGATTCGCCTTCCTCGTAGACAAATAATCGTGACGTCACTGAGTGATATCACCATCCTAACATGTGAATCATAGATTGAACTGTAGCTATGGAAGAAGATGTCAACAATTTTTATAACTCAAACACAGAACGAAAGCTTATGCAACAGCACATTTACATTTTATACAGAAAAAATTCGCAGTCATATGAATATTTTAGTAACGGAGATTTTAAAAATACCTCTCGCACATTTTTGTTACATAAAGGGCGGGAATACGGTTATACTTTTAAATGTTAATTTAGTTACAAGGGGCATTTTTGCTGTTTTTATAAAAATTTACAAGGGAAAACGCACAGCAGGACACATTATTGTCATATAATAAAGAATTTCATTATGAGGAATAGGTAAAGCATTTCGGCAACATTCCCCAAATTGTTTAAGTTAAAAATTGAAAACATTATGCGTTAAAAAAATCTGGTAGAATTTATGAAGATTATTCCAGCTGATTTAAGAATAATAATGACGACACGCTGCTAGGTGCTGATACAAAGAAAGGTCGCGACTAGATAGTCTTACGATGGCGATTTGGACAGTGACGTCACAAAGCAATCACCGTGATTTGCAGGATGAGACTAACCTTGATCAAAATGAAACCGCAAAACGTCACGATCATGACGTCACAGCCTCGGCCGCCATGTTGTTGAGACGATTGAGATCAAAACATCGCATTGAGTTGTGAGGATGGGCCGTGGAGGGGCCTGCTCTTTATCGAGTATTTCGTTCTATACTTTTATATTTCAATATGTTGAACAGTTAAAAATGATAGTGATTCTTAGGTAACATAAAATAAACGTTTACGGTTCTCAATGATACATGTTTATTGATATTTGTAAATATTAGACATGTTTATGTACGATGTTCTTAAATCATTAGATATATTACTCTTGAGAATAGTTTTTCTACGTACCAGTTTATGAGTCGTACCTTTGCAAAATCAAACTCTTCAGACCTGCAAAACTTTATATGAAAAACGCGGTAGTAAATTAAAAATTTTGACGTTTTGAGATTTTTACACTGAAAGTTTTGTTTAAACGCTTACTGGAACTAATTAACATAAAGAGCACTAAACATACAGAACGATCAGTAATTTTTTTTTTTTGTGGAGGTTTAACGACCACCGCGAGCAACTCAAAGGGCTATAAGCAGTCGCCTGTCCCTGTGCGAAGACGGCATGTGTCACGTGAGCCCTGCCTTACTCGCTTTGGTATAGAACAAGGAGGTTAGAATAATACTTCTGGAGATGCCCCGAGTCTCTTAACCGTGATGCCACAAGGTGTGGGAATTGGACACTGTTTGCATAATACCTGCATAAATTGAGTTGCGTGTATTTTGGAATTGCGTGGTGTTTGGTAGCAGAAATCGTGTCAATATCAAACCGGAATGAATTATATTTCTTACACGAGTAAAGTTTTCAATTTTAACGTTATGCTTTCTTTAGAATTCGCACTAAGCTTCGTGCATTTCAATTTAAAGTAAAAATGGGAAAGAGCCTTATAATACTTAAGAATTTTATAAATTCAGCGTTTTCTCACACATCGGCAAAAAGTTACGACGCGAAATTGAAAACATTTGCGACGAAAGAAGGCGATTCGGCCAACACAAATGCATTGCAATAACCTTGAAAACCATCAGCCGCCCCGGTGGCGCAGTGGTCTAAGGCGTTGGCCTCTGATCATTCGTCCGTAAGGGGTCCGGGTTCGAATCCCGGTCAGGCATGGATGTTTTGTTTGTCTTACGGCACTGGCTCTCTCCCTTCCCTGGAACTAGTGACCCTAAATTAGGGACGGGCGACTGCTTATAGCCCATTTGAGTTGCTCACGGTGGTCGTTAAACCTCCAATCAAAAAAAAAAAAAAAAAAACCATCAGCTTTCCCTTACTTTGACGGCAGTCGCTTGCGGTTATAGGTTTCACGCAAAGAGGTACTGCTCCATTAAACAAAGGCATCTCCAGATATCTTATTCTATAAGATATCTGGAGAGATAAGATATCTTATTCTATAAGATATCCTTGGTATAATAGGATTTGGCTCCACTGCCGTGATGTCACACAAAGCGACGGACATTAGTCTGGGAGGACACTGGAGCAACATTGCTTTTTCATGAGTTGCGTCCGTTATAAAATATATTTTTTAGATGAATGATTGATCCCAAGTTGCTAAAACGAAGTTATTTCGTGTGTTTAGTTCATCACCGTTTTGAATAATATTTTATTTTTATTTCAAATTTTACATTCTGTTTTTGAAAACTGTTGAGAAATTCCCCTCATAAATACATTCTTTATGCTAGATGATTATAAATTTATATATCTGAAATTTATGAAATTCTGTTGTTAAGAAATTTTCCAGGTCGATGCATTACAAAGATTAGATATTCTGGAATTTCCGTATTATATATATATTTAATACTTTATAAATGAATTTTAGTATGTAACACATTAAATATTTAGTGTAATCTTTCTTTTTTGTAGGCTTATCAGGAAAAGGTTAAAACAATAATATCCAAGCTCTTTTTTACTTGGTGTAACGGCCAACGTGGGCAAGTGGATGGGCTATAACAAAGCCGTCTCGAGTATTAGAGGCCTAAGCCAACGCGATTTTCCCGTTTGTGACGTCAGCACCGGGACATAACAAACCAAACCCGCTGACGGAAACCGAGAGACAGTCTGTTGGTCGGCGTGTGTTTCGTACTGAGAGTGCTGAACACTTGATGTGCAATATGAGGATTATTTGTGTGTGTGATTGGAGGTTTAACGACCACCGTGAGCAACTCAGTGGTCAACAAACAGTCTCCCGTTCCTAATTTAGGGCCACCGACTTCAGGGAAGGGAGAGAGCCAGTGCCGTAAGACAAACACAACATCCATGCCTCACCGGGATTCGAACCAGGACCCATCTTGGACAAATGATCAGAAGCCACCGCTTAGACCACTGCGCCAACGGGGCAATATTAGGATTAGAAGATAAGTTAGTATTTTTTTTAATTTAAATTGCATATTTCTTATGAATTGATGAACTAGGCTATTTTGTTGCAGACATAATAGTTCCCGCGGAACAAAGTAGGTTTAAGCAACGTTTCATGTATCATTAGACTTAAGAAACGTTTCATGAATAATTAGGCTTAGCAATGTTTCATTAATCATTATGCGCTGATTTTTTTTTTTTTTTTTTTTTTGTCCGGTGCGGATTCCTTATTTCGTATAAAATATTTAAATGTGTACTTTTCCGACGTCATGCAGAGATAAAAAAAATATGTATCAGTCGCACATTGTGTTGCTGAAAGATTAAGGAATTACCATATCAATAACGGCAATTTTAATGACATGTCGCCCAGGTGGCGCAGTGGTCTAAGCGATGGCTTCTGATCATTCGTCCGAGATAGGTCCGGGTTCGAATCCCGTGAGGCATGGATGTTGTGTTTGTCTTACGGCGCTAGATCTCTCCCTTTCCTGGAGTCAGTGGCCCTAAACTAGACACGGGCGACTCCTTATAGCCAACTGAGTTGCTCACGGTAGTCGTTAAACCTCCAATAAAAAAAAAAAAAAACATGACATACATGGAATGTCCCTCATTAACATATCAGATAAAGTTTTTAAGTTTTGCCTTTTATTTCTCCTTAACTTATTTGGATGAAATAGAATACAATTTATTTTTAAAAAATGCATGGTGCCTACAGTAATACCGGT
The DNA here is from genome assembly GCA_039090855.1 of Macrothele yani. Taxonomy (NCBI): domain Eukaryota; kingdom Metazoa; phylum Arthropoda; class Arachnida; order Araneae; family Macrothelidae; genus Macrothele; species Macrothele yani. The sequence goes on along the minus strand of CM077011.1, from coordinate 14,970,459 downwards.
GATTTTGTGCAAAGCAACAACCCATTGATATAAAAAGAAAAAGTTAAAGCTCTTTTGTATCTGAATTAGTTTGTTGATATGAAATAATCACTAAATTCATCGCTCCCATGCCTCATAAAGTGTTTGCGTTTTGATTTTTACCAAATGTTTTGCATTTACTGAAATTTATAGCATTTAGCATTTTTTCATCGCTGTTGTGATGTTACGAAAAATTAGAATCGTGATATCGCCTCGCTGTAACCTTGCTGCTAGATAAGATGATAGTCACGGCAGAGTTTGTTATGATCCTAATGGTGACGTCACGAATCGAGGGCTATGGCCTGCTAGTATTCGAGACGGCTTTGCCCGTTTCTAATTTATGGCCACCAGTTTAAAGGGAAAAGAGAGAGCCAGTGCCGTAAGACAAACACAATATCCATGCCTCACGGGATTCGAACCCGGTCTCATCTCAGATGAATGGTCATTACCCAGTGCTTAGACCACTGCGCCACCGGGCGGTCTTTCTTTTTTTTATATCAAACACCGATATTCTGTTGAAAAAAATCTGAAATATTGGCATTGTCATGTTGTTACGGTATTGCAATCAGTAAACTTTTCCTATCGAACACCTAGAATGCCGTAGTTTATCGCATTTTGTTGAAAACCTTCACTTTGCTTTATTGACAAAACAACACAGCGAACTAATCCAATGAAAGATTTACAGTAACTAGGGCCTTGTACATAGTATTGGTTTTGGGAAACCTTCACTTCGCCAGCCATCCTTGGAAAAGAAAACAAAAAATAAAAAACTTTCTTACTTTCTTATACACTGAAGTGCCAAAAGTCATGGGATAGCAGTATGCAATTTTTAACTGGCGCAGCCGTCGTATAAAGTTTCGACGCATGCCACAATTTTTATCAGTTGCAAGGTGTAATCTCGTGAGTCAGGTCGAACAACTGCCAGTAGGATTACGGCAAGTCGACGTGAATTATCGGAGTTTGAACGAGGCAAGGTAGTGCGATCCAGGCGGATTGGACTTTCAATTTCCGAAGTTGTGCGGACATTCAACTTTCCTCGATCCATGGTGTCACGTGTTTACCGAGAATACCTCATGGAAGGCATTACCACCTACAGTGGACAGTGATCCAGTGGAGGCCGACCACGGGTGCTGAATGACCCTGACCAGCGGCATCTGACCAAGACTGTCCATGCTAACAGATAAGTGACACTGGCTCAAATAACATCCACATCCAATGCAGGAGGTACCAGAGACATATCGATCAGGTCAGTGCAGCGTAATTTAGCGTCCATGGGGTATAAAAGCAGAAGAGCCACCAGAGTGCCTTTGTTAACACCACGACATCGGACACAGTGCCTCACCTGGACTCGTGAACACGGTAATTGGACCCTGGAAGACTGGCAGCATGTGACTTGGTCCAATGATTCACGCTACCAGTTGTTACGAGCTGATGGTAGGGTTCGGATGTGGCGTAGACCCCATGAGGACATAGACACAAGCTGCCAACAAGGTACTGTGCAAGATGGTGGTGTTATACATGTGTGGGGTGTCTTTACGTGGCACAGTTTGGGTCCTTCGGTCCTCGCAAATACGTCATTAACCGGTAATCGCTTTGTTGCTCTGCTGGGTGACTATTTGCAGCCCTTCATGGACTTCATATACCTCAACAACGATGGGATTTTCCAGGCGGAAAATGCACCCTGTCATCGGGCCCAAGTTGCCCAAATTTGGTTCTAGGAGCATTCGGGACAGTTCAGACGGATGATGTGGCCACTACGTTTGCCCGACATGAGCCCAATTGAAGACTTATGGGATGTAGTGGGAAGGTCCATTCACGCCCAAGATCGTGCACCTACAAATACCAGGGAACTATGGGCTGCTGTTCAGACGGCATGGCTCAACAGCTCTTCAGAGGTCATCCGACTACTTGTGGAATCGATGCCACGACGAGTTGCTGCACTTCGCAGGGCTAGAGGAGGTCCTGCACGATAGTAGGTACGTATCCCACTGCTTTTAGCACTTCAGTAGACATATGTATGCAGCTATCTCTACGTATGTAACTATCTCCTGATAAAGTTTGGGATCACCCTAGAGCAAGAAACCATTTGATTTTGCCTAACCTGGTTTCTAGATTGCAATGGGAGTTGCCATGAAGAGACATCAGATGTTAGGACTATTTGACATCTGATCTGGTTTCTGAGCTTGGACATTCGTTGTCCTGGGTACGGCAACGGTAGTATGACGAACAGATATCAGAAGGTGGGGGTTCAATTACCTCTCTACGAATTGGGCTGCAACTAATGTGAACAATTTAATAAAACACTTCTTTGTCTAACAACAACATGTCTTCTACGTGTTTGAAAAGAGACTTGTTTGATATTTGTCATATAGTCTGCAGATATGCATTTAGCACTGCACGAATATTAAAAATACGCTCATTAAGAAATTCCGAAAGAGAATTTCCCGCTGCTCTTTTCTCAGCAATAATAAATAATCCAGTGCAGTACGAAACATATGGAAGGAACAATTACATACCTTATGGAATCTTCGAACAGAGGTGGAAGAAGTTGTCCAGCTGTAGGATAAAGAATGTAACTCACAACAGCAACTTGCCTTGAGTTGGGGTTGAAATGATCAATGACTGGAGTATCTACAAAAGAGAAAAAAGTCTCAATTCTCGAAAGTTGCTCAGAATGTACAATATATAAGAGGCTTAAAATCGTCTTTGTGAGGTAACACTTACTGATACTAAAATTAACATAAAGCGTGAAAACACAAAGTTGTCTGTGACGATATCGATTCTGCGCCCCCTCACTTCGGAGTAAGTTGCTCTCCCAACTAAGCTGCATGGACGGAATGTATCGCTGCATATTTGTCGTCTTGACACGTGTTTTACCTCTGTAGTACGTTACAAAGGGGTATGTTCTGTACAAAAAAAGTTGATCTACTGTTCTCGGGTTCACACAAAGGGTTCAAATTCCGAATTAGGTTGGCTCTTTACCGTGGGTAATTACAACTTCGGTTATTTTCTTAGAGTCAACTTAAGAAAAAATGCCTTGAAGATACGGACGTGAGGAGGATTTCGTACTTATGAAATACAGTGATATCGAAGAGAATGACGCGGATTTCTTATCTAGAGCAAAAAGCAACAGAGTGCTGGCCGCCGAGCGGGCCGACACACGAAAATCAAATCGTGCGAGCCGGGCTCGAACCCAGATGTGGAATAGGTCGTGCGTCAGTTCCATAGCTGATTCTGCTGCTTCCTTGGAATCGGCGATCTCATATTGGATTTGGGGACCCCAACTTGCATTAGATCACAGAAGCGGTTGTAATCTCCAAAAAACAAACAAACAAAACGAAACCTTTGAAAAAGGAAGTTTCATTACTACAGTTCTAAACTACAAACATTGTAATTTAGAACATACGCATTAGAAATGCAAATTTCTAGATGTTGCCATATTATGAGTTCAAATAAAGTATAAAGTTTTCCTTAAATTGCGTAACTTCACGCAGCGCAGGGATATACAAGGGTTGGACACAATAATGTGAACACCACGCTCAGAGACGTGACTTCCAACGCAGTTGCTTACATCGCAATACGCAAAGGTATCCACCACTTTTTGGTTGCAATAGCTTTGTTTAGAACCTCAAGGTCCTGTTTAAGTGCATTTAAAGTGCCTTGTTGAAAACTTTCTTACAGGGTGACGACGAAATTAGCGACCTAACGAACTTCGAAAGAGGGATATTTGTTGGCAGCTGGCTTGTTGGTACCACCGTGAATACAGTCGTCATGGAAATGTGGTATCGAGAGCTACTGTGTCTAGTATCATGACAGCATACCGTGTTCGTGGCAAAAGCTGGTTTGCGAAACACAACAGCAGCCGGAAATCGACCCTGACTGATAGAGACTGGAGAGCACTAAAGAGGATTTTTACCCGTAATAAAAAGACCACAGCGCCAAAAATTAGTGCGGAGCTCAATCTGCATCTCCAGACCTCAGTATCAACGAAAACAGTGCGCAGGGAACTGAAACAAGATATTCATGGCATAGCTGCTACTGCAAAACCTCTGGTGACCCGGATGAATGCACAACCGCGACGGCAGTGGTAACAGGAGCATACAACGTGGACTGCCGATGCATGGAAGCGTGTAATGTGGTCGGATGAATCCACATTCACACCGCAGGAATTCTTTACGTGTGGTGAACACCGTTAGAAGCGTACAACCCAGACTGTCGTCTCCCAACAGGGCAGCATGGTGGTGGTTCTGTCATACTCTGGGGGATCATATCGTGGTTTTCAGAAAGTCCCTGGATTACCTTGAAAAGACGGATGACTGCCAGGGCGTATTAAACCCTTTTGGTTGACCAAGTCTATCCAATGGCTCAGGTATTGTTTCCTGCAGGAGATGCTATCTGTCAAGATGATAACGCCCCGATTCTCAGAGCTCGGAACGTTCAGTCATCGTTTGAGGAACATGAGGACGAAATCTCACACCTTCCTTGACCTCCCCAATCACCAGATTTAAACATCATCGAGCCACTGTGGTCTATGTTGGGAAACAGAGTAAGATCCCGTTATCCTCCTGCATCTCTCAAGGACCTGGAGCAGCTTCTGCATAAAGAATGGTGTAATATCCCACTAACCACATCCAGAATTTGTATGAGTCAATTGCAAGGAGGATTCAGGAGGCTTCGAATGCCAAATGTGGTCCTACACCATATTAGGTACGTAAAACCCCCTTTTCCTAGGTGTTCAAATTATTCTGCCCAACCGCTACATAGCCTCATTTTTTTTTTTTTTTTGATTGGATGTTTAACGACCACCGTGAGCAACTCAATACGTCCTTGAAGCTCGCAAATGTGCACCGTGGAAACGTATGTGGATTTTTAAACATATATTTTGGGCACAATAGATTAGTAATGCAACATCATATGGACAACAAAAGTTGATTTGATGAAAATCTTATTCATTTACTTAGGAAAATGCCTGAAAAAAAACCTAGTAAAATTTAAAAGGAATATCTAAAGCAACACATTGGCTTGGAGATGCGATCTTAAAAAAGAACCTGAAATGAATCTTCCATGTGAGGCAGTCGTCTTCCTCATGTTTGGACGACACAAAACGAGCAGAAGATATAACAAGCGTCTAACTGGCAAGCACTGTCGTCCACTTAATGTTGAAGACCACTCGAATTGGAAAAGGTTTTGCTTAAGAAAGAATTTCTCATGGCTTGAGCGTTTTCTTCAGGTTTCTTTGAGGAATTATTGGTGTGCATCACAACTTAACGAACTCTTGCATAAAATTGTTATTGCGTACGAAGGCCGTTCCCTAACAACTGAGATTAATTTGTTTTGAGTTGGCAACAGTGCAAAGGGGGAAAATAACCACGCAGACGACAAACTGAGTTATGGAAGTATCTATGGCAACATTTTTTAGCCATGGCAGACGATCTGGTTTTTGTTATTGCGCAGTTGTTTAAGGTACGTCTGCATTTCGCCATAAAGCTATGGAGGTGAGTGATTCAGAGTTAAGAAGTGAAATGCGTTGTGCGATAAACTTTTGCAATCGTTTGTGTAAAATGGCTCCAGAAACAGTTGATTTAATGAAGAAAGCTTACAAAGATAAATGTTTGGGTGAGTCAAAGATTTTTAGATGGCACCATGATTTCAAAAAAGGGTGCTTGTCGGCAGAACTCGCTCCTCGGGCTGGTCTACCTGAAAGTGTTGTTACGGAGCGTATTGCTAACACTGCTTGGGTAATTCTGCAAGAAGATCGGCGGATGACGTGTGAAGACATAGCGGCGTCAACTATCAGATAATCCCAAAAATACTGTCGTTTTTTCAACGGGTGATGAAAAGAAAGAAAAATGTACCTGGAACAGATGTTTTAATCCATATAATAAGTGCCCACGGTAGTTACAACTTTCTTCCATCGATCGACAAGGTTTTGAATCCCAGACTTGTAGAATTCCGTGGGTTTCGATGAAAGACAGGCAGAAAGGGTTCGCCATGCCTCCTCCACATTTCGAAGTGTTGTCCCAGCAAGATGGCTTTTCAGGCTGCGAAAGAAGAGGTGGTCAGATGGGGCGATGTCAAGGGAATATGCTGGATGCGGAAGTTTTTCCCATCCGAAGTCCTGCAACGTGGCACTGGTCATTTTCGCTGTGTGTGGTTTTGCGTTGTTCTGCAGCAGCAGCACGCCTTTACGATTCACGAGTGCTGGACGTTTATCCTGCAAAGCAGTGCGTAGACGCTGCAGCTGCTGACAGTAGACTTCCCCTGTAATGGTTTTGTTTGGTGGCAGAAGCTCGTAATGGATTATGCTTTGCATATCCCACTACACAGACAGCAAAACCTTTTGTAGGAAACGTCCTGGTTTCGCCACTGCTACAGGCACATTCCCTTTGGGAAGCCACTGCCGTTTACGCTTAATGTTGTGATAAACAATCCATTTTTCATCGCCCGTGACAATTCTGTCACGGGAGAGCAAAGAAGTGCAAATGTCCACACGCTGTTGCAGCTGTTGTGGAGTGAGATCATGGGGTACTCACCGTATCCAGTTTCGACACATAACCGAGGTCCTGCAGATGCCGGTAAACAGTGGAATGGGTTGAATGAACAAGTGTGGCCAATTCCTTGACTGTTGCCTGCCGATTTCCCTCAACTGTGGCGCCCTGCACGTCGTTATCCAACTCAACAGGTCGTCCGGGTTGCTGCATATCCTTGAGGCTGGTGTCCCCCCCCTAAGAAATTTCTGAAACCACCGTTGACATTTCCTGACCCACAGGGTAGCTGGCCCATATACGGCATTGTTGTTTCGTGTTGCCACCAACGCTGAATGTCGATGAGGAAACTCACACAGCATAATGTGCCTAATGTAGTCTTCTGACACTGCCATTTCCTATTCGATTTAAGTACACAACGACTGCACCTAAAACTCCCGTTTGCGGTCTCAAGTGACTTGAAGGTCTGCTCGCGTGATCCCTTTTATACTCACCGTGGTCAACGTCATAGTCTGGGCACCAGGGGAATCACTGCTGTTGGGCTTGCGCAAAACGATATTACTTCTGGGATGACCTGATAATATTTCAAAAACGTCGGCATTCCTCATTCTACGCGACGAATTTCTGCTGCATCGTGTGGGTTCCAAATGGGTAACTCATCACCTGACGAGAGAACAATTGTTAGCCAGAGTTCAGGTGTGTCATGAGTGGAAACAAATGATTGCAAAGGATACAAACTTTCTAAACACAGTAATAACTGCCGATGAAACATGAGTCCACAATTTCGACCCCCTCGCGAAGCGCGGAACGAGTGTCAGGAAGCACACAGGCTTGCCTCCTCCGAAAAAAGTCCGCCAAACCAAATCAGCTGCGTAGGTGATGATGATAATTTTCTTTGATCATAAAGGTGTAGTCTGCCAGCATGCCGTTCCTCAACAAATTACTGTCACGGCTGAGTATTACATTTCAGTCTTGAAGCGTCTGCGACGACACATATCGATTAAGTGACCGGAAGTGGTGGGCAAGTGGACCCTACGCCAAGATAACACCCGTCCACATGTGGCTGCTCGTGTTCAACAGTTTCTCATGAAATGCAGTATTGAAATCATGACACAGCCTGCTTACAGTCCTGACGCCCCTTGCGATTTCTGCTTGTTTCCAACAATGAAGGAGAAGTTCCGTGGCGCAATATCCAACACAGATGCTGACGTTATTCAAGCTGTACAGGATCACTAAAGCAGCTCCTACAAAATGCCGTCGCAACATGCTTTGAAAAGTGGACTGAATGATGGGACCGTTGTATATCATCCAAGGGAAGATACTTTGAGAAAAAATAACATATATTTTGCTGTGCCTATATTTCTTCATTTTGTTTGATTTTACTCTCAGTTTTTATGGAACGGCTTTCGTATTTAAATATTCAAAGAAGATAAAAAAATTACAACAGTTGAATATTAAAATAACAACTCAGTGGTCACCAAAATCACTAACAGAGGTTCTGAGAACCGCACACGAGCATGGTTTGCAGGACACGTGCTGTCAAAAAGGATGGCAGGTATTTATGATTACCTCCTACCGTAAATTGGCGGCGCCAACATAAAAAACATAAATACAGTTGCAAATACTCGGTCCACTAGCTTAAAAATTATGCAATTGACAATTTTTGTATTAATTTGGTGATTCGCATAATTTCAAGTGAAACTTCGTTAACATTTTTTTTTATATCTCACCATTTCAAATTCGGATAAAATGCCATCACCCTGCACTCAAGACCAAATTTAAACTGCATGGTTTGAAGTTGTTAGGCAAAGTTAATATTTTCAGCTAATTCATAGAGAAGTTATTATCTCAGCATATACAGTGGTTAATTTTCAATAAAGAAATGTAATGATGAAAATATTAAAAAAACAACTTTTTGTTCTGTTACATATTGCGCTCCGAAAGTAAATTAGTGATGGACAATTTGTGAACGATTCGCTCACAACGAATGACTCGTTGCGTGAATGAATGGTCCGCTCTCATTGCTAGGAATGACTAACTAAAATCGCAGCACCTTAACATTCTTCCACCCGAATAAGTTTATCTTGGGTCCTAGACCTAAGCCATCCCCCCTCTCCAATACTGTTTTTTTTAATAGCGAAGTTTATTTTTCAGTTGTTAAGGTAATAGAAGTAACTTTTTTTTTAATTTTAGGTACATGCTATTGCTAACATTATACCAAATAATCATAAGGATTAGCATTTCAACACTTATTTGTACATGAACTCCATTCTTCTTCTGAATACTTTATTTGTACGTGAACTCCATTCTTCTTCCCTTCTGTGTGGACTTGAGTGTTACGTTTTCATAAAAGTTTCTTCCGAGAACTTTTTCATATTTAAAAAGAATGTTTTTTTCTCTATTGACAAAACAGCCAAGTTGCTCAAATGTACTACATGTCGTTGTGTGGCTCTTAGCTATATCTTGATTCTTCTTAATGCAGAAAAACTTCTTTCGGCATTTGCAGTTGTTGATGGAAACTTTAATATTAGGTCACTAAATACAATGTCCAACAATTTATTGTACACCTCACTAAATACAATGTCCAACAATTTATTCAACTTTATGTGACAAGAAATGTATCTTTTTGTATTCATCAAGGGAATCAAACACCTTTAGTTCCCTTTTTAGTCGAGCTGTATCAAAACTTGAAGCATAGAGTTCTTTAAGTTCTGACAGTAGGTGTTCAGGAAAGCATTCATAAAACTCATCAAAACAGTTCGAATCCAACAAAGCCACGAATTTAAGATACAATACCACTGATTTTAATTTATTGACACTTCACACAAAATGAAACAACTCTCGCGAAACACACACTGTTACCGGTGGGAGCATGCGATTGGCTAATGTAGTCCAAGTCTTCTCTTTTATAAGCTATAACGAGGTAAATTTCTCCGTCATTTCTTTCCACGCCGGGGATCGAACCCGAGTCCACTTATTCCGGAACAAGTCGCTCTAGCAACTGACCTACGCAGACGTTCGTTCTTGCTGCTATCTGCCTTTATGTTGCGCGCGTCCTGCGGGGCAGGTACTTCACAGAGCGAACCGTTGCCAAAGCGTTCCCCTCCACCTGCTCATTAATGTTGTCATGGAAACACTTGCTGGCGATCATATCGAAGGTCTTCGGATCAGAACAGCGAAGGCTAATTGGCAGAGCTGTTTGCGTTACGATGACACCATATAGCCACTAGGAGACCCGTTGGTCTTCGCTCGCCAGACTGAGTCAAAGAAGCGAATCTGCACGTGTTTTTTTCGCGGCGGAAGCATCGACATATCTTAATACCGTTGATAATTTGGCTTTTATTTGTGATTATTTAATTGATTTTTATTTGTGCATTCTATGGCCTTCGCAGCTAGCTGCGAATAACCTCCACTGGGTGAAACTTAAGAATGGGAATGATATGTGAATGGCATGCATTTGAATGGTATTCCAGACCGCGGGTGGCCTAGTAGGCAATGTTCGTGACTGCCACGGGAAGGGCCTCAGGTTCGATCCCAAGCAGGTACGAACGCTCGATCCACTAAATATCCGCCGTGCGTCGGACGGGCACGTTAAGCCGTCGGACCCCGGGTACTGGCCCCCCGGTAATAAATAAGGGCAAATTCCTCCCCCGTTCTACTTCGCTTCCGTGTTGCTTATAACGAAGTGAATTTCTCCGTCATTTTTATCCGCGCTAGGATTCGAACCCGGGTCCACTCATTCCGGAATAAGTTGCTCTACCATTTGAGCTACGCGGACATTTGATTCTGATTCCTATCTGCCTTTATGTCGTGTGCGTCCTTCTGGCAGGTACGTCACATCTCCTGGTACGTTACATCATGAAATAAGGGGGAGATGATGTAACGTACCAGGAGATGTGACATACCTGCCAGAAGGACGCACACGACATAAAGGCAGATAGGAATCAGAATCAAATGTCCGCGTAGCTCAAATGGTAGAGCAACTTATTCCGGAATGAGTGGACCCGGGTTCGAATCCCGGCGTAGACCAAAAATGACGGAGAAATTCACTTCGTTATATGCTTTCCTATCGGGCACTCTAGCCCAAATCTCCTAGCTTCCTATTTCTAAGGGTTGTTTAAGATCTCGGGTCAGACACTCCCTTCCTAAAATCCGCTACATATGATCTGATCTGAATGGTATTCCCCAGTCGATCCGGTTCCTGACGAATCATTCATCGTGCACGATGAATGGTGGAGATCGCTTGATCTTTACGGCAGTATGCAAATTTCTTCGAAACTGAAAATACATCATGTAATGAAATATAGGGTAGACATTGGTAATTTCATGGCATAGGCAAATTCGTGATAGAACGTAAGCGGTTATTCGTGGGGTAACTCTTAATCAGTTTCAACTTTTTATCATAAATTCCAGCAGATGTCTAATTTCTAAATTACGAAGGAGATCGTCATTCAACGTGTTGTTCGTTATTCAACGTGTGACGTTATTTTTTTGTTTTGTTCGTTATTCAACGTGTGACGGGAATTTAGTCTTTTGTGATGGTGTTTAGCCTACAAGGTAGAAGAGCAGATTTCAAGAAGGAAAATAAAAGTGAGCAAACAATATTTAACTCAGTTATTGATTAGATTCCTGCCTAATTAAAAAAAATTACTTGCAAGTTATTTATCAGCATTCTACAGCGTGTAGAAGCTTAACCACGGACGCATGATCTTTAGCTTCGGGGAGTTAATATTTTCAGGCATTAATATTGATTTAAAAAATAAATTTCTTTCCGTAATTTAAACTACAATATCTGATTTCTGAATCGTAATCATGATAGATTGGGTTCAAATAGACATTTCAGTTCCAGTTTTTAATTAATTTTTGCCTGTCGCGAAGTAACCAACGTATCACGAATTTCTCACCTACAGGTGGTAACTACGTGATATGTAATAGTTGATGTAATTGAAACGTAACAAGACTTAGCTCATGTGTACAGCGTTTATCAACAAGCCCATGAAAACAGAAGACGATAACTGGAATGGCGAATTTTGTGGACACAACTATAACGAGTACGTCAAAAAAAAAGTTAAGCTCAGTGGGTTCAATGTAGCTTTTGCATGATATGGTACCGCATAGCAAGGTGTTATCACGATGTTGCCAAGGTTATCATAGAATCATCATCATCATCATTGTCAACCCTTATCAATCCACTGCTGGACGAAGGTCTCTCCAAGCCTCTTCCACAACGGCCTGTCTTGTGCCAGTCTCCTCCATGTTACTCCCGCATACTTTCGAATTTCATCCACCCATCTCCCATGTGGTCTTCTTCTGGGTCTTTTTCTGTCCCTTGGAATCCAATCTAAAATTTCGGCTGTCCATCGATGGTCGTATGTCCAGCCCATTGACATTTCAAGGATTTTATTCTGATCATGATGTCTTCCACTCTTGTCATTTTTCTGATCCACGAGTTCCTCTTCTTATGTATCCTGGTTACACCAAGCATGCACCTCTCCATGCTGCTTTGAGTTGTCTGCAGCCTTTGTATGTCTCTTTTAGTTAAGGTCCACGTCTCTGCACTGGAAGGATGCATTGGTAAAACACTTTTCTTTTAAGACATAATGGCATATTGCTCTTGAAAATTATGCTGTTTCTTCCAAAAGCTCTCCAGGCAAGTTTTATATGCCGATTAATTTCTTCAATAATGTGACCCTCACTTGATGTCTGCTGTCCAAGATAAACTTACGTATCTGTTATTATCCAGCTGTCCTCCATCAACTGACAAACCTTCATTCGTACATCACTTTTGTCTTCTGGAAGTTCATTTTTAATCCCACTTCTTTACTCTTGTCAGCAAGTTCCTGGATCATGCTCTGCAGCTCTGATGGGGTAGTTGCAAAAATGACTACGTCATCAGTAAAACGAAGGTGAGTTAGATAATCTCCATTAATCTTTATCCCTTTGTTTTCCCAGTTCAGTGATTGAAAGACAATTTCCAATGTGGCATTAAAGAGTTTGGGAGATATAGTGTCACCTTGTTTCACTCCCTTTCCAATTTTTATATGTGCTGTATTCTCAAACAGCCGAATCTTTGCACTAGCATTTTCATAGATAGTATTAATAATATTAATGCATGCATCTTTAATACCGCAGGATTTTAAAGCCATTGTAACTGCTGATGGTTTCACCGAATCAAAGGCATTTTCATAATCGATAAAAGCCATGCACAATGGAAGCTCATATTCCCTCGCTCTTTCAGTTAGTTCTCTCAGTACATGGATATGATCTATAGTGCTGTAGCCACTCCTGAATCCAGCTTGTTCTTTCGGTTGAGCCATGTCCAGTGTCACCTTCAAGCGGTGTGAAAGAACTTTAGCGAAGATTTTATAAACCCCTGATAGGAGGCTGATAGGTCTGTAGGTCCTGAAATCCTCAATGTCACCTTTTTTATGTAGCAGGAACACTGTAGCGATGTTCCAATCCTCAGGAATCTTCCCTTCATTAAGGCATCGAGTGAAAACTTGGGCGAGTACTGTTTCAATTTCTCCACTTGCTTCTTGTATGATAGAATAACCACTGGGAAATAATATGCGAAAACATGTGTTGTGGGACACAAACATACAATCCTACTGCTCTTCAAGTTACTGGTATTGTGTACAAATGTGTTACGTATGGAGTACTGAAGTTTGATAAACATGGGCGATAAATTTTTGTGGTTAAAATTAAAATTTCTGAAATTATCACGAAATTGCCACTGTTTACCCTATACGAAATTAGAAGTTTCAATCCGTTATTTATTGGCGTAGATAAATATATTTACATAACGGCGAGCTTTCTTCGCGGAGGAACCAGGGTAGAATTTTTTTCCATTGGAAATATAGGGAGCAAAACCACGAGGCGTCCGTCTTAAGTCAAATCTATCAGCTTTGTCATAACCATAACGAATGTTCAAGTGTTCAACAGAGAAAATATCAACTTTGACATATCAAATTACTAGACAACGTTTCGTCGTAAAAATATTACCATAGATGTGTAGTGATTAAGAATGAATTCACGGTCTTTGGCAAAGTATTTCATACGATATTGATTTTCTCTCTCTATAAGAACTCACCTGCAATGGGTTTCTTAATCCCAACGAGGTCTAATGGAATGACGGCGCCCGTTACGTGATCAGAAAATGTTTTTCTGATTGGATAGTTGTTGAATTTTGGTATGACAACAGCGGGTGCTTCCGAAGGCGTTATGTCTAGGAAAGGAGAATGATCCACCTTTGCATTTGACGAAACATTTTCATGGAGGTTATATTGTGAATTCCATAACTCTGAAGCTGAAACAGTATCCAAACCGAACACTGAAAAAAAGAAAAAGGAAAGAAGAATCAATGATTAATTTTAAAACACACATCGTGTATTTACTTAAGACATGTTTCGCTTTTTTTTAACAGGAAGCACTTTATTTTCTTTATGCTTTATGCGAAATTGTGAGAAACCTATAAATAACTGATGTTAAAAGCGAAGAAGAAATACTCTGAAATTTACAAAAAGGCAAAAAGCATTTTCATGAGCGTTTTGTGAATTATGGCGAGTTACAGCTTAATTTGAGTGCTAGTTCTCCCATTTTTAAGGGGTTTTTTATTTTAGCCCTGGGCTACATTCTAATCTTCATTTGCTTTCTGTAAATTGCGCAGAAGCTACTGAACAGCAAAGTGCGCAGAAGCTCAGAACATCACTTCTGTGAGGAAAAAGTTTGTGTCTTAGTAGGATATCAATTTTTTTAAATTAATTAAAAAACTTAACAGTAGAATTTAGCATTTTTTGATATTTTATTATCCAAACTCTTTAATTAAGCATACCAATATGAATAATACATCGCAAAGTGAGCATTTTTAAACTTTGAAAAAAAAATCAGAAACGGTTGCTCTTGGCTTAGACGGAAAGAATAAATTAAGGAAATAAATAACATTCTACAGAAAAAATAATTTATCACGTAGCTGGCGATTTTTTCTAACAAATGCAATAAATACAAACGAACTTAAACTCATTTTCAAAGTATTTTATAAAATAAAGCCGTAATTTTTTAACTGTTAGTTAAATAGAAGTAAGAAATCATACTGTGCTGAATAGAACTAGCTTCGGTAAGAAACAACGTTTGGCTGCAACTGCTCGTGATTTTACGTGTTTACTGACCACCTACCTCTACATAACTCGTGATGTTTTAGTTCTTTTACTTTTTTTTTAACCTGCCCCGCTCTTCTCAAAGTCGGATAACCTAAGGCTCCAACTTCCGATTCTTCCTAACTTTGTGAGACTGGCTCTGAATTTTTTTACTGTTAGTTAAATAGAAGTAAGAAATCATATTGTGCTGAATGCAGCTAGCTTCGGTACGAAACAACGTTTGCCAGCAACTGCTCGTGATTTTACGTGTTTATTGACCACCTCTACATCACTAGTGAGTTGATTTTGTTTTTGTTTTTTGCCTTTTTTTTAACCTTCCGCTCTTCCCAAAGTCAGATAACCTAAGGCTCAAAGTTTCTCCTGACTTTGTGAGACTGGATCTGATTTTTTTATGTGTGAGGGAGACTCAAGTCTGGCTGTGAATTCCTTTTATGAAAAGTCATGTGGTCCGAAGAGTCCCGGTTCACCTTGTCGTGTACCGAAGTTATGCAGAAAGTTTGGCGGAAGCTCCATGAAGCAGTGAATCCAGCTTGCCTTATAAACACATCTCAAGGTTCCATCGGTGGTGTCGTAGTGTGGGGCACGTTCTGTTGGTACGGAACGGATCTCCTGATATTGCTGGAACGCCAGGTGTCCTCTAACGATTATCTTATTGCTTCTGATCAAGTCTATCCTGCAATTTTGACATTTTATCAAGCATCTGCTACTGTGCATCGCGCAAGATGTGTTCAGCTGTGGCTAAGATAGCATGACAGTGACTTTCACCATCTTCCTTGACCACCCCAATGCCCGGATCTGATCCCTATTGAGAATGTATGGGATATGTTAGAAAAACTGATCCGGGAGCAAAGTCCTCTTCCGTCAAATCTGATCCAGTTATAAGACTGGTAACGCCTGGTATGGTGTAGACGTAGATGCATTCTAACACCTTGTGGAATCTATGCCAAACCACATACGTGCTGTACTTCGAAGTAAAGGAGGTCGAAATCAGTATTGAATAAAAGTTTCTAATTAAGTGGAAGGTATGTGCAGTACACTCCCACATGCACGCACCAGAGTTGGAAGTGGGTCGACAATTTTGGACCCGAATCCGACACGGACTGGACCTGACACGGACTGGACCTGACCCGGACAAATCTGCTTTGAACTCTAATATCTATATCTATATATATACAGGGCGTTCAAAAAGTCTCTCAGCAGTGGGTACCTTAGGTTTTACGAAAATCAAACACATGTATTATAGGAACGTATAATTTACTCACTTACTTACAGGAAGTACCAAAACTGTCGTCTTTCATTTGCAAGACATAACCTAATTGTGACACATATTTTCAAACACATCTGCGAGTGTCAAAAAGTCCCTCCGCAGCAATATTAAGGCTGTACCACCTAATGTTGATTGCGCTACAATCAACATTTTTGAATTAAGTAACTTGTCGTATATTTTATTTCACGTTTTGTTGTTTTCTTGATAACATATCAAGCTTCAGAATATGTTTCACAGCAACACCAATTTTCACAAGCTTATGATCAGTTGAAAGCTTCCAAAATGTGGATGTTGTTTTCATCATTACCCTTCCGGAGCAAGGACACTCTTTCTTTGATTTGCACAGCAAATCACCTTTTTGCAATCCGCAGGCAGTATCAAGCACAATATTCCACAGTGCGCATTTTTCTTTGAAAAAAAAATTGTTTTTGGTTTTCAAAAATATAACGAAATCGGTTCAGGAACAACTTGACACGAACGACCCTTTTGACCAGCAAGGAATTGTCGACCCGTTGACCCGTGATCCGTTTCCATCTCTGGCACACACACACACACACGCAGATAAATAAGTAAAGAACTTACCCATATTTTTTGCAGTTATCTCAAAAGGTCGTGTAAAGGTGTCTACCATGTGCTGCATTAACGTATTGCTGTACAACTCAAAAATCTTCAAGATCTGTTCTACTCCTTTCCCAGTGACTACAGCAATTCTGTCCCAATGTTCCAAAAAACTCGGCTCCAGAACGATGCTAGTTGCTTGCACCAAATTCTATAGTTCCAAAACGAAATCAATTAGTTTGATTGGAAAAACAAAAGCGCAGCAGAACTGAAACATCACTTTCAAAGACAGAAATGTTTTGCGTTTCAAAGAGAAGTAATAATCTGGAAAAAGAAAATGCGTATGGAGATTAAATTGCAAGTGGTCTCTACTAATACTCATAGTGAATTCCGTGAACACATACTGTACTTTACTTAAATATGGATCACGAAGAACAAGTAAATATAGTAAGCACTTAATGTTTAATGAACTCTTGTTTATTATTTCATTCACAGAAAAAATCCAATCGCCATTGTTTTCTTTTTTGCTATTAACATCGACATAAACATCACATTCAATATGCTTATATTCGTTTGTTGATCACATCGATCTCAAAAACTTTGACAACAGCGTTTAGCAATCACTCTCAAAAATTCTCATACACAAATCTACTTACGTAAAGCGCTATATCTCTGTCGCGTATAAACCTATGAGCCATTACATTATGACCACCTACCTAATAAGCTATAGGACCCTCTTTAGCTCATAAAACAGCGGCCACTCCACAAGGCATCGATTCGATGAGGTGGCGATAGGTATCTTAGGGTATCTGGTACCATAATGTCAACAGCATGTCCTCCAGTTCCGGTACATTTCGGGGTGGTGGTGAATAAGCACGAACCCGCTTTCCAAGTCCAACTACAAATGTTCGATTGGGTTCATGTCAGGTGAATTTAGAAGCCAGAGCATTAACAGAAAGTCACCAGCATGTTCATCGAACCACTCCTTGACCTATTGGTCATGGCCATCACCAGCAGGGAAGACAGTTGCCATGAATGGGTGAACTTAGTCCGCATCGATGTTCAGATACCTGACAGCTGTTAGGGATTGTGGTACTGGGATAATGGGGCCAAAAGTGTCCCTAGAAAACATCGCCCTCAGCATAACACCGCCGCCGTCGGCCTGTTTCCACCCAACAGTGCATCCAGGTGCCATAGCCTCCGTTGGTAATGGGCGTATCCGCGTTTAGCCGTCTACGTGATGAACCAGGAATCATGATTCGTCAGACCAGGCCACTTTATTCCAATCATCCACGGTCCAATCTCGATGATCTTGTGCCCATTTCATGCATTGTGGGCGATGACGCGCAGTGAGAATGGGAACCGGACAGGGTCTTCAGCTTACGCAAGCTCATTAACAAAATGCTGCGATGAACTGTGTGCTGTGACACATTGCCCTGATCACCACTGTTGTAATTTCGGGTGATTTGACACACTGTGGCCTTGCGGACGCTGTGAACAATGCGCGACAGTCTCCATTCCTCTCTGGCATCAATGGGCTGCGGACGATACACGGCCGGACGACTGTTCGTCGTTTGACTACATGTGCACTACTTTTGATACGTACTCACCACAGCGGTACGTGAATAACACAAAAGCCGCGCCGTTTCGAAGATCGTAGTTCCGAGGCCCCGTGACGTCACAATTTGTCCTTTATCAAACTCCGATAAATCGGCAGCCTTTCCCATTCTGACTCCGAACACTCTACTAAGCGAAAGCCTGTCCTTGGGTTATATATACAGGTGATTCAGAAATCATGGGACAAACTTTAAGGGGTGGTAGAGCACACTGCAATAAACATTTTTTGGATAGGAATGTATGGGCGCAAGTGACGCGTTGAGGCACAAACACAAGAAATAGGCATGAAAGGAAAAATTAATTGTTTACTTACAACATCGTTGACAAGTGTTTCTTTACAACAATGTTTACAATAATTGCTCAAAATTGCGTCCACCAACAGTAACACATGCGTGGCAGCGTCGACGTACCAAGAGCGAATCTCTGTGAATGTGTGGACGGGTATTGTCAGCGACTTCCTACTTGGTTCGTATTTACTACCAACGCCACTCGATGGCAGATGTTATCGTATTTTTCTGGAAGAGGTTTTACCAGAATTGCTTCAAGATGTACCACTGGCTGTCCGACAAAGACTGTGGTTTTAGTATGATGGGGCGCTAGACCATTTCAGCATTAATGTGCGCAATTACCTGGATGCCACTTTTGGGGCGCAATGGATTGGCCGTGGTGGACCAGTCCGTTGGCCACCCCGATCGCCCGATTTATCGAGCCTTGATTACTTCTTATGGGGACATCTGAAGGCCCTCGTTTACGAGGCTTCAGTTGGCTCTGTTGAGGACCTCATCACTCGAATATCCGTTGCGGCTGCACGTGTGCGAGAAATACCTGGCATCTTTGAAACTGTACGCCAATCACTCTGTCGACGCTGCCACGTATGTATTACTGTTGGTGGACGCAATTTTGAGCAATTATTGTAAACATTGCTGTAAAGAAGCACTTGTCTACAATGCTGTAAATAAGCAATTTATGTTTCTTTTCATGTTTATTTCTTGTGTTTGTGCCTCAACGCGTCACTTGCGCCCGTACATTCCTATACAAAAAATGTTTGTTGTAGTGTGCTCTACCACCCCTTTAAAGTTTTTCCTATGAGTTCTGAATCACCCTGTATACTTCTCTGTGAACTTCTCTGCGCCACCGTTCGGTCTCTAGGCGCGCTCATTTCTCTAGGTTGGAGGTGGTGATAATGTAGTGGCTCATCGATGTAAATCTATCGCAAACTCCGCATCAATTACTGCGGTACTTTCCATACATTTAATGTTGACATTACATGCTGCTCTGATGATTCCCCGTGAGTATTGAAAAACCGTAAAAGCTTTTCTGTGAAATAATATGTCGTTCAATGAGAAAACGTTTAACCAAGAAATAACTAAATTAACATAAGAGAACAGAAACTCAAAAAGGAAAGTTAAATAGAGGTGCACATCGCATGTAGTTTCCGTTTTAATTTTTTTTTAGGTAAAGTAAAACGTTTATCACAAAACTGAAAAATGCAGAATTTTCCTGTAACGAACAAAGTTACTGGAAAATTCTATAATTTCAATCTTTGAATGTTATTTTCGCCATTCCGGTGGCGCAGTGGTTTTAGCGCCGGCCATTCGACGTATCTGTACGTAAAATATTGCTTTTATGTAAGATATAGTAGGATATTCTGTAATATTGGTAAGAAAAAGCACATTACCGTATTTTTATGCAATATTATCATTTAACCTCTTAAGTGGAATGCCCAGAAAAATTCCGGGGCTAACTCTACTGCCCATGCTGTTCTATCCCGGAAGATTTCCGTGGTCTGTTTAGTGCTCAATGCGTTCACGCAGGAAACATTACCGGGCCCATTTTACTAATTTGAAAGTAGTTCATATGTTGGCCGAATGATGGTAGACCTTTCCAATCAGATTACGTATAGTGGCCCTTGGGGAAGTTTGTGGGTATCCTTTAGTGACGATCTTACCACAACTAAAGTATTGCATAGTGTGTAGCGTTGCCTTGAATAATGGCCAAAAGAAAAGCAAAGAAGCTATGTGCTATGATATTCGTGCTTTCTTGCAAAGAGAAGATGAATCAGTAAGTGATATTAGCCTTTCAGAAAGTGAATTTGAGCTTGATAGTAGCAGCTGTTGTGACCATGAATCTTGTGAAGAACTGTCTGACTCTAAGAGTTCAGACATCTCGCTCCAAAATATTTGCTCTGATAAAAATAAAATTGCAGTCTCCTACAATTTAGACATAAAATCATTCATGGGCTTTTAGGAAAGTATGCAATGAAAAGAAAATCGTTCAAGGGAGGAAGATCCTCAAAAGCAGGCCCATCTGCTCGTCTTACTGAAAGACACTTCCCAACTCATATCCCCGCCACAGGAAAGAAAAAGTTTCCCAGTAAAGTGTGCCGAGTTTGTCCCGGAAGAAAAGAAACGAGATGGGAATGTAAGCTGTGTGGGAACATCCCATTACATACAGAAGGCTGCTTTGAAACTTTTCACACCAAAAGAAAGTATTAGAATTTGTTTATACAATTTTGCTCAAATTATGTACTTTTTATAGTAATTCGCCTAAATTGTTATAATATACTCTGCCTTCATGACAAAAACATATGCAATCTGATTATTGTATTCTTTAACAAATTCTTGTAAGATGAATTTAAATGATCAACCCATTTAAAAACCCACCCTAGAAGGTGTGACATGGTAATAATGAAGACACCACTGAAGGGGTTAATTCACATGATGCGATATATTACAACAATACGCGTATCTGTACAACAAGAAAAAATTACTTTTTGAAGGTAATAACTGACTTCTAATATGGTGTATGGTCCGCTCGAACGGCTAAGATCGCTGCACACCTGTATGTGTGGCATGGAATTGATGCGGTTATCGAGGTTATTTTAGGGGATGTCTTTGCCTTTCCTCAATGATTTTCGAGGGTATCTTTTCCTGTCCTCAACGATTTTTAGGCTCTCTTTGCCGCTCGTCGATGATTTTTAGTGGGATCTTTGCCTCTCCTTAATTATTTTTGGGGTATATTTGCCTCTCGTCAATGATTTCTGGTGGTATCTTTGCCTCCCTGAATGATTTTTGGGGGTATCTTTGCTACTCCTCAATGATGTTTGGCGATACCTTTGCCTTCCCTCAATGATTTTCCGGGGTACCTTTGCCTCTCCTCAAAGATTTTTGGGGTATCCTTGCCTTTTCTCAATGATTTATGGGGGTATCTTTGCCTCTCCTCAATGATTTTTGGAAGTATCTTTGCCTCTTCTCAGTGTCCAGTTCACGAAGAATCAACGGATGTGCCTGCCAAGAAGCTGCGATGCGTCTGACAAGAAGCTGCAATGCGTCGGCCAAGTGCGTCTCATGCATGTTCAATGGAATTTAAATTAGGGTAGCATGCTGGCCACTCCATGCGCTTGATTCCCTTCTCTTGTAGCATGTTGTCCCCTAGCCGAGCTCTATGAGGTCCAGCGATATCGTCCATGAAAAGGAACGAACCCTCGGCTGTAGCACACGGCACGACAATAGGTCTAAGAATCTCGTCCCTATAACTTTGGGCCGTCAGACGACGTTTCGGATGTTGTACAGGTCCGTACGACCACTGACACTTATGCCTACCCAGACTATCGATCTATGGCCGCCTTAATGCGATGTTTCCTGCACAAAAGCTGGGTTATTTCGTGTGCCAGGTAATTTCGTGTGAGGTAAGAACTTGTCAATTGTCAGACTCCAGACTATATCTCGACTCGTCATAGAAGAGAGTTTGACTTCACACGTCGTGTCCCCAACTACGATGTTCATCAGCCCAGTTTTTACGGGTCATACCGTGTCGTGCTGTTAAAGAGGTACACATCGTTGGTCCACGTGCATAAATGCCACCTTAGTGAATACGACCGCGGCTAGTTTGAGTAGACAACCTGTGTCCTGTTGACACGAGAAGATCTCGCTGGTGCTGAGTAGCATTTTCCTGCCTGTTCCGACGGACTTTTATCAATAGATAACGGTCGTCCCTTGCTGTAGTTGCTCGTGAACGGCCTTGACCTTGCCTTCTTCTAACACTTCCCGAATCTTAAAATCGTGTCTTAAGTCAAGAAACGACACTTCGTGACACTTTAATGGCTTCTCCTACCATTCGCTGTGTCTGACCAGCTTCCATCCTGCAAATAGCTCTCCAAGCCGTTCTGGCCTGGAGAGCTATTGGCCTTTCCATGCCGTTCAAGAGCAGTGCCTGGAGAGCTATTGGCCTTTCCATGCCGTTCAAGAGCAGTGCCTGGAGAACACTGGACTTGCGTTTTCCACGTTGGCACACTACGAGTAATTTTATAGGAACGTATGAGGAAATCTAAAAGTCTCGAGGCATTTCTTTGGGAGCTTCATCTTCGGGTTTGTTTTTCTATTGGAGGCTTAACGACCACCGTAAGCAACTTAATGGGCTATAAGCAGTCGCCCGTCCCTAATTTAGAGTCACTGGTTCCAGGGAAGGGAGAGAGCCAGTGCCGTAAGATAAATACAACATCCTTGCCTAACCGGGATTTGAACACAGACCCCTTTGCGGGCGAATAATCAGAGGCCATCGCTTAGACCACTGCACCACCGAAGCGGTCTTCTTCGGTTCAATGTCCTGTCATGGGTATTTCGATATTTCTGGAATGTGAGCATGTGGGCTCATTGTTCAGTATACATCTGCATATTTTTGGAATGCGTAGCTTTGAGTTCTTTGTTCTAGAGTAAGACAAAGGACATAAAATTGAGATTCTTAGCACATTTTGTGCGAGGTTGTTGATTCTGTCTTTTGTTCAGTTTCTTCTTGTGGACTAGATTGACGACCTGTTGTAGGGTATGCAGCCGTGGAATTCTGTAGCTGATGGGAGGATGTTGAAGTGGACCTTTCCAGTTGTCTACCTTCCAGTGAACGTCTGTGCAGCGGAGGGGAGTCTATGCCTAGTCCATGCTGATGATGCGAACTACCGTGTGTGTTGGTGGGACTTCGTCGACGGTTTCTGCTGGACCATTGCCTTATGTTCCGGTGCTGCTTCTTCCTGCCGGTGAATGTCGGTACAGCAGAGGAGTGTCTACGCTAGGATACATGCTGATGTGAACTGCCATGTGTGTTGAATGGACTTCGTCGAGGGTTTTTGCTGGACCACTGCCTTATGTTCCAGTTCTGCTTCTACCTGCCGGTGAATGTCGGTACAGCGGAGGGGTGTGTACGCTAAGTTACCGCTGAGGTTGATTTCGCCGACGGCTTCTGCTGGACTATTGCTTCCTGTGCCAGTTTTGCGTATGTGTTGTCGAAGGACGTTTAACTCAAGGACTGGTGTATTTACTCAAAGCTATGAACTCTTTGGATCTGGTGAATATTACCTTTGCATGCTACAACGTCTCAAGGTAAATGCATTATTGATCTTTAAAAGAATTTGTGATAATTTGGAACTAATTATTTGAGATTGCATTAAACAGTTAAGCTTGAATTTGTGTTGATAAAATTTGTGCACTGTCGCTATTTACTTAAGAATGTCAACTTATTTAAGACAGTCCTTCCAGCAGGTGGGTTTTGAGCTAGCTGGGTCGGGCAAAGAGATAGTTGCAGGTTGGACCGTCGCAAAGTTTCGATAAGATATCACACCACTGGCTTGTATAGTGTCGCCAAAGTTACATACTTCTCTAACTAACTGGAGCAGTGAACTAGAACCTTGATGATGTATTAGAAGCCTTACTGCATGATTCAACTGAATGAATAATGATTCCCGTGCTAAACGGTATGCTAAAAAAACCCAGCTGTCTGAGCACGATAAATACTCACCAGATACTATATAAAAAAAAACACTGTAGACGCTTTGACTTAGATTTTGGTATTCGTACTTCCAATGTTTTCCCCCTTATTTGCTGTGATCGAGACCCTGTTGATACTCTTAGTAAACATGGTGTATACTTTGTTCCTCTGACTGCTCACTCAACGGAGTATGTGAAGAAGATCTACATTGGCTATGCTTTGAGGACATTGAAGGTCAGACTTTCAGAACATAAATATGTTCTTCGTTCAGGACATTCTTCAACTGCTTCAGCCCGGACTGTTGCTGAGAGAGAATTTTATCCGGAATGGAAGAAATCCTCCATTCTTACTGTCGCTTCTGATAATTTTTCTCTGTTATTTACAGGAAGCTTGTGCATTCAACGCTACTTGTCTTCCTGTTGCAACGACAAGTTACCGTTGTCTGTGCCTTCACCCTGGAGTTTTCTTCTGAAGAACTGTTTTCCTTATGATTCGGACGTACCTCATGAATAACCCATAATTATGACGTCACTTTCAAGAACATTGTTTCTTTCAGTTGGCAATGTACTCTTCTCGTCTGAGGCATGATGGTATTGCTTGAGTGTATTTATACTCGGGACATTTTCATTTCTGCACGCCAGGCCTGAGGATGGAGGTATAGTACCTCCGAAAGATCTCGCTATGGTTGTTTTTTAAATTACTTGTATTTAGTTTTTAAAATGTTAATAAATAACATCTTTTATTAAGTATCTGGTGAGTAGTTATCATGCTCAGACAGATGTATTTGTTTTAGTATATGATTCACCTATTTACTCATATCATTGCAATACGAAATTTCGGTTAAAATACGACTGTGGTTGCATATAAAGCACACTATTCCTCATTTGTTTTCTTTTTCTTTTTTGAATATCTGACCACCTAAGAGAATTCCTTAGCCCAGCTTCTGCAATAATTTTTCTACGAGAAGTCCTTAGCACCGTTAGGCTTAGAAAAATAGCACATTAGCACCGCTAAGACTCTTCTACACCATTCGTGTTACACGAATGCCTGAATAGACCACCACAACTGTGATCTGGATGTATGAGACGCTTTCGGTGCCTTCACACTTACAGCTTGTACCCCTTTCCCCAGCATCGAGCTTGCCATCCAATCTAGTGCATTCCTGGTTGTAAATCATAAAGTAGAACACAGCTCCATCTGGTGGCACGGGATGTTAACTATCTGTAATGCTATACAAAGTAGAAGAATTATTCTGATGAAATAGCACGTGCACGTGGAATTATAAACGTGTCAAATATCAATAGGATTAAAAGAGGAAAGATATCTTTCTTCTATTAAACATGTGAAAACTAAATAATTTTAAAGTTTGTCGACAATAATGAAAAAAGAAAATGGCATTACTTTATAATGCACCCAGATAAATCTTCGCCGAGATATTGAGACTGGAGGGCATCTCTGTATTTTGCGAGTGTTTACATCAGTGAAATATCTTCGTAATCCCGCAATTTAAAAACATTCATTTGAAAAGCAATTTAAAACACCTTTCAATTCCGATGCGATGAAAGACAATTAAAATGAAACATTGCACTGACCGAAAACCAGAAGACGGGAAAAGATTAAAAAAAGTTAATTTAATTTTCGCTGAAATACAAAGACGAGCTTAAGGATCAGTGAAAATTAATTAATTTTTAATGCTCCTGTCGTTTAGGAAGAATTAACACTGCGATATACATTACTGTCAAAACTCCTGAATGCTTTCCGAAAGAAAATTCCTGGGTGACATAATGAAATGTAACACACAGTCTATTGGATTCTTATGTATCTGTAAAAAAATAATAATACAATATTTTCTCTAAGTAATTAATATCTGATGCGTTAAATTGTTTAATTTTGCAAAAAAAAAAAAAAAAAATAGAAAAAAAAAAAGGCGTCTTACTTTAATGAAATCTCTGTCTTGTCTGTGACTAAGAGAGAGGCCGTCTTTCTCCATTTCATGCGCTATGATGTGATTTAAGAAGCTAACGAAGATTCGGATATCGTTTCCGTATAACGGGTAAGATCCATTCGCAGCTAGACTTAACTCTTTAGCAAAGGAGATCGCTAGGCTAGTATTCATTTCAGCATCTCCTTTCTCCAGTGCTGCAAGCTGAAAATAAAAAACATTTATTTTCTGTTATACAATTTTCACTTCTGACTGCATCGTCCATATACGCACTGATTTTGATAGAATGATGCAGGATTTTTTTTATTCCTCCTTAGAAGTACCTAAATTTTAATAAAAAGGAAAGAAAATTAGTAATTTTTTCTAAGCGAATTCAAGTAAATGCACTCATTGTCATAAAAATCTGCGCATCAAGAAGAAAGCGTCGGATATAAATGAGATTTTAGTAGTGAGATGGTACATACCAAGGACAGAAGTGATTACAATTACACAGCAGCAGGACGATTTCCCGCGGACATACGGTACACATTCCGGTCAGCGTTAGTACCGCGTCGGACAGCCTCGTGATCTGATACATGCGGCAATACGGAGTCAAAGAGACGCCGTATGTTATCCTGGGCAGATTGGCCCACACTTCTTGAAACTAATGCTCTAAATCTCGAACACTGGGACATGGCTAAAGATGGCATCCCATCTGGTCCCACACGTGCTCGATGGGCGAGAGATCAGGTGATTTGGCTGGACACTGAACCGTCGAAGCATGACGTAGACAGTCCTGGGAAACACGGGCCGTGTGCGGACGGGCGTTATCTTGTTGGAAAATGGCACCGGGCAGCCTCGCCAGGAAAGGCAAGACATGGGGACGCAGGATCTCCTGTACGTAGCACCGGGCTGTCAACGTCCTTCGGATCACTGAGAGGAAAGTCCGGCTGTCATACGCGATGGCTTCCCAGACCATCGCGCCTGCAGTTCGGGACGTGTGACCGCTGTACAGTGAGGTTGGGATTGTAGCTCTCATCTGCTGTCCTCTTCACTTTGATACTGTGGTCGTCCGTTTCCATACTGAAGCGTAATTCGTCGCTGAACACTATAAGTCTCCAGTCCGTCACATCACTGCAATCGACGTCTACGATGGTCAGGTGTAAATGGCAGAAAACATAAGGGCTGTCGATAGTGTAGATTTGTCTCTGCCAGGCGTCTGTAAATGGTTCTGGCGGACACAAGAGTCTCTTGAACAGCCGCCACATGTCTCTGGATATTGGACGGTCCTCTCTTCTGGTGCTGTGTCTGGGTCGTCCAGAACCAGTTCGCCGTGTCTGGGTGTCTTCCCGTGACCGCTGCTCCCAACACGATCGCACCGAACTGTCCTACCGGCACAAATGGCGGCCGATTCGGCACGCCGGCCACCCTGCCTCTCTCATCCCGACGATACGGCTTCGCTCAAACTCCGTCAATTGCCCGTACACACATCTACGGCGGCTCTTCGGCATGCCTATCGCTCAGGGGTCTCACCTGACTCCTACCGTGCACTTCTGCAGGAATGTGAAGTCCCGTGCCCGGCGCCTTATAAGTCCCAAAGATTTGGATTGCATCACCATTCTTATACGTGCGGGCATGCGGAATATCACGATATTTTAATCACTTCCATGTCTGTCTTCCCCGTAGCTATTCGCCGAGTTTCGCGTTAATCGCGCGGTTTCTTCCTGGTTCGTGGATTTTTATGACAATGAATGTATCAAGCACGGTTTTATTGGAATTTTCTGCATAGAGCTTATAGAAAAATCAATTTTTAATACTTACATAGTGTATCAATAAAGCTTATATTCGTATCATGAAAGAAATACGGGATTTCGCCATATAATACAAATTTTGAAGATGAAAATCCGATTTTTGGCGTAAATGTGACAAGGATGGTAAGTCAGATAATATCCGAAAACTTGAAAGTTTTCATCGTCCTGGAGTGGGACTCGAACCCGCGTCTCCCAGAAAACGCCCGGGTATGCTAACCACTACACCACCCAGAACGACCAAGTTTCAAGTTTCCGATCAATTTGAATATAGCCATCACAGGATTCGCTAGTCGAAGCAACCGGTATTCCTCTTTAGCGAATATGAAGGCTAAGAATTTTATCCTGTGTTTGCCCGGAGAAGCATTTACGCCAAAAATCGGATTTATATCTTCAAAATTTGTATTATATGGCGTAATTCCGTATTTCTTTCATTATTTATCTGCTTCTCCGGGCAAACACGGGATAAGATTCTTAACCTCCAGATTCGCTAAACGTGAATGCCGGTTGCTTCGACTAGCGAATCCTGTGATGGTTATATTCAAATTGATCGGAAACTTAAAACTTGGTCGTTCTTGGTGGTGTAGTGGTTAGCATACCGGGCGTTTTCTGGGAGACGCGGGTTCGAGTCTCCAGAAAACGTTTTCGGATATTATATCTGAATTACCATCTTTGTCACATTTACGCCAAAAATCGGATTGTCATCTTCAAAATTTGTTTTATATTCGTATTTCATCGCCAAAGACGATTGATCAGTATCGTATCACTAATGAAAAAAGTACCTCCTTTCTCGTCACCAATAAAACGGTGGTTCTTCTCTGATCAGCACTGATGGATCCGTGTTTCATTGGTAGTAATGATGGATCAATTTATCAATTTACTATCACAAGTAATAGAGGAGTTTAGTCGCACTACGAGTAATAATGGATCCATGCCTTATCATCAATAGTGATGGGTCTTTGTCTCGTAACGAGCAATGGCGGATCAATCAGAGGTATAACTAAGGCGGCTATACGGGAGCGCAGATCGAGAGATGGTACAAAACTTACTTCTTATTATCTGATTAAAATTGGAACTGAAACTCTTACATTAGTTTTCAGTACAGTACGTTCGCGCCGTACTTTCTCATTTGGTCATTAACAGAACTTGCTCATAATATGTTTCGCTAGTGTCGGTAGCCTTGGCAGCTTAAAATTTTAATTTCTTCCTAAAAATGTTCAGAGTATGTTATTTGTCCACATTCAGAAATAAAGGCGTGGCTGTACGTATGCAAGATAGGAATGTGATTCATTTTTTTTAAGATTCTCTGGGGGCTATTCGATCATTAAGGTGGCCGAGAGACTTGACTACAGGCCGCATTGTATGCGTCTGCTGTGGTAGTTGGGAATAGCTGCACAAAGGAAAGAAAGTAAAGTCCGATGAGGAGTTACCCGAAGCCCCGTCGCACATTAGACACTGAGATTGAGCAGCACACTGACGTGATATTAGGAGATAGGTAGCTTAAATCAGTGGCAGCCGTCAGAAAGTGAAAAGTGGAAGAGCCAGCCAACATGGAAGTGGACAAGCAGCACTTCCGCCATTGCATGCTGTATGAGTTTCGTCGCTCGGGGGCTTGAAGCAACATTACCAGTGTGTACCCCAATGCCATATCACGTCGTCAGTGCTGTCGTTGGTTCGAACGTTTTTCATGAGAGGAAATTTGACCTGTTAGACCGTCCCAAAGCCGGAAGACCTGCAACAGAGAATATGGACAGGCTGTAGGCTTTAGTGGAGACCGGCCCACGTGTGACCACGCGGTACTGACCGTACAGCTGGAGATTACCCACACGAGCATTATCACGCACCTGTATCGACTTGGGAAGGTGCGCAAGAGGGAAGGTTTGCTACTCCATCTTGTGCACCTTCCCAAGTTGATGAAGGCGCATGCACTCATGCGATTAGCTTTCTGCTCAACTCACAGCTGAGCAGAAAGCTAATCGCAGGAGTGCATGCGTTTTCCTGCTTGCAGGTAATCAAGCTGAATCATTCTTGGACCGCATTGTGACAGATGACGAGAAATAGGTCTTGTAAGACAATGTCAGCGCCTGGAAACAGTGTTTGGACCCAAAATATTGGGTGCTTGAATTAATTCCCGCTGTTGCCCAATAGAGCGCAGCAATGGTGCGCTGTGACCTGAGCCACACGTGACCTCCCCTGCGAACGCACGTACCGTCCGCCGTAGTCTGGGCGAAGCAGTGTGTGACACGCGATCGGAGGGCACAGAACACTGGTTTGTACATCACACCCCTAATAGCTTAGCAGGCCCGCGCACCGAACGCCGGAAGCTGCGTGACGTAGTGGAGAGTAGGCTGATGTCCGTGGTGGGTGGTCGAGCATGCATGAGCTTGCTCACTCTGTGTAAGCGTGACTACGGATGTGCGTGGTTGTTGTTGTCAAATTGTCAACTAAATTTATTTTCATAGAGGAATATTAAAAGTGCCGCCCCGGTGGCGCAGTGGTCTAAGGCGCTGGCCTCTGATCATTCGTCCGTAAGGGGTCTGGGTTCGAATCCCGGTGAGGCATGGATGTTGTGCTTGTCTTACGGCACAGGCTCTCTCCCTTCCCTGGAACCAGTGGCCCTAAATTAGGGACGGGCGACTGCTTATAGCCCATTGAGTTGCTCACGGTGGTCGTTAAACCTAAAATAAAAAAAAAAAAAAAAAAAAATTAAAAGTATTCAAATTCCCTACTAATGGGGGGGGGTCTCAGAAAATGGATTACAGCAATAAAGCGTGAAAATTTTCAACTCTAAGGTACGTGGAAACCTTTTGTTAACCTTATTTTAAACTACTCGTAAAATAAAAATTTTGAACTAGAAAATTTAAATTTGGCTAATTTTATGATCTAATGCATCTCACAGCGGGAAGTCAAAGCACTGAAAAGATTTTTGAAAAGTGAAATTTATGTTTGTAATGGAAAGAATTGATTACTTGTGTTGTTATAGTAACAGATAACATGTTTTTGCCAATGTATCAAATAAGTTCAAAGTAAAATATGTATATTTAGGAAGGGATTTTAAACTTTATTATGGACACAGAATAATAAGGGTTGCATGTTTTTGATCCCAAGAGTAATATGTTGATACATTCGTACTTAGTTATTTAAGTGTTTAGGCAGCGCCAGATTAACTTTTTTGGGGTCCCTATTTCTGGGCACAAGTGCTTGTAAAATACTTATATCCTATACGAAATATATGTATGTCATGTACACATCTAACATGCCTATGTCCTTTATATAAATGCTAAGGCCTTGTTGCCATGTGAAATACACCTTTTGTGTTTGCAGACATAGAGAACTGCATTGAATTATCATTTTTAATATTTATTACTAAAGGAACACAAACACTGAATCAAGTATAGACAGCAAAAATTAGATATGAATGCACAAAAACAGAAGTTCACACATAGTTCAGGAGTAAGTTTGCCTTTAAAATGTCCGTTTAAAGATTTTGAAGCATTTTTCTACAAACCAACACATTGAAGAACTCTCGTGTGAGCAGTGTGTATGCTCTATCTGTGGTAGGATGGGAATTTATCAGAACCATTCAATTTCTTAAAAATTAGGTGAAATATATCAGTACTACCTGGGCAAGAAATTATTTACTTGCCCAGGTAGTAAAAGCTGGATGCGCAGGAAAATGTATCTTTTAAGATAGCAAACCAGAACCCTATTTTTTTTAAGTTAAAAATATGAACTGTTTTAACATGTTTGCACTTCCATTTTAAGGGTCTGTATTACAAATGTTCAATGCACAAACATGTGTATATCAATTTTTAAGATGCTGATGCTAAAATTAGTATGAAATGGTACGATGATGAAACTGGTGTTTCGGAAATTTAGTGATTATGCCATGTTCCTTTTGTTAAAGTTTTCTCCCTTTGTCACTAAACATGAGAGGCCAGTTACATCAGAGGCATGCATACTGTTGTTGATTATAAACAAAATTTGGAGCAAAACTAGGTTTCCGATTTCTGGGCGTAGAGCATAACATAATTAAAGATGTGATATTACTCTTTCCTTGGTACTTCGTAACAATAATACAACTTCCATTAATTAACAATGACATGAAACACGACATGTGATGACTGTCTTTTTTTCTTGTGTAGTAGGAAATTATATTACAAACTTTTTTATTTTAAAATTTAGTTACCATGCACAGGCAATTAGATGTTTTATTTACCTGCCCAGACAAATGATTTACATGCTCTGGGCATTTCGGGCATGGTATTTTTAAGCCTTGGATATTGTTATTTTTAAGAGAAAAAAGTACGTGGATCGACATGAATCCACATATGGTGGAAACTATGTTCTAAACAAACAAGATTTTTAAAATACAAGTAGAAATATATACTCGCTTTTTTTTTTTTTGAAAACATTTGCTTAAAATGAGAGATCAACTTTTTTCATTTATCTAGACTTATCTGTTTCCAGACTTCCTGCACTGTGTCTTCACAAGCTACAGCAATAATAACTGCAACTAATATATCTCATATTATCCGATAACTACTGGAAAGTGTGCTTCCAAACGTGAGGGTGGGTGTCAATGTTTGTATGGGGAAAAACTTCTTCAATCCTTCATAGAATTTATTTTGAAACCAAAATCATAAAAAAAGGAAAAAACAATCTTTTTCAATAGCTTTAGCAATGACAAAACATTTGTGCAAAATTTTTTACCATTGCTTTTTATAGTTTCTGAGAAAATGGTACATCAAGTTAGTCAATTTATAATGAAACATGTGCATCTTTTAAAATACATCCTATAGTACCAAAACAATCGCCTAGATTTATTCAGTACAATAACTGCATGTGCATTTGTCAGGTTCTCAAAAAATATAATAATTATCTAAAAAAATACTTTAAGAAATTATTGGAACAAATTTCAGATTTTCTTAGAAACGTGTCTTTGAAATTCTTCAAGGAACAGCTAACGGACACATAATCAAATTGTGCTTGTGATACACAAAGAACTACACAACCATAATTATATGTACATTGGCAGTTTTCCTGAATACTTCTTGAAAATCAAATTTCAAGAAATTTCTGCCAATAAGTTACTTGTATTTTTCCAGATAAAAAGAAATGCTTATATTGTGGATCCAAATAGTTTTGCTTAATGCTACTAATATACTTAATACAGATGTGTTGAACTTTGACAAGGTAACTTTTTTGAAATAGTGCTCTGGAAGACAAAAATTATAAACTTTATATTTCCTTATCAAAATGAAGTTGTCCAAACACGTAACTAGATGGTACTAAAATTAGGAAAACTTGTTATGTCATTATTGTACGTTTAATAATGTAGCAATTGCATAATTTTCTTGAAATCTTAATTTATTTGATGCAATCAGTGGATCAAGCAGCAATTCACTGTATGTATGTTAAAACGTGTTTTATTGAGCCTTTGGTAATAATTAAAAAACACAGAAAAAAATTCAGTTATTCTTGACCTTTTTTTATACATTAGTGATCACGGATTGCATATAAAATACATTTTCACTAAAGGAATTATTTCATTACTAAAATTTTCATAGTCATAAGTTTGCAATGAATGAAAAATCTGATTCCTTAAATATGTCAATCGACATCTTTTGAAACGACGGCGATACTTCGTAATGGACCCTCAAACTAATCTTTCAAGTACAAGAACGATTTGTTCACAAGTACAGGAATCGTTCGGCTAACTATAAAGACACTATATCTTCAAGTGAAACTACGACAACAGTTTATAATTTCGATTATAGGAATGGTTTATCACTTCCAGTGAAATGACAGGGATGCTTTCATTAAGTTGATGAATCTGTGTTGCTTACCCTTTCAAGTCGAAATTATTGCTACGCTAAATTTTACGCTGTAATTTCTTTTTCTTCTGTATTTTAAAAGATTATTAAACAAACTTGTTAACTCTGCAGTTATTTGAAAACTAACACACAAGTTCTTATTTAAATGCAGCGAAACTCTAAAAGAACGCACGACCTGGTTAGTTGGTGTACGTAAAGACGCGTTCGTTCGCACATCGCCGTAATGCTCCTCTCCGCGATTACGGACTACTCTAGTGACGTCACAAATCGGTGCGCGGGCCTGTTAAGCTATTAGGGGGTGATGGTTTGTATCGCATTTACGATGTCGAGTTTCGTACAAAAAAGGAGCATTTGCGGGAAGAATTACTCTTCTGCTTTCATCGCAACAAATCTGCAGCGGAAAGTAATCGTTTGGTAGTGCAGGCCTATGGGGAACATGCCCTATCGGAAAAAACATGCGTCGAAACGACTAGCACTGCTAAACCGCAAGGGAGTCCTCCGACAGCAGGATGGAGCGACACCTCACACAGCACGGGTGACTTGTCACAAGACCAGGGCTCTGGGCTGGTAGTTGCTGCCGTACCCAGCCAATTCCTGGGACATTGCCCCAAACGATATCCCCTTTTCCGGACGTTGTAGTATTTCCTGGACGGACAGCGGTTCACCAAAAGGGACGATGTCGAACGCGCAGTTCTTCACTTTTTTGCGTACAGTCCGCACAACTCTCCAGGGACTGTATCCAATAGCTGCTCAGACGATGGAAGCAGCTTGTGGCAAACGATGGAGGCTACATTTTGGACAGATTTGTATTTGTATATACGTTAATTAGCACATTTCTGTTGCCTTGCATTTGCTGACATTATTCCCAGTAACAAAAGCACGGTGGCTACTTGCTAGCAAGATATAAACTCATCCACAGGGGATACGTCAAAAATAATACACTATTGTATTAAAGAAAGAAGATACATATCATACCTGTTCAGCGAGAGATCCGAAAGAATTAGAGGTGCAACTAAACATATCCGCTTTCTCCCATCCAGTTCCTTCATTGCAAAACCGTGTTGCTTTTCCTGAAAGTCAAGGCAATCTACATCAGTAAAGATCATTATGGCATTTTAATCAAAGCAATGAGCTTTTAAACATATACATAGAGAGAGTTGTGTTTCTATTAAACGAAGTTCCATCGTTCCACTTAAAAAGTTCTTTATAAGAAAAATTCATTAAATAGAAATGAACTTAAATTGTAAAAACTTAATCAAATAAAATGAAAAAATAGCGTAAAATGTGGTTGAATTTGGACAGTAAATTGAAATTTTGAGCAGAAACTTTTCTTAAATGAGTTTAAATTTTTATTCGTAGAAATAGAATATATTGTCTGGATAAGCACATTAATGAAGATAAGAAAGCGAACGCTAAATCTTACCTCTCCTTTTTATTATCATAATAATATATATATTTATTTTCAACTGTAAAATCATCCGTAATTCTGCGCTGTACAAATTTCTTATAAAAAGGTTTCACATTTTTGTAGACAGTGGAACATTCCGATGTTTACAACATTTTTTGAAACTACAATCCTCGTCGAATTGTACCGAATGCTTTTAGCATTTCTTCATGTGAAGGTTTTATTATAGCCTCTTCATAATTTACTGTAGTTTCGTCACTACATTTCATAACACTTTCCAAGATGTCATTCTCGGTAGGATAATCACCGATCACAACGTTTTCATCAACGTAAAAATCAGAGGCTCTGCACTTTCTTCAACACTTCCTTTCTCTTTCAGCTGGCGCCATTTTAATACTTTATAGCCACAGCTTTCTTCCTTATCCTTTACCAACATCATCTAAAAGTTTCACTTTATCCACAAGAGAGCCATTTTCTTTTCGACATTTTCAGCGAACAACACAGACTAGCCAAGTGTGTACTCATTGAATGAGAATGAATACGTAACCTCTACAGAATCAGGCCCATACCAGTGACAACCGGTTTTCCCCTGTGAAATGCAGTTTCTACGATGGATTTTCTATCCATATTTGGAAAAACAGCTGCTTTGTAAAATCTCCATGGACACGACTCCCCGCGTGGCCCTCTTCCAACAAGATTCCGTGCGCCTCACAGACGAGGTTGAGTGAAAATGTCGCGGCCGGAGAGAACTGACTGTGAGAAAGGAAAGATTGTTGGGTGTTATATTAGTGGGTTGTCCATAAGAGAAACCGAGAGGCGTTTAAACATACCCAAGTCAACTGTTTTGGATGTACTGAATAAGTGGAAGACACATGGCGTGCCTGAAGCAGCAAAACGTACCGGCAGACCAAAGAAAATCAATAATAGAGGACGTCAAAGCCTCAGGAGAGTCGTTACAGCTAATCGACGGAGTACTGCACAAGACCTCAGTGTACAAGTTAGTAAAAATGCTGGAACCTCGGTATGTACACGTACCATTCGCAGAGAACTTCATTCCATGGGTTACTGTGGTCGTGCGGCTGCTCATAAGCCTTTCATCTTCACTCGGAATGCTATTCTGCGTTTAGCATGGTGTAAAGAACATTTATCGTAGACCGTAGATCAATGGAAACGGGCCCTATGGAGTGATGAATCCAGATACACGATCCATCAGTCTGATGGCTGTGCGTGGGTATATGGCACCAGCCGGAGGAACGCTATTTACCATAGTGTGCTGTTCCTACGGCCAAGTTTGGAGCTGGCAGTGTGCTCGCGTGGGGGTGTTTTTCGTGGTATTGCCGTGGCCCATTAGTTATCGTGGACAAACCTGTTAATCAGCCTGCCTACTTCGATGCGAAGGATTCCTCTTTCCAGCCGCATCTGGCCCGCTTCTTAGACAGCGAATATATTCCTAAATGACCATTTGAACAACAAAGCTAAGGGAAAAGCCAAGTTTTCTGATGCGAAGGTTCATTCGTTGCAGCCGCGTTCGGCCCATCTCTTAGACAGCGAATACATTCGTTCGAGCTGATTTCAACCCATTTTGCAAACCCAGAGTTGATTCATTTCAGCCGGTTAAAGGGTTAAATATTACCCGCTGTTCGAGCTGTGAATTGTAGAACTGGACGAATCGTATACGAAAATCAGGTGACTGGATGACACGTGCGAAATCTTCAGAGAATTCGCTTTCCGCTCACGTGTCGTTAATATGAAGGATCGTGTACTCTTCGATTGGCTCATGCTGGGAAAGTTACATATGAGTCCAAATACATCCTCAGTTGCTTGGAGGTTTGTCGTTCCAGTTGGTGTAACGGTAACATTTTCGAACGAAGATCGGGAGATGCGGGTTCGATTTCCGTCCCAGGACGACGTAATTTTCAAGTTTTCTGAGGCATGTCTACATGCATGATTAATATGGCATCCATCTATCAGTAACATGTATTTGAGATCTGGTGACTCTCTGCTTTGTTGAAATAGTGCGCATCATCATTTAACCGTGGTATAATGTGGCACAGAATTTCCATAGACTGATTTGGTAAATCAATTTACAATATGCAAAAGCTGATCAGAGTCAATTTTATGTTGCAATAGGATGAAAAAATACTGAGAACTACTTTCATGCTTGCTTTACTACGTCACACTTGGTATTAGAACTTAACAAACTACCTCCGTATTTCGAGAATGTTATTACTGAATTCATAAATGGTGCTAACACGTTTGAAATCAGTATACTTATGTTTATCTACGTGTGAAATTAGGAAATATGTCGGAGTGACATCGAAGAGACTAGCCCAAGACAGACAATTGTGGAAGAAATTTGAGGAAACCTTCATCAAGCAGTAGATCGGTAATGGTTGACAGTGATGATGATGGGGATCTACGTGTACCGCGCAACAAAGCATTTGCATTACATTAAGAAAGTGGAATCCACATTTCACATGGTGTTAGTGAAGGAAGTTTTTACAAAACGCTGAGCAGTACAAAGTTTAAATTCTTTTTTATAGCACTTCTTACAGAGTAGCACATTCATTGCGTTATGGAATTTGAGATTACACTTCTCTCCTGAAATTCCAATTGCAAAAGTATTAAGGTAGAATGTTAATCATACTCAGAAACACGACACACAAGAATCCCATAAAATCGCGAACGAAAGGCAGTACTTCATGTTACATCTGTTCAATTATTTTGTCAGTTTGTTACTGCTTAAAGAAATAAAATTCCCTATTCTAGGGAGTTTTATTGCTTGATGAAAGTTGCTTTGTTAACTTATTAAACTCTAAATTTAAAATGAACTGCGTTAATATGTTTTCTTATGTAATCATCTCTGCGAGCTAAAATACTTGACTGTTGAACGTGGAAGTAAGGGCAAAGCTAGGGACATAACATTACGGCATTATCAGATGGCGAAAAGTGGCGTGGGCATAACTGCGCTGCCTAGTTTCGTATTTGCGTTTTCCTTTTTGTACTTCATAGAAACTATTTCTGTGAGTGATTTCGAAAATGACTGATAAATATCCACTAATCCACTATCATTTGCGTTGTCTGTCTTTTATGTCAAGTATTATATTGTTGTCTGGTGATACGGACAAGATTTTCGTGAATGGTCGTCGTTATTATTGACTGCATTGATGAAGGATGATTCGTGTTAAAAATGTTGAAAGTTAAAATATTGACTAAACACGATAAAACACATATGTAGCACACATACACTACATGTACTTAAGCTTTACTGATAAAAACACACACCACTCGAAATCTTTCGAGGATCACAACGTCCCCATCTTCAGATGTTACATTCACGAGTAAGACCAAGTCAACACCATCGTCAGAAACCAGCAATAACGCAACGCCATCTAGGATTTACGCAGTGCATTTAAAATAAATCATGAAAATGTTTAAATAAAATAGTCCATGGCTCCGATATAACTTTAGATACATAATCATTATAGCAACGAGATCCGAATGATGCAATATATAGGCTGTCCGTAAATAATAACAGTGAGAGCTTATCTGGAGAGTTTATAATGGATACCTCATTCCACTTTGGAGCATTGATTATGACTGCATTTATCTCATTCCACTTTGGAGCATTTTTTATCACTGCATTTACCTCATTCCACTTTGGAGCATTGTTTATGACTGCATTGTTTATAGTTGAATGAGGTCTCTCAATGAAGTTGAAAATTAAGACCTGGAGGTCTGTGAGCGGAGCATAAGAGAGATTACAGACCTCCAGGTCTTGGTCTGTCCCAGATAGTAACCAGAGAATCATACGTTTTAGCAAGAGGAAACTTTAATAACCATTTTGAATATGGCGAGTTTAAATCATCTCCCTTTTTCTTAGCGCTTATTTGGAGATTCTTTTCTTTTCCCCAATTCCGTGCTAGCTGCCTGAATGATACAGAACACTCTCGTTTCTTAGCTGCCCAATCCGTGGGAATCACTTAATCACTCTGCAAAGAATTAAGTGGACAATGATCTTGTCGGAAGGTATCAAGGAATTCTCACATCATCAGCTTAATAGAGGCAGTTTTCATGGAGGTCGAAGGATAGTTGTTAGGTCAGGTGGTCAGCAGCAGAAAAAGTAGAGAGAACGCAATTAAAAGTATGTCCCACGACTTCTGCGAGGAAATGGACTGGGGGTAAAAATAGGGGTTACGAAGTTGTCCAAGAGAGGATGAACAAAGCAGAATTTCTGATCTGAGCTCTGGAAGATTAGATTTCCCTCCTGGTGTTGTAGATGGCGGAAGAAAAAAGTCCACTGCCGTCAAAGCAGAATGAAATACAGAGTGAGAAAAAGGAAATTTAGCAGCAAGATAACTGAGAAAGAAGCCCAATAGAATAATAAGCAGAAACGGATTCTCGAGTTAATAATTGCAAGTTATGGTACAGAAAGCTGGACAAAGCTTTGAACACCCCTACCCGTAATTAACTGAATAAACCTATTCTTCACTGCAAGGAACGACTCGCAATCTTAGCAGACTGTTTTATCATCAGGAAAAAAAAAGAGGTAAACCCCGGAACTTCTAAATGTTTTACAAGCGAAGGTCTAACGAACCCTTGACACAGGGCACTGAAACATAATTCAGTGACCAGCCGTGTAACACTATCCTTAGTGAATGAACAGAAAGAGAGGTAATATGAATACAAGTTCAAATACCACTGACAGAAACTCTGGCTGTAACTACACCAATATGAGCATAAGTAAGAAGAATGCTCGCTTTTAGTGAATGTATACCTACCAAATGAACCTTCCGGACAGTCCTCTTCAGCTTCCTTCTCGAATAGTGTCCGTGACCACCATATACCATTGCTATAGGACTGCGGACAGCTGTCATAAACCACTAAATGGAATAAAGCTTCTACAGTAAGTAAAAAGCATTAAAATCAGATATTCTTACACAAAAAAGAACAAAAATAGCACTCTTAAAAAAAAGGAATATGGAAATATGTGAGTCACAGGTATAAAATCTTGCATCCACAATAATGATTCGAGACAAGTACAGATATCTCTGAGGCAAAACCGGAGTATGAACTACTCAGTAAGGATCGGGTAAGCACAACTACTTGCGAGCAATATCTGATTAATTCCATACACTGTTTCCATAACAAAGAGGAGGTATAAAGAGCAACAAACGCAGGACAACTAACACTAGGCAAATACAATATAGATATGCATTTTTAGCAAAATTTGATAAATGCATCTTTGTGGGTGAAAAGTATCATGCAAGTACGCTTGACACAGAGACTCCGAGGTATTTTCTGTCTCAAAGTAAAGTTCCCTGTCTACTCTCCTGTCTCTCAACACAGATTTTACATAGTCTTGATAAATTTTACATAGATAACTCTTGCTGTGCTGCCACCGTTTGCTACATAACATTGTGCAGTTATATTAAATGTTTCAATTATTTTTAACTCACCCAAATGTTGTAAATTTGTTTCATCAAAAAGCATAAAATTCAAAATATGTTAATTCGAAAAAAATGCAGTTATATATTGTTTACAGCACTGTAGTTCAAAGTGCATATTTCCATCTCGGAAGCTTCTTATATGTCTTAAATTTACTTTGCATAGTAAGAAGACAAAGTTAGCATTTTAATTATAAGGAAATGAATCAAAAATAATGTTACGTTACTAAAACTTTATCAAGTGAAAATTAATCCCATTACACAAAATAATTCTGAGTATTTAAAAAAAACTGGTTTATTTCCATTCGTGTTTCAGGTTTTAACCGAATTATTTCAAGAACATAATCTAATTCAACAAGTGAGTTTGAAATACCTAATTCAACAAGTGAGTTTGAAATACCTAATTCAACAAGTGAGTTTGAAATACCTAAT
The DNA here is from genome assembly GCA_039090855.1 of Macrothele yani. Lineage (NCBI taxonomy): Eukaryota > Metazoa > Arthropoda > Arachnida > Araneae > Macrothelidae > Macrothele > Macrothele yani. Next base: position 14,929,754 of record CM077011.1, on the reverse strand, counting down.
TCAACAAGTGAGTTTGAAATACCTAATTCAACAAGTGAGTTTGAATTATCTAATTCAACAAGTGAGGTTGAAATATCCAATTCAACAAGTGAGTTTGAAATACCTAATTGGACAAGTGAGTTTGAAATATCGCTACCCTACGAATTTTCTTCAAAGAACCTTCTTAATGTTAAAAAGACACTGATTCCCATTTTGTATTGAATCAGTGTCTTCAACATTAAGGTTCGCCACAAGAGAACCATGGTCTGAAAAAAACAAAAGAAAAAAAAAACGGGAAGGGAATTCTCACACGGCTTACAAGTGGCGGTACAAAAAGTATGTTTTGTATTGGGAAAGGCAGGTTGGCGTACTTTATATATATATATCGGAAATGATGTATATAGTTTCAAAGTTGATTAGTACAAAAAGTATTTGCGATACGAATGTTTTACGTTTCGTCCAAGATTAAGCAAGTTCTAAAATTTATAGCTTTGCAATCAATACACTTCCACATCAGCTCAATTCGTAGCGCGCAGGATGTCGAGGCGGTAGTCGGTTTCGGACCAAGTATGGTGCAGAATGTCTGGGGTGACGTGGTAATGCGCGCCACCGAGGGAGGCAACCTTTGTCCGGTAGACAATGTCTTTAAGGAACCCCCATAAAAAAACATACTGGATTATGTCGTCTAGCGAACGGGGAGGCCATGTCATTGGATCTCCGCGTCCAATCCACCGACCAGGGAAGTGCTGATCCAACCATGCACGAACGTCTGATGACCAATGAGGAGGAGCCCCATCTTGCTGGAAAATGACGTCTGTAATCTCCTGCCGTTGCGGAATGACGAACAGTTGTAACATATCCACGTATATGCCGCCGGTTATGGTTGGTTCAGCAAACAAGAATGGTGCAATCACTCTGTCCTGCATAATGCCACGCCAGACATGAGCTTTGGAGCAGTGTCTTGTGTGTTCCAGGACAGCACGGGGATTTTATAAACCCCAAATTCGGCAGTTATGTTTGTTGATGGTACCTGACACATGAAATGTTGACTCATCATTGAAACAGATTCTTGGCAGGAATGTGGGGTCGCTATCAATGCGATGAAGTATTTCTACGGCATACGCTGCATGACGCGCTTTGCATTGTGCTGCAACCTTTGCCCAGCTGCATTTTGTAGGCGTGAAGACTAAGGCGTTTGTATAGCACTGTGTGAACTGTTGTGGCAGGTATCCCCAGTTCGCGACTAGCTGGGCGAATGGACGTCAATGGGGTCCGTTGGTGCGCCTGACGCACAGCCTCCACGGATTCTTCCAACACAGATGGTCTGTCGCTGCTCCGTCCCTTTAAACACACGACCGATAGCTTTGAATTTGCCTACCCACTGCTGGATACTGCTCTGTGTTTTGTGGTTTACTTTTGTACTCCCTCCTAAAATTTCTCTGGACTTGGGTCAGCGATTTGGACTCCGAAAACCACATCACGCAAGCAGCTTCTTCCTGTGGCGTCGCCATTTTCACTATGTTGTGTCACCCTGCGCTACCAGACACCTAGCGTCACCTATCAAAGAAAAATAAAACTTTAGAACTTGCTTAAACTTGGACAAAACGTAAAACATTCGTATCACAAATACGTTTTGTACTAATCAACTTTGAAATTGTATACACCATTTCCAAACACCCTGTATATTGCCGGTTGGCGGATGCTAAAGGTGTAGAGGTATATCAAGGGGTGTTTTATATACAACACTTCTGTGGAGACCCAAGCGGTGACGTTATGCAAGAGAGGTGGTATATCGAGGGGCGGTACATCTAGGGTTGACACTACTTATTTACATATTCAACTAAATATAATAGTTCCGTGCCTTTATTCTACATGTAGCTTGGTCTGCTCACAGAATACAGCTGTCCAACAGCAAGGGACTATCACCCAAAGATAGCAGGAATCAATGACAGTATTCCACTCTTTTCTGATGATCAGATTTCCTTGACTCCTGGACGACTGCAATGAGATATGGCTTCATCTTCCCTTTTCTTCATTGCTCTCTGACACGTGCCGTATGATCTCGTCCAGTTTCCTGTAAAAGCCTCTGTACCGATTTTGAAGACGGTGCCAGCAAATGTTGTGTCACGACTTCAGCAGACATTGATGGCTGCCCACCAGTATAAATGCAGTATTCACACTTTCAGTTGTCTTCATCTTTTTCATCAAGCGAGAAATGCTCTTTTCTTTTAGTTCTTGGCCTCTGAATGTTTCCCCGAACCTTTTCTCAAAATTTCCTTGAATGACGAACAGTTGTAACTTATCGGGAACAATGGACACAAGTTCGGGAATGGTATACTGCCTCATCCTACGTCTCTCCTGCCCGAGGGGAAAATGCGAGGCAAACAAGCTATACGTTCCCTTCTGGCACGAGCCAGCTCTCAGTGGTGCTATCGTCCATCCATATTTTTCATAAGGTAAAGAATAACTACAATTTTATATTGTTTTGATTTATGTCCAAATAAATTTTACTAAAACAGGGTAACGCAATGAGTGGATCACCCATTAGTTTAGAAACTCTAAACTAATGGATGATCCACTCACCCATTAGTAATGAGTGGATCACCCATTAGTACGCAATGAGTGGATCACCCATTAGTTTATGAGTGAAAACATGTCACAGTTAACGAAAAAAAACGAACGAAAACATGTCACAGTTAACGAAAAAAACGAACGAAAACATGTCACAGTTTATGTAACTCTGGAGTTTTGAACAATGGGTGGAGTTGTGGACATCCCTGTGATGAATGTCCCCCTAACGCTATCGTTAGGGGGACATTCATCACAGGGATGTCCTCCTAACGATAGCGTTCACTAGCATTGTCCACAACTCCACCCATTGTTCACAACTCCACCCGCTATCGTTACCATTGTCCTCAACTCCACCCGCTATTGTTAGTTGTGGACATCCATCATAGGGTGGAGTTGTGGACAATGCTGCAACACAGTTTATGAGGATCATCCATTAGTTTATGAGTGGATCACCCATTATACGCAATGAGTGGATCCCCCATTAGTTTAGAAACTATAATACATACCATGCATAAAACGTGCCTGAAAAACATTAGACGTCAGTCCATTCTGCTAGAACCTAACACAGTAATTTAACGACTATAGTCCGTCTCTTGTGACAGCAGTAGTTGGCTACCTCCAAATGACTGAAATGATTAAAATGACTGCAATGATTAATCAACGACCAACCGTGTCACACCAGCAGAGTAACGTGATTGGGCGAGTTTATATCATAACTTTAGTAGTTTACTAATTCCGGGACATGTGACGAAATTGCTGCAACTTACTAACTCCACTAACTTCAACAGGTGACTAGCTATAGTTCGTGCTACATAACTTATTAGCTTGCTGACGGAAACGAAGTTGGTTGAGTACTGAAATACTCGATTGGTGTAGTTCACTTATTTTTTTTGATGTCGCATGACTGGAATCGTGCTGAGCTTTCATAACATATTCCAGTGACACACACATGGAGTAAGCCACGTAGCAAATGTTATTGCTCTTCTATTGCGTGACCATACTGTAATATAACTTTTTTAGTTCCTATATCTATGTAAATTTCTGTTTGTTCTCCTTAAACGGTTTCTAAACTTAACGCTGTTTCTCTCTCTCTCTCATGAATATCTTGTGGCAACATGAATTAAGGCAATTAGTAGAATGACGTATGAGAAAAACAGAGATAAGAACTATGTTTACAATGTATGTTAACTAGCTTTCGAGCTGGATGGCGTTCTAGCTAGCTTTGGTCTGATGCTTCCTAGTTGACTTCTGCAGAAGTGCTATTTCTTGGATACACACACATAGACAATGAAATTTGCGTACTTAGAAGAAAACATGCTACAACCGCAAAACTTTGCAAATAGCTAGAGTGCACGCTGGTATGCAAATGACTACATTTGGTACGAGTGCGTATGACCACTCACCCTGTGGTGGCGCTGCAAGCATGAACCGGCAGCCTTATAAACCGGCGTGTAGTCGATGCCATGTGAAAGCGAAAAACACCGGCCGACGCACACAAAAATACAGAGTGACACGAATGCGGGTCACGTCGATTTACGATAAGAGTCCAGAGACGACGATTTACGCAACTTACGGACTTTGAGAGTGGCCTGATCATTGGGCTAAAAACCGCAGGGTGGTGGGCGCGCTGTGTAGCCCACCACGTGGATCGTTCAGACCATACCGTCCGACTGTGTTGGGAGCAGTGAACACGTGACGGCACTGCCGCACGGCAGGGCGGATCCGGACGGACCAGGATGTCCACCGGTAGAGAGGATCGACGAATCGTGCGCTAGGCACGAACGGATCCCACGGGGCTCGGTCCACTATAAAGGCAAATGTAGCGGTTCCTGTGTGCCCACGAACCATTTCCCGACGCCTCGCGGAAGCGAATCTGCGATCCCAGGGTCTCTTACGTGTGTTCCCATTAACACCGGAACATCACCGGCTCCGTGTGCAGTGGTGCCAGGCCAGAGAGAAGTGGAATTCCACAGATTGGTGACGTGTAGTGTTTAGCGATGAGTCCCGCTTCGTTTTGGGGAGAGATGATTATCGTTGTCGGGTGTGGAGGTCCCCGGGTCAACGGCACAATCCCAACCTCGCTATCGAGCGCCACACCTCTCCCACTGCAGGCATTATGGTCTAGGGAGCCATTGCCTACGATAGCCGATCAGCTCTAGTAGTGGTACGTGGTTCATTGACGGGGCAAGCAGTATGTGGATGAGATCCTACGGCCCCATGTGCTCCCATTCCTGGCCGGGATTCCAGGTGCGCTATACCAGCAGTATAATTCCCGCCAGCACACGGCTCGGGTTGCCTAGGACTGCCTACGTCATGTCCATACACTTCCATGGCCTTCCAGATCCCCGGACATGTCCCCTATCGAGCATGTGTGGGACCAGTTTAAACTCCAGCTGCTGCCGTGCCGCACTATACGGGATTTGGGGCACACCGTCAAACACGTGTGGACCAATCTGCCGCAGGACAACATCAGGCGTCTGTTTGCTTCCATGCCGGACCGTATTGCAGCATGTATCGCCTCACGAGGCGTTGCGATGCGCTATTGAAGATGACCGGATTGCGTGTCACAGATCCCTCTGTAATTGTCCTGCAGCTCTGTTTTTGCCATCATGTGTATTATTCATCTTATTCATTACGTCCATAAAATTTCAGTTCAATCCGATGCTTCCTTCTTGGTGCACAAATTTCATTGTCCGTGAGTGTATTTTACTAGTTACTTAGATGCTTTGAGTCTTTAGTTTGAGGGTTGAGTTTGTTAGAAGTTGATTGTTATATTGTTTGAACCTTACAGCATTAACCTGTTACCAAGTTTGCTGTACTTGAGTGTTACATGCTACGAGTGCAGGATATTTAGCTAGCCGGGGCATCATATAAAAGCAAAAGGACGTGTAATGTTCGTTTAGGTATTGTTGACTGAACAGTACATAAATTAGTTCTCGAAAACGTGACCTACAGTGAAACTGGAGTCATTCAAGAAAACGTCGAAGAAAATTTACTTACGATTAGTCCTCATTCAGCACAACTCAGTCTTCAACAATATTATCACAAACTAAGTGAGACATACATAAGATTCTTAATGCTGTCGAGACACGATAATAATGGAAATAATTGCAGCATTTAAAAGACGATACTTTATTTACAATTAAAACCAGCTAAAAACAGATCTTTCAAACTCTCTATGGGCTCGTCATCAGGCCCAGTGAGCGTGAAGCACCGTGGTTATATAGCCGAAAGCAATCACCCACAATGCAACAGCATGGCAAGGTGTTGTTCCAACCCTTCACACACGCACATTTGACATGTATACAAATAATGCAAATACGCTACAAAACACGGTTATGAGTTCTGATGGTGTGTACAATGATTCGATATAAAATATTTCCATGAGGTCGGTAGAATACATGGTCCGTCATCGTTATAACCGTAGTCAGCAAATATATTTATGTACAAACTTTCTGTAAACAATAAGTCACATTTTGTAGTAGCTAGCGCAATTAACGAGGTGTTATTCCACTCCGAGACGTGATTACCTTGATTAACTAACTTAGATAAAGCTGTGGCATTCGAATCAGTTCTAATGTTATATTTGTGTTCAGATACATGTGTACCAGTTATCCGAAGTGTGGATTCCACATGCTTAGTATCATGTGCATAGGGGTCGGTAGCTTTAAGCGGGATGGAATAAACACCATGTCTCTGAAGCATACTAACTACGTCACGATCCTTCCTGAATAATGAAAATAACTTTATTGTCTTTATACCAATCTGTTTTTAGCTGGTTTTATTTGTAAATAAAAGTAACGTCTTTTAAATGTTGCAATTATTTCCATTAAGAATCTTATGTATTTTAACTGGCAAGACTCGAAAAGAAGCCTTGGATACCTAAGTAAGACTTTTGTCTTTACCTTCACATCCTCGAAGAGTGACCTCTGCTAGTGGATTAGAGCAAGAGTCACAGCGTCGACCAATCACACCAGGTCTGCAACTGCACTGCCCAGTCACCGGATCGCAGCCGTTTCCGTAAGATCCAACAGGATAGCAATCGCACCTGTAGCAAATGTCACTGTTTATGGGTTGAAAATGGTTTTCCTAAAAAAAGAGAAAGAAAAGAGGCTGTACAGATGATATTTAATGTTACAGGGACTTTTACAAATAAAAGAGTTTGGAAAATGTCTATACCACAATGATAAACAAACACTCTCCACTCTCTTTCACTCTCTCTTTATGAGAGCATTTTGCACCTATTCCTTCTTCCCGTAACGCACAGCTTCCCCGTATGGGCGTAAATTTATGTCAAGGTTTCCTCAATATCTCCAATAATTCGATTTCAAACATCTTTCATGCCTCAGATATCTGCTGCTATGAGAAACACTTTGCGCACAGTTTTTGATTTTTCGTAGTACAAATTTCAGCCGCTATGGGGTTAAGTAGCTATTTCCGCTTATGGATGTTCTACCAATCGTAGAAAACTGATCGATTCCATTTTTTAACAGGTTCCACTTACTACGAAGCACACTACTCACACTGCGTACTTAATATTCTGCACACTGTTGTTTTTCTTTTACCAAAAACCGTTTGTTTTGCATTTTTTGTTTTTAGCACGTATTTTGTAAAAAAAGATCGTGCTTAAGTTACCGGTTTGTCCGTCCGTCCATACCCACGATATCTCTGCAACTATTAATCCGATTTGAAAATTTTTGTTTGCATTGGGAAGCTGGAAATATGCGAATGATAGTCCTTTACTTCGTTTTATTTACGATGAACAATTTCGCCGCTAGAGGGCGTAAATGCAGATGATGTCGAATTCAAAAATACGTTTTATTCCACATATTTGCTTCTAAACATCGGATTGAAAAATTATTTTATCTTTCGATTCCATTTATGTTGAAGAGTATTGCAGATATAGTGAATTTTTCAAATTACGCATAGATTTTCCGCTAGGGGGCGTAAAAGTAAATTACATTTTCCCTATAACTCTTCTTCTAAAACTCCGATTTGAATTTTTTTTCTTCAGCGATACACCTCCTGATTGAAAATATTTTGCATATAATTTCAAATTTTTGGTAAAGAATACTTTGGCCACCAGGGGGCGTAAGTGTTAATTTTTGCTTCTGATGTATTTGCGATAAAATCTGAGCTTCTAAAATATCGATTGAAAAAATTCTTTCGTGGACTAATGCCACTCACATAGATAAACCTTTTCGGAATATTTTCTTCTTAAAATATTCCACAGTTTCTCCGCCAGGGGCGTAGATGTATATCTTATTTTTGTCAATATCGCTACTTCTAGGAGTCCGATTTGAAAAATTCCTTCTTTGTTAGATAATGTTTTCAATGTGACATGTTTTTCATATAATTGCAAAATTTCAAGTAATTCATAGACTTTCCACAACGGGGCGTAGGGGTAAATTGCGTTTCCCCCTATATCTCTGTTTCTAAATCTCTGATTTGAAAAATTCCTTCTGCACCGGATACAGCTCCTGATGGGAAATCGTTTGCACATAATTTCTAATTTTTGTAATAAAATGGTTTGGCTACCAGGGGGCGTAAAACTTAATTTCCGCTTCTGATGTATTTGCAGCAAAATATGAGCTTCTAAATTCTCGATTGCAAAAAAAGTCGTTTGTAGACCAATACTACTCATGTCTTCAAACCTCTTAGAAACATTTTCTTCTTAAAATAATGCATGGTTTCTACGCCAAGGGGCGTAGATGTATATCTTATTTTTGCCAATATCTCTACTTCTAGGAGTCCGATTTGAAAAATTCCTTCTTTGTTGGATAGTGTTTCCGATGCGAAATGTTTCTCCTATAAATTCAAAATTTTCAAGTAAATCATAGACTTTCCGCTAGGGGGCACATAGGTAAATTGCGTTTTCTGCGTTATTTCTGCTTCTGAAACTCCGATTTGAAAAATTATTCCTGTATCGCATACAAGACCTGATGGAAAATATTTTCGCCCTAATTTCTAATGTTTGGTAAAGAATGGTTTGGCCACCAGGGAGCATAAACGTTAATATCTGCTTCTGATGTGTTTGTAGCAAAATCTGGGCTCTTGAAAACTCGACTAAATTTTTTTTTCTTGGATCGATACCGCTCATATGTATAAGCCTTTTGAGAATACTTTCTTCCTAAACTAATGCATGGTTTTCCCACCAGGGGACGCAAAGTCACATCTTATTTTCGTCGATATCTCTGTTTCTAATGAGTCCGATTTGAAAAATTATTTCTGTGTTGGAGAGCGTTTCCGGTGCAAAATGCTTCTCATATAAATTCATGCTTTTCCTTAACGCACAAGTCTGCAACCAGAGGGCGTAAGCTCACGATTCCGTTTACAGCGATATCTGAGGGATTAAAAAACCCGATTGAAAAACGTCTTTCTTCCGTCAGATGCCATTGTTTTCCATACCGGTTCCATTGACTTTTAATAGCTTTGATAAATTTAATTTGCGTCAGAACGGATTCAAAAGACGTGCTTATTACACCCGAAAATTCGGTGTCATCTTTCTCGCTTCTTTTTCTAAAAACCAAGTTTGAAATATTTGTTTCGTCTCGGAAAGGATTTTAAAGAAGTACTCAGAAAGAGGAATACAAGAAGGAATGTGAGCAAAAGGCACAAAACCACTGGCGCTGGAAGATCCACAGATTCCAATTCTCATCTTAACAATACAGTTTCCAGCGAACCATTTCGTCAGGAGTTTAGAGCCAGAACTTCTGGCACAGCTGGTTATCTTACAGTGTATTTTGCAACTGCCGATGCACTGGATAGTAAGTGGTTTAAGAAGCACATGAACTGGACATCCCATGATTAGACACGCGTCTCGTTGTCTGACAAACCGTCTTTTACACTCAGTCAAGAATATGAGAGCGCTTGTTTAGCAAACGCCAAAAGAAACATAATTATAATTTATTTATACCAGAAGTGAAGTGTACAGGAAGATCAGTACTAGTACAGGCAGTGACATTTAAGTAGCAGACACTTAGATCATTTATGTAGAAGGTACATCTTAATGTTATGACATATTTTACGAATATGATACCGTCTTTTTAAGACAACAGTGCTTCTATACATAGAGTCAGATGTATCAGTGCCAAGAAAATATAAAATAAATTCTATCGTCTGGCTTGTAGATTTGATTTATGTTTAAGAGTTTAACTTTGACTTCACTTTAAAATAAAGCTTAACTTAAATCTTAGAGCTTTTCGTTGAAACCGGATAAGTCTCAGTCGTTCGTTCGTATTGTTGCTGAAAATCTTAACTAAGCATGCATTCTCAAATTAAACAGTATAGTAAAATAACCGCCAGAGTTCAAGGATAACAGAAATTTGCTTACTGAAAGTCGCTTCCACTTTATTCGTATTGAGGTACATTGGTAGTCCAGACTCATCAGCAAGTCGTTCGTCACACAATACGCTAAGTATAACTCAATCAAATGATATCTAACAACACACGTGATAATTATCACTCTTCGAATAACAATCTGTTTGCTAAATGCAAACTGCTTTTAGAGGAACCACTCGCTATCTGCTCGTATCAACATTGCACATACAAGACTCTCTCTTCCAACTTTGCATTGCACTGCTCATATCAACACTGCTTTTCGAACACTGCTCTCTGAGCTCTCATCTCAGAAAACTTTATTTAAGTTGATTTCCCTTTGCCTTGCTGTCAGGATGCGAACTTCAAATTCGTCGGAAGGAACTTTGTGTAGTTAAAAAATTTTTAACAAGGAGAAACCAAATTTACATAAGGAGACAGAAACTCAATTTGAAGGTTAAACTGGCCAGCACACTTTCCCGATTGAAATGCTATACAACCTCTGTGGCCAGTCTTTAAAAGTACATCTGGGAAGTACATTCTCTGAGTTGTCACTGACAAACCTGGCTTTCGTACATAAAGAATGATAGAATAATCCTCTAGAGACTGTTCAGGATTTATTTGATTCCATTTCACACAGAATGTAGGCTGTATTACAAACAAAAGATGCTACAGCCAAACATTAATAAACATATTTCGTTCTTGTCATTTATAACGACCCCGTATTTAGCAAGATCCCGGATTTTTTAACGAGGGGCAGAAAAGCTAAAATGAGCAATTTTTACAAGCGAAGTAACAAAATTTAATGAAATTTCATATTTAATGAGGCAAAGAAAATCTGCTTCGCGTTTTCTTAGAATAGAATATTAGAAATGATCACATACAGCATGAAATTGCAACAGCGCAGTGGAGTCTTGATGTGCTAATGGAAGAATATAGATAGAAACGCAAGAGGAAAGGAGTAAGTACAACAGCAGTTCCATAAAAACTGAGAATAAAGTCACACAAATGAAGAAACATAAGTACAGCAAAATATATGTTATTCTTTCTCAAAGTATCTTCCCTCGGATGATATGCAACGGTCCCATCGTTCATTCTACTTTTCAAAGCATGTGGCGAAGGCATTTTGAGGAAACTGCTGTAGCGACCCCTGTACAGCTTGAATTACGTCAGCATCTGCGCTGAATGTTGCGCCGCGGAACTTCTACTTCATTATTGGAAGCAACCAGAAATCGCACGGGACACGATCAGGACTGTAGGCAGGCTGTGGTATGATTTCAATACTGCATTTTGCAAGGAACTGTTGAACACAAGTAGCCACATATGGGCGGGCGTTATCATGGTGTAGGGTATTCTTGCCCACCAATTCCGGTCGCTTAATCGATATGTGTCGTCGCAGACGCTTCAAGATTGAAATGTAATACTCAACATTGACAGTAATTTGTGGAGGAAAGGCATGCTGGCAGATTACACCTTTATGATCAAAGAAAATTATCGTCATCACCTTCCCAGCTGATTTGGTTTGGCGGACTTTTTTCGGAGGAGGCGAGCCTGTGTGTTTCCAGACATTCGCTGCGCGCTTTGTGAGTGGGTCGAAATAGTGAACCCGTGTTTCATCGGCAGTTATTACTGTGTTTAGAAAGATTGGATCCTTTGCAATCATTTGTTTCCACTCAAGACACACCTGTACTCTGGCTAACAATTGTTCTCTCGTCAGGTGATGAGGTAGCCATCTAGAACACACACGATGCCGCAGTAATTAGTCGCGCAGAATGGAATGCCGACGTTTTTGAAATATTAGTTGACGCCGCTATGTCTTCACACGTCATTCGTCAATCTTCTTGTAGGATTGCCCAAATAGTGTTAACAATACGTTCTGTAACAACACTTTCAGGTCGACCAGACCTAGGAGTGAGTTTTGCTAACAAACGCCCTTTCTTTAAATCATAATACCATCTAAAAATCGTTGACTCACCCAACCATTTATCTTTGAAAGCTTTTTCATTAAATCAACTGTTTCTGGAGCCGTTTTACCCAAACGATAGCAAAATTGTATCGCACAACGCATCTCACTTCTAAACTCTGAATCACTCACCTCCATAGCTGTATGACGAAATGCAGACGTACCTTAAACAACTGCGCAATAAAAAAACCCAGAATTGTTTGCCACGGCTAATAACTGTTGCCATAGAAACTTCCTCAATTCAGTTAGTCATCTGCGTGGTTATTTTCCACCTTTGCACTTGCCAACTCAAAGAAAAATATACTCTCAGTTTTTATGGAACGGCCTTTGTACATTAAATACTCAACAAGCCAGTGGTGCAAGAGAATCCCCGCCAACCACTCCGAGCAACCTACAACTTGGAAGTATCGCGTCAACCGAGTTAAAAACAGGCGTCCTACTCCTAAGCAAAAGAAGGATGGGTGGGGTTGACACACACGTATTAAGTGAATTTCTGTGCAACGATTGCAGAGAAGAATAGGGATGTGTCCTAAGGAGAAACAGGAGATAAAAATTCCTGGAATTGCGTGCATTGACTCTTTCACACTCCAAGTGGGCGCTGCATTGGGAAGATCGGTGCTGCTTTTGCTCATGTGTGTCGGTTAAACACCTCACGTAGCCTTCAAGTAGAAAATTCTAAACTTTCATAAGAGGAGGAATGCCTAGGAGAAAAGTGTTATCTGCAAACGATAAAGTAGCAATCATTAGGGAGCTGAAAAATGGTGAAAAGATGCTGCCAAAAACGGATTTAGCGAGGATGTCCGTCCGTCCAGCGAGCTCATCTTTAAAAGCGGTTCTACTGCACCTCTGTAAATCTAAGGGTGAAAAGAATAGAGGGGATGAAACAGAAACATTATGGAAAATCATACAAGAGCGCTTTGGCAACTGACCTCGCATGTACATTCCCCGGTGGTTTTATTGCAGTCAGCTGAATATCCTTTAGCGACGTCACAGTGACATGGTCCACAAATAGGATATCCCCACCAATTGGACGGGCAAGGAAGGTCGAGCTCTGTTTCACAGTAGCGTCCCGTGTGTTGTGCATCGCACTGACAGCGATATGAAGGACTGTGCTTGGAAGGCAGAGTTGTCGGATCCAGGGCCTCACACACCGACACGTCACTGCACGGGTTAATACGGCACACTGGAAGGCACTGTTTCCCAACGTAACCTGAAACGCAAAAAATATTTTAATTTCAAAATAGGTATAATAAAAAAGGAATACATTTTGCTGCACACGAAGCATAAGTGAAATAAATCCTGCAGTGTCAAATAATGCGACAATGAGTCGGATTCACCATTCTTACTTGTATAATCATGTACAGTACCAATGGCGAGAGTACGAATGTTAACTTAATTTGACGGTTTTCTGTATCACTAAACATATTCAGCGGCATTCACTAAAACCCGAATAAACGAAAGAATGAGTGGGATTCATCTTTATTCAGCACAGCTGACTGGTGTATGGACTTACATTGGATGTTTTCAGGACATATGCTAGCAACACTTTGTACATAGAACACAATGTTGACTTTTGTATAAATTAAGAGAGACAGACCTAACGTGAGCATAATACACCGAGCGATCACTGAATTATGACCATCCCTATCAAAAATTGGTGCGGCCCGTTGAACACGTGATTTCCGAGAGAGCGCGATTAGCCGACCGACGTAGCACATATCAGATGTGAGTGGAGTAACAGCTCTTAAAATTAGGAATGTGATGGGTAAACGGAAGGAGTTATCGGGGTTTGAGAAAGGACAGATTGTGGGAACTTGAAAAGCGGGTGTCTCGATTTCCCAAACGGCTGAACTGGTGGGTTGTTCGGAGCGCGGGTGCCTCGATTACCCAAACTGCTGAACTGGTGGGTTGTTCGGAGAGCGGGTGCCTCGATTACCCTAACAGCTGAACTGGTGGGTTGTTGGTAGAGTGGGTGCCTCGATTACCCAAACTGCTGAACTGATGGATTGTTCGGACAGCGGGTGCCTCGATTACCCAAACTGCTAAACTGGTGGGTTGTTCGGAGAGCGGGTGCCTCGATTTCCCAAACGGCTGAACTGGTGGGTTGTTCGGAGAGCGGGTGCCTCGATTACCCAAACTGCTGAACTGGTGGATTGTTCGGAGAGCGGGTGCCTCGATTTCCCAAACGGATGAACTGGTGGGTTGTTCGGAGCGCGGGTGCCTCGATTACCCAAACTGCTGAACTGGTGGGTTGTTCGGAGAGCGGGTGCCTCGATTACCCTAACAGCTGAACTGGTGGGTTGTTGGTAGAGTGGGTGCCTCGATTACCCAAACTGCTGAACTGATGGGTTCTTCGGACAGCGGGTGCCTCGATTACCCAAACTGCTAAACTGGTGGATTGTTCGGAGAGCGGGTGCCTCGATTACCCAAACTGCTGAACTGGTGGGTTGTTCGGAGAGCGGGTGCCTCGATTACCCAAACTGCTGAATTGGTGGGTTGTTCGGAGAGCGGGTGCCTCGATTACCCAAACTGCTGAACTGGTGGGTTGTTCGGAGAGCGGGTGCCTCGATTACCCAAACTGCTGAACTGATGGGTTGTTCGGACAGCGGGTGCCTCGATTACCCAAACTGCTGAACTGGTGGGTTGTTGGTAGAGTGGGTGCCTCGATTACCCAAACTGCTGAACTGATGGATTGTTCGGACAGCGGGTGCCTCGATTACCCAAACTGCTAAACTGGTGGGTTGTTCGGAGAGCGGGTGCCTCGATTTCCCAAACGGCTGAACTGGTGGGTTGTTCGGAGAGCGGGTGCCTCGATTACCCAAACTGCTGAACTGGTGGATTGTTCGGAGAGCGGGTGCCTCGATTACCCAAACGGCTGAACTGGTGGGTTGTTGGTAGAGTGGGTGCCTCGATTACCCAAACTGCTGAACTGATGGATTGTTCGGACAGCGGGTGCCTCGATTACCCAAACTGCTGAACTGGTGGGTTGTTCGGAGAGCGGGTGCCTCGATTTCCCAAACTGCTGAACTGGTGGGTTGTTCGGAGAGCGGGTGCCTCGATTACCCAAACTGCTGAACTGGTGGATTGTTCGGAGAGCGGGTGCCTCGATTACCCAAACGGATGAACTGGTGGGTTGTTCGGAGCGCGGGTGCCTCGATTACCCAAACTGCTGAACTGGTGGGTTGTTCGGAGAGCGGGTGCCTCGATTACCCTAACAGCTGAACTGGTGGGTTGTTGGTAGAGTGGGTGCCTCGATTACCCAAACTGCTGAACTGATGGGTTCTTCGGACAGCGGGTGGCCTCGATTACTCAAACTGCTAAACTGGTGGATTGTTCGGAGAGCGGGTGCCTCGATTACCCAAACTGCTGAACTGGTGGGTTGTTCGGAGAGCGGGTGCCTCGATTACCCAAACTGCTGAATTGGTGGGTTGTTCGGAGAGCGGGTGCCTCGATTACCCAAACTGCTGAACTGGTGGGTTGTTCGCCAGTCGCCGTAATTAAAACGTACCAGGACTGGCGTGAAAATGGTCAAACAACGACCCGGAGGTAAAACTGCACAGGACAGCGAAAGGTTGAGTTGAGAGGTGAGCGCCGGGTCCGACAACCCATACAAGACAACAAACGCAGCACTGTTCAACAGTTGACTACCCAATACAACAAAGTAAACCCGGAACAGTATCAGCCATGACCATACGTCACACGCTCGCACGTATGGGCTATAATAGCAAACGATTCTGACGACATCCTCTCCTAACCACGGTTCATGGAGGCAAAAGATTCGCGTGGTGCAAAATCATCCAAGTTGGACGTCGAGTGACTAGGAAAAAAGTGTGCTTATATGACGAGTCCTGTTTTTTACTCCACTCTGTGGATGGTCATGTACGTCTTTGCTTCAAACTACACAAGGCACTAGTTCCATCCTGCATGGTCTCCACAGTGCAAGCTGGTGGAGGAGGATGAATGGTGTGGGGCATGCTTACCTGGCAGGAACTTGGACCCCTAGTACATGTGAAACAACGTATGACTGGTGTCCACTATCATTAATTGCTTGCTGACTCTGTACACTTTTAAAAATGTTGTGGTAGGTTGCACCAAAAAGTGGTGCTACACAAGCCGCACCACTTTCTGAGGAAAAATACACCATTCTGTGGTGCACACAAAAATCCAACAACATTTCGAAACCTTGCACCATAATGTGGTGCAACTTTGTATTAACGTTGTGCAAAGTTGTACTATATTGTTGAGCTTTGTTTGTACGACATAATGGTGTATTTTTTCTCAAAACGTGGTGCAGCTGGTGTAGTACCACTTTTTGGTGCAACCTACCACAAAATTTTTAACAGTGTACACCCAAAAATATTACACTTTTTTCCGAATAGCGACGGTGTCTTCCTACCACAATGCGCCGAGCCACAGATCTAACGTTGCGCAGGAATGGTTTGAGGTGTTCAAACTTCCAGCATAGCGATTGGTCTCTGAAATCGTTTGGTATCAATCCCATAGAGCAGTTGTGGGACACTTTTGGAAGGAATATCAGGCGTCTGGATGCACCAATCATCTCCATACCTGCATTGAAGGCCGCATTACACACAGCTTGGTTGGTCATTACCTCCCAACTGCTTCCAGCATTTATTGAATGAATACCAAGTTGGATATCTGTTGCATTGAGGGCGAAAGGAGAACGTATGTAGTATTAAGTAGGTGGTCATAATTCAGTGATCACTCAGTGTATTGTTACAGGGCTTGGTGCTGAGTTCTATTACAGCGCCCTTTGTGGAGGGTTAGTTTGATGTTTTCTCTGTATATGGGGTTTAACCCGTAATTCTCCCAACTGGAGTAAATAAATAAAATACCAAGTATATAAAAGAGAATTAATTGAAGCTAAATTTTTGCAGTGAGGAAGACTTTTATTCAGATGTTGCAGGGAATGTCTTTAAGCCTTGTTCCGATCCCTTTTGGTCTATTATCATCAACCTCATTGCTTACTCCCTCTCTCCATCATTTTCACTCTTTCCTCATTATATTAACACGTTGGTGTCCTTTTCGCTCTAATCGTCAGCACGCCAAATTCCGCTTATCTTTTCCCGGCCGGTCTCATTCCTCTTACTTCATCCGTTTCGACGAACCCGCGAGGCCTTTGCACCTCGCTAAAAATCCTCCTTCTTCCACGTTTCCTGCCCGCCGAGTCCCTCCTTCTCTTGCTAGGAGAGCAATCCCCTCTAAAAAAACTGTCCCTTCGTCCGAAGAGTGAAGACCCTCCTCATTCCCAGAAAGGGTGACCACAACCTAGAAATACCTTCTCTCTGAAAACGCAAGATTCTTTAATTGCTTCGTTGCCTCCCACTTCTTACTCGATCGCTTTGCTCTGGACAGCGGAAAAGCAATAATGTCCAGTTTCATTCTTCTCACATCGACGAAACTATGAATCTAACACCCCCTCTGCTGCAACGCGTGGGAAAAGAAGTACATTGACGTTTGCATCGCAGCTCATCAAAATGGCGGGAAATGAAGGAAAATGATTACAATTCACTATCTCTGAAAATGGCTACTGAACTTCACTTCTGATAAATATGGAAGCCACGGTTACATATGTCCTATCAATACTTTTTGCGTCGCAGTCCAATATCAGGGTTCGGTAATTTTCCTCAATACATAGTTAGAATTCAAAAATAAATCTCTTATTTTTATTGTGTCTAGTAAAACCTATACTGTACAATATTCCATTGCCTATTCAAACAACATTCTAAGAAAAACTGATGCACGCAGATAGAAATTTGTTCTTCTCCATATGCTTTGCATTATTGACAGGAACATTAAAAATTGTTAAAGTAATAGCCTGCTAAGCACCATAAACAAGCTTTTTTCTTAATAAAGATTAAGATTCCGCATTTATTATGAATATAAAGTTGGTTTTCCTGAAAAAATTAGGAAGTATTTATAACACGAAAACTTGCTGACCTTTTCTCAATGAATCGATTTTTTTTCGAAGGTTGAGGACTTAACGACCACCGTGAGCAACTCGATAAGCTGTAACAATGCCCGCTGTAACTGAAAGCCTAATAACTTGTTTAAAACGTCATCACAGGTAGTCCACATTTATGTTTTCCGTGTTCGTTTACCTACGAGAATATGCAGAGTATAAACAGATGGAACAGCAGGTATTTACACATAGTCGTTGTTTGTGACTACGTGTAAACATGTGCTTCAAACAAAGTAAGTGCCGCCTCAATGGTGGAGTGGTCTAAGCGATGGCCTCTGATCATTCGTTCGAGATGTGTCCGTGCTCGAATCCCGCTGAGGCATAGATGTTGTGTTTTTCTTAGGGCGCTGGCTCTCTCCCTTCCCTGGACCCAGTGGCCCTAAATTAAGGACGGCGACTGCTTAGATTGCTTACAGCCCACTGAGTTGCTCATGGCGGTCGTAAAACTTCCAATCAAAAAAAGAAAAAATAACTGGATTAGCTATAAAAACATAATTGTCTTGAGAAATGACATAACTCAGCAGCTCCTGCAGTTGTTCCATATCACAAATCCATGCGGTTTTGTCACACAAAATACTACAAATGCCAACTACATTTGAACATCGGCCTGTTCAGACTACATCAGAAACCTCGTATTCTCTTTAGATGACGAGAACTGGAAACAAACATGCTGTTCAGTTACGATGACGTAATGAATGAGTTGTTAGGCTTTCAGTTTCAGGAGGCGTTGGTTATAAGCAGTCCCTCGTCCCTTATTTTAGGCCACGGGTTCCAGGGAATGGAAAGAGACAGTGCAGTAAGACAAGCACAACATGCATGCCTCACGGGATTCGAACCGCACCCCATTTCGGACACAGTATGGGTAAGACGAAGGATCTAAGCGCATTTGATCGTGGGCAAATTGTCACGGCCCGACGAATGGGTCCCTTCATCCCGGAAGACGTGCAGCCACTGGGATTTTCACGAGTCACTGTGTCACGGGTGCACCGTGAGTACATCGAATCCGGTAAAACCATCACTGCAAGGGCCAACTGCCGTGGGCAACAGCGTGTGGATGAGCGGGGTCATTGTCAGCTAGCTCGCATTGTAACAGCGGATAGACGGCCCACAGTGCAAGAAATCACTCGGCAATTTAACGCTGGTGCGCAAAAACGTGTAAGCAGCCACACCATCCAGAACCATCTCCTCGCTATGGGGTACAGAAGCCATCGTCCCACGAGGGTACCGCTGCTGACCGCACATCACAGGGTGCAAAGATTAGCATGGGCGCGGAAACATCGCCACTGGACTCTAGACATGTGGAAAATTTTTGCCTGGACTGATGAGTCAATATTCACGTTGGTACATGCGGATCGGATGGCAGGATACGGGTACGGCGCAAATCACATGAAGCGATGGATCCTTCTTGCCAGCAGGGTACTCTTCAAGCTGGTGGGGGTGGCATTCTCATCTGGGAACTGTTTACGTGGACTGAAATGGGATCCCTGGTACGTGTGACATCGTCCCTCATAGGTCAACGTTACCGGGATATCCTGGACGACCATTTGCTCTCGTTTGTGTGTCTTCAACATCCCACTGGGGACCTCATCCTGCAACGAGACAATGCAGCTCCCGAATTGTATCCGAATGGCTAGATGAACACTCCACCGACGTGACCTCGCTTCCTTGGCCAGCTAGGTCACCTGACCTCAATCCCATCGAACAAATCTGGGATGCCATCGAGAGAGATGTTCGAGGCTCTGACCCCCTCAATCAAATCTTCGTGAACTGTGGGAGCTTGTTCAGGGGTCGTGGATGCGTATGGCTTCCCAACGCTTCCGGTGTCTTGTAGAGTCCATGACGAGACGAATCGCCGCCGTCATCAGAGCGAAAGGTGGTGCTACATGTTACTAGACAGGTATCTCTAATTCAATAGCTCTTCAGTGTATGTGATAAGGACAGATGTACCTAATAAACTGACATTTAAATGTAGCATCTGCACGGGCTGTAATTTAGAAACCCTGGCCCGGCTCAGAATTTTCGGTTTACGGCCCGGAATGATCTGCTTTAAAATTTTATGAAGTGTTTACCGCCAATTATCGCAAACAACGCAAGGCTTCCTCTAGAGCAGTGGTACCCAACTTTTTTGCATTGGCTGACCAGCAAAACGTAAGGAAAACTTTCGCGGACCGGCGATGCCGGAACAAAACCTTTAGACTATTTTCGAGCATTTATTCTCGCAATATTTCCATGTTACCTACTTACAGTTAATATCATTTAATCTGTTAGCATTCGTTAATGATTAATAAATGCAAACCATAATCAATATACTAGAGTATTCTCCTTACCATTAATATAATTTTACCTGGGGTCAGTGCGATGTCTGTTGCTGCTGCTTCGTTATAAACTTCTCGAGCCCTGGTACCAGAGTCTTTTCCGCAAAGGCGCAGTGCAGCATTAACCCTTTAACCCCCATAACGCCCAAAACGCCCGTACATACAAACGACCATAGCTGCCCGAAACGCCTGTCTAGAGGGACTCAGACCTCCTACCCTTACCTGTTTTTTAAATTTGCACGACCTATGAGGGATCAGCAGGAGTTACTAAAGAAGAAGTGAAACAAAAGACAGTTTCCGGCGCTATGGAATTTAGAGTGATACCAGATTTTAGGGTAGTGGTCTTTAAAGGGTTAATGACTATTATGTTCTTGTGCTTTCTTTTGATTACCGAAGCGGTTGAAAAGGTTTTCTCGCAATAAATACGTGGTCGAGAAAGGTACCAATAATTTTAAAGTTTTGACGCTGAGACTTGGATATTCTTTCTCCATAATATCCCAAAACTGAGTGAGAGATTTGGATCTGAATATCAATACCAGACTGGCATCAGAAGGAAGTTCAACAAAGCTTTCCTTTTCCTGGTGAATTAGCCTGCAGGAGTTCAGATACCAGACTGGCATCAGAAGGAAGTTCAACAAAGCCTTCCTTTTCCTGGTGAATTAGCTTGCAGGAGTTCAGATACCAGACTGGCATCAGAAGGAAGTTCAACAAAGCTTTCCTTTCCCTGGTGAGTTAGCCTGCAGGAGTTCAGATACCAGACTGGCATCAGAAGGATGTTCAACAAAGCTTTCCTTTTCCTGGTGAGTTAGCATGCAGGAGTTCAGATACCAGACTGGCATCAGAAGGAAGTTCAACAAAGCTTTCCTTTTCCTGGTGAGTTAGTCTGCAGGTGTTCAGATACCAGACTGGCATCAGAAGGAAGTTCAACAAAGCTTTCCTTTTCCCGGTGAGTTAGCATGCAGGAGTTCAGATACCAGACTGGCATCAGAAGGAAGTTCAACAAAGCTTTCCTTTTCCTGGTGAGTTAGTCTGCAGGAGTTCAGATACCAGACTGGCATCAGAAGGAAGTTCAACAAAGCTTTCCTTTTCCTGGTGAGTTAGTCTGCAGGAGTTCAGATACCAGACTGGCATCAGAAGGAAGTTCAACAAAGCTTTCCTTTTCTTGGTGAGTTAGCCTACAGGAATTCAGATAATCTATGAACAGATTAGCGACCCGAGCTTCTTTTAATCTTCCGTGACAGGTATTCAAAAAAATTTACATCTAGATTTTCTTTTACTTTGACTATATTTCAATTCAAAAGAAAAATAAATAAATTCACTCGTTTCTCGCTGACCGGCGGTTGGAAACATTGCTCTAGAACAGGAGTCATTAACCTATGGCCAACGGAATATTTCCTAAAGGCGTACGAAACATCTATGTAAATGGAACATTTCCTAAAGGCCTACGAAACATCTATGGCCAACGTAACATTTTCCTAAAGGCCTACGAAACATCTATGGCCAACGGAACATTACCTAAAGGCCTACGAAACATCTATGGCCAACGAAACATTTCCTAAAGGCCTACGAAACATCTATGGCCAACGGAATATTTCCTAAAGACCTACGAAACATCTATGTCCAACGGAACATTTCCTAAAGGCATATGAAACATCTATGGCCAACGAAACATTTCCTAAAGTCATTAACCTATGGCAACGGAACACTTCCTAAAGTCATTAACCTATGGCAACGGAACACTTCCTAAAGGACCGCGAGACGCAGTCCACAAACGAAATTCTAAAATGAAAGAAAGAAAGTACGTTTTCGAAATGGAAAAACGAATATCCAGCTACCCTGAATACATGGATTTGCATTCTCAAATCAGCTATGAGCTATGCTGCGATAAATTTATAACTGAAATGTTTAAAAACTACTAAAACATGTAGGTACATCAGGTACCTACCTACCTCGGAATTTTTTTCACGAGTAACATAGATTTTATGTTAACCGCATAGTTTCTTTTTCCAGAAGTTAAGTTTTAGGACTCAGACCCTCTCTGAAATAATCGGTAATCATAATAAAGACATGCATTTTTACTCTTTATGAGGTCAGAGAATCTTACTTCATTTTGTTATGTTGTTTGCGATTCAGAAAATTTCGAAGACCCCCTGTGCTAGAAAAGCAAAGGTGCCCTACTGAACTGAACTAGCAGTAAACGGAATGTAACATAGAAAGACGTGCCATTTCTCGAAGGAATTCCTCGCACAAATGAGGTTTAGATCTGACTACGTAATTTTGTTATAAATGTAAGGGCTTTATCTCTTAAGTGGGTAGCTTTATCTCTCCAGATAGCATACGATCCCGAAATATGTAAACAAAATGCTTGAACTTCCTTTTCTCTCTTGTAGCAACGAATCATTTCAAAAGCTCGCTTTATTTTGGTTTCGTGAAGCTGAAAATTCTGTTTAAGTAAACATTTCTCGGAAAAGAAAAAAGTCATTTGTTTTAGTTGAGAAAGTCAACAAAGTGGAAATGGAATTTGATTTCAACCTAAAAAGAAATAAACCGTCCCATTCCAGGCTCTCATCTAAAAGCCAAGCTAGTTGGTTTCAGCTTTAATTAATCAATGCATAGGGTGGCGGATGAGGTCTTTCGTTTCGCTCAGTGAACATTACTATCTGATTATTATTATTATATATATATATATATATTTTTTTTTTTTTTTTTTTGGATTGGAGGTTTAACGACCACCGTGAGCAACTCAATAAATTAGGGACAGCAGTCTCCTGTCCCTAATTTAGGACCACTGGTTTCAGAGAAAGGAGAGAGAGCCAGTGACGTTAGACAAACACAACATCCATGCCTCACGGGATTTGAGCCCGGACCCCTTTCAGACGAATGTTAAGAGGCCATCGCTTAGACCACTGCGCCACCGAGGCGGCTATCTGATTATTTAACAAGTCAGTCATCGTTTTGCGAGACGAAAATATTTCTTTTTAATACAGGAGCAAAATGCTAAAGCTCCCAACACAGGCCCGGTCCGAACCCGGAATTTTTCAATAAATAAAAAAAAAAGAAGCCCGGCTCAGCTTTCCCCCTTGCAGACCACAATCTCAGTGCGTAACTCATGTATATGATGTTAAAAGAAATTCAGGAGTTTATATATAACAAATCATAAGTAGATAATGAAAAATGAGCATTTTACTAACCTTGATCACAGATGCAAGTGTAATTTCCCCAGAGCTCAACACATTTGCTGTGGAAAGGACACGGGTTAGACATGCATTGATTAGGGGAATAGCAACCATCCCTCACGTTTCTTTCGACTGGTGAACGCAGCCATGTTCCATGCGCTTGATCAATCTTCACATCCTGCAAGACACGTTCAGTCATTCAATTTGCGCTCATTATTTTCGTAGTTACATGTACATGTTCAAAAATACAATGAAGATCCGCGTAGGATTCGCAGTTATTCAAATATACTTGCACAATACAATCCAAAATACAATCAAAATATAATTCAATTCAGGAGAAACCCTATATCGATATAAATGCTGCACTGATTTTTCAGAACCAAATTAAAATAGTGTAAAATTGCGCTGAGTTAAACAAATATTTCTGGGAGTTCTGAATAGTAAAAAAAAAAAAAAAATCCTGTACATGACATTTAGATTTACAATACTCCAATTTTGCGGTCGGCACAAATTGTTCAACTGAGGCTCTGTAAACTCAAAAATTAATTTGTTTCAAAAAAAATATGCGCTATGCTTTTAAAAGTGTCCATGCTCCCATAAGAAAGAAGTGAATGATGGGAACTGATCGTATGCAAATAAAGAACAGGTATAGAAGCGTGCAGGAAACACCAGAAATATCAGCGCTGTAAGGAGCTTATAGTGTCCTAGATACCAAAGATATCAGTGGCAGACAGTATGAATTATCTCTTTTCCACAGCAAAAATAATCGGATCTTGATTTCGTTGTATCGTAGTTAAAGTAGAGGTGGCATATTTCAATCAGCCGGGTGGCGCAGTGGTCTAAGTGTTGGCTTCCGACCATTCTACAGAGTCAGAATCCCTGATGAGCATGAGCCACGGATGGTGTGTTTGTCTTACGGCACTGGCTTTCCGCCCTTTCCTGGAACCAGTGACCCCCAAATTAGGGACAGGCGTCAGCTTACAGCCCTCAGAATTAACTGTGGTAGTTATCTCCCCATCCCTTTCAAAAGGGACTTGTTTACGTTGAGTGATATACTGTAGCAAGAACGATCAGCTAGAAACGGAGAAAATGCGTGTTTAAAGGAAAGTTTAACTGTTGAAATGGGTATTCCCTCTAATCAGTGTGCCGGAGAAAGAAAATCGCCATTCCGATTTCAGGGTGGTCAGAGGCGCTAGTTTCTGACCATTCGTCCGAGCTGGGCCAGAGTTCGAATCCCGGATGAGGCATTACTGGCGTATTTGTTGGCTAGCGTTGGCTCTGCTCTTTTTCTGGAACCAGTGACCAAAACTTTGGATGAGTGGCTGCTTGTAGTCACCCTATGAGTAGCCCGTGGTCGTCGTTAAAAATGGGGGTGTGACAGCGCCCAGACTCGAGCGCTGCACAACTAGGTCTAAAATCCATTCCCTAGTTTATTTATTTAATTATTATTTTATTTATTTATTTATTTATTCATTAATTTATTCATTTATTCATTTTTATTAATTCATGTATTTTTTGAAGAAAGAGTACGGTTTATTTTGCCATATACTTTCGGGTGAGTCTTTTCTTTTTTTTCTCTCTCCGTCCCCCCTCTCCCAGCACAAGGCGTAAGACTAGCTAGACAGCACAAGGCGTCACAGGACAGACCGACACTGTAAGGAGACAACGCTGACGACAGCCATCGGCGAGCTGGCTTTGTAGTATGTTTTATTGGGGCAATAGAAGTGTCCACCGTGTCTAGAATCCACAATGCGTGTTAGACAGACCGTAGACTTTTTGGAACCGGGGCTAACAGTTTAATTGGGTAGAGAATTTACGGCCGGGGGTAGTATCATGTGGGTAACGTAACTCGAGGGGTTCTCAGAATTTCACTGGAACGGGTAGGAATCTTGACCCCCTAGCTGATGGAAGATCAAAATGTTAATTTTCCGACCAGTAAGATCTACACTGGGGAATTTAATTCAGAGAGGCTTGCGTTTGCCAGCTAGTGATTGGATGATGGGATGTTTTGAGGTAGTGTGGGTCGTCGAAAGAAGGGAAGAGAAGAACTTTGTCACTTCACGTTTACAATTTTTGCACGAAACTTTACTTTGGTGTGTTTCGCGGCGTGCATCTCGTGCACTGTCCTCCATGACTGTCACATAGGAGGCTGCATACAATTTTCCAGGCTGCCGATGTAAGATCGAAACCGAGGTTTCCGGATGAACGGACCCCCACTAAGGACCATTCGGGCCCATACGACGGTCGCAGCTGCGGATGGAAGTAATACCCAACGGACGAGGATTCTCCTGGCTCAGGACTGGTCAGCAGCGCGATATCTAGGCCAAATTCGAATGTTGAGGTAGGAAATCCATCCTACTCTTTCTTTGGTGTCCCCTCATAAAATCGTTATCGGATCAGTCCACACATAGATTTAATATATTTTATAGGCAAATAGTTAATTGAGTACAGGTTCCTGTCAGAGAGTCGTAAATCATTTTTGCTAATATCATAACCAATATATTTATTATTATGCCAAATCATAACCAATAAATTGTTTATGTTACTTAATTTTGTCTAAGTTCTATGATGAGTGTGTCGTTAACTACAATATGTGTGCTCAACCCTAGATTATTAGGAGAATATATATAACTTTTGGAACCGGAACATAGAAAATCACTTCACTTATGCTTTTTATTTTAAATCTAGACGTTCACTCAAATATTGCGGCACACAGCGGACCCTTTACTCCCTAAGGAAAATCTGCTGTGTGAAACACAACGCCCCGTCAGTGGATCCTGAAGCTGCGTCAGCCCTAAATCAGGGAATCGCAGAATCACAATCCACTTCGAAACCCCCTTGGCTCCCAATATTACGCCGGGTGAACCCAAGTAGGCCGCCCTGGTGGCGCAGTGGTCTAAGGCGTTGGCCTCTGATCATTCGTCCGTAAAGGGTCCGGGTTCGAATCCCGGTCAGGCATGGATGTTGTGTTTGTCTTACGGCACTGGCTCTCTCCCTTCCCTGGAACCAGTGACCCTAAATTAGGGACGGGCGACTGCTTATAGCCCATTGAGTTGCTCACGGCGGTCGTTAAACCTCCAATCAAAAAAAAAAAAAAAGAACCCAAGTAGTAACCCGAGCGATAATAGGGGGTGCGGGGGACAACTCTTGGAAAATCTCTCCAAAGACAGCGGAAGACTGATGGTAAACCTCATTATT
Organism: Macrothele yani; assembly: GCA_039090855.1. Lineage (NCBI taxonomy): Eukaryota > Metazoa > Arthropoda > Arachnida > Araneae > Macrothelidae > Macrothele > Macrothele yani. Next base: position 14,903,255 of record CM077011.1, on the reverse strand, counting down.
GCCGAAAAAACAAGGGGAAGGGGAATGTTTGTTATGTTGATTAATACGACAAGAAGAGTCAGGAATGGAAAAATCTGAGTTTGATCAGAAAAAAAAAAAAACATCAACAACGTAATGCTGTGTGCAATTTTACCATTTATTTTTCTTCTTTTTTTTTTTTTTTTTTATGTTTAGGGGTTTAACGAGCATCATGGGGAACTCTTATGGCTATGTGCGGTCGGCCGTCCCTAATTTGGGGCCACTGGCTCCTTGATGGGGTAAGGGACAGTCTCTCATACCACATGGCCACCGGGGCCGCCTGCTACCATGTCAGTAAATGTCATGTTTTTTAAACCAATGAATTTTGATAGATGACTTTTACGCGGATCCAGATTTTATTTTTTTCTTATGTTTAACTGCTAAACTAGAGGGATCTACTTTCACATGAACGAGCGTATTAAACAGAGATCCACGAGATACACATTACCTGTCCACTGCGCAGTTTAGTTTGTCTTTGATACAGCCTGACAGTTCCTGAAAACTCTCGCTAGGAGGCGCTGATCAGCAACCCAGCGAGGATATCGAATGCAAATTTGTGGCGGTAACAGATGGGAAAGCGTGTGAAGGAGAAGTGTGTTGGTCAACCTTTTTATTTTTACCTTTGTTTAACAAAAATTGCAGCTTTTCCTAGGAATTTTGAAGCAGTGGCGTAGTTCTTAATTGGCCTTGGGCATTTGGACAGTTCTAGTTTTTATGTTTATGTATACTTTCGTCGCGCTAAGAGTTTGTGGAATGGTGCTCAACATTCAGTACATGTGAAACACCTTCAGCAGCTTTTCAGCTCTGAATCGTAGTTGATATGAACTAAGCAACTATTTACTTTTCGCTGGAGCATGTAAGTACCCCTTTCATTCTGCAAGTTGTTACTTCGCAACACGCAGTTAAATATGGCTAAGTGTGCCAACATTAGGTAGTTGCTACAATAATATCAGCAACAGCTCGTTTTTAGCCAGCAGATTTCATACTCTTTCTGCTCTAAATAAATGTTATTATATTTGCTGCCTTTCAAGTAAGTTTATGCACATTGTTTTTACATGTTGCAGTAATAATTCCCTTGTGATATAGCAGTATAGATATTCTCATTATTGGTCTTCTGAATAGATAGATTTCTGTTAAATTCATAGCCTTCCGTGTTGGTGGCATAACACTGTTTTAATGACTAGTAAATTTGAGTTTACCCTTCCTTCCCTTGCTGATTTAACTGTTCTTGTATTCCTTTTCTTCATGTTTTTATTCAGGTAATCTTCTGTACGAATATTAGCAAACAGTTATTTTTTTAATATTTAATAGAACGTTTGATTATTGCTTAGTCAGTTAACATGTTTTCATAGAGCTAGGTTATTACTCGGATTTCATTCTTGAATGTTATATTAATATGTTCATTCTCCCCATTATTCATTATCATTTAAGACAGTTACATTATCCCTTCCCCCTTGTTTTAATTTAGTGTTACACCAAATAGTTGATTAATATCAATTCCTCGTTTTATGTATCACTGGACTGTTAGCTAATAGCCAACTATTACTAGAGATAGTTTAATATTCAATCCATTTCATTATCCCAATAAAAACAGTTTCATCCACCTTATTAATATTTTTCACATTGTTATAAAATCTTCGTTGCCTCCGGTGCGCAGTGGTCTAAGCGATGGCTTCTGATTATTCGTCCGAAAGGGGTCCGGGTTCGAATCCCGCTGAGGCATAGATGTTGTGTTTGTCTTAGGGCGCTGGCTCTCTCCCTTCAATGGAACCAGTGACCCCAAATTAGGGACGGACGGCTGCTTATAGCCATTGAGTTGCTCGTAGTGGTCGTTAAAATTCCAAAAAAAAAAAAAAAATTTAAAAAACCCTCGTTAGCCATTGTCCGTCACTGCTGGATGAAGGTCTCTTCAAGTCTCTTTTACGACCGTGCTGAGCCATTTTCTTTCCATATCCCTCCAGTATTTTTTTCAAATTACACCTACCCATATCCCACGCGGTCTTCTGCTTTTTCCATCGCTGGTATCTAGCCAAGTGTTTCAGTCGTCCAAGAGTGGTCAATTCTTTTAGCAATGTATCCAGATCATAACCACCTAAGTTTCATTTAATTTGATCATGTCTTCTCATTTTTCTGGTCCATATTTTCTATCTTTTCTAGTTACACCGGGCGTACACTTCTCCATGCCTTTGAGTTGTTCGCAGTTTTTGTATGCTTTTTTTTTAAGTTAGGGTCCATAAATACGAACTGGAAGGATGCATTGATTAAACCTTTTCTTTTAATAAAATGGTAAATTACTCTGGAAATTTGTACTGTTTCTCCTAAATTCCCTCCACCAATGTTTTATATGAATATTTTTACTTCGACGTTGCCCTTGCTTGATATGTTGTTCAAGGTTGATGTAGGCATCAGTTATTTCTTAAATTGTGATATCATCATCAACCATTATCAATCCACTGCTAGACGAAAGTCTCCCCAAATTTCCTCCACAACGGTCTGTCTTGTGCCAGTCTCCTCCATGTCATTCCCGCATACTTTCGAATTTCATCCACCCATCTTCCATGTGGTCTTCTTCTGGGTCTTTTCCTCTCCCTTGGAATCCAATCTAAAATTTCGGCTGTGCATCGATGGTCTGTCCTTCTGGCAGTATGTCCAGCCCATTGTCATTTCAGGGATTTAACTCTGATCATGATGTCTTCCACTCTTGTCATTTTTCGGATCCACGAGTTCCTCTTCTTATCTCTCCTGGTTACACCAAGCATGCACCTCTCCATGCTACTTTGAGTTGTCTGCAGCCTTTGTATGTTTCTTTTAGTTAAGGTCCACGTCTCTGCACCATACGTAAGCACTGGAAGGATACATTGATCAAACACTTTTCTTTTAAGAGATAACGGCATATTGCTCTTGAAAACTATGCTGTTTCTTCCAAAAGCTCTCCAGGCAAGTTTTGTACGCCGATTAATTTCTTCATCAATGTGACATTCACTTGATATCTGCTGTCCAAGATAAACATACGTGTCTGTTATCTCCAGCTTTTCTCCATCAATCGATAAATCTTCATTTCTGGTAAAAGCATTGAACATCACCTTTGTCTTCTGAAAGTTCATTTTTAATCCCACTTCTTTACTGTTGTCAGCAAGTTCCTGGATCATACTCTGCAGCTCTGATGGGGTAGTTGCAAAAATGACTACGTCATCAGCAAAACATTGTTATACTTCTTCTCAAAACTGTATGAAAGGGATGATACATGTACTCCAGACATTACAAAAGGTACCAGAGTTCTTCCAGTCGTCCCAGCAGAAGTTGCACATGCAATCAAGAACATGAAACGGGGAAAAACTCCAGGAGAAGATGGAATTACCGTAGACATCATACAAGAAGCAAGTGGAGAAATTGAAACAGTACTCGCCCATGTTTTCACTCGATGCCTTAAGGAAGGGAAGATTCCTGAGGATTGGAACAACGCTACAATGATCCTGCTACATAAAAAAGGTGACATTGAAGATCTTGAGAACTACAGACCTATCAGCCTCCTATCAGTGGTTAATAAAATCTTCACTAAAGCTCTTTCACACAGTTTGAAGGTGACAATGGACATGGCTCAACCAAGAGAACAAGCTGGATTCAGGAGTGGCTACAGCACTATAAATCATATCCGCGTACTGAGAGAACTAACTGAAAGAGCGAGAGAATATGAGCTTCCATTATGCATGGCTTTTATCGATTATGAAAAGGCCTTTGATTCGGCGAAACCATCAGCAGTTACAATGGCTTTGAAATCCTGCTGTATTGAAGATGCATACATTAATATTATTCATAACACCTATGAAAATGCAAGTGCAAAGATTCGGCTATTTGAGAATTCAGCACCCATAAAAATTGGAAAGGCAGTGAGGCAAGGTGACACTATATCTCCCAAACTCTTTAATGCCACATTGGAAAATGTCTTTCAATAACTGAACTGGGAGAACAAATGGATAAAGATTAATGGAGATTATCTAACTCACCTTCGTTTTGCTGATGACGTAGTCGTTTTTGCAACTACCCCATCAGAGCTGCAGAGTATGATTCAGGAACTTGCTGACAAGAGTAAAGAAATGGGATTAAAAATTAACTTTCAGAAGACAAAAGTGATGTACAATGCTTTTACAAGAAATGAAAATTTATCAATTGATGGAGAAAAGCTGGAGATACCAATACCTACATTTATCTTGAACAGCAGATATCAAGTGAGGGTCACATTGATGAAAAAATTAATCATCGTAAAAAAACTTGCCCGGAGAGCGTTTGGAAGAAACAGTATAATTTTCAAGAGCAATATGCCATTATGTCTTAAAAGAAAAGTGTTTGATCAATGCATCCTTCCAGTGCTTGCATATGGTGCAGAGACGATGACCTTAACTAAAAGAGACATACAAAGACTGCAGACAACTCAAAGAGGCATGGAGAGATTCATGCTTGGTGTAACCAGGAGAGATAAAAAGAGGAACTCGTGGATCAGAAAAAATGACAAGAGTGGAAGACATCATGACCAGAGTTAAATCCCTGAAATGGCAATGGGCTGGACATACTGCCAGAAGGACAGACCATCGATGGACAGCTGAAATTTTAGACTGGATTAGGAGGGACTGGAAAAGACCCAGGAGACCACATGGCTGATGGGCGGATAAAATTGGAAAGTATATGCGGGAGTAACAGGGAAGAGACTGGCACAAGACAGGCCGTTGTGGAAGAAACTTGGAGAGACCTTCGTCCAGCAATGGATTGATAATGGTTGACGATGATGATGATATATATTGAATAGTTATTTAAGTTGCCTCCAAGATTCCAGAATCTTCTGAATAGCTGATAAACATTCCAATTCTATTATAGTGCGTCGCATAAATATAGAGATAGAACAAATTCTCGAATAAAAAAGAAACAACGAGCTGAAATTTATACCTCATTTTTATAGAAAAATAGCATACGACACGCAGCTGCGCATTAGTTTGACGGAAACATAATTCCAACGCCAAGTACAAGAGAAAAAAAAAACAGAAATACGCTGTCTCAAAAATATAAAGACTTACTAGTTATGAGCACCTCCGGTCCTAATAGTAGAGCCGTTGTTCCGAATAACACTGAAAACCCGATTGGGCATGCTGTCCACCAAGTGATGTAAGTGTTCTGGACGGAGTGCGTACCAGCTTCGTTTAATCTGCTCTTCCAATGCCACCACACTTGAGAACTGCTGTTCATTCGCATACACATCCCGAACTAAGATACCCCAGAGGTTCTTGATAGGGTTCAGATCTGGACTGAGTGCTGGCCAATCCATTACGTCACATGATGAGTGTTAAACCAGCTGTTCGTTGATGCAGACCGATGGATAGAGGCATTGTCTTGCTGGAACAGATAATCAACACCCTTTAAAGAAAAGCGATATCCGTTGTCTCATTGAACGCAAAAGCTCCCAGACCATCACAGATCCCCCTCCTTTCTGTCTGCTGAAGAAGGTGCGTGGCTCGCGTCGTAAATCATGCCAATAGCAGTTCCAACCGTCAGGGCCGTCCGGGTTGAACTTTCTCTCATCGGAGAAAATAGTTGTGATCCACTCGTCCGTCCAGTGCATGTGGCTTGCTAACAACCTAGTTTCCTTGTGGCACCGCATGAGGTGTGGCAGACGGCGCATTTTACGGAGCAAAATGTTGCTACTTTCCTTGATACGTTGACGAACTGTGTCCTTTGAGACGGTGACACCAACAGTCCGAGAAACTTGACGTAGTGATAAACTTTGGGATGAAACTAAACGCATGATGGCTCGATCATCTCGTTTGGTTGTTATTCAAGGCCTTCCAGGCCGTTTTCTGGCAGTTAACGCCCCGCGTTTCGATAAAGTCTTATAAATGACTGCCCTACTCCTCCCCATGGCTTTACACATTTTCGCTACAGGCGATCTATTTGCTCTGTCTCCATATCTTCTGCACCTCCTCACCAGAAAGTTGACTGTTGCGTGGCATTTCGGCAAATGAATGTCTGACGGCAGGTTCGCTGTCTTTTGTAGGCTGGACCGAATTACGGCCCATGCGCGTGCGTACAACATGCTAATTTGTACATCGCGTTTGCATGTGGCTACTTTACATAGTTGTCTTTATTTTTATGAGACACCTAAAATTACAGTATTTCACTTTGTGGTGTTCTTTTCAAACAATCCGGTCATCTCGACGGATCGGAACGTTTGTTGTAGGGTTATGTCTAATTAGGTACCACTTCAGCTTCCTACGTACATTCGCATTGCGTTCACGGCGCAAAGTCGACTGTCTCTATATTTATGCGACGCACCTTATAGTGACTAATATCAAACTTCACTCACAATGGTAGGTTAATATTCAACCAAGTATACATCCCCACACTAAACTTTTTGTCCCTATGCCAGTTCACATTTCTTGCATTCTTTCTTTATTATTTTTTTTAAACATTTTTACCCTCTGAAGGGCTTGCTGCTTTGTCACCTTTTGTTATTTTCACATATTCTAATAATATATTTAGATCACATTTTAAGGCAGCATATTTTTATGTGGTTTTTATGTCCGTTATATGCAATGTTTCCTCTCTTTTCTTCTGTGAATTGTATATAGCCAACCCTTATCAATTACTCATATTTTAACTGCTTATTTTGAGCTGTAGTTCCTGTTTCTAGTATTCACATTCTAAAATAGTTGTTTGCAAGATACTTCAGCACATGATTGCTTCATATATAGTTTGCTTTTTATTTTACAGTTTTAAGATTTATTTTTTATCTTCTTACACAATTTGAGGTGCTACTTTAGAGCAATTTTTAGCAGTAGAAATGATTTACCTGTTTTAAAGAAATTTGGGGAGACCTTCATCCACTGGTGGATAAAGATCTGTCCAAGTTTCTTGTATTACTGTTTGTCTTGAACTCGACTCTTCCATGTCGCTCCAGCATGCTTTCAAATTTCATCCACCATCTCCCAGACCTTCTCCTGCCCCTTGGTATCTGTCTAATATTCGGATGTCGATCGGTGGCTGGTTCATCTGGCAATTAGTTTAGCCTATTGCTCATTCAGGGAATTTGTTGTGATCATGATGTCTTCCACTTGTAATTTCCCTTACCCATGAGTTCTTATCTTTCCTAGTTACACCAAGCATGCGTCTTTCCATGCTTCTTTCAGCTGTCTTCAGCCTCTTAAGTCTTTTTTACGCTTTTCAACCGTAGGGTGAAAAAAGCGTATATGCTCCAGCTTTGTCCGTCTGTCCGTCCGCACGATAACTAGCGTAAAAATTGTTCGATTTTGATGAAATTTTTGTATGTGGTAGGGGACCACCTGGGGACGAACCCTATTGAAAATAGACGAAATGGGGTCAAAGGTCACGACATAAAAGCGGCATCCCTTCCATTGCCCTTATAGTTCATAACTTGGGTAAAATTGTTTCGATTTCGATGAAATTTTAGTATGTGGTAGGGGATTACCTGGGGACAAACCCTGTTGAAAATGGACGAAATGGGACCAAAAGTCACGACATAGGAGCGGGATCCATTCCATTGCTCTTATAATTCATAACGTGGGTAAAATTGTTTCGATTTCGATGAAATTTTAGTATGTGGTAGGAGATTACCTGGGGACAACCCCTATTGAAAATGGACATAATGGGGTCAAAAGTCAAGACATAGGAGCGGGATCCATATCATTGTCCTCATGCGTCATAACTTGCGCAAAAATATTTCGATTTCGATGAAATTTTAGTATGTGGTAGGGCACCACCTAGGGACGGAACCGTATTGAAAATGGACCAAATGGAGTCAAAGGTCACGACATAAAAGCGGGATCCATTCCATCGCCCTTATAGTTCATAACTTGCATAGGTAAAAATGTTTCGATTTAGATGAAATTTTCGTATGTGGTAAGGAACCACCGTGTAATTAATTCTACTAAAAATGGACGAAATGGGGTCAAAGATCAGGACGTAGGAGCGGGATCCATTCCATTGCCCTTATGCGTCATAACTTACGTAAAAATGCTTCGATTGCGACAAAACTTTATCATGTTGTTCCAGAAGGTATACTGAATCAGTTCTGCATAATATCGTGGAAATGGGGTCAAAGGTCAGGACACAGGAGCGATATTTATTTCACAGCCATTATCCTCATAACTTGAGTAATGATTTCCGGCATGTTGGAAAGCGTATTATAATCAATGCATTGCATGATTTTACTAACTTGTTAAATTAAGGCCCATGTCAAGCCTTTGCTTCATATGTAAGAACTGTAAGGATGCATTGATTTAACGGTATATTAAAATTACTTTGTCAAAATTCATTTCCTCTAATAGGAAACTTTCTTCTTTAAACAAAAGGATTGTTAGGTAATATGATTTACCTTAAGTGTGATATGAATTAGTTACATTCAAATGCCCCATTGTTTTTTTATATAGCAGAATGTTAGAACAACAGTTAATAAGCATTTCACATATGGTGCGTGCATCTGGTCTTCTTACGAAAGAGATTTACTCGCATCTCAACACTTTATATTAGGACAACTGAATAAAAAATTTACTGCTTATGTACATGTAGGATGCAAATGGAGTATTTACTTTTGGGTATATGTATTGATGATAGTGCACTACAGGTAACTCATAAAAAAAATGAGAATCACAAAAGTCACTTTAAAGTAGCAAAAATTAGTAAAATTCCTGAACATGTGTTAAAATAAAACAGGTGCCATAAATTGAATATTTACCTTTCAAAATTAATAAAGTAAAGCAAAGTGGGAATATGGAACTTTTTTCCCCTGAAATTGCTCCTTTCCCTTAAAATGTTATGTGCCTAATCATTACTGTTTTGCATTGGATTTCCTGATGAAAATTCATGAATTGACGTGGCAAGTCCCACTTCTAAACCTCCCCTATCACAGTTGCGCATGTCCTCAACTGCATTATTGAATTCCATATAAAATCAGATTTGTTTCAGCAGACATAAATGAATTGTTTTTTAAGTCTTAGAATTGAATTACCTGATCTGCTTTAAAATTATTTCTATGCTTAACGAGTTACTTGCAACGAGCACAACTAAAAAAATCGCTTCGGAAAATATTACTTGATTGTTTGCCTGTTATTGCTCGCAACATATATACTTCGCGCAAGGACTAGTTTATCTGAAAATAATATAAATTATAGCTAGCATTACTAAACACGAGAAAACCCACGAACTTGTTAACATTTGTTGTGGTTTTGTAGCTCAATTTATACTCCAACTTCTACGATCAGTAAATGCAGCAAAAAATACTCAGTCATATCCAGAAAAAAATTAAATGTTTTCTGTAAAATTCGACTTCAATTCTTATGCCATTTAGATGCAAGTAGTTTTGCTTAAAGCAATAATTTTATTTCAAACACACTTTTCACAGATAAAACAGCAATTCTCAATTCCAGTTTACATTTTTATTTTTGGTGTGTAGCGCCATCTAGCGATCAGAACATTCGACAGCTCAAGAATTTTTTTCTGGCAGCGATCTCGTGATAGGACAGGTCATATCCAAAGGCGGAGGGGGAAAGCGAATCTCATTGACTGGTCCCGAAATTTCGAATCGTTGCAATACAAAACGTAGTAATAACGTTAATTTTTATTTTATTTTGTAGTAATAACGTAATTTTTTATTTTTATTTCATTGCAGTAATTGTTAGTACGTACTGCGACGTTTTACCTAATTCTAGTATTCGACTCGAAGAAGATTATTGTTTATAACAAGAAAAATTAGTAAGAAGCATATTTATAAAATAAAATGTAACTGCGTTTATTCATGAACTGCATCGAGTTTAAGGCATACAAAATAATTTTGTAAATTGTTTAAAATATTTTGAGTCAACAATCACTTAATTTTATATTGCTCTGTGATTTTAATTTGGTTAATTAAAATTAAATTAGGAAATTCTTCTGATCAATAAATTCTCGCTCTACGATCCTATCTATTAGAGCGCTACTCTTTTCTTGACTTGGGAAAGTTTAAGCGTGCGAGTGTAATGACAGACGTTTGAGTCACTTCCAAAATATCTCAGAAATTTAATGTATGCTACCACCTAAGTCACATAATTTACCTAGCAAACACACACACACACACACACACACACACACACAGCTATGTAAAATGCTCATAACAACCATGCACACATTTAGAAAAAAAAATCATCCAAAAGTATTGACAGACCCGGGCGGTTCCCCGCCTACGGACATATTTACTATGTAAGTCTCGGTGCAAATATACACCTTATCTTGCGAAAAGTGTTCACTCACTTGATCGATTAAAAAATTCTGGGTTCACGCGTTGAAATACACTTGCGTGTTATGCCTTTTGGATTTGAATTAAAAGTACGTACAGACTAAAGTGAGGGATGGTGGTTGGATGACATATTAACAGTGAATGGAAAGCTACTTTTAAAAAGTAGCAAAATAAAAAGCTACTTTTAAAAAGTAGCTAGCTACATTCTTGAAAAAGTAGCTTGCTATTTCTACATTCTTGAAAAGCAGCTAGCTACACTACTTTTTCTCCATTCAGTGTTAAGTTAAAAATGCAAACTCTGAAGATCTTTATATTTACATTTTTACATACTGCATGCAGAGCTAAATATCCACCTAAATTCCACAAATAATATATCTTCTTTTCCTCAGCTCTGCTAATCATATGTAAGACATTTTATCACATTCAGTGGCTTATATATTGCTAGCTCATGTGGCCAGAGAATTCAAATGTAAACACTATCAACAAGTATCTGCGAATTCAGATACTTGTAGATAAATGCCCTTAATCTAGGGTCGTTGGCTACAGGAAAGGAAGAGAAACAAACACACCATTCATCACTCGTCAGGGATTTGAGACCGGCCCCACCGCGAACGATGATTGGAAGTTAATGGCACGTAGAACTCGGCCACCAACGAGACTGTCAAATCTGTGAGTAATAAATTATTGTTAGTATTTATTACTTGTGCAAGGGAATGATTGCTTCCATGGGGTCCGAGTGGTTTGAGGTGCTGCACTTCAACCGTTCTACCAAGATGGGCCAGCGTCAGAGTCATGGATGAGATATGGGTGGTGTGTTTGTTTGATGGCTCTGTCCCTTCCCTGGAACCAGTGGCCTTACGTTAGGGACAGATGACTGCTTTACAGCCATTTGAGTTAGTCAAGGAGGTCGTTAAATCCTCAAAGAGACAAAAATGGGAATACTTTTTAATTATTTCATCTGATTGAATTTCATAAATTTTATTTTACTTAAATGCATTGAAAAAATAATGTATATTCACCTGAATGCACCCAACAAAATGTTGCACTTGATCTTCAGAATCTGAAGGATCCATTCCACCGACCGTCACTTTGCCGATGTATATGCCACGGATATTTGATTTCATTACCTTTTTAACCTAAGGAAGGAAAATAAAATTACGTAACACATGAACAAAACTGTACTTTTGAGCATGGAGATTGTTTTAAAAAAATACAGCAAAGAATGATCTATAAATTTTGGGTTTTTAGGCAGACAGAAATGCAATCAACCCACAAATGAGAGGATAATATATGTTACAGTTCGCATAGTAAGCACAATGGCAGTAAAAAGATGCGTCGAAGAAGTGCTTCAGCCCGTTTTGTTCCCATATCTCCGTGGCATCCATGATGCCCAGTTTCAAACGCTCGTACACATACTGCCAGCATCAGCAGACAGTGCCTACAAGATGTCCAAGTGCTACCCTGGCCAGTGCAATCTGCAGACTTTACTAACAGAGAACGTATGCGACGTCATTGGCAGACGACGTAACCCTTTCGCGCCCAACGCGCCCTTACATGCAAATAGCCACAAGCGCCTGTGTCTTCCCGGACAGCGTGAGCAGGACCCCACCCCCATGATTGAATTTGCATGGCGTCCGGGGGATTGGTAGAAATCACCCTCAGTCGTCATTGTTGTCGCTAAACAAAGAAGTGAACCAGGAGTTGGTTTGTCCCTGGGCAATATCGTACAGAATTCTGACATCTCTCAGTAGAACTCTTGCTTTGTTAACACGTTTCCTTTTTCTTATATTTTGCGGAGTTTATGAGGAGAAATTTGACGTAAAAATTCTTTCATTTTACTCAATCCAAATAAAACACATTGAGAGCATATTTTTTACAAGAAAGAACAAGAAGATTGGAAGTAAACAAGATTTTCCAGTTGTTACCACTCCTTCCTACCTGCCTTAATGCAGCTCTCAGTAGAAGAATGCACTGATTGCCACAGCGGAAACGTCCGAAGGTCAGTGTATGTCAAGCTCTAGATAGAGATCGGATGTTTCGAGTGGTGACCCAGGACTAATTCTTCTTTTGTTATAATATTTGCAAAAGGGAGGGAGAATAAAATTCGGAAAAGTGCGGTAGACTACATTTTCGGACGTTATAGAATTGACCATACGATGTTAACCTGCGTTCAAAATTCATATGAATTATGGGCGCAGGTTAACATCGCATGCTCAAAGATACCTAACGACGCCGACCTGGGCCTTTTTCTCTATTCAATGCCACGCCGCGCTGCTGGATGTATAGCCCAGCATATTGAGGCCATACGAAAAAAATGAGTCAGGCCACATTATACTGTCTCCTCTCTCATTACATTCATGTAATCACTCAAAAAATAAATCACTTCTTTCCCGCGTAATTATCTACATAACTGATTTTCATCTCATTTCGCGCATGCGCATCCCTTCATGATGTGTCATTTTCTTCGTGGAGAAGTGTGTGTTGTATGTGTGTGTACAAGTAGCCTTCGATTTATGTGGAGATGCATTTTCAGAAGAACCACCGTAATCGGAATCGGCGTAAATTGAAATGATTTTGTAATGTAAATGAACGAGAAGTCAGTGACATGCGTTCGCTGCACCTAAACAGTGACAAGTAATATACTAATAACATGAATGTAAAAAAAGTTAGTAAAATCATGCAATTCATTGATTATGATTTGCTTTCCAACATACCAGAAATCATTGCTCAAGTTATGAGGGTAATTGGCTGTGGAATAAATCTCACTCCTGTGCCCTGACATTTGATCCCATTTCGATGACATTTAAAAGAATTGGTTCAGTACACCTCCGAAACATCATACTAAAGTTTTGTTGCGATCGAAGCATTTTTACATAAGTTATGACGCATAAGGGCGATGGAATGGATCCGCTCCTATGTCCTGATCTTTGACCCCATTTCGTCCGTTTTCAATAGGGTTCGTCCCCAGTCGTCCCCTACCAGATACTAAAATTTAATCGAAATCAAACCATTTTTACGCGAGCTATCGGACGGACGGACGGGAAAAGCTGGTGCACATACGCTTCTTCAACCTACGGTTGGAAAGCGTAAATAAAACAACACAAACATGTTTGCTCAGTTTTCAGTACATTCAATGCCTGAACAAAAAGCTAACTGAGCGCAGTTTATCTAGCCTTTACGTCTTATACTCCTTTCACTCCTTTCCAGGCAAAACATTCAAATGGGAAAACTCCCTTTAGGAGTGTGTGGAAAGGTAACCAAAACAAACTTTCCTCACTCCTTTTCCAGGCGGCAGGGAAAAAACTCACCGTGACGAGTTACTAATGCTTACGTGACTGTCGTGGAAGTGTTAGTTTTTGAGGAGATTAGTTCTGACAATCAGCTAGTGGGTGCGCAATTCGTTTTCCCCGTGATCAACAGTCATCTTTGCTTGCATTCATGTAAGACGCCGATCTATAGAAAATCGCTTAATAAAAATAACCCCAAGACTTTCTCAGAGATTAAATTTACCCTTTGAAGGCTAAACTGCCGGGAATGAAATCGCATAAGTTCAAACTCGATAGGCAAAGATTTGCATTTTACAAGCAACTTTTACCTATTCATCGATCTCATTAGAGCACATTTGCGTTAACGAAGAAATGCATAATTGCAGAAATGACTATAATTTTCATTCAAAATCAGCGATTTGAGAATTACGATTTAGAAGCAGTACAAGAAAAATTGTGAAAGTTATAAATAAAATATATTTTGTTCACTTTTTGACGTTCTGGTTTCAAAATCGGCTTTATTCTGAATCGGCGCACATTGGATCAGCACAAATTGAAGGAGAGGGAGAGGGAGGCCTGCCTGAATATATTAGGGGTATGCAAAAGTTTCCGCCGTTTTACGAAGAAAGGAGACAGGAATTGTCAGGAAACCAGTACACATTTATTCAACGAAATATTATAATTTTCAATATTAAATATTTCGGCCGTTAGCATCAATGACCTTTTACCATTTTTCGGGCAACAAATGAATGTCCCTGTGACAGGACTCGGGTTTTGAGCTGAAGTGACGAAATTTTCCACCTTTGGAACTGTGGTGAACCGCTGTTGGACTAGGGCATGTTGCATAGAGCGAAACAGATGAAAGTCTGAGAGTGCAATGCCGGGGGAGTAAGCCGGATGCGGTAAAACCTCCCGGTGTAACTGTTCAAGAGTTTATTTCGTGGTGACATCGATATGTGGTCTGTCATTATCGTGTAAGAGGATGACTGGGCGGCGTCCTTTACCTGTCCATGGGTGTTTCCGCTCGATTGTGGCGTTCAGTTTCATCAACTGATTGCTATATCGTTGTGCAGTGATTGTTTATCCCGGTTCCAACAGTTCGAAGTACAGCACTTCATGCATATCCACCACACACACAATAGCACCTTTTCTCCCGTAGATATCCTGTTTTGCAGTGCATGTTGATGGCTGGCCTGGGTCTGTCCAGGATTGCTTGCGTACGGGGTTGTCGCAATAGAACCATTTTTCATCTCCGGTGACAACCTTCCACAAGAAATTCTTCCTTTGAATCCTCTTCAGCAACGACATGCAGATGCCCAATCGCTGACAAATATTACGCTCCGTTAAAGTATGCGGAGCCCACTTACAAATCTTCTGGATCTTCCCCAAGGACTGTAAACGCCGTACCACCATCGATTGAGCCACTTTCAAACGTTTCGCTAGTTGCGCGGTCGATTGTGTGACATTCTCTTGCAACAGCGATTACAGCTCCTCGGATGCGAGTTCCTGCGGTCTACTTGCAAGTGGCTTGTCTTCCAAGCTTAGATCACCTTTCTTAAACCTGGCAAAACTATTCTTGACACGTCCGCTCACCCATAACCTTTAGCCATACGCTTGACATATTGAACCGTATGCTTCACTCGCACCTTTCCCTAAATTAAACATGACTTGTAAACAGTGCCGCAAATGAACTTTATTGACTGCCATGTTTGGCTTCATGTACGAACTGACAGCATGGGTTGCCGGTCGGTTAGACCTCTACAGCGCCCGCTAGCGTTGGCCGCGGAAACTTTTGCTACCCCTAATACTGTATATTAATTACAAATTATTGTTAGACGGAGATTTGTTATATATATATATTTTTATGGCACATATTACTAGCGTAAGATCTTCAGAAAAAATTAGAGAGAAATCAAAATTACAAGAATAGCTCATAATCCAGCCTTGTCTTTTCTCTTTCCTGCGGCTCGAACAGAAAACCATTCTGTTTGCAGACGTCGTAGACGCAAAGCCAGCAAATGCTATAATTTTTAAATTTGAATATTAAAAATATTTTTAAAGAGGCGTTTTTTGTATTAGCAATATGTTCACGCTTACCTCATATTGTCCATAATCCAAAGACAGAAGCAACCCGTTGGTAAACCACGTGGCTTCGACGGCATGCCACTTTCCGTCGTTGACTGTCACATCTGACAACACCAGCTTTTGATTGTTGAAAAGATATCGAATAAAGCCATCGACAATCTGACAAAAACAGATCAAAATTCACATTACAAGAGAAAGTACAAAACCTGTATATATCGCAAAAATTTAAAATTCTTAACTTTCGAAACATGCATTAAAAACCCTTTTTTCATTCCACAGTGTTTGTGCGGAATTGGAAACCGCGCTTCTAAAGCGCCAACACGAATTCGTTATAACAATACAATATCCACGCTTTCTCAACTACTTGTCAATAACTAAAGACAAATCTTAAATCCATGTCGTTTTTATAATTACCCACTTCCAGCCATTTCACACAACGAAACTGAATATAAGACAATGATCCCAATTAGTACAACAGTTTATCGCAAACCATTTGATGTCTCCTTAACCCCACAGGCAAAGTCAAATCACCCACTGAAACAAAAATTGTGCTTCCTACACATACGTACACTGAAGAGCAATTGAATTACAGATACCTGTCCAGTAACGCGTAGCAGCACCTTTCGCCCTGGTGACGGCGGTGATTCGTCTCGGCATGGACTCGACAAGACACCGGAAGCGTTGGGAAGCCATACGGATCCACGACCCCTGAACAAGCTCCCACAGTTCACGAAGATTTGATGGAAGGTGGTCAGAGCCTCGAATATATCTCTCGATGGGATTGAGGTCAGGTGACCTAGCTGGCCAAGAAGCGAGGCCACGTCGGTGGAGTGTTCATCAGCCATTCGGATACAATTCGGGAGCTGCATTGTCTCGTTCCACGATGAGGTCCCCAGTGGGATGTTGAAGACGCACAAACGGGAGCAAATGGTCGTCCAGGATATCCCGATAACGTTGACCTGTGGGGGACGATGTCACACATACCAGGGGTCCCATTTCAGTCCACGTAAACAGTCCCCGCACGAGAATGCCACCCCCACCAGCTTGAAGAGTACCCTGCTGGCAAGAAGGATCCATCGCTTCATGTGGTTTGCGAGATTTGCTCGATGGGATTGAGGTCAGGTGACCTGGCATCCCAGATTTGCTCGATGAGATTGAGGTCAGGTGACCTAGCTGGCCAAGAAGCGAGGTCACGTCGGTGGAGTGTTCATCAGCCATTCGGATACAATTCGGGAGCTGCATTGTCTCGTTGCACGATGAGGTCCCCAGTGGGATGTTGAAGACGCACAAACAGGAGCAAATGGTCGTCCAGGATATCCCGATAACGTTGACCTGTGGGGGACGATGTCACACATACCAGGGGTCCCATTTCAGTCCACGTAAACAGTTCCCGCACGAGAATGCCACCCCCACCAGCTTGAAGAGTACCATGCTGGCAAGAAGGATCCATCGCTTCATGTGGTTTGCGCCGTACTCTTATCCCGCCATCCGCATGTACCAACGTGAATCTCGACTCATCAGTCCAGGCGAAATTTTCCCACATGTCTGGGGCACAGTGGCGATGTTCCCGCGCCCATGCTAATCTTTGTACCCTGTGATGTGCGGTCAGCAGTGGTACCCTCGTGGGACGATGGCTTCTGTACTCCATAGCGAAAAGATGGTTCTGGATTGTGTGACTGCTTACACGTTTTTGTGCACCAGCGTTAAATTGCAGAGTGATTTCTTGCACTGTGGCCCGTCTATCCGCTGTTACAATGCGAGCTAGCCGACGATAACCCCGTTCATCCACACGCTGTTGTGCACGGCAGTTGTCTCTTGCAGGGATGGTTTTACCCGATTCGATGTACTCACGGTGCACCCGTGACACAGTGGCTCGTAAGAATCCCAGTGCCTGCACGACTTCTGAGATAGAGTGACCCATTCGTCGGGCGACGACAATTTTCCCACGATCAAATGCGCTTAGATCCTTCGTCTTACATATACAGCGTCCGACTATTACTGATTCCCGTCGCATCACTCCTTATATTGTCGGACTGCGGGATATGTCATGTCGTTTCCGTTTACAGGGCCTGCCACATTTGCATAACGCCAGCTGTCTCTAATTCAATTGCTCTTCAGTGTATATCGTGCACCTATATGTTCAACTGAGGATTCCTTGCAGAAAGAGCTGGGTTTCCTTAAAGGAATTGCAGCAGACAGAGGATATAGCCCTTCTGTTATAGACAAAGCCGTCTAAAAACTTAGAAAACCGAAGTCCGTCTGCTCGCTCATGCCAATAGACCTCCCAGCACGAGAGAATTGGACTGTTATCCCATTCGCTCTTTAGATTTGCTTCAGAATTTCAAAAATTCTCAGAAGTTGATTCTGCCCAATAAATGATCTTCGGTCCGCATTCGCTCGAGTATATTGTAGTATAAGTGATATCAGTTGAGTTTATTAACCCCTCGTGGCCTGCGCATGAAGCAGTCACATCCAAATAAACTTGGGGATATTATAATACACACCCGAGGTAGCACAGAATTGTAATTTAACGTAGACCCAACACTGAGCCACCGTCTCCTGTTGCTAAAAGACGGTGGCTCAGTGTTGGGCCTACGTTAAATTGAACAGCTGTACTACCTGGGACATTCATGATTGGAGAGGTGGGTTAGAGCTGTGGCTTAGCTGGATGCAGTATAAATTTGTTTTTTTTAATTGTTACCAAAGTTTGAAATTACCCTGCGTATCTCCAGTTAGAGATCCGCTATATAATAATGTAATTTTGATCTCACATTCGACAAAGATGATTATCTGAATTCAGATAAAAAAGAAACCGGTTTTCTTTTCTTCAGAAATCTGTTCTTTAGTTGAACTGACTCCTATAAAGATTTCTGGTCGTCGAACGTCAAAAGGCCTCTCGCACATCAGTCAAGTTTTACACATAAGGTGTAGGACAACACGATAGGTTTAATTCTTTAAGTGGCCGATGCACCTGAACAAAATGGTACTCAAATTTTTATGCGCTCTCAAAAAAGGAATGTTTACACAGCTGTTGGGTTTTACGGAAGATGCGGCTGAACAATTCTGTTACGCATATTGGGTGCCAAAAATGAAGCCAAACGTTTTCTCTGGCGCGAAGACAGAGGCCTTCTTAAGGGGACGCATTCCTTTTAGTTTGGGTGCCAGGGATGATGATGATGAGCGACATTTTGATCAGGGTGGAGGAGTGGGCGACCGGCACTTCAAACTAAAGGGGAAAATGAGCAAGAAGTGTCCAAGAGACAAGATTGTCTGTTGCATCTCTGAGACTGGTGAGCCAGCCAGCCAGCGAGATTTATGGTGAACAAAAAAGTGCGTTGAACTGTGGAAAAACTGTGCAGGAGTTGACCGAAGTCCGCCGTCGAAGAAAGATCTCTTGTTGAGACGGCTACTATGTGTGGAGAAAATAGAACGAACGTCGCAACCATGTGTGGAGAAAGTTGAACAAACCACCGAAAGCGATCCTTGGGCTGTGGGCGATGCGTTCAGCCCTGCGCGTGTGTAAGCGCAGAGAAGCAACCGTTGCTGATAAATTACAAAGCAGCAGCCTGGGTATGCCATCGTGTGCTGTGAGTTTTCAAGTATAAGACATTGTGCATTCTTTCTCTTGAATAATTCTTCCCCCAGGACGTACTCCTTTATTTTTTCTCCTAGTCAGGAAAGACTTTATAGACTCGTGGACTCATATCCAATATAACTCCCTCTGTGTGAATAGTGACGAACATAGATAGCTCGCTTTGTAAATAAACCGCCGTACGTAGAAATTTGCATCCAAATTGCCTAGAAGTAGGGGCGATGCGCTAATCCATCGATTCGTTCCCCGCCCAGGCGTGTAATGAAGCAAGTCGTGATGATTCCGAAGTAGCCCGGCCATCCGATAACAATTTCTTTGCCCATTTCATCTCACAAGTACCACTTACAAATTTGTTACAGATAAAACCTACTTCCTTCTTCTCTGCTCCATGTCTCAAGGCATGGTAGAGTAGGGCTGGTCTCCTCGTCACAGATATCATATCACTGGGTTGAAACAAATAACTCAAACACCTTCTCTGTTCTTTCTTAGGTTAGCCGGTAATCAGGATTAGTATTAATTATCCCGCTAAATGACCAATTTGAATAACAAAGCTTAGGGTAAAGAAACGCTTTGCGGTTACTACACACTTACCTCAAGAACAACTTTACTGTTATGGCCGAGCTTCACGTGCAGCAGCAGTCCATTATCATAGTGAGTTCTGAACGACACTTTCTGCACCCATGGAAATTGAATAGGTCGAAAGTTAGGAGAAAAAATGAGATATCCATCGCCCAGAAAGTGCTTCCCAGGTTCAAGTCCTGTAAAGAAAAAATCAATAAAAATCTTGCTACGCTTACTCAATAAAAAAAAAAGTGACAAATCTGGTTGCAATTAACTGCAAATATGAAACAGATAAACCACCTATCTAGGTAAAATCCACGGACACCAGAGTAACGTCTAAAATATCTAGTGAGTGGAAGACCCACAAAAATTCAGTTCAGGGTAAATTCACTGGTATCAAAAATTAACGTGACAAACACAAAATCACGAATAACTCAAAATCCACACGACACAGTTTAATGAAAGTTGGTACGGCCATACATACATCAACAATGCTGCAATGCGCAACAGAAAATTAATACCATCACCGCATGAGAAGAACATGTGCATGATATTCCAAAAGTGATGGAGCAAGTGGCCCGTGGTGCTACCTTGCACCACGTTATGGTGCAAGGTAGCAGCACCATGTTGTTGGCTTTACTTGCAGAACACAATGGTGTATCTTTTGTTAGAAATAGTGCAGCTAGAGTAGTATTTGGTGCAACCTACCACAAAATTTTTAACGATGTGCTTCGTAAAACCTACCGACACTAATAGTAAGTCTGCAACCAAGTATCTCTCACCTATAAGCGTAACGATGGCGAAATTTTAAACCAGGTTATGTGATAATTCTTCGAAAGCATACACGCTGTTAGAAATTCTAATGCATTTTTACGGGCAACTACAGTCCCTACACTCGTCTGTTAAATCACGATTCTGCCTGTATTCATGGTAGCATCGGCAGTTAAGGATCGCAGAGCAAACTTTTTCAAGTACCGATGGCCGTAAAGAAATGGCTTTCGACGCCTGAATTATTACTGTCGAGTCAAGGAAATGGTTAAATTGGCTTTGATCGCATTAATTTACGAACAATATTTCACGGGAATGTGTTTTAAGATTTCTGTCGCATAGTTGTGGGAGGGCTGTGGAAATTTCAGTGAAACCAATCAGCAACTAACTACTTCACTCATAAAGATAATGACAGAATATTTCAGAATTTTATGCACGACTTTCCGTTAATGCAGTTAGTGTATGTCACCCAGGCGCGCAACTAGAACATTTTTCTGGGAGTGTGTTACGATATCGATAAAAGCTCCATGCCTATAATTTGCGTGCAATATCAGACTTATTATTGATATCTTTTGGGGGAAAGAAACAATTAAAAAGTAATTTTGCAATGAAAAACATGAAATAATAAATTCCATTAAGAACAACCAGATAAAAGTCACGCTAGCACTTTTTTTTTTTATAAAAGTAACTAATATAAAGGCAATAAACTGAAATGTCTCTGCCTAGTGGTCAACGTTCGTTAGACCTGGGGTTCGATCTTAGCAGGTACGAACGCTCGAACCACTAAATATCCGCCGTGCGTCGGATGGGCACGTTAAGCCCCCCCCCCCAGTAATAAGGGCGTATTTCTCCCACTTTCTACCTCGCTTCCGTGTCACTTTCCTATCGGGCACTCTAGCCCAAATCTCCTAGCTTCCTATTTCTAAGGGTTGTTGAAGATCTGGGGTCAGACATTCCCTTCCTAAAATCCTCTTCATCTGATCAGATCTGAAGAAATGTCTCTTCTGTGTGGGATATCTTCTGTCTGAAATACACGTGGCGAGTGCGTTTTATTTTTATTATTCTGCTGGTATGAATCGTTGAATACTCAATTACTTACAGAAGAGGTGAAATGCTGGTCCTGAACTTGGATGCTTGGCCCCAGACATCCACTTTGCCGGACGAATTTTAGTTCCAGGTAGCCGGTAACTTAAAATCAATTCACCCTACAATATCTTACGTTGTTAGGACCTAGTGGGTTAGAACAACTAAGGACAGTGGATCATATACTACAGATATAGACGCCAGTGCTGAGTTAGGGCTCAATTTTGAGAGCCCGAGCCCGAAGTATGTCATCCCGAGCCAGCCCGGGACCGAATTTTATATCGTGAAATAGCCCGGGCCCGAAGTTTATATAGGAAAATAGAGTCCCGGCCCCAAAGCTATAACTAACCTATTAAGGCACTACTAATAATAATCTGTTCTGACAGACTTCTATTCCCCCCCCTCAATCAATATATTTTTCAACTGGGGAGTTGGAAAGGGGCATCTACCTAGTTCTATAATATCGCCGCATGGTTTGTTTTACGATTCGTTCCTTTAAAATGCGTCCGGCCATCCGCAAAACCAGGACGTGCCGCAATCTAAGTACCTTTCTCAATAAAATAAAAAAATATCAGAGGGCTGCTGCTTGGAGGGACGGGTGAAATTTTGAAGGCGTGGTTTCTAGTATCTGCAGTTTTTGAAGAAACTTTTCCTTCGCCGCAGAAATCCACTAATGCGTGGCCCTATATATAAGCCAAATTAATTTACTGTTAAGAAAATGCCGAACTCTTAAAACGTTATATATATATAAGATATATTTATATTTGCCTTGTATATTAAATAAATAAGCCAAATTATTTTACTGTTAAGAAAATGCCGAACTTTTTAAGCGTTATCTTAATAAGAAAGCTTAGACATGCATATCCTTACCTTCATGCTAGACATGAAAGCACAGAACTTATAAATTTCGAAAGGACAGAAAATATGTAAGACAACCGAAGCAAAAGATCGTGGAAATTTTAATCATCAGACCTTTGACGTTCATTTGAGTACACATTTCAGTAATTTTATGCTTTCAAATATTTAAAACTTAGATTTTCAAAATTTTACGGATTTTCTTCTTATAAGAGTGGTTAAACAGAAGTCAGAAAACATTATAAAAGGGGAACAGTAGCAACTGTGCTGCAACCTACAACGTGGAACTACGTCAACTGTCACTATTTCATGGCACTATCTCACTAGTTCTACGTTCTTAAAGTATGCAGCGAAGGGCAGTTCACGTAGCCGTACGTTGTAGGTTGCGTCACAGTTGGTACTGTGCCCCTTTGACTTTTTTCAGATATAAAATTTTTAAGAAATAAAACGAAAGAAGTGTTTGCTTTTATTTACTTAAAAGCAACCTATACTTTTATATGAAATTCGTAGTAACATGCTGATTATAAATTAATGTTAGAAGTAGAAGGCATAATATCATCGTTGTCAGTAGTTATTGCTAAAATTGTTTCTGAAGAAATCGTTCTCCAGAAACAATTTTTCAAACTTCTTCAGAAACAATTTTTGAAACTCCTTATGTGTTATAAATTTGGCGATACGTCTCGGGCCTAATGTACTCTTCTTGTTGTTGCTCTTGTTCTCGTATAGATTGAGAATGCATCGGCGGTGTAAAGGTGAAATTAAATAAATACATCGCTCTTTCCACGTTCCAGAAACACACAGCAACCGAAAAATTGTTTTTTTTTTTAGCCGCCGCTGTGGAATCGAACCAACAGAACTCTCGGTATCGCGCCGAGTGCGTTACATTTACGCCACGGGGGCCAACAATCCACGGTGCTATGTGTATTTTTAAGTCAGCTACTGACATCATAAATCCGTAAGATGGGCTCAGCTACTGAGACGTCTCCATCTGGTGGGCATTAACGGCACTAGCTATATATATATTATAGCAGTTAAATCCAAAGGGCGAGAACCAAGGTGAAAATATTCCAAATACGTGGCAACAGTTAATAAATAAATACATCGCTATTTCCACGTTCCAGAAACACACAGCAACCGAACCGGTTTGTAAAGGTTTTGGGAAGGAATACATTCATTATCCAGCGAAGTTGTGCAGACTGGAAATGTAAATTGGTATTCCATGCACCGCGCGAAAATTTGGATCGATGACACGCATCTCCACCTGTTCTTGCTGTTGAGACACAATCTGTGCAGTTGAAGTGGAAGATTGTGACTCTAAGAGTTGAACTCTGGTGAACGACATCCTGGCGTGCGGACTTTTGACGCTCCCTATATTCCTGTGATATTTCGGTTGATGACTAAGCTGCCATTTTCGGATTCCTCTCGTTCTCCTATAGCCGTTTCTTTAACTTTCCTCGGTTCTTACAGTAATTTCCCTGGAGTTTCGTGGCATTTCTGAATTTTCATCACCAATCTTTCTATCTAAGAAATAAATAAATCTTGCATGCATTTTATTTCGGTTTGTCGCATACGTTCGTTAGCTCTGACCACTACTTACGAAATGCACTGCTGCGGTCATCGCTATCATTATATATTCACTATAGTTATCAACCTTACAGCGGCGTGAGGCGAAACAAAATCACGCGAAATTTAGCTTAACTTGCTAACATTACTGTATCGAAGGGTTAAGGCGTGGAGGGTTGAAATTTGTTTTGTTATAAATGTGGCTATATAAACTCTCTAATTATGTATTATTTATTACTCTTCAATTATAAGTTTCACAGATATAAGAGTTCAAAGTGTGACATGTTTTCATCGCATCCGTGCTCCCGCCTACCCACCGCGGAGAAATACGTGGTTCTACGTCAAAAAAGCGCTTGTCCAAAAGATCCATTCCAGGATATTACGTCTTTTAACCAGTAATAGGTGGGTGCTATGATATTTCCTAATCTATAGTGTGGAATAACATCATTCAATATGTAGCAATTCAGGAACAGCGTTTTATCTAAAAGTCCCGCTTCTTTTTTTTTTTTTTTTTTTCTTTTTGAGGTTTAACGACCACCGTGAGCAACTCAATGGGCTATAAGCAGTCGCCCGTCCCTAATTTAGGGTCAATGGTTCCAGGGAAGGGAGAGAGCCAGTGCCGTAAGACAAACACATCATCCATGCCTCACCGGGATTCGAACCCGGGCCCCTTACAGACGAATGATCAGAGGCCATCGCTTAGACCACTGCGCCACCGGGGCGGCCTAAAAGTCTCGCTTCAAGGCATACTTATTTTAAAGAACAACATGAGGACAGTGTTATCCGACTTTAAGAATTTTCAAAGAAAAAAAAAATACAACTCCAGGAGAGTGGCACCTTCCCAAAAGAACTAACCCTAGGAATCACAACTGATTACTTTCCTAACTTGAGGAGTAACCTCTGCTGGACTGCAACCCACGGATAATATACGTATGTTGAGGGATGGTATCCTTCGTAGCGTGCCATGCTACGAATGACATTTAGCATGCAACTCCGGGAATAATATACTTCCATATATTGACATTCTGGCAAAAACATTTTCCCATAAATGGTTCCCAAAAGATGCCCTTTTCCTAACACTAACACTCTAGCATTAGCATCCATCTAGAAGTGCCACTCTAAGAATACATTGAATAAAACCCTTTTGCCGGTGGTGAGATTCGAACTCACAAGTCTTCCTACTCCGGAAGCGCATATTCTCCCAACTGATCTACGCCGGCAGGGTTTATCGCTGAAAATTCGCCCGTTTGACGCATACATCACCGCAGTAGTACGCAATTTACGTCATGTTACGTAATACGTTACAAACATGTTTCTAACGACGCCAATTAAAGAAATACAGTATTTCTAAAATTCTTTCAAAAATGGTATCTAACAGAAGAGTTCAACACAGTCACAAAATAAGTTTTTACAGAATAGCAGAGTCTATAAGGAAATAGAATGAAAAATCATTTCTTGAAAGAAAAAACATAAATCCTAGAAATTATATCCTCAGAAATAATCCGAAGCCGCCACAAAATAGTTACTATCCAGTAGCGTCTTTAAGAAATTGTCTTGAAGCGATGAGAAATGTTGTCAAGAAAAACTGAAATGTTTCTCTAAAATTTTATCAAAAACAGCGTCTTGAAGAAACATTCTAAACAACTATAAAATAAACTTCTGTGGAACAACTGTGAAATAAGTTCTCTTGAAGTGTTAAGTAAGAAACAGTATGAAAAGCATAAATGTTTTTACCTCTTCCAATGTCATTCCACAAATCTGGCAGCACAAAAAAAAAAAACAAAAAACGGGAGAGTTAGGATTAAAACAAATCATTCTCTGAGTACATCAAAGGTAATTAAGATAGAATGGTACGCTTAAACCATGTTGTCATATCCAATGAAACAGTTTAAAGGTGCAATGCCTTTATTATTGTTATCCGAGCAGTATATTGCAAACAGTTTTAATTCTATAAATTCGTTCGATTAAAAAAAAAAAAAAACGAAAAAAAAGCTTGCAGCTATCGTTCTTTGTGTCATCGAAGATATAGCGGAACTGACAATCATGGCTTAAGTGTGAGATAATGTAACTCACAAAAGAATTATTATGCCAAATCCATAAAAAGGCGCAAATAATAAACATGAATACACTCATAGCTAACAAAACCTAAACTCTACTAACAGGAAATTAACTGGAAAAATTAGCCATAAAAACGGAATAAAAAATAAGGTATAATTAAGAAGATTTAATAATAGTTTAGAATATGAGAAGTGAGTGCGTGTACTTTACTAAGTGAAAGCAGGGGGGGGGAGATTGCAAATTGACGGCCTTTCAATAAAATATTAGGTGTGCAACTTCATTTTCGGCCACAGGCACAACAGACAGCAAATTATAGCCAATCGAATACGTACCTAATCAGGGAAATAATCTCCGTTGTGTTGGATACATTTGAGTCATCGGTCAGGAGCTGCCGAATGCCACTGTGGAAAAATGAGGGCTGTTTCGAGTTGATAAAGTCATCAATACTTGTGTGGACCTCCACGTCAGAAGTGAAGTGCGTATCACTCAGGTGATGTTGCAGGGAGCGAAAGACGTGATAATCCGACGGGGCGAAGTCTGGAGAATACGCCGGGTGGGACAAAATCTCCCATCCCAGGTAGGTGACCGTGTTTAAAGTCGTTTCGCGATGTGAGGACGCTCGTTATCCTGAAGGAACAGGACCGACCTCCTGCCCTTGCCGGTGTATGACCTTTTCGCCTCCAGTGCGTCACTCACACGAATGAGTTGCTGACAATAACGCTCAGCATTCACCGTTTCACCAAGTTTGAGCAACTTATAGTGTACAACACCGCGCTGATCCCACTATGTGCGCAGCAACAACTTCCTGGCATGGACATTCGGTTTGGCGGTACTGGTGGTAGGCTGACCTGGATAAACCCACGATTTGCGCCGCTTAGGATTACCGTAGAGGATCCACTTCTCATCACAGGTCAAAATCTTATGGAGGAAATCCTTCTTCTTGAATCTGGAGAGCAAGGACACAGCAACATCGTAGCGCCTAGACTTGTTCGCAGCTGTGAGTTGGTGGGGCACCCAACGGCCCTCCTTGTGAATCCGTCCAAGCTTGTGCAGGCGCTTTGCAATGGCTTGCCGTGTTACTCCGAGTTCCTGGGCGAGCTTTGACTGTGTGCGACAGGGATCCGAGTCCAACAGTTGTTCCAGTTCCTCGTCGTCAACTTTCTGTGGCTGTCCCGGACGTTCTGCATTACAGAGATCGAAATTTCCTTGCTTAAACCGCTGGAACCACTTCTTATACGTATATACTGTAGGACATAGCAGCCTCACCCAAAGCAGCACAGATCATTTCATTTGCTGGGCTTCCGCGGTATTTTTTTCAGCTGAAACGCGAACAGGAGGCAGTGCCTCAAATGTTGCTTCTCGAACGACATTGCTTTCACCGTTAACTTTCGTCCTCTCTCTCACTACAGCTGTGAGCGGTTACGGTTGCCTGGAAAGCTGTTGGATGGCGCTGCAATCAGACATTATCTCACACACAGCTATTTGCATTTGCCGACGTTCTATGATTGCGTGCGGTTAGGGGCCGAGAATTAAGTTACACACCTAATAATAAGTTATGTCTAGGAGGTTAGAAGCCAGAAACTGGAGATAAACACACATGGTAAGCATTTTTTGGGTAATTCATGCATCGCACATTAGTGTACCTTGTCTTCAAAAGTGTTGAAACTGTGTAGCACCAGTTTTTGGTGCAACGTACTACAAAATTTTTAACCACGCAGTAACAAAAAGTAACAGCTCAAATATCATTGATAACAACGTAGCCGTTAGTCATGCCCGAGTAATGCATGGAGTTCAAAATCCCAGCTACGTCAGTTTCGCTTACCATGTCACCATATCTAAACAATTTGTCGCCTTTTCTGTTGAAACATCATAGAGATCGCTGGGATGTGAGGTTTCTTTCAGACTCCCCTTTTTCCCTCGTGCAGCATATATCGCCGCACGAGGCGGTGCGACGAGCTGTTGAAAATGATCAGAATGCGTGCCACAGATCCCTCCGTAATTGTCCTGCAGCTCTGTTTTTGCCATCGTGTGTATCATTCATCTGTATCATTACGTCCATAAAATTTCAGTTCAGTCCGATGCTTTCTTCTTGGTGCGCAAATTTCGTTGTCCGTGAGTGTATATACGAGGGTTGTACCGAAAGTAATGCAAAAGTAGGCATAACTTTTTTATTAACTGACAGAGGTCGTTCAAACTGCACATGTTGGTAGAGTAGCTTTTCCTCTATAGTAACCTTTTTTCTTCATTGCAGGTAAATAATGGATTCCAAGCAGCAGGAAGGAAGTGTGCAGGCTGTCCGGCATCTACAGAAGGCTGCAGAATGTTTACAAGGATGACATCATTCACTAGAGCAAAGGCTTAGGGTATCAGAAAGTGTGTGTGCAAAGTGGGTACCTCAGCAGTTGACACCCTTTGAAGGAGAGAAGGGTGGAAGTCTGCTCTGCTCTGCTGAAAGCGTTTGAAGCCAATGAAGACACGTTTTTTTCGATCTGGTGACAGGGGATGAAACATGGGCGTATCTTTACGATCCGGAAACGAAGAATCAATCCAATCCATGGAATGGCGTCATACCTCTTCACCAAGGCCCGAGAAGTTCAAGAGTCAGCGATTAGCACAGAAAGTCATGGTCACTGTTTTTTTGGGATGACAGGGGTGTAATTTTTCTTGATTTTCTGGAACGTGGCCGTACCGTGACCAGCGAGATGTATGTTGAGACACCCAAAAGGCTTAGAGAAGCCATAAGGAGGAAGAGACCAAACAAGAATCTGAAAAGGATTCACATTCCCCATGACAATGCAAGGCCACACACATCTTTAGCAAAAGATCAGGCTATCAGCAAATTAGGCTGGTCGGTGGGAGACCAGCCTAATTGAATACCGCTTTAAAAATTCCTAATTGAATACCGCTTATTAAATACCGCTTTAAAAATTCCGGAAAATAGTTACTAATGATGTATGTATATTTTTATATGCATATAAACAATTGTTTTCTAGAATTTTTAAGAGGGTCGTTTATGTTTTTAAATTATATGTTATAACGAAGTAAATTTCTCCGTCATTTTTAGTCCACGCCGGGGCTCGAACCCGGGTCCCCTCATTCCGGAATAAGTCACTCTACCAACTGAGCTACGCGGACGTTCGTGCTGACTGCTATCTGCCTTTATGTCGTGTGTGTCCTGCTGGGCAGGCACGTCACATCTTTCTCCCCCCCCACGAGAGAGGGCCAGGGGCATGGCCCACGGGTCAGCCGTGACCATGAATCGTTGCAGGCAGCCATCCGCTGTAGAACGTGCACTTGAGAACTCCCAGTTAATCTGGTGTGTGGAATGCAACGTCACACACATTTATTTTTTGAAGCTCTGGAGAAGGGATTCTCTTATTTTTCCTGTCTCGCGATGTAGAAAGAACATCACACCATTGCGAGATCTTGAACGACCGGGTCATCCGGAAAGTTCGGGCGCCATTATAACGAAGTAAATTTCTCGGACATTTTTGTCCACGAACCCGGGTCCACTCATTCTGGAACAAGTCACTCTACCAATTGAGCTACGCGGACGTTCGTTCTGACCGCTATCTGCCTTTATGTCGTGTGCGTCCTGCTGGGCGGACACGTCACAATGTATAAGAGATGTCACATTTTTTTGAAAATGGAACAGGTCTGAAATTCACCTTCCCATTTTAATGAATTCCATATACGGCTCTGTCAACAGTGGTTGCAAAAAATTGTAGATTCATCCTCAATATTTGCCCGTTTTTGCGAATGTATTTTCTTTTCTGGTGGCAATCTTTCCGTGCAGAAAAATCTTAATGTGGAAATCCTTACTAAATTCTGTAGCAGTAAATATTCCTAGTGAATCACTCGCGTAGAAATTCTATTTAGAAAAATTCGAGGGAAAAATTTTCGTAGAAAAAATGAGGGGGAGGAAACTTGCACACAATATGACATTTTTATATAAGTATACCTAGAAAAGAAGATGGTTCTCTAACAAGAAATAGAGGCGAAATTTTGACAAGAGTGAAAGATTTCTACTCCAAATTATATAAAAGGGATGACACATGTACTCCAGACATCATGAAAGGTACCAGTACCAGAGTTCTTCCAGTCCTCCCAGCAGAAGTTGCACATGCAATCAAGAACATGAAGCGGGGGAAAGCTCCAGAAGATGGAATTACTGTAGACATCATACAAGAAGCAAGTGGAGAAATCGAAACAGTACTCGCCCAAATTTTCACTCGATGCCTTAATGAAGGGAAGATTCCTGAGGATTGGAACAACGCTACACTGATCTTGCTACATAAAAAGGGTGACATTGAGGATCTCGGGAACTACAGACCTATCAGCCTCCTATCAGTGGTTTATAAAATCTTCACTAAAGTTCTTTCACACCGCTTGAAGGTCACACTGGACATGGCTCAACTGAGAGAACAAGCTGGATTCAGGAGTGGCTACAGCACAATAGATCACATCCACGTACTGAGAGAACTAATTGAAAGAGCGAGGGAATGTGAACTTCCATTGTGCATGGCTTTTATCGATTATGAAAAAGCCTTTGATTCGGTGAAACCATCAGCAGTTACAATGGCTCTGAAATCCTGCGGTATTGAAGATGCATACATTAATATTATTAATAA
Source organism: Macrothele yani (assembly GCA_039090855.1). Taxonomy (NCBI): domain Eukaryota; kingdom Metazoa; phylum Arthropoda; class Arachnida; order Araneae; family Macrothelidae; genus Macrothele; species Macrothele yani. The sequence goes on along the minus strand of CM077011.1, from coordinate 14,872,502 downwards.
ATCTATGAAAATGCAAGTGCAAAGATTCGGCTGTTTGAAAATACAACACACATAAAAATTGGAAAGGGAGTGAGACAAGGTGACACCATATCTCCGAAGCTCTTTAATGCCACATTGGAAAATGTCTTTCAATCACTGAACTGGGAAAACAAAGGGATAAAGATTATTGGAGATTATCTAACCCACCTTCGTTTTGCTGATGACGTAGTCATTTTTGCCACAACCCCATCAGAGCTGCAGAGTACGATTCAGGAACTTGCTAACAAGAGTAAAGAAGTGGGATTAAAAATGAACTTTCAGAAGAGGCAAAAGTGATATTCAATGCTTTTACAAGAAATGAAGATTTATCGATTGATGTAGAAAAGCTGGAGATAACAGACACGTATCTTTATCTTGAACAGCAGATATCAAGTGAGGGTCACATTGATGAAGAAATTAATCGGCGTACAAAACTTGCCTGGAGAGCTTTTGGAAGAAACAGCATAATTTTCAAGAGCAATATGCCATTATGTCTTTAAAAGAAAAGTGTTTGATCAATGCATCCTTCCAGTGCTTACGTATGGGGCAGAGACGTGGACCTTTAACTAAAAGAGACATACAAAGGCTGCAGACAACTCAAAGTACCATGGAGAGGTGCATGCTTGGTGTAACCAGATGAGCTAAGAAGAGGAACTCGTGGATCCAAAAAATGACAAGAGTGGAAGACATCATGATCAAAGTTAAAACCCTGAAATGGCAGTGGGCTGGACATACTGCCAGAAGGACAGACCATCGATGGACAGCCGAAATTTTAGATTGGATTCCAAGGGACAGGAAAAGACCCAGAAAAAGACCACATGGGAGATGGGTGGATGAAATTCGAAAGTATGCGGGGGTGACATGGAGGAGACTGGCACAAGACAGACCGTTGTGGAGGAAACTTGGGGAGACCTTTGTCCAGCAGTGGATTGATTATGGTTGACAATGATGATGATACCTACTAAGAATTTATACATGGAATTAATCACTAGCAACTGGGTCTTCATATGGAAGGGGTTCAAAAGATACTTTATTCCCTTGCAGAAAAAAAGTGCAACTATGATTGGCCAGCTGATCTTACTTCAACATGCATCAATATTTTCACGCAGTGATATATGAAAAATGGGCAAGAACTCGTCTATATGTCACGCGTACTTTAATATCATGCTATGAAATGACTTATTGAATATACTTTCACTGCAGTCCTTTCCAATGAATCCCGTTGGGCAGTCGCAGATGAATGATCCCCAACCTTCGACGCAGGAGCCGCCATTTTTGCAAGGTGAAGAATGACAGAAACCTTCCTTCTTGGAGCAGCCAGGCACGGAACCATTATTTGCAACGAAGCTGTGAGAAAAATACAAAAATTATAACAGTAATACTCATTTTCAATAGAACATCGATAAAAATTGCTTTTGAGGTTACGTTAATCATAGTCTGCACAGAAAAGATTACAAACTAATTTGTTCCTGATCAGGCTCGGAAACTTCAGTGTGCCTTTAAAGCCCTTCTTCGAAATCGCAGATGAAAGTGGCCAACTTTGAACCAGCGTTTTTATATAAATTGCAGAATAAATATATCTAATGACCGTTTCATCCTACATTACACATGCCACCGTTTCCAACAAAATTTTTAACCACTTGATTGTGTCTAGCATATTTTAGGCATTCAGAAATGTTACATGTAAGTTTTGAGAAGAATCTAAGGATAGTAGATCATGTTTAGTGTTTAATTTGATCTGCTGAGCTCTTAAAATGAATTTCAAAAGCTGTAAATAGGTTCTGCCAAAAGTTTTCTCGTGGATTCTTCCTGTAGATGAATAAATTAATAACGAAGTTAAAGGCCCAGGATGAAAAAATTAATAAAAACTATATTCAATAGAATTTCAGTCACTAAAGTTCAGTAATCGAAGATTTATTTACAGCCTTTGAAATTCATTCGAAGTGCTCAAGCAGATTGACTTTATATCGATAAACTGAACATGCCTTTAACAAACGTTTTGCTGATGAAGGAAGGGGGGAGTACAAAACCACTTTTATCTTGTAAGTATGCTCGGGAAGCAGAGCACATTTCAGAGCAGAGGGGTGTTGAAGCCCCGGGCCCCGCGTTTTTAATGGGCCCCAGAATTATGCTGGATGCTTGAAGAATTGGTAGTTAGTTTCTTTTTTTCTCCTTTTTTTTTTTTTTTGCAGATAACATAGCAAAAACTACAAGAAAAACTGCCTTGTGAAAAAGAATTTCTATTTCTTTCCGCTTTTTTAAGAGTCTGCAAAATGTACAGTCGCCACCAGTCCGTCCTCAAATCTTTCGAAAGTGTTAAATGTTTTTTGTACACCTCTGCAATAGAGTGAAATTTTAATACCTTAAGATTTCGTTTGAATCAAGATGTTTTGAGTCATATTATTTCGTCCACTACTTCAATATAATTTCAACAAGCTGAATCCAAGGGGTTGGAGAACAAAGCAGAACTGAATTGGTATCCATTTTTCAACCATGCATTTTTACATTTTCTTGCTAACACTGATTCGTCCATGAAGAATCATGGTATATACACTTCAATATGGGGGTGATATTTTTATGGCTTACTAATATTTTGTAAATGTTTTCTCCTGAGTTTTTTTTTTAATCAACTCATAATGAATTCCTAGATGTGACACTAATACTGGGCCCCCAAAATACTGTCCAGCCCCGGGCCTCATGTCTCCCTGAATATACGCGGTCGGGAAGAAATACAGAACTGACATCATTGCTGCCCATGTCTTTAAACTTTATACACTATCTACCAATAAGTAATTGGACACCTGTGACAGCAAAGGAAAACTAAGTTTATTCACCTTCAATAGTTGGTGGAGCCTCCAAGAGCGGCGATTACAGCTACGACCCTCTGGGGGCATACTCTCAACCAGGCGTTGTACGACGGCTAGCGGTATTTTCTTCCACTCGGCTTGGAGAAGACAGGTCAGTTCCTTCACCGATTTCGGACGGTGGGGGTACCCCTTAAGTGGACGCTCCAACTCGTCCCAGAGGTGCTCGATAGGGTTAAGGTCCGGGCTCTGCGCAGGCCAGTCCGTTCGATTAACCCCATTGTCACCATACCAAGCCATGGTGGACCTCGCAACATGACAGGTGGCATTGTCATCCTGAAAGTAACATGGGTCCACCCCGTAAAACTGCCACAACGTAGGAAGCGCATGGTCATCCAAAATGGTGCAGCAGGTCTCGGCGTTGAGTCCACCAGGAATTGCGACAAAGGGTCCCGTGCCATACCAGGAGAAACGCCCCCATAGCATAATTACACCGCCGCCGAACTTTACAGTTGGCACAATACATTCCGGCAGGAGGCGTTCTCCAGGCAGACGCCAAACCCAGACCCTGCCATCCGAACGGTAGAGGGTGAACCTTGATTCGTCGCTCCAGAGAACCTGTTTCTACTGTTCAACGGTCCACTGTCGATATTTTTTGCACCACGTTAGCCGAGCGGCGCTATTGGACTTGGTGATCAAAGGCTTGTGGGCGGCAGCACGTCCATGATAACCGAGCAGATGGGCTTACTTACGGATGGTATTCATCGAAAGAACACTCTCGGATGCCTGTTGAAACTTCTCGCGGATCTGTCCCATCGATTTGGTGCGGTTTTTCCGAATTTCTCTGGACAGCACCCGTGGGTCTCTAACTCCCAGTTTTGTGGGTCTGCCGGGTCGGGGCACATTCCGGCAGTCACTTTTCATCTTCCACTTGACAATCACGTAGGGCACTGTCGATTTTGGATACTTCAACTCGCAGGATATGTCACGTATGGATCGGCCATTTCTGTGATATCCGACGATTACACCTTTCTCGAAATCAGAGAGCTCCGAACTGCGTGGCATCTTGCATGCGACTGGTTGCGTTGTTGTTTCCCACACGATACTTAACGGCGGCGGCCGTGACGTGTGTCAGGATCGCAGATATCGTCGATTGCAGGGGTGCCCAATTACTTGTTGGTAGATAGTGTATATTTCACCAATCACCTTAGATGGATTGCTGTTTAGGGCAGTGATTATGCTAATCTCTTAAGAGAGATTTATCTCAGCAGTTTAGAGAGATTTACCGCATTTAAAATGTTAAGCTCGCAAAGAGTTATCTGTAAGTTGTATTGTCAAAGTGGTATAGATGTATTTTGTTGAACATTCTCAACCAGATCCTTAAACGTTTCTAAGGGTGGCCAACTGCATCATGATACATGATAAAAATTCTTCTAAATATGTAACGTACCTATCTCTGAGGTGATGCACATGTTTTTGCCGGCGTAATTCAGTCTGTAGAATGTCCGACACCGGAAAAGTAAGAGTTCGAATCTCATCACCAGCAAAAAATAAAAATTTATCTTATATTAGCGTCCGAACGTAAAATGAATCTCGTGGGCGTGAGGTTCGAAAAAATTTATGATGCGTCTTCTACACGTCGTGTGAAATTAATGATTTTATTCTCCTACGCTTCGAAGAATGTGCGAGGCTTCTTCCGCATTTCGTCTGGAAATAAAATTCCTTCGTCTACACAGGGCTCCTTTAACCATGGTTTGTCGGCTGATCAGGAAACCTACGATTTTGTGCACCTGCACTGAGAAAAACGTTTTGCTAATTCAGCAAAAATAATTGTTGAATCAATCAAAACATTTTTGTCGATATGCAGTCAACAAAAATGTTTACTGAATTTACAAATGTATTTTGCTGAAACATATTGTTGATTCAACAAAATTTATTGTTATGACAAAACGTTTTGTTCATTTAACAAAGATGCCTAGGTCGATTTTTGAGAATTTGTTCGATCCAACAAATATGTATTGTTATCGTGATAAAACGTTTAGTTGAATTAACATAATTTTGTGTTGCCACAAAACAATTCCGATGGAGTTTGACTAAAGCAAAAAAAAAAAATAAATCGACAAAACAGCTCAATAAAACTATTTTGTTTGAAACAAACTTTTTTCCTCAGTGTGCCTTTCTCAAGAGGAGGATATATATATGTGACGTACCTGTCAGAACGGCAAGTTGAAACGCTAAGACTTTGCCGACTTAATTCAATCCATAGTATGCCTCCTCCGGAGAAGAGGATTGGAATTGTTCGAATTCCATCACCGGCAGAAAGGGGGCAATTTCGCTATAGACATGAGCAAATACTTCTGTGGATGCTGTAGAAGAACTTCATAATGTGTACAATATCGATTCCTCTTCATTATTTTGGAAACATTTAAAATCTTAGTACTGACGTAGAGCAAAAACGTTCTATGTGTTGCTTATACTACCTAGTCCTGCCATAAATACTATTACAAAATATTCAATGAAATAACAAAAGAAATTTAGATATATTTTAATATACCTGTGATGATATGACGTAAGCAGTACACTTGTGAATACATGACACCAATCACTTTTCAAAATGGCGTCCTTTTGCCTTCACACAGTTCTCAGTCTCTGGCCACTCATCAATAGCTTTACGCAGGGTCTCCACAGGAAAATCTGCAACTGCCTGCGCCAAAGAGCGTTTGAGACTATCAATACTGGGATCTCTTTCTGCATGCCATGTCCTCCAGTGTGGTCCACAACTTGTAGTCCAATGGGTTGAGGTCTGGGCCGCTTTTAAGGCCAATCAGCTGGAGAAATGAAGTCCGGCAAATTCGCCTGAAGCCACTCCTGGGTTGACTTTGGCCTTGTGGGGAGGTGCGGAATCCTGCTGAAAGCTCAAGTTTCGGGTTTGGAAGAGGGTGTGACTCACATTTTTGATCACTGTCTCCAAAACCCTGTCCTGGTAGACATTGGCGGATGTTTTCACTCCTTTCTCACAGAAATGGAGCTCCGTGGTACCCTCGTAGGAGACTTACCACCAAACCATGTCGGTAGCCGGATGACCCCTCATGATCTTTGGAGCTTTCTCCTGAGCTTCTCGTGAGGTTGACGCATACATTCTGTCATTTTGGCGGTTGAAAACCTCTTCAATAATGACGATTTTTTCATCAGAGCAAAGGATCTATCTGTGGCGATTACCTGCGTAACGCTACAGCAAACGTTTCGCTTTTAACTCCGTCTGTTGCTTCATCAGTTGTGGGGCGAGGAAGTGTCCTACATGCCGCCGGTAAGCTCTCACCCTTTGGTCACTCTGCGCACGCGTGACATTGACATTCTTGAAGTGTTCAGCTCACGAGCCGTCACCGATTGTTTTCTGACATCCACATTCTTGAAATGTACAGCTCACCAGCCGTCACTGATCGTTTTCTGACATCGACATTCTTGAAGTGTTCAGCTCACGAGCCGCCACAGATTGTTTTCTGACATCTACATTCTTGAAATGTACAGCTCACGAGCCGTCACTTATCGTTTTCTGACATCGACATTCTTGAACTGTTCAGCTCACGAGCCGTCACTGATCGTTTTCTTACATCGACATTCTTGAAGTGTTCAGCTCACGAGCCGTCACAGATTGTTTTCTGACATCTAAATTCTTGAAATGTACAGCTCACGAGCCGTCACCGATTGTTTTCTGACATCTACAATCTTGAAGTGTTCAGCTCACCAGCCATCACTGATCGTTTTCTGACATCGACATTCTTGAAGTGTTCAGTTCACGAGCCGCCACCGATTGTTTTCTGACATCTACATTCTTGAAATGTACAGCTCACGAGCCGTCACTGATCGTTTTCTGACATCGACATTCTTGAAGTGTTCAGCTCACGAGCCGTCACTGATCGTTTTCTGACATCGACATTCTTGAAGTGTTCAGCTCACGAGCCGTCACTGATCGTTTTCTTACATCTACATTCTTGAAATGTACAGCTCACGAGCCGTCACCGATTGTTTTCTGACATCTACATTCTTGAAATGTTCAGCTCACGAGCCGTCACTGATTGTTTTCTGACATCTACATTCTTGAAATGTACAGCTCACGAGCCGTCACTGATCGTTTTCTGTCATCGACATTCTTGAACTGTTCAACTCACGAGCCGTCACAGATTGTTTTCTGACATCTAAATTCTTGAAATGTACAGCTCACGAGCCGTAACCGATTGTTTTCTGACATCTACATTCTTGAAGTGTTCAGCTCACCAGCCATCACTGAACGTTTTCTGACAGGATTTCGTCGAATACGGGCTGCCACTGCTTTTACCAGGCGAACAGTCCTCGCGGTACGTGGCCGACCCTTTCTGTGTAAGAAATTCGGCTAATTTTCAGCTTCTTCAGCATCTCAGAAGCTAATTTTCAAACTTTGTGCAGCGCTCTTATAGCAACAAGATTCTCATAATCGCCCCACTCCATCGCAAGTACTACACGATACACGTTATCTCCTCTGTAACTGAACGCACGATTCGCTACCTGCTTCATGCCTCCTGATTGGTTGGTGACCTTGCACACCGGTTCCGCGCCATCTGTCGAAAGTTTGTGACTGTATTTATGCTAAGACTGGACAGCATAGCAATATCCCACTGAGAAAGTATAGTATTCCTTGACTAACATGGACACATATCATTGGAAAAGTACTGTATTCCCCGTACTAGCATAGTAGCATTTCATCGAACAAACGTTTTTATTTCCATTAGCACACTAGAGGGTAAATTAGAGCGTTTGCGAAAATAATCATTCGATGCTACTTACCTATTGAGGTCAATGAGCTTTTCGTCGATGTACAAATCCATTATACATCCCACAAAGTGCGTGTTAGAAACTTGAAAATCCGTTGGTAAAGCTGGAAGTCCACCAATCTGAAGAGGGCCTGTTAGATCCAGGAATCGGTAACAAGTTTGCATAAAGTCTGAACATCTGAAAATAAAATTAAAATGCTCTTTATTTATGTACAATAGAATGTTAATTTCAGTAACGGCACAGAAAATGAATGTATTTCATTTTTTATCTTTCAGCGTATTCGTTCATTCCAACAGCCATATTTTACTCGCAATGAGGCTGCCTCACCGAAAGAAATTGTGTATTTAGTTCAACGTATATACGCAAGGTGAGATATCCATGAGATAAAGGTTTTTCGAGGTAAAACGAACTCGCATACTCTTAAAAACGAACAATACTGAAAATGAACACATCTCTGCCACGGGTAGTTGTATATGAAGTTATCTGGCAAATGAGTGAAACAAGAAGATGGCAGATAACAAACAGTAGACATTTCTCAGTGTTAGATTTGATCGAAGCTGAGTAAAAGAGCGGGTTTGCTGTGTAGGAGTCACGATATCTTAGATGCACTCTTTTACCGAAGTCTCCGAACATGTTTTTATAGTCTGCACTTTTGTATTAATCTCCTGAAAAGAACGAGCTCTCAGTATAAGGCCCAACAAGTTCCAAGCACGGCGCGTTAGAGCGTCACTCCACGGTAGATTCTTCATTCCAAACGTTAAGCAAGAAAATGAGATTGCTTTATGTGAACGGACCATCTTAGAAACAATGTGAAACATCCATTCAGGCTCAGCATTTCAAATCGTAGCTGTCAAAATGAACGTGCTACTTCGGAAGGAATACTCAATGATCTTGACACATCCTATTGTTGGCATTTTATAACTTTCCTTGCTTGTATGCGGGAAAGAAACATTCAAGTCTTATTCGGATTTTCAGTTCCCGGTGTCTGTAGCGGGAAGTAAACTGCTTCATCGCATTCTCTGGAAACAACATATTGAAATTCTGATGATATATTTTTTAACTTTATTAACCAACCATGATTCACGTGACTATTTCATATATGAATAATGATTCGTGAACTTTACATTATATATATATATATATATATATATATATATTCTATAAAGAAGATACCTAAGCAAAAAAATACATATATAATTTTGACTCACACCTAGTACAACATAGAAAAGGTTATGTATCTACCTGTGTGAGTAAAAGGAGAAAAGATAAAAAAATAAAATAAAACAACTGAATGTAGAAGGTGTCGAGAATACTGAGCCTTGGCTTTATCAAGGACCAGCAAAAACTCTGCATTTTCTCACTTCCACAAAGACCTAGTTGGAAATGGGTTTCTGCAAGGCCATAGATGCAAGTAACATTCCCACCTAAAATAGTTTAAAAAATATATATATAAGTCATGTCCTCCGTAGAGTAGCATGACCTAGCACTAGTTAACAATTTCGCTTGCATCCATTAACCTTCATGGCCCGACCCATGCTCTTGCAGAAACCCATTTCCAACTAGGTCTTTGTGGAAGTGAGAAAATGCAGAGTTTTTGCTGGTCCTTGATAAAGCCAAGGCTCAGTATTCTCGACACCTTCTACATTCAGTTGTTTTATTTTATTTTTTTATCTTTTCTCCTTTTACTCACACAGGTAGATACATAACCTTTTCTATGTTGTACTAGGTGTGAGTCAAAATTATATATGTATTTTTGCTTAGGTATCTTCTTAATAGAATGTGAATTCTGAATTTTCAAAACTGCTGCGTTGCGCGTTTTGATTTTCAGGTTATTTTGCACCCTTCGTTTTAAATTCTAAAATTTTTTCCTTAGTCTTCAGTTTTGCTCTTAAGTATATATATATATATATATATATATATATATATATGTATGTATGTATATACTGAAGAGCAAAACTGAAGACTAAGGAAAAACTTTAGAATTTAAAACGAAAGTTGCAAAATAACCTGAAGATCAAAACGCGCAACGCAGCAGTTTTGAAAATTCAGAATTCACATTCTATTAAGAAGATACCTAAGCAAAAAAATACATATATAATTTTGACTCACACCAAGTACAACATAGAAAAGGTTATGTATCTACCTGTGTGAGTAAAAGGAGAAAAGATAAAAAAATAAAATAAAACAACTGAATGTAGAAGGTGTCGAGAATACTGAGCCTTGGCTTTATCAAGGACCAGCAAAAACTCTGCATTTTCTCACTTCCACAAAGACCTAGTTGGAAATGGGTTTCTGCAAGGCCATAGATGCAAGTAACATTCCCACCTAAAATTGTTTTAAAAAATATATATATGTCATGTCCTCCGCAGAGTTGTATGACCTAGCACTAGTTAACAATTTCGCTTGCATCCATTAACCTTCCTGGCCCGACCCATGCTCTTCATCTGTTACTATTAAACAGAGAGAAGAAGATTAAAGAGAACTCAAGCTGTGAGAGTGACATAATAATTAGAAATAATTTTCAGCTATAACGAAATGCCAAGTTCGTTTGAGAGAGAATTTAAACCTGAAAACCAATGCAAGAGAAATCCAAATTTATATATATAAGAACAAGAGAACATGAACTCCTCTTATGCATGGCTTTATCGATTATGAAAAGGCCTTCAATTCCGTGAAAACATCAGCAGTTACAACAGCATTGATATCCTGCGGTATTGAAGCTGCATACATTAGCATTATTAATAACATGTATGAAAATGCAAGCGCAAAGGTTCGGGTATCTAAGGATACAGCACAAATAAAAATTGGAGAACGAGTAAGACAAGGTGACACCATATCACCCAAGCTCTTTAATGCCACATTGCAAAATGTCTTCCAATCATTGAACTGGGAAAACAAATGAATAAAGATTAATGGAAATTATTTAACTCACCTTCGTTTTACTGATGACGTAGTTATTTTTGCAACTACCCCTTTACAGCTGCAGAGTATGATCCAGGAACTTGCTAACAAGAGTAAAGTAGGAATAAAAATGAACTTTCAGAAGGCAAATCTGATGTACAATGCTTTTACAAGAAACGAAAATTTATTGATTGATGGAGAAAAGCTGGAGATAACTGATACCTACATTTATCTTGGGCAGCAGATATCAAGTGAGGGTCACATTGATGAAGAAATTAATCGGCGTATAAAACTTGGATGCAGAGCTGTTGGAAGAAACAGTACAATTTTTAACAGCACTATGCCATTATGTCTTAAAAGAAAAATGTTTTATCAATGTATCCTGCCAGTGCTTGCGTATGGAGCAGAGACATGGACCTTAACTAAAAAAGATATACAAAGCCTGCAGACAACTCAAAGAAACATGGAGAGATGCAAGCTTCGTGTAACCAGGAAAGATAAGAGGAACTTGTGGATAAGGAAAATGAGAAGAGTGGACGACGTCATGACCAGAGTGAAATCACTGAAATGGCAATGGGATGGACAGGTTCTCAGAAGAACGGACCTCGGATGGACAACCGAAATGTTAGACTGGATACCAAGAGATAGAAAAAACCAGAAGAAGACTACATACGAGGTGGATGGATGAAATTCGAAAGTATGCTGGAGTGACGTGGAGGAGACAGGCTCAAGACAGCCAGTTGTGGAAGAAACTTGACGAAACCTTCATCCAGCAGTGGATTGATAATTGTTAATTATGATGATATATATAGATATACAGTGTATATATACTGAAGAGCAATTGAATTAGAGACAGCTGGCGTTATGCAAATGTTGCGCTGTGGGCGGCCACGGAAACGACATGACGTATGCAGCGATCCGACAATATAAGGAGTGATGCGACGGGAATCGGTAAGAGTCTGACGCAGTATGGGTAAGACGAAGGATCTAAGCGCATTTGATCGTGGGCAAATTGTCGGGGCCCGACGAATAGGTCACTCCATCTCGGAAGTCGTGCAGGCACTGGGATTTTCACGAGCCACTGTGTCACGGGTGCACCGTGAGTACATCGAATCCGGTAAAACCACCCCTGCAAGGGCCACCTGCCGTGGACAACAGCGTGTGAATGAGTGGTGTCATCGTCGGCTAGCTCGCATTGTAACAGCGGATAGATGGGCCACAGTGCAAAAAATCACTCGACAATTTAACACTGGTGCACAAAAATGTGTAAGCAGCCACACCATCCAGAACCATCTCCTCGCTATGGGGTACAGAAGCCATCGTCCCACGAGGGTACCGCTGCTGACCGCACATCACAGGGTGCAAAGATTAGCATGGGCGCAGGAACATCGCCACTGTACCCTAGACATGTGGGAAAATGTTGCCTGGACTGATGAGTCGAGATTCACGTTGGTACATGCGGATGGCAGGATAAGAGTACGGCGCAAACCACATGAAGCAATGGATCCTTCTTGCCAGCAGGGTACTCTTCAAGCTGGTGGGGGTGGCATTCTCATCTGGGGACTGTTTACATGGACTGAAATGGGACCCCTGGTACGTTCGACATCGTCCCTCACAGGCCAACGTTACCGGGATATCCTGGACGACCATTTTCTCCCATTTGTGCGTCTTCAACATCACATTGAGGACCTCATCCTGCAACAAGCCAGTGCACCGTGCCATCGCTCCCGAATTGTGTCCGAATGGTTGGATGAACTCTCCACCGACGTTACCTCGCTTCATTGGCCAGTTAGGTCACCTGACCTCGATCCCATCGAGCACATCTGGGATGCCATCGAGAGAGATGTTCGTGGCTCTGACCCCCTCCATGAAATTTTCGTGAACTGTGGGAGCTTGTTCAGGTGTCGTGTATCCGTATGGCTTCCCAACGCTTCCGGTGTCTTGTCGAGTCCATGCCGAAACGAATCGCCGCCGTCATCAGGGCGAAAGGTGGTGCTACACGGTACTATACAGGTATCTCTAATTCAATTGGTCTTCAGTGTAGAATGCAAGGTAAAGTGTCGCGTAATATACTGCCTCTCCTCCATTGTATTGAGGCTTGGGTGGCATATTTGTTCTACAGCGCTGGCACATTCCCGTCCATAGAACCAGTTGCACTAAATTAGGGATGGACGACTGCTTATAGCCCAAGAATCAGACATGGGTCATGTTAAACATCGGAAAAAAAAAACCTTTCAAAAATTGAATTGGAATTTTTTGGGAACAGTGGCTCATTAGGTCGGAGATCTAATGTACTTGGAAGGCTCCAGCTCACCAACCAAATTGCTGCACCCTTAGGAAGTCTGTCAAAAGGTATTGCTATTCACTTTTTCGGTTGCTATTTCTCTTTAACAACCTCTCTTAGCATCAAAGGCTAAAGAAGTAGCCTTTCCCTAATTTAGGGATACTGACTCCAGGACAGGGACAGAAAATGACCTGACCGCTAGGACAAACACACTACCTATGTCACATCCAGAGCCCAGCTCGAAATGATAATCAGAAGCCAGCTGCTCTGACCACTTTGCTACCGAAAACCGCAATTTCTCGAAAGTTAATGAGGCTAAAAACTATTTCTTCATTGAGAAGGACTCCAAAATGTATATGGACCTTAAAGAGGTTATATAACCTTAAATTTATGTAAACCTTAGAATAGGTTTACATAAATTTTATACAGCAACCATACGGGAATGTGCCAACTGCTCGACCACGTGTGGAAGAGAAATCTGTGCACTGGTTTAACGTTTCAGGATCTAAGCTTCAACAGGAAAACAAGTTTGTTGTTTCTACTGTGCGGTAAATACTTGAAGTTCCTCAAAGGAATGTTATTTAGGTTGTTGGTTTAACGATCACCGCATGAACAACTCAATAGGGTATAAGTAGTCGCTCGTCCCTAATTTAGGGCGATTGGTTCCAGGGACGGGAGAGAGCCTTAGGATAAACAGCACACATCCGTGCTTCACCGGGTTTCGAACCCGGACTCAACTCGGACGAATGGTCAGAAGCCAGCGCTTAGATTGCTGCGCCATCACGGCTGCCAAAGAAATATCCATATATTCACAGGAAAAATCGGAAGTCGACTGAAAAATTGAAAATTATATATTTTTCCCGATATAGTAGAATCTGAGATTAAGAAACCAAACAATGAAGATATTCCGTGTTGAAAATTTCCCAAATTTTATCAGTGGAGTTTTCAGGACACATAAATCGACAGAAAATCTGGTTTTTTTCCCTTTACGCAACAAAATACCGAATGACGAAGAACTTTTGGCAAGGATAAAGAAAATAAATAAGATATACACATCAAAACCCGTCAGTTTTTCCCTCATGAGAAATACCACAGACGGTATTTTTTCCCCAAGTGAAAAAATATACTCGTACCTGTACAATGTAGCTTTTTGCGATTCAAAGTTTCATCTGACGTTGACCTCTGACAGTTTCATTACCTGAAGATTCGGTTAACAAAACTAAGGCTTATGACCATTCGTCCGAGAAGGGTCCGGGTTCGGATCCCCGGTGAGGCATGGATGTTGTGTTTGTCTTACGGCATTGGCGGTCTCCCTTCCCTGGAACCAGTGGACCTAAATTAGGGACGGGTGACTACTTATAGCCCATTGAGTTGCTCACGGTGGTCGTTAACATTTATATAAAAAAAGTTCAAAGTAATCATATCAATTTGAAGACAGTTTTTAAATATTTATGCAACAATGCCCCATAGGCTCTCAAACACTGGGAAAAAATAGAAATATATGGAAACAAATATTAGAAAAAAGCTTGCTTGTACAGTTTAAGGAAAACCAATGAAAAAATGACTAAAGATTTTTCATATCGTTGTGAAAATTCTCACCTTTTTTCGAGTACCTTAGTTGTTGTATTTGCACAGAGATAATTACCAAGTCTCCTTCCAAACTTCACAGCGAGCCCTATGTCACAGTTATCTACACTTATAGTAGCTGTCTATATAAAAAAAAACAGAAGAAAAGACTGTTAGAAAAGCGTGACATCAGACATGCAACTTTAAAGAACGTAAGGAACATTTCATGATTATCTTCATTTTAAACCGAAATATCGAAGCATTGGAGAGCCAGGCAGAAATTACACAAAGAAATTAATGTCATTTTAAGAATTCTCTCTATTACAAAATTAAGTAACCGGAAACATTCTTAGGTAATTTTGTAAATAAATCAATTGATGATAACTTTGTCAAAATGGAGGTAACTTCATAACAATGCGATGTGATAAAGTTATTCTACTTATAACAAAGACCTGCTTTGTAATAAACTTCCTGAAACTAAAGCAGCTATTTGTCCAGTGCAAAATGGATAGAGAATGCAGAATTTACTTTCATTTTTTGTTATACGAACAACTAAACCGAAACACTTAGCCATTCCTGATTGTATTGATAATTCATTAAAGGCTATTAAAGCAGAATTCATTAGCATGTTAATGTCCTCTTGATGACCGAATTTAATTAGGTTATTCTCGATGTACGCTCTCTCCTTGGGAAGCTCTGTCGGACAAGAGCTTTCCATGAAAGCTCGCCAGGGTAGTGGTTCTCAACCGAGCAGTAGCCGTGTGGATTAACTGGAGATATTTTTATTCGAACCCCACACTAAATTACGCCCAAATCTTCTCGGGAAACAAAGTTATTTTCGTATTTTTATAGTGGACCGTAACAGTGTATCTGTATTTTATCCTTTTTCTGTTCTCTTGTACACACACTGAATGCTCAGAAACTTACGTCCACCCTTTTGCACAGTGAGTTGCACCCGATACTTCCATAAAGAGGAGGAGGGACTGGCCTATAGGCTAAAGGAATGTAATAAGAGATTTGGTGGTTCAGTTGAGAGCGAAGTTACGGACGTGATGGGTAAAACCAAGGATTTATCGGAGTTTACGGAAGACTCAATTGGGGACGCACAAAATGGTTTGTCCGATAATTTCGGAACCCGTTTTCGAGGGTCTTTGTGGTTACAGTGTACCAGAAGTGGTACCAGTCTGGCGGAACAACCAACTAGAGACAGAACCGTTAAGGGTAGTTAAAAGTGGATTTCAGAAGTGAGCGACGGGTGCGTTGCCTTGTACAGGGCAATCGTAATAGCACACTTTTGCAGTTGACGGCCCAATACGATGGTGATCAAGTAGAAACAATACCCCGCGCGACTATGGATCGCACGCTGGCAGGATAGGCTGCAAGAGGAGACTTCCTATTCACCACACTCTAATAACTGTCCATCCACTAAAATACTCGGCGTGCATATCGGACGATAAAAGATTGGAAACTTGAGCTGGCCCAATGTGAATCACGATATCTATTACATTCTGCAGATAGTAGAGTTCGTATTTGGTATCAGCAACATGAGGTTATGGATCCCTCAGGCATGTAAGGGTGGTTGTATGATATGAGGCATGTTTAACTGGTATGAACTGAGACCCCAGATGCCTTTGGAACAATGTATAACCGCCGACTACTAGCAGGTAGTGTTTGAGGATCATGTACACTGCAAATAGTCTGAAAAGTCCTAGTAATTGTAGAAATAGGCGGCATAATTTGAGCTTTGGACTCAGTGTCAAACATCTCATCTATAAAAAAAGACAGGGACAGACCTGATGATTTTCATACGCACGAGATATACAAAATTCCTTTAAGATCACTATCCCCAGGGAATACTGACCAGTCTTATTGGTTCCACGTCAAGAACACTTAACACTCGTTTCACGGAACACCAATACGATATTCGAAATGGATCTACTTCAACCGCATTGGCCGGATTTATCACTAGATCTCGTGCCCCCGTTTGGGAAGACTCCAGGATTTTTACAGCCCCTCATGTCAAATCTCAACTGTTATTTACAGAGAGAGCCTATACATCGATAAATTTTATGGTTCCTGTTGTAACGATGAGATGCCAAGGAGCATCCCCCAACCAAGGAAATATTTGCTCAAAAATTGACTATAGCATTTTTTCATCTTCATGACGACGCAACTTGTGGTTATGTTTGGAGATGCGCTGCACATCACGTGTGTACTGACTATGCGTCATGCTCTATTGTTTTACAGTGTATTTATATGTTGCTTCATCTATTAGTTGTCTTACTGCGTCTGAGGATGGGTACCTGTTGGCGCAGGACCCGAAAGGTCTAACGATTTTCAATGTATTTTATCAATAATTAAAGTTTTTATCTCATCGTGGTTTTTAATAGTATATCGTGTGTAAACGGCTATTTTCCTGCGTTTCTTATGACATTTTAGCTCAAGTTACTTATTCTTTATTAGCTAACTTACTGTTATACCTGTATTTTAGTTAAATTCTTTGGCAGATCCAACGTTTTCTAAACTTCTTGAATACGAATGTCCAAATAGGTCTCACATTATTTTCGGAGCATTCTTTGAGTTATAAATAAATTCATAAGGATTTCGCCGTTTAGATACAGCTTAGAAATTTCATCCTTTTATCACCAGTTTCGTTCAGAAGATTTCCATCCTAATTGGGAAATTTAGGAACACACTCATTCGCTATTTCATATTTCCAGCATATTCGTAAACTTCGGAAAAAATGTTTTGAAACCTATTAAGTATCTCAGGACTAATTCACACATCTCAGCTGTGCAGATATGTTAGAGTTCACCAGTCTCGTTTTTGTTGAAATTTTAATTTGTGAAATTGAGTGTATTGTATTTGAGAAGCACTTCAAGGTATCTGAGTTCTTATTTCTTGTTCCCGTTTTCTATTGTTTCTTATTACACTTACAAATTACTATTGTTGCTTTATTTTCTGGCTACTAACAATGATTGTATTTAGTTCTTTCTCAAATTTCCTTTCTTGTGGATATTTTCTTTTGTTTTCTGAATATTTAATTTAGATTGAAATCATCGCCGTATAGAACTGGTCTTCCACAGGTTTAAGAATAAGACGAGATTACATAATGATGTCTCAGCTGATCAAACTATTTAGAGATGAATGTATACGTTTTACCCAGACAGACAGCATTGTTTTATGTCTTGGTAATTTGCGGTTTAACAGCAAAAGTATGCTGCACAGTATGCAGTCCGGGATAAACGAAGTTTGTACGAAATTATTTACATGGAGTATAAATAAGGGTGAAACCAAAGTCATGGTTTTTTTGTTTATCGAGAAGCGGTTAATAATGAATGCAAGATTAGTCTAAATAGTAAAGAGTTACTACGACAAGCCGCCAGCTGTAACCGATAACTCGGTTACAGCTGGCAAATTTTGAGCGAATCTATTGCAAAATCTAAGCTCCTTAAGGCGTCTATTATATCAAATTCTAAAAAACGAACGCGCAAAATTTGTCTTCCAGAACAAAAGTACGAAACATTCTAAAAAAAAAAAATGCCTAAAATTTATCGTGAATTACTTTCCTTCACGCAGTATTGTGATCAGGTTGTATGTAAACAAAGCGTAAAGACACACTCGGATCGGGAACCACATTTTTCATTTTCTATCGCGAAAGAGACACACGCGCTCATACACAAACTTCCTTTTATTATTATAGATCAAGTAAGTGTTGAGCTAACAGGCGCAGTCTTTTCATTTCTTCGTTTTTCAATTCAAACGATTTTTTTAAAATTAATGTTGGTGAACCGACTTTCGTGAAACGGTTCAAGTAAAAGGCCATCTAGTTTTAAACGAATTTCCTCAATGACACGGAATTTCGAGAATCTGAACGCATAAAATCCTGACCATGGTTAATATCGAATCTCACGCCAAAAATCATGGTGATCGGATGCCTCATGTCGTAGCTATGCCGGAACAACTTAATTGTCCCAAATCTCGCATAGAGAGCGGATTTTTTCAATTATTAAAATTGGTCAGTCGTTTAATGGTCATTATTTTTATACGACACGACCAATAACCATGATATCAACCCCATATCACTCACCATGTCTTTCCCTTTCTCTGAGGCAAGTGTCACCGCGATCGGCTGAAGATCTTTGGAGGGGATAGGTAACAAACGACCCCTTCTCAAAACTCGGAAAAACCCCTAAAAATGCAAGTTTTTTGACGATTATTCCTCAATGACACTGAATTTCGGGAATCGGAAGGCGTTAAAACCTGACCATGGACGATGTCCAATCGCATGCACAAAAATCACGATGATCGGATGTGTCATTTCGTACCTATGCCCAAACAACTAATTGTCTCGAGTCTCGTAAAGAGAGCTCCGTTCAATTAGACCAGCGCATAAGTTGGTCTATTTAAGAAGCACGTTTGACAGAGGAAATTGACCAGATAGTGAAATTACCAGACAAATTAATTCAGCTTTCTATATCATAGCTTCTCAAGAGGACTTCACAGGACTGATGGGTTCTTAAAAATCAAGAGAGTACAGTGGTACTCTTTGTAGATAATGCACATTTCGCACGCCAAGATCTTTGTGAGGGTGAAATAAAACGAGTGATTCGGGAGAATGTGTTTATTTACATATACAACACATTGCATTTATTCACGTCACTCACGACCACACCGAGCCACAGTTCGGTACTTACTTAGTAGAATCTAGGGGGGAGGTTAACGACTACCTTGAGCAATTCAGTAGTCTATAAGCAGTCGCTCGTCCCATATTTAAGGTTCCTGGTTCCACAGAAGTAAGACAAACACAACATCCATGCCTCACCGGATTTCGAAGCCTGACCAATCTCGGACGAGTGGTCAGCGCTTAGATCAGCAGTGGTCTAAGCGCTGGTGTTTCTGACCATCGTCCAAGGTGGGTCTGGGTTCAAATCCCGGTGAGGCATGGATGTTGTGTTTGAATTACGGCACTAGCTCTCCCTTTCTCTCTCTTTCCTGGAACCAGTGACCCTAAATTAGGGACGGGCGACTGCTTACTGCGCTTGGAGTTATTCACGATGGTCGTTAAAACTCCAAACAAACTAGATGGATACCAATAAAGTTCGAGTTGTATGCAAAGACCACTGCGAATAAGATATCTGATGCATATTACGTAAACCCCAACAACGTCAGCAACTTAATTTACGTAGATGTTCTTCTTTGGGTCAGCTCAGCTCTGAAACTCGGATAATACCTTAGTGATGTATGTGTATATATATATATATATATTTCTTTGTCTTTAAGGACTCCAGACAAAGTGAGGGGAGGAGGGCCCAATACCTGTGCTGTACGCAAAGCTCTGGTAACTCTTAATCCGCTACTGGGACAAAGTATAACGCGAATAAACTGTACCAGAAAAAAAAGGTGCACAAATTTCAATTCCAATTTTAGTCAGATTGTAAGCAGTGCTTACAATCTTGAGTCTGACTTTATTCGCGTGTGAGTCGAGTCTGAGTTTAGTCCTGAGCTGCGCCCGTGAGGCAGCCTTTCCGCGCAAGTTACGCCTCCGGATATGTGATAAAAAAAATTTTTTAACTGTATTTTTGAAGATGTATGTTATTTCAGTTTTATTACTCACTCTTGTAGCCCCTCCTCCCTTTTTCTTTTCTTTTTGTTTTGAAACAATTTTTCAGCTGCATCTGTTGCAAGTTTAATTCAACTGCATTTTTTCTCTCGCCCACCGGCTTCTGGGAATACGAGATCTAGCTAGGAGTCAGAAAAAAATAGGATTAATAGCACTCTCGTAAAAAAGAAGTTATCTTACACGATTGAGATAGAGAACTTGTACAGTGTGCCATTGGCCATCACTGACTCCTCCGTCTACGTAAGCAGATACCGAAGTCACGTCTTCGCCAAGGGAGAAGGAGAACAAAAGCTGGGAATTGACAATCTCCAGGAGATGAAGTCGTGCCTGTCGTTATAGCGTCCGTTGTACAGCAGAAGGGCATGGCGCTCTTGCGTGGAGAAACTGAAAACAACAAGAAATTCGTGTCACTAGTTGAGAAACAAACAAGATCCCACTGAGACTGGTAATGACGGTTCACTACGTTCATTCATTGACACTACTGCAATGCTTTTACTTAACAAAGCTATCAAAGGTTGTGCACAAAAGAATTATAGCCAGTGTTTCTTTCAGGACTTCTTGGCCGGGGAGAGGGAGGGGGCAGATGGAACCTTAGAAGGGGCAAGTTTTCCATTTGCTATACATATAATTTTAACTACTATATTTATATACACTGCTGGCCACCCAAAATGCAACACCAAGAAGGACACGAGATAGCAAAGCCAGATTTACTGGACACATAACAGATAAAAAGATGAAACGATTAAGCTTACAGGCCCGTGCGATTTGCGGAACACGCAGACATCAATAGTTCGTATGGCCCTCATGGCTGGCAATAACGGCCGCTACACGCCGCGGCATCGAACGAAATATGCTTTGGATGTGGGCTTGGGGTATGTTGGTCCACGCTGCTTCCACACGTTGCCACAGTTCATCACGGGTGCTGCTTGCCGGGCCACTCGATTGCCGATCAGCGACCAGACGTGTTCGATGGGCGACATATCGGGAGAACAGGCGGGCCACGGCAGCAGTGACACCTGGTGGGCCGTGAAGAATTGTTGCACGATGCGTGCCACGTGCGGGCGCGCATTGTTCTGTTGCAACGTAGCTGCTGGCAGGTCCTGCAGATAAGGGAGGACTACAGGCTCCAAAACGTCGGAGATGTAGTGGTGGCTGTTCAGTGTACCGGCGATGCGTACCAGAGGGTGCGGGTGTCATATCCAATTGTGCCCCAAACCATAGCGCCAGGCGACGGACCGGTATGGCGATGCATAATGCAGGCGTCGTATAGTCTCTCGTCGCAGTGCCGCCATACGTGGATCCGACCATCGTGGTGTTGCAGACAGAAGCGAGATTCGTCGTAGAAGACAATGTCGTGCCATTCCGTAGTCCAGGTGCGGCGTTCAACGGCCCACTGCCGCCGCACTCGCCGGTGGTGTAACGTCAATGGTAATCGGATCAATGGGTGCCGTGCGACAAGACCCCGCTCCTGCAGACGACGTCGAACGGTACGTGCTGACACAGAATGTTGCGCAACACACCCTAATTCCTGCGCTAACGTTCGTGATGTGGCGGTGTGAGCCATCAATGCCCGCCGCACAACATGCCGGTCCTTTCGTTCGGTGGTGTGCCGCGGCTGCGGCAATCGCTCACTTCGGTTCGTTCGTCCCTTCTGCACCCACGGAATCCATACTTGCCTCACTGTGGCTGGATGTCGTCCCACAAGGGTGCCGATGTCTCGGTACGATAAACCGGTGTCGTGATAAGCCACTATTCGTCTTCTGTGGAACACCGAAACGTGCTGAAATGACTGCCGTATTCTGCGACAAGGCATCAGGAAGCTTCCTACGCTCAGGTCCGGCAGCACAACACACTTCCACTACTTACACCCCGCCTTTTGTGCACCCTTCTTATAGTGCTTCTCGGTGGCTTGCCAGGCGCACATGATTTGAATATGCCCTGCAATGCTAATCGTTTGCATGTCCTCTCGCGGGCGACGCATGCTGCGAATTTTAGGCCAATCGTATGCTTCCTTCTTGGTGTTGCATTTTGGGTGGCCAGCAGTGTATATATAAATAATTACTATATGTCTAGCACAGGGGCGCATTTAGAGCCCCACCCCCACCGGAAGATGCTTCATTTTATTTTTTTGGCTAAAATTCGACTTGCATTAGAAAAAAATGTCTTAATTTAATAAGAAGGTATCAACTTACATTAGAAAAAAAATGCTTTAATTTTTCAATTTTTCATTAACTTTAATTTCGTTCCAGATGGTGTATTTCAAAAACTTCCTTTTTTCGCCCCCGGCCCCGAAGTAAATTCTATATACATTCCTCTTATAGTAATTTCTTCTTCAAACATTTCAGGAATAGCAAACTGTTTTCAGCTAAAGAAGGGAAGGGGGAGGTTCCGCATTCTTGACATTTTTATCTGTTAAAATGCATTCAATGCACTCTTGCTCCTGAATCACGATTCCCAGACAATTAGGTATGATTAGTCTACTTATTATATTTGAAAAATACCATGCGTCGTAATACACTTTTTAATAAAATGAACTATATCTAGTACCATTTGAACAAATATTTAAAACAATAAAATTGAAGAAATATTTGTATCATAAAAAGAAACGAAACTTCCTTTTTCATCATAGCCTGAATTTATAAAAATTTGGCTCGGTAACCTAAAATGTCTCCGGGGGTGGGGGAGGAATGGTCGTTTCCGGGAGACCCCCTGGATGTATACCTGAAAGAAACGCTGATTATAGTGCGTTTATAAGACTCCATGAAAGCGCACCAACTTTTAAAAAATAGTGTTAGAAATTCTGTTTTCTATCAAACTCATTTTCACAGATTACACTAATGAAGAATTCTATTTTTTTGCATATGCATTTTATTGAGTTTCCAAGACCTTTTTTTAAGTTACACTAGCAAATGAAAAAATAAAAGCTACGCTAATAAAAAATTAATAAATCATTCGATGCCGCTTGTTGTACAGCGAGGTTACTTGGCGTATTGAAGCTCGTCAGTTACAGTCCTCCCCAGCCGCCTTTGTTCTCGAATATCAACCAGTAGTAGACAGCCGACAACTTACTTTGTGGTCTGTGTATCACTTAGTGTACACCCTCGATAGTTGTTCTTGCATACTCGAGAAAGTCTACCTTTCTGAGATGCTTGCACGAGCCCTCCAAGCGACTACTATTACGCCTCCTTCAAAGTAGCTTAAATTAAAGCTTTGCCATAACGCCACTATCTCTTTTTTTTTCAAGTACGGAATCAATTAAACTCACTTTAAATTACAGAGGCCCTTAATACTGGAATTCTTTACCTAGTACCCTGACTAATTTAAATAATTTTAATTTATTTTAAAAAAATTAAAACTCTATATTCTTCAATAATTAAAAAAAAGGAAAGGATTGGCAAAACTTCTTCTTATTGTTTGACTTGATGTGTCTATCTGTTGTTTCATTTGTTTCTTCTACGGGGAGTATAGGGCTATGTCAGGCCATTTTGGCCTTTTCCGTTGTCTTCCCTGTTACAGTCTATGCTCATCATTTATGAATTGTCAATTTTTTTCCCACTCTTTTTTATTTATTTCTTTTAAGAGCACGTAACAACAAAAATAAATAAATAAACAAATACAAATAAATAAATCTACGCTTCACATACGTCTGAATCAGTTCATATGTCGAGGATTTTAGGAAGAAAGTGTCTGATTCCAGGTCTTAAATATAGGAAGCTAGGAGATTTGGGCTAGAGTGCCCGATAGGAAAGTCGCACGGAAGCGAGGTAGGAAGGAGGAGGAGGAAGACGCCCTTATTTATCACCGGGGACCAGTACCCGGGGCCCGACGGCTTAACGCGCCCATTCGACGCACGCCGGATATTTAGTGGTTCGAGCTTTCGTACCTGCCTGGGATCGAACCTGAGGTCTTCTCCGTGGCAGTCACGAACGTTGACCACTAGGCCACCCGCGGCCCACACGTCTAAATCTTTGCAGTGCGCTGTTTATAAAACTATCTCAACGTCGTATTTGCTTAAAGACGCATGATTGCTATTAGATGTTCCTAATAATTTGATACTTCAGTGTACACTATATTATCAAAAGTATTCAGACACCACAATGTTTTGGGACAAATGGCTTTACTACCGTAATTACCTTTGGCTTGTATGACAGCGGCAACATGTAGAGACATACTATGAACCAATTTCCGGTAGGTCTCGATAGGAATGGCTCGCCATTTGTTCTGCAAAGCTGCTGCCAGAATGGAGAGCGAAGACGGTCGATATACAGGCCAGTCAAAATAATTCCACCTCATTTTGAAGAAACCAGTCCTATAAACTACGTCCACTGTGGCAGGGAGCTCGATAGTATCGGAAGAGACAACGGTCATTTCCATAATACTGCCACATTGTTGGCAGGGCAGTATTATCCAGAACGTCGAGGTACACTTCAGAGTTCATGGTTTGTGTAGTAATAACCAATGGGCTGAGTGACAGCCACGAAAAACAACTCCGTGCCATGATGGGGCCTCCGCCGAACTTAACAGTTGGAAGAACACAGCCCGACGGCAATCGTTTGCCGGGCTACCGCCAAATCCAGACACACCTATCAGATTGAAAGGGTGAAAAGCGTGACTCATCACTCCAAAGAACAGCTTTCCAGTCGCCCACAGTCCAGGAACGACGGAAGACACACCACTCCAAACGGCGCTTCTCATCCACGGTACTGAAGTGTGGCTTGTGTGCCAGTGCTCTACCATAATAACCCACACTGTACAACTCTCTTCGGATAGTTATGGTACTAACAGAGCCATTACCAGTACCTCCTACTTAAAAAAAAGGCAGAGTAAGAACAGGATTTCTTATCATTTCTTAACATGGCTCTTCTGTCACGTTCCGTCAGTTTGTGCGGCCTTCCTGAACGTTCTTTTGCTGTAGTTGCACCGTCCTGCTTCCATCTCTTCGTGACATCAATTTGTGTCGATTTAGGTGTGTTTAGTTTAACTGCAATGCTCCGTATGGAAACGTTACTCAAACGATATCCTATGACCAGCCTACGCTTGAACTTTGGAAGTTCACGTCCACACAGCATATCCGCTTCAAAGTTACTAATAACACGGCAGAACATCTCATACGTACCTTCCCCCACATTGCTGCACAACCGTTCTTTGCTCTTATGCAAATATTTGGTAGTGCCCGAATACTTTGATAAGATAGCGTATGTTTCGTTGTCTTTCCGTTAGTTGCTGGAATGCTTTTTTTTTTTTTTTTTTTTTTTTAACATTCTGCCTTCTCGCTTTTTCTGTTTCCCTACCTCTAATTATCAGCATTAGTTCCCTCTTACTTCCCAATTTACGCCTTGCTGCCATATATTTTTATTCTTCTGTTAAATTTACGTCATCTTGTTTTAAATTCATACGGTATTTATGTATCTTGAGACTTTCATAATTTATGTGTCTTGAGACTTCCAGACAAATATGTGTCTTGAGACTTCCAGACAAATATGTGTCTTGAGACTTCCAGACAAACATGTGTCTTGAGACTTCCAGACAAACATGTGTCTTGAGACTTCCAGACAAACATGTGTCTTGAGACTTCCAGACAAACATGTGTCTTGAGACTTCCAGACAAACATGTGTCTTGAGACTTCCAGACAAACATGTGTCTTGAGACTTCCAGACAAACATGTGGCTTGAGACTTCCAGACAAACATGTGGCTTGAGACTTCTAAGAAAAAACATTCCCCTTGTACACCGAAAGTTGCATCTATGATGATTTTTTGTTGTTGTTATTGTTTACGGTTTCACCGCGTTCAAATTTGTTGAAACGTTCTATTATCCAGTTTGCTGTCTAATTTCCTTGAAAAAGCCATCTGGTTGATGTGCGAAAGCTTGGAAACCTTGATTTTACCTACGCCAATAAATTCGGATAACTAGTATAGTTGGGCTTTCTTATTTAACGACCACCTTGAGCAAATCGTAGGGGTGTAAACAGTCCCTCGTCCCTATGTTGGGGCCACTGGTTCAAAGGAAGGAGATAACCTTTCTTGAAACCATTGAACCTATTTCAATCTAGATGTAGGTTCGTAGTCTAAGAAATGCAGTGTTATCTTGGATATCTAGATGTAGGTTCGTAGTCTAAGAAATGCAGTGTTATCTTGAATATCTAGATGTAGGTTCGTAGTCTATCAGATAGAACATTTAAGAAATAAATTTCATTTTAAACATTAATTATATTTCTATAAAATCGTTCTAAAAATCTATGAACATCCTCTGTATTTAGGCACTTTCGGGTAATCAAGCCACTGCAAGTTGTTTTCGTTTAACGAGATCTATCTTTTTCTTATCGGAGTATAATTCGATATAAAACTTCATTTTTTGCTGCCTGTAAACAGCGAATGAAATATTTCTAGTCATTCTTTTTTCTGCATTTCATTCTGTTCACTATTTTTAGGTTCTTTACTTTGACAATAGCGGCTAAACGATGGGGAGAAAAATTCTTCGCTAAGTCCATTCTCTAAATCCGGCACATCTCTCGCTCTCAGTTCACAGGATATTGTACTCCAGGATTCGGAAGAGAGAATGCCTTTCAGAATGCTGAACTCCAAACGTGTCTGCAAATTTTTGGAAAGCAAAGCGTCAAATTTTATTCCGTCTCTGCGCTATTGATTAACATTGCGAATTTCATCAGGAGTGTAGTGGTAGTTTGAACTGATGCTGTAAGATCACACGGAATTCCTTCTTATTGGGTCTTCGGAAGTATAAAACGAGCAAGTCAAAATTAAAAACTCGACAATCCGTACAATAAAGATTGAATCTGTGCTGCGAAACGGCACATGAATTAAGATTATACCAGGCGGCGTTTTAAAAAATAAAATTAAAGTGAAATAACTGGCGATCTTATTTTTATTAGCCGATACTTGCACAGTAGCAGGATGTAAACGGACACATGTATCCTATACGTGGATAGTTTCCAAATTATTAGCATGTTTTGCATATAGTTTTTGCTTGTAGATTAAACAAAAAATAAATTTTATATACAACAATTAAAACACTTAAGGCTTTACTCACATTAGTATACTTAATTCGATTTTAACTTAAAGAACTTTCAATTATATTTCACATCTTCTGAGCTCTTTTGTTTTTACAGACGCTTCTGGCCTCTAGATTTTATCAAGGCCTGTTCTTAATGCATAGGAACTGTTTCAAAAGTTTCGTTTATACAGAATGAATTTAAATTTTATTGCCAGATTCCTCTTCCAGTTGCCAGTTATTAAATTAAAATACTTTTCTTACGTATTTTGTAAGTCCAGTATTTTTGAATTAGCTTGTTGAAAATGCTATTTATAATTTTTGAAGGTTCATTAATGGAACTGCTTTTCTGCATATAAAAACTTTCTTTAATTAGTCTTGT
Source organism: Macrothele yani (assembly GCA_039090855.1). Taxonomy (NCBI): domain Eukaryota; kingdom Metazoa; phylum Arthropoda; class Arachnida; order Araneae; family Macrothelidae; genus Macrothele; species Macrothele yani. Next base: position 14,845,107 of record CM077011.1, on the reverse strand, counting down.
TTTTATGAAGTTCATAGTCCAATATTTTAATACAGGGTGGCCCAAACAAAGCTATACCCATGGTAGCCCAATTTAATGAGAACTTATTTGGTTCGTGTCAGCGAATACTGAAACTCGATATGGGTGCTAAGCCTTACAAAATTTCTGCATTGCATCAGTTGCAGCCTCAAGATAAACCCACACGTGTGCGATATTGCCGGTGGTTACAGGAAGAAATTACATCTGCGATGCTGGACATGAATCTCTACTTCACGAGTGATGAGGAATGGTTCCACATAAGTGGATATGTAAATTCCCAGAACCGTCGATGTTGGAGCACAGAAAATCCACATCAATTTGTGGAGACCGCTCTACATGCGCAGAAACTTGGTGTACTGTGTCAAGCACGTAGGATTATCATTTTTTCCCACGAAACCATAAACTCAGCTTGATATATTGCAAACATTTTTAACCCAAATGTCAATTAGCTTACCAACGAGGAGAAAATATATTACTTTCAACAAGATGGAGCTACAGCTCATACTGCCTCGAGGAGAAAATATATTACTTTCAACAAGATGGAGCTACAGCTCATACTGCCCACCATTCAATGAATGCGAATTTTGAGGTGTTTGGGGAAGATCGTGTTCTGAGTCGTGTCCTTTGGCCTGCTCGATCCCCTGATCTGCCTGTGTGTGACTTTTACTTTCAGTTGGATGCTCTAAAGGGTCAGGTGTATTCCGAGAACTCTTGAAGAGCTTCAAACCAACATCACCGCTGAAATTGCTAAGATAACAACACAAGAACTTCAAACTGTGTTCCAAAACATGCTGCGAAGAACTGACCTGTGCCTTAATGAGGGCGCTCATTTCCAACACCTGCTGTAGAAACTCTTGGACACTATAACATTAAATAAAACTTGTGATTATTTGATTTGTTCATTTGGTATAGTTTTGTTACGGCCACTATGAGTTTAGTTTCGTTTGGGCAACCCTTTATTTTCCCATAAAAGTGCATTTCACACACATTGCTGCAAATTCAATTATAATGTACTTATTTTGTCCTAATTGGAATCTGTAATGTTCTAATAATTACACTGCTGGCCACCCAAAATGCAACACCAAGAAGGACACGAGATAGCAAAGCCAGATTTACTGGACACATAACAACAAATACAAAGATGAAACGATTGAGCTTACAGACCCGTGCGATTTGCGGAACACGCAGACATCAATAGTTCGTGTAGCCCCCATGGCTGGCAATAACGGCCGCTACACACCACGGCATCGAACGAAAGACGCTTTGGATGTGGGCTTGGGGTATGTCGGTCCTGGCTGCTTCCACACGTTGCCACAGTTCATCAGCCGTAGCCACGGGTGGTGCTTGCCAGGCCACTCGGTGGCCGATCAGTGACCAGACGTGTTCTATGGGCGACATATCGGGAGAAAAGGCGGGCCACGGTAGCAACAATTCTTCACGGCCCTGATGGGCCGTGAAGAATTGTTGCACGGAGCGTGCCACGTGCGGGCGCGCATTGTCCTGTTGAAACGTGGCTGCTGGCAGGTCCTGCAGGGAAGGGAGCATTACAAGCTACAAAACGTCGGAGATGTAGCAGTGTCTGTTGAGTGTACCGGCGATGCGTAACAGAGGGGTGCGGATGTCATATTCAATTGCGCCCCAAACCATAAAGCCTGGCGACGGGCCGGCATGGCGATGCATAATGCAGGCGTCATACAGTCTCTCACCGCGGTGCCGCCACACACGGATCCGACCATCGTGGTGTTCCAGGAAGAAGCGGGATTTGTCAGAGAAGACAATGTTGTGCCATTCCGTAGTCCAGGTGCGGCGTTCAACGGCTCACTGCCGCCGCACTCGCCGGTGGTGTAACGTCAATGGTAATCGGAGCAATGGGCGCCGTGCGACAAGTCCTCGCTCCTGCAGACGACGTCGAACGGTACGTGCTGACACAGGTTGTTGTGCAACACACCCTAATTCCTGCGCTAACGTTCGTGATGTGGCGGTGCGAGTCGTCAATGCCCGCCGCACAACATGCCGGTTCTCTCGTTCGGCGGTGTGCCGCGGCTGCGGCAATCGCTCAATTCGGTTCGTCCATCCCTCCTGTACCCACCGAATCCATACTCGCCTCACTGTGGCTGGATGTCGCCCCACACGGGCGCCGATGTCCCGGTACGATAAACCGCTGTCGCGATAAGCCACTGTTCGTCCTCTGTCGAAGTCCGAAACGTTCTGAAATGACTGCCGTATTCTGCGACGAGGCATCAGGGAGCTTCCCACGCACAGGTCCGGCAGCACAACACACTTCCACTACTTACACCCCGCCTTTTGCGCACCCTTCTTATAGTGCTTCTGGGTGGCGTGCCGGACGCACATTATTTGCATATGCCATGCAATGCAAATCGTTTGCATGTCCTCTCGCGGGCGACGCATGCTGCGAATTTCAGGCCAATCGGATGCTTCCTTCTTGGCGTTGCATTTTGGGTGGCCAGCAGTGTATTTATTGTTTTATAAATTTTTCTTTAAATTACCTTTTCTATTGCTATGGTAGTTCGAGCTTCTCGGGTTTGCAGCAAGTTGTCTGTTTCAGTGGCTGTGTACGCAGATACTTTTTATTTTTATACAACTGCAGAGACTTGTCAGATTCATCCCAGGTGTGTCTATTGTGAATGTTCCATTTCTGAGCAATAAAATCACGGTCTCAAACATTCAGAATTTTTTTCTTTTTTTGCAAGTATTCAGAAAGAAGTAACAAAACCAATCACCTTAACTTGATACTGAGTCGGTGTCTTTGCCTAAGAGTGGGAAACGTGAGAAAGGTGTCCCTTTCAAAACTGCGGGCTCTCAGCTCACATGATGGTGTACTCCACGATTCCGAAGAGCAGTTAACAAAATAGGCTCCTGTGTCTCCGGATACGCATCTCCATCCTTCTTGGCTTACTCCAGACTGACATTCATCCTGCTTGATTTTACAAAGAGCACCTATAAAATAAAGTGCGGAACAGAAGTTTGAGAAGCTAATTCTGAAAACTGCATTTAATATCATACCAAGAGGAAATTCCTTGTGTTTCTACAGTTAAAATTCGCATTTTAAGACTATTTTAACTCACCAAACCTAGTTTCAGAAACTTTGTTTATCGCACTGACAACACTAAGTTGTCGCCACAACAATGTAATTGTGAATGATATTAATATCAGTCGAACCCGTAATAACGCACTTGCAGGGAGAGTGAAAAACATTTGATGTATGCCAACTTCGTTATAACTGGACAGATAAAAAAGGAGATATATTTGGCATATAGGATATACACTATGTTGACAAGTAACCAGACACCCCTTCGAAAGCAAATGAACGGATCCGCTGCGTTGTTAAGATGCACGGTACAGCTGCAAACGGTATAAAATGAAGCCTGCAGCTCACCGCGATCATATCGCACTTTGAGGTTGAGTGCAGATGTCGCGGCGGGAGGGAATTGACTTTGAGAAAGGAAAGATTGTTGGGTGTTATATTAGTGGGCTGTCCATAAGAGAAGCAGAGAGGCGTTAAAACATACCTAAGTCAACTGTTTTGGATGTACTGAATAAGTGGAAGACACATGGCGTGCCTAAAGCAGCAAAACGTACCGGCGGACCAGAGAAAATCAGTGATAGAGGACATCGAAGCCTCAGGAGAGTCGTTACAGCTAATCGACGGAGTAGTGCACAAGACCTCAGTGTACAGGTGAGTAAAAATGCTGGAACCTCGGTATATACACGTACCATTCGCAGAGAACTTCATTCCATGGGTTACCGTGGTCGTGCGGCTGCTCATAAGGCTTTCATCTTCACTCGGAATGCTACTCGTCGTTTAGCATGGTGTAAAGAACATTTATCGTGGACCGTAGATCAATGGAAACTGATCCTATGGACTGATGAATCCATATACACGATCCATCAGTCTGATGGTCGTGTGTGGGTATGGCGGCAGCCGGGGAAACTCTATTTACCACAGTGTACAATTTCTACGTTCAAGTTTGGAGCTGGCAGTGTACTCATGTATGGGGTGTTTTTCGTGGTATGGTCCCGGTCAATCGGTTTAGACAAACCTGTTAACCAGCACGTGTACCTCGATATTCTGAACAATTATGCCCTACCAACTCTGTGGCAATACTATGGAACCGAGCCTTGTTGGTACCAGCAGGATAATGCACCGAGCCATAAAGCAAGGACTGTTATGGCGTGGTTTGACTATAATTCCGTATCGTCTGTGGACTGATCTGCACAGAGCACCTATGCGATGAATTAGAGCGCCGCATAAGAAGTTTGGAACCAAGGCCTCTACCACTAAGCAACAGTTAGCGGCAGCATTATGTACTGAACGGAAGCGCATACTTATCGCTGTGTTCCAAAACCTTGCCGAAAGCATGTCTCGAAGGGTCAGTGCATGCATTAAGGCCAAAGTGAACCGAAATGGTACTAATGTACGTCAATAAATGCTATGTTGTGTTTATCTTTTAGCTGTCCGGTGACTTTTGTCAATATAGTGTATATTATGTCTGGTTGAAACTAGTTAATGATAAACAATATTTCAATTAATCGAGTGAAATAATGCTTGTGTTAATTTAAAACTACAGCTGGCAACATAATATGAGTGAGATCTACAATAAGCAAAACATTTAACGAATGTAAATTTAAAATAACTACCAAAGATTTCGCCTGCAACATGTTACATCGGATATGAGTCAATTCTTGCTTATTTTGTGCTTAGCATGATAGCTGTTTTAAATATTTCTCAACTTCCTCTGACGCGGTGGCTAAGACGTTTTCTAAATGCATAATAAACTTGAAGGTTTTCTACACAGAAATTAAGTGATTGAAAGGTGACGAAAAGAGGGAATAAAAGGGAGCATTTGCCCATGTTCGGCAAGCGGGTTGGAGAGTAAAAAGGAATTTCTTGTTTTTGTGTGAACTGGTCTATATGTAGAGGGAACTATGTGGCGTCGTCAACAGCAAGTAATTCCTTGTTTTCTCGTGAAAAAAACTGGGTGAATACCACTTATTTTAAAATTGGGTGAATACCACTTATTTTAAAATTGGGTGAATGCCTTGTAATTTTAAAACTCAGAAAAGGGCCCTTATTTTGTATGCTGACAACCATGCTGAACTTCGATATTTTTACGGTTTCTTCAAAAATTGTACATAATGTGCGATTAAAATAACAGGAAATATTACGAAGTAAGGGACCTGTTTGTACGGAAATTTGCATTATGCGAGCTCGTTATATTTGTGAGTTCGACTGTGTTTTACTCTATCAGCTTATAACAGTCCGACTTGAAAATGTTTTTGTCGGACAAAGTATCTAATGAGGAATGTTTGATATATAATTTCACAACTTTGCCACTAGTAAATTTATACTTTGCAAACGTATAACTTTTTATCTGTATTTCGGCCCCTAAAGCTTCCGTTTGAAAAATTCTTTTTGAATCAGATACCATTTATTTTGGAACATTTTTCTTATATCTTTGAAATTTTCATAATGCGCAGTTCTGCCGCTAGATGGTGTAAACGTGTATTTCTGTTTGGAACTGTATCTCCGATTCTAAAACTTTGATTGAAAAAATTCGTTTTCACGGTATGCAATTCGATTTGATAAAGATTGGGAACATCGTCCTTCTTAAATGATGCACAGTTTTCCCGCAAGGAGACTTACATGTAAAAACTTTCCCGGCGACTATTTATAACCCGTACAAGAAGAAATTATTTATGTCGTAAATACTGAGTACTTCCATTGTTTTCCTGATTGCGACGGTGACAATTTTCATCAGAGGATGAGATATTCTGCAGTTACGCTCATTTTGTTGGTAAAATTGGTTTTTCCGACGATAGCTTCACCGAAACGTCATTCAAATGCATCGGAATAATTATTTAACCATAGTGCTGCCCACTTTTGGGGGCAGCTCATGTTATTGAAAAGATCATTTCATCGACAAGTCATTTCACTGAAAAGTCGATTTACCAAAAAGTGTGCATTTCACTGAAGGGTCCATTAAATTTGAGTGTTTTCTCTGGTATGTTTATAAAACAGGTGTCGTAGTTTTGATTAGCTCCAAATGTTTTCGAAGATTTTCTTTTCTGCCTTTTGTTTACGCTTTCCCACGGTAGGTTGAAGAAGCGTACATGCTCCGGCTTTGTCCGTCTGCCTGTCCGTCCGTTTGTTAGCACGATAACTCACGTAAAAATGGTTCGATTTCGATGACATTTTAGTATGTGGTATGGGACCAAATGGAGACAAACCCTATTGAAAATGGACGAAATGGGGTCAAAGGTCAGGACATAGGAGCGAATTAACTTATGCGTCATAACGTACGTAAAAAGGCATCGATTGCGACAAAACTTTATCATGTTGTTACACAGGTATACTGAACCGGTCCTGTTGAATATCATCGAAATGTGGTCAAAAGTCAGGACACAGCAGCGAGATTTATTTCACAGCCATTAACCTTATAACCTGACTAAAAATGCTTCTATTGCAACAAAACTTTAGTATGTTGTTCCGGAGGTATACTGAACCGGTTCTGTTGAATATAATCGAAATGGGGTCAAAGGTCAGGGAAAAGGAGCGAGATTTATTGCAGAGCCATTATACTCATAACTTGAGTAATAACTTGAGCAATGATTTCTGGTATGTTGGAAAGCATATTATTATCAATGCATTTCAGGATATTACTAGCTTGTGTGAAAAACAAGTTGCTTAGAGCAACGGTTAAGATTGTAACTTCAGTGTGGATAGAATGCTTTTTATTTAAAATTACTATCATTTTAAAATATTAATAACTTAATAACTATTTATTTAAATTACTTACATTTAGTATGACGCAGCTTTTTCAATGTGCTTTGCATGTATGAGATACAACAAACTGTAAGGGGTAAAAACCATAAAACAGAATCTAGTTAATTTTCGAACCAGAAAATAATGGAATTTTATCTTAACATTCGTATAGTTGCTTGTATGAAGTGATCTTACGTGTCGTAAAATAAAGATACGCGGTTTAATCTAGAGATAGTTTATCGACATTTATTCAAAATTATTTCGAGAAACTACCCGATAAATCTACTTTGGTAAGATATAATTTAATGCACCTAACTGTTCCTTTGCTCTTCTTTCCACTTTCACTTCCTGTTGACCAATCGCACTGGATTTCACGCTTTCGCTAATGCTGCCAACACAATAATGGCCTGAAATTGAAAGGTCGCTGGTTGCTAATGGATTATGCTGCACAGTGCTTAGAGCGCAGATTTCTCTCTTAGGATAAGTCTGCATGGTTGCACGCCTAAGGACTCTAATACTAAACTAAATCCGATTGTGACAGAATGAAGCTTGCATTTTCTGCATTCCCGGCATATATAGGCTTGAATATCAAACATTTCATGCTGAGGTTAGCTGTGACATAAACTGCTGCATGAGGTGTTTCTGCAAGCATTTCCAACCGACTCTTATGCCCTGCTAAGCATTCTTCCGAATAGGGAGATCTATTCTATACGTATATCTGTATATACCACGACTTTCCTGAAGCCAAGTTTTTACAAACTTTTAAATTTTCAAGCTTTGCATTTACTCTTTGGATGAAGCATTCTTTTTTTTTTGTGCGCCAATTCATCTCCGGAATCTGTAGCTTGTAAACGTTTTATGGAAATGCTGTACTTTAATCACAGAAAGACTGTCCTTGCATTACTGAAAAAAATGGCACGGCGAGCTTCCTTTTACGTATGTAGTAACACAGGAACATACACTCGAAATCCTCACTTAACGTCCTCGAGGACAAACGCCATGTGAACAACACTGTGTGGTCATTTTATTCGGTACACATCCATGTATACGAAAAGAAGCATTCACAGATACCTAAGAGAACTGTAGAACTACTCAAAATCAACATTCATCTACACTGATATTATAAAAAGAAAAAGTTTGAGTTTGTAAGAGGTAATCTCGGAAATTACTAAACCGATTTCGAAAACTATTTCGCCACTCAAAAGGTTATTTCTTCCCGATGGGCATGGTCTACATACAATAATGAGCCATTATATTATCATCGCCAACCTAATAAGCTGTAGGAACTCCTTTAGCCCACAAAACAGCGGCCGCTCGGCGAAGCATCCATTCGATGCGCTGGTGACAGGTATCCTGGGGTATCTGATACCATAATGTCAACAGCAGGTCCTCCAGTTCCCGTACATTTCGGAGTGGTGGTGATTTTGAGTGAACCCGCTTTTTCAAGTCGAAACACAGATGTTCGATTGGATTCATGTCAGGTGAATTTGGAGGCCAGGGCATTAACAGAAAGTCACCAGCATATTCCTGGAATCACTCCTTGACGATTCTGGCAGTGTGGCATGGCGCATTATCCTCTTGGTAATGGCCATCACCAGCAAGGAACGTAGTTGCCATGAATGGGTGAACTTGGTCCGCAACGATGTTCAGATACCTGACAGTTGTGAGGGATTGTGCTATTGGGATAAAGGAGCCTAAAGGGTCCCAAGAGAACATCACCCACACTAATATGGCACGGCGAGCTAGACTGGTTGCTCGTGGACGACCACTGCTAAACTCTCAGACAGTTGTTCCTGTCGTTTGAAATACTCTCCAAGCTCGTGAAACGATGCTGTGAGTCACACTTCGACCTTCTTCCAACTACCCAATGACGCGACCTCGGGTAAAGTCACCCAGATGTCGTCTACTGGATTGCCTGTTGGCCATATCACACGGTGGCAGCAACTCGACGTCGTTCAAACCGATGTACACCGTGCAATAGCTTTCACCGAATTGCTGAGCGTACAACATCCGTGTGCTTTATACCCTTCCGACCCCCCCCCCCACACACGTCATGCTGCATAAATGCGCATGCCCTACCGTACCGGACCCTAGTCTATTTCCTAAGTGGTCTTTCGGTCCGTTCTGCCTGCTCGATCCGCTCTTATGCTAATTTCTCCTCTTCGTCCTTAATTTTTGCACACCAGTGTATTAGGTTACTGTTGGTAAGAATATGGAAGCATGAAGTTATCGTGATTGCAACAATGTGAGAGCTCAAAGTTACTAAGTTACTATTGTGATTGCAAAACTATGGGAGTTTGAAATTCCTAAGTTATATGGTGGTTGCAAGAACATGAGTGCTTAAAGTTACTAAGGGCAAGAATATGGAATTTGAAGTTATTGTGGTGATAGCAAGAATATAGGAGCTTAAGGTTATTAAGTTATTACTGTGACTGCAAAAATATCGGGGCTTAAAGTTATTAAGTTAATATGGGCAAGAATATAGGAACTTAAAATTACTATGGTGATTGCAAAGATATGAGAGCTTAAAATTACTACGGTTAATAATAATTCTCTGATTTTTTCACTATGAAGAGTTTGTACAGTCACTCTTTTTAATTTGAACATGCATGTAGGACCCAAGGAAAGCACAAGTTCTAGTGTCAGTGTCCACAAATGTGTCGTAGCGAGGGATGCAGGGAACTCCTCGTGGATCCACGCGCCCGTAGTTTTGTCAAGCGAATTATTTTCAGCGATAAAAGAAAAAGAAAATTCGAACTGCCAACAATAGTGGCTTAACCCAGCCAACGTGCATACAAAGAAATATATATATATATATATATAACTTAAGAGCAAAACTGAAGACTAAGGAAAAAATTTTAGAATTTAGAACGAAGGGTGCAAAATAACCTGAAAATCAAAACGCGCAACGCAGCAGTTTTGAAAATTCAGAATTCACATTCTATAAAGATACCTAAGCAAAAAAAATATACAAATATAATTTTGACTCACACCTAGTACAACATAGAAAAGGTTATGTATCTACCTGTGTGAGTAAAAAGGAGAAAAGAAAAATAAAATAAAACAACTGAATGTAGAAGGTGTCGAGAATACTGAGCCTTGGCTTTATCAAGGACCAGCAAAAACTCTGCATTTTCTCACTTCCACAAAGACCTAGTTGGAAATGGGTTTCTGCAAGGCCATAGATGCAAGTAACATTCCCACCTAAAATAGTTTAAAATATATATATATAAGTCTTGTCCTCCGTAGAGTAGCATGACCTAGCACTAGTTAACAATTTCGCTTGCATCCATTAACCTTCATGGCCCGACCCATGCTCTTCATCTGTTACTATTAAACAGAGAGAAGAAGATTAAAAGAGAACTCAAGCTGTGAGAGTGACATAATAAATAGAAATGATTTTCAGCTATAACGAAATTCCAAGTTCGTTTGAGAGAGAATTTAAACCTGAAAAACAAATTTTATATAGCAATTAAAAAGGGAAATGTTAATTTATAACGAACAGATTTTTTGAAAGAAAACTTGAGTCTAAAACCCCCTACTCTACAACTTATGACAGCACGAAAACGAGAATAAGTTAAAGATAATAATTAACTAAAAGAAAACTTTGTGAAAGTTATATACCTTAAACAGTTAGTTGCAATATGTACAAAGTATTTCAGCAGTGCTTTAAGTGCATAATTAATTAGTTATTAAGAACTTAACTACTTTGAAAAAAAAACAGCGCATAGACAGCGCATAGAAAAGGAACAAGCTTAGCCATCTTCTGTTCCTAGGTACCACAAAAGACGCTCAAAGTTACAAAGAAAAGTAAGAGTTAAAACCCGCATAAATGTTAACAGACTAACCAATGCTTAAAAGCTGAAAAGCTAAAAAAATACAGAGAAAAGGTACATGAAGTACTAACATTGAACTAATAAAACCTAGAGCCCAAAAACAAGGAAGAGAGCTTACCTCTTGTGTTACAAAAACTTTCTCCTCACAAGAGGAGAACATGGCTGACCTCTTCCGCCACTCCCTAGACGCTGGGGGCGGAAGAGGTCAGCCATGTTCTCCTCTTTGTGAGGAGAAAAGTTTTTGTAACACAAGAATAAGCTCTCTTCCTTGTTTTTGGGCTCTCAATTTTATTAGTTCAATGTTAGTACTTCATGTACCTTTTCTGTATTTTTTTAGCTTTTCAGCTTTTAAGCATTGGTTAGTCTGTTAACATTTATGCGGGTTTTAACTCTTACTTTTCTTTGTAACTTTGAGCGTCTTTTGTGGTACCTAGGAACAGAAGATGGCTAAGCTTGTTCTCTTTTCTATGCGCTGTCTATGCGCTGTTTTTTTTCAAAGTAGTTAAGTTCTTAATAACTAATTAATTATGCACTTAAAGCACTGCTGAAATACTTTGTACATATTGCAACTAACTGTTTAAGGTATATAACTTTCACAAAGTTTTCTTTAGTTAATTATTATCTTTAACTTATTCTCGTTTTCATGTAATCATAAGTTGTAAGAGTAGGGGGTTTTAGACTCAAGTTTTCTTTCAAAAAATCTGTTCGTTATAAATTAACATTTCCTTTTTTAATTGCTATATAAAATTTGTTTTTCAGGTTTAAATTCTCTCTCAAACGAACTTGGAATTTCGTTTATAGCTGAAAATCATTTCTATTTTATTATGTCACTCTCACAGCTTGAGTTCTCTTTAATCTTCTTCTCTGTAATAGTAACAGATGAAGAGCATGGGTCGGGTATGAAGGTTAATGGATGCAAGCGAAAGTTAACTAGTGCTAGGTCATGCTACTCTACGGAGGACAAGAACTTATATATATATATTTTAAACTATTTTAGGTGGGAATGTTACTTGCATCTATGGCCTGCAGAAACCCATTTCCAACTAGGTCTTTGTGGAAGTGAGAAAATGCAGAGTTTTTGCTGGTCCTTGATAAAGCCAAGGCTCAGTATTCTCTGACACCTTACATTCAGTTGTTTTATTTATTTTTCTTTTCTCCTTTACTCACACAGGTAGATACATAACCTTTTCTATCATGTTGTACTAGGTGTGAGTCAAAATTATATTTGTATATTTTTTTTGCTTAGGTATCTTTATAGAATATATATATATATATATATCAGAAACGAAGGCGACGAAGTGTGTAAGGAGGAAGTTTGAGGATGTACTTGTAGTGCACTTCGGACTGGCCATCACTGACGACCGCTCCTCTGCAGAACTTGAGAGCGCGTATTCTGTGATGCTTCAACATCACACAGGATTGGTAAAAACAATAGCAGGTCCTTCTCCAACAAGACAATGCCAAATCATATATCGCACCTCGGAACAAAGGAAACCGTAAAGAAAACTGCCATTAGTTGCTATTTCTCCCAGGGTATATTCCGCATTTAGCTCCTAGAGACTACAACCTCTTTCGCTCCATGACTCGTTTTCTTCGAGAACTTGGAGGAAATAAAAAACTGATATAAGGAGGTTCCTCTCACCCAGGGACGCCAAGATTAATAATTGAAGAGGGACCAAACGATTTACTGACAGATACCTGAGAACTACTGAAAATGTGTGTATTTCTCCGAGTAAGGTTAGCTTTTTGCAGTGTAAAAATATTTTCTCAAACACACAGTAAATCTCTCGGAGTCCCGTGATTCACACTGGTGGAATAAATATGAAGGAAAACGGCGAAATTAAGCGTCGGCAAAGTAATTGTTTTGATCTTTAATCCAAAATCAATGATGAAATCACTGGCGCGGATCCATCTAGTAAACCTGGTCCCCATCGCTGGATCACCCATATTCTCGAAATGCTTCAAATGTTAAAAGATAATTTATTTAGAAATGAAAACACACTGAAGGACGCGTGCTACAACGAACAAACATGCAAGTAATTATGAGGGTCATTCAGAAAGTAAAGAACGTTTGGTTGTAAAAGCTATATACTTTAAAAAATTTCAAATATTTAATTTACATTTTTTAACTCTTACTTTAGCCTATTTTTCAGCATAGTCGCCTTGGAGATTGAGGCACATGTGATATCTTGGGTTAAGTTGCAGTGGCTAGAATGGTATCCTTAACCCATCTCATTCTCATAGAACTCCGTCGCATGTCTTTACAGCCAATTCACAACAGCATCCTTTACCACATCATCATCATCGAAACGTTGTCCATGCTTTAAATTGGGAAACAAGTGGAGCCCGATGGTGCCAAGTGCGGGCTGTAAGGTGGATGTTCAAAAACTTCCCAGTGAAACTCATCAATCAGCGCCTTTAACGATGTCATCAACAATTTGTTTGAGTTCGTCCGTCATGAGAGAGAGGCGTCCTGCTTGCTTCGCGTCATGAAAGTTTTTCTTTCCATTTTTAAACATTGTGCATAACTTTATAACACTGGATTCATTCATAACACCTTCTCCATACACTTAAACAAATCTCCGACAAAAGTTAACAAGCCCTGTGTTTTCAGTAGTCAGAAAACGGATAATTGACAGACCTTAGCATTCGGCGAGATTTTCAATGCGCGTGTTCATTTCGAAAGATCATATCTAACCACAAACGGATTATACACGCCCGACAATGGTGTCAGGAGATAGCTAAACAGCACACTGGGCCCGGATGAACTTGATTGAACTCCGACCAGGAAACTGCGTAGACACTATGCGCAAATGTTCTTTACTTTCTGGATGGCCCACGTATATACAGTGTAGAATGACCATAATGCAGCAGTCAGAGCCAGAAGTTCATTGCCACGGGCAAATTCGAAAAGAAAAAAGAAAACAAAAATGTTGACTACGTCATCCTCACCTTGAAATAAGTCCTTGAGTAATAATCTCCACTGTTCCGGGATGTTAAATGGCAAATCGTCATTGCAACATTTATGAGCAAACTTTGTGATAAACTCTCCGTAAATAAAATACTCCATTTGGTAGATGCAGTGGCTAGAATGGTATCCTTAATCCATTTTGGTATGAAACTTCCTTGTGCAATAGTCCTGGCAACTGTAGTGATAGCCGATTCAGAACGAATGGAATACCTGTGTTCTGACATCCTAACCTCAAGAGTACGCATGGTGGATCCTATATACATTTTGTCAGTTTCAGAAGGTAGTGTTGATTCCAGAGGTATAGAGTATACCCTATGCTTATTGATGGGCTGCATTGGGTCCCTGTGGTTTTTGATTAATGAGAAGATGTTCTTGGTTCGAAATCTGAAGTCGAAATTATATTTTCTACAAGTCCAATTATATTTTCTACAAGTCCAATTATATTTTCTACAAAAGTTCTTAACAATAACGACAATGGGAAGCAGATAGTCAATTGAGCCACAAAACGGGGAACATGCACATCACGTTGTAAGGAGGAGAAAGATAGCCGTTAAAATCACGAACTAATTTGTAAAAATCTTTATGAGAGTAGCCGTGCACAATGGCAATCTGTAAAATCTTTGCCAGTTCCTTACGCCTAAGTCCAACAGAAGAAGAGTGGGTATATGCTCTTCAAATAAAAAAACGCAGGGCCGCTTATTTGGGACTACTGGGTCGAGTAGATGATTGAAGGATAATTACTGGTGCAAAAGTTGATTTTCTGTAAACAAAACTTTAACCTGTTAGTGCTTATAGTCGCGATGGAGGATAAAATCAAGAAATGGCAAATTACCATTTTCTTCCAGTTCAAAAGTAAATCGTAAAGATGAATATTGTGAGAACAATATCTCAGCAAATTATTAAAGGAGGTCCACATGATGTGGCCAAAATAGCGAGATATAATTAACGTACCTAATAAAAAACAACAAAGGTCTAAAAGAAATTTCTGTTAAAACCTTATCTTCAAGAGCCTGAAGAATTTCGGCTAAAAAAGGTGATAGGGGAGGTCCCTGCCCGTCGTTGATAAATAACACCGTCGAAACGGAAATAGCCAACCCGGTGGCGCAGTGGTCTAAGCGATGGCCTCTGATCATTCGTCCGAACGGGGTCCGGGTTCGAATCCCGGTGAGGCGTGGATGTTGTGTTTGTCTTACGGAACTGGCTCTCTCCCTTCCTTGGAACCAGTGACCCTAAATTAGGGACGGGTGACTGCTTATAGCCCATTGAGTTGCTCACGGTGGTCGTTAAACCTCCAATCAAAAAGAAACTGAAATAGGTGCGGCAAGCAACAAGCTTTTAAGGCCGACATAATAGCCTGCGCCTCAAGAGGGGAAGTACCAAAATTGTTGGCCAATTTCCTTTCAATAATGGCATGCACGGAATTCAACGGGACACTGGGAAACAGAGAAACCACGTCTAATGAAGCCAGAATGAATGGAATGCCTTGTGGGTCAAAAGCTTTAGTTCTCTCGAGTACCTGGGTATAGATTCGAACGGAAAACTTGAAAGTCAAGGTAAAAGGTGTTAAAGTCGCCGGTCCTCTTTAGTGGCTTGGTTGTATTGGCGAATCCAGAAGCGAGGAGTCGAATCGGATAGCCTGGTTTATGGAGTTTCAACTTACCAAAGATTTCAGGGACCCTAGAGGTCCAGTTGGGGGGGGGGGCATATTTGAAGAGATACATGACGAGTAAACACACCTGCTTTCGAAGCTTGCCAAGTGCAGTAATAGTGGAAACTGTGGGGTCAAACCTGATAACAGAATGTGTAATCTTACTGATGGCCTCAATCATCTTTGAGCAATTCTCTGGTTTATTCATAATGGTGATTTGCTGTGTTTTATCCGCATAAATAATGGACAAATTAGGGTTCTTGGATAAAGCCAAAAGTTGTCCCCTTTCATACTGTAGATGTTTGTTAGAAAATTGAGTGTGTCAAAAGGACCAGCAGAGGTAATTCGTGCAATAGTTTCGAGCTAAATCCTGTTCGTTCACGGGTAATGCACGTATACAGTGTTCTCTCAGCTTGGGGGATAACACGGAGGGCACGATATTGAGAATAGGATACCAATATTTAAAGCCCAGTTCTAAGGCTGCCTTCTGATTAGGGTTAAGAGGAACAGAGCTTAAATTATATGTACAAAGGTTGTGTTGAAATAAGGGGCTGGGATGGTTCATGCCTTCGCTTTAGATGGTTATTAGATGAGATGAGCGAAACAAGCCCACGCAGTTGCTTCTGTTGCAGACGCTCAACCTGTTTATAACACATTGACTTCCACACTATGAAAAAAAAATCCTTGAAGCCACGGTGTTTTATCACGAAAATAGAATAAAAACTTCGAAAACAAAACGATCCTTTCTAATTTAATGAAAATAATTTTTTTTATTGTTTTCTGTGCGTCCGTTATATGCAACTGACGAGGCGCTACAACCACGTTTTTAGAATTAAATTGTCAATATTAATTGTAACAATAAGAACATCAACAAGTAAGATTTTCACGAACCAACTGCAGGGTTTTGCCCAGGGGGCCACCCATCACGTAACATGTATGTTACAGTATGGCTGTGTGAGTTGTCTACACACCACGCGGTTCCCAAGGGAAAGAGACGTGTGAGTTATACGAGGCCCCGTTCTCAAAACTAGCGTGAGTTAAATACAACTCACGTGGCAGTTAATGTGTTAACATTGTAAAGTAAACTGTCAAACACTTACCGAACAAAATAATTTTTCGGTTGCTGTGCGTTGCTTAACGTAGAAAGAGCGATGGATTTATTTACTCAACTGACGCCACATATTTAGATGATTTTTACCTTGGATCTCGCCCTTTGGATTATTGCTATAATTATATATATATATCCAGTGCCGTTAATGCCCACCAGATGGAGACGTCTCAGTAGCTGAGCCCATCTTACATATTTATATCAGATGCTGACTGAAAAAGAAAAACATATATAGCATCGTGAATGTGAAACATATATAGCGCCGCTGTATTGTAAGGCTAACGCGCTCGGCTAGATATAGAGAGATTCGGGATTCGATTCCCCGACGGCGGCCGAATAACAATTTTTCGGTTGCTGTGCGTTGCTTAACGTGGAAAGAGCGATGGATTTATTTACTCAAATATTTAGGTGATGTTCACCTTACCGAACAGGATTGGACGAGTGGCTTGAACAAACCATCTGTATGCCAGATACGTCTTCCTCTTCAGATAATCTAGACGTTCCCATATTTCATTGCATCTCGCCTTCGGTTCATTTCTTCTGTTGAAACTGTTATCTATATAGTTATATGAAATATACACTGAGATGCCAGTTAATTGAGTTCACCTTGCCTCGTTATAAAAATGGATCAATCTAACATGAAAGACGTCATGCCAATGCGGTATAAATTAGGTAGTTCAGCTCAACGAACATCAGTTATCGTTCTATTGGTGATCGGAATGGCCAAAACAAGTTATCTGGGCGATTTTGAACGTGACGTGAGAGTTGACTCCAGGCATGCTCATTCGAGCATCTCGCAAACGGCCGAACTTCTTTGGGTCTTTTATGGACAACTGTAAGGATTTATCACGAAGGGTGCGATACGCAAAAAATTTAGAACAGTCTGCGAACCTTGTGACGTATATTCTAATTTAACTTTCATTTTTAGTTCCTTTTCCTACGTAAATTTGATTTTTTCTCTCTTTTATACTTTCCAAACTTAACGTTATGTCTTTTCCCTCAAACGAGAATACTGTTGGCAACACCCTGAGGTCGGAGCAAGAGTGACGTATGTGTGGCCGGATAAGAACGATAGATAAAAAGGCAATGCAGCAGTTGTTTAAAGGTGGGTTGTGAATGTGAATGTTAATACTCCTTTTTGATACACGACTGTTTAATTATCGTTCAAGTATTATTGAAGACTACGTGTTATAATTTAATGAAAGTGTTGTTTCGCAGTTAGATATTTTGGTGGATATTAACTCAAGTTCCGCTGTTGTGTTTCATACTTAATTATCATCGTGAATATAAACCCACGCTTAGCTGATTTTACCGTGTTGAACAGTAATAAAGGATTAGCTGTAAGTAATTTTTTTAAGTGAACAGTAATAAAGGATTAGCTGTAAGTAAAACCTCTTGAGCTTTAATTGAGTAACTCGCATTTCGCTGTAGGTGAAGATTTGATTTATGTAGTGTTTGTTCTATTGGGTTGTCGGAAAAGTCATGATGTATTTTAGCCATGTTTCGCAAAGGTCGTTTATTGATAAAAAGAACAAAGGTCACTCAATGATATAATGCCCGTTTTGTTCGATAACCTTCTGCCATCTTTCAGTGAGCTGCAGAATGCCTCGTTCATAGAAGGACCTGTCTTTCGTGGTGAAAAACTTTACAAGGTGCTGATTTACAGCCTCATCTGAATTGAACGTTATACCACGCAAGGACTTTTGAAGAGAGCGAAACAAGTAGAAGTCTGACGGCGCAAAGTCAGGCGAGTATGCTGGGTGTGGCAACACATCCCACCCAAGCTCCAATAATTTTTGGCGGGTGATCAAACTTGTGTGTGGTCTCCGTGTTGTCGTGATGGAACACAACACCTTTACGATGAACGAGCTCTGGACGTTTCTGGATGATGGATTCGTTCAAACTGTCCAATTGCCGACAGTACAAATTCGAATTTATTATTTGGTTCCATGGTAGGAGCGCAAAAAACATGACACCTTTAAAATCCCACCACACTGAGACCAGAACCTTCCGCTGATGAATGTCTGCTTTCGATGTTGTTTGAGGTGAAGCAGCACGTCGGGACCAAGACCGTTTGCGCAGCACATTGTTGTACACAATCCACTTTTCGTCACCGGTTATCAGTCGCTTCAAAAAAGGATCGTTTTCCTCACCTTTAATGACCATATCGCAGATGTTTATACGCGCCGTCAATTGAGCTTTTTTGATTTCATGAGGAACCCACACATCAAGCTTGCTTACGTATCCCAGCTTCTTCAGGTGGTCGTGAACGCTTGAATGATGGATCTGCAATGTGTCTGCAATCTCTCGTGTCGTGTAACGTGGGTTTGACTCGATCAATGCTTTGATTTGGTCGTCATTAACCTCGGTGGGCCTCCACGACCGAGGAGCATCGTTGAGGTCAAAATTACCAGCACGGAATTTTGCAAACCACCGCTGGCACTGATGTTCTTGTAGAGAATTAACCCCGAACACTTTACACAACTTTTCACAAGCTTGACGCGCGTTCTTCCCTTTACGGAAGTAAAACAGTAAAATATGGCGAAAATGCACAGTTTGGTCTTCCATCTTCAACTTGATGTCAAATCTCCGCAAATCAACCAAAGCGCTCACTATTTCTTTTAGACTGCAGCTAGAACTGGCACCTATCGAATGCCATAGCGATAACAGAGCTGTGCATGCCTCTAGTACTTCCAAAATCACCCAACCGCTATCAGGTGCCAAAATACGTCATGACGTTTCCGGCAACCCAATAGATCACTCGGTAGCGTGCCTTACTGGCGCCCAAGCTATACCGGGCTTGATCCCCACTAGGGGCAAAGAGAAAGGATTACTTCGTACGTCAGGGAAAAAAATCCCTGCTAAAAGGATTGAAAATGTCAAAATCGATATTTTTTAAAACCTCGGGAAATTTCTGTATAAAAACGGAAAAACCAGAAACTGACTTGAAAAAACGGAATTAGTGACAACAGAGAATTTGTGGTCAGTCGTGATTAGTACCTTCAAAAAATGGTCAGAAGAGAGAAACCACGAACTTCCGGCAAGATGTGGGCAGACCACTGCTCATTGATGCCAGGGGTCAGCGAAGGCTATCTCATATGGTACGATCCAACAGAAGAGATACTGTGGTTCAACTTTGCAGTAATTTTAATGCTGTTGACGTTAGTAATGTGTCACAACATACAGTACATAGAACCCTTCTAAAAAGTAGGCCGCCTGTGCTAACCTCGCTTCACTGTCGAAAGCGCCTACAACGGGCACTCAAGCATCCAAATCGGACTTGGAATGACTAGTAGAAAATCGTCTGGTCCGATGAATCTCGTTTCCTGCTGCACCATGTGGACGACCAGGTAATTGTGCTTTGTTTACCTGGGGAGTGTTGGCACCTGGATGCATCGTGAGACGAAAACAAGCCGGCGGAAGAAGTGTAATGCTTTTGGAAATATTGCAGACCTGATATATCCTTTCATGGAAACGGTATTTTCCTCTAGTAGCGCCTTCCTTCAGAAGGTTAGTGTGCCATTTCACACTCCCCTGAATGTTTGAGAATGGTTCGTGGAACATGAGCCATTGTCGAACATTGTCCTAGTTATCAAATTCTCCAGAAATCAATCCAATCGAGCATGTGCCGTTTGTGTTGGAACAGCGAATCCGATCTCCGGCGTCTCACCCACGTGACTTACAAGATTTAAAGGCTCTTCTGGTAACCTGTTGATACCAGACCCCATAGCCGAAAGTTCCTGGCCAGTCTGCAACAGAAAACATGGTGCCATAAAAAAAAAATCTGCGGATGGTCACCAGGCAAAATAACTACTAGATACAAAAAAACAATGAAAATTTGACCAGGTAGAAATTAAAAAAAAAAAAAAAAAAAAAAAAAAGAACTGACCACCTTACATCTCTCTCTCTCTTCTAAAAAAAAGTAACTACCGCCGCCGCTGTTTTAGAAATTTTGCGACACTCGCGCTTTGCTAGCTCGCAGCACAAAAAAAGTATTGAACACAAAAATATGAAATTTACATCGTTTGTAGATAATTGTTTGAAAAACATTCTGAAATAAACCGTTTTTCGATTCTGGCGATACTGCAAGAGTTATTGTATTTCGAAATTAAGGTAAATAAAGTGCTATCAGTTGGCGTTCCGGACACACTAACAGCCGAAACTTTGTAGGCAGGTAGGGTCATGAACAAATTTTCGCACCTCCTCGCCTTTTTTTTTTTTTTTTTTGAATTTCGATTTAGTTTACAAGAAATTAAATTTTTAAATTTCACAAAATTCTCCATTTCGCGATGGGATCCATTTAAAAAATGGGTATATGGCAAACTATAAATCACAACGCATTTAAACTTTTACAGCATAAACTCACAACTATCATCCCTCTTTTAAAAAAAAAATTAAGAAAAAGCATTTTTTTTATTTTTAAGCATGTTTTAAAGTGGCAAAGGAAAGGGACGAACGGCTTCCTCTGTCTTCAACGGTAACCACATAGGATTGATTGTTCTGGTCCCTTGACTTGCTGCCATGGTGACGCAGTCATTTTTAGCACTCTCTTCTCATTTGGTGA
Source organism: Macrothele yani (assembly GCA_039090855.1). Lineage (NCBI taxonomy): Eukaryota > Metazoa > Arthropoda > Arachnida > Araneae > Macrothelidae > Macrothele > Macrothele yani. The sequence continues at coordinate 14,824,178 of CM077011.1, read as the reverse complement.
AAGAAAAGGCTAAAATCAAACTGGTAATGACGCAATGCTTAATGACATCGCGACGCTTTTAAAGTTCGGCATTTTCCGCCGGCATAAAATCAAATAAAATAAAAATCATGGCTATGGAACATTTCTGTGCTTGAAATTTTCGCGAATTGTTCGACTACTTCTACATGACATGGAGATTTGAAAATTGCATGCTGATAGTTGTGACGTATATTCTAAATTAACTTTCCTTTTTAGTTTTTTTCCCTATGTAAATTTTGAGTTTGTTCTCAGTTGTACTTCACACTTAACGTGATATCTTCTCTCTCAAACGAATACTGTTGGCAACAATATTGAGATAGAATGAACGTGACGTATGCCTGTTATGAAATAAGAACCAGAGATAAAAACTACGAGATAACAGTTGCTAGTGTGGAGTGTGGAATATGGATGTGGTTGACTCTGATTTGTTAAGTAAAATGCGAAGTGCTATGATGTATTGGTGAAAACATCTGGAATAAAGCCAATTTCCGTTAAGTTTGACTTCTGTTTAAATGTTTCGTCTGGCCGTTAAACTTTAATTTAAGAACTATATTTCATCGTATGGTTATGTTTTTAAAATAGCTTAAGAAGAGCGACAAAGAATTAGTACGAAAAGACATTACGTTATATAGTCCTTAAGGTCCGGATAGCCGCCCCGGTGGCGCAGTGGTCTAAGGCGATGGCCTCTGATCATTCGTCCGAAAGTGGTCCGGGTTCGAATCCTGGTGAGGCATGGATGTTGTGTTTGTCTTACGGCACTGGCTCTCTCCCGACCCTAAATTAGGGACGGGCGACTGCTTATAGCCCATTGAGTTGCTCACGGCGGTCGTTAAACAATAAAAAAAAAAAAAAAAAAAAAAAAAAAGGTCCGGATGAATAAACGAAGTCTAAAAACGAAACAGTTCAAAAAGGAGGCTTAGCTTTACTGTTCAAAATGCTGATAGGTTTCAAGATAATTATCCCAGAAACGTTGAAATGTTTTAAAATTTAGGGGCACCAAAGACTAATCCGTTTTACGTCAAACCATGTGCATTGACGTCACGACCCTGTTCTAAATCGTGAAACAGTTACGGATCTTAAATTACTTTTCTTTCCCTTAATTACTTTTCCTTTCTTTAATTTTATGTTCAAGAAATTATAGATTCACCGTTCGGAGAACGGGTATAACTGCTAGCATTTCAAAAATGTCTAACCCAGGTACTACAGCAATTGAGATGATAACTAGGATCAAGAACACTCCGGTCTCTGAACCTCAAATTTTGCCACCATTTCTAAGATGAAACAAAAATTTATGGAATAAAATTATATTTAACAACAATAAAGCGCAGAGGCATCCCTAGAAAAATATCACGATTACAGGAGAAATCTTTGCTCCGTCCTACTTCCATTTTTGGAAATTTTTTCTCAATTTTCAATCACAAATATAAACATTTATGTAATTAAATGATGATTAAACAATAATAGAGTTATACAGTGCGTAGAAAAAAGCTGCCTTTAACTTCCGTTGTCGAAATTTTTGCATCCATTTTACGATTACGGGACAAATTTTCTCTCCGCCTAACTTTTGTTTTCAAAAAATTTTCCTCGATTACCAATCTTAAAAACAAACCTTTATTTAATAAAATGATATATATCGACCATACAGAGAAGAGGGAGCATCGCGCGGAAAAGAAGTTTTGATTACAGGGCTTAACCTAACTTCCGTTTTCGGATATTGTTGCCTCCATTTTCAAACCGAAAGACAAACATTAATGCAATAAAGTGATATTTAGCAACAATACCAGACAATCCTCTCTTGGAACATAGAGGGAACATCGCGAGAGAAAAAACAAACGATTACGAGAGAAATCTTCATTCCGTCTAACTTCCGTTTTCGGAAATTTTGCAAAACTGAAAACTTGCATCTATAATCGGAAGTCTGCAAGAGGATTCAATGGGTTTCTGAAATCATTTTTATCTGCAAATAAATCTGTGACGAACTTCGTCCGTCACCACTATTCTGCTACGGAGCTACTAGATACCAAAAGACACCATTAGAAGTCTTGTAGTGTCCATGCGTAGCTGGTAAAATACGTTTTGGTGGCATATGGTAGATCAACATCACATCAGCCAGCTGATCATGTTTTGGCTGTTCCGTAGTTTTTTTGTACAGTTCACCACATATCGGACAGAGTCGCGAATGGAGGGGGAGGAAGAGCCGATGGCCATGTCTCCATATTCAGTGTCTGTACGGTAGATCATTCGCTCAACACTCAGATATTCGGCATTTTCATTAGCTTTCCACCGTTAAACGCTTCTGTAAAGGTGAGTAAAATGGTTACGATCTTGCAACTTTCTATTAACACACAAAGAGCCACGGCCCAGATTGGCGAAATAATCTTTCGAGAAAACTGCCGTTCTGTATTGGGATAAAGCTTTTTCAACCCTTCTTCTCGTATAGCTGCTCTAAGCTCTCCACTTAACTTTCTTCCACGTAGAGCTGAAGTTTTTGTTTGCGAGTGCGGGCGCTAATTTTCTGACTACCTTTCTTTCTTTCAAGGCACTTCTTAATCTCCTAAAGTGGTTTCTTCTTCCAGGGATTTAATGTTATTCGTGTGTGGCATAATTTGGTTTAATTTAATTTATCTTGACAAGAAGACTTCTGCCTTTCGTGGAGTCTTGTCACTCTCCACTCCTTCTACCCAGGTACCGTAAATTTTCTTTCGGAACAATTATTTGCTTAATGAATTCCGTTACTTACCTTTTTCTCATATGATACAACTAACGCATATTAAACACATAACTGTATTTAAACCACCAAATTTCATCGGTTTCAGGTAATAATCTCACAAAGATGTGCATAAAATTATATCAGACAACGTCACTGAGTTTTGGGATGAATTAATTTTTTGAGTCGGACGAATGTATGAAAAAAAATGCGTGATAATCACCGAACATTTATTGGCATGTTGAGCCTCGTAACTCAGGTTTTGGGATGAGTAACAAAATGTTGATCCGAAGCAAAATGTTTTTCAGTAGGCCTTTCTGGAACGGGAATATGATCACTTCGTCCGACTAGCGAAAAAACTGTGCTTCAGTAGAAGCACAAAAATGCGTGTAAATATTGGGCATAGTGACTGGTATCCCCCGCACGCAGAAGAAAATCTTTCAGTCGTTATTTTAAAAGCGATGTTTTGTGTTCAAATGCAAATATGCATTTGCGCTTAACAGCGACGGACTCTCTTGGGTAGAAAACTAAAGCAGATAACATGAGCAAACTGTTGTGCATAGTGAATGGCATCTGGTGCACAGAGAATCTTTTCAATCGGATTTTCAGGAGCAGAGACATCGAAGAAAACGTAATGTTGTACCTTTACTCCCGCTAGTGAAAAGACTGTACATTAAGCAAAACTACGCTGGTGTGCAAAAATTAAGGACGAAGAGGAGAAATTATCATAAGAGCGGAACGAGCAGGCAGAACGGACCGAAAAACCACTCAGGAGATAGACTAGGGTCCGGTACGGTAGGGCATGCGCATATATGCAGCATGACGTAGGGAAGGGGGAAGTGTCTGAAGGGTATAGAGCACACGGGCGGTGTACGCTCAGCAATTCGGTGAAAGCTATTGCGTGGTGTACATCGGTTTGAACGACGTCGAGTTGCTGCCATCGTGTGATATGGCCAACAGGCAATCCAGTTGACGACATCGGGATGTCTTTACCCGAGGTCGTGTAATTGGGAAGTTGGAAGAAGGTCGAAGTGTGACTAGTGTGGCCGAGGAGTTCGGGATCGCTCACAGCATCGTTTCACGAGCTTGGAGAGCATTTCAAACGACAGGAACAGCTGTTCGAGAGTTTAGCCGTGGTCATCCACGAGCAACCACGGCGGCGGACGACCGGTATATTGTCCTACAGGCGAGAAGAGACAGACGGCAAACAGCGGGAGAAATCGCAAGGCACATGCAACAGACAACTGGACGTCCGTTATCGCGTTTTACCGTGGCCAGGAGGCTGCACAAAGGTGGTCTATTTGCACGACGACCAGTACGGTGTGTGCCATTAACGCCTGCTCATCGGAGACGGCAGTTTATGTGGTGCCGGGAACGCAAGAACTGGACACATCAGCAATGGGGTCGAGTTCTCTTTACGGATGAGAGCCGATTTAGTCTGACGAGCGATTCTGGACGTATACACATCTGGAGAGAGCAGGGAACACGCAATCACACCTCCAACATCATCGAAAGGGACCGGTTTGGAGGTGGCGGAGTTCTCGTTTTGGGTGGTATCATGCTTGGTAGCCGTACTGACCTCCACATCTTCCAAGGAGGTTCAGTCACTGATGTCCGCTACTGTACCAAGGTTCTCCTGCCTCACGTGCGTCTCTTTAGAGGTGCTGTGGGTTCTGAGTTACTCTTCATGGACGACAACGCTACACCTCACCGTACAGTGGCTGTCGCAGAGCTGTTGGAGAGTGAAGATATTCAACGCATGGATTGGCCCGCAAAGTCCCCGGATCTAAATCCAATCGAACACGTGTGGGACCTTCTAGAGAGACGCTTGGCAGCTCGTCACCAGCCGCCAGCAACGATTCCGCAGCTGCGATTGGCGCTACAAGAGGAATGGGCCGCGATGCCTCAATAGCTCCTTGACAACCTCGTCCTCAGCATGGACAGACGTTGTAAATCCTGCAACGCAGTCAGGGGTGATAATATCCCCTACTAAAGAGTGGATTTTTCTTGGCAGCCGCCTGTCACATGAACGTTTCTGTCTTCTGTCCAGTTGTGCTCGAAGCTACCTTTTCAATAAAGTGCCTTTGCATCCTTTGGATTCCTGGTTTGGACGGTTTTGCTCACTTGTCCCATTGTAACATCACAGACACTCGATCACAACACAAAACATTTATTTCTTTACACAAAAAAATAAACTGGAATACACTCCGCGCTACAAACTGAACTTGTTATCTTAGCCAAAGCTCGGCATGTCCTCCTCCTTCAATATCTCTCTCGCAACTCTCCTCATCGCTCACCACACGCTCAAGTCATTAAATGTCAATGTATCCTTCCGCACTTTTGTGCGTGGAAGTCGTACTTTACACCATATTATTACGTCTTGGGGATCTTATGGTATGATCTGAGTCGATATGGAACACTTCTGCACGACGTTACATTTCGAAAAACCGTCTCGTCCTTAATTTTTGCACACCAGTGTAATAGTAGTATATCTGTTTAACGGTACCACAGAACGTAGTTAAATAAGGAATTTTAAGCTTTCGCCACAAACGTGAGGCTTCGCCAGGCTAAGTAACAGATAATAGTAAGCTGAGACAAAACACACAGTTCACAGCGCTCAAATATCGGAAGACTAAATTCAAAATGGTAAACAGTAGAATATAAGAAAAGTATGCTCGCTCGTGCTTTCTGCATGGAGACACGATTCCTCAGAATACTAGCGGTTCTGGATATCTAGCATCATGCGCCAGATGTGTGGTAAATCAATGGAAGTTTCTTCATTACATGCGGTGGAGTTTGTTAAAATCTCTATGGCTTCTCGGTAGACTGTCCCTTGGTCGTTGTAAAAGAGACCAGCTTCTGGGTACCTTGCCATTCCTTTGTAGCGCAGTGGTTATTGACCTCCCTAGCAAGAGCAGTGGTGATTCTAGCATGGGCTGCGTCACGCTTATGTTCCTGTAGCTTCTGCTTGAATGAACTCTTTGTCATGCCAATATAGCATTTAGAAGCTCCATCTGGGTACTTAAGGGGTACGGCGTACTCTCCTGGGTCCATAAGATTCATGTCTGGGGGCTTCCTTGAGGTAAGTATGGACGAGATAAAGGAAGGAGCTTTTATACCCATGCCACAACAGAGCTTCTTGAGAGCATTCCTAAGAAAAAAGGTATAACCTGGTATGTAAGGGCAGGATCCCAGATAGCGTAACTGTTTCAGGGTCGCCGTAGGTGGGTTGAAGAAGTCTGCCTCTGCCCGGCGTTTGTGGCAAAAGCTTGCTATTCCTTATTTAATAATGTTCCGTGTACCATTAAACAGATTAACTACTACATATTAGCTTTGCTTATCATTGGTGGACCATACCCATACTTATTTCTATAGACTGTACATTATTTGATGTGGAAAATATTCTTCAATATATGCAAAATATTCTTCGCAGTAAAGGGTGCTCAACCCGAAAAAGGATTTTTCGAAATGGAATTTTTAAAAGTGAAGATAGTTTCAAATACAAATACATACTAACAAATTCTAGCAGTAGAAGTGTGCATTATGAAAGAGCAGAAAATACTAGTATACCAGAAAATGTTCCGACGCGACAAAAAAAAAAAAAAAAAAAAGATTGATCTCGGTGTGACGTGTGCAAAGGTATGTTGCCTACAGGAAATCAAAGTGATACAATAGGCATATATTTCTGTTGATTCCCCCCCCCCAAAAGAAGTGTACAGCGTTTTAGTATTTGGTGAGCTACAGTTTAAGCTACTGACAGTTGCATCTTTACGTGCTTAACTAAGTTCTTAGCTAAATGTTATTAGAAAACTACGTAAAATAAACAGGGATTATGAGCATAAATTCTGGGCAGCTGATGACTCAAAACGGGTATATGGTCCGATGAATCCTCATTTACATTATTCCCAATAGTAGGTCGAGTTTATATTAGGTGTACAAATAAGTTTTAAAGCGTTTTAAGACAACGCAACATGTAATTTGAGAGAAAACAACAATACCTTTACGAATCAAAATATGCGCAGTCATTATCTATCACTTTCCGTCATCGGTCGGGCAGCTGACGGATTTCAGTCATGAACAATACTTCATCGTGTGACGTGATGAAGTCGTCACCCCACTTTTGCACTTCGTCACATGTCCAGAACCGTACAGCAGACAAACCATGTTGCATCGATCGGAACAAATGATAGTCTGAAGTGGTTATGTCGGGACTATATGCCGGGTGCTCCAAAACTTCCCAGCCAAGCGTCAATAACGTTCCCTTGACCAATTTCGCGACATGCGGTTTAGCGGTTGTAATGCAGTAATTTCACGGGACGCAATCCTTTGCCTGTGAAAGGACGTTTCCGGCAAATTTCCTGGTCCAATCGCAGCAATTGTTGCTTGTGATCAGCAGTAACAATTTGACACTGTTCCAGTAGTTCATAAAACAGTACACCCTTCATATCCCACCAGACGCACAACAGCACTTTCTTGGAGTGAATGTTGCGGTGTCGAAGTAGTTGCTTCACAGGGGTCTACTCCGTGTTTTTTGCGTTTGGGATTGTCGTACCATATCCACTTTTCATCACCCGTAACGAGTTTCGATTTTCCACAGGAAAGACTTTCTGTGTTGTTTATTCAACGGATTCAAACACTTCATGACACCCTGATCCATGTTTCTCTGGCTCAGCATGTAAGAAACGCAGCTCCCCACCACTACACTTGCTTTGATTTAAAAAGGTTTTGGAACTTTTTGTTATTAAAGAAAAATGTCAAAAATGTGAATTTCTACTCAGATATTTTTTTGTCAGATTACGTTCAGAAAATGGAAATGAACCTCAAGACTCAAGAGTTATATGTACTTCATATAGTTAATGTAAATTATAAATTTCATTTGTAACTTAATAAGTATGGGTATATTTTTTGAAAATTATTCTTCAGTTTGTTTTCATTAAACACAGATTTTAAATTTTGCTTCAATTAAAAACTTTTCATTTTAAGTAGAAGTATTTTCTTTCCCATTTTTTCTTATAATTATTCTTATATGAAGGATTCGAGAACATTTTAAGATTCGGATTCGAGAAAATTTAGGATTCGTCCTACCTCTAAGTAAAACATATTGTTGAGTAGCCATGAAATTAGCAATTGTTGCGTCATATCAGAGAACAGCATTCAAAATCAGATTTCAAAAAAGGTTTTGACTACTTCCGTTACCCATTTCCGTTACATCGAAATTTTATGCATGGGATCGACTTGACTGCTGCCAGAAAAAATGCATTAGCATAACAAAAAACCAAAAAAACAAACAAACTTAAATTAAGTCATTATATGCCGAACAGCGGGACTGCATTTCCAGTTTTGTTTTGTGTGTGTGTGGTGTGTGTGTGTGGGGGGGGGGGCTGAATGTGCGTTTCCTGCGCTAGGAACAACGGGAATATTTTGCTGCGCTTTTATGTAGAGGTAAACCTCTTCGTAGAGGTAAATGTCTTCGTTCGCAGAGGCACCTCCGAACATGGTGAGCACACTTTTGCATTGACAGATGATATTTTAATCACTCCCCGCATAGTAACCCCTGATGAGATTTCCGGTATAACTCATTACTTTTGCAAGAGTCTAGCCTCTCCACCTTATCGATTTTCTTCGAGGACGAGTGAAATTTGTTTTTAAACCCGGCCTTGACGCCTCTGTAAGTTATTACCTGTCCTCAAATGAGGGTGAGAGAGCGACGTTAGCAAGGAACGCCAGAATTTAACGTTGAAGAATTACCAAACGAACGTCCAAGTGTCGTTTTGGCAAGAACATGAATCTTAATGTGTGCACCAGAACACACACACACACACACACACACACACAGTTTGTTGTATAAAAAAAAACACAAAGAAATTCGAATTTTATGAGTTGCGCTAACCATGACACAAATCTTTTTCTGAAAATCAAATAATAAATCGATGTACAAAATCTATAGTTTGAAACTTCAGCAAAACAAGAACGTCAAACTGATCGCGACAAAGTTTTCATTCCATCAATAGGTAAACACAGAAATGTACACTTTGACGTGCACAGTGCGTCAAAGAATTTTTAAAACTGGGTCTGTAAAATGAAATAGAAACAAGAAATTATAATTTGTTTTGGTTTGTTATTTAAAATAAATCCCTCCGGCTTCAATACACTTGTTACAGCGATTTAATAATGATTCGAATGCCGGTTCCAATTCACTTTGCGGAATTACCTCCAAAGCACGCGTCGAAATTGTTTGTATGGTCGAAATATCATAAAAAAAAAAAACATCCTTTTAACGTCATTTTAAATTTTGGCAATAAAGAAAAGTCGCAGGATGCTAAATCAGACTAATACGGTGGATTATTCAACACACAGACGTTATTTTTCGCCAAAAATCCACGAACAAGAAGTGAGGTGTGACTGGGTGCATTATCGTGCAACAAACACCAACTGTTTTCATCTCGATATTCTGGACGAATGCGAGGAATTCTGCCCATCAAAAACGCCTCAAAGCATTTAAATAAAACTCACCAGTAATTGTTTGTCCACTTGGAACAAATTCTTTGTGGATAAATACCCTTACTATCGAAGAATGTAATGAGCATTGTTTTGATTTTCGATGGAACTTTTCTTGTTTTTTTGGCTTGTGGGGAGTTTTTTGACTTCCATTTCGCACTTTGTCGCTTTGTTTTAGGATCATATTGAAAGCGCCATGTTTCATCACCAGTAACAATCGATTTTAAGAAGTTCGGATCATTTTCAGCGGCTGAAAGGATATCTCTGCAATGTGCACTTCTCCTTGATTTTTGTTCATTGGTTAACGTGTGTGGAACAAATTTAGCACAGACTTTTGTTTTGCCCAAATCTTTATGCAGGATGGTTCGAATCATTTCTTTGTTGATGTTTAAAGACTCTTCCATCATTCTTAGTGACGCACGTCGATTGTTTACCACGAAATCACGCACTTTTTCATTAATCTCAGGTGTCCTAGATGAACTTGGTCTTCCAGTATGCTTATCATCTTTTAGCGTCTCTCTTCCGTCCAAAAAACGTTTGTGCCACAGGAAAACATTGATCTACTTAAACAAAACTCACCGTAAATTTGTTTCATCATTTGTACGTTTCCGAGGCACTTTTACCAAGTTTTGCGTTAAATTTAATAACAGCCCTTTGTTCCATCTTAATAACTCAAAATGAAAAAAAAATTACTTCCCTAATGAACGGCCGTTTCGTTTGAGTTACTTCCCTAATGAACGGCCGTTTCGTTTGAGTTACTGTGAAGTACTTTTGGCAGAAAGCAAGCAGATGGTCATGGTATATAACACATTCGCGATTACACTGGTGGCGCCACCGTAGGCCGAAATCTAGCGCCAGTCTTAAAAATTCTTTGACGCACTGTGTATATCTCTAAATCAACCTTCCTTTTTGAGCATCTGTTCCTATGTAAGTTATTTTATTTCTCAGTTAGATTTTCTTTCAGAACGGCACGTCAAAACCTCCGAATTTCCTTCTTTCTTTTGGCAATGATTGACAGTGAGTCAAAAAAAAAAAAAAAAAAAAAAGCCACGCCCAATGTAAAGGTGTATGTATACATAAGACGATATACTGACTGAAGTAAGGCGGTATCTTTTCTTGAGGATCTCTATGTCGAACGAGTGTTAAAGTGCTACCCAGGAAGTTGATAATATGATTCAGCGTACGTGACTGTTATACACAGCTCCTCATTTAGAATGCCAAACTTTAAAGGAATGCACGAAATAAGACAAAACTTAACTCTGTAGAAAATGATTTTTGTCTTTTACTCGTTATCAAGGAAAGTTCTTAAATAATGGAAGCCCTTAGTCATTTTTGTGTGATTTTTAATATTTCTTTCTAATGTGTGATTTAAGTGAATATACGATCATATACTACCGTATTATTATCACACGGAGACCTTTATGTCTTCAAATAATCTTTATTTACAGAAAATGTAATATTAGTGCTGACCTATGGTTTTCATGACGGCCTGCGGTCTTTGTGAATACTCTCTACTAGGTTTTTATACACAGTCGAGTCACATTATTGTGACCACCTCCTACTTTTGACGTCAACAGCGCGTAGCCAATGAAAGAAGGTGCGTGTCGTGAGCTGGCTTGGAGGGTATATAAGGTGAGCTTGTAGGCATTCTGAAAACATATGGACCGCGGGGGCCTACTTTCGTGACTGCCACGGAAAAGGCCTCAGGTTCGATCCTAAGCAGGTACGAACGTTCGATCCACTAAATATCCGCCGTGCGTAGGATGGGCACGTTAAGCCGTCTGACTCCGGGTACTGGCCCCCCTGTAAGAAATAAGGGCGTCTTCCTCCCCCCTTTCTACTTCGCTTCCGTGTCACTTTCCTATCGGGCACTCTAGCCCAAATCTTCTAGCTTCCTATTTCTAAGGGTTGTTTAAGACATGGGATCAGACACTCCCTTCCTAAAATCCTCAACATATGATCATCATGATCTGAAAACATATCACTCGTTGCTGTCATGGATAAAAGGAGCGATTTATCAGATTTGCAAAAACGGATGGCTTTCGGACCAAGGGTGGCAGTATTTCTGAAACAGCGCACTTTGTAAACCGTTCGCGTGCTGCGGTGGCTAAAGTGTATCGTTAGAACAAAATTAGCAACTTTTCTCAAAATAAAATGTTTATTATACATCGACTACAGTTTCGCAGAGCGTTTGGCTCGGGACGAATGGAGCGTAAACATTGAAATCATTGTGACATCATCAGAATTCTGACGGTCACGGATTTTGGGGAGTTGTTTCCACGCGCTTGAAAGAAATGTAGTCGACGTCATGTTGTTAACAAGGCATAACGAGTTCCAGTATATGTGGGAAGCTTCTAATACACTGCCGGACAATTGCTAAGGGCGGATGACAATAGGAACGATAGCAACCATAAAATGGAAGGCAGGAAAATGTGGAAATTAGCATAAGAGACGGATGGGATGTTCCAGAACAACAATACGACGTGTCACGCAGCTAGAAATGTCCCAGAGTGGTTGGAATAGCAGAATGAAGACTTCAAAGTACTTCCCTAGCCTCCTAATTCCCCATACGTAAACCCAGTTCAGCATCTGTTGGACCACCTCGACCGTGTTGCTCGCTCAGTGGATCCTCCCCCACGCACTCTCCAGCAGCTGTCAGATGCACTGCAGTCAGCATGGCTTCACATACCTGTGAACACTTTCCAGCACCTTATTGAGTCACTCCCAGCCCATCTAGCTGCTGTCCACCCTGTAAATGGCGGTTACTCTGGATATTAGCTAGTGGTCACAATAATGCGACTGGGCCATGTATAACAAAACGATCAGAATGATATGGTGCGTTATCTTACTGGTAGAGGTTTGGGCCTTCCCCAAAGTACTGCGACAACGTTGGTATCTACACTACTGGCCACCCAAAATGCAACACCAAGAAGGACACGAGATAGCAAAGCCAGATTTTTACTGGACACATAACAACAGATACAAAGATGAAACGATTGAGCTTATAGACCCGTGCGACTTGCGGAACACGCAGACATCAATAGTTCGTGTGGCCCCCATGGCTGGCAATAACGGCCGCTACACGCTGCGGCATCGAACGAAAGAGGCTTTGGATGTGGGCTTGGGGTATGTCGGTCCAGGCTGCTTCCACACGTTGCCACAGTTCATGAGGCGTAGGCGCGGGTGGTGCTTGCCGGGCCACTCGGTTGCCGATCAGCGACCAGGCGTGTTCGATGGGCGACATATCGGTAGAACAGGCGGGCCACGGCAGCAGTGACACCTGGTGGGCCGTGAAGAATTGTTGCACGATGCGTGCCACGTTCGGGAGTGCATTGTTCTGTTGAAACGTGGCCGCCGGCAGGTCCTGCAAGTAAGGGAGGACTACAGGCTCCAAAACATCGGAGATGGTGCGGTGGCTGTTGAGTGTACCAGCGATGCGTACCAGAGGGGTGGTGTCATATCCAATTGCGCTCCAAACCATAACGCCAGGTGACTGACCGGTATGGCGATGCATAATGCAGGCGTCATACAGTCTCTCGCCGCGGTGCCGCCACTCGCGGATCCGACCATCGTGGTGTTGCAGGCAGAAGCGGGATTCGTCGGAGAAGGCAATGTCGTGACATTCCGTAGTCCAGGTGCGGCGTTCAACGGCCCACTGTCGCCGGTGGTGTAACGTCAATGGTAATCGGAGTAATGGGCGCCGTGCGACAAGTCCCCGCTCCTGCAGACGACGTCGAACGGTACGTGCTGAGACAGGTTGTTGCGCAACACACCCTAATTCCTGCGCTAACGTTCGTGATGTGGTGGTGCAAGCCGTCAATGCCCGCCGCACAACATGCTAGTCCTTTCGATCGGTGGTGGGCCGCGGCTGCGGCAATCACTCACGTCGGTCCGTCCGTCCCTCCTGCACCCACCGAATCCATACTAATCTCACTATGGCTGGATGTCTTCCCACACGGGTGCCGATGTCTCGGTGGGATAAACCGTTGTCGCGATAAGCCACTATTCGTCTTCTGTCGAACTCCGAAACGTGCTGGAATGACTGCCGTATTCTTCGACGAGGCGTCAGGAAGCTTCCCACGCACAGGTCCGGCAGCACAACACACTTCCACTACTTACACCCCGCCTTCTGGGCACCTTTCTTGTAGTGCTTCTCGGTGGCGTGCCGAGCTCACATAATTTGCATATGCCCTGCAATGCTAATCGTTTGCATCGCGGGCGACGCATACTGCAAATTTCAGACCAATCGGATGCTTTCTTCTTGGTGTTGCATTTTGGGTGGTCAGCAGTGTAATTATCCAGAACTTCTAGGTAGAGCTCGGGTTTCATGGTTTTGTCCAAAAAGACTAAAGGGCCCAAGCTGAATCACGAAAAAGAGTTCCACATAATCAGGCTGCCTCCACCAAATTTCATTTTCGGAACGATGCAGTCCAGAAAGTACCTTTCTCCTGGAATCTGCCCCATCCAGGAGCAGACTAATACATTGTGTACCGTGACTTGTGCTGTTTTCCACTGATGTACAATTCAAACTCTACGTTCCTTACCCCACGCTAATCGGGGTGTGGCTTTAGTGAAAGTGGTTAGCTTCTCGTGGGTTGCTGGTCGACCGTAGTAAGTCATGTCGTGCAGCGTTCTGCTCACTGTACTGGTGCTAACATCAACCCCAATAGTTTCACATAGGTTTCGTGTGACTTGCGGTAGTGTTGATTTGAATACTGAGCGGACAGTCATTTGTAGAGCTCTCCAATCACGTTTCGATAGCTTCGGACGTTCACCGGATCGTTTGTTGGCACATCCATTCCCATACATTTATATGACCAATCGCCAATCGAGGGAAGTCACGTGTGCTTATAAAAAGTCACGTATGGAGCGACTGTTTATGTGGCACCCTATTATCAATCCGCGCTGGAAATCAGTTAACTCTCTCGATAGAGGCATCACACACATCCTTCCGCTCCTGAGCCGAATGTTTTCCGAATTAACACCGACGGAATTTATGGCTGCAACTTTGCCCCGCCTTGACATGTGTGTCACCTCTGAGGTAGGGTCGTAACATACACCCCTCTCCGAGAAAGGGCTGTGACGGAATCATAGGTTTCGGTGTCAGCCGGCAAACCATGCTCCTTTGAAGTACACTATCTACCAACAAGTAATTGGACGCCCCTGCAATCCACGATATCTGTGGTCCTGTTACACGTCACGGCCGCCGCCGTTAAATATCGTGTGGGAAACAACAACGGCCGCCCCGGTGGCGCAGTGGTCTAAGTCGCTGGCGTCTGATCATTCGTCCATAAGGGGTCCGGGTTTGAATCCCGTTCAGGCATGGATGTTGTGTTTGTCTTACGGCACTGGCTCTCTCCCTTCCCTGGAACCAGTGACCCTAAATTAGGGACGGGCGACTGCTTATAGCCCATTGAGTTGCTCACGGTGGTCGTTAAACCTCCAATCAAAAAAAAAAAAAAAAAAAAACAACAACAACGCAACCAATCGCATGTCAGATGCCACGCAGTTCGGAGCTCTCTGATTTCGAGAAAGGTGTAATCGTCGGGTATCACAGAAATGGCCGATCCATACGTAACATATCCAGCTAGTAGAAGTACCCAAAATCGACAGTGGCCTACGTGATTGACAAGTGGAAGATGAGAGGTGACTGTCGGAATGTGCTCCGACCCGGCTGACCCACAAAACTGGGAGTTAGAGACCGACGGGTGCTGGCCAGAGAAATTCGGAAGAACCGCACCTAATCGATCGGCCACATCCGCGAGGAGTTTCAACAGGCATCCGGGAGTGTTCTTTCGATGAATACCATCCGTAAGGAAGCCCATCTGTTCGGTTATCATGGACGTGCTGCCGCCGACAAAGCCTTTGATCACCAAGTCCAATAGCGTTGCTCGGCTAACGTGGGGCAAAAAACGTCGACAGTGGACCGTTGAACAGTGGAAACAGGTCCTCTAGAGCGACGAATCAAGGTTCACCCTCTACCGTTCGGATAGTAGGTTCTGGGTTTGGCGTCTGCTTGAAGAACCCCTCTTGCCGGAATGTATTGTGCCAACTGTGGAGTTCGGTGGCGGTGGAATTATGCTATGGGGGTGTTTCTGCTGGTATGGCACTGGACCCTTGGTCGCAATTCCTGGTAGACTCAACGCCGAGACCTGCTGTACCATTTTGTATGACCATGCGCTTCCTACGTTGTGGCAGTTTTACGGGGTGTACCCATGTTACTTTCAGGATGACAATGCCACCTGTCATGTTGCGGGGTCCACAATGACTTGGTATGGTTACAATGGGGTTAATCGAATGGAACGGTCTGCGCAGAACCCGGACCTTAACCCTATCGATCACCTCTGGGACGAGTTGGAGCGTCGACTTAAGGGGTGCCCCCACCGTGTGAAATCGGTGAAGTAACTGACATGTGTTCTCCAAGCCGAGTGGAAGAAAATACCGCTAGCCGTCGTACAACGACTGGTTGAGAGTATGCTCCGGAGGGTCGCAGCTGTAGTCGCCGCTCGTGGAGGCTCCACCAACTATTGAAGGTGAATAAACTTCGTTTTTCTTTGCTATCACAGGTGTCCAATTACTTGTTGGTAGATAGTGTAGCTTGCTGAAAAAGGTATTCCAAACGATGTGCGGAAGGAATATCACATTTTTCCGAAGAGCCCGACTGCCAGTAGATCAGTTTTCGCGAGTGTTAATATGAAAGCACAAACTTTGCAATCTTGACGTATGTTACCTCTGAGTACGTCACAAGCCTTACGAGAATACTTATACGTCACAAACACAAGCTTTACGAGAGTACAGTTGGGTCTGTGACGTGGTTCTTCGTAGGAACTAATTCACTATAAATAATGGAGTGAATGAATATTAATGGTAGCGCAGTGTACATTAATCTGGAAAGAAATTCTCTTCCAGCCCGTTCTCTCAGAAAATACTTGTCCTTCGTCGTTTTTAGGTGAATGTGGTCTACACTAAATATAACAGTGCAAACTGTATTTTGAACCATTTTGCGCAAAAGGTGTTTCCTCCTGCGTAGAAGGAAGTAGAGTGATTGATACAAAGTTAATGTTGGATAAGTGCAGTGGAATAAGAAGAGGACGCCGACAAGATAGGCGCGAACTAGTGAAACCCATCATTCCTTTGCAGGTGGGTGAAAATAGGGGAAGAAAAAAATCGTGGGGAGAGGTATTGATTCCTTTCCTTTGTGTACTGGAAGCAGGAATAAATCTCCTCTTCCGAGTCCCCCGGGAATCTCTTCTTTTAGGAAGATAAATTCCGCGAACCACTGCACCGGATGCAAAAAGCATGCGTAAACTAGAAAAGAAAGTTTGATTTTTTGTTCATAAACAGAGACTTCCAAAGATGACAAATATTCTGTCATTTCAAAACACATTCTGAAGTGACAGCTCATTTAAAGAGTCTGTTCATCATGTGCACCTTCAGTATTATCTGCACGACTGCAAATCCTTTGTCTTCAAGAAAAGTGAGGGAAAGGAAACTCTCTCTTCATTCATCCCCCCCCCCGTTGTCTTTCGTGAGTAAAATCGTTTATGTTGAATTACTTTACCAAATGCTGCCACTCTCGACTAAAAAAAAAAAAAAAAAAAAGAAAGAACCTTTTCAACCACGAAAAACGTTAGCTCTTAAATAGCAAAGTCATCACCTAACTTTTGAACATCACTTTGTTTTGCACAGCGATACGAATACAAAGGAATGTAACCCAAAGTTCGCTTGCGGGAGAGCAAAGGAAAAAAATATCTTTATCGTTTGTACAAAAACATCATTTAATCTTCCACCAATAGGATGTGAGACCTTTTCAAAAGAACAAAGATATATATACGATGTTCGTCTAACCGCTCGCCACAAAAAAAGCAATCTCAGTTTCTAAAAGTATTACTGGCAATTTTTTATATAATTTTAAGCACACAAAAAAGTTTCTTCAAAACTGACAACTTTTCCTGCTACAATTTTCCACCAAATGGAGTTCATGTATGGTTTTAGTCGTGATATCTTTGTTTATATGCAGAGTGTTTATAAACTTATGACGAAGTAAATTTCTCCATTTTTATGCCCGGGGCTGGATTCGAACCTGCAACTCTCAGCTCCGGAGCTCCGAGTGCTACCCACTATATTACACTGGCATGTGCTCTCACTGCTATGTGCCTTTATCTCACGTGCGTCCTGCGGGGCAGGCACGTCACAAACTCCTTGCGCAACTTTAAACTTTAATGTTGATAACTTTGGCTGTACACAGAATAGAAATACACTGTAAACTGCATATAAAAGCTTCATTTATAAGTTTTTATTCAATACAGCTCACGATACTAACATTCAACATGACCACCATCTTTGGTGACACATCCTGTAGGTTTTCCAAATCGAAGGAAACAATTCCTCAGTTGCTGCTCAGGGATTTCATGGATTGCTTCTGTGATCATGACCCTATAAGCTCATCTAAAGAATATGGCTTTGATGAGCAGGCAACTGTTTTGACATAACCCCATAAAAAATAGTCCAGTGGGGTCAAATCAGGTGAACAGGGTGGCGAAGCAATTAGTCCAGCCCTACCAATCCACTTGTCTGGAGAGGCATCATTTAAAATCCGTCGCACATTCGAAGCATAGTGGCAGGGTGGCGCTGTCTTGCTGAAAGAAAGAGCTATCTAAAAGTTTTAGCTGTCTTAGTTCAGGAAGGAGGAGATTCTGCAACGTTGCTAGGTAACATTTGCTACTGACTGTTGTTCCTTCAAAAGAGAAGGGACACGTCTGACACCCATTAGACTATTTTGTATGGAGTCGTGTCAAAACGTTTGTCTACTCATAAAAGCCACATTCTTTAGATGAGCTTAAGGCCATGGTCACAGATGCAATCCATGGAATCACAGAGCAGCAACTGAGGAATGTTTTCAACGAGTTGGAAAACCGATTTGTATGATGTGTCACGAAAAGATGGCGGTTATGTTGAACGTTAGAAATGTGATCTGTGTTGCATAAAAACTGTATAAAGCTTTTACATGAAGTTTACAATATGCTCCTGACATGTGTACATCCAAAGTTATTAACGTATAAAGTTGCACAACGACTTTATAAACAAGCTCTTATAAAAAGGCGGACTGAAGAGTCTTGAATCGGATAAAAACTGGCGATTCCTGGTTATATAAAATAGACAGATTGCTTGTTTAAATATCATTTTTAAAATTGGTGTCATTTAATGCTTTTAAAAGGTTACTTACTGTTCAAACTGTGTATGTGTACAGCATACGATGAAGTGTTACGGTCAATGTATGATGTAAAGGTGGCGAACAAGCAAAATAAAACCTATATAATAGACTATACGTCTGTCCTTAATGCTCTGACGTCATTCAGTACTTGCAGCGCCATCTGCTTTTATCCGATGGCCGAAATCGGAACTAAGATCACGGCTATTGCACGATACGTAAAATCAAGAAATACTGGAGAATAAAATAAAGTTAGTAAGATAAACGACTTCATCTGTGGCAACACGCACGTGCTCGAACAACTGTCTGAGACGTTTGTTCTGTTACGTAGTTGGTTATGTCGTGTTTTATTTCATTTTCTTCGGATTTAAGAGTAATTTTATTAAAAGCAATAAAATTGCAGAGTAATTTAATAAAAGGGAATCAGCGTTATTTTATTTCATAAAAATGAACAAGTAAAATTGTAAGAAAGTAACTGCAGGCGTAGTTTTGATTCACTGTGATGGAAATTAAAATAAAATTATTGGTTCCACGGAATTTTTTCTTTGTAGTACAAGATGGAAGAAGATAAATCTGTGAAAGAAAACGTCGCTTGCCGCCCCGGTGGCGCAGTGGTCTAAGCGGTGGCCTCTGATGATTTGTCCGAAAGGGGTTTAAATCCCGGTGAGGCATGGATGTTCTGTTTGTCTTACGGCACTGGCTCTCTCCCTTCCCTGGAACCAGTGACCCTAAATTAGGGACGGGCGACTGCTTATAGCCCGTTGAGTTGCTCACGATGGTCGTTAAACCTTAAAAAAAAAAAAAAAAAAAAAAACGTCGCTTAAACAGAGAACGACAACGGCGACGGCATGCAAACCAATCTTCATAAAACCTGTGAAACTTCTGAAGAAACACAACCCGGACGTATTACAGACGTAGCCTATTAAACCCATATAGGTTTTATGTATATGTATTTTACGATTCGTGTTATAAAAATGTCAGTCACAGCTTTTTCTCCCATGCATGGCACGGGCTATGAGCTAGTGATGAAATCAAATCCTTAGGTTTGTGAAGTACCATTGGAATGACACGAGTCAAAACTGCAAGTTGCAACGATAGTAATTTTTAACTGTGCGCAGACTCACTTTTTTTTCTTTTTTTTTTTTTTTTTTATTGGAGGTTTAACGACCACCGTGAGCAACTCAATGGGCTATAAGCAGTCGCCCGTCACTAATTTAGGGCCACTGGTTCCAGGGAAGGGAGAGAGCCAGTGCCGTAAGACAAACACCACATCCATGCCTGACCGGGATTCGAACCCGGATCCCTTACGGACGAATGATCAGAGGCCAACGCCTTAGACCACTGCGCCATCGGGGCGGCACTTTTGTTCTTGAATTAGGCGAATCTTCGCTGCACAAAAAAAAAAAAAAAAAAAAAAAATGAACAAGTGCCACTCCCTTCTTCAGTTCTTTAGACAGCCTGTCAGTTTTATGACTGATATTTCCAAATTAACAATTGTCCAGTGAATAGATAATGTGGGTTCTAAAGCGCAGCACATCTCACCCTTTCTTAAACATAATCGAAACTCATTGTCATTTTTAAAAGATCTCGAGCTCCAAAGCGTTCTGTTGCTTCAAAAAATCAAGATAAAAAAAATATGTGATTTGTAATAAGTCCTACTACAGAAAAATTTAAATTATTACAAACCTATTCAGAAAAAACTGAGACAGAAACTTAAATCACTAATTCATCCGCATTAGTAGTGAAAAAACCTATCATCCCTGAGCAAATAGTCTCTCTTCATTTCTATTGTACATGTGGCAAGGCGTGAAATGTCTCTCTAGCTCAATCAATAGCACTTTCGGCAGTCGCGTACTCAGTTCGAACCCCCAACCGGGTAAAAGTGAAAGGATTCGTTAACTTCGTTCGCCGGGAAAGAAGAATCTCCAGTAAAACGGTTAAAGTCAAAACCGAGGTTTCTGCGAAATTTGTGTATAAATACGGAAAATCCCCAAAACTGACTTTTCTTAAATAAACGGAAATACTGACAACGGAAAATCCCGAAACTGACTTTCCTTAAATAAACAGAAATACTGACAACGGAAAATCTGTCATAATACTGAAGTTAGACGAAACGGAAACTTTTAAAAACGGAAATTTCGTTAAAAGACCGACACCCACTGGTAACTTTGCTGCACGTTGTTTTCAGGAATTTTCCGTGAATTCACACCACTTATTTTTAGAATGTACTTGCAACACCATTTAAACGAAATGAGTCCTAAAACTTTTCAGACACTTTGTACACACGAGAAGTGACTTACCCAACACACACTGAAGAGCAATCGAATTAAAGACAGCTGGCGTTATGCAAATGTGGCGCTGTGGGCGGCCCCGTAAACGGAAACGACATGACGTATACAGCGATCCGACAATATAAGGAGTGATGCGACGGGAATCAGTAAGAGTCGGACGCATTATGGGTAAGACGAAGCATCTAAGCGCATTTGACCATGGGCAAATTGTCGGGGCCGGACGAATGGGTCACTCCCTCTCAGAAGTCTTGCAAGCACTGGGATTTTCGCGAGCCACTGTCACGGGTGCACCACGAGTACATCGAATCCAGTAAAACCATCCCTGCAAGGGCCAACTGCCGTGGACAGCAGCGTGTGGATGAGCGGGATCATCGTCGGCTAGCTCGCATTGTAACAGCGGATAGACGGGCCACAGTGCAAGAAATCATTAGGCAATTTAACGCTGGTGCACAAAATGTGTAAGCAGCCACACCATCCAGAACCATCTGCTCGCTATGGGGTACAGAAGCCATCGTCACACGAGGGTACCGCTGCTTACCGCACGTCACAGGGTGCAAATATTAGCATTGACGCGGGAACATCACCACTGGACCCTAGACATGTGGAAAAATGTTGCCTGGACTGATGAGTCGAGATTCACGTTGGTACTTGCAGATGGCAGGATACGAGCACGGCGCACAAACCACATGAAGCGATGGATCCTTCTTGCCAGCAGGGTACTCTTCAAGCTGATGGGGGTGGCATTCTCATCTGAGGACTGTTTACGTGGACTGAAATGGGACCTCTGGTACGTGTGACATCGTCCCTTACAGGTCAACGTTACCGGGATATCCTGGACGATCATTTGCTCCCGTTTGTGCGTCTTCAACATCCCACTGGGGACCTCATCCTGCAACAAGACAATGCACCGCGCCATTGCTCCCGAATTGTATCCGAATGGTTGGATGAACACTCCACCGACGTGACCTCGCTTCCTTGGCCAGCTAGGTCACCTGACCTCAATCCCATCGAGCACATATGGGATGGCGTCGAGAGAGATGTTCGAGGATCTGACCCCTCCATTAAATCTTCGTGAACTGTGGGAGCTTGTTCAGGGATCGTGGATCCGTATGTCTTCCCAACGCTTCCGGTGTCTTGTCGAGTCCATGCCGAGACGAATCGCCGCCGTCATCAGGACGAAAGGTGGTGCTGCACGTTACAAGACAGGTATCTCTAATTCAATTGCTCTTCAGTGTATACAGTATATCCCAGTGGATCATTACACAGATTACAGAAATGGAGTCGCCCCAGCTTCGTGTTCAAATGCAGTGCTTTACATTCCAATTATGGGTTTTCGGAAACCACCTTCCCCGTATACATAAAGATCATCATATCGAATATTATTGATACGTGCGCACTCTCCTAGTGTAATGGCGTCGCGAGAAACCAACAGAGAGGAAGAGACTGCTATCAATTGCATTCCAACAATACCCACGGTGTGCTATCGTTCAACTATGTGGTCGTCTAGTAATCTTTACTACAAAAGAAAATGCGGTGTGTTTTGTTTTAGCTGAGCATAAATCGGTCATTAATATTCAACATATGCTTAGGCGTGGTTTTAAAAAGACCTCCCGCCCTGAATAACACAACAAACCATAGTTTAATGGATTCGGCGAAACAGTTAGTGTTTCAAAGCACATTCGAACGGGTTGACCAACAACATCAGATTAAATTGTGAAAGACATTAGGCAATTTTGCACGAATAACACTGGGACGTTCATTCGCCGCCGCGGTTTATAACTGCTGATTTCAAACTCAACACTTCGTGACGTGGTATGTTAGCCACTTCGGATGAACGAGTGCAAAATCCAGCTGTAACTACAAAATAAGCCAAATGACAGACCCCGAATTTATTTGTGTCCTTTCAAACTGAGTTGATTTTGAAACTTTTTTTAATCATCATTCTCTTCAGAGGTAAAGCACACTTCGCATTAGTGAACACGTAAACTATAGTAACTGCCGAATTTGGGGAACAAGAAGTTTCCCTGTGCTTCGAAACCATACGCGTGGCAGCCTAAAAGTTAGTGTATGGTGCTCCTGAATGCATGATAACGTCCTCGATCTATACTTCTTTGCGTTAAAATGCATCATACAAGTCACTTGGATATTATGGAAATTTTTCACTTTCGTCAGAAGAAAATGGCCTCGCACCACCATATTTTCGCAGCAAGGTCAAACTTCTCGAAAGTTCTAAGTGCGGCATTTCTTGGCAGATGGCCTGAAAGGGATGGTGAA
This sequence comes from Macrothele yani, assembly GCA_039090855.1. Classification (NCBI taxonomy): domain Eukaryota; kingdom Metazoa; phylum Arthropoda; class Arachnida; order Araneae; family Macrothelidae; genus Macrothele; species Macrothele yani. The sequence continues at coordinate 14,801,179 of CM077011.1, read as the reverse complement.
AATATATAGCGAGTACAGCGGCTGCTACTGCATCCCATAATGACCACGTCTCCTGTAAAAAGAGATCGTGCTCAAGGTATCAATTTATCCGTCCGTCTGTGGACACTGTCTCTGCAAACTCTACGTCCGATTTTAAAAAAAAATTTATGCATTGGGAAACATAAAATGTGAGAATGATGATTCTTGCATTCCGCTTTTTTTTTTTGATGCACATTTTCGCCACTAGAGGGCGTAAATGCAGATGGTATCGAATTCAAAATACATTTTATTCCATATTTTGCTTCTAAATATCCGATCGAATAAAATTCTTTTCTTCGACGCCATTTATAAAGACTATTTTAGATACAGTTTCTGCTAGGGAGTAACGTAGAGGTAAATAGCGATTTTCCCGATACCTCGGCTTCTAAAAGTTCTATTTGAAAAATTCTTTCTGCATATGATACAGCTCCGGATGGGAAATGTTCCATATATAAGTTTCTAATTTTTGGTAGAAAATAATTTGGTCACGAAAGGGCTTAAGTGTATGTGTTTCTGACGAATTTGCAGCAAAATCTGAACTTCTGAAAACTCAATTGCAAAAATTCTTTCGTGGACCAATACCGATCTCCCCGGAAGAAAATCTCCCCGAAATTCTCAAAATAAATACTTTCTTAGAATACTTTCTAAGAAAGTATTTATTTTGAGAATACGTTCTTCTGAAAATATATAGTTTTTCTGCCAAGGAGCATTGATGTTTATCTTATTTTTGCGTGCTTCTAAGAATCAGATTTGAAATTTTTTTCTTTGTCGAAGAGCGTTTTCGGTGCGAAATGTTTCACATATATTTTCTAATTTTCTTCAATGCACAAGTTTGCCACTAGAGCGCGCAAGTTCACGGAAACGTGAACTTACGCGCTACGCATGTGTGCAGCAATATTTATGGGACTGAAAACCCGTTTGGGGAAATTCTTTTTCGATCAGATACTACCAGTTATGAAAACATTTTGTGTGCATGTCTTCCCCAAAATAATACACGATCTCCCCGCTAGTGGGAGCAAATATTTAATCTGGTTTGTTTTTTTCAATAACTCTCTGGTTCTAAATGTCTGATTTAAACACTTCTTTTAACACCGAATACCATATACGTTGTGGAAGATTTTAGGTTTGTACTTGGAATTTTTTGTAGTTCACAGTTCTGTCGGTAGGTGGTGTTTATGTACTTCTGTTTGCAGCTGTATCTCTGCTTCTAAAAATCCTATTGAGAAACTTCCTGTTTTTTTACTGCATGCCACTCGCTACAATAAAGATAGGGAGCATTATCCTCTTTAAATAATGCACAGTTTTCTCGCAAGGAGGTGTAAAGGTCACAACTTTTTTCTCGCTATCTGTGTTTCCGGGAGACGTATTTGAAAAGTTCTTTTTTTTTAGCAAAACTTTTGCCATGAAAAATACTTTTCGCTTATCTGTACATATAAAACTGAAAGTCCTGACTGACTCAGCACCAAATCTCAGAAACTACTGTACTTAGAACTTTCATATTTGGCAGGAATGTTCCTTTTACAACATAGACGCGCACTAAGAAAGGAAATTTTCCAACGATAACTTTAAGTGGGTTGAAATCTCAGAAACTACTGAACTTAGAACTTTCATATTTTGCAGGAATGTTCCTTTTATTACAACATAGACGCGCATTAAGAAAGGAAATTTTCCAACGATAACTTTAGGTGGGTTGAAATCTCAGAAACTACTGAACTTAGAACTTTCATATTTGGCAGGAATGTTCCTTTTACAACATAGACGCGCACTAAGAAAGGAAATTTTCCAACGATAACTTTAAGTGAGTCGAAATGGATTTTTTAAATAACCCAGCTTTGATAACGCTAGGGCGTTTTGCAATGATCGAGCCATTGTTGCCCAGCAACTGAAGCCCCGCCCTAAGTTTTGAATGACTTGAGTTGACCTGCTCAGTATATATTTTGTGCTGAATTTATTTGTTCTGAATTTAATAAACAAAAAACCTCTTTAAAATATGACGTAAAAAGCGCTATATCATACTATGCTTTGCATTTAAACATTTATGTTAGCGTTTGATATATCGAATGTCAAAGTTTTTTGAGTCAAAATCAAATTACCAACATTTGTTTTCAGCAACGGTGACATCATATAAGAGGGGTTTTTTTTTTTTTTTTGGAGTCGAAATCAAATTACTAACCTTCGTTTTCACCGAAGTAACGGTGACGTCATATAAGTGGTAAGGTGACTGCAATAAATATAAATATGCGGGTAGATTTCCATAGTTATTGAAATTTGAAAAAAAAAAAAAAAAAAAGTTTCCTCCTTGGGATATTAGCGATGGCAACACAATTTTGTTCACGCTTCCAAAAACATCCGACTTGCTAGCTTTTAAATGTACAGTTTCGAACGAAATTGTTTATATAAGAAAGATTCTTTTTACATTTATGCTGAAAGTAACAACGTATTTTGTTCTGTAGTCTATTAATATTCTAACAATGAAAGTGAAGAGTAACGACGTATTTTGATTTGTTTCGTGTAAGCTTCAAGTTTTAAATTTACAGTTATGAACGAAATTGCTTATGTGTCGTCTGGTGGAATAAGTCAGGCAGACGTGTTTCCCAAAAGAGCGAAGAAATATGCAGTGTAGAATGACTTGAGTTGACCTGCTCAGTATATATTTTGTTCTAAATTTATTTGTTCTGAATTTATTTAACAAAAAACCTTAAAAAGCGCTATATCATAATATGCTTTGCATTTAAACATTTATATTATCGTTTGACATATCGAATGTCAAGGTTTTTTGAGTCAAAAATCAAATTGAAGGTCTGCTTTGCCATGACGATCAAAAATCACAAGGACAGTTCTTAAAAATAGCTGGTATCGACTTAAGAGAAAACTGTTTCCCTCATGGCCAGTTTTACGTAGCGTGCTCAAGAGTTAGTTCTCTTAGCAGTTTGGTAATATTGGCGGATGATTCCAGAACAGCCAACTTTGTGTACAAAGAAGTACAGTACTAACATAAGTCAATATATTCTTTTTATTTTTCCATTCGTTCATCGCTATCAAAATGTTTAGTTGAAAATGACAACACTCCGCATCTTATAAGGATGCAGAAATTCGTGCTGTAAACATTATGTATTTGAATCCATTTTATTTCCGATATGATGTAATAATGTTGTAGAACAAACCGATCAAGTGTATTATTGGTACATTAATTTATGGTACAAATTATACTATGGTATCTTATGGAATCCTGTATTATAGAAATATTTTTAATATCACGTTCGAAGAACGGGTGTTTAGCTAATTTTCTCTATTTCCATTATGCAAAATTCTTCCGTTGGGATGTGTTGATATATCATGCTTCCTTCTATATTTCTATTAACTGTTTGATTTAAAAATGTCTTTTTCTCTGATACTTTCGTTCTGTTATGAGAAACGTTTTGTGCACCATTTGTTAAATTTCGTAGCATACTTTTTAGCTGCTGGTGGAAGTAGCTGCTTCTATTTTTTGGATGTTTTATCATTTGTAGAACCCCCTTGATTTTTTTCTAACCGGTTCCATTGACTTTGAATGACTTTGATAAATTTATTTCGCGTCGGAAAGGATTCAAAAGACGTGCTCATTACAACCGAAAATTCGGTGTCATCTTTCTTGTTTTTATTTAGTACGTTTTTTGAAAAACTAAAAAGCACATACCATTACTATGTCCGTCCGTCCGTCCGTCTGTAGACACGACATATCTGCAACTATTAGTCCGATTTCAAAAATTCTTTTTGCATTGGGAAGCTTGAAATATGCGAATGATGATCCTTTATTTTGTTTTGTTTTTTTACCATGTGCAATTTCGCCGCTAGAGGACGCAAATGCAGATGATGTCGAATTCAAATATACGTTTTATTCCACATATTTGCTTCTAAACATCGGATTGAAAAAAATCTTTTATCTTTCGATTCCATTTATGTCGAAGAGTATTTTAGATGTAGTTACTTTTTCAAATTACGCATAGATTTTCTGCTAGGGGGTGTAAAAGTAAATTACGTTTCTCCGATAACTCTTCTTCTAAAACTCCGATCTGAATTTTTTTTTTCTTCAGCGGATACAGCTCCTAATGGAAAATCTTTTGCATATAATTTCCAATTTTTGGTAAAGAATACTTTGGCCACCAGGGGACGTAATTGTTAATGTTTGCTTCTGATGTATTTGCCACAAAATCTGAGCTTCTAAAATCTGGTTTGAAGAAATTATTTTGTGGACCGATGCCACTCACGTCGATAAACGTTTTCGGAATATTTTCTTCTTAAAATAATGCATGGTTTCTACGCCAGGGGGCGTAGATGCATTTCTGATTTTTGTCAATATCTCTACTTCTAAGAGTCCGATTTGAAAAATTCCTTCTTTGTTGGATAGTGTTTTAAGTGTGACATGTTTTTCATATATTTTCAAAAAATTCAGGTAACTGAGAGACTTTCAGCTAAGGGGGCGTAAAGGTAAATTGCGTTTCCCCCTATAACTCTGCTTCTGAATCTCCGATTTGAAAAATTCTTTCAGCACCGGATACAGCTCCTGATGGGAAATTGTTTGCACATAATTTCTAATTTTTGTAAAAAAAAAATGGTTTGGCCACCAGGGGGCGTAAGTCTTAATTTCCGCATCTGATGTATTTGCAGCAAAGTATGAGCTTCTAAATTCTCGATTGAAAAAAACGTCGTTTGTAGACCGATACTACTTATGTCGATAAACTTTTTAGAAAGATTTTCTTCTTAAAATAATGCATGGCATCTACGCCAGGGGGCGTAGATGTATAGCTTATTTTTGTCAATATCTCTACTTCTAGGAGTCCGATTTGAAAAATTCCTTCTTTGTTGGATAGTGTTTCCGATGCGAAATGTTTTTCATATAAATTCAAAATGTTCAAGTAAATCATAGACTTTCCGCTAGGGGATGCAAAGGTAAATTGTGTTTTTTGCGTTATTCCTGCTTCTAAAACTCCGGTTGGAAAAATTCTTCCTCTATCACATAAAGCAGCTGATGGAAAATATTTTTCATATAATTTCTAATGTTTGGTAAAGAATGTTTTGGCCACCAGGTGGCATAAGCGTTAATTTCTGCTTCTGATGTATTTGTAGCAAAATCTGGGCTCCTAAAAATTCGACTAAACTTTTTTCTTTTTCTTGGTTCATATTGAAAAACCTTTTGAGAATACTTTTTCTTCCTAAAATAATGCATGGTTTTCCCAACAGGGGACGTAATGTCGCATCTTATTTTTGTCGATATCTCTGTTTCTAAGAGTCCGATTTGAAAAATTCTTTCTGTGTTGGAGAGCGTTTCCGGTGCGAAATGTTTCTCATATAAATTCATGTTTTTCTTAACGCACAAGTCTGCAACCAGAGGGCGTAAGCTCACGATTCCGCTTACAGCAGTATCTGAGGAATTAAAAACCAGATTGAAAAACTTTTCTTCCGTCAGGTATTATTGTTTTCCATACCGGTTCCATTGACTTTGAATAGCTTTGATAAACTTAATTTGCGTCAGAACGGATTCAAAAAACGTGCTTATTACACCAGAAAATTCGATGTCATCTTTCTTGTTTTCTATCGCAAGGGTGTAAAAGCGACGCAAACGCCCAAAGAAAGATATGCTTTAGTATGGTGAGGATGAAAGGTATGCCTGCATATCGACTGTTAGGGTTGGTTGAAATGTCTCGTCGTTGGGATTACTCACTTCCCGATGAACCACTATCTGAAAGACAGGAATTAAAGTGACGACGAGAAAATCAAGGTATTGATCGAAAGCCACCCAGACAATACAGATACTATTCGAAAAATCATGCAGACACTGGTGAAATCCAATGGCACCGTGGCACTGCATTTGGCAAAGTTTGGATATGTGAATCTGCTTGATGTTAAAGTATCGCACGATTTGAGTGAGGAAAATGTTCTCCGTCGCATATCTGTCAGCGATTGGCTGCTCAAACTCAATAAAAACTACCGATTTCTGAAACGGACGATGAAAAATCGATTTTGCGCCGGCAAATTCTAGAGTAGGCTAGAAAATTTTATATATACAAGGGTAAAAAAAAACCCCAAATTTTCAGCTTTGTCAGGAGCCAGCATACTTTTCAAGAGATATTAGAAAAAACCACGATCAACATAAACCAAACTACAGAGAAACGGAATAGTAATCTTCAACAAACAAAATTAATGTATTGTTCCTTATATAAGTACACCGGTCAAAATATTGGTCACCCCTAACAGAAATATGAGTAGGAAGTTACGAGTTCCACAAAGGGGTCCGTGATAGCATTCTTCGGAGATAAATAGCACGGACGTAGTCTACAGGATCATTTCTGTCCTCGTGCAGTGGTGAAGAAGAACGTGTGTGTTGAATTTAGTCTGCAATATGGGTCGTAAGACAGACGTTATTGAGTGGCAAAAAGGAGCCATCGTGTTTGTCCGTGACCACGGACAGAAGGTGAATGAAGTCACCCAATTTGTTGATGTATCGAAGTGTACTGTCCAACGGGTCTACAAACAGTGGTGTAGTTCGCAGTCAACTGAAAATCGGCGACATAACTGTGGCCGGAAAAAGATTCTCACCAAAAGGAAAGCCATGTTCTACGCCTAGTAACTGCAAATAGGTTTCAAATCAGGCAACAATTGCTCTAAACAGCCAATGAAAGTCCACTCCAACCAATTTCCGAAAGGACATTGCGACGAGAACTGCGTGCGACGGACATCTGGAGTGTAGAGTACCACGGAAGAGGCTTCTTTTAACAGCAGCTCACGAAGACGCACGTCATGAATGGGCTCAGAGGCACCAAATCTTTACTGTGGAGGATTGGAAACAAGTGATTTGATGTGATGAGTCTCGTTTTCGTTTGTACTCCAATGATGGAAGGCGACGAGTTCATCGCAGGCCCAATGAAGCTTTTAATCGTGATTGTGCCGAAGGTGTTGTTCAAGCTGATGGGGGGGGGGGGGGGTCTGTGATGTTTAGGGGATTTTTATTTTTTTGTACCACGAAATGGGCCCTCTAGTGGCAGTGACGATGAATTTCAATCAGCATGCGTGCCTCCGCATTCTGAATGTCGAAGGGTTGCCATTTGCTCCGCATCTCCAGGAGCAGCATCACGTTGCCACTCCTGTCTCCCAAGACGGCAATTGCCGCGTGCACGGGGCTAAAACTGAGTGGCACGACTAACCATCAGCAAATACAGTCTCATCTCGACGGGCCCGCCAAATCCCCAGATTTGAATCCTGTTGAAAATATGTGGAATCATTTGGAGCAGAAGGTGAAACTCCGGAATAGACACCCACGTACTCTGGCGGAACTTCGGGACCAATTGATGCACGAGTGGTCGATGTACAATACATCCACAACCTCGTGGAGTCTTTACCCCACCGGATTGATGCTGTTATCAAAGCAAGAGGCGCCGTCTCCCGTTATTAGGTAAGTTCTGCCAAGGGTGACTCATTTTTTTTTTGTCCGGTGTGCTTACATTTCAATTATTCCGGGCAAAATCTCCACCACAAAATCTAGGAAGCTTTGTTTGATGGTGCACCACATTCAATATCATCACTCATCATCATTGTCAACACATTATCAATCCACTGCTGGACGAAGGTCTCCCCAAGTTTCCTCCACAACGGTCTGTCTTGTGCCAGTCTCCTCCATGTCACTCCCGCATATTTACGAATTTCATCCACCCATCTCCCATGTGGTCTTTTTCTGGGTCTTTTCCTGTCCCTTGGAATCCAATCTAAAATTTCGGCTGTCCATCTATGGTCTGTCCTTCTGGCAGTATGTCCAGCCCATTGCCATTTCAGGGATTTAACTCTGATCATGATGTCTTCCACTCTCGTCATTTTTCGGATCCACGAGTTCCTCTTCTTATCTCTCCTGGTTATACCAAGCATGCACCTCTCCATGCTTCTTTGAGTTGTCTGCAGCCTTTGTATGTCTCTTTTAGTTAAGGTCCACGTCTCTGCACCATACGTAAGCACTGGAAGGATGCATTGATCAAACACTTTTCTTTTAAGACATAATGGCATATTGCTCTTGAAAATTATGCTGTTTCTTCCAAAAGCTCTCCAGGCAAGTTTTGTACGCCGATTAATTTCTTCATCAATGTGACCCTCACTTGATATCTGCTGTCCAAGATAAACATACGTATCTGTTATCTCCAGTTTTTCTCCATCAATCGATAACTCTTCATTTCTTGTAAAAGCATTGAACATCACTTTTGTCTTCTGAAAGTTCATTTTTAATCCCACTTCTTTACTCTTGTCAGCAAGTTCCTGGATCATACTCTGCAGCTCTGATGGGGTAGTTGCAAAAATGACTACGTCATCAGCAAAACGAAGGTGGGTTAGATAATCTCCATTAATCTTTATCCCCTTGTTTTCCCAGTTCAGTGATTGAAAGACATTTTCCAATGTGGCATTAAAGAGCTTCGGAGATATGGTGTCACCTTGTCTCACTCCCTTTCCACTTGAGAACTCCCAGTCAATCTTCTACGAACACCTGAAGGACACACATATCTCAGTTGTGTTTCATCGCGTAACTTCAGCCTAAATTACTGCTCCTAATATCAATGCAGAATGAAGACTCTGCTGTAGACAAAGTTATTTATGTATTAACATCTTCATTATTTTGATTTTGTAGTAGTAGTCTGCGAAACAGATGCAAACTGAAAAAAATCAGTACTGTACTAGTTGTTGTATTAGAGGAGGAAGCTTTCTAATAGAAATCCAATAAAAATAAAAGTTGCGTAATTGATTTTAAAACTTGGGTTCCATGGTGACAGTATCAACCATTGTGTGTGTGTGTCAAGATCACTTCCTCTTCTGGTGCTTTTATGGGCATCAAAAGAGAAGGTATATAACGAAGTAAATTTCTCCGTCATTTGTGGTCTACGCCGGGATTCGAACCCGAGGCCGCTTATTCCGGAACAAGTCGCTCTACCAGCTGAGCTACGCAGAAATTTGTTCTGATTCCTATCTGCCTTTATGTCGTGAGCGTCCTGCTGGCAGGTACGTCACATCTCCCCCTCCCCCTGAAAGAGGGCCGGGGGCGTGGCCCACGGGTCAGCCGTGACCATGAATCGTTGCAGGCAGCCATCCACTGTAGAATGTGCACTTGAGAACTCCCAGTCAATCTGCTGTGTGGAATGCAACATCACACCTTTTTTTTTTTTTTTTTGAAGCGCTGGAGAAGGAATTCTCTGATTTTTCCTGTCTCGCGGTGTGGAAATAACATCACACCAATGCGAGATTTTGAACGGCCGGGTCATCCGGGCGCCATTATAACGAAGTAAATTTCTCCGTCATTTTTGGTCTACGCCGGGATTCGAACCCGAGGCCGCTTATTCCGGAACAAGTCGCTCTACCAACTGAGCTACGCAGACGATTATTCTGACTACTATCTGCCTTTATGTCGTGTGCGTCCTGCTGGCAGGTACGTCACAGGTACACTCGGAATGTGTTATAGATAGATAGATCTTTTTGTTTAAATTTTTATTGTTTGTATGGTTGGCATTGAGCAGAAGTATACTTTACGTAATGCGATAGCCTTGTTTGTTTCCTCAAGGGTAGATTAAAAAAAATTAAATTGGACAAATCTGAGAACTCCATAGGAAATTAATTGGAGGAAGACCGCGAAGAAAACATGATTAATTTTTTATGCCATGAATAGTTTATTAACTATTAATTTAAAATTTTATTAACCGGAAAACACACACATACACACATTACAGAATTAAATTTATTCCACGGCAAAACGTGTTTTTGAGCTGATACAGATGTTTCCAAATGACATGTACACTGCTGGCCACCCAAAATGCAGCACCAAAAAGGAAGCATCCGATTGGCCTGAAATTCGCAGCATGCGTCGCCCACGAGAGGACATGCAAACGATTAGCATTGCAGCGCATATGCAAATCATGTGCGCCCTGCACGCCACCGAGAAGCACTTAAGAAGGGTGCACAGAAGGCGGGGTGAAAGTAGTGGAAGTGTGTTGTGCTGCCGGACCTGTACGTGGGAAGCTTCCTCATGCCTCGTCGCAGAATACGGCAGTCATTGCAGCACGTTTCGGAATTCGACAGAGGACGAATAGTGGCTTATCGCGACAGCGGTTTATCGCACCGAGACATCGGCGCCCGTGTGGGACGACATGCAGCCACAGTTAGGCGAGTATGGATTCGGTGGGTGCAGGAGGGACGGACGGACGGACCGACGTGAGCGATTGCTGCAGCCGCAGCACACCACCGAACGAGAGGAACGGCACATTGTGCGGCGGGCATTGACGGCACGCACCGCTACATCACGAACGTTAGCGCAGGAATTAGGGTATGTAGCGCAACAACCTGTGTCAGCACGTACCGTTCGACGTCGTCTGCAGGAGCGGGGACTAGTCGCACGGCGCCCGTTGCTGCGATTACCATTGACGTTACACCACCGGCGAGTGCGGCGGCAGTGAGCCGTTGAACGCTGCACCTGGAGTACGGAATGGCACGACATTTTCTTCTCCGACGAATCCCGCTTCTGCCTGCAACACCACGATGGTCGGATCCGCGTGTGGTGGCACCGCGGCGAGAGATGGTATAACGCCTGCATTATGCATCGCCATACCGGTCCATCGCCTAGCGTTATGGTTTGGGGCGCAATTGGATATGACACCCGCACCCCTCTGGTACGCATCGCCGGTACACTCAACAGCCACCGCTACATCTCCGACGTTTTGGAGCCTGTAGTCCTCCCTTACCTGCAGGACCTGCCAACGGCCACGTTTCAATAGAACAATGCGCGCCCGCACGTGGCACGCATCGTGCAACAATTCTTCACGGTCGACCAGATGTCACTGCTGCCGTGGCCCGCTTGTTCTCCCGATATGTCGCCCATCGAACATGTCTGGTCGCTGATCTGCAACCGAGTGGCCCGGCAAGCACCACCCGCGGCTACGCCTGATGAACTGTGGCAACGTGTGGAAGCAGCCAGGACCAACATACCCCAAGCCCACATCCAAAGCCTCTTTCGTTCGATGCCGCGGCGTGTAGCGGCCGTTATTGCCAGCCATGGGGGCCATACGAACTATTGATGTCTGCGTGTTCCGCAAGTCGCACGGGCCTGTAAGCTCAATCGTTTCATCTTTGTATCTGTTGTTATGTGTCCAGTAAATCTGGCTTTGCTATCTCGTGTCCTTCTTGGTGTTGCATTTTGGGTTGCCAGCAGTGTATGTTTCGATGGTATGTTTTGCATTACATTTCTATTGAGCCGAAATTCTTCAAATTTTTTGATTCTCCATTTTTCACGCTATGATTATACCGATTGCGTAGTTCAACGCAGTTTAAAGTATTTCACTTATTTCTAAATGTTTGTGTTCCTGTGCTTCGTATTTTCACATTTAGGGTCGATGTTTATTTGTGCCTAAACCTTTGCGACAGACCTCACTAAATGCAAAGCATTTCAAAAATGAGAAATCGTAATGAGTACAGGGAAGTGGACGGGATGATTGCAACAGTTTATCATGAAAGTCATAGCGACATATTGATCTGCGAATTGTATTGTTGCCTTTAACAAGCTTCTGTAAAAGCACTTCAGTGATTGAAAAGTTCCAATTTCCATACTGTTGGCTTGACAAACATGATCTTGAGTCAGCTGATTTATGGACTTTTCTCAGTCAGATTGATATATAGCGCTTTTTTAAGTGTGTGACGTACTTCAGACGTGAAGCACATGTCAAGACAGCAAGTAGCAGTGATAAGCACTTGCCGGCGTAGCTTAATAGGGAAACGATTCGGCTCCGGAGCTGAAGGACGATGCGTTAGAGTCCCACCACCAGCAAACATTTGAATTTCACAGTGGCATCCGAACGTAAAAATGATCTACTGGCAGTTAGGTTCTTCGGAAAATGCATGGTTTCTTCCACACATGGTCTGGAATTAGTGAAAACTCCATCTTCTACAGCGAGCTACTTCAGCATGGTTTGCGGCGGACCCGAAACCTGCGATTTCGTGCTTCCTCCTGTGGTTGTGGGGGGAGGTATATGTGATGCACTGCAGAGGTAACGCGCATGTCAAGACGGGAAGTAGCAGTGATAAGCCCTTGCCAGCGTACCTTAATTGGCACCGGAGGGATATGATGTGTGTTCGAGTTTTGACACTGGCAAATTTGGGTTTCACAAGTGTAATATTGAAATATTATTTATCTATCATGAAAGAAATACGCGATTGCGCCATATAATACAAATTTTGAAGATGACAATCCGATTTTGGCGTAAATGTGACAAGGATGGTGAGTCAGATAATATCCGAAAACGTGAAAATTTTCAAATTTTCGTCCCGCTCCAGGACGATGAAAATTTTCAAGTTTTCGGATATTATCTGACTTACCGTCCTTGTCACATTTACGTTAAAATCGGGTTGTCATCTTCAAAATTTGTATTATTTATCTAATTATTATTACATTTCCTGAGTCTTCAGCCTCCTGTGGTCGCCCACAAGCTATGGTCATGAATGGATTGTGTACACTAACGTGGGGCGCAAAAGATTGTGTAGCAAGCGAAGCGAGACTAGCCGGGATGAACTACCCTCAAACGGAAGTATGTAACCTCAGAAGGTAAATATGTGTTTGGCGGGACTAGAATATACTGTACTTTTGGGCAACCACTGTGGCGCAGTGGTCTGAGCGATGGCTTATGAACATTCGTCCGAGATGAGTGGGGGTTCGAATCCCGTGAGGCATGGATGTCGTATTGGGCTTACGCGGCACTGGTTCGGTTCTGTCCTTACCCTGGAACTAGTGACCCTAATCAGGAATGGGTGACAGCTTATAGCCCATTGAGTTGCTCACGGTGGTCGTAAAATCTGCAATGAAAAAAACAAGAAAGATGACACCGAATTTTCGGTGTAATGAGTACGTCTTTTGAATCCGTTCTGACGCAAATTAAATTTATCAAAGACATTCAAAATCAATGGAACCGGTATGGAAAACATTAGTATCTGACGGAAGAAAGAACTTTTTCAATCGGGATTCTAATCCCTCAGATATTGCTGTAAAATGAATCGTGAGCTTACACCCTTTGGTTTTGCAGACTTGTGCGTTAAGAAAAACATGAATTTATATGGGAAACATTTCGCACCGGAAACGCTCTCCAACACAGAAATGATTTTTCAAATCGGACTCTTAGAAACAGAGATATCGACAAAAATAAGATGTGAATTTACGTCCCCTGGTGGGAAAACCATGCATTATTTTAGGAAGAAAGTATTCTCAAAAGGTTTATCCATATGAGCGGTATCGGTTCAAGAAAAAAAAAAAATTTAGTCGAGTTTTCAGGAGCCCAGATTTTGCTACAATACATCAGAAGCAGAAATGAACACTTATGCCCCCTGGTGACCAAACCATTCTTTACCAAACATTAGAAATTATGTTAAATATGTTTTCCATCGGGTCTTTTATGCGATAGAGGAAGAATTTTTCAAATCGGAGTTTTAGAAGCAGAAATAACGCAGAAAACGCAATTTACCTTTGTGCTCCTAGCGGAAAGTCTATGATTTGCTTGAAATTTTTGAATTTATAGGAAAAACATTTCGCATCGGAAACACTATCCAACAAAGAAGGAATTTTTCAAATCGGACTCTTAGAAGTAGAGATATTGACAAAAATAAGATATACATCTCCGCCCCCTGCCGTAGAAACCATGCATTATTTCAAGAAGAAAATGTTCCTAAAAGATTTGCCGACATAAGTAGTATCGGTAAACAAACGACTTTTTTTTTCAATCGAGATTTTATCTCAAATTTTGCTGCAAATACATCAGAAGCGGAAATTAAGACTTACGCCACCTGGTGGCCAAACCATTTTTTACGAAAATTAGAAATTATGTGCAAAGGATTTCTCATCAGGAGCTGTATCCGGTGCAGAAAGAATTTTTCAAAACGGAAACTTAGAAGCAGAGGAATAGGGGGAAACGCAATTTACCTCTACGCCCCCTAGCGGAAAGTCTATGAATTACTTGAAAAATTTGAAATTATATGAAAAACATGTCACACTGGAAACACTATCTAACAAAGGAGTTTTTTAAATCGAACTCCTAGAAGTAAAGATATTGACAAAAATAAGATATACATCTACGCCCCCTGGCGGAGAAACTGCGGAATATTTTAAGAAGAAAATATTCAGAAAAGTTTTATCGATGTGAGTGGCATCATTCCGCAAAAGAATTTTTTCAATCGATATTTTAGCTCAGATTTTATGGCAAATACATCAGAAGCAAAAATTAACACTTACGCCCCCTGGTGGCCAAAGTATTCTTTACCAAAAATCTTAAATTATATGCAAAATATTTTCCATCAGGAGGTGTATCCGCTGAAGAAAACATTTTTAAAATCGGAGTTTTAGAAGAAGAGTTATCGAGAAAAATGTAATTTACTTTTACGTCCCCTAGCCAAAAATCTGTGCGTAATTTGAAAAAGTAACTATATCTACACTACTGGCCACCCAAAATGCAACACCAAGAAGGACCCGAGATAGCAAAGCCAGATTTACTGGACACATAACAACAGATACAAAGATGAAACGATTGAGCTTACTGGCCCTTGCGACTTGCGGAACACGCAGACATCAATAGTTCGTGTGGCCCCCATGGCTGGCAATAACGGCCGCTACACGCCGCGGCATCGACGGAAAGGGACTTTGGATGTGGGCTTGGGGTTGTCGGTCCAGGCTGTTTCCACACGTTGCCACAGGTCATCAGGCGTAGCCGCGGGTGGTGCTTGCTGGGCCACTGGGTTGCCGATCAGCGACCAGACGTGTTCGATGGGCGACATATCGGAAGAACAAGCAGGCCACGGCAGTAGTGACACCTGGTGGGCCGTGAAGCATTGTTGCACGATGCCTGCCACATGCGGGCGCTCATTGTCTTGTTGAAACGTGGCCGCTGGCAGGTCCTGCAGGTAAGGGAGGACTACAGGCTACAAAACGTCGGAGATGTAGCAGTGGCTGTTGAGTGTACCAGCAATGCGTACCAAAGGGGTACGAGTGTCATATTCAATTGCGCCCCAAACCATAGCGCCAGGCGACGGACCGGTATGGCGATGCATAATGCAGGCGTCATACAGTCTCTCGCAGCGGTGCCGCCACACGCGGATCCGACCATCGTGGTGTTGCAGGGAGAAGCGGGATTCGTCGGAAAAGACAATGTCGTGCCATTCCGTAGCCCAGGTGTGGCGTTCAACGGCGCACTGCCGCACTCGCCGGTGATGTAACGTCAATGGTAATCGGAGCAATGGACGCCGTGCGACAAGTCCCCGCTCCTGCAGACGACGTCGAAAGGTACGTGCTGACACAGGTTGTTGCGCAACACATCCTAATTCCTATGCTAACGTTCGTGATGTGGCGGTGCGATCCGTCAATACTTGCCGCACAACATGCCGGTCCTCTCGTTCGGTGATGTGCCGCGGTTGCGGCAATCTCTCACGTCGGTCCGTCCGTCCCTCCTGCACCCACCGAATCTATATTCTCCTCACTGTGGCTGGATGTCGTACCACACGGGCGCCGATGTCTCTGTACGATCAACCGCTGTCGCGATATGCCACTATTCGTCCTCTGTCGAACTCCGAAACGAGCTGGAATTACTGCCGTATTGTGCGACGAGGCATGAGGAAGCTTCCCACGCACAGGGTCGGCAGCACAACACACTTCCACTACTTACACCCCGCCTTCTGTGCACCCTTCTTATAGTGCTTCGCGGTGGCGTGCCGGGTGCACATGATTTGCATATGACCTGCAATGCTAATCGTTTGCGTGCCCTCTCTCGGGCAACGCATGCTGCGAATTTCAGGCCAATCGGATGCTTCCTTCTTGGTGTTGCATTTTGGGTGGCCAGCAGTGTAAAATACTCTTCGACATAAATGGAATCGAAAGATCAAAGAATTTTTTCAATCGGATGTTTAAAAGCAAATATGTGAAATAAAACGTATTTTTGAATTCGACATCTGTATTTACGCCCTCTAGCTGCGAAATTGTACATCGTAAAAAAACACGAAATCAAAGATCATCATTCGCATATTTCGAGCTTCCCAATGCAAAAAGAATTTTTCAAATCGGACTAATAATTGCAGAGATATCGTGGGTACAGACGGACGGACGAACGGACAAACCGATAACATATATGCACGACCTTTTTTTACAAAAGGCGTGCTGAAAAACGATACTCTTGTATTACAACCAATTCTGATGAGCTCAGTTCACAAATTGGACCATCTAAACACAGCACCTGATGACAAACGTCCAGAAATGGTCAAAAGGAAGGACTTTGCGTTCCACCAGGACAACGGTAGACCTCATGCTGCTTCGGTCATCAGAAAAAAATTGCTGGTCTTGGTTGGGATCTCCTGCACCAGAGCTGGAGCCTTCAGATTTGAATTTATTCCGATCTCTCCAAAACTAATTGGACAGAAAGAACTTTGCTTCTTTGGAGGCCAACCAAAATCATCGTGACTAATTCTTTGCCCCCAAACATGCAAAGTTCTGGCCGGATGCAGTTCTCAAGCAACCCAATAGTTGGCTAGAGGCACTGAAAAATTATGGTACCTATATACATTACGGAACAAAGT
Organism: Macrothele yani; assembly: GCA_039090855.1. Taxonomy (NCBI): domain Eukaryota; kingdom Metazoa; phylum Arthropoda; class Arachnida; order Araneae; family Macrothelidae; genus Macrothele; species Macrothele yani. Next base: position 14,784,565 of record CM077011.1, on the reverse strand, counting down.
GGCAGTGGTGTGTAAAAGGTTTGTCTTTCACTTTTGCTTACAAAAGCGAAAAAGACTTTACATATCATAGTATCTGTACAAACTTGTTTAAATGTTATTCAGAATACAGATTTTTATTCTCAGCAGGCTACTTTGCGAGCTCGCAAGAACTGCTGTCTTTATTTTCTGACTAGAACAATTTTCGAAAGATTGCTCACTATATAAGACACGGGTTTGTCAAATTTATTGCTTACGCTACCCGTGGTGAGGATAATTTGCGTCTTAGAGTTGTAAGTATACCTACGTGTTACTTTTTTTCTGAAGTCACAGTAGAGACACATTGGTTATCATGCGTATTAACGGGTTAAGCCGCAAGCGGTGCTGATAGCGATCAAACGGAAAAATCACGCATAAAATATTTACAAGAATGTCATCACCCATCTTGTGAATCAAAGGAAAAACAAAAACGCCATATTTTTTCCTGATGTTTGTACAATGGTAAGTGCTTTTGATAAACAATCTGGAGAAATAAAACTCTGAAAAATCCTTATATGCACACTGCCAATTAGAATGCTTAGCGGATATATTTTACACGTGAACATTCTTCATGAAAGAATCTGATACCGTCTGTTGGAACTGTTGTCTTTCTTTACTTTGTTTTCCCCGTGATAATTTTTATCTTCACCATCGAAATATAGTGATTAATTGCCCATTCGTCCTAGACGGGCTCGGGTTTGAATCCTGGTGAGGCAAGAATGTTGTTTGTCTTACAGTACTGGCTCTCTCCATTCCCTGGAATCAGTGGCCTTAAATTAGGGACGAACGACTGCTTAGAGCCCATCGAGTTCGTCACGGTGGTCTTTAAACCCACAAACGAGCCACAAAATATTTCGTATATGTTACAAGTACGTAACACTGAAACATTGAGACTTTTCAGATACGTTGCGCAATGTAACAGTAATGTTTCAAAAACCTTACGGTTACGTCAAAATGTCCGCAAACCTTACATAACTTTGAGACATAACTGATACGTTACAGTGAAAGGTCTTTGTAACTTCAAGCTACTAACTTCATGTCACTGTTACGTGTTTGAAAGTTATTTGTAACTTCGTTACATTACTGTTACGTGATAATAGGAGGTTTCTGTAAAAAGGAAGCCGTCCACGTGCTGTCTCAAGGACGCATGTGGTCGATTCCTGGTCAATCATGACGTCAATCGCAGCCATTGTTTTTCCACGTGATCTTCCCGACCATCTTTTGTCCGCCATTTTCTCTTTATGTTCAACCATAACATTTTGTGTGCCACGTGGTCCTACCGAACATGTTTTGCTCGCCAATTTTTTATCTCCCGTACAAAGATAGCGGTCTCACCGATATCTTTTGTACGCCTTTTTGTTTACCCCCATTAGGAAATTTTACGGTGTGACGTCACGACGCTAGGGAAATTTTCTTTCTAGGAAAATACAAATCCTCGAAGTCACGCCATGTTCGAACCCCTGTCCAGCGGGTTTCTAGGCAGATGCATTATCCCACTCGACCATTGGACGCCTAGCGATTACGGCGTTCTGTAGGAACTAACGAGAATGCCAGTGCTTTGCGAATACGTTGTTTAATAGAAATGCATTATTTTTCTGTAGGATGACTTAAATTTCTTCATGAATATCAACAAAATAAACCTTTTAATGTATATATTAATGTTTTTTTCCAAATGCTTTGCGAATACGTTTTTTAATAGAAATACATTATCTTTTTTTCCATAGATCATTTTATTTTTCTGTAGGATGACTTAAATTTCTTCATGATTAATCAACGAAATATACCTTTTAATATATATCACACTATTTTTTTCAAAACTTGTATAGTCGTTAAACTTTTCAATATATCAACATTTTTTTTTCTACCTCTAGAAACTAAAAATTACTGTTATTGAGACTTTTTTTTTTCTGATTCAAAACCAACAAACGTACTAAAATATTATACACCGGTGTGCAAAACTTAAGGACGGACACTAGTGTACACTAACTACCTAATTCCGGGTACGGAGAAGTGGCCACCGGAGAACTGGACACATTGGAATTTCAGAGCCATTAAATTGTACTGCATAAACACATTTCATGTGGCTATATTCCCCACTATCTGAGCAACTATTGTTCATAAAATATATTTTTTAATATTTCATTTTCATTAAGAAAGTTAGACGTTTCCATGATTTTCGGGTCAAACACAAAGCGGAGAACTGACCACAGGGGAAGTGGCCACCGGAGAACTGACCACAAAAATTTTAAGGGGCCGAATAAAAATTGCGTTCTGGACTGCTCCGTGGCTATGTCGTAAATAAGAAATACGAAAAACATTTCCGTAATTTCGTATTTCCTTATTTACGATATTTTTCAAGGTTTATAAAGTACAGCTAAACAAATTCTCTGCGGGTATGTGCAAACGCAAGAAACTTATCGGGGTAGGTGGAGGTGGGTGGGGGATGCTTAAATCCTAAAATATGAAATATAAAGAACTTCTGGTCCGACCGGGATATTTTCAGCGTTTACAAGCTACAACTCAACAAATTATCTGAAGGTATGTGCCTACCCAGGAAACCTGTCGGGGGGGGGGGGGGAGTAATACCAAAAGTGTAGAATATAAAGAATTTCTCGTCCGATCGGGAGATTTTCAGCATGTACAACCAGAAATACTTCGTTTTATATATTTTAGGTATTACACCCCCCCCTCCTTCCTCCGAGAGGTTTCCTGAGCCAGCACATGCCCTCCGAGAGTTTGTTGGGATGTAGGTTGTAAATGCTGAAAATTTCCCGATCGGACCAGAAATTCTTATTATTTCACACTTTTGGTATTACCTCCCCCCCCCCCCGGCCTCTGACAGTTTTCCTGAGTCAGCACGTGCCCTGAGTTAATTTGCAGATTTGTAATTTGTAAACCCTGAAATCACAAACATTTTTCATAAAGAATTACATATAGATCACAAACATTTTTCATAAAGAATTACATTAATAATCGCAATATAGAAAAGGCGAAATTATGGAAACTTTATATGACTTAGATAACCAACCTCTGGGGATCGTGGACACGAAGCGGTCAAAAATGCAATTTTTATACGGCCCCTTAAAAATTTTGTGGCCACTTCTCCGGTGGCCAGTTCTCCTACACTCGGCTAACTCGAGTACGACACTATAACCAAAGAATATCCCAGTAGCACGTGAACCACTACGAGAGTGCTTCGATGAAATGACATAAATGCGCATGCTCATCCACGCCGTTGCCAAATCAAAAATCTTAAATATCGCCGGAACGTAACATCAAGGTAACAACTATGTACAATGGAAACTATAAAGCAGTAGTATCGGTGAATGCTACAATATTTTTAACGTAACCGTAATGTACGAAGAGTTATGTTGCAAAATAGATGTTGCTGAAACTTAATTGTAAGATATGTCTGCAAGTGTAACGAAAATGAGAGATTGTAACATTACTGATACATATCTGAAACGTTTTGAGCTGATGGGTAGTTTTGCGAACTTTTTCTCAGGTTGTCAATAATCATTACATTGGCGGCGCAATGGTCTATGCGATGGCTTCTGATCCTTCGTCCGAAAGGGGTCTGGGTTCGAATCCCGGTGAGGCATGGATGTCGTGTTTGTCTTACGGCGCTGGCTCTTTCCCTTCCCTGGAACCAGTAGCCCTAAATTAGGGACTGGCGACTGCTTATAGCCCATTAAGTTGCTCACGGTGGTCGTTAAACCTAAAAAAATATATATATATATACATTGGTAATTTGTGTTTCAGCAGGCAAAGTATTAAAAATTTATGCTACTTTACGTTTCGAACTAACTCATCCAATCATCTGATTTAACAGTACTTTCTATATTCAATTTGGTGTGCCTTCTTCTTGTAATTGTCCAATTTCTAAGACAGTTTGGCAAGTTTAACTTATTCCGAAAAACTTTAGTGGATTGCAAAGATGACTGCTTTTATCAAAATATTTCGCCTGCTCTGGAATATCAATATTTCAAAAATCTGTAATTTTCTCTTTTAAATGATGAAACAAGTTTCCGCAGGGAAAACAGAATATCCGCCCCCCCCCCTTAACCCCAAAGGAAGACTGCGTTTTAAGAAAACATTATCTCGGTGTTGAATTAATATTGCATTAAGAGAAGGACATAAATATGATGGACAGTTCGACTCTTAAATAACTTCAAGCTTTGAGTTTAAACCAATATGAGCCGTTCCGGTTTCTTTCTCATCTAATAAATTTGTAGTACGAAAGGACCCAAATTTACATTTTCTGTATTCTTATCAGCATAACGTCACAATAAATTTAGAATTTAACGAACCTAAATAATTATTTTATCATTTATAATTATTATCATGTCATAATTTATTTGAGTAGCTTTCTACACTATTTTAGAATGAAAGATTTTAGGGTACATCCAAATTCGCAAGGGCCCTAAAAACGTGGGGTTTTTAGGAATCTTTCAAGGATTCCATTAAGGTATTTTCCAAATCGTTAATTATCATAGAAAATATAAATTTCCTCTTTTCAATTACGTTTCCGTGTTTTCCACGAAACTGTATTTAAACCAAAAAATTAAGCTGACATTGATGATGCATTTTAGCTATTCCCATTTATTTTTTTATAATTTTTTTTTTCATATACAGGGTGGGTCAAAATTGGTCGCAGATTTTAATAATATAACTTAGGAATGAAGGCAGCAATCAATATAAAATAAATCGTATTGTATAGGTACAAACCTGAATTTTTTTAGAAGTAACAATTTTACAAATGTTCTGCATGGACGCCACCGTATTAAGCGACAGAAGTCCCACCTATAACAAATTTCGTACCATACCCTGGAATACATATCTTAATTTACAGTAGTCGCAGCAGTTGATAAAATATTTTCTTTGAGTTCCTTAACGGTAGTTGGTAGAGGGAATAGATACGCTTGACCAACACTGGACTATTAATGTAACTCTATAAGAAAAAATCTGGTGGAAGTAAATCTGGGGACCCTGAAGAACACCTGACTGATCCTTCTCTACCCACCAAAGCATGTTGTTTCGGAAAGAGCTGGCAGACCTTTATTTATGGTACGCTATACATGCTGTTGATGCAAAAGGTAAATGCCATCGATCTGTGATGAAAAAATGTGTGCAGGAGGCTTAAAAACGTGTGCAGGAGGCGTTAAAAAAACGTGTGCAGGAGGCTTTGAAACAAAAACGTGTGCAGGAGGCTTTGAAAAAAAACGTGTGCAGGAGGCTTTGAAAAAAAACGTGTGCAGGAGGCTTTGAAAAAAAACGTGTGCAGGGGGCTTGAGAAACGTGAGCAGGAGGCTTGAGAAACGTGTGCAGGAGGCTTGAGAAACGTGTGCAGGAGGCTTGAGGAACGTGTGCAGGGGGCTTGAGAAACGTGTGCAGGGGCTTGAGAAACGTGTGCAGGGGGCTTGAGAAACGTGTGCAGGCTTTTTCGATATTTCGTTTGAAAAGCTGCTGTACTTTCAGTCGTTGAATGACTTTCGTTATACCACAAAACACATGTTGCACACTCGCTGTCAGCGAAGTCTGCCATTTTGATTTTTGACTCCACCAGCACCATCAGTTTCAAATCGCGGCACCCAAAATCGGGTTGTCAAAAAATTATTTATACCAGTACAATATCAATTTGTTTTATGCTAGTTATTAAATTGATTGAGAAGTTACAATTTTTTAAATCTATGTTTCATCTTGATGCACCCTGCGTGTCCAAATGAAAAAAATACTAGTGACTAAAACTCTTTTGTTTCGCACTTCTACATTCTTTAGCGCCATGCTTGATTTAAGTCTAGATATTTCTTCCAACTTAGAACAGCTACGTTTTTTCGACAGTTAAATCTGTTTTTAAAAAAGCTGATTTCTTTTTCCAGCTTAGGAGCTCTTTAGCTCAAAGTGACGTTTGACGTTATCTAAATCCCCACGTTCGTTCAACCGACGTTTGGGTCAGCGCAGCCATATCAAGCCAAAACTAAATGCTGTGAGGAAAAAAAAAGGAGTTCGCCTAATTGAAAACTCAGCTCACAGTGATGCTCCTCGGCTCTTCCCACAAGCGGTGTAGGGTATCTGCTACAGGTACTACTACAGATATTTTTCTGTCATCCTAAAAAGAACGCATTCAACCATTACCCATTTTGCAGTAATCAGTTCGCCTACCCATTTACGTATTTTTGCAACATCGAAACCTCTAGAATTTTTCGTTTGGTCACATTTCAGAAGATTAGTTATCACCTATTTACATAAGGTGCTTACAAATGTTTTTTTAGAGTAAGGAAACACATTTGATTACAGTTCTATGCATCATCGGTCTTAGCACAATACTCCATACAAAAGAAGTCTAACACCCTATTTAAAAAAATTTGATTTTGAAAATTGGAAATCAAACTTCCAGTAGGTTTTTTAAAGATAAGTTAAACGCCGCTGAGTCTCTTTGTCACACGTGGTTTTTATCTGTCGAAAGAGCGGTAGGTCGCAGTTCTAATCCTCACTAACCGTTTTTATTATTTTTTTTATAACAACAGCTTTTGAAGTAGAGAATCAGGGAAGCATCAATTTTTGAAGATCCTATTTTTAAATCTTGACTGTAAGGGGAAAATAGAATCGAGAAAGATTAAGCACGGGGAACTTATAACATCAGTGTTTTGATCGAAGATCAGTCCAAACAAACAAAAACATTAAGATGCGAGAAAACGTTAAATTGGGATTCTATTGCATTTAACGACTACGGAGCTCTTCGTATTGGGTGAAAACAAAAACTAAATATCGTATTGTTCATACATATAACCAATCCAATAATAGATGCATATTTTAACATTTTTACAAATATAAGCATACATACGAGATTTTTTATGCGCGATTGATAATGAGTGTACAAATATTAAAGCGGTCTCATGGAAAGATGATTAAGACATAATGTTTTGACTTTTTTCGACGTTTAAGAATGAATGCCGCAGTATACAGCAAATAAATTTAACTGCATTTGACAGTGAAGTAGCTGGTATTTCTTACCACAAAAGCTCTTTCTAAGTATTAAGGTGGTTCCACCTAAACTCTCTGCTTGATGTTTCCAATGGTAAAACTTCTTTACATATTTTCTTCGCAATTAAGGTATTCCCATGGATGAACATTTGCACATCGATAAAACTAACTTTAAGTTATAGCATGGGATACTTAATACTTGCTAAAACATAACCATATTTATATTAAAAATCCATAATTTTTCTTTGAGTAATGTTCAGACCTGTTAATAGATGGCGCAACCTGTACATTGATGACATCAGTAGACAAACAAATGTTGGACTGCTTAATTATGGTTATGTTTTAGCAAGTATTAAGTATCCCATGTTATAACTTAAAATTAGTTTATTCGATGTGCAAATTTTTATCCTTGGGGATACATTAATTGCGAAGAAAATATGTAAAGACGTTTTTACATAAAATAGAGATTTTAGGTGGTACCACCTAAAACGATTACCATAGTCCCCTGAGAGGAAATCCGTGCAGTTGTGAAGATTATCTCATTGAGCAATCTGTCCTATTTAAACTTTAATCGGTCCCAAGGTTAGAATATATCATCCATATCCGCGTAGGAATCGTAATATGTCTTTCTTTTTGAAGCTATTCTGCTTTCCTTCAGATGTTAATTGCGAATGTCATGGCGAAAATTTTAACCTCTGGTGAATTTCAGAGAGACCTGATCAATCTTTCTGTTGGTTTATCAGAGATTAATTAATGCAAAAATTTTCTCCCATGACATACGTTAGAAGAAAATTCCTGGTTGAAAGGCAGGGAATTCGTGCGCAAAATTCGCTTGTCTTAATCACAACCAGGAAAACAAAATTTCATGTTGGTGAAAAAAAAAAAAAAAGAATAATATTTGATTTAACTGACTTTGGGCTTTTGAAAATAATTAATTTATCGGTTCTTTTATCGCGATAGGAAAAGGCGAGTAGGTGTGCAGCTCAGAGAATCAAAATTAATTTTGGTTTAACATCACGGAACGAGAGAAAAAGAAAATTAAAATTAGTGATTTTCTGCAAAGCAAGAATTCGCCATTTTTTTTTTTTTGCGTTCCTGTTTCCAAGCGAGAAGTCGCCCAAAAGTGTAACATCTTTTCGTCTTTTGGGGTAGGGAATTCAGCAACGAAATCTATTTTTAGACCCCAGGGTCAAGAAAAAAAAAAAAAGAGCTTGGTCTACACGTGTGAAGGTCAGAGGTCACTCGAGGCGTGGAAGTGAAAAGTCCGTTGGGAGAGTCGTGAGTTGCTAGGCTGAAGTTTCGACCAATGAGAGGGGTCAGCGGTTTTTCAAGCACCCCAGAGTTTTTATCCGTTGAGAGTCACTTTTGCTCTTGTCTTGTGGCTGGACGTCAGAGAAAGAGGGGACGGCGGAGTTTTTTTTTTCTCCTCGCCTTTTGGCGGGAGAGAACCACAGAAATAAAAAAGTTTCTTCTTGATTTTGTTTTGCTGACCACCAGTCCACCACAAGGGGACACTCTGGATCTGGGCTGCCTATTAAAAATTTTGACGATGTAGAACGCAGTTAAAGCGGCATTCCGCCGGCCGGGAACCTCGCCCTGAGGAACAAAATGGCGGCAGGCTGGGACAATGTCGCTAAGGAAAAGAAGGGGGACATGCCTTCTCCCTTATGGAAATTCCGGAAAGAATGGGCCCAGCCTCTACGGCTTCACCCTCGGCTGATACTCCGAAAAGGAGGCCTGCCTCAAAGGTTCCATCTCATCCCGAGGTTTCGGAAATGGTTACCTCTGCTATTAACCGTTTAAGGAAGGGACCTGGGAGGAAGAAAACAAAGAAAGCAATTCTAACGAGAATGTGGTTGTGCCAGGACTGTAAACTGTGGTGAAAACAGAAAGGAAAAAAAAAAAGAACGCCAGCTCGAAGGTAATGTTTTAGTTCATATCTTTTTGTATTGATATATATAACATCCCCACGCAGGGTACCTAAACTTCGAGCTGAGCATAAGAAACAAAAAGAAAAAGAGCAAGTTTTTTTTTGCCTCTGATTGTGGCTGTGTTGTCGTTCAGCTTTCAAAATTAAAATGTATTAGTTACTCAGGTACGAATTCAGAAAAAAGAAAGAAAAAGAAGAGAGGGGAGTTGAAAATGCTTTCATTTATGTTTTTTTTTTTTTTTGCGTTCATGTCTGGTATTTTAGCAACTTCCCAGGCCAGTAAATTTTGATGTATCGGAAAAATTTAGTTTAATAGTTGGGCACAGTGAATTTTGGTGCATCGATAATAGTTTAGTTGGGCATGTGAATATTGAAAAGCAGTGTTATTGTGATGTCGTGGGTGATAAAATAATTGTAAACATTTTTTCTCTAGCCTTTTTACAGCGTTGAGTTATTTTTTTTTTTGAGTGAAGATAAACTATGGGATGATTTATATTGGAATTTTGGGAACATATTATAGTGTGATGAAATTGGAAACCTAAAGTGCTGTTTACATTCTTGGAGTGTTGGGTGTCGAAATTGAGATGGTAGGAGTGTTAATTGAGGACCAGTATTTTACATGCTCCAGATGAGTGTTAATCTCCCATTGGAAAGGGGTGATCTTAGGGCAAGCAGGGAACTTGTCCTAGGGCAGAGGCTCTGAGTAGGGAATTTTCACCAGGATGCGATATGTGCAGAATAGAAGTTAAAGTATTTTTTGTTCTCAAGTTTAGTATTTCACAAAAAGAATGAACATCATGGGTTGAGAAGACACACTTTTGCTCACCAGTTCCAGTATTGATTGTTCTTTTCTTTGGCCTAAATTTTCTTGTTTTTACTATAAGGTTAAAAGTCTAAATGTCATTTTAATTTTCAATAAGGTGAAAATATTTAGTGGGTTATGTAAATGTCAGTGTTATTGTCTGAAGTGGACCTGCGCATTGCCATGGTGCAGAAGAATTTCCTTGCTAGTGATTTTTCCTGGGATATATGTGGAGAGAGATAAGTGAATTTTCCTGGGATATATGTGGATACTGTGATTTAGGATTTCTTGGGATATAGAGAGATAAGTGAATTTTCCTGGGATATATGTGGATACTGTGATTTAGGATTTCTTGGGATATAGAGAGATAAGTGAATTTTCCTGGGATATATGTGGATACTGTGATTTAGGATTTCTTGGGATATAGAGAGATAAGTGAATTTTCCTGGGATATATGTGGATATTGTGATTTAGAATTTCTTGGGATATATACAGAGATAAGTGAATTTTTCCTGAGATATAGTTGTGTTAGTTCTGGGCCAGATGTGCCTGGAGTATTTAGGGTTGAAGTACGACAGGCTCTTGCAGGCGTGGTTGATCAAGGTGGGATCATGCATTGGTTCGAAAAGGGGGAGATCCTTGAAGACGTGGTTTTTGGGGGAAAACTTGTCTTCAAACCCCCCCCAGTAGTTTCGCTGCTCACGGAGATATGTACTGCCAGCGAGGGTCGGTCGAGCGTTGCTTCAAGAAATGTGGTGAGATCATGTTAGAGGAAATTCTGTGCCTGATGATGATGTGTCACACTTGAGGATTTTTTCCTTTCCCTTTGCATAGGCTGAAAGTGGATTCACGACCCAATTTCACGCCTTCAGCCTGACTTGGTATTTTCTTCCTGTGTTGGTTCTCAAAACCCAGGGTAGTGTCTGAACTGAGTATTTGCCTCACCGCTACCTCAGTAATTCACTGCAGGTGTTAAATTCAAGTTTGTTTGGTGATTTAAAGTATCTAAATTTATTTATGATTTGCTGTAGTGCTAGGGATGAAAATTCTAAATTCTGGTTGTTGGTGTTAGTGAACTTGATATTTAGTTTGGAAATTTAGTTAATTGGTATTTTGAGCTTTTGTTTACAGTATAGAGTTATTAAGTATCCTGAGCTATTATGTGAAGTGCAGAGTGAGGTGATTTTTATGAGCAAGCTAGTGCAAGAAGATTGTTTGAATTTCTGAATTATGTTGATGTTATGAATAGTGATAATTTTTAAGATTAGTTAGTGAGGTTTCTTTATAAGTGAAGTAGGTTCATTCAGGATAGTTCTATGGGTTATGTAATGTTAATTAATGCTTGTGCTCAGTGTAAATTCTGTTTTGAGGATAATTTACTTGGTTTGTTTACTTGCTGATAGTAGATTTGTTAAAGTATAATTTGTGGCTCTTAAAATAACTGTAAATTTAATTGAAGTCTTTGAATCTGGTCTGGGAGATTGCGGAGTTTGCTAAGATTGTTTAAATTTAAATCAATAAGTGTAAAATTGTAAATTGGTCATTGAGCTAACTGGGTGAGAGAGAAGAGAGTACGTTTCAAAAGAACAGAATTTGTCCACCTTGTAGAATTAAAAATAATCCAGTATTTTTTTTTGTAAGCTATGTGAATCATGGTATAATTTTGGATGCATGCCTAGTGTTCAAACCAACTGTGTTGAAATATGTAAAGTTGTGCTGTTCATAAGGCCATTGGCCAAATAGAAATAGAAAGAAAATTGAGATTCTGTTTTTATACTGCTGTGTTTAAGCAAACAAGAAAAAAAGGAAATACCATCTGTTTGTCCATTAAAATTAACTGGCTAAGTTTTTAAAGAAAAATAATAAATACAGGCAGTAGCCTTTCAAAAAAAAAAGTTCAAAATGAGTGCAGTGTGAAAAATTTTTGTGTGCTGTTGTCTTCCATGACTTGGTCCCATGTACTCCCCCTTAGCTTGACTAAGGCTATCGATCCGAATCCTGGTATTATAAGGTTTTTTCATAACTGCAATTTTTGTCCTAACCTTTTTAAATTGACTTTCACCGCCTCCACAAGTTATTGAACGAGTACATTTTATCGTATGACTTATAGTGACACATTTTCATACACATGCAACAATATCCACTTATTTTTGCACTTTCAGGTGACTCAACTCTGCTTGAACACAAACAACGCAAACTTTCCAATAACTTCTTGTGGAATGTAAATTTTCAGATGCATTTTTGTTTAGGATGTTCATGGCCTTTTCTAGTACTTAGAAAATATTTTTGTTTCGAAATGCATCCACCCATCTCCCAAATTTAATTTTTCTATAATTTCCATATGAATTTCAATACCAGCATAAATATAACGTTTTAATAAATAACAATCAATTCAATATAATCAATATAAACAAAATAAATTCAAATTTCTTTTTTTTTCACCAAAACACGAATGATTATTAACAAAGCGTCACAAAAGAATTTTCGATCGCGATGTATAGTACGTAAAATCTTATAGAGGATTCTTCATGCAAATTCAGTTGTACTTATCCCTTTCCGATATTGCAGCATAGTGTTTCTCAACCAACCGTTCCTAGACACCTGAGTTCCCATACGTCCAATAGATTTTCCTCAGCATGAGTCTTCCAGAAAGGACTGTAAATGTTATAAAGTAATATAGGTATTTGTTTCTTTAGATCCCCACCTTGCCAAGCATACTCTCGGATGAAATACGTATTTGTATCTGAGGAAGAAAAGATCCACACTACCACCAAAATAGACCTAAGACTGTAAAACTTCTCTATTCCTAATCGTGAAGAAAATTTAGGAATTCAAAATTGCAAAGAATGCTTGCAAGTCTGAATGTCAGTCTAAAATATCACTTCCAAGACAGGAGGAAAACATTCACGCTGAACTCGTCTCCGATCTTCAGAAAATGAATTTTTCGTAGAAATCGCACTTCGGCATTTCTGATATGGTTATAGAAGAATCCTTTTCAGTGAGTAAGGGAACTTTTAAGTGTTCTATGTCATTCACTTTAAAATATTTGTGTAAATATGGTTTTTGTGTTTGACCTTCTTTTGAAAACGAAGAAGCAAAATTGACTCCGCCTTGATGAATAATGCATTAGATGGCAGTTCTAAACTACAATGTTCCCATCCTGGATTCACTACCAAGACAGAAGCGAAGGGAAAAGCCAAGAGCGAAATCTCACTGTTTTACATATGCATATATGAATAAACAATTGTAAGTTTTGAGATTTTTTTATCAGTGTTGTACTTTCCCAATGGAGTACACAGCATAGAAATAACCCTTGTTTAATCTGTATTTATATTATAGTACGTATATATTCTCTACAAAATGAGAATTTACTCGTATAAGACAATTTGGAGGAGTGTGCTGCTCCTGATTAAAGAGATCCCGTAAGTGATCCGCAGTACACAAAAAAGCTAAAAAGCACTAAGGTAGTAAACAGAAGATTTATATTGTTTAGAATAGCCCAAGTAGAAACATAACTACGGTTACCTGGAAATAAGTATCAGTGTAGAATTCACGTAATGTGCAAAAACAATCAGCAATACATTTTTCCCAGTTTTACACTCTTTGCCGAAAATCACGAAGCACCCCGATATTGTCGTCCGATCCTGATGAAACTCCACGTGCCAAGTACCTCAGAGCCGAATGTTCAAATGATTAAAAAATAACGACCGATGGGTTAATAGTGGCTCACCACAGCACATGGGAACTGCGCATCGAAGAGAGTATATCAAGAGCAAAGCTCGCAGACAGGGACAATTGTGACAGGAGATTGCGGTTGCATTAACCTCTACGGACTGTGAAGATGCCTTGACGTCGGATCCGTGCACACTACGAGCAGTTGAGCGAGTTTAAGAGAGGATCTGTGGTTGGGCTGAGAGAGGTCGGTTGGTCAAGTCGCCGTATCTCCAACCATTTGGGTAGAAGCAACGCGGCGTTCGAACAATCTTGGCGCCAATGGGTCAAAGAGGGCACACAACCTAGCGGGGGCAGGCAGTGGACGTCCGAGGGCAACGACATAGCACAAGGTTCCATCGATTGGGAGAGCCGCACGAAGAGAACTGAATTCTTCGATCTACGACTTGCGGTACCGGGGCTACATTCGAGAAGGCCACTCCGCCGCCTACCAGTGACCAGCGAGCATCGCCGGTATCGGTTGGGTTGCAGTCGTGTCGGGCCGAATCAACATGAAATAGTGTACAGTGGAGTGTTGTGTTGTCTTCAGTGATGAGTCACGGTTTGCACTAGGAGACGAACCACCTCGCCCACCGACGCAACAACAGCACACAACTCGCACCCTGTCCGAGGCGCCATTTCGTAAGACAACCGGACACCCTTGGTAGTTCGCTGTACCACACTCACTGCTCAACGGTACGTCGACGACATTCTATGACCTGTTGTATTGCCATTCCTGTCACAGCATCGCCGAGCAATTTTTAAATTTCCGTTGTGTGTGGGTGGTCCGTTCTTATGGCAATGTTTCCAGCCCATTGCCATTTCAGGGATTGTACTCTGATCATGATGTCTTCCACTCCAGTCATTTTTCCTAATCCACACGTTCTTCTTATTTTTCTCCTTTCCACCAAGCACACATCTTTCCATGCTTCTTTCAGCTGTCTGCAGCCTTTGTATTTCATTTTTAGTTAAGGTCCATGTCTCTGCTACTGCTCCATACGTAAGAACTGAGAATATGCATTGATTAAACGCTTTTCTTTTAAGACATACTGGTATATTGCTCTTGAACGTGACACTTTCTTCTAAATGCTCTAGAACTAAGTTTTATACGCCGATGTTTCTTCGTCAACGGGGCCCTTGCTAACGCTTTGCCTTGCTAAAGCATACCTGTTGCCCAAGGCAAATGTAGGCTTCAGTTACCTCTAGATTTTCCTCATCGATCGCTAAAGCTTCATTTATATATACACTATATTGACAAAAGTCACCGGACACCCCTTTAAAAGCAAATAAACGGATCCACTGCTTTGTTAAGATGCGCGATACAGCTGCAAACTGTATAAAAACAAGCCTGCAGCTGACCGCGATCATATCGCACTGTGAGGTTGAGTGCCAAATGTCGCGGCGGGAGAGAACTGACTTTGAGAAAGGAAAGATCGTTGGGTGTTATATTAGTGGGTTGTCCATAAGAGAAACCGAGAGGCGTTTAAACATACCCAAGTCAACTGTTTTGGATGTACTGAATAAGTGGTAGACACATGGCGGGCGTGCCTGAAACAGCAAAATGTACCGGAAGACCAAAGAACATTTGTGATTGAGGACGTCGAAGCCTCAGGAGAGTCGTTACAGCTAATCGACGGATTACTACACAAGACTTCAGTGTACAGGTGAGTAAAAATGCTAGAACCTCTGTATGTATACGTACCATTCGCAGAGAACTTAATTCCATGGGTTACCCTGGTCGTGCAGCTGCTCATAAGCCATTTCATCTCCACTCGGAAGTCCACTCGTCGTTTAGCATGGTGTAAAGAACATTTATCATGGACCGCAGATCAATGGAAACTGGTCCTATGGTCTGATGAATCCAGATATACGATCCAGCAGTCTGATGATCGTGTGTGGGTATGACAGCAGCCGGGGGAACGCTATTTACCACAGTTTACTGTTCCTACGGTCAAGTTTGGAGCTGGCAGTGTACTCGTGTTGGGGTGTTTTTCGTGGCATGCTCCCGTCCCATTGGTTATCGTGGACAAACCTGTTAACCAGCACGTCTACCTCGATATTCTGGACAAATATGCCTTACCAACTCTGTGGCAATACTATGAAACCGAGCCTTGTTGGTACCAGCAGGATAATGCACCAAGCCATGAAACAAGGTTTCAAAATCGCTTTATTGTAATATAGAGGAAAAAGGTGACGTACAACATGGAATCTTCTCAAAGAAAGAATATGATATAAACTGCTAAAAGCAATGGTATATACACTGAGATGAGTAATGACAATATGCAGAGTATGATGCAGACAGAGCAAAGTCTGTAGAAGCAACGAGAATAACATTTGGTGGCACCACGGTGCCAATCAACGTAGGAAAGTCAGTAAGAAATAAAAGTCTTAACTTACTGTGAGATGCAGAGGGCGTAGGGTTATAGCAAACCACAGGGCAGAGGGTAATCACGTGGCGAAGAAGGCTCTTTCACTGTGCGTTGAGAGAGCAGATTGATGTTCCAGCCTGAGGCGGTAGAAAAGGCGATTACGAAAATGTCACAGCAAGACACTGCTTGCCTGGGGAGGAGACACTTGAGTTGCGTGTGAGCAGTGCAGAGAAAATGTCGAACGCTGGAGGAGACCCTTTAGGCGTGGACTCCATCGGTTCAGTTGCAGGAGGAGACACGCTACCCGTAGAGAGGTTAGGGAGCGTTGGCTGGGCAGTAGTAGAAGGGAACTTCTTCTTCCTCCGGGATCCGGATCGTTTGGTACCCCGGCGTTTGCCCTGGACCGACTACGCACGGGACGTGAAGGGAGAGCCAGAGGAGGGATCAGCCCCGCCGCCTAGGTCTGAAACACCGACGGTGAAGGAAGCTTGAAGATCAGTAGTGATGTCACTAAGTGGAGAAATAACCTTTGGAAGAGGGAGCGAAGAGAGTGGTGGTAAATCCTAATGTGAGAACAGATCAGCATCGGAAGACACGCGTTGATTGAAGGCTTTAGTCGACTTTTGTGTGGAACTGGGCTCTGGGGTCACAGGCACAGGAATGGACGTTGTAGTAGAGGTTGTTGAAGAGGTCTGAAGCGATCCCAATGTAGCAGTGGTCGGTGACAAAGCATGGGGGCAGTGGGCAAGCTGATAGCCGTATCCTTTACATTGAGAACAGTGTTGAGAGGTGAGCAGCTCTATTCGCTGACGCTGCTGTCCACATCGAACATGGAGGAACCGCGGAAACTTGAAAAGATGCTCTTCGGACGGAAAAACAATTCGGGCGCTTCTGTGAAAATTATCGATATGTTCATCGTCGGGGTCGTTGAGATCTGAAGAAACTGTGGACAGAGGATCGACAATTTGGCCGCAACGACTGAGGGCAGAATGAAGCATGTCATCTGAAATCTTCGGGGGCACTGGATAGAGAGAAACCAGAATAGGACGCTGGGCAACCGGTTCGTGTAGGAGATGATGATCGCCGAGAGTGACCCCCAGCATCAGAAGGAGCTCGGCAAATTTCTTCTTTGAGAAATAAACCGTCACAGTCCGCGGCTTGCGTGTTAGATGGGTGATAGCACCAGAGGGAAGAATCTTCTTCAGAGCTATGCTAGACTTCTTCAATGGAGTGTTGGACAGAGAATCGAAGCAAACCCCCAAATCGAGGGTACTGTGACGGCGCTGACCAGCAGCAGAAGTCTCGGGGATATCCAGCAAAAGTGCGTCCTCAGATAGCGTGATGTATGAATCCAAAGGGTACACTGTGGACGATGTTGAAGCCTTGGGAGTACCAGATGGTGCAGAAGAATGAGAGCGGGATGAAGCTTCTCCCCGGGAAAATAGCGGAGTAGCATTGGACACCTCGCCCGAAGCAGAAACGGATAGAACATCTGAAGGCAGAGGAGCAGCGCCGTCTGACACGTCCATTATGTCATCCTCAACATCTGAGGGCAGCGGCGCACCGTCACCACTTGTGAGAGTAGGATCGGAGACCTGAGTAGCAGAAGAAGAGGCATAGTCTACAGGAGGAAGACGAAGGAACGCACCACCATTGAACAAAGGTGATTGGTCGACTTCGACAGGGGATAATAAGGAGATGGGGGAGCCACAGCGCGATGGAGCGGACCAGCACCCTCATCGGCAGGCGCCATCATTATTTTATTTTTTTATTGGAGGTTTAACGACCACCGTGATCAACTCAATGGGCTATCAGCAATCGCCCGTCCTTAATTTAGGGTCACTGGTTCCATGGAAGGGAGAGAACCAATGCCGTAAGACAAACACAAAATCCATGCCCCACCGGGATTCGAACTCGGACCCTTTTTGGACGAATGATCAGAGGCTATCGCTTAGACTACTGCGACACCGGGGCGGCCCGTTATCATTAATGACGAGGGTTAACTTACAGTTCGACCAGTTCAGTCAGTAAATTAAAACGAGGACAAAATAAACAAACGTGCACTCACCAACTCGTGAGATGGCTTAAAAGAAAGACAAAACCTTTAACTTCAAGGCACATACAAAAGATAAACGAGCCGCCCTGGTGGCGCAGTGGTCTAAGCGATGGCCTCTGATCATTCGTCCGAAAGGGGTCCGGTTCCCGGTGAGGCATGGATGTTGTGTTTGTCTTACGGCACTGGCTCTCTCCCTTCCCTGGAACCAGTGACCCTAAATTAGGGACAGGAGACTGCTTATAGCCCATTGAGTTGCTCACGGTATTCGTTAAACCTACAACAACAACAACAAAAAGATAAACGACAGAACTTCCAGGAAAGACACTTGAGGCACACAAACGCGGAGCTCGGGAAGACACGTCAAGCGAGCAACATAAAGCAAGGACTGTTACGGCGTGGTTTGATGATAATTCCGTATCGTGTGTGGACTGGCCAGCGCAAAGCCTTGATCTTGATCCCATAGAGCATCTATGGGATGAATTAGAGCGCCGCATAAGAAGTTTGGTACCAAGGCCTACTACTAAGCAACAGTTAGCGGCAGCATTATGTATTGAATGGAAGCGCATACGCCGCCCCAGTGGCGCAGTGGTCTAAGGCGCTGGCCTCTGATCATTCGTCCGTAAGGGTCCGGGTTCGAATCCCGGTCAGGCATGGATGTTGTGTTTGTCTTACGGCACTTGCTCTCTCCCTTCCCTGGAACCAGTGACCCTAAATTAGGGACGGGCGACTGCTTATAGCCCATTGCGTTGCTCACGGTGGTCGTTAAAACTCAAAAAAAAAAAAAAAAAGCGCATACCTATCGCTGTGTTCCAAAACCTTGTCGAAAGCATGTGTCGAAGGGCCAGTGCATGCATTAAGGCCAAAGATGGACCGACACCGTACTAATGTATGTCAATAAATGTTATGTTGTTTCTCTTGTAGGTGTTTGGTGACTTATATATATATAAATGAAAGGAAAGTTAAAATTATATATATATAAATGAAAGGAAAGTTAAAATACTACTCATGTAATATAATATAAACCACAAGAAAACTGCGCTATGCTGCAAGTATTAGATGTAGGTCGTGTATGCAAAAGATATTAACACACAAGCAACCAACCTTCATAAACAAATAATTAGGGCGTTATGGCTTCCAGATGAAAAAAAGCACAGTAAAGAGAATTATAAAAAGACAAAATAATGTTACGTAAATTATTATAAATCCACACTCAGAACCCCGGTACCACACACACACACACATATATATATATATATATATATATACACTGCCGGACAATTGCTAAGGACGGATGACAATAGCAACGATAGCAACCATAAAATGGAAGGCAGGTAAATGTGGAAATTAGCATAAGTGCGGGATACAGTAAGACGTGTTGTTTTGGAATGCCGAACTTGTTCGTGACGTCATAGCGCTGATAAGAGATATAAAGGATTTGACGCGTATTGACCGTTGTTGTTCAAACGCAAAGTTGAAAGGGAAAGAATCAATTGACGAACTTGCAATTTTTAGTATGTCTTCCCGACATCACCTAAATGATTTTACGCGTGGCCGTATTATTGGCTAGATTGAAGAAGGGCAAAAAATAACAGATGTTGCCAGGGAGTTCGACGTCAGCCACAGTGTTGTTGCAAGGCTTAGGAAATCATTTCAAACAAATGGAGAGTGTAGCAAACGTCACGGGGGAGGTCATTTTCGCAGTACGACACCTGCAGAAGATCGGTACATAGTGCTATCAACAAAAAGACACCGGCGCAGCACAGCTAGTGAGGTAGCAAATCAGTTTATGGCTGCTACTGGCAAGCGGATCTCCCGAAAATCTGTCGCCAGACGTTTGCATGAAGAGGACTATACGCCCGCCGTCCTGTTGTACCGCCCGTTTGCAATGGTGCCATCAACATCGCAATTGGACTTATAACGACTGGTCTGCTGTCCTCTTTTCAGGTAAGAGTAGATACAGTCTGTCGTCTGATTGTCGACGACAACTGATCTGGCGTGATAGTGGTACTGCATATTGTCCAGCAAACATACAGGAAAGGGACCGATATCCGACATGTAGTGTCATGGTATGGGATGGCATCATGATCAATGGCCGTACGTCCCTCTATGTGCTTATAACTGGGACTATGACTGGCCAACGATACATTAATGATGTTCTGCTACCTCATGTTTGCATGTTTCCTGGTGCTGTCAGTGATAGATTCATTTTCATGGACGACAACGCAACATGTCATCGAACAGTCGCTGTCCAGGAGTGTCTTGAGAGTGAGGATATTCAACGTATCGTATGGCCAGCACGTTCTCCAGATCTGAATCCCATTGAAATGGTGTGGGATGCTTTGGGGAGGAGTCCTGCTGGTCGCCAATGCCCTGCAATAAACAAGGACACCCTCATCCGTGCACTGACCGAGGAATGGGATAAATTACCCCAACAGCTGCTTGATAATGTTGTGCAAAGCATGACACGAAGTGTGGAATCTTGCATCGCCCTGCATGGTGGCCATATCCCGTATTGACATATTACGCCGGAACGCCTGCGGACGGTAACTGCATTTTTTTCACGTTTACGTATTCTGCACAAAATGGCCTGTTTGTCCCTTGAACACGTTCCGAAGCCTTCTGGATTTCAGAGCACAATAAATTGTCTTTCTAGTAATGTCCTGGCATTCTGACATTATTTTATTTCACTTGGCATCCAACCACACTTACTTTTTTATGCCCTATATAGCCGTTTATGATCCGTCCTTAGCAATTGTCCAGCAGTGTATATATATAACTTCTTAAACGTGTACTACGAAGTTGCTTGAGTGGTTCCTGACTAGCTCACGGTCCCCGACTCCAGGCGTTTACCATTATTATTTTTATTATTGTTGTATGTGAATTGTGAGAGTTTTAGTTTAGGTGTTTTAATTTAGTGGGATTCAGTGATTTCTACGGGAAGTTCTTGGTTGAAGGTGTAGAGAATTTGACTTATATATATATAAGTCAAAATGTTACTCCCGCATACTTTCGAATTTCATCCGCCCATCTCCCATGTGGTCTTTTTCTAGGTCTTTTCCTATCCCTCGGAATCCAGTCTTAAAATTTCAGCTGACATCGACGTTCTGTCCTTCTTGCAGTATGTCCAGCCCATTACCATTTCAGGGATTTTACTCTGATCACGATGTCTTCCACTCTTGTGATTTTTTTGATCCACGAGTTCCTCTTCTTATCTCTCCTGGTTACACCAAGCATGCATCTTTCCATGCTGTTTGAGTTGCCTGCAGGCTTTGTATGTCTCTTATAGTTAAGGTCCACGTCTCTGCACCATACGTAAGCACTGGAAGAATGCATTGATCAAACACTTTTCTTTTGAGACATAATGGCATATTGCTCTTGAAAATTACGCTGTTTCTTCCAAAAGCTCTCCAGGTAAGTTTTGTACGCTGATTAATTTCTTCATCAATGTGACCCTCACTTGATATCTGCTGTCCAAGATAAGCGCGCGTGTCTGTTATCTCCAGCTTTTCTCCATCAATCGATAAATCATCTTTTCTTGTAAAAGCATTGTACATAGCTTTTTTCTTTTGAAAGTTCATTTTTAATCCCACTTTTGTACTCTTGTCAGCAAGTTCCTGGATAATTAATACAGACATTTAACGTGGACCAGGAACATCAAACAAAGATCTTCGCTCTTTCCTCGTTTATAAGTGAGTCACGGAAAAATTCTCATTGGCCACCACCGGCCAATGAGAATTGGTGGTGTAGCGGAAGCATATCCGGTGCGTAACTGGAAGACCCTGGGTTCGACTCCCTGTGGCGGCCAATGAGAATTTTTCCGTGACTCACTTATAAACGTGGAAAGAGCGAAGATCTTTGTTTGAAGTTCCTGGATCATACTCTGCAGCTCTGATGGGGTAGTTGCAAAAATGACTACGTCATCGTCAAAACGAAGGTGAGTTAGATAATCTCCATTTATCTTTATCTCCTTGTTTTCCCAGCTCAGCGACTGAAAGACGCCCTCCAATGTAGCATTAAAGAGCTTCGGAGACATGGTGTCACCTTGTCTCACTCCCTTTCCAATTTTTATGTGTGTTGTATTTTCAAACAGCGGAATCTTTGCACTTGCATTTTCATAGATGTTATTAATAATATTAATGTATGCATCTTCATAACCGCAGGATTTCATAGCCATTGTAACTGCTGATGGTTTCACCGAATCAAAGGCCTTTTCATAATCAATAAAAGCCATGCATAATGGAAGTTCATATTCCCTCTCTCTTTCAATTAGTTCTCTCAGTACGTGGATATGATCTATATTACTGTAGCCACTCCTGAATCCAGTTTGTTCTCTTGGTTGAGCCATGTCCATTGTCACCTTCAAGCGGTGTGAAAGAACTTTAGTGAAGATTTTATAAACCACTGATAGGAGGCTGATAGGTCTGTAGTTCCTGAGATCCTCAATGTCACCTTTTTTATGTAGCAGGATCATTGTAGCGTTGTTGCAATCCTCAGTAATCTTCCCTTCCTTAAGGCATCGAGTGAAAACTTGGGCGAGTACTATTTCAATTTCTCCACTTGCTTCTTGAATGATGTCTACGATAATGAAAGCTATGGATCAAGTAGGAAGTGGATTTCAGTATTTGAAGGAAAAGTTTCCAATATTGAGCAAGGACAAATTAAAAGAATGTAATTTCATTGGAACACAAATCCTGACTATCATGGAGGACTCTGTGGTCGAGGCAAAACTCAATGAAACCGAATGATCTGCCTGGCTTGAATTCAAAGCTGTATGCGAGATCTTTCTGAGAAATTTTAAGAAGGAAAACTGTTTTGAACTAGTTGAGGCTATGTTAAACAAATACAATTCTATGGGGTGAAATATGTCCGTAAAATCCAATTTCTCCATTTTCACCAGGGCTTTATACCACCAAACCTGGGAGCATGAGTAACGAGCATCGAGAAAGATTTCATCACGATGTATCTGAAATGGAAAGAAGATATATAGAGGGTTGGTCGCCAAGCATGCTTCTTGACTATTGCTGGCTTCTTACTACTGCCGTTTCAGTGTCCAGCAACAAACGAAAGTATCCCAGTAAAGCGTTTTATAAAATATTCGCCAGAAATTATATAAAATAGTGGTTTTTCTTCGTTTGGTACACCATAGCAATCTCTTGTGTTTTGCAAGCCTTTCCTGGCCTCATTTTTGGTTTCTGCGTGTCATTTTTGGCTGGAATGAACTATTTTCAACGCTTAGTACGATGAGATTATGTAAAAAAAAAAGTGCTATAAAATTGAATTTGATTCCTAAAAAATTGGTAGGTGATAGATAGGGTATCTTGAATTTCAGATTTGGAACCAAGCTAATTAATTAAAATCACTTGCTTTTATTTGGGGGCAAGAAAAGGTTTCAAACTGGTTGTTCAACCATTATTGTTTTCATTATTAAACGATTTCTGCTGTAGAACAAATTCCACTTTCTTCATTTTTCTTCGAAAGTTTTTCAAAATGGAGAAAGTTCAGTCGCAACAACTAGAGTATTTCCCTCGGAAAATCAAAAACATAAATTTGTTCCGTCTCAAAACGAATTCTAAAATGTATGAAGACCAGAGTTAAAGAGTAACACACGCACACAACACAGGAATTCGAGACACGTAATTCTTTTAGACTCTTAGAGAAAGAGGTCTTCGGAATCTGTGAGAAGAGCTGTCATCAAAAATAACTCCTTCCTCAAAAATCCTGTTTCGTAGAAACTTCAAATAAAATTTTCCTCGATCCGAGAACGGAACAGCGGCGAATAGAAAACGTTGATGGAATAGAAGATGAAACGTTGTCTCAGAATCTACATTTGTTTCTTAGTCGCTTATGCGGCTACAGTGACGCCTCGGATGTCTCAAACGTGTCAGGAATGTCGTCCTCCCTCCGTGAAGCCTCTTTTATTTTGTCCGTAGTCCGTTAAAGGTATTCCTTCTCTTTAAATAAAAAGATAAAAGGCTTTAGCTGGAACTTAAGTGTAAACGAACGTGCGCTAACTCCAACAAGACAGATTTTCCGAGTCCATTTACGAATATAGGATGCGAATATTTTACTTCGATGTACTGGGAATTTCTGCAAACAATAAATCGACAACATTTTAAGAAAAATTTAAAAAATGTTTTCTGATTCGTGTTCAGATGTTATCGCAAGTATTTTTTCTGAAAATTTAGTGTCTCTCGAAATATCTTCGGTGCATTTCTTAACTACAGAGCAATTTTGCAGTATGACACAAACGGACATTAAAATGTTAATACTACACATTCTGAGAACACTATCAGTAAGAAAAAATAACGGGAAATTAAAAGTATAAGGTGAGGGGAATTTTATTTATTTAAAAGCTAATGACATTTCTTCTACAAGTGCGGCTGTCAGATGTATTTCCTTGATAATGAGCATCATGGACGTGATTTTTTTCTTTTTTGGATCACCTCCTCTTATTAAAACAACATAGTTATCTGTGTCCAAAAACAGGCTCTGAAATATACATACCGTCCCGATCAAAATGATTGGCCCTGTTATTTATAAATAGCAAATGCTAATAAGGTTGAAAATTGGGTCTGGTATGATTCGTCCAACGGCGACTAGTCCAATACCAATCCGTCCGGTGGGGACAGTTGGTCTAAAGGGAAGTTTCATCTGATGGTACAATTGGTCCAATGCCGATTCGTCTAATTGCACGATTGATCCAATTCCGATTCGTCCAATTGCACGATTGGTCCAGTGCCGATTCGTCCAACTGGCCTGCTCAGAGTCTTGATTTGAATCCCACAGAACACCTCCGGGATGAACTGGAGCGACGGATATGAAATCGACCAGAACGAAAGTCTTCGCTTTCCACTCTGGCAACAGCTTTGCAGGAAGAACGGCGAGCTATTCTTGTCCAGACCTACCGCAAATTGGTTGATAGCATGCCTCGACGTGTTGCCGCTGTCATAGAAGTAAAAGATGGATCGACTAACTAATAATTACGATAATAAAGCCAATTGTCCCAGAACATTGTGGTGTCAGAATACTTTTGATAATATAGTGGATATGAAAGTCCACGTTCACAAGAAATCTGATAAATTCCCCAGGATTTTGTACCTTCGACATAGTATTTTAATCCGCAAAAACTCATTTTGTTTATGAGTTTGAAAATAACTTTAAAATTAAAACTTTTAAGGATCATAAGCAAAATAACAATAAATTTCGACTTAAAAATTTTACACTTGCTGATAAACCTGATTCAACTATCAAATTTGACAATTTGGAAGCTTTCCACGTGTATTGCAACATTTCTCGAGTTGTCAGCGACATGGCATCGACTCCGGTTCTTTGAAGCACGTGGAAACAATCCACCAAAACCCGTAATCCTCAGAATGCTGATAATGCCACAATGATTTAAATACTTCTACTCAGTTTGTCCTGGTGAAACAGAGCCAAATGCTCACGGGCAACAATATTGAATCTTAAAATAAAATATAACTGTGAATGAACGTTTTTGTTTGATCTATCTCAACTTCACGAGGATTGGAGTCAAAGAATTTGTAACATGTAATTGTGATTTTCTATGCAATTCCATAAGAATGTACTTTTTTTTAAGTACTCTCGTTAGACATGCTACGCGACAAGGAGAAAAAGGTATAACAAAGAGTTTTAAGCTAGCGGATTTCTTCTTTGTTATCTTCAGCTAGATGGAAAATGTATTATCTTGGGGCCATGCGGAACAAAAATTATAAAATATAGAAATGCAGCTGAGCTGGTGTAGTTGCCTTTGTGCAGTGATGGAAATGAACAAGTGAGAAGAAAGAACAATAGGCGAGTAATGTGGTCTGTGGGGACGTGAGCAAGATTTGTTCATTTTTTTCTTTTTTACTTTTCTCCCTCTGTTACACAGTAGGAAATCCATTTAACCATGGCGCTCACCCAGATGCTGTTCCCGTGTGCAATTGCTGCTTCCTCTCTTGACGCTAATCCCTAATCAAATTATTAAGACCCAGTTTGTGGACAAATTCAATATGGCCGTGAAACTCAGTAACGGCGCGAACCGAGCAGCGTAGGATTAGTAACATGTCACTATAAGATGGATGATACATTCTTGTGGGGATGTCAAGTGAAATATAAATCGTCCGGACTTTCGTGCGAACAAAAATTTTATGATTTAGCTTCGGGCGTATAACACTTATATACTGCATGCAAAGAGGACCATCGCTGACATAAATTTTTTTTATAAGAAGCATGTTTCCGTTAGATTTACGAGGGCAAGAAAAAGTGCTCCTGTTTTGATTGAGATACAAAGAATTACCAAACTTTTGTCGACATGTATGCTTTGGAAACCTGTTCTGATTTTTATACATTGGTGTGTGGATCACTATATTTATGTTAAGCCTGAAACATTACTGAAAATCCCTCTCCCCCTCCCCCAGTTTTGGATTTACACGACCACCATGAGGAACTCGTAGGGCTATAAGCAGTTACCTGTCCGTAATTTAGGGACTCTGGTACCAGGGCGTATCACGACAACAGAGCGCACCACAAAAGGGCGACAAAACAAAAGGGCAAACGACAAAAGAGCGCACCACAAAAAAGGCGAACGACAAAAGGGCAAACGACAAAAGAGTGCACCACAAAAAAGGATAACGTCAAAAAGGCGACACAACAAAATGGCAAACGACAAAAAAGCGGACGCCAAAAGGGCGACACAACAGAATGGCAAACGACAAAAGAACGCACCACAAAAAGGCGAACGTCAAAAGGGCAAACGACAAAAGAGCGCACCACAAAAAGGCGAACGACAAAAGAGTGCACCACAAAAAAGGCGAACGTCAAAAAGGCGACACAACAAAATGGCAAACGACAAAAAGGCGAACGTCAAAAGGGCGACACAACAAAAGGGCAAACGACAAAAGAGCGCACCAGAAAAAAGAGAACGTCAAAAGCGCGACACAACAAAAGGACAAACAACAAAAAGCGAACGTCAAAAGGGCGACACAACAAAAGGGCAAACAACAAAAAGCGAACGTCAAAAGGGCGACACAACAAAAGGGCACACGACAAAAGAGCGCACCACAAAAAGGCGAACGTCAAAAGGGTGACACAACAAAAAGGCGAACGTCAAAAGGGCGACACAACAAAAGGACAAAAGAGCGCACAGCAAAAAGGCAAACGACAAAAGAGCGCACAACAAAAAGGCAAACGACAAAAGAGCGCACCATAAAAAGGCGAACGTCAAAAGGGCGACAAAACCAAAGGGCAAACGACAAAAGAGCGCATTACAAAAAGGCGAACGTCAAAAGGGCGACACAACAAAAGGACAAACGACAGAAGAGCGCATTACAAAAAGGCAAACGTCAAAAGGGCGACACAACAAAAGGGCGCAAGACAAAAGAGCGATGCGCCAAAACGGTGCACACCAAAAAGGCAATACAACAAAAGGGCGATACGCAAAAAGGCGCATGACAAAAAGGCGAAGAGAAAAAAAGGTGCCACGACAAAAGGTAGAACCCAAGTACGGGCTTGATATTTTTCTTCTTCAACTGCAAGTTTTCTAAAAGACAACACTTGCAAAAACGGCACCGGGGTCCCTTTGAGCAAATTACATCATATTTCTTTGTGTATTTAAATCCTAACTGAAATCAGACTTCTCATCCTATATAGGAACCTTTCTAAACGATGTTATTTTCAAAAAGACCCCAGGGCCCTTTCAGTAGATTTTGTATTCCTTTGTGTATTCAAATAATCCCAAATGAAATCAGGCGTGTCATCTTTTGTACTGTAAGTAAATTCTATATACAAAGCTTTGCAAACGATGTTTTTTTCCAAAAAGGCCCCGGGGCCCTTTCAGTAAATTCAGCATTTCTTTGTGTATTCAAATAATCCCAACTGAAATGAGACGTGTCGTCTTTTGTACTTTAAATGAAATCTATGTAGAAGGCTTCCTAAAAGTTGTTTTTCTCCAAAAAGGGTACGGAACCCTTTTCTGAAATTGCCTTCTTTGTGCATTCAAAGCGAAATTTTACTCATACATAAAATCTTTTGTGCTTCAACTGCAACCTGCAGAAATGGCCTAAGAGATATTTTCAATAAGGCCCCGGAAACGTTTTGTTCCATTTCTTGTTTTTAAGAAAAAGATTTTGTTCATTTTCCTTCATAAAAAAAATTCCCTTTTCCTTCCATAAAATTCAAATTTTTTTTCAGGTCTTTCATACATACAATTAAATAAGCAGTTACTCAAAGAGCTTCTGGGGCCTTTTTTAAAATAACATCGTTTAGAAAGCCTTCTGTTATACATTGCATTTCAGTACAAACAATTCACGTCTGCGCTCAATTTGGGTCTGAATACAGATAGAAATAAGTAATTGCGTGAAGTCCTCACTGGCCATTTGGAAATCATATCTTTTTGAAAGCACTCCCTATAGGTTATTGAAGTACAGAAAAATTAACATTTGCTTTCAGTTGGGATTTGAATAAACGATGAAATAAGCAATTTGGAAATCTATACCTTCTTAACGTTTCTTGCAAATTGCTTAAATAGTTCTCCTAGTTTAGTGAATCGTTATAGTCTGGGGATAGTGCGCCCTTTTGTCGTGTAACCGTACCAGGGAAGGGACAGAGCAAGTGCCATCAGACAAGCACATCACCCTTGCCTGATCTGGGACTGGAATGAGGGCTCATTTCAGAAATCCACGTATTTATTTTTGAATGTCCTCTCCACCGCTTTAAGGTGCCTTTTATTGCGAACTAAAAATAAATTAATATTTAATTTCGAAAATACGTGAAATACATATAGGATAAGGAATGAAGAAATTAACTCGTGCACCAAAAGCTATTAAATCGAAAACAAATGCCGTCTCGATACACTTTAATGATAAAAAAACTATGTTCAATTAAAATAAATATGTTTAAGAACTTACAACGGCGTCATCCTCAGAAACAGTGCAGCCGTGAGCACAGAAGTGAGTAGCCTATATACTTTACAAGACACATAGCAGATAATGCGCATGTGCAATAATCGGCAAAGTCCAAATCAAGTTCAGTGGGTACAAGCATATTTGGTGGGCGTGACCTGGCCCAAAAGTGTTCTCCAAGGAAGGGGAATAAACACCGGGTGTTTATCGTTACAGCATCTTTCACAATTGACGAATATGTGAATACTTTCACAGAAAAGTGCTGATCGACGGTTCCTGGGAGAATCCAGAATAATGGTGTCATTCCAACATGGTAGGTAAGAACCGTTTAAACAAAGTCTTGACAAAGATGTAGCACCAGAATGCATCCTGAGATTATACTGATGTTCGTAAATGCGGCGTTCCAAATTGCGAGGGGTAGAACCCACATAACATAAATCGAGCTCTGCAGGGTTAGTAGATTTAAGTGGAACCAAATATACACCGTGACGGTTCACATATTCAACACAGTCTCTGTCCTTTTAAACAGTGTTGAATAAAGTACGAGACCTTACACCAAACTTGAGTTTGTACTTATGACATATCTTCTTTAAGATGTTACATACAGGTGGTATATATGGAACGGATCCCACAAATTGGTGGTCAAATTTATTTGCAAGCAAAGCTATCTGCGGTGGACCAATTGATTTCTTAACAATCAAGCGATCAATCATGTGACGAGGGTAACCGAAAGTCAAGGCAAACTGTTTAATCCTAGCTAACTTTTGGTCCCGGAGAACCTGTGTGGACGAGTGTGTCAATGCACGATTAATATGCAAATGAAAGGCAGATAATTTTTGCGACATTGGACGAGAAGAAGTAAAAGGTATAAACGTGGCAGAAAAAGTTAGTTTTCGGTAAACAGAAAATGATAAGGAGTTATCGGAAAGATTGCGAAAAAGGCAAAAGTCGAGAAAAGGCAAAATTCCTCAATTCTCGAACTCTACCTCGAACTTGATAGAATGATGTGAAGAAAGTAAAGTGGCAAAGGAAAGAAGCTCATCGAAACCTGTAGGCCAAACAACCAATACGTCGTCGATGTACCTGATACAAAGAAGTTGTTTTATGTCGGAAACAGGAATGAGGGTATCCTCTAAGTCCTGCAACAAAACCTCAGCAAGCAATGGAGACGGGGGGACCTCATAGGGGCACCTGCCAACTGTCGATAGATAGAACCATTAAAACGAAAATAAGACCTCTTCGAAATAAATCGAAGAGTACACATTATGGAAGAAATTTCATCGGAAGAATAAATGCACAAACCAACAAGTTTGGCTTCAATAAGATCGTGAACAAAAGAAACTGGGGTGTTCGGAAAAAGAGCCACTACCTCGAGTGAAGCTAAACAGTAAGTCGAAATGTTGGTGGACATAAAAGAACGAATCCTAGAAAGTGCTTCGGTGGAACTGGGAACGGAGTAAGAAGAAGATCTAATGAGAGGAGCCAGAAATTTGGCTAAAGCTCACTCAAGATTGCGGGTGGGTGCAAACAAAGATGAAACCAAAGGTCGGATAGGGGTTTCCGATTTATGGAGTTTTAACTGGCCAAATAAAGAAGGAACCCTGTAACCAGGGGGAGGGTGTGTGACGTACCTGCCAGCAGGACGCACATGACATAAAGGCAGATAGGAATCAGAATACATGTCTGCGTAGCTCAGTTGGTAGAGCTGCTTGTTCCGGAATAAGCGTACTCGGGTTCGAATCCCGGCGTAGACCAGAAATGACGGAGAAATTTACTTCGTTATAATGGCGCCCGAACTACCCGGATGACCCGACCGTTCAAAATCTCGCATTGGTGTGATGTTATTTCCACACCGCGAGACAGGAAAAATCAGAGAATCCCTTCTCCAGTGCTTCGAAAAATAAATGTGTGTGACGTTGCATTCCACACACCAGATTGACTGGGAGTTCTCAAGTGCACGTTCTTCAGTGGTTGTCTGCCTGCAGCGATTCATGGTCACGGCTGATCCGTGAGCCATGCCCCCGGCCCTCTTTCAGGGGGGGGAGATGTGACGTACCTGCCAGCAGGACGCACATGACATAAAGGCAGATAGGAATCAGAATACATGTCTGCGTAGCTCAGTTGGTAGAGCTGCTTGTTCCGGAATAAGCGTACTCGGGTTCGAATCCCGGCGTAGACCAAAAATGACGGAGAAATTTACTTCGTTATAGGTGCAAATAATGCCACCGTTACAGTTTTATCAAAATTAAAGTCTCTTCCAGCTTTGCCCATGTCTTTGTTCAACAGTTCGCAACAGTGCAGCAATTGACACCTCAAATGAATGCTGGAGCACCCAGGTACGTGTCTCTGATGAAAGGTAAGCAAACTCTATTATGCATGGGTCTCCGGAGTCGACGCTGCGTCAAGACGCCCATGCTAACCCAGGTCCGCCGCCCCGGTGGCGCAGTGGTCTAAGCGATGACCTCTGATCATTCGTCCTAACGGGGTCCGGGTTCGAATCCCGGTGAGGCATGGATGTTGTGTTTGTCTTACGGCACGGCTCTCTCCCTTCCCTGGAACCAGTGACCCTAAATTAGGGACGGGCGACTGCTTATAGCCCATTGAGCTGCTCACGGTGGTCGTTAAACCTCCAATCAAAAAAAAAAAAAAGACCCAGGTCCATCGGCAAAGACGCCTGCAGATCGCATGGGACTACCGTCATTGGACGAGTAGAAAAAGGTTGCATTCTTCGACGAATCGACGTTTCTACTCCACAGAAGTGACGACGGGCGGTGGCGGATACGACATCATGTGTTGTTATACCAACACCCTGACGCTTGTCGGTCAGGCCGATGGTGGCATTGTGAATGTCTGGGGGTTGTTTCCCTAGTTAGACCTGGGGCCGCTGATACCACTGGATGGGTACCTGAAATCCAATGGCTACCTGTCCATCCTCGCTGACCACATGCATTCCTTCATGTTGGACGTTTACCCTGGTGGTGATGGTGTCTACCAACAGGACAATGCGCCCTGCCATGTAACTAACGGGGTGAGTGACTCGTTCCAAGAACACGACAGCGATGTCTCCGTTCTCCCATGGCCTGCGAAATCGTCCCAACTCAATCCCGTAGAGCACTTGTGGTATTATTTCGATCGACAGGTTCGACCTGCCGACCCACAACCACGTTATCTCCGAGACCTACGTGCTCTGATGCAATCCAAATGGGCACGTGTGTCTCGGCCAACCTTAAAAGGCCTCATTGCATCCATGCCACGCCGTCTCGCCGCTGTTATCCAAGCCAAGGGTAGTTATTGTCATTATTAGGTAGGTGGTCATATTATTCTGATACGACATTGTATATACATAGTCTGCTGTTCCTACTGAGAAGTGTTCTGACGTATCTACCTAGAGGTGATGCACATGCCAAGACGGCAAAGTTTCAGCGACAAACTTCGTCGGTGTAGCTTTATCGGGAAAGCATTCCGCTCCGGAGCAGAAGGATGCTGGGTTTATTCCCATCACCTGAAAATGGCTTTTACGCCATATTGGCACTCTAATGTAAACTAATCTCTTAGCCGTTGGGTTCTTCGAAAAATGTGTGGTGTTCGTTCCACACAACGTCTAGAGTTAGAATTTCTTCTTGTACAGTGATCTCTCCTTCAAGTATTGTTTGCCGGTGGACCCGGAAACCTACGATTTCGTCCCTGCACTTTCTCAAGGAGGAGAGGGGATATATATCATGTACCCACCTCAGAGGTGACACACACATATCAGGACGGCAAAATTGGAGATACGAACTTCGTCGGCGTAGTTCAATTGGGAAAGCATTCGGCTCCAAAGCAGAAGGATACGTATTCGATTCTCGCCACCGGTAAATGGCTTTCACGCTACATTGTTCATGGAAGGCATAACCTTACAGAACCTATTACTAGCGGTGCAATATAAGTGTGTCAGAACAGCCGACATTTTCCAACAGAAGTCAACTGTGATTTCTGATAATTATCTTGGGCTTCACCACCAGATTTGTGTAAAAAGGCCTTTGGAGTTCATGATACTACCATGAAGAAATCCGAAGCTTTTTTCCCTCCTTTCTCGGCGCCTTCCTCGTTTCCTATTATTCCCTCAGCGTCCTGCATTTGTCTTGCGGACGCTGCTGGTATATTTTTCTGAAAAATACTTGCCTTCATAGTTTCCACCTGAGCGCTTAATAACAGCAAGTTCGCTCGAACCGGGCCGAACTGGCTACATATCCACCCTGGAGCATACCTATGACCAATTTTTGTTTTTCTAGTTTTAAAAGTTGGAGTTCACCACATGCATACCGGAAACCACACGCATTGTTGTAAGTTTCAGGGACACCGCATTGATGTTACAGCGGGAATCGTCTAAAAGAGGACACGCATCCATCCAGCGTTCCACAAAGGACACAACCACCACCGGTTGAGAAGAGAGGTAAATGCAGGTTGGCATGAACTGTCTGGGACACAATCGACTGCTCACGATTCCTCAATTAACGGCAGGACTACAACCATAACGCTCAAAAAAGTTTACCAGAACGCAATCCAGCAGTTACGGTCTTGCGATTGGTCCTAAATAATCATCTACTCGTTCATATGGCCATGTTCATGAACCGTCAGTGACAACTTCTCCTGCAGCGGGCACGGGAGCACCGTGGCTGGACATAAGACAAATGAAAAAGAGTCGCCTGGTCCGACGAGTCTAGATTCCATCTCTAACATGTCGATGGACGGATCCGTATTCGACACCGCGTTAGTGAACAACTGCAACCAGACTGCATGATTGGAGTCAAATAAGCCAGTGGCGATGGTATCGTGCAATGCGGGGTTGTTCTTATGGTTATTACCGAGTCCTCTCGTCCCAGTTGAACGCACTCTCCTCGCTATATCCTATCGTGGGCTGTTTGCACCAGGTGTTGCACTACAAGATGAGCATGTGTCCGGATGTTACTAGTCTCCTTCAGTATGACGACGCCCCAGGTCACTTGACCCGCACTATATAGGAATGGCTCGAGTATAGTATGCAAGCATTATGCATGTTCCCTTGGAAACCAAAATCCCTGGACTTGAATCCTATCGAATATTTGTGGGATGCAGCATTTGCAAGTCTACGGAAGTGCATCGTGAACTTAGCGTTGTCATTCAGTCCATCTGATACGGAAGATTATGTGACGTATACCTCTAAATAACCTTCCCTTTGAGTTTGTTTTCTTGTGCAAATTTAGTTACTTCTCGTCAAGATTTTCTCACCGAGCGACACATTACTTCCCAGAACAACTTTAACAATTTGGCAACACTGATAGTGAGTCAGAGCACGATAAGTGACGAAGTTAAATGTGGAGTTGTAGAAATGTTCAGATTGAGAGTTGATAAACACTGATATAAAGGCTGTTCATATATATGTATATAATAAGAAGTCCGCTTCCCCAAAATGATTCCACTACTTAAAACTTGGCCCTCAGTTCCAAGCTGCTGGGGTGTACCTGACCAAAGCAGCGGGGAGTGTGATATGAAGGCAGAATCACCGGAGGACCGGACTAGGCAGACATATGATACTGACCTTTTTTTTTTGATTGGAGGTTTAACGACCACCGTGAGCAACTCAATGGGCTATAAGCAGTCGCCCGTCCCTAATTTAGGGTCACTGGTTCCAGGGAAGGGAGAGAGCCAGTGCCGTAAGACAAACCCAACATCCATGCCTGACCGGGATTCGAACCCAGACCCCTTACGGACGAATGATCAGAGGCCAGCGCCTTAGACCACTGCGCCACCGGGGCGGCTACTGACCTTGGGACTGGTACAAGGCAGACTGTTGTAGAGATAATATGGGGAGAATGTCATCCAGTAGCGGATTGATGACGGTTAACAATGATATATAGCAAGATTAAATTCTGGCAATGGATCATCTTGATGTCTTTGAAGTACAAATGCTCGAAGAATAAACTATTGCAATTACGTAAGACAACAGCGGATTCTTTCTACCTGGCTGTTTGGTTATTTGTTTCTGAAGTGTGAGTTATGTGAATGAAGCGATCTCTGGGCATTTGCCCATTATTTAGCTAATTAGTTAGCCATTTAAAAAAACTCTTATCAAAAACTAAAACGCTATAAGAGTTGATGCTATCAAACGCAGAAACGCTATAACCTAGAGTCACCTTTCACGGTCTAGTTGAGTCCGTCTCGCCGAGTGCAAGAAGCTATCATGGCGAAGATTTGTGCAACAATCTGTTAGGGATAGTGGTAAAATTATGTACATTTTAAATATAATTTCCGTTCACAAGAAATGTTTTCATCTCTGAATTTCTCCCTTGGGGTATCCAGTTATGCTCCCAGTTTCTTCTTCTTCCATGAAACACAAACATTTTTCTATGTAGCAAAGATGATTCCGCCACCCCGATGGCGCAGTGGTCTAAGCGATGGCTTCTGATCATACGTCCGAGACGGGTCCGGGTTCGAAACCCGGTGAGGCATGGATGTTGTGTTTGTCTTACGGCACTGGCTCTCTCCCATCCCTGGAACCAGTGGCCCTAAAACAGGGACAGGCGACTCCCATTGAGTTGCTCACAGTGGTAGTTAAACCTACAATTAAGAAAAAAAGGGGATCCAACTTTTAAAGTATTCTTTCAGTCGATGTTTACAGGTATTTTATTTTTATTGGTGTATCTTGTCTTGACATTTAATGCGAGTCTTGCTTCGTCACTTTTCATTTCTCTTTCCGTAACCAATGATGGAAGGTTTGGAGTAAAACAGAAATGTCATCGTAGATGGAGAAGATTTAACTCGCTAACCTCAATCGAATGATACAGAGCACCAAGTGTTATTTTTTTCTGAGAAGAATTGAATGAAATCGCAGAAAAGGCGTATCACCTGCAGCGCTTCTATTGATACAAATCGCAACGAAATACTATCTAAAGAATATAATTTTACAAATACTTTTTCTCCAGATTTTAAAGTCCCAGCGAGAAACAGGAGCACCGTCTCACAGAACACCAAGGAAGTGGATTCGTCAGCAACTGACAACATCATTGCGGCCTCCAGTGCTGATTCTCTTCCTGCTCAGACAACAGAGCCCAATGATAGAGACGAAAACTCATTTCCCTCTTCGAAGCAGATGACCCGATAAACTAAATTACGTCAGCCGACAACTCTCTATATTGCCCTCGGAGGAGAGAGCCATATCTCCGGAAGGGAGAGCGAATCCACAGAGAGACTCTTGACTCTTGAAGGGAAACTAGGGAGAGAGAGAGAGAGAGAGAGAGAGACGAAGTGAAAGTGCATTGACTTCGAGATGGGATCACAGTAGGGGATCAGCAAGCCGCCTTTGCTCTGTCCAACAGTCAGTCGTACCTTCCCTTTAGGTAACAAGTAATCCCAGACCCTACCTAATACCAATCACCGAAATTGACGCGCATCGATAGACGATCAATAAAATGCAACAGACTGTTGTCTATTTCCGAAATAGTTTTATTATCACCAATATAACTTACACGCCACCTTGCCAAAATGAAAAAAAAAGTAGTAAATGATTTTTTCTGAGTTCGTAGTCTCAAAAAAGAGCGGACACATAAAAAAAAAGAAAGGAAAGAAAGAAAGAAATTTCTAGATTAACAAAAGCAAGGAAGAATGCGTAGGATAACCTTAGACGCAATCGCCAGAAAGACTGATGCAGTACTGTATTTGTTTCGTGTCCCATAAACGGAACCAGACACGTATCCAGAATTTCTGTTTGGTGCGGGGAGGGAATTGCGTGTATGTGTGTACTACTTGCAAAATAAAACTCGCGGAAATATTAGCGAGTTATATACTTTTATAGTGGTAGAAACGGGCCGGAACGCAGCGGAACAGAGAACGAAATCCCACGTTCGGAGAGTGATGTGACACCAAAAGAAAGGAAGAAAGGGGTCATTTAATTTGAATAAAACATTTTTGCAATGCATTATACATTTCAATTAATGACACCATCTTGCACGAATTATTCGGGGTTTTTTTTTTTTCAAAAATCAAAATATTGTTCTTCCACTCTAGTAAAAGTCTAATAAGGTCAGAGCGAAGTTCCCGACAGGAGCAGATCGCCGATCGTCTGGCAGACCTCCTCTGCGTATTCCCTCGCCAGGATGGCTGCCGTGCCGCTTAATTCTGCGATGAGTGCGAGGCGTTTGGTTAGAGCGAAGGTCACGCCACGAGCTGATTGCCGACCTTGCACACACTTGTCTGCATGACCTTGGTCCGGACTATGCATAAAATGACCTGGAGCTGACGAGGAGCTTAACTACACATGCTATCCAGTGTACTTTTCACTTCAGCACAAGCTCTCGTCGTGGTAGAGTGTGGCGACGTGCCATTTTTGCCTCACATTGCAGTCGTTATTTTAAGTTCCAATTTGTTCTTTCGTAAGAAGACTAACAGCAAATAATGAAAAGAACACTAACAGATTTTTTGTGGGAAAAAAGATAAGTCAAGAGAAAAAATAAAAAAAAGACAGCTTGAAAATTTGGGAGCTTTTCTATGCTTGAACTCGTGTGAAGTACAAGAAAATCGCCAAAATGCAGCAGTCAAAGAAAATCACTACATTGGTAGGTTCATTAAAAGAATCTGAATCACTTTCTGTAAATATTTACTTAGGAAATGGTAAACTGTAGTGTTGGACTAAAAACCAAAGTATTTTTTGAAAGAGTACGCTTGGCTTGTTTTTTTTTTTTTTTTAATGGGTGTTTGAGATGTGCCGTCTGTAAAACAGCTGAGAATATGAACGTTTCGGAATTTTTAAGTGGTGCTAGGCTTTCTAAGGAGTGGATAGATTGTCAAGTTAGATCTACGGCTGACGATAAGGAGCAAAATAGAGCACTAAGGGGAAAAAAATAAAGTAGCACAGAGAAAATCACTCTTATATAGGAGCTTGTGAAATGAAAGTAAAACGGCCTGTCTGGGTCTTTGAAACTATTGTTGATAAAATAAATGAAAAACAAGTGGACAATACGTACAAAATGTCCAAAACTATTACATCGCGAAGAACAGCAGATCTTTTGCCGATTTTCCTGGTTTGATTTATCTCCAAAAGAAAAACGGCACTGAGATGAGTAAGGCATTGAAGTAATATAGGAAGACATGTACGGATATGTGCTGTTCTATAGGAAATAGCATGCGTAAAAACGCTCTGTGAAGAAAAACCGTTTCCCAAAATTTAAAATTCGGCATCTTGGTTGATGAGTGCACGACTATAAGCCGACTCTCAGTACCTATATTCTTCCTAAGAAAGTCCATAGATCCGAATATAAATGCCCAAACTATATTTTTTGACATGGTTGAATTACACGATATGAAGTCAACAGCAGTAACCAAATCGATTATGAATTTCTTGGTGAAATATAACACTTTCCAACTGAGTTTATTAAAAAAAATCTGATATCTTTAACTTCTGACGACGCTGCAAACTTTGCAGGATACACATCTGGTGTAGCTCAACAACCTTCAAACGTTGAGATACCTATCAATACCTACACACACTATTAGATAGGTATCTCTAACGTTTCGTTCCTTGAGTGTATATCTCAGCTTCTAAAAGTCCGATTAAAAATTATTTTTGCAACTGATAACGTTTGTGGCGAGGAAGTTTTTTATATTAGCCAATTCTTGTCCCACAAATTTTTTGTCCCCCAGGGGGTAAAAGTGTTCATATCTCTTTGTACCATTCTTGAAACCGTATCTTTGTTTCTTTCTTTTTTGATTTTTTTTTGTTTTTGTTTTGGGGTTTAACGACCACCGTGAGCAACTCAATGGGCTATGAGCAGTGGCCCGTCCCTAATCTAGGGTTACTAGATCCGAAGAAGGGAGAGATCCAATGCCGTAAGACAAATACAGCATCCATGCCTCACGGGATTCGAACCCGGAATCCCTTGGACGAACGGTCATGATCCAGCGCTTAGACCACTACGCCACCGGGGCGACATCTTTGTTTCTAAGAACCCGATTTGAAGCCTCCCTTTTGCCTTGGATATATTGTTGGGAGAAATGCTTTGTGCACAAATACAAAATATATGTGGTTTAACATGGTAAAAAAATCTTCAAATTTATGTGTACTTTCTCTTTCTAATTAATGTAGAATTCCGCGAATAAAAGTAATTTTGCTTGTCTGCAACACTTTGATTTAATAAAATTTTATTCTTCAACTGAAGAAGCTGCATGTTCACTTCTGCAGTAGGAAATTCGCAGAACCCTCAAAAGGCTAATGTTTTAAAGCGGACAACTGCAGGG
This sequence comes from Macrothele yani, assembly GCA_039090855.1. Lineage (NCBI taxonomy): Eukaryota > Metazoa > Arthropoda > Arachnida > Araneae > Macrothelidae > Macrothele > Macrothele yani. Next base: position 14,745,549 of record CM077011.1, on the reverse strand, counting down.
AGTGAGATGTGCTTCAACTGCTATCACTCCTACTTGCATTCAGTTTTCAATTTATTTCCGTGTGTCCAGGAATCGTTGAAAATCTATTCGCAGTAAGTTTTCACCTATAGTGGTGTTGGATTCGCACATCTTCCATGTCGAGGGTCCTTACGCTGTTTCGTTGAACTCTGATTTTAAAACAGTCAAAAATTAGAAACATGTGGCTAGAATGCGCGTAGTCTATTCCTGCACAAGTATTTAAAGCGAAATTACTGAACTCGCTACGACAACGGAATGAATTTCTCATCACTTTTCGAGAGCACTTGAAAATAATGAAACTCCCCGTCAGTCAATCTCCCGCTTGGCGGGGGTTATAAGCGCTTCGCATGATTCAGGAAAGTCTCTCAGAACAATCACTGGCATCTTGCAACTCAGGAATACCCTATTTTGCAAAAACCTGAATGTTTCTGAACAAAGAGTCACTTCTGGATCTTCTGAAGGGGATAAGGATTTTTTTTTTTTTTTAAATTCCCTTACAAGGATGGTGGTCTCAAACCTTTAGAAGTTTTAACCTCCAACAAGTTGATTTATCTCTATTTTTTCTCTTTTATTTACAGCATTACGATTTTTGTAGAAGCGTTACAACGAAGAGAAAGACGGAATAAGTATCAACAGTTCTATTTTATTACACTAGTCATAAATCTCACGTTTCGGGAGACATGCTTTGCTCGCTGGAAAATTTATGACTTTGTGATGGCACTGCTCCCATTGTTGCAGTTGGGAAAATAAAGCGCTAAATAAAATCCACGAAAACCCGCAAAAAGAAAACTCTAAATAAAACCATATTATATAACATGTAGAGTGAAACATTTAGGTAACCATTAAAAGTACAATCCATAAATGAATAGGCATAAAAAGCAATAGATGGAATGGTGCAAACACACAAACAGAATGTAAAAGGAAAGATAAGTAGGAAAAGTCTAAAAATTTGAAACTAAGAAAACAGAAAACATGAAGTGTCCCTCCACCCTCCTAAAAATACACAATCAAGGAATACCAGAAATATCTACCCCGCAACACCTAGAGGCCCAATAATTAATGAAAAGAAAAAGTGCTCTCTGACAGAGGCGTAGCTAAGGTGACTGGTGTCAGTGGGCATGATATATAATTTGTACTTGGAAAACAACACTAACTATTGAGAAAGTGGTTTCCGGAAGTTACTTGAGTATCGAGAAGCATCTATCCGAGAAAAGTTTATTTCTATATTAAATATACACTGAAGAGCAATTGAATTAGAGACAGCTGGCGTTATGCAAATGTGGCGCTGTGGGCGGCCCTGTAAACGGAAACGACGTGACGTATGCAGCGAGTCGACAATATAAGGAGTGATGCGACGGGAATCAGTAAGAGTCGGGCGCAGTATGGGTAAGACACATTTGATCGTGGGCAAATTGTCGGGGCCCGACGAATGGGTCACTCCATCTCGGAAGTCGTGCAGGCACTGGGATTTTCACGAGCCACTGTGTCACGGGTGCACCGTGAGTATATCGAATCCGGTAAAACCATCCCTGCAAGGGCCAACTGCTGTGGACAACAGCGTGTGGATGAGCGGGGTCATCGTCGGCTAGCTCGCATTGTAACAGCGGATAGACGGGCCACAGTGCAAGAAATTACTCGGCAATTTAACGCTGGTGCACAAAAACGTGTAAGCAGCCACACCATCCAGAACCATCTGCTCGCTATGTGGTACAGAAGCTATTATCCCACGAGGGTACCGCTGCTGACCGTACATCACAGGGTGCAAAGATTAGCATGGGAGCGGAAACATCGCCACTGGACCCTAGACATGTGGGGAAATGTTGCCTGGACTGATGAGTCGAGATTCACGTTGGTATATGCGGATGGCAGGATACGAGTACGGCGCAAACCACATGAAGCGATGGATCCTTCTTGCCAGCAGGGTACTCTTCAAGCTGGTGGGGGTGGCATTCTCGTCTGGGGACTGTTTACGCGGACTGAAATGGGACCCCTGGTACGTGTGACATTGTCCCTCACAAGTCAACGTTACCGGTATATCCTGGACGACCATTTGCTCCCGTTTGTGCGTCTTCAACATCCCACTGGGGATCTCATCCTGCAACAAGACAATGCACCGTGCCATCGCTCCCGAATTGTATCCGAATGGTCGGATGAACACTCCACCTACGTGACCTCGCTTCCTTAGCCAGCTAGATCACCTGACCTCAATCCCATCGAGCACATCTGGGATGCCATCGAGAGAGATGTTCGAGGCTCTGACCTCCCCTCCATCAAATCTTCGTGAACTGTGGGAGCTTGTTCGGGGGTCGTGGATCCGTATGGCTTCCAAACGCTTCCGGTGTCTTGTCGAGTCCATGCCGAGACGAATCGCCGCCGTCATCAGGGAGAAAGGTGGTGCTACACGTTACTAGACAGGTATCTCTAATTCAATTGCTCTTCAGTGTACACTATGTGGAAAAAAGTGTTCAGTCACCAATGGTTTTTATCCCATACTGCATTCGTGGCAAAGTCAACAAGGAGTTGGCTCACCTTTGGCCACAATTACATTGTGAACTCTCCGTGACACACTTTCAACGAGGAACTGGTAAGTAGTCGCAGGTATATTGTTCCATTCCTTCCGCAAAACAGTGGTCAGCTCAGACACAGAAGTTGAACGTATCGTTCTTTCCCGAATCCGACGTTAAAGTTCATCCCAAAAATCCTCTATAGTGGTGTTTCCCAAACGCCGGTTCGCGTGGTTTTTTTTTTTTTTTTTTTTGCCGGTATGCGAGAAATGAGTGAATTTATTTATTTTTTCTTTAAATCTAGATCTAATTTTTTTTTTGAACACCTTTTGGTAAGATTAAAGGCAACTTGTGTGTGTGGAACGCTAATCTCTTCACGAAAGATCTAAACTCCTGCAGATTAACTCACCAGGAGAAGGTAAGCTTTGTTGAACTTCTTTCTGATGTCAGTCTGGTATCGATGTTCAGATCCAAATCTCTGACTCCATTTTGGTGTGCTATGGAGAAAGACTCTCCAAGCCTCAGCGACAAAGCTCTAAAATCATTGCCAACTTTTTCGACCCTGTATGTATTGCGAGAAAACCTTTTCAGCCGTTTTGGCAATCGAAACAAAGCACAGGAACATAATGGGCATTAATGTTACACTGACCCTTGCAGAAAAAACGCTGCAACCATGGTTCGAGAAGATTACCGCAAAGCAGTAGCAACAGACGCCGCATTGACCCCAGAAAAAATATTAACGGTAAGGAGACTATTGTGGTACTGTACACAGTCCAGTCACATTATTGTGACCACCTCCTACTTTTAACGTCAACAGCGCGCAGCCACTGAAAGAAGGCACGTGTCGTGAGCTGGCTTGGGTGGTATATAAGGTGTGATGAAGGCATTCTGAAAACTTATCACTCGTTGCTGTCATGGATAAAAGGAGCGATTTATCTGATTTGCAAAATGGGATGATTATCGGCTTTCTGGCTAAGGGTGGTAATATTTCTGAAATAACGTAATTTGTGAACTGTTGGAGTGTTTCTGTGGTTAAAGTGTATCGTGATTGGAGACATGGCACCATTGCAAATAAGCGAGTGAAAACTGCGGAGCACCACGTGCTATTGATGTGAGAGGTGAACGTCGGCTGCGAAGGTGCCTGAGGGCCGATCGACACGCTACAGTGGAGCAACTCACTGGCCAAATGAGCCAGGGGACTACCGGAAGTGTGTCTAAAACGACAGTTCAGCGAACCCTGCTGCGTATGGGGCTCCGATGCAGACGGATGGTCTATGCTAACGAAGGTGCATCGACAGAAAAGGCTTACATTTGCACCGCAGTATCGGAATTGGACCTCCTCTGATTGGCAACGGTTCTCCGATGAGTCCCGTTTTCTGCTTCATCGAACGGATGGATGTTGGCGTATAAGGCGAGAAACATCGGAGAACAAACACTCTTCAACCTGTGCTGGAAGAACACAAGCTGGTGGGGCAGCTTTATGGTCTGGGGAATGTTTTCGTGGCATTCCCTGGGTTCACTCATAGCTGTGGAAGGCACTATGGACCGAATTCGTTATGAATCCATCCTTGCAGACCACGTATACCCATACATACTGAGTGTCTTACCTGGGGCGGATAAGGTCTTTTAGCACGGCAATGCGACTTGTCACACAGTTAGAAATGTCCGAGAGTGGTTGGAAGAGCACGAAGAAGACTTCAAAGTACTTCCTTGGTCACCTAATTCCCCAGACTTAAACCCAAATGAGCATATGTGGGACCACATCGATCGTGTTGTTCGCTCTTTGGATCCTCCACCACGCACCCTCCAGCAGCTGCCAGATGCACTGCAGGCAGCATGGCTCCACATACGTATGAACACCTTCCAGTACCTTATTGAGTCATTCCCAGCCCGTGTAGCTGCTGTCCGTGATGCACACGGCGGTTACTCTGGATATTAGCTGGTGGTCACAATGTGACTCGACCGTGTATATTGATTATGGACTGCAGGTATTAATCATTCAAGAATATTAACAGATTAAATGATATTAGCTGTAAGTAGGTGAGGTGAAATAATCTGGTAAATAATTATGGATTGTACGCAGTGATTATAATATACTGTAGAATAAAACGAAATTAAATGCTCAAAAATAGCCTAAAGGGTTTGTTTCGGCATCGCCGCTCCGCGAACGCTTCCCCAACGTTTTGCCGGTCTATGAATGTAAAAATGTTAGGAACCACTGCTCAGTAGGATTGAAGTCAGAGCTTTGAGCTTGCCACTCAAAATTCTGTACACCCACATCCTCAAACCCTGTCGGAATGGAGCGCGCTTTACAGCACTGCGCGTTGTCTTGCTAAAAAGGATTGGCCCATCTTCGTAAAACTGGCAAAGTGTAGGCAGTTGGGCGTTGTCTAGAATGTCCCGGTACTTCGTGGCGTTCATGTTTCCATCCACAACCACCAACAGTCCGAGTCCAGACCGTTACGCTGCCACCACCAAATTTAACAGTTGGGATGACACACATTATGGCAAATATTGTTCACCTGGCATACGCCACACCCAGCAACGACCATCGGATTTAAAAACGATGTTGCATTAACCGATCTATAACAGTCGTTTCCACTGGCCTAGGATCCATGGACGAAGTGCTTTACAGCAAGCATGTGCTTTACAGCAAGCAGCATACAAGCCGTTAATAGTGCTTTAAGCATACAAGCCGTTAATAGTGCTTTACAGCAAGCAGCATACAAGCCGTTAATAGTTCTTACGAACTATTAACGGCTTGTATGCTGAAGCTAGGCCATGTAAATTTAACTTGAGCAGTTCCTAACGAACTGTCTTAGTGCACACACTCATCCCTGTTGAATCCTAAAGTTATTTTGTGATGATTTTACGGGGGAATGACAGTACCCACGGACAACACGTTTGACTTCTCTAGTCCCTTTTCGTTAATTTACTTGGCCTTCCTAAACGTTTCCTGGTAGTTGTAAGTCCCTCACGTCCCCATTTACTAATGTCTTGAAGAGTTGACCGTGGGTGTTGCAATTGCTCGGCAATCGCACGCACGGACAGGATCTGATATTGGCACCCCATAATAACATTTCGTTAGAGGTCAGTAAGCTCAACACGCATGGCCATGTCTCAAGAGTAGACGCTATATGACGTCTGAGGAGTTTACCCTCAGTTTTCAAGAAAATCTGGCACACGTGATCTATGGGAGTGTTCCATTTTTGTTGTGGAAGAGAGTGTCAGGAGACTTTTTTCCAAATAGGTTTTTCTGAGAGTTTATTCAAAGCAATTTAATGTTTTTAAACGTATTACGAGATTAAATTAATATCGTAATACGTTTAAAAACAGTAACTTTTAGATTATACACCGGAACAAGGGTACGTATTATGATTCAGTGCCGGGCAGAACAAAAGAGCATTAGAAATGCATAGCTCTTAACAAATTGGCAAATTAAATACAAAAGTAGAAAATTTATCGCCACCCCTTTGGCAGAATGGCCTGAGGCCGCTGGCTTCTGACCGTGATCGTCCCAGATTCGAGTCCCGGGTGAGAGTTGGGTGTTGTGATTGTCAAATGGCGCTAGTTCTTTCCCTTCTCTTGAGTCAGTAGCTCTAATTTAAGGACAGCCGACTGCCTATATATCTTAGAGTTGTTCACCGTGGTCGTTTAACTCCGAAACAAGCAAAACAAAACAGCCGTGAAATTTTAATTGTAAGAGCATTTTCTACACGTAAAAAGTACACTACGGCTTGTGGAAATCGCAACACCATCAGAGCTGCGGGTGTTAGCTTGAAACTTACAAGATATGCAGGGGCGTAATGATAACCCTCGCATAGCGGGGGGGGGGGGGGTTCCTTGCGTCAAAGAGGGCCTCCAACCTCTGGAAAAATGTTTTACAAGTTTTTTTTTCAGGAAACTGCATATGAAGATGGTTAAAGAAACATCCAGGATTTTTTTACGGGAGTTTTGAAGTATTAAAGGCGAATTTATGTTGTTTTTTTCATTAAATAAGTACGTAAACATTTGGAAATCATTTTCGCGGTTTTAGTTTATAAAATCTGGATGACGGGAAAAGTAGCTACTCTAGACACCTGGAAGCCCCTTTTCACAGGGGCTTCCAGTTGTCTAGAGTAGCTACATAATAATGATGACACACGACACCTTATCATCATTGGTATAAAATTACATTATATACCAATGATGATAAGGTGTCTTATATTTCTTTCACATGAATGTGAAAGAAATATAAGTTCAGTGAATGTAATTTTTATACCAATGATGATAAGGTGTCGTGTATTACAGGTGTTTGCACATAACTACGCATCATTTAAAATACATATAATGAACTGAAAGGTGTTCTTCGTGGTGTTAAGAAACAGAAACCTGTGTCATTTTTTATCACAGTCAAAAGAAGAAAAGTTACTATGTGCAAAATATTTTGGCATTATGTGAAGTGTGTTATTTATAAATATAAGATTAAAAATAATTTAATGTATTTTAATATTTAAAGAGTACATAATTCTTAATCGTCATTTTTTTTGCTTACGTTGGCTTATGTTTTTTACAAATTGGAAAAGGTCATTAGACAGTGTCACACCTTATTTAGGTGTTTTGTGTGTAAGATCGTCAGACATTTCAAGAGGATCGCCTTAGTTCTCCAGAAGAATAAAATTTGCATGATATGATTAACTTGGGACTAGTTTTATATTATCCCAAGTCCTTTTTGTAGTACTTTGTTATGGTATAAAACTAAGACAATAATTTTAGTAACAGCGTGCACAATTGTTTCATGCAACAAAGTGCGATAACTTTGATTTTAAGAAAAATACCTATGGGTTCCACAGAATCTGAATTATTAAAAAACCCTAAAACCTAGTAATATGGAATTTGAAATTTTAAGTAATTGAAAGCTAATAGATTTTTGCAAAAGTGCCTCCAAGATATTTTACAGGGGGGGCAAATTTTTCCGGTACGCCACTGAAGATATGTACAACACGTTGGGACATTCAAATGATTAAAATGTCAGTGAAATGTGTATGCGGTTTCGTAGCAGCGCCCTTCGAATTGTTCGTTCTTTGGTACAAATACTGGCTCAAACGAGATGTTGCAAACCGAGAGGAGCCGACATTGAGTTGATAGGGTGTTCCTTGTGTCTCATAATGCCCTGTCACCGGAGAATGTCGCATTATGAGTACATGATGGCCTTCGAGCACGGAAGGATTGCTGGGATTAATCCTTGAACGACTACGACTCTAAAATCTAGTATCAATCTAAATACCATAACGCCTGAATCTGTATGTTGTTTCACGTCTTTGTTTAGTAACAACAAAGGTGACAGATAGAGACTCCTGCTAATCCCTAATAGGTCGTGCAAATTTAAACAAGTTAGTAAAATCATGCAATGCATTGATTATGATACGCTTTCCAACATACCAGAAATTATTACTCAAGTTATGAAGATAATGGCTGTGGTATAAATCTCGCTCCTGTGTCCTAACCTTTGACCCCATTTCGATGATATTCAACAGAACCGGTTCAGTATACCTCAAGAATAACATACTAAAGTTTTGTCGCAATAAAAGAAGTTTTATGCAAGTAATGAGAATAATGGCTGTGGAATAAATCTTGTTTTTGTGCAATGATCTTTGACCCCATTTCGTTGATATTCAACAGAATCGGTTCACTATACCTCCGGAACAACATGATAACGTTTTATCGCAATCGAAACATTTTTAGGTAAGTTATGATGCACAAGGGCAATGGAATGGATCCCACTCCAGTGTCCTGACATTTGACCCCATTTCGCCCACGCCGTCCCGGTGGCGCAGTGGTCTAAGCGATGGCCTCTGATCATTCGTCCGAAAGGGGTCCGGGTTTGAATCCCGGGGAGGCATGGATGTTGTGTTTGTCTTACGGCACTGGCTCTCCCCTTCCCTGGAACCAGTGACCCTAAATTAGGGACGGGCGACTGCTTATAGCCCATTGAGTTGCTCACGGTGGTCGTTAAAGCTCCAATCAAAAAAAAAAAAAAATTCGCCCACTTTCAAAAGGGTTCGTCCCCAGTGGCTCCCTACCACATACTAAAATTTCATCGAAATCGAACCATATTTACGCATGTTATGACGCATAAAGGCAATGGAATGGATTCCACTTTTATGCCCTGACCTTTGACCCCATTTCGCCCATTTTCAATAGGGTTCGTCCCCAGGTGGTTCCTTACCAAATACTAAAATTTCATCGAAATCGAACCATTTTTACGCAAGTTATGACGCATAAGGGCAATGAAATAAATCCCGCTCTTATGCCCAACCTGACCTTTGACCCCATTCGCCCATTTTCAATAAGGTTCGTACCCAGTGGCTCCCTACCGCATACTAAAATTTCATCGAAATCGAACCATATTTACGCATGTTATGACGAATAAAGGCAATGAAATGGATCCCGCTTTTATGTCCTGACCTTTGACCTCATTCCGCCCATTTTCAATAAGTTTCGTTCCCAGGTGGCTCCTTACCACATACCAAAATTTCATCGAAATCGAACCATTTTTACGCAAGTTATGACGCATAAGGGCAATGGAACAAATCCCGCTCTTATGTCCTGCCTGACCTTTGACCCCATTTCGCCCATTTTCAATAGAGTTCGTGCCCGGGTGGTTCCCTACCACATAATAAAATTCCATCGAAATCGAACCATTTTTACGCAAGTTATGACGCATAAGAGCAATGGAATGGATCCCGCTCCTATGTCCTGACCTTTGACCCTGTTTCGCCCATTTTCAACAGGGTTCGTCCCCAGGTGGTCCCCTACCACATACTAAAATTTCGTTGAAATCGAACCATTTTCACGTAAGTTATCATGCGGACAGGCGGACAAAGCTGGAGCATATACGCTTTGCAACCTACGGTTGGAAAGCGTAAAAAACGGGTGAAGGTAGAAGGTCTGAGTCACTCTAGACAGGCGTTTCGGGCAGCTATGGTCGTTTGTATATATTAGGATCACCTCAATCCTCTCCTCTTTCGTCAATGCCATCTTCAGTTGCCCGCAACAAACAACGGGGATTTCAACTTTCTGTGTTGATAACTTGTGAACCACAACATATATGTCAAATATGATTACGACAAGCAATTTCTGAGAAAAGTCTGGTCTTGTTTGATCTGCAACATGACTTCCTTACCATTTGAAAAATTTTACCTTTATCCAATACGGCTGATTTCAAGATGGCGGCCGGGTTCCGGAAAGATCTTAAAAGTTATGCCCCTCACCTATTCTTTGCTGGGGTATTCAGTTATTTCATTTTCCGTCCCGTTTCTGAAATACAAAGATGGCCTGCGGCTTTTGACTCACCCTGTAAAAACAGATAATATATGATACAGAGGTTATCAAACATAGTATACCAGTTGGTACAGACATTATCAAACATCATGTAACAGCTGGTAACGAGATTATCTAGCAGCGTATACAGAGGCTAACCAACATCGTATAACAGTTAGTAGAGTGGTTATCAAACAGCCTATATAACTGTTGGTACAGAGGTTATCAAACAGGCTATAACTTTTGGTACAGAGGTTGTCAGAATATGTTTGGTATAGCGGTAAGATGAACATGAGAAACTGTATAACGAAGTAAATTTCTCCGTCATTTCTGTCCACGCCAGGATTCGAACCCGGATCCCCTCATTCCGGAATAAGTTGCTCTACCAATTGAGCTACGCGGACGTTTTATTCTGATTCCTATCTGCCTTTATGTCGTGTGCGTCCTTCGGGCAGGTACGTCACATCTCCTGGTACGTTACATCATCTCCCCCTTATTTTTTTTATTTATTTTTTTTTTCGAAGTGCTGGAGAAGGGATTCTTTTATTTTTCCTATCTCGCGGTGTGGAAAGAACATCACACCAATGCGAGATTTTGAACGGTCGGGTCATCCGGATAGTTCGGGCGCCATTATAACGAAGTAAATTTCTCCGTCATTTCTATCCGCGCCAGGATTCGAACCCGGGTCCCCTCATTCCGGAATAAGTTGCTCTACCAATTGAGCTACGCGGACGTTTTTTTTTATTTTGATTCCTATCTGCCTTTATGTCGTCTGCGTCCTTCTGGCAGGTACGTCACATCTCCTGGTACGTTACAACTGTATTATGGAAAAGAGCACCAAAGCGAGCCACTGTTAGGCAAATATCCTGTAGTCAATATACACTGCTGGACAATTGCTAAGGACGGATCATAAACGGCTATATAGCGCATAAAAAAGTAAGTGTGGTTGGATGCCAAGTGAAATAAAATAATGTCAGAATGCCAGGACATTACAAGAAAGACAATTTATTTTGCTCTGAAATCCAGAAGGCTTTGGAACGTGTTCAAGGGACAAACAGGCTATTTTGTGCAGAATACGTAAACGTGAAAAAAATGCAATTACCGTCCTCAGGCGTTCCGGCGTAAGATGTTAATACGGGATATGGCCACCATGGAGGACGATGCAAGATTCCACACGTCGTGTCATGCTTTGCACAACATTATCAAGCAGCTGTTGGGGTAATTTATCCCATTCCTCTGTCAGTGCACGGATGAGGGTGTCCTTGTTTATTGGAGGGCATTGGCGACCAGCAAGACTCCTCCCCAAAGCATCCCACACATTTTCAATGGGATTCAGATCTGGAGAACATGCTGGCCATACGAGGCGTTGAATATCCTCGCTCTCAAGACACTCCTGGACAGCGACTGTTGGATGACATGTTGCGTTGTCGTCGATGAAAATGAATCTATCACCGACAGCACCACGGAACATGCGAACATGAGGTAGCAGAACATCATTAATGTATCGTTGGCATGTCATAGTCCCAGTTGGAAGCACATAGAGGGACGTACGGCCATTGATCATGATGCCAGCCCTTACCATGACACTACATGTCGGATATCGGTCCCTTTCCTGTATGTTTGCTGGACAATATGCAGTACCACTATCACGCCAGATCAGTTGTCGTCGACAATCAGATGATAGACTGTATCTACTCTCTTCTGAGAAGAGGACAGCAGACCAGTCGTTATCAGTCCAATTGCGATGTTGATGGCACCATTGCAAACGGGCGGTACGGTGACGTCTGGACAATGGGATGCACACAACAGGACGGCGGGCGTATAGTCCTTAATGCAAATGTCTGGCGACAGTTTTTCGGGAGATCCGCTTGCCAGTAGCAGCCATAAACTGATTTGCTTCCTCACTAGCTGTGCTGCGCCGGTGTCTTTTTGTTGATAGCACTATGTACCGATCTTTCCAAAGCCTTGAAACAACACTGTGGCTGACGTCGAACTCCCTGGCAACATCTGTTATTTTTCGCCCTTCTTCAATCTTGTCAATAATACGGCCACGCGTAAAATCATCTAGGTGATGTCGGGAAGACATACTAAAACTTGTAAGTTCGTCAATTGATTTTTTCCCTTTCAATTTGCGTTTGAACAACAACGGTCAATACGCGTCAAATCCTTTATATCTCTTATCAGCGCTATGACGTCACGAACAAGTTCGGCAATCCAAAATTTGCATACGCACAACACGTCTTACTCTATCGCGCACTTATGCTAATTTCCACATTTTCCTGCCTTCCATTTTATGTTTGCTATCGTTGCTATTGTCATCTGTCCTTAGCAATTGTCCGGCAGTGTACTAAAGGGAACTGGACTGTCTACCTTGCACGGTGCGGACAAGAACAACATATTGTTGCATAAGAACAAATTAATATCAATGAACGTTTTCGCTCAAATATCTTCAATGAATGTCAGCAAAAACCGGAATTTGCACGATGTCATTCGTGAATATTCCTGTAAGGTCACAGGATGCCTTTGTCACGAAAGTTTGTACATTTGTGCGCTTAAAATGGTGTCCGAGTAACAGTAGGCAATGATGAAGTACGTAACGCCTGCAAACAGGAATGGGACAGACTGGTTATGACTCTCTTTGCATAAACCTTCTACAATAGAAGGTAAGCTGCACAGCAATTTTTGTAGAACAGGGATATTAGAAAGATTTTAGGATAAGGCTTTTGTGGTAGTCTACGTATCTCTGGAAGCAACATGTAGCGCCTTAGACCTCAGTTCATGATTTTTGTCTTACTTCTGATGAGGACATTATCGCAGGGCTTAGTGTCTAGCATGTAGATACGTGCGTGAGATCCTGGTGCATATTATTTCGTTTACATACGTGAGCTAATTAGTCTATACGAGAACAGCAGATATCGACAAAACTACGGAGGATTTATCTTTATCTATCAGAGAGTTAGGCATGCACGTGGATTACATCAATGCTATTAGACTGATCACACCAAATAAACTACGTCTTGTTTAAAGAAAAGCAGAAAAAAAATAGACTTTTGCAATACTTACCTGTAAACCCTGGTTTGCAAACGCACGTAAATCCCCCTTCGTTCCTGATGCAGGTGCCTTCTTCTTGGCAAGGGCTTGAATAACACAAGTTCACTTCAGTGTTGCATTCATATTTATGATTCATGCCTAGATACAACAGCAAAAAATCTAAATATTAGCTCCCTGTATCACAGTGAAAATCTGAATAGCATAACTAGGCCTATACTAGTAATCCGAAATTTCTTGGTGTAGAATAGAAATCAAAGTTTCCAAGCTTTCGCACATAAGCCAGATGGCTTTTTTAAGGAAGGTAGGCAGCAAACTGAATAATAGAACACTTCAACAATTTAAATGTGGTAACTTGACTTGACAATAAACGAATAGATGCGAATGTAATTAGGCATTCAAAAACAAGAGGCGTTATGCTCGTTTAGCAAGCATAATCATGGAAGGAAAACAAAAGGTATTCACTACTTGAAGAACTGGTTCCAAACACGTGGAAACTCCAGCGAGACGCTATCATTGCATGACTCGCTGTTGGTCATGATCTTCAAAGTTTCGCGAATGGCAGTAGATTTTGGGATGGAGTAGGAAGCTGTACGTCCTCCCACACTGGAGCAGAGGACTTGAACTTGCCTTCTCCGGATAGGGCTGTGGTTACTTTGCCGTTCTTTTATGTCCCTTTTATGTTCGTTGACTCTAATTCTAAATGAACGTTTAGTCATTCCAATGTAGTATCGCTTTGATTTCTATTCTACACCAAGAAATTTCGGATAACTAGTATAGTTATAATATTCAAGTCCATTTGGTGTACATAATATATAATATTCAAGTCCATTTGGTGTTATTTAATAATGAACATCTGAACTTCACAACAAAAGAGACAGGCTTCATACAAAGTTGTGCAAACCACTGGTTTTTTTTACTCTTACTAATATGCACAAAAGTTTACACTAACTAAGGCTTGGTAGAATGTGTGGTATTGTTCATTCGGTTCTTGAGAGGTTCGTTATTGTTGGTCATGTAGTGCATTAATTAAGTACCGAGGCGTTTTTCTGTCGAACATATGGTTCCTTTCATTCGAATTTGACAGGTTCATTTTATAGAATACAGTATGCCGTATTTTTCGTTCGGTACTTGAGAGGTTCGTCTTTGTTAAACATATGATTTTCTCAGCAAGACACGGAGAGATTTGATTTTTGTTAAATAGAGTGCCGTTCAGGAGGTACTAAAAGGTTCGGTTCAGGGTTCGCTCACATTTATGGAAATTATACTCCACGAGTTCATCGAAAAATTCCCGGAGCTTTTTTTTTTTTTTTTTTTGGTAGAGTTAAGGCGCTTTGTTTTGTATTATAAAAACTGGGGTGAAATTTATTATGCGTTTAGAATTCCTTCTTATGGGTTCCGCTGTTACAGGGTGTACCTGAGTGTGTGTATTATATCTGGAGGCATAAAATTTTCCCGTATAGAAATTGCTCTGCATAAAAATAATACGAAGCAATCTGGAATTTAGAATAATGATAATAAAACAAAATAATTTTGCAGTGGCGTTGAAGATTCCCTATCTTATAGTCATCTATTCACACACATACACACACGTTTGAGGCAGGTTGGTTGGTTGGTCAATTTTTATGGCGCAAGGGCCATGTTTGGCCAAAGAGCGCCAGACACAAGACAAACAAACAGTATTAAAAACGTGGTATAAAGCTTAAAATCGGCTGATCAAGTAAAAATGAGAACGATGGAAGGGCTAAAAAAGATAATGAAACAAACAGCATTAAAAACATGATACAATGATTAAAATCTAGCTGATTCAGTAAAACTGAGAAATGAGGATGATGATAAGGCTAAAATCTAGATACGTTTAAAATAGTCAATTCCTTTAAAAAATGAAAACACGACAACCGTATCACAGTGGTCCGTTTGAGGCAGGAAGGCCAGATATCAATCTCAACCTCCTCCAGTGAGGAAAGTGTGTACTAGAAGAAACGGGCCCATCTTGGACTCGCGAAAAGGTTTCCGCTCGCTGCTGTGAATCAAACTACACAAAACTGCTAGAACACAAACCAAGCTCGCTGAAAATATGGCACTCAAATACGTATCTTGAGCTGCAACGTCATATGAGGTGAAGAGATGACGCCACGTCTCCACATTCCATGAAAGGAAGTGACGTCATCGCAATCAGACGCTGCAGGGAGCGAAGGTTAGTACAAGGTTAATGGTCTTTGAGATAAGGTTATGATCAACCTGCACTTCCGGTGATTGCTTTGTGACGTCACTGTTTAAATCGCCATGGTAAGACTACGTAATCGCCACGTTTCTTTGTATCTGCATCATAACAGCGTGTTGGAATTATTGTTCGTAAAGAATACTCCAATTCACCCTAAAAGTGTACTACTGGGAAAGGCGGGAGAACCTTATCACATCTCGTCGTGGAACACAAGAACGGTATCCATCCGCGTTAATGTGCTCTTCTACCGTTTCCTTTCTGATCCCCCCTCCCCCCACATCTCACAAGCAGTGGGGATTGTGAGTGGGGGTCTGGTGGAGGCCAAATTGCTTCCCCTACTGCCCTCGAGTTTCCCTGATTGTCAATTTATTGTCTCTGTGTCGTTAATGTTGGGAGAGGTCTTCCACCCCTTCCCCCTGTCCGAGTTGTATCCCAAGTGGGTAGAAATAGCCGAAAGTGCGAAGCCCTTGATTCAGCAACTTCTCAGAACAAATTTATTTCTAAAAGTGCTCTAACTTCTAGAATTTTTTTAGATAGCAATTTTGTCTGATAAACTGTTGAGCAAACAAAAATGGATTCTAAGCAATAATTCTGATGCCGTTTCCCTCTAAATGCTAGGGACTATTTTTCGTAGCGGAGGTAGCTGTTTCGTACCCTTCATAGTGGTTCACTCTTAGGTTGACTCGGAGTATAGCTGGAATAATCATAAATTCTACCAGATTTTTTAATGTATAATATTTACAATTTTTTATTTAATACGCACGTATTTCTCGATGTATCGAGATTTAAAAACATGTTTTTCATACCTTTTTTTTTTTTTTCACATTTTTTCCTTGAATCACATTCGATTACCGAGGTATATATTCGCAGTGAATATTAATAACTTCCAACTGAGAAATTGCTTTCCACTCAAAGGAAATATAACATGTAAAAACTTACAACAGTGAAAACCACCATTAAATGGTTCTACCTGAAAAAAAAAAAAATTCTATTTAAAAAATTTGGGGATCGTTGCCGAAATGCTTTTCCTATTCCTCATAAAGAAATTCTTTGCTGTATGACAATAATACGTCCTGCTGTGCGTTTTCCCTTCTAAATATATATAAAAACAGCAAAAATTCCCCTTGTAACTAAATTAACATTTAAAAGTATAACCATTTTCCCGCCCTTTACGTAACAAAAATGTGCGGAAGGTATTCTTTAAATCTCCGTTACTAAAGTATTCACGTGACTGTAAATTTCTTCTGTATTTAATGCAAATGTGATTTTGCATAAGCTTCTGTTCTGTGATTGAATTTTAAAAATTGCTGACGAGACATCTTCCTCCATAGATACAAATCGGATCTACTATTCACATGTCAGGACGGTGATGTCACTCACTCACTCAGCCGGTTGGTGGCGCAGTGGTCTAAGCGATCGTTTCTGATCATTCGTCCGAGATGGGTCTGGGTTCGAATCCCGGTGAGGCATGGATGTTGTGTTTGTCTTACGGCGCTGGCTCTGTCCCTTTCCTGGAACCAGTGGCCCTAAATTAGGGACGGGCGGCTTCTTATAGCCCACTGAGTTGTTCACGGTGGACGTTAAACCCCCAATCAAAAAAAAAAAAAAGTTCACTATTATTCGTCTTCGAGGAAGGCGGGATGAGCAAACCTTGGCAGGGAGCTACAGCAAAGTGACGTAATCGATCTATACATTTCTACCGATTTGTTAAACTGATAGGGTTCGCTTTTTTGGAAAATGGAAGCTGATGCTTTTGTGGATTACAATGGATTGGCTTTCGTTTGCTAGCCGGATGCTAATTTCCCGTAATTTGTGCAACCAAAAGAACTAAGATACAAGGACTTAACACTTTGGTGTTAACGGTTTATAATAATTGCAAAAGTGGCATTTTTAAATTTAAAAAAAATGTCACTTTTAAACATCTAGAGAAAACAATTCTTACGAAATTCCGAAACTCCATGTATTTTTCTTTTTTCATAAGGTCATGGCATTCTTAGGCTTTCAGCCTCAGTGCTACGACTTGTGAAAAAGTGGAAGCGAAACATTTGATCTTCGTCGTAGCAAGACAACAAATCAATTGAGGAATGGATGTCCACATACTGACCTGTAAATCCCGGAGGGCAACGACAAGCGAAGGTATTAACTGGATAGATGGGACGAAAAAACAGTGTCTCTGAAGCTATGAATCCTGAGGCATTTCCAAACTTCAACACCGATAGGCAGTGTTCGAAGTTGATGCATGGCTCCCTGACACACAGGTTGTCCTCGAACGGAAGGACCTGAAATGCAAGAAAACCAAAGAGTCAGCAGTTTAATCACAACGACCTGCTTCTTTTAGAACTATGTTGAATCATTAAGAATTAAAGCCAGGTTTCAAAATTCACAGTTCTTAATCTGTACTCATGTCATACACGGAATCTTTGAGGAACGTTTTTTTTTTAATAAAACGAACGTCTGAGATGTCGCGTTTCAACTTTTTCTTTTTTCATAATCTCTTGATATTTTAATTGGAATGAATGTTTATTCTGCGTGAGTGTTTATGTTCCTAAAAGAAGTCCTCAAAAGGAAGGTTTTACGTTTATTACTTGAATGTGAATAGCATGAAGAAAGATTGAGAGGTATCCTGCTACATTATAAATTCCATAGATAGATGAAGCACTAGCGGATCTCCCTTTCCCGTGTACTACTTTTTTTAGTCACCTCACTCTTTAAATTATGTCCTAATTTAAAGAGTCCCTCCATCTTATTTTTAGTCTTCATCATCTCCATGTTTTTTTAATGACTTTATAAGTAAAATTCTACGTTCTGCACTCTTCGTTCCTTCTCAATACATGTCCAAATCAGCACACAGGCTTCTGGCCTCTTTCAATACCTCTATTGTTTTAACCAGTATTGCATTCAGAGAGCTTTTTCCGGGGGATGGGGGCTAAAATTTGTTGGTGGAGCCTCCACGAGCGGCGATTACAGCTGCGACCCTCCGGGGCATACTCTCAACCAGGCGTTGTACGACGACTAGCGGTATTTTCTTCCACTCAGCTTGGAGAAGACAGGTCAGTTCCTTCACCAATTTCGGACGGTGGGGACACCCCTTAAGTGGACGCTCCAACTCGTCCCAGAGGTGCTCGATAGGGTTAAAGGCCATTCGATTAACCCCATTGTCACCATGCCAAGCCATGGTGGAACTCGCAACATGACACGTGGCATTGTCATCCTGAAAGTAACATGGGTCTGCCCCGTAAAACTGCCACAACGTAGGATGCGCATGGTCATCCAAAATGGTGGTCTCGGCGTTGAGTCTACCAGGAATTGCGACCAAGGGTCCCATGCCATACCAGGAGAAACACCCCCATAGCATAATTTCACCGGCGCCGAACTTCACAGTTGGCACAATACATTCCGGCAGGAAGCGTTCTCCAGGCAGACGCCAAACCCAGACCCTGCCATCCGAACGGTAGAGGGTGAACCTTGATTCGTCGCTCCAGAGAACCTGTTTCCACTGTTCAACGGTCCACTGTCGACGTTCTTTGCAGCACGTTAGCCGAACAGCGCTATTGGACTTGGTGATCAAAGGCTTGTGGGCGGCAGCACGTCCATGATAACCGAGCAGATGGCCTTCCTTACGGATGGTATTCATCAAAAGAACACTCCCGGATGCCTGTAGAAACTCCTCGCGGATGTGGCCCATCGACTTGGTGCGGTTCTTCCGAATTTTTCTGGCCAGCACCCGTCGGTCTCTAACTCCCAGTTTTGTGGGTCTGCCGGGTCGGGACACATTCCGACAGTCACCTCTCATCTTCCACTTGCCAATCACGTAGGCCATTGTCGAATATGGGTACTTCAACTCGCTGGATATGTCACGTATGTATTGGCCATTTCTGTGATACCCGACGATTACACCTTTCTCGAAATCAGAGAGCTCTGAACTGCGTGGCATCTTGCATGCGACTGGTTGCGTTGTTGTTTCCCACACGATATTTAACGTCGGCGGCCGTGACGTGTATCAGAACCGCAGATATCGTCGATTGCAGGGGCGTCCAATTACTTGTTGGTAGATAGTGTATATATGGGGGAGATGGGTGGATGAAATTCGAAAGTATGCGCGAGTAACATGGAGGAGACTGGCACAAGACAGACCGTTGTGGAGGAAACTTGGGGAGACCTTCGTCCAGCAGTGGATTGATAATGGTTGATGATGATGATATATACTAATACATATAAAAATTTTAAATAGAGTACAAAATTTTTCTTATGCTCTTATATTGCAAATGCAGATTCCAAGAAATCTACATTTACAAGTGATTAAAAATGTAAAAATGCTTTAATTCAGTAATGGACTACGGATTTCACCATGGAGTGGTGTAAAATATTAAGGGCGCTAGTAAAGGTAAGGCTGTGGTGGAGAAAATCCCCCCCCGAAGACATTAGGAGTGGTAAAAATGTCCTCGCCTTACTACAAGCGTGTTCCTGATTATTAAGGAATAATTACCATGTTTCCTGAAAACGTATGGTGTAAGCCATTCCCCTGCCATTTGGTTTCTGCCTCTTTCGATTATTTAGATTAGCAAATAGTAGTATTAAAAAAAAAAACACTAACTACCCGTTTCGATATTAGTTTGAGGTGCCTCGATTTGTTTTTTCACATTGTGTAAACCACCGCCGCCAGAAAAAAAAACCAACAACAACATTATTATGAGAACAATTCCTAATAATTTGCTATTGTTCAAAAGTTAGGTAGCAAATATTTGTTGTATTGGAAGCACTAGCTACACTGAGGTTTGACCATACACATGGAAAGTCAGCATCCAGAAGACTGAAATAAAACTGAATGCCAGCTTCCGAAATATGATGATGTATTACAGTTCGAACATCTCTACTGTGTGGAATTAGGTTTTTATTGCGAGTTGTCAGTGCTTGAAAAATTTGCCCTTCAGCGAGGACTGTTTAATGTTTTGTTGAAGGATGAAAGACATTTAATATTGAGGTTCATGTGGATGTGTTTGTTTTATTATTATAATATTCTCCCTCATTTTCTTAATTTTTTTTAATTGATTTCTTTAAATATTCAGCTACAAACGAACACAATTAGACAAAATATAAGGGGAGATCGTCCAAGAACCTACGGGGGAATTCATAGATTTTCGGGGGCGGGGGCTAAGCACCCCCGAGAAAATGCCTGAATACATCACTGGCTTTAACTCTTGCTCTGACACTTAACACTCAGTTGACATGGACATCTCCCCGCGCGCAGTAGGACAGACCCAAACCGAACGCAGGCGATAAATAATTGCTTCCCAATAGTGTATCACAATCGACAAACATGGCTGAACGTGGTGATCTGGGAGACTTTGCTCATTGGCTCGTTGTCAGCGCAAGATAGGTGGGTCATTCTATCGCGCAAGTGGTAAGAACCATTAGATTCAACTGCATCAAGGGTGCACCGTGAGAATACCATCGACGGACGTACCAGTGCCCAGAGAGCTAGTGGTGGTCGATCACACGCCATAAATGACAGGGGTCGACATAGACTATCCAGGCTCGTACAGAGCAACAGCTTGGCAACGGCCGTTCAAATCCCATGCAGGTTAAATGTCGAATGCCCAAGCAGCGTCAGCGAGTGAGAGGTACGGTGCATGTTGCATACCCTAGGCTACGAGAGGCGACACCCTTCTCGTTGACTACCACAGTTGACTACTCGTCATCGGACATTACTCTTCGCCTGGTGCCGGGAACATCAAACCTAGACCTCTGTAGAGTGGCGCTGCGTCGTGTGGTCAGATTAATCCTGTTTTCAGATGTTCATAGGGTGTAGTGTTAACATTATGAGGCCATGGACCCGTCGTACCGGGTCGGCTGTGTTCAAAGGGTGGCGGCTCGGTGATGGTTTGGGAAGCCTTCTCATTGGACACATTAGGCCTCTTGGTGTGTCTGGAGAAATCCTTGACCGCTGCGCGCGCTACAGGCATGGGCTGGATGATCCCCAGCACGCTTTCACGCATCATGCTCCAGAACAACAATGCGCCACCCTTCTGGGCCGTAACCATGCAGACTTACCTCGAGGGACACTCATCTGAGTTTCGAACCATCCAGTGGCCCTCTAGGTCTTCTGATTTAAACCCTGTGGAAGTTCTCTGGGATGCTGTGGAGGAGAACATCAGATCCATGGATACTGGACCGATGTCTCGTGCGAAGTTGTAGACAATTCTGCAAAAGGCATGGCTGACATTACCTCCGGAAGCCCTCTGGCACCTTGTGAAGTCGATGCCTTGGAGTGTCATCATCATTGTCAACCATTATCAATCCACTGCTGGACGAAGGTCTCTCCAAGCCTCTTCCACAACGGTCTGTATTGTGCCAGTCTCCTCCGTGTTACTCCTGCATACTTTCGAATTTCATCCACCCATCTCCCATGTGGTCTTCTTCTGGGTCTTTTCCTGTCCCTTGGAATCCAATCTAAAATTTCGGCTGTCCATCGATGGTCTGTCCTTCTGGCAGTATGTCCAGCCCATTGCCATTTCAGGGATTTAACTGTGATCATCTCTTGTCATTTTTCGGATCCACGTGTTCCTCTTCTTATCTCTCCTGGTTATACCAAGCATGCCCCTCTCCATGCTGCTTTGAGTTGTCTGCAGCCTTTGTATGTCTCTTTTAGTTAAGGTCCACGTCACTGCACCATACGTAAGCACTGGAAGGATGCATTGATCAAACACTTTTACTTTTAAGACATAATGGCATATTGCTCTTGAAAATTATGCTGTTTCTTCCAAAAGCTCTCCAGGCAAGTTTTGTACGCCGATTAATTTCTTCATCAATGGGACCCTCACTTGATATCTGCTGTCCAAGATAAACGTACGTGTCTGTTATCTCCAGCTTTTCTCCATCAATCGATAAATCTTCATTTCTTGTAAAAGCATTGAACATCACTTTTGTCTTCTGAAAGTTAATTTTTATTCCCACTTCTTTACTCTTGTCAGCAAGTTCCTGGATCATACTCTGCAGCTCTGATGGGGTAGTTGCAAAAATGACTACGTCATCAGCAAAACGAAGGTAAGTTACATAATCTCCATTAATCTTTATCCCTTTTGATTTCCCAGTTCAGTGATTGAAAGACCTTTTCCAATGTGGTATTAAAGAGCTTGGGAGATATGGTATGGTGTCACCATGTCTCACTCCCTTTCCAATTTTTATGTGTGCTGTTATAATATTAATGTATGCATCTTCAATACCGCAGGATTTCAAAGCCATTGTAACTGCTGATGGTTTCACCAAATCAAAGACCTTTTCATAATCGATAAAAGCCATGCACAATGGAAGTTCATATTCCCTCGCTCTTTCAATTAGTTCTCTCAGTACGTGGATATGATCTATAGTGCTGTAGCCACTCCTGAATCCAGCTTGTTCTCTCGGTTGAGCCATGTCCAGTGTTACCTTCAAGCAGTGTGAAAGAACTTTAGTGAAGATTTTATAAACCACTGATAGGAGGCTGATAGGTCTGTAGTTCCTAAGATCCTCAATGTCACCTTTTTTATGTAGCAGAATCATTGTAGCGTTGCTCCAATCCTCAGGAATCTTCCCTTCATTAAGGCATCGAGTGAAAATTTGGGAGAGTACTGTTTCAATTTCTCCACTTGCTTCTTGTATGATGTCTACAGTAATTCCATCTTCTCCTGGAACTTTCCCCGTTTCATGTTCTTGATTGCATGTGCAACTTCTGCTGGGAGGACTGGAAGAACTCTGGTACTGGTACTCTGATGAGGACTGGAAGATCATGATGTCTGGAGTACATGTATCATCCCTTCCATATAATTTGGAATAGAAATCTTTCATTCTTGTCAAAATTTTGCCTCTATTTTTTGTTACAGAACCATCTTCTTTTCTCAGTGCCATAATCTGTTTTCTTCCCTTACTGAGATGTCCCTTTGCTATCTTTCGTGTACAGGCTCTATTCGCTCTGGAGGAGAACTAACACGCTATTAGGTAGATCTAATATTTTATCCATTGAGTGCATTTCTAACGTAGTATATTCATAGTACCGTACATCACGTCAACCTTATTATTTCCCCAGGCGTTTTTCTTGTTTTACATATTTCACTTCATTTGCCTAGTTTGATCACCGTGTAGCATTGCTGTACACTCTTGGAAACTTTGTTTTCCAGTGTCTTTGTTAGCCTTGTAGAATAGCGTGTATTTGTGATCTTCCTCCAGTTCTTTCATGTGTCTTGCTCTCTGGTTCTTCCTTCAAGCCTTCAACTCCCTCGAACACTTGCTTCCGGTGCTTAAATCTTTGCACTCTTTTTATTACTTTTTTTGTGTGGATATTCTTACAAAAAAAAATGGATTCCTTCATTCTTGATTGCTACAAAACATGAACTGTGTTCCGATGCACCTTTTCTTTAGCCATGTATCTTCATGTGCTAACAGGTGTATTTCTCGACATATAGTCACATAACGTACTCAGTTTAAAACATGTTACATCATTCTCAAGTCAAACGGAGTAACGTAAAAGTAACCAAAAATTAGCACAGAGCTATAAAATAGGGAAAAAATAAGTTCTTTTTCACAAAGATCTAACAAAACCTAAACTTAATTGAAGAAACTTGTTTTTAAAACTTCAACAGAGCATCCAATTTGTCCTGCAAATAGCTAACTGACCCAGAATTAAGTTGCAAGGGAAGTAGTAGAGTTGTTTATCACGAGAAGCCTCTACGCTTGACATCATCAGCTTAACTTTGCTTCCAAACTACGGTTGCTGTATGACAGCAAAGTGACACGAACGAAACCTTCCAGTGCCGCCCCTGTGGCGCAGTGGTCTAAGGCGCTGGCCTCTGATCATTCGTCCGTAAGGAGTCCGGGTTCGAATCCCGGTCAGGCATGGATGTTGTGTTTGTCTTACGGCACTGGCTCTCTCCCTTCCCTGGAACCAGTGACCCTAAATTAGGGACGGGCGACTGCTTATAGCCCATTGAGTTGCTCACGGTGGTCGTTAAACCTCCAATCAAAAAAAAAAAAAAAAAAAACCTTCCAGTCTTACCTTATGCGCGCTAACCACTAGGCTAGCCGAAAGAAACTGATAAAGGTCTCACAGCAATGTGACCGGACGGATTGTTACGTAGTATTGATGAGGAGTGTGTGGCAGTAGATGGCCACATAAGTAAACTAATACTACATATAATGCAATTGTTTGAAGTTTGTTTTGGTTCATTGTGTTTTTTAAGAAAGGGCTGTTTTGACATTCCGTTAAAAATACCATAACCTTTAAAATTAAATAAAAAACTGATATATTTAGAAAAAATATTTGAGAACAGCCGGGATCGTTTACAAATGCTAAGAGCCGCCCCGGTGGCGCAGTGGTCTAAGGCGCTGGTCTCTGATCATTCGTCCGTAAGGGGTCCGGGTTCGAATCCCTGGTGAGGCATGGATGTTGTGTTTGTCTTAAGGCACTGGCTCTCTCCCTTCCCTGGAGCCAGTGACCCTAAATTAGGGACGGGCGACTGCTTATAGCCCATTGAGTTGCTCACGGTGGTCGTTAAACCTCCAAACAAACAAAAACAAAAAAATGCTAAGATACAAGGGGCATCCTGAAAGCAATGCCTCCCTCCTTAATAACTTTTGAAATTTTGAAGTGATTTTAATGAAACTGCACTGACATGTACTATGATTTACTTCCAATGTGGGAACTAATTTTTTCAGAACCGGAAATAAAAATCACGAATGAAAGAGAAAAGCAGCGAGCCGTAATTGAATTTTTGGAAAAAGAGGGATGTGAAGCTCCAGAAATCCACAGAAGGCTTCTGGCGGTGTATGGAGCTGTCACAACCGATATCAGCAATGTCCGAAGATGAAGAGGTTTCGAGAGGGAGAAAGTTTAGTGTCGGGCAAACAACGGAGTAGAAGACCCGTAACTGCAGTGACTGATGCCAACAGGCAACGCGTGAAAGACCTCATCACAGCTGATCGTTGTGTCACCATCCAGGAGTTGTGCGATGCAATTCATTGTGGTCATAGTGCTATGGAAACATGAATTAGGGATCTGGGCTACAGAAAAAATTGTTCAAAGTGGGGAAACCTAACTCGTGAATAATGGGAGCAAAGTGAGGGTGAGGTGTTTTTCTCTAATTTTGTGACGGGGGATGAAACCTGGGTGTTCTTTCATGACCCAGAAAAAAAAACGTGCGTCAATGGAATGGCACCGCACATCTTCACCTCGACAGAAAAAGGTGAAAACAACTCGTTCTACAGGGAAAGTAATGGTAACAATTTTCTGGAACCAACGTGGTGTCTTTTTGACTGATTTCCTTGAACGGGGTGCAACAATAAACAGTGCTCACTATGTGCATACATTGAAGAAGCTAAAGGAAGCTGTCAAAAGGAAAAGACGTGACATTCCACTTCATAGTGTTATTTTACATCATGATAACGCCCGTCCCCACACCTTAATGGGGACATCATAGGCTATTGCCAAAATGGACGGGACGGTGATGCCCCAACCTCTATTGTCCTGATTTGGCTCCCTCAGACTTTTTCCTATTTGCCCCTTTGAAGAACATTCTTCGTGGGGAACGTTTGGACGATGTGATAGACATTAAACTGGCTGTGAACTCAAGGGTGAAATGACAGTCTTAGGAATTTTTCCAAAATGGATTTTGCCAATGGGTTCAGAGATGGCGGAAATGTATTGAAAGTGATGGACAATACTTTGAACAAACTAGCATTATTAACAATACGACCAAGTATTTTGCTACCAAGTTTCACATTTTTGCTGCTAAAAATAAAAATCTTATGGGGGACGAGTTATTACTTTCAGGATGTCCTTTGTACACGGTCGAGTAACATTATTGTGACCATTGGCTAGTATCCAGAGTAACCGCCCTGTGCAGCGCGGACAGCAGCTAGAAGGGCTGGGAGTGACTGACTCAATAAGGTACTGGAGGGTGTTCACAAGTGTGTGGAGCCATGCTGACTGCAGTGCATCTGATAGCTGCTGGAGGGTACGTGATGGAATATTCATAGAGCGAACAACACGATCGAGGTGGTCCCACAGATGCTGAATTGGGTTTACGTCTGGGGAATTAGGAAGCCAGGGAAGTACTTTGAAGTCTCCGTCGTGCTATTCCAACCACTCTTGGACATTTCTAGCTGTGTGACACGTCACATTGCAGTGCTGGAAGATCCCGTCTGCCCCAGGGAAGACAATCAGCATGTATGGGTGCACGTGGTCCGAAAGATGGATTCGTAACGAATTCGGTCCATAGTGCCTTTCACAGGTATGAGTGAACCCAGAGATTGCCACGAAAACATTCCCCAGACCATAACCCTGCCCCCACTAGCTTGAGTTATGCCAGCAATGGTTGAAGAGTGTTTGTTCTCGGATGTTTCTCGCCTTATACGCCAAAGTCCATCCGTTCGATGAAGCAGAAAACATGACTCATCGGAGAAGGCAATCCTTTGCCAATCAGCGGAGGTCCAATTCCGATACTGCCGTGCATAAGTAAGCCTTTTCTGCCGATGCACCTTCCTTAGCACCATAAGTGCAGTGACCATCCGTCTGCATTGGTGCCCCATACACAGCAGGGTTCGCTGAACTGTCGTTTTAGACACACTTTCGGTAGCACCCTGGTTCATTCGGCCTGTGAGTTGCACCGCTGTATCGTGTCGATCGGCTCTCACGCACCTTCGAAGCCGACGTTCACCTCTCACATCAATGGCACGTGGTGCTCCGCAGTTTCCACGTCGCTTATTCGCAATGGAGTCATTTCTCCAACCACGATACACTTTAACTACAGCAGCACGCGAACAGTTTACAAACTGCGCTGTTTCAGAAATACTGTCACCTTTGTCCCGAAGGCCGATAATCATCCCTTTTTGCAAATCTGATAAATCGCTCCTTTTATCCATGAAAGCAACGAGTGATATGCTTTCAGAATGCCTACAGCACACCTTATATACCCTCCAAGCCACCTCACAACACGTGCCTTCTTTCATTGGCTACGCGCTGTTGACGTCAAACGTAGGAGGTGATTACCATAATGTGACTCGACTGTAAATAATGCGTAGGGCACAGTTTTTATGAACTTAAAAACTTCAGGAAGACAAGCAAGATATGAAAGGTGTCTTAACGTACTAATCAAAATGTCGTGATGATCGCTAAATTGGATAGAAATGCTTGTCAATTGATAGTTTGCTAGCTGGCTGTGAAACTGAAGGCGTTCAGTTTCACTGCCGGAAAGCAAACTTTGAACGCTTAGACCAAGACACTAACGAATATCTCGCTAATACGTTTTTACACAGATTTTTTGGTGAGGCTGGTTTCATTCCAGAAAAAAAAAAAAAAAAAAAAAAAAAAAAAAAACAATGCACCGTTGATATATCAGCAGATCGTGCCATACCTCATAGGATGTCTTTGTTTCTCAAATTGAAGAATTCCTACACAGATTCTCTTTTTGAGTAGATTGAAGGCGTTCAGAAAATTGATATTCTGACAGTGCTATAAAGGTTTTTCTAGCAAATATTCTGAGCTGTTCCGGTGGCCGAGTGGTCTGAGGTGCTAGCTTCTGACCAATGATCCGAAATGGAAAAGCTTCCAGTCTAGGACGAGACATGGGTGTTGTGCTTGTCTGTTGATGCTGTCTCTGCCCCTTCCGTGGAACCTGTATCCCTATTAGTCTTTTGTGGTGAGCTTTAACCACCCCCAAACAAAATATTCTGACATGGAAGAAGCGTTGGAATGTGCGTGTACCAAAAGTGACAAATTGAATTTAGTAAATGGGTTATAAGGTAGCGTAATAAACTTCTCTTCAGAAAGAATTTCTTATAAAATCTTGCAAAACGGTTTCATACGTACAGTATAAGCTCTTATGCCGATTCCGAACTTTTCATTAATGATTTACATAGCAAAGAAAGCACGATTAACATTCTGTGAATTAAATAAATAATACAGAAAAGCAAATACTTACATGAATACGGGTTAGCTTTGCCAATAGCGTTCTTCCAAGGTAAACTCTTTCTTGAAGGTACTGGGAAGAGAAAAATGCGTCTGCATCTTGAGCGTCGGCAGGTTTTGCAGAGAAACTGACATTAAGGATACGCTCTTCGGATTGATTATCATCCTGAAAGGGAATATTTCACATAAAGCAATGTCTTATTCAACTAATTCAATAGTTAGGCACCTTAATACCACAAAACAACCTTACATAATAGAGCTGAGTGAGGAAATGTTCATTTATTTTATACGTAGTTAATTAAAAACACCCATTGGTAATCTGTGTTTCGTACAAAGGCTTTCATGAATTTTTCTAGTGAACATCAAGTTTTGCAATGTGAAATTTAATATTTGCTGAAAACAAGCGTTAGAGCTTCAGAATCACCAAACAGCGCCTAATTATTTGCCTCGGGGATGCAAAGCTCTTTTTACCCTGTGTGAAGTGGTGCTATGTATTAATTATGCCACAGAAATGTGATTTGCGAGTAGCCCGCAATGATTGTGTCATTGACATGTAAATAAAGAGTAACGTTTCCTACGGTAAAAAAAAAAATACACAAAATTAGTTACACTTTTTCTTGATTAGCAGTGTTTCAGTTAATATCATTAAAACACTACAGATTATGCTTTAAACTTCTTACCGCAAGAAATCACTTTTTACATAAATTGCTGAAAAACACCATTTGCCACTTTAGAAAAGAATACCAGCTGCATTTTCCAAGCAAGTAGGTCCTCCTTACATATTATTGTCCACTACTGTTACATATTATTGTTCACAACAATAAATGAAACCTTATCAGAGTAAAAACTAGCGTCGGAAAACAGAAAACTGCAACGGAGTTTGTTATAATACCTGTGTAACGAAAATTGTGTTTAATAATGTGTTAATAGTTAAACGAACAATTTTATTCACAAAGCCGCATGTTGCCGCATGTGTTTCCCAAAAGAAATATAGGGTGGTCGAAAAGTCCCCTAGGGGTTTCGATTGATAACTGTAGAAAAACCAACAGATCTACAGCAAAGCGGTTGGCGGCATTTGAAGGAGTAAATATTCGAGTTTTTAACGCAATCTCTTTCCAACGAATGGCGTTACGTGCTCGCAAATAACGACGCCGACTGCAAAACAACTGAAAATGTCGTCGCCGCAGGAGAAAGCAGTGTGCGTGCGTTGGTTGTTTGAGACTAAGTCTGTGATTACGGTACAAAAAAATTACCGTCGGACATATGAGAAAGATCCACCAAGTGATTTCAGTATCAGAGCGTGGCAGAAGAAATTCTTGGATACTGGTAGCGTCCTGGACCGGCAAAGAAGTGGCAGACCCCCTGTCAGTGAAGAAATTGGGCAGAGCATACAGGAGGTTTTCGCTCGTAGTCCTTACAAGTCCACGAGAAGGGCCTCTTTACAACTGAATGATCCACATTGATGGGAGTTCTTCACCAACGCCTGACACTAACTGCATACAAAGTGCAACTCCTACACCAGATTAAACCGAACGATCAACCTCAGTGCTTCAAATTCGCTCGGTATATGTTGAAGCGGGTGGAAGTTGATGAAAGTTTCCTACGCCGTATAATGTTCTCGGATGAGGCAACCTTTTACGTGCACGGAAAAATCAACAATCAGAACGTTCGTATATGGGGTATTTATAACCCACATTCAGTCAGGGTGCACGTCTCGCACAGTCCAAGGTGAATGTTTGGTTTGGGCTCAAGCATAATCGTGTAATTGGGCCATTCTTATCCGAGTCCACAGTGCAAATGAATAATTACCTGGACATGCATCAGAACTTGCGGTTCCTCAACTACAGGATTTGCAACCAAACGTCATACTGCATCAAGATGGCGCTCCCCCACATTGGGGACTTGACGCTCGGGAATAACTGAACCGTGAGTTTCCCGACAGATGGATCGTCGTCCTGGAGCGGGAATCAATTCAGATTCGCTAAACATGGATGCCGGTTGCTTCGATTGGCGAATCCTGTGATTATTATATTCAAATTAATCGGAACTTGAGACTTGGTCGTTCTCGGTGGTGTAGTGGTTAGTATACCCGGGCGCTGTCTGGGGGACGCGGGTTCAATTCCCGTTCCAGGACTACGAAATTCTCAAGTTTTCGGATATTATCTAACTTACCGTCCTTGTCATATTCACACCAAAAAAAAAACCGGATTGTCATCTTCAAAATTTGTATTGTATGGTGTAATCCCGTATTCCATTCATGATACAAAGTACTATTTTACGAATTTTTGGTGTTCAGCTGTTCGAATGCCTAGACCCTTCAGAGCCTAGGCATTCGAATAGCTGAACACCAATACTTTACCCGAACAGGTGCCTTTAACACCGCTTTGGCCCGCCTAGTCCAGGAGGGAACTCACATCCCCTCATGCTTGCATTCTATTACGCACCAAAGAAAACAGATCCACTCTATTTTCAGAAGCATTGTTTATTCAGCATTATCGTAAAGAATGTTGTAACGAGGCACTTCTACTTTTATACCATACGTTTGGAAACCACTTTTTAATACCGTTTGTATTAAAAAGAAAATTCAAGACTTAAAAAAACGTCACTCCCCCAGCTAACCTAACTTAATGCCATCCTTTTCAAAGATGGAAGAACAAGAGTGAGAGAGATCAAGAACTATCCAACAAATGAACAACATCGAATACTATGGCGTCAAGACACTGACAATATATAACTTTGCTCAGTGTATAGACTAAATTATAGTCTTTCACCTGATGATGCAAGAGCCGCCCTTGTGAAAGATTTTGCGTTTGGTACTTGTAAATATTTCATCTATTAAAGATTTTAATTATCGTGTTTAAGACAGCTAGTTATACTTAACTTTTAGTCTATGGGGAGGATTGCACGTGAGTTCTGCACAACTTTATTTGTACCATAAACGTTTTAAAGTCGGTCGTGAAAGTGTTGCGAGTGGTGAACGGTCTGGGATGCCCACTACAAAAGTGAAAACAATGTCGAACTTGTGCTCATAGTTGTGCAGGAAAACACGTCTCAGTCAAATTTGTGCTGAAATTGGCTCGCAACTGAACAAAAACAGGCCTGTGTTTCAGCCACTTGTGACCTGCTTCAGTTGCGTTGACAACGACGAAACCTTTTTTACGCTTTCCAACCGTAGGTTGAATAAGCGTATATGCTGCAGCTTTGTCCGTCCGTCCGTCTGTCGGCACGATAACTCACGTAAAAATGGTTCGATTTCGATGAAATTTTCATATGTGGTAGGGGACCACCAGGGGACGAACCCTATTGAAAATGGGTGAAGTGGGGTCAAAGGTCACGCCATAAGAGCGGAATCCATTCAATTGCCCTTATGCGTCATAAATTGCGTAAATATGGTTCGATTTCAATGAAATTTTAGTATATGGTAGGGGACCACAAGGGGACGAACCCTATTGAAAATGGGTGAAGTGGAGTAAAAGGTCAGGACATAGAAGCGGGATGCATTCCATGGCCCTTATGCGTCATAAGGTGCGTAAAAATGGTTCGATTTCGATGAAATTTTAGTATGTAGTAGGGGACCACCTGAAGAGGAACCATATTGAAAATGGGACAAATGGAGTCATAGGTCAGGACATAGGATCGGGATCCATTCCATCGCCCTTATCCCACACTATTAAGGTGGATGTCAAGTAATTTTGCTTCCTATATTTCCAATGGAAAACCTTTTGTACACATTTCCTTCACAATTCGTGTGTTCCCAAGGATGGAAATTTGAACATCGATTAAAATAACTTCATACTATAACTTGGAATACTTAACATTTTGTAAAACATAAACATAATTATATTAAAAAACAATAACGTTTCCTTTGGTGGTGTTGAAACCAGAAAAAAGATAGCGCGACCTGTACTTTGATGACGTCAGTGGACAAATAAATGTTGGATTGCATAATTACGGTTATAGTTTAGAAAATATTACGGCTATGGTTTAGAAAATATTACGGTTATGGTTTAGAAAATATTAAGTATTCCAAGTTATGAAATGAAGCTACTTTAATCTATGTTCAAATTTTCATTCTTAGAAACGCATTAATTGTGAAAAAAATGTGTACAAAAGTTTTTCCATTGGAATTATGGGAAGCAAAATTACTTGACGTCCACCTTAAAGTAGCAATTCTTGTATGTATGCATGTACATTTTATTTTGAAAACGGCTTTAAGAATTTTGATGAAAGTCGTTAACCTACCGTTTTCTGGTACTAGAAATCGATTTAGCTTGATCTCGACTTCAGGATAATTCGTTTAGTGGGTTAAATAACCACCCCGAATTATAACGTTTTTAGTGTCATGGCGTCGTTTCATTAATATTTCCAATGCTTAGAAATCTTATGACGTCACAATATCGCGTTTGAGAATGTTGGTGCGCGGTCACGCCATCTGTCTCATTACGTCACGCGTTGTGTCGTTACCTCCGAGATCTTGAAGGCCTATCAAGTCGTGACGTCATTTTCAGTGACGTCACACCTCATGGATCTACTGATCAAACAGTCCCTGTCTGCATTACCACGCTGACTTGAATTTAAACTTGTGACTTGTGTTCTTTTTTACGCTTTCCAACCGCATGTTCGCCTCCTGAACCCAACCTTGTTAATAAAAATTGTGTTGAACTGAAGAAGCGTATATGCTCCAGCTTTGTCCGCCTGTCCGTACGATAACTCACATGAAAATGGTTCGATTTCGACGAAATTTTAGTATGTGGTAGGGGACCACCTGGGGAAGAACCCTATTCAAAATGGATGAAGTGGGGTCAAAGGTTAGGACATAAGAGCGGGATTCATTCCATTGCCCTTATACGTCATAACGTGCGAAAAAATGGTTTGATTTCGATGAAATTTTAGTATGTGGTAGGGAACCACCTGAGCTCGAGCCCTATTAAAAATGGGCGAAATGGGGTCAAAGGTCAGGCAGGACATAAGAGCGGGATTTATTCCATTGCCCTTATACGACATAACTTGCGTTAAAAATGGTTCGATTTGGATGAAGTTTTAGTATGAGGTAGGGAACCAACTGGGGACGAACCCTGTTGAAAATGGGCGGAATGAGGTCAAAGGTCAGGACATAAAAGCGGGATCCATTCCATTGCATTTATGTGTCATAACATGCGTAAATATGGTTCAATTTTGATGAAATTTTAGTATGTGGTAGGGAACCACCTCGGCACAAACCCTATCAAAAATGGGCGAAATGGGGTCAAAGGTCTTACCAGTTAAAACGAGCACGATTAGTACACTACTCACTCCCGAAACGGTTTGCAAAGAACATTCGTAAAAAATTGTTCGGAATAAAATTTTTGGCTCCTTCCCAGGGACACAACAAGCCGGCAATTTTTTTTTTTTTTTTAAAAGGACAACATATAACTCGATACTGTTCTGAGAATATCACTCATCCGGTGAAAGCGCCACAGAATTACCGTAAATTGCTTAGACGAGATGGGAGAGGAATTTTGAGAACGCGCAGGTCTTAATCATTTTCAGTTGGAATACTTGAAAACTTCAACTGAAATGAATTCTTCTTTCTCTCACTACGTTTAGAATCGGACGATGGACTACTTAAATATCATAACTCATTCATCCACAAAAACCAGAGTCGGTTTATCATTTTTCTCGGGAAGCGTTAGCTACGATATTTGCCGATTGCAATTTGTGAAATACTTGTTCGCTTTCAACCCTGCTTCAGTTAAGCAACATTTCCACCCGTAAGTTTACAGAATATTACGAAGCATTAGGATTTATGTGAGATGGAATGAGAAAGTGAAGAGAAAAAATAAAGCAAAGGAGGAGGTAGGAAAAGCAACCAACTCGAAGTGGCTTCAATGTGTGCAATGTAGGGAGCAAAAAAGATGGAGAAAATCGATTTGTAACTCCAAAGAAATTAACTATCACGATCTATTCTTTTCGTGACAGAACTGTAGAGAGAACAAAAGCTGCTGCAACTAAAGTTAGGATAGCATGCAAATTTATGACAACATATAACTCGATACTGTTCTGAGAATATCACTCATCCGGTGAAAGCGCCACAGAATTACCGTAAATTGCTTAGACGAGATGGGAGAGGAATTTTGAGAACGCGCAGGTCTTAATCATTTTCAGTTGGAATACTTGAAAACTTCAACTGAAATGAATTCTTCTTTCTCTCACTACGTTTAGAATCGGACGATGGACTACTTAAATATCATAACTCATTCATCCACAAAAACCAGAGTCGGTTTATCATTTTTTCTCGGGAAGCGTTAGCTACGATATTTGCCGATTGCAATTTGTGAAATACTTGTTCGCTTTCAACCCTGCTTCAGTTAAGCAACATTTCCACCCGTAAGTTTACAGAATATTACGAAGCATTAGGATTTATGTGAGATGGAATGAGAAAGTGAAGAGAAAAAATAAAGCAAAGGAGGAGGTAGGAAAAGCAACCAACTCGAAGTGGCTTCAATGTGTGCAATGTAGGGAGCAAAAAAGATGGAGAAAATCGATTTGTAACTCCAAAGAAATTAACTATCACGATCTATTCTTTTCGTGACAGAACTGTAGAGAGAACAAAAGCTGCTGCAACTAAAGTTAGGATAGCATGCAAATTTATGACAGGCCAGGGAAAGAAATTTAGGGAATTCTCCTGCTCAGCAGCTTTTGATCGAGTCAGAGTAATGAATTCTAAGAAACTTAGTGTTCCAAAAGAATACAACGTAAAATAAAGAAACCATTTTAATTTCTGCTTTATTAGATGTGCCTTTGCTTTTCATTAATTCAGCGGTGCATCCAAACTGTCTTTCCTTCTACCCGAGTTCTTGCGAGGAGAACAATTTTAATTCATTTGTCGTCTCCTTTCTTTTATTTTACTTTAAGATTGTGTTCAGAAAATTATTTTGTGCAATAAGAAGCACTTTTTCAAAAAGTTGTTTCTAGAAACCTTCTTAACAAATCTGTGTGGAAGTTTAACCGAATTCAGAATGTGGTAGAATACCAGCAGATAATTTGTGGATGTTTCGTAATATTGAAACTTTAGAAATAAGGAAACAAGAAAGTGAAACTTTCAAGTCAAACGAGGAATGAGACGGATTCAAGAGTCAATATTCAGGAGCAAAGAAAATGAAGAAAAATAACTCTTAAGCAAATAGATACATTCTATTTCAGCTTGGTAAAAGAAACACTCAAACTGTAGTTTAAATTACATTTAAAAATCAATTATGAGATCCTAGTGTTTTTTTTATACCAAGGTTAATCGAATTTCGGCTAAGTGATGATCATTTTTCATTCTGCCACGCTTCACTTGTATGTAGTTTAGATAATTGGTTACTGAAAACCTTACCGTTTTCCCAGTAACCAATTACCTAAACTACATACAAGTTAATATTCTGGCTTTACAAAAGGATGTCAATAAATTTTTGGCCCAACAGAGAACGACTTGTGCTGAATGAAAAGCATTATACTTTTATTCAACATGATCACACTTTAACTGCACACACTTAGTAAAACGCTCCTCCAGCTGCTTCAAATGCCTCTGTTATAATCATTGTGTGTTTTTAGGCCTTGTGTCCAACAAAAAGATAACTCCTCTGGAAAGTTTAAATCGCTGTTATTCTTTAAATTTGTGGTGCAGTTTCCGTAGTAGATCACAGCAGTAGTAACTGTAGCTGGTTTTCCCGGATTCCATGTAATCAACGAGGATCACACCTTCACTATCCCGAAAGACTGCTGCTAACACTTTGATCGCAGATGTCTGTCGTCGAGAGTTTTTGGTCCGGGCAGATCCAGAATGCCGCTACTTCCAGGAATTGTAGTTTGGTCTCAGGATCACAGTGATGAATCAAAGTTTCCAAAAGTCTGCTCACAAAATTGGAAGAATCCTGTGCAAGATGGCCAAAAACAGCTTTTGCACAATCAGCCCTCTTCCATCTTGAATTGCGGTGTCATTTTTTATACACATTTTGCAGGCAGCTTTCTGATTTGTAGCTCATCATGATCAATATGATGTACACATCCATAGGAAAAGCTAAGAGTTTCAATGATAATACGGATTTCCGTTATCAAATTCTGTGCAGCACCAATGTTTTTCGAGTTGACTGTGACACTGGTCTTTCCACTAGAGTGTGCGTTTTTGTGGACACCGGACTACTTTTAAATTCAACCACCTAGTTCTTGACCATTCTGGAAGATTTACGGTCATTGCGCATTGTTACCGTCATATTCTCGTTGATTTCCTTTGGGTTCAATTCTTTAATAAAAATATAGCTTACGATAGCATTCTTTTATGTCGGAATTGATGTTTTCATACACTTTCACTTCACAACTAAAAAAGGAACGCAGCCATTAATAAATGATATGAACTTCATACTTGGTCCTGTATGTAACAGAAGAATGAGCATTGACATGAGTGGGTTACAATCATACAGCGACGGTAATTATGTCAGTCCTCAAACTTATTAGTACTCCACTGTACATGACACGAGGTTGATTTTCAAACTTAAAAAGCGAAGGGTAAACCGAAAGCTACGCCTGTTAGGTAATTATAACCTTGTAATTAACAGGTGTATTATAATTAATGAGAGATTCCAGTTATTTCTGTTCAATATATCCACTTTTGTGCTGCACAAAACTAACTTTCAAATTAATCTCCGGTACACGTGATGAATTTGCACTGGCTCTGAAACCTTCACTAGGATCCCGTTTCGAAACATTGTAGTCATCAGTGTCTGCTCCGTCTTCAGTGCTACTTTGATGGCCTTCACATGATCCCATCCTTAGTGTCTGTTCCGTCTTCAGTGCTACTTTGATGGCCTTCACATGATCCCATCCTTAGTGTCTGTTCCGTCTTCAGTGCTACTTTGATGGCCTTCACATGATTCCATCCTTAGTGTCTGTTCCGTCTTCAGTGCTACTTTGATGGCCTCCACATGATCTCATCCTTAGTGTCTGTTCCGTCTTCAGTGCTACTTTTATGGCCTTCACATGATCCCATCCTTAGTGTCTGTTCCGTCTTCAGTGCTACTTTGATGGCCTTCACATGATCCCATCCTTAGTGTCTGTTCCGTCTTCAGTGCTACTTTGATGGCCTTCACATGATCCCATCCTTAGTGTCTGTTCCGTCTTCAGTGCTACTTTGATGGCCTTCACATGATCCCATCCTTAGTGTTTGTTCCGTCTTCAGTGCTACTTTGATGGCCTTCACACGATCCCATCCTTAGTGTCTGTTCCGTCTTCAGTGCTACTTTGATGGCCTTCACATGATCCCATCCTTAGTGTCTGTTCCGTGTCTTCAGTGCTACTTTGATGGCCTTCACATGATCCCATCCTTAGTGTCTGTTCCGTCTTCAGTGCTACTTTGATGGCCTTCACATGATTCCATCCTTAGTGTCTGTTCCGTCTTCAGTGCTACTTTGATGGCCTTCACATGATCTCATCCTTAGTGTCTGTTCCGTGTCTTCAGTGCTACTTTGATGGCCTTCACATGATCCCATAATTAGTGTCTGTTCCGCGTCTTCAGTGCTACTTTGATGGCCTTCACATGATCCCATCCTTAGTGTCTGTTCCGTGTCTTCAGTGCTACTTTGATGACCTTCACATGATCCCATCCTTAGTGTCTGTTCCGTCTTCAGTGCTACTTTGATGGCCTTCACATGATCTCATCCTTAGTGTCTGTTCCGTCTTCAGTGCTACTTTGATGGCCTTCACATGATCCCATCTTAGTGTCTGTTCCGTGTCTTCAGTGCTACTTTGATGGCCTTCACATGATCCCATAATTAGTGTCTGTTCCGCGTCTTCAGTGCTACTTTGATGGCCTTCACATGATCCCATCCTTAGTGTCTGTTCCGTGTCTTCAGTGCTACTTTGATGACCTTCACATGATCCCATCCTTAGTGTCTGTTCCGTCTTCAGTGCTACTTTGATGGCCTTCACATGATCCCATCCTTAGTGTCTGTTCCGTCTTCAGTGCTACTTTGATGGCCTTCACATGATCCCATCCTTAGTGTCTGTTCCGTGTCTTCAGTGCTACTTTGATGGCCTTCACATGATCCCATCCTTAGTGTCTGTTCCGTCTTCAGTGCTACTTTGATGGCCTTCACATGGTCCCATCCTTAGTGTCTGTTCCGTCTTCAGTGCTACTTTTATGGCCTTCATTCCGTCTTCAGTGATACTTTGATGGCCTTCACATGATCCCATCCTTAGTGTCTGTTCCGTCTTCAGAGCTACTTTGATGGCCTTCACATGATCCCATCCTTAGTGTCTGTTCCGTCTTCAGTGCTACTTTGATGGCCTTCACATGATCCCATCCTTAGTGTCTGTTCCGTATCTTCAGTGCTACTTTGATGGCCTTCACATGATCCCATCCTTAGTGTCTGTTCCGTCTTCAGTGCTACTTTGATGGCCTTCACATGATCCCATCCTTAGTGTCTGTTCCGTCTTCAGTGATAATTTGATGGCCTTCACATGATCCCATCCTTAGTGTTTGTTCCGTCTTCAGTGCTACTTTGATGGCATTCACATGATCCCATCCTTAGTGTTTGTTCCGTCTTCAGTGCTACTTTGATGGCCTTCACATGATCCCATCCTTAGTGTCTGTTCCGTCTTCAGTGCTACTTTGATGGCCTTCACATGATCCCATCCTTAGTGTCTGTTCCGTGTCTTCAGTGCTACTTTGATGGCCTTCACATGATCCCATCCTTAGTGTCTGTTCCGTCTTCAGTGCTACTTTGATGGCCTTCACATGATCCCATCCTTAGTGTCTGTTCCGTCTTCAGTGCTACTTTTATGGCCTTCACATGATCCCATCCTTAGTGTCTGTTCCGTCTTCAGTGATACTTTGATGGCCTTCACATGATCCCATCCTTAGTGTTTGTTCCGTCTTCAGTGCTACTTTGATGGCCTTCACATGATCCCATCCTTAGTGTCTGTTCCGTCTTCAGTGCTACTTTGATGGCCTTCACATGATCCCATCCTTAGTGTCTGTTCCGTGTCTTCAGTGCTACTTTGATGGCCTTCACATGATCCCATTCTTAGTGTCTGTTCCGTCTTCAGTGCTACTTTGATGGCCTTCACATGATCCCATCCTTAGTGTCTGTTCCGTCTTCAGTGCTACTTTGATGGCCTTCACATGATCCCATCCTTAGTGTCTGTTCCGTCTTCAGTGATACTTTGATGGCCTTCACATGATCCCATCCTTAGTGTCTGTTCCGTCTTCAGTGATACTTTGATGGCCTTCACATGATCCCATCCTTAGTGTTTGTTCCGTCTTCAGTGCTACTTTGATGGCCTTCACATGATCCCCTCCTTAGTGTTTGTTCCGTCTTCAGTGCTACTTTGATGGCCTTCACATGATCCCATCCTTAGTGTCTGTTCCGTCTTCAGTGCTACTTTTATGGCCTTCACATGATCCCATCCTTAGTGTCTGTTCCGTGTCTTCAGTGCTACTTTGATGGCCTTCACATGATCCCATCCTTAGTGTCTGTTCCGTCTTCAGTGCTACTTTTATGGCCTTCACATGATCCCATCCTTAGTGTCTGTTCCGTCTTCAGTGCTACTTTTATGGCCTTCACATGATCCCATCCTTAGTGTCTGTTCCGTCTTCAGTGCTACTTTGATGGCCTTCACATGATCCCATCCTTAGTGTCTGTTCCGTCCCTTAGTGTTTGTTCCGTCTTCAGTGCTACTTTTATGGCCTTCACATGATCCCATCCTCAGTGTTTGTTCCGTCTTCAGTGCTATTTTGATGGCCTTCACACGATCCCATCCTTAGTGTTTGTTCCGTCTTCAGTGCTATTTTGATGGCCTTCACACGATCCCATCCTTAGTGTTTGTTCCGTCTTCAGTGCTACTTTGATGGCCTTCACATGATCCCATCCTTAGTGTTTGTTCCGTCTTCAGTGCTACTTTGATGGCCTTCACATGATCCCATCCTTAGTGTCAATTCCGTCTTCAATGCTATTAGGGGTATGCAAAAGTTTCCGCCGCCCCCGCTAGCGGGCACTGTAGGGGTTTAACCGGCCGGCAACCCGTGCTGTCAGTTCGTACATGAAGCCAAGCATGGCGGTCTATAAAGTTCATTTGCCGCACTGTTTGTTATTCATGTTTAATTTAGGGAAAAGTGAGAGTGAAGCATACGGTTCAATATGTCAGGCGTATGGCAAAACCGTTATGGGTGAGCGGACGTGTCGAGAATGGTTTGCCAGGTTTAAGAAAGGGGATCTAAGCTTGGAAGACAAGCCTCGTGCAAGTAGACCGCAGAAACTCGCATACGAGGAGCTGTAATCGCTGCTGCAAGAGGATGCCACGCAATCGACCGCGCAACTGGCGAAACGTTTGAAAGTGGCTCAATCGACGGAGGTACGGCGTCTACAGCCCTTCGGAAAGATCCGGAAAATTGGTAAGTGGGTTCCGCATATTTTAACGGAGTGTAATATTGGTCAACGATTAGGCATCTGCATGTCGTTGCTGAAGAGGTTTCAAGGAAAGAATTTCTTGTGGAAGGTTGTCAACGGAGATGAAAAATTGGCCTATTGCGACAACACCGTACGCAAGCAATCCTGAGTTGACCCAGGCCAGCCATCAACATCCACTGAAAAACAAGATATCCAGAGGGGCCGCTCCGGTAGCGCAGTGGTCTAAGCGATGGCCTCTCCTCTGATCATTCGTCTGAAGGAGTCCGGGTTCGAATCCCGGTGAGGCATGGATGTTGTGTTTGTCTTTCGGCACTGGCTCTCTCCCTTCCCTGGAATCAGTGACCCTAAATTAGGGACGGGCGACTGCTTATAACCCATTGAGTTGCTCACGGTGGTCGTTAAACCTCCAATCAAAAAAATATATCCAGAGGGAAAATATGCTGTTGTGTGTGTGGTGGGATATGCATGGAGTGCTGTACTTCGAACTGTTGAAACCGGGCGAAACAATCACTGCACAGCGATATAACGACCAGTTGATGAAACTGAACGCCACAATGGAGCGAAAACACCCGTGGACAGGTAAAGAACGCCGCCCAGTCATTCTGTTACTCGATAATGCCAGACCACATGTCGGTGCCACCACAAAATAAACCCTTGAATAGTTACACTGGGAGGTTTTACCGCATCCGGCTTACTCCCCGGAGATTGCACCCTCAGACTTTCATCTGTTTCGCTCTATGCAACATGCCCTTAGCCCAACAGCGGTTCACCACAGTTCCAGAGGTGGAAAATTTTCGTCAGTGCGTTCTTCGATTCAAAACCCGAGTCCTTCTATCACAGGGGCATTCATTTGCTGCCTGAAAAATGGCAAAAGGTCATTGATGCTAACGGTCAATATTTCGTTGAATAAATGTGTACTGGTTTCCTGATTGTTCCTGTCTCTATTCTCCTCAAAACAGTGGAACCTTTTGCATACCCCTAATACTTAGATGGCCTTCACATCAATCCCCGGATGATAGTTCGTCTGGTCGAACAGATGTTTTAAGGGTAAGGGCATCATTACCCGTCTTTGAAATTACCTAATTTGTGGTAAACGTTATGAGGACCGGGAACATATGCTGCAGACAAGGCCGTCTAGAATTGCAAAGCCATGGCATTAGAGAAACAGCTTTCTCCCTTTACGGCGTTATTCTCATGTTACATGACCTGGTGCGTCGGTTTTGTACTCGACGTCATACACGACAGCGTTGTAAAGCAAATCGCAAGCCTTGGTTTTCGCTTCATGTCACTGAAAGAGGAAACTCATCTCCCTAACATCATGGGCTTGTAATTTTTAGATACCTTGGCTGGATGCATTTCAGATCCTCTTGTAGGTCGCTCTTTGCGATAGCTTCCCGAAGATTAATTATTGAACATGAAAATAGGGTGGAAGCTGATTTACCATGTTTCTCCGAAAATCCGTGAAGTTGACACTTCTGTAACACTAGAGGATTGTCGCCATGGTTGCACGTTGTTGAATTTTGACATTCTTTGTCCTTAGGGAAGTGCTGTGTCACTACTACATCGAATGACTTGTACTTTCTGTATCATATAGATGTGCCCATGGTTCATTCCCTGTCACAACATTCAAATACAAAAATGTGTTTGTTATTTCCATACATCACCAAGAGTCCACCATCTCCATTTCAAATAAGATGTCGGAAACGTCATTTTGCACATTTTGCGATAGTCTAAGTTAGTGATGATGCTTTCGGGAGGGAAAGAAATGGAGGGCTTTATGTACCACGTCATAGATGTGTAAGGTAGTTCTTAACACACCCGCTGCTAATTTGGTGCTACTGATTCAGGAAGGAGAAAGGCCCAGCTCCATGGAACTTGTGCCACTGTGACGTACCTGCCAGCAGGACACACACGACATAAAGGCAGATAGTAGTCACAACAAACGTCTGCGTAGCTCAGTTGGTAGAGCGACTTGTTCCGGAATAAGCGGACTCGGGTTCGAATCCCGGCGTAGACCAGAAATGACGGAGAAATTTACTTCGTTATACCACATCCAGTGCTCGGGTACGGCCCAACTCGGACAATTAGCTCTCTCATACCGTAAAATTGCAATGCTTCATAATATTCTGTAACAATTGGCCTCTGGCAACCTGGCAATCGAAGCGGCGTACAGTAATTGATTCTACGGCATTGTGACTGCAATAAAAGGGATCAGCGACTTCACTGAATGGTTACGCATCTTTCCGTACGAATCAAGTTAGTTCGTTGTCATTAGTAGCTGAACGGTATCAATTCGTGATTTATTTCCAACCATTGTTATGCTGTTTCGAAATTTTTCGACTACTTCCACATTTCTGCCATCAACTACACTGCTGGCCACCCAAAATGCAACACCAAGAAAGAAGCATCCGATTGGCCTAAAATTCACAGCATACGTCGCCCGCGAGAGGGCATGTAAACGATTAGCATTGCAGGGCATATGCTAATCTTTTTC
The DNA here is from genome assembly GCA_039090855.1 of Macrothele yani. Lineage (NCBI taxonomy): Eukaryota > Metazoa > Arthropoda > Arachnida > Araneae > Macrothelidae > Macrothele > Macrothele yani. The sequence continues at coordinate 14,702,597 of CM077011.1, read as the reverse complement.
CCCTGGCGCGCCACCAAGAAGCACTATAAGAAGGGTGCACAGAAGGTGAGGTGTAAGTAGTGGAAGTGTGTTGTGCTGCCGGACCTGTGGGTGGGAGGCTTCCTGACGCCTCGTCGCAGAATACGGTAGTCATTCCAGCACGTTTTGGAGTTCGACAGAGGACGAATATTGGCTTATCGCGACAGCGGTTTATCGTACCGAGACATCGGCGCCCGTGTGGGATGACATCCAGCCACAGTGAGGCGAGTATGGATTCGGTGGGTGCAGGAGGGACGGACGGGCCGACGTGAGCGATTGCCGCAGCCGCGGCACACCACTGAACGACAGGACCGGCATGTTGTGCGGCGGGCATTGATGGCTCGCACCGCCACTTCACGAACGTTAGCGCAGAAATTAGGGTGTGTTGCTCAACAACCTGTGTCAGCACGTACCGTTCGATGTCGTCTGCAGGAGCGGGTACTTGTCGCACGGCGGCCATTGCTCCGATTACCATTGACGTTACACCACCGGCGAATGCGGCGGCAGTGGGCAGTTGAACGTCGACCTGGACTACGGAATGGCACGACATTGTCTTCTGTAACACCACGATGGTTGGATCCGAGTGTTTGGCGGCACCGCTGCGAGAGACTATATGACGCCTGCATTATGCATCGCCATACCGGTCCGTCGCCTGGCGTTATGGTTTGGGGCGCAATTGGATATGACACCCGCACCCCTCTGGTACGCATCGCCGGTACACTCAACAGCCACCTCTACATCTCCGACGTTTTGGAGCCTGTAGTCCTCCCTTACGTGCAGGACCTCCCAGCAGCCACGTTTCAACAGGACAATGCGCGCCCGCATGTGGCACGCATCGTGCAACGATTCTTCACGTCTCACCAGGTGTCACTGCTGCCGTGGCCTGCCTGTTCTGCCGATATGTCGCCCATCGAACACGTCTGGTCGCTGATCGGCAACCGAGTAGCCCGGCAAGCACCACCCGCGGCTACGCCTGATGAACTGTGGCAACGTGTGGAAGCCACCTGGACCGACATACCCCAGGCCCACATCCAAAGCCTTTTTCGTTCGATGCCGCGGCGTGTAGCGGCCGTTATTGCCAGCCATTGGGGCCACACGAACTATTGATGTCTGCGTGTTCCGCAAGTCGCACGGGCCTGTAAGCTCAATCGTTTCATCTTTGTATCTGTTATGTGTATAGTAAATCTGGCTTTGCTATCTCGTGTCCTTCTTGGTGTTGCATTTTGGGTGACCAGCAGTGTAGTTAAAATGAAGAATGGTGAAATATGATTTTGCACTCCAAAAAACTTTAGTGTCTCCAGAGGATGCAAGAATAATGGTCATTATCTCAGGGTAAGTGATGATCCTCCACTCAGAAGTGTGGCGTGAGGCTTACAGATTTATTGCAGCTCCAGGACGAATACCAAAGCCACGAATGGCCTTTGTGTTCAAAGCAACAACCTTTCAACCAGATGGACCTTTCAACCAACTAGGTTGAGTTTCACTAAATACAGAGGGTGAGTCGAACGTTTTGCAATATTTTCATAAACGTATGTGCTGCGGCGGGTATGCCACGTGTTTAAACTAGTTCAAGTCGCGCACTGAAGTCAGTCAAAAGGGATATAAAGTGATACTCGTTCCTGTGAACAGTATTGCATGTCGTCGTTCTGTCTGTGGTTGGAATGCCTGAAAGGTGAACAGCCACAACCTGCTGATTTGGAAACTTTTGCTTTCCAAGTTTGAACTCTGCCATAACGCTGTTCAAGCAACACGAAACATTTATCATGCGAAAGGGGAAGGTTTCGTGAATCACAACACCGCAACCAGATGGTTCGAGAAATTTCGCTGAAGTGACAGAAACCTCGACGATCAGCCAAGGTCAGGTAGGCCGCGAACCGTGGATTCGGAGGCCATGCGCCAGGCAGTAGAAGCAAATTCGAGAACCAGCACTCGGTGATTTTCAGGAGAGCTGGGCATATCACAGACCACCGTGGTTCGCCACCTTCAGGACCTCGGCAAGGTCGACAGGAGCTGCCGCATTGTCCCTCACGAACTGACGCCAACTGAAGCAAACCGCCAAGTGGAAGTGTGCACTGAATTCCTAGAAAACCCTCGCGATGTACGTTTCAGCAAGAGAATTGTTACGTGCGACGAAACGTAGGTCTATTTCCGTAACCCTAACACACAACGGCAGTGGTTGAGTCCGGGGCCAGCTTCCTGAACCTGTTGTCAAACGTGGGCGCTTCGAGCAGAAGGTAATTCTCTACGTCTGGTGGGATTTCGAGGGGATAATCCATAACGAATTTGTTCCAGACGGTCCGACCATCAACGCCAACCGCTATTTTGAACAACTGGAGCCGGATTCAACCACTGCCGTTGTATGCCGTTTTGGAGGAGAAGTTCCAGGCACTGGTGAACAGAAAGCGCACTCTTCTTCACCAGGACAACGCTCAGCCTCATACCGCGCTCTTCTACACAAGTACAACGCTCAGCCTCATACCGCGCTCTTCTACACAAGGACAACGCTCAGTCTCATACCGCGCTCTTCTTCACCAGGACAAAGCTCAGTCTAATACCGCGCTCTTCTACACAAGTACAACGCTCAGCCTCATACCGCGCTCTGCTTCAACAGGACAACGCTCAGCCTCATACCGCGCTCTTCTTCACCAGGACAACGCTCAGCCTCATACCGCGCTCTTCTACACAAGGACAACGCTCAGCCTCATACCGCGCTCTTCTACACAAGTACAACGCTCAGCCTCATACCGCGCTCTTCTTCACCAGGACAACGCTCAGCCTCATACCGCGCTCTTCTTACACAAGGACAACGCTCAGCCTCATACCGCGCTCTTCTACACAAGGACAACGCTCAGCTTCATACCGCGCTCTTCTACACAAGGACAACGCTCAGCCTCATGCCGCGCTCTTCTACACAAGTACAACGCTCAGCTTCATACCGCGCTCTTCTACACAAGGACAACGCTCAGCCTCATACCGCGCTCTTCTACACAAGTACAATGCTCAGCCTCATACCGCGCTCTTCTACACAAGGACAACGCTCAGCCTCATACCGCGCTCATCTACACAAGTACAACGCTCAGCCTCATACCGCGCTCTTCTACACAAGTACAACGCTCAGCCTCATACCGCGCTCTTCTACACGCAAGGACAACGCTCAGCCTCATACGGGCTCATCTACACAAGGACAAAGCTCAGCCTCATACCGCGCTCTTCTACACAAGGACAACGCTCAGTCTCATACCGCGCTCTTCTACACAAGTACAACGCTCAGCCTCATACCGCGCTCTTCTACGCAAGGACAACGCTCAGCCTCATACCGAGCGAACGACCCGGGCAAAACTCCACGAACTTGAGGATATCGAACTGATGCAACACCTATCATATAGTCCGGACCTTGCCCCGTCGAATTATAACTTGTTTCGGTCCATGGCCCACTTCCTTCGCGGGCGGCACTTCAACAACCAGGAGGAGGTGGCAACTGGGGTGAAGGAGTTCTTCGCCTCGAAGGACAAGAACTGGTACCGCCGCGGAATCGAAGAACTGGCAGACAGATGGTTAAAGACGGTTCAACACGATGGCCTATACTTTGAATGCTAGTCAGCTTTCGTCGTAAAGGTACGTATGAAGACGTAAAGTGATCCAAAAATACCCTGTGTACTTCTATTACCTTTCTACCCACTGTCGTATCTGAGCCTCCAGGTTGAATCTAATGTAACTTCGTTTCTGATACGCAGCACAAAAGTCCCATGGGACATAAGTAGTTGCTTCTAAACCTACACACACACACACACACACACACACACACACACACACAGTAAATGTGAACGCTACGAGATTTTGGATGCTGCTGGTGGATAAAAACAAAAGGCATGTCGTTCTTTACGAACACTGAAACCGTAAGAGTGCACATCCAATTGTAATTTATCCACAAATACCAGATAATTAACAGAGGAGTAATATTTAAAGCAATAAGAAATTCTAAAGGTTTCTTTTTGAGTGATCTGTGGAAATGTGTTGTCCCAACTAATCCGCCACGATCTCTTGATGCGATTTCACTAATAGTGAACAATCAAAAATAAGAATCGAAGATTCAGATTTTGAAGCGAAGCTTCACTGTTTGAATGTTCGAGTCATCAAATTTTGAAGCGCAGCTTCAATAATTTGATGATGACTTCGATGTCTTGCCCCCACAAGATTTAGTTGCCTGCATACTGGTATACGGAAAACAGTGATTAAGAAGAAGGTAGAGTTAGAGAGTGTATGCATTACCTAAGGCTTATGCTAAGGGAATGAAGAAAACTAAGTTTCATAATCCGAAATAGCCTAATTTCATTTATTTTAACTTCTTTTACATTTACATTTATTTACATTTATTTTAACTTCTTTTATTGGAAAGGGATCTCTTGTATTAATATATTAGTTAATAGTAGAGAATGACGTTATTAATTGATGTCTTACTCATATAACTTAATTTTATTGCTGTAAGCTGAATAAAAGCAGGATTTGGAGGTTGCAATCAGTATCAATCATTTAAGGGCCAAGTAATTGTTGTTTGCATTTACTTCATATAAAAACTTAATGTGTACTTGTACCGTATGTTACTCTAGTTGCATTTTTAATTTATTTAGTTACGCTAGTACTAGCTTCAGTCTGCTATCAATTCCAATCTTTTTCTTCTAAAAAGGTAACAATTCACCAAACACATTAAATAAAATTTCAGTAAGTATAATACATTTATAGCATTACTCCAAACACGTTAATCACAACTCAACACAGCAATATGGGATGAATCGCAATGTGTAGTTTCCCGATTAGTAATTTTTTTGGAGATGTATAGTAATTTTTTTAATTCCAAATGTGTACTTTATGTACCATACATTACTCTAGCTGCATTTTTAATTTAATTTATTTAGTTTAGTCAAGTACTACGAGTAGTTGCAATCTGCTCTCGATTCAAATCATATTGTTCCAACGCAATAATAGCATTACACCAAACACATTAATATCATAGCATTACTACAAACACATTTATAATATTCTGGGGTGTAACTCTATGTGCCTAGTGTAACTCTATGTGCCTAGTGTAACTCTATGTGTAACTCTATATAATTTTCTGGAGTGTAACTCAAAATTCTACACAAGTACTAGCTGCAATCTGCTATCGATTCATAGCACCAAAGGCATTAAAAAATTACACGAAGCGCCTTAGCTCCTCACAGTAATATGGGATGAATCGCAATATGCAGATTGCTGCTTAGTAAATTTTTTGGAGTGTAATTGTATATGCAAACAATTACAGAAAAATGCATATTGTTTTGAGTCAGTTAAAGCTTTTTAAGCTTCACTTGCAAAACATGAAGGCCGCCCCGGTGGCGCAGCGGTCTAAGGTGTTGTCCTCTGATCATACGTCCGTAAGGGATCCGGGTTCGAATCCCGGTCAGGCATGGGTGTTGTGTTTGTCTTACGGCACTGGCTCTCTCCCTTCCCTGGAACCAGTGACCCTAAATTAAGGACGGGCGACTGCTTATAGCCCATTGAGTTGCTCACGGTGATCGTTAAACCTCCAATCAAAAAAAAAAAGTATGAAGAAATCAAATATGAAACTGCAGAAGTGCTTTTGCTTGGGTCTGTTAGAGCTTTCATGAAGCTTTCCTTTTCAAAGCAAGAAGCTATTCCAGTTGACGTAGGAATGCTTTTGCTTGGGTCTAATAGAGCTTTCAAGAAGCTGCCCTTTGCAAAGCAACTTGGGTCCTGGGTCTACGACGTACATTCACCTTTTTGCGTAGCTTAAGGTAGTGAAAAGAACATGACGTGACGTACTACAGAGGTGAAAACATGTGTAAAGACGACAAATCTGCAGCCAAACATTCTGTCCGTGTAGCTTAGCTAGCCAATTACTCTGTCCGCGTGAGAGAGCGACTTACACCGGAGTGAGGGGAGACGGCTTCGATGTCGTGGCGGACAAACTTGTGTTTTCACAAGCTAACCAAAGGGTGTCAGCGACACAGAAACACAAAATCCGAAGGCGTTGCTTCGATGACCAAGGTTGACGAAATGTAATTCCACCAACAACGATGACATCACACTGGGAAATTTAGTATATTTGGTTCATACAAAATAAACTACCACTTACCCGCAAGGGAAAGATCTGAATTTCGGAGTTGTAACTAGCTGAGCCGCCACATTAGCGTTCGTAGTCAATGTCGATGCCCTACCCGGGTGCATCTTCCAGACACCATTCACAAATTTCTTGTGCCACTAAAACGCCCTTGCACTGGAGAAAGCATCTTCCTTATAGGCTGTTTTAATCATTGCGTGCGTTTCTATGAAGGTTTCATTCAGACGCATGCAAAATTTTATAGCTGCTCTTTTCTACAGTTTTAAATTCATACTGGGTTACGGAAACACGTCCTAACTCTACGCCGTCTACTACAAGAATGAACTAACGGAGCGTTGCAACGACGCGTCGTCACGTGACTGACCTTGCAGGCGTACCGACACAGGCAGCTTCATTTTTCTGCGTGGGTTTATTTTAGCGCTATGACGTCAGTCCGGTTACTTCTTGAACGAGCTACGTATATTTAGCACAACAATAATTCAAATAAGAGGGTAGTTCTGGTTACTTTTTGACAGTACACTGTACGGATTATAACATTAGTCGTTAATACAAATAATTAAAAAGGTAACTCTCCCAGAGCTGAGTGCATTTAAAGGAAACACTGTACAATGTACATCAATATTAGTTTTGCATTTTCATTTCGACATCAGAATATTTTTCTGGTCTTATGTAGATTCTATGGAACTGTTTCATTTTTCATTATAGAAATGTAATTTCTTTTTTTTTTTTAATATGTTCTTTCCTTTTACATGACAGTCGTATTGATTAGCTAGATAGCATATTTTCCCCGACTGGTATGATTTCCTTTTCTGTTGCCTTCTACGAGTTTTCATTGTTATTGGAAATCTTTAAATTGATGTCACTACTTTTGATAAGAGTGTCCTTTTTTCGGTCATCAGGGAAAAAAGAAAGTCTGTCGCGAAGGAAAGTTTCATTATGAGGATTCTCCAGTTGCTTTCTCCCTAAATCAAATATTTAAAATCGATATGAAGAAATATTTTCTTCCATTGCAGACGGAGAAGTAATTTGTGACATACGCATTCTTTTTCCGATATTGGGAAGTCGTGGCATACGAAATGTGTGCATTTTGGAATATTTGTTAACGCATGAGACGCTTTCTGCGGAAGAAAAAAAATGATTTGATTTTTGATAAAAGTCCAGCAAAGATTTTGGGAAACAGGTAGCTTGAAGGTGATTGCTACTCCACGCCGTGGAATGAATTTAAAGTGCACAGAATTTTCAATTCTCGTATTTAATTACGGCACCAAATTTAAGCGCAGGTAAAATATTTCAAATTTCTGTTCTTGTTATATGTTTATTTTCGGATTATAAAATGAGAGAGCGCAGAATGCGAACAAAGGAGGTCACTTTTAACTCAACAAGTGCCTTTAATCTTTTCACATACAATTGTTTCTTTTCCTTTTACAGATTTAAATTTTTGGATTGAGTAAGAGGAAAGAGGCAATTTACCTGAATACTAAAAATGAAAACGTTTTCTTTCGGGCATGGAATGATGGCTGCTAAACCTTCGATGAAGTCTTCATATTTGGGTGAGAGAAAGGTGATGGCTGTCATGTCCTTTAAACGCAGAGTGACGCTGTTGAATAGCATGGCATCAGTCACGTGCTGCACGATTAAGTTGCACTCTGCTGTTACTTCATTTATGCCGTCTGCAAAAGAAAACAAAATGTCAATATAAAGTTTTTCTAAACAGTAAACAGTGCTGCGTCGTAGAAGTGAATAAAACAACATTACATCAATTCATGAAATAAATACGGGATTACGCCATATAATACAAATTTTGAAGATGACAATCCGATTTTTGGCGTAAATGTGACAAGGATGGTAAGTCAGATAATATCCGAAAACTTGAAAATTTTCATCGTCCAGGAGCGGGACTTGAACCCGCGTCTCCCAGAAAACGCCTAGGTATGCTAACCACTACACCACCCAGAACTACCAAGTTTCAAGTTTCCGATCAATTTGAATTTAACCATCACAGGATTCGCTAGTCGAAGCAACCGGCATTCATGTTTAGCGAATCTGGAGGTTAATAAGCCTATCCCGTGATTGCCCGGAGAAGCAGATAAATCATGAAAGAAATACGGGATTACGCCATATAATGCAAATTCTGAAGATGACAATCCGATTTTTGGCGTAAATGTGACAAGGATGGTAAGTCAGATAATATCCGAAAACTTGAAAATTTTCATCGTCCTGGAGCGGGACTCGTGATGGTTAAATTCAAATTGATCGGAAACTTGAAACTTGGTCGTTCTGGGTGGTGTAGTGGTTAGCATACCTAGGCGTTTTCTGGGAGACGCGGCTTCGAGTCCCGCTCCAGAACGATGAAAATTTTTAAGTTTTCGGATACTATCTGACTTACCATTCTTGTCACATTTACGCCAAAAATCGGATTGTCATCTTCAAAATTTGTATTACATCAATTATTTAAAAAGTTTTGGAAAGAAACGAGTGTTGTACCGAAAGTAATGCAAAAGTGGGCATAATTTTTTTATTAACTTCAGAGGTCGTTCAAATTGCACATTTTGGTAGAGTAACTCTTCCTTCATAGTAACCCTTCTTCTTCATTGCAGGTAAATAATGGATTCCAAATAGAAGCAACGTGCCGTCATTGAGTTCTTGATGAAGAATGGGTGCAGGCTGTCCGGCATTCACAGAAGGCTGCAGAATATTTACGGAGATGACATCATTGACAAGAGCAAAGTGCACAGCTAAAGGATATCGTGAAAGTTGGGCACAACTTCCACGATATCCTTTAGCTCATCATCTGTTACAACTTCTGGTCACGAGGCTGGTTACTGGTGGACGACATCCGAGTTTCAACTTATCCGGAGAAATTACGCGCAACTGGCCTTGTCCATCATTCACGTTGACCGAAGCTTGTGCATTCGTGGTGAAACCTTGTCACCACGAGTCGCATATGCCAGATACATATAGATCTGCTGACATATGCTATGTGAAGTTGCTGAACGACACGATGCCGCTGGAGGAGTCGAATATGTCCACCCGCTGAAAGCGAATGTTTCATCTGCACCAGCCGAAGAAAACGGAATGTACTGAGATGTTGCATGGAGAATAAGAAAGTCAAATAAATTTCCAGTAAAAGTCTCGAGATTTGGTATTAGTGCTGAAAATGTAACTTATATTTGACGGTGTGTACAGAAGGGACGGGAGGAGAAATACGGCTGATTAAGGGTGCTTGGAGGATGGTATTCTGGACGTGAACATTTTTGGTATACTCGAGTAATGCGTTCTGCAGCAATCGAAGCTTCTCGATCGATTGGTAGATTGTAATTTGTTCTACAGTGTTAAACATTTTGTGGTAGGTTACACCAAACATGGTGGTGAACTAGCTGCACCATTTTTTAAGAAAAAATACATCAACCTGTGGTGCAAACGAAACCAATAGCATGGTGCAACTTTGCATTAAATTACAGTACAAGGTTTCAATACACTATAGTGCATGGTGGCACCATCTTGTTAGTTTTGTTTGAACCACAGGTTGATGTATGTTTTCTCAGAAAATGGTGCAGCTACCACTTTTTGGTGCAACCTACAAGAAACGTTTTAACTGCGTACTTAACACGGCAAAAAAACCCCGGCATAAGCGATTTTTTGGGCGGTCAAATGGAGTGAAAACTCTTAAAGAGCTCAGTCCCTCCAATATTTATTAGACCTAGCACAACTTCCAAGCATCGCGTTCTTCAACAAGCTATTATGTGTCTGTACGAGAAATGTTTGTCTCGTACAGTTAATCCATGAAGCACAAATAATATGCAGCAATATACCTCCTTCCTCCTCATTTGGCATTCAAGACTAACAATTTTTATCTACGATTCAAATAAAGCGATATAATTTCTGCTACATTATGACACGCCTACATTTAAAGACTTCCCCTAAAACCATTAAAATCTTTTTCCTTTCTCGTTTTGCTGGTTCACATATTGCAATTGAAATGGCTGATCCAGGGTATTGCCACTTAGTGCAGTTTTGCTCGTTTGACGCTGTACAACAAACGGACATATATCACGTGACACCTGGACTGTGGCCATGCAATAGGATCGTCGGTAGTTGTGTGGTTTTTAGTAGTAGTGAACACGGCGAAGGGACAGCGAGGCAAGTCAAATTCACATTATTTTTCTGAGTTTAAACAGGGAAATTCCTTGTCCTAGGCAGCGAGGAATGTGAATATAGCATTTGGTGAAGAAACAGCCAGCGAGCGGTCAAATGCGTCTTTAGTTCGCAAAATTCCGGTCAAGCAATATGAGTCTCCAAAATGAACCCCACGTAAGCAACCGTGTAACCATTAATCCTGTTGAAGTGAAGGGAATCATTGAATCGTACCCACACCAAACTGTACGGAAGATCTTGCAAATTTTAAACGTCCACTACTCAAGAGTATTCCAGCACCTAGCAGTCATAGATACAGTGAAAAATATTTCATCACTGGATGTCACATACGCTAATTGAGGAACACAAGGCATGTAACGTACCAGGAGATGTGACGTACCTGCCAGAAGGACGCACACGACATAGAGGCAGATAGGAATCAGAACAAAACGTCCGCGTAGCTCAATTGGTAGAGCAACTTATTCCGGAATGAGGGGATCCGGGTTCGAATCCTGGCGTGGACAGAAATGACGGAGAAATTTACTTCGTTATAATGGCGCCCGAACTATCCGGATGTCCCGACCGTTCAAAATCTCGCATTGGTGTGATGTTGTTTCCACACCGCGAGATAGGAAAAACAAGAGAATCCCTTCTCCAGCACTTCGACAAAAAAAAATAAGGGGGAGATGATGTAACGTACCAGGAGATGTGACGTGCCTGCCAGAAGGACGCACACGACATAGAGGCAGATAGGAATCAGAATAAAACGCCCGCGTAGCTCAATTGGTAGAGCAACTTATTCCGGAATGAGGGGATCCGGGTTCGAATCCTGGCGTGGACAGAAATGACGGAGAAATTTACTTCGTTATAGGCATGCATTCTTCCATTTTATTTCTGTTAAGCAAAGAACGGCACACTTTAAGACTCGTCTTGAGGTGTGCTGTTCTTTGCTTAACACGAACAAAAGAGAAGAATTTATGCAACACATTGTGACTACTAATAAGATGTGAATAATATACAATAATGCGTTCCGCTCAATGGTTGGATACCGATGAAGCGCCCAGGAACATGCCAAAGCCAGATCTAGACCCAAACAAAGTGATGGTCACTGTCTGGTCATCTGCAAGCGATGGTGTGACATGGTCGATGGTCAGACCATCGAAGCTATTGTGACGATCTGCAATAAACGCATGAGGGAACTGTGCAGAAAACATTCAGCATTAGTCATATTTCCTCCATGATAACCATAGCTCCATGTCGCATGAATAACCGTGCAGAATCTTCACCAGTTAGAATATGAGATTTGGTCACACCCGACATACTCTCCAGACCTTTTACCAAAAGACAATAGCATCTTCCGGTGTCTGTGCAGTTTTATGTTCAAAAGGACCTTCAACAGTAATGCAGCTGTTCCGGAGTTTTTAAAAATTGGCATGAATACCCAGAGACCTTTTGGCAAAAATACGTATATTGATGCAGCTGGTGAGTGATCAGGTACGGCAAAAAAATATATTGATGCAGCATCTAGAGTGATCAGGTACGGTGCTTTTGCTTTTATGCTTGCTTTCAGCATCCCAATTAAATAGGACTTTCAACTGCAACAACGCAATAATACATCGACTACTGTATATCGCACGAATTGTCTCAAGAAAGCAGTAGACATCCACTGGACAATTTTCTATGGCAGGGTACCATCACCACAAGTGCTCTGTTGTTTCAAACTATCTTAATCGCAAGAATGGAGCTTCTACTCTGTAACACGAACTGCATCACATATTTACGTATACTGTCAGATTATAAGATCACCAGTAAACCTCCCGCTTCACTTGATAAGCGCCATAAGTCGAACGCAATATATAATGCATCACTACTCTTTCTTATCAGTTCTCCTGGAGAAGCATACTACTTGTTTTTTTTTCTATCCTTCTTCCAGTTTAATATCTGCCAGTTCAATTTTAAAATCATAAACATATGCAGCTAATATTTCTAACGAATGAACGCAGCTCCAGCGTTGTAGCATACTTTTAACAGTATATCTGTCTTGAGTATCAATGCTATTCCTTACAACAAAATATGGATGTTCATAAATAAATGGGATCCAAGTCATTAATTATTTATCGCAACGGATGAGATTTTAAAAACCGGTATAGGACGAATAGATATTTTTGGTAGATCCTTATTTTTGTTGAAACGTGGGAAAAAATAATAACAAATGTGCGCAAGTAATGATAAACTGAAGATAGATCCATGTCGCTGTACTTAAATAGTATAACTATACTAGTGATCCGAAATTTCTTGGCGTAGAATAGAAATCAAAGTTTCCAAGCTTTCGCACATCAACTAGATGGGTTTTTCAAGGAGTTTGCTGTCTACCTTCCTTGAAAAAGCCATCTGGTTGATGTGCGAAAGCTTGGAAACTTTGATTTCTATTCTACGCCAAGAAATTTCGGATCATTAGTATAGTTACACTATTTTTAAGTACAGTTGGTGCATTGTTCCTTGTTATTAATTAATCCATGTCGCTGTATTTATCTTAGTTGTAAGAAAAATTGTTCAAGAAGTTAAAGTAATTCAACGTCCACTGTATTATCAGTAACTTTCAATATCTGACGTCGCTGTGCCTAGACAGTCTTATCCAAAATTCATAAAATTATTTGATGAAGATCACTATGAAAGAGAAAGATAAAACGACTTCTGTATTTTAGCATAATATCTCGAAACAACACTGAGAAAAACGTTTTGTTAATTCAAAAATAAAATTTGTTGAATCAACGAAACGTTTTGTCGATATACAGTCAACAAAATTTTTTGTTGAACTTGCAAAATTATTTTGTTGAATTTGCAAAGCTTTTGTTGAAAATTATTGTTCATTTAACAAAATGATTAGGCCGAGTTTGTGTAATTTGTTTGATCCAACAAAACATATTGTTATCATGACACAATATGTTTTGTTGCAGGAACAAAACATTTTGTCATGATAACAATATGTTTTGTTGGATCAAACAAATTCCCAAAAATCGACCGAATCATTTTGTTAAATGAACAAAGCGTTTTGTCGTGATAACAATAAATTTTGTTAAATCAACAATAATTTTCAACAAAATATTTTTGCAAATTCAACAAAAAAAATTTGTTGACTGTATATCGACAAAATGTTTTGTTGAATTAAAAAAACGTTTTCCTCAGTAAAGTGCAGTACAATGGAACATTTTGGCAAGATAGGCTATAGGAGTTCTACTGTTTGCAAGCGTATCACACGCTTTTAAATACGAGATATCATGAGATAGTTGTGTGCCTGACGGTTCTTCAAATGAAACCAGCCGTGTCGCACCCAGAGTTTCTTCATGGAGTGTCCCAAAATAGTGATGATGTAAATAAAAACACCCCGGAGAAAACATCTCCCAAAAAATTGGGAAGCGATAAAAATATCTCCTCCATATTCAAGTGTGTTCTCAACGATTCGCGGGCGAATCGCCGTTCACGAGAAAATGTATGATCGTGAAATAGAGATACCAGTTCAGTTCTAAAATCCCCTCACCACAAGGGTAACTTCTGTTGATTTGAATTTAGAAGCTTCTTCAATAGCACTATCCTGATTTTCATATTTGTTTTCTCTTGACTGGGAAAAAACGAAGTGTAGCTTCATTCTTTTTGCGTTTTATCTTGGCAACACTCATGTTTATATTATTCAACTATGCCTAAAAGCGTAACACATATCGAACATAAGCTAAACTTAGAAGAAAGGAAACATAACAACAAATGACATTTTCAGAAAAAAAAGGGAGATGTCTGCTCGCCTGGCACTTTTCCGAATCTAATGCCATCATACTTTTCCGAAAGGGGAAATGAAGACCTGCCCACCCCGTTTCTTACAACACCAAGCGTCCCTACTCCCTGCACTTATTGCTGTAGGCAATATGAGAAACATTTGCTGTAGAATTTGAAGTAGAAAGTTTTGCAATGACTGTTTTATTTGCAACTGGCACTCCACCTTGCAGCGTCATCATTTGGTCAACCCCTACGTATTGGCGGATCTCAAAATCAGAAGAGAAGGGAGATCAAAGGTTTGGACTTTGAACGTGTATAATCTTTCGTTTTCTGCTCCGAGCTGTTTATCCCCTTAATGTACGACATGAATTGATGTGGCAATTTCACCCTCCTCCAGGGAGGATTTGGGCTACGGATCTTCTGCCCTCTTGATCCAATTCCTATAGTTTTGAAATCCTGAACCATCAGATTATATCACCACTTTAGACAACAAACATTAACGAGGGACAGATGGAGCATATTTTGAAAGCATATGCAAATATATTTAAAAAGAAATACCTTCCCTGGAGTCAGTGGACCTAAATTAGGGAAGGGCGACTGCTTATATCCCATTGAATTGCACACGGTGGTCGTTAAACCTCCAACAAAAAAAAAATTTTTAAATAAGAGCCCAATAACAAAGGACTAAGTGATACGTCATGGAGAGAGACCCGTTTCCCCCTCACTGAGTAAGCCACTGGAAACAAGCATTGTGATGTGTGGTGTTTAGTGCTCTGCAAGCACTTCCAGCGATCAACATCATCATTCTCAACCATTATCAATCCACTGCTGGATGAAGGTCTTCCCAAGTTTCTTCCACAGTTGTCTGTCTTGAGCCTGACCTCCATGTCACTCCGGCATGCTTTCGAACCTCATCCATCCATCTCCCATGAGGTCTTCTTCTGGGTCTTTTTCTATCCCTCGGAATCCAGTCTAAAACTTCAGTTGTCCATCGGTGGTCCATTCTTCTGGCAATATGTCCAGCCCATTGCCATTTCAGTGATTTCACTCTGGTCATGATGTCTTCCGCTCTTGTCATTTTCCTTATCCATAAATTCCTCTTATCTTTCCTGGTTACACAAAGCATGCATCTCTCCATGCCTCCTTGAGTTGTCTGCAGTTTTCGTAACTTCTAGCGATATGAAGCATTAAACCCAGTGCTGGCTGTTAACTTGGGCAGCAAAAATACATGGGAGTCATTGTGTTTTCTGTAGGAATTAGTGAACTTATTCAGCATCTAGAAATACGGAGGCTTACAGTTCGTAGCCGCTGGTTCCGGGGGAGGAGGAGCAAGGCTCTGTACATTGTATCTAATAGCAAAATCGATAGAGCAATTCGGGAGCTGAAGAACAAACAACTGGAGCAGGTAGATATGGGTTTTTAATGCAGGAAAAACAAAGTAAAATTTGTTACACATAAGAGCAGATTGCTTGGAAATAAACAATTGAGCATAAGCCAATAATAGTAAAAACATCAAAAAAGCAATACGAGAATACAAAATAAGCAAGGAATCAGTTTTTATATCTTCGGTTTCAGTTGTTTTTACAGTTTTTGTAATACCAATCGCGTTTGAAAAACAGTACTCCACCCCACGTTGAAAAACCGAGACAAAAGAGTCTAAAATAATCTGAGTGGACTTTAGCAGTGTTTTTGGTTAAAACATGTAACTCATTCAAAGATCTTTCTTTTCACTAGTGCCACCAACATTATGCTTTTATTAATACGTATCTGCCGGCTATCATTAACAAGATTATTTGATATAAAGCAAATTTTATTTTCTATACAATATATGCTTGCTCGTCAAGAAAGTACATCGAACTCTAGTCTAGAGTCAGCTGGGTATCGAAAGGAATATTTCTTGGCAAACGCAGTTGAGAATTCCAGAGAAATTTCTTCAAGGATAAAGCAGATATTTTAAAAATAAAATTTATGGAGTGTTTTTTCCTCCAGAATCTCAGTTAGTTCGTTTTGTTGACTTATAGGGAAAGAAGGAAGTTTCATTTTCTGTTTTATTCTTATTCGTAAATTTACTTACTCCACTGGCTTCATTAACCGAAGTTGATCTATTGTTTCACAAACTAGCCATCACCATCCGGATAATTCGTAAATTTATAATTTTTAAACATTTAATTTTTGATAAATTTACGACTTTTAAATTGAATTTTAAATGTTCCTAAATTAATAATTTTTAAATTGATTTAATTTTAAATTTTTCTAAATTTACCACTTTTAAATTGATTTAATTGTTTCTAAATTTAAAATTGTTTGATATTTCTTGTAAACAGAAATGCGCCCCTTTTTTTCTTTTCTGAGACAATTGTACTATTTGAAATTATCTATTTCTTTAAACAGGAATCTGGTTTTCAATTTTCTGCAGTTTGTGACGATACTATCTATTTAGCACATTTCGTTACTGTTTACTTTTCCGTATATAAATTTTGGTTACCGCTTACGTTTTCTACACTGAATGTCAGGTCGGAACTCCCAAGAGTTTATTTCTTTAGGCTCCACTGGCAGGCACTTAAGTCAAGGAACGTGCAAATAAACAAGACCTTGAACCTGAACGAGTGTTATGTGTCAGGTGTGAGAACTATTTATTTGATCTATTCAATCTACTGTATAAGTTACTGTGTTCAAAAGCTGTTAGCATTTGTTAATATTTCTGTCCACACATTGTTCGATTAGTGTAGTACTAACCGTTTGTTTGATTTACAACGACGTAAATAGTGTGTTTCATCAGCGCTATTTTCATCGGATGGTGTACCCCTGGTGTATTACCGAACAACAATGATTACTTTAGGACAGAGGTGGAGATCCTGTTTGGAAGGCAGCATTAACTTAGCTGTAATCTAACAAAGGTCGCATTCAAGAAACTTCAATTAGATATACACTATATTGACAAAAGTCACCGGACGCCCCTTCAAAAGCAAATTAACAGATCCGCTGCGTTGTTAAGATGCGTGGTACAGCTGCAAACGGTAAAAAACAAACCTGCAGCTAACCGCGATCATATCGCACTGTGAGGTTCAGTGAAAATGTCGCGGCGGAAGAGAACTAACTTTGAGAAAGGAAAGATTGTTGGGTGTTATATTAGTGGGTTGTCCATAAGAGAAACCGAGAGGCGTTTAAACATACCCAAGTCAACTGTTTTGGATGTACTGAATAAGTGGAAGACACATGGCGTGCCTGAAGTAGCAAAACGTACCGGCAGACCAAAGAAAATCAGTGATAGAGGACGTCGAAACCTCAAGAGAGTTGTTAAAGCTAATCGACGGAGTACAGCACAAGACCTCAGTGTACAGCTGCGTAAAAATGCTAGAGCCTCTGTATGTACACGTACCATTCGTAGAGAACTTCATTCCATGGGTTATCGTGGTCGTGCTCATAAGCTTTTCATCTCCACTCGGAATGCTACTCGTCGTTTAGCCTGGTGTTTAAAGAACATTTATCGTGGACCGTAGATCAATGAAAACGGGTCCTATTGACTGATGAATCCAGATGTACGATCCATCAGTCTGATGGCCGTGTGTTGGTATAGTGGCAGCCGGGAGAACGCTATTTACCACAGTGTACTCTTCCTACGGCCAAGTTTGGAGCTGGCAGTGTACTCGTGTGGGGGTGTTTTTCGTGGTATGGTCCCGGCCCATAGGTTATCGTCGACAAATTTGTTTACCAGCACGTCTACCTGATATTCTGAACAATTATGCCCTACCAACTCTGTGGCAATACTATGGAACCGAGCCTTGTTGGTACTAGTGGGATAATGCACCGAGCCATAAAGCAAGGACTGTTACGACGTGGTTTGACGATAATTCCGTATCGTGTGTGGAGTGGTCAGCATAGAGTCCTGATATTAATCTCATAGGGCACCTATGGGATGAATTAGAGCGCCGCATAAGAAGTTTGGAACCAAGGCCTACTACTAAGCAACAGTTAGCGGCAGCATTTTGTACTGAATGGAAGCGCATACCAATCGCTGTTATCCAAAATCTTGTCGAAAGCATGTCTCGAAGGATCAGTGCATGCATTAAGGCCAAAGGTGTACCGACACCGTATTAATGTATGTCAATAAATGCTATGTTGTGTTTCAAAAGGCCGCAGGTTTCTCACCCCTGCTTTAGGATATTAATTGTAAGTCATTTTATACCATTGTTTTAGTTTGAACCTGAAAAGCTTATGAGGTATTTATCACAAAATCCTTAAGAAAGGATAACAAAATAGACTGCGTTTAAGCATAGACTAACAATAGATGGATCTCGTTGAAAAGTGACTACTGTTCTAACATACAGCATATCAACTTCTTAGATATGGAGTACAAAAACTAATTAAAGAAAATGCACATCACCATAAATACGTATTTTTAACAGGGCAAATGTAGTGTAACTGCGATCGGTTCTGTGTTACCAATGGAATCTAATCACGAAAGAAGGTGCTATAGTGCCTACTCCTCCTTTCATGTAATTATGTAACAAAGTCTTTTCCTCTCATTTTGAAAGATGCAGCTATTAGACCTGAGTCAGTGCTGATTCTCATTTCAAATTCAGGAACGCTTTTAATTACCATGCACATCCCGGAGGGGCGAAAGGGTCCTCTACCTTTCGTGTGCCCTATCAACACCTCATCCTCAATTAGGCCTGCACGTGTGATTTTCTAGCCAACTTCTAGATGATTTTCGCACAGCACGGCCTGATCCGTTCAAAGAAACGACCATGCATCTTAAAGAATACGCCTTCAGGGCGAAAGTGACTGCAACAGCCAACCGCTGTGGAAACAACAATGAACCGGTGTCTTATGCTTCCGGTTATTGCACACCACTCCCTGCGTAGGTCAGGGCCCAACAGAGCTGACTAAGCAATACGCTGCACGTAAGATATATTGCACAGTTGCCAAGCACGTAGTCCTGTCGTCATTCATAGCAGACCGTCGTGCTCAGCAACAAAATGCGCTGGCTCATTCATATGAAGTCTTGGTCATACATTCGAGTAACTGCGGCTTTTGTCTCCGGTTGAAGATCATACACAATCACGCATGTGGGAGGACAAACTACAATAACAATTGTACTTTACGTTTTACGAGTACATGCGTATTTCCTTAATACAGTGTATTTTTAGACTTTAATAACAAGAAAGGAATGATAAAGTCATCCATAAATGTTACGAGAAAACACACTGGAACAAGTACTTTGAAATGCATATGAAGACGTGCTTATGCTATCCTTATACTCAACACAGCGGCGTCGGAACCACGGGGGCAGAGGGGGCAGTCGCCCCCGCACACAAATGAGCGTGGGGGCAATCAGTTTTCTTCCTTTTCAAATTACATATGTTCATGATTGGAGATCTCAAACATTCGGGTTTTTATTTTTATAAGTTCATTTTGATAAAAATTTAGTATTGCTCTTCATTTTTTACCATGAACTATCTAGAAATCTGAATATTTTTTTTGATGCCACTCACTCCTGAGATGCCAAGAAATGCTAACCCCATTAAACAGTTCAGAGGGCTGGTTCCGTTTGAAGACCAGCAATGATTTGTCTCATTAGGTGTAAAAAATTTGTCTTCCATCTAAAAAAAGAAGTAAAAGTAAATAGGGAAATGGAAGTAAGGTGAAGAATGAGATATAAGTTCCTTCAATGTTTAATTATAGCGCCTACGGCTACAATTCTTATGGGATTCGTACTAATCCAGAAGTGTCAAGTTCTACGGTTTAACGCCGTTCATGCGTACAGTTAATTTACGTTGAGAAACTATATGGATATGAAATTTTTTTTTATAGATGAATGCTTAATCGAAAAAACATTCAGAAAATTTTCGTAATGAAGTCAAACACGCCTTCTTTTACAGTAGTACGATAAATTTTATGCCAGGGTGAAATATTTTGTTCCCCGACATCTTGCCCCCGCTGTCAAAAAAGAGTTCCGACGCCACTAATTCAACAGTCTGTCTATGGACACAATAGCCAGCGTAGGTAGGAGTTTCTGTTTTCTTCTTGAGAGACAGGTCAATATTTTTGCTGACCTGTCTCTCAAGAAGAAACCCTTGCAGTTCTTCAGAGTGCATAATTTTTTCATTAGGTGAAATAAATGGGTGTTTACATGTGTCAAGATATTTCCATTTTTACAAGCCAAACGTTATTTTTGAATCGGATACGAGAAAAGATTTTCGAGTTTCAGTTACGATAATATTTATTTCAATAGATACCGTACAGTACAGTTGAAAAAAACACATGAAGTCCGGTGGCGCAGTGGTCTAAGCGCTGGCTTATGACCGTTTGTCCAAGTGGGTCTGGGTTCGGATCGTGGTGAGGCACAGCTGTTGGGTTTGTCTTACGGCAGTGGCTCTCTCCCTTCCCTGGAATCACTGCTCTAAATTAGGGGCGGGCGACTGTTTATAGCCCACCGACAAACCAAAACAACAGAAAAAGATTCGGTGTGTGCGTGTGTGATAATTCCGATGACCTACAGTTTTCAGAAAGGTTTCGTGTCACTTTATTGGACACTAAATTTGAAACTTTATTCTGTCAGCGTTCGATGGCGCCAAAACTTCTTTATTTCAAATTTGAAACTTTATTCTGTCAGCGTACGATGGCGCCAATCCTTCTTTATTTCAAATTTGAAACTTTATTCTGTCAGCGTACGATGGCGCCAATCCTTCTTTATTTCAAATTTGAAACTTTATTCTGTCAGCGTACGATGGCGCCAATCCTTCTTTACTTCAAATTTGAAACTTTATTCTGTCAGCGTTCGATGGCGCCAATCCTTCTTTACTTCAAATTTGAAACTTTATTCTGTCAGCGTTCGATGGCGCCAGTCCTTCTTTATTTCAAATTTGAAACTTTATTCTGTCAGCGTTCGATGGCGCCAATCCTTCTTTATTTCAAATTTGAAACTTTATTCTGTCAGCGTTCGATGGCGCCAATCCTTCTTTACTTCAAATTTGAAACTTTATTCTGTCAGCGTTCGATGGCGCCAATCCTTCTTTATTTCAAATTTGAAACTTTATTCTGTCAGCGTTCGATGGCGCCAATCCTTCTTTACTTCAAATTTGAAACTTTATTCTGTCAGCGTTCGATGGCGCCAATCCTTATTTATTTCAAATTTGAAACTTTATTCTGTCAGCGTTCGATGGCGCCAATCCTTCTTTTTTTCAAATTTGAAACTTTATTCTGTCAGCATTTGATGGCACCAATCCTTCTTTATTTCAAATTTGAAACTTTATTCTGTCAGCGTTCGATGGCGCCAATCCTTCTTTACTTCAAATTTGAAACTTTATTCTGTCAGCGTTCGATGGCGCCAATCCTTCTTTATTTCAAATTTGAAACTTTATTCTGTCAGCGTTCGATGGCGCCAATCCTTCTTTACTTCAAATTTGAAACTTTATTCTGTCAGCGTTCGATGGCGCCAATCCTTATTTATTTCAAATTTGAAACTTTATTCTGTCAGCGTTCGATGGCGCCAATCCTTCTTTTTTCAAATTTGAAACTTTATTCTGTCAGCATTCGATGGCACCAATCCTTCTTTATTTCAAATTTGAAACTTTATTCTGTCAGCGTTCGATGGCGCCAATCCTTCTTTATTTCAAATCCTCACTGGGTACAAAATTGTGGATGGTCAAAGGAAAGGAAGGAAATAGAATTGAAACGCTAATTATGAAGAGAAGTACTGGTACCATAAAAAAAGTTAACTGCTTTCAATGAACAGTTAGTACAGAAGACTAACTATAGTAATCACAACTAACAATAGCATAAAGAAATGTAACTCTGATGAGATGGTCTACGGGAAAAGGCTAAGCGCTATGAGAATTGATAGTTTACCGGCTAACTATACAGACCGGAACTTGCATTTAAAAAACAAAGCTAACCTGGTTCAGTAACTGACAACCTACTAAAAAACTGTTAACTTCGGAAGACACTCTACGAAAGAAAATTAAGTACGGGTAAGACGAACTGCAAAGTCGACTAAAGAAAGCTTACTCGTAGCGAGAACTAAAATTCAAAAATTTACATAAATCAGTTTAATTGTAACAATAGAGTATTGGAAAATAAATTTAATTCTCACGCGAAACTGAGAGAAGGGAAAAGAGGTTAATCATAGCAAGAATTGGCAGCAGAGCAAAGGAAATTTAACTCTCGCGAGTAACTGACAATCTAGTAGGATAGACGGTTCACTCTTTCGAATATAACTAGCACTCGAGGAAAGAAGATTCATTCTAGCCACCAGAGCTGACAATCGAAAAAGAATTTAATTCTGAAGAGTAACTGCCATTCTAGGAAAAAGATGATCATAACTGGAAATTGAAGAAGGAAATGTTAACCCTGTTAACGAATTGAACTTCGAGAAAAGGTTAACTACCTACCAGGAGGCTAAGAAGGAAAGATAATTGTGAATAACAGAACTGACAGTGAAGGTAAATATTAACTCTCAGAAAGGCGGTCCGGAAAAATAAGTTATCTGTAGAATTGAAATTGTTAATAACAATGATAAAAGAAATAACTGTTTATCACAGGGAAATTCTTACGAACTAAATGAAGTTTAAAGAAAACGGATCAATGACAGAGCATGATCAAGGTATTTAAAAAGAGGAGGCTGTCACATTTACGGGAGAAACATTTCCAAAAATTTACGGAATTTAACATGCATCTCTTGCATTTAAGCCCCACAAACCAAACGCTCACAGCAGAACTTTCCAAATGAAACTGTAAGAACTTTCTCACAATATTTATATTCCTTGAATGTCGCATGTGAGCTTTTAGACATACAAAACGGAATAACAAAATCTCACAAAATTTCTTCCCAGGCGATTTTTTCTGATGGCGACGCGATTTTTCCCGTTAATCTTCCAAGTCTACCACTACTGCTGCTGTATCTGAAAAACACACAGACCTCAGGAAACATCGTAACATGAAGTAAACTCCGATAATGTTTGAAAAGTTCCCTCATAAAATTTCAGAAGGTTCTTTGTGTTTTAAGAAAATGGAAAATGAAACTGTCTAAAAGGAAATAACAAAAACATCTTATACAATGCCATTTTAATTTCTTATTCCGAGAATTCTTTGACCTTTATTTCGCTCACTAGAGTTGAGAGATTCCTCAATAGGCAGCATCAGTATTATCTTTAGTATTGATATTTGCTCCGAATTGGAACATACGAGTTAGAACCTAAAGTTTTTTTTTACATTTTGGCAGTTTTAATCCCAGATAGCCCTGTGGTCTATCGCTCGAGCACATCTCTATTATTATTATTATTATTATTATTGTTATTATTATTGCTTTGACTTCTTTCATGCCCTCCATTGTGTCTCACCTAACATTTCCTAGCTTTCTTACTCCCCCATGTCGCTGCACTTCCATTTCCGTTGCTTTTTGGTTTTCATAATTTTTTCTAAGTACAAATTATTTCTTTGGCTACATTTCTTCTATTTTCTTTCCTTCATATCCCTTTTATACGTTTAAGTACCTTCGGGTATGTTTTTTCCAGTTTTTCTTTTATCCTGGCTGCTCAAGTTTCTAATCAATACAAAAAAGTGAGTTTTAAAGCTGTAATGTTTATTTTTTATTTCACTGTTTGGGAGGGGGAGGGGCGGCTATCTCGTCAGAGATCCCCTCCATGACATCTTTTCCCGTTTATTCTAGCTTGCTCTCACTGGTTCCTTTACCGCCTTTTTTCGTAAATGCTATCTGTTCGTAATTTGAGATCAAGCATTTACATTGTCCAATTTGGGGTTTACCTACCCTATCATGTACAGTTTGAGCATCAGGTCTCCGAAATGCTCGGTGGGAAAATGCAGACCGAGTTTTTGTACCCCTTATCTGAAATACCTGGGATCAATACAAGTTGTGTATCCCTTTTCCGAAAAGCCTGGGACCGAAAGAGATTGATCATTCCCTATCCGGAATGTGCTTGGGATCAGCAGTTTTTGAAGAGTGCATGGATCATTCGTTTGGGCATGCAAACGAGCAGAGAACATTAAATTTAAATGTACACTGGCGTGCAAAAATTAAGGACAGGACGGTTTTACGAATGTAACGTCGTGCAGAAGTGCTCCACGTGGACTCAAATCATACCATTAGATCCCCAAGATGTAAGAATACAGAACAAGTGAGCAAACCCGTCCAAACAAGGAATCCAAAGGATACAAAGGCACTCTATTGAAAAGGTAGCTTCGAGCACAACTGGACAGAAGACAGAAACGTCCATGTGACAGGCGGCTGCCAAGAAAAATCCAGTCTTTAATAGGGGATATGATCACCCCTGACTGCGTTGCAGGATTTACAACGTCTGGCCATGCCGAGGACGAGGTTATCAAGGAGCTGTTGAGGCATCGCGGCCCATTCCTCTTGCAGCGCCAATCGCAGCTGCGGAATCGTTGCTGGCGGCTGGTGACCTGCTGCTAGGCGTCTACCGACAAGGTCCCACACGTGTTCGATTGGATTTAGGTCCGGGGACCTTGCGTGCCAATCCATGCGTTGAATATCTTCACTCTCCAACAGCTCTGCGACAGCCACTGTACGATGAGTTGTAGCGTTGTCGTCCATGAAGAGGAACTCAGGACCCACAGCACCTCTAAATAGACGCACGTGAGGCAGGATAACCTCGGTACAATAGCGGACACCAGTGACTGAACCTCCTTGGAAGATGTGGAGGTCAGTACGGCTACCAAGCATGATACCGCCCCAAACGAAAACTCCGCCACCTCCAAACCGGTCCCTTTCGATGATGTTGGAGGTGTGATTGCGTGTTCCCTGCTCTCTCCAGATGTGTATACGTCCAGAATCGCTCGTTGCACTAAATTGGCTCTCATCCGTAAAGAGAACATGACCCCATTGCTGATGTGTCCAGTTCTTGTATTCCTGTCACCACAGAAACCGCCGTCTCCGATGAGCAGGCTTTAATGGCACACACATACTGGTCGTCGTGCAAATAGGCCACCTTTGTGCAGCCTCCTGGCCACGGTAAAACGCGATAACGGACGTCCAGTTGTCTGTTACATGTGCCTTGCGATTTCTCCCGCTGTCTGCCGTCTGTCTCTTCTCGCCTGTGGGACAATATACGCGTCGTCCGCCGCCGTGGTTGCTCGTGGACGACCACTGCTAAACTCTCGGACAGCTGTTCCTGTCGTTTGAAATGCTCTCTAAGCTCGTGAAACGATGCTGTGAGAGATCCCGAACTCCTGGGCCACACTAGTCACACTTCGACCTTTTTCCAACTTCCCAATGACCCAACATCGGGTAAAGTCACCCAGATGTCGTCTACTGGATTGCCTGCTGGCCATATCACACGGTGGCAGCAACTCGACGTCGTTTAAACCGATGTACACCGTACAATAGCTTTCACGGAATTGCTGAGCGTACACCGCCCATTTGCTTTATACCCTTCCGACACACACCCTCCATTACGTCATGCTGCATATATGCGCATGCCCTACCGTACCGGACCCTAGTCTATCTCCTGAGTCGTCTTTCGGTCCGTTATGCCTGCTCGTTCCGCTGTTATGCTAATTTCTCCTCTTCGTCCTTAATTTTTGCACACCAGTGTAGTTGAACGTACTGAAAAATAATTATTGATACAGTATTTATCATTAGCAGGGATTTATTGTTATGGCCGGCTCTTTTTGTTTTTTTATAAACTGACATCGTTCCTTGTTTCGCCATGAATGCAAACCACCCTAGTTTCAGTCACAAGTTTTCACCATGTCATCCACCGGCACTTTTTTCCTCGTCGTGTTAACAACGTCATTTTTACTGTTGTTCTCACGATTGCTTTCATTCGGAACGATTTTAGCTGTCTTTACCGTGTCAGTTAGTGGAATTTTTCACAAGGTATTACCGCAGTTACCTTCATTCACATCCATTTCAGCTATTCCCACCATGCCACTGAGTGGAATTTTCCACTTGAACTAAATCTTCACTGTTATCATCTAAATTGCGTTCATTCAGAACCATTTCAGTTAGTTCTACTGTCACTGAGTGGAATAATTCCGATCACCTTCCCTTTTACCGTCATCATTACCTTCATTCAGAGGCTGCGTCCGCAGCTGAATGTCCAACACAAAATGTGCGTTCCTCTGTGCCTACACTGTGTTAAACTGAATGTGTCAATCTTTTCATGTGTCTTGTTTTTGTCTGTGTTGTCTTGTAATGAAAATGAATTAAAGGCCTTGTGCCCAAAAGGAGTGTTCGCATCGCGAACGAATTTCCCAGGGAAGTCTCGGTGGATACGCGGTCCATAGATTACGACCTCCCCAGTTCGCACCACCTGTCGGTGTTTCCGAATCTGCGGTCGCTGGTCGGGATCAGGATTGATACCGTAACGTTTACGGCAGTAAACGTGAATAGCGAGTTCCATTTAACCCTGCAGAGTCCGCAGTTGGACGGAGCATGATGATGGATTCATCTAACTCACCTTCATTCAGAACCATTTCAGCCATTTCTACCATGTCTGTGAGCGGGTTTTTCGCATCTTCGTCTTCCCTGTTATCATCAGCATTACCTTCATTCAGAACCATTTCAGCTATTTTCACCATGTCAGTGAGCGGAATTTTCCCCCATCATCATCACTGTTATCATCTCCATTATTTTCATTTAGAACGATTTCAACTATTTTTGCTATGTCACTGAGTGCATGTTCTCACACCATCTTCACTGTTATCATCACAATTATCTCCAGGACCATTTCTACTATTTCCGTCATGTCACAGGGGAATTTTCCAGCCGTGGCGTCGGTCGAGAGAAAGAATGTGGATTTCAGAGCTTTTGGGGAATTTTAAATTTTGGGTAAGATATGCTCAACCCGTACTAACGAATCTTGTTCACCTCTCGAATTGACCATATCTCTCTTTTAACCACATTTTTCTTTAGACAACTTTTCAAGGACTTATTGCCAATCTATAAAACATTTTGCGCATTTTCAGTTGTTTCTAATGTAGTGGTCAAATAATCAGAAAACAAAATTTTCCACAGTACGCCTTTGGCTGTATTTTCAGTCAGTGCATCCTTGAATAATTACAAAAATGAAAAGGCTTGGCTCTAATCTCAGGAGAGGTCCATGGTGGTGGATTAAGTCCAACAACCTAGGGTGCTACCAATGCACTGTTGAAGCTGACATGCGAAGTTCATTCTGTCTTTTCCTGAGCGTCCGTACAAAAAACGAGTTGTATCAACACCGAACATTTATTTTTAGGCGCATGTGTTGTGTCAGTCATGTATTTTACATAAGCACATAGTGGCATGTCGGCCTGTAATTGATCAAACCTGAAACGCGTTGAAAAATATGTTTGAAGTATGAGTTTTGGAAATACGTAGCATGTTAATGGATTTCACGTTGAGAATGTTGAATAATTTATAAGAAAAAAATATGCCAGTAATTTGTTTGAAATCTGAACCACGTAGTGGGATTTATGAAACTTCTTATTCATAAGGCGTACGGTCTTCTTACGTTTGCGCCCTAAAGGTAGCGCCGGTTCATTGAGCAATGAACCCCGTCCCTCCAGCGGTGTATCCCACCCTACATCGACCTGGTCATCCATCAGGGATGACAGCAACGTAATGGCGCGTGGCCAGAAAGGGGCGTACACAAAAAAGTAGCTTGACTCATAATGTTGTTATATCTTCTTTTCTCCGGGAGATCCCTTTCCCTGATCGCAACCGCGTTTGAACCGAGATCGGACAGCAGACACCAGATTCTTTCAGATCTATCAGGTCATTCGACACTGAAAATGTCGATTTCGAAAGCGGCAGGGTAAAAAGAAGTCGAATTTTATCTTGTTATTCTGCAGGGGGATGCCTTTATCTTTGACACAAAGAAAAATTAGGCAGCTGATACACATGACACCGTACGATCCCAGCCATAACCCTATTTTCTGATCAATGAAACCTGAAGAATAAACATCGAAAGTAAGTTCCGAAAGACGCGGGTATCAGTTTGGATCAGAAAAGCCAACTTGGTCAAAATATCGGTTTAATAAGATGATGTAAAAGGTCGTGAAACTGATAACCGTTATCAGTGTTTCAGAGATAAGCATATTTTTTATTCTGCTTATTCCTTTCAGCAGACAATTTACCTGAACCAAATGGTGCCTCAAATTTTCTCCGCTCCCCAAACAGAGATGCGGCCGTGCATTACGAAAGCTACGGGAAAATGCTCCCCCACACCCGTATCTCAGGAGTACCGATCATAAACCTGTCGCTGGAAGTGAGCGTTTCCTTCTGGTCTTTTTTCTCTGATCCATTACCCAAGGCATGATAGGGAAGGGCTAGTCCCCCTCACACGGACATCATAACACTGGGCAGAAACAAATGACTCAAATACCTTCTCTCTCCTTTCTTAGGTTAGCGAGGGGCCGCAGGTGGCCTGGTGGTCAACGTTCGTAACTGCCACGGAGAAGACCTCGAGTTCGATCCTAGGCAGGTACAAACGCTCGAATCACTAAATATCCGCTGTGCGTCGGATGGGTATGTTAAGCCTTCGGACTCCGGCCCCCGGTAAAAAAATAAGGGCGTCTTCCTCCCCCTTGCTACCTCGCTTCCGTTTCACTTTCCTATAGGGCACTCTAGCCCAAATCTCCTAGCTTCCTATTTCTAAGGGTTGTTTAAGACCTGGGGTTAGACACTCCCTTCTTAAAATCCTCTACATCTGATCTGATTTTAGGTTAGCGATCAATCAGCCAGAAAGAATTAGTGTCAACCATACAGAGCCGTAAATTATCATTTTGAATAAAAAAGCTAAATGGAAAGAAACACTTGCTGAGATGCAGGGTGACTCGTTCTAGCCGCTTTCGTTCTACTTCTTAGACAGCGAATATATTCGTTAGAGCTGATTTCAGTCCATTTTGCTAACCTCGAGTTAATTCGTTCCAGCTGATTAAATTGTTAATTTATTAGGCAGGTGCAGAAAAAATATTTTAAGATCAAGCTCTTCAACATGGAGAAACCCGGTTCAACATGGAGGTTCCTACGAAAATATTTATGTATATTTAAAAAAAAAAAGGGGGGGGGGGTGTTACTATGTCCGTCCTCTTATGGATACTATGTCGGTCGCTGCATTTACAAGTCTCATTTGAATTTTTTTTTCCAGTTGGAAGCCTGAACTGTGTGAACGGTTATCCTTGGTCTTTTCGGATGTATAACATTGCTGCTAGAGGCCTAAATGCAGATGCTATAGAATTCAAAGCATCTTTCATTCCATATCACTCTTCCTAAAGAGAGCCAAAATGCTTCTTTCTGTTTGAAATCGTATCCTGAGCTTCAGAGAAACCAAGTGGAAAATTTTCTTTTCGGTCGAGATAATGGTTATTAAGAAAACATTTTGAGTGCATTTTTTGATCAAAATAATACACAAATGTATATTAATACTTTTCTTGATATCTGTTTTTCTAAAAGTCCGATTCGAAAAATTCATTAAACGCCGAATGCCGTTCAATTCGTGGAACATTTAGCATATAGTCTTGGAATTTTGATTGAGAACAATTCTGTCGCTAGCTGGTGTTACTGTGTATTTTTGTTTGCAACTGTACCTCTGCTTCTAAAATCCTATTAAAAATTATTTCCATACTATTTCTCTTTCACTACAATCAAGATTATGAACATTATAATCTTAAAAAAAGTTTTTCGGATAGTAGGCGAATATGTATAAAACGTTTTCCTCCCGATTTTCCCTTCTAAAAGTCGAATTAGAAAATGTATTTTTTCATCATATAGCTTTTGCTTCGAAGAATATTTTGCACACATACAGTAGGACTCCAATTATCCGGAACTCCTATTATCCGATCGCTTGCTCTCCTTTGAAGGCCAGGTAAAATTAAGATTTTTGTAAATTTATTTACGCGTTTTTAGCGCTTTCGTTCATTTAAATAACACAAAATGAAAATGCAGTACAGTAGATATTTATTTTTTAAACTGCATAACATTTGTTATTATAAAATACAATAAAAGAAAAAAGTAAATTCCCTCATTTCAATTAATAAATATGCATTTGGCCTACGGAAATAAAAGACAACCCAATTATCCGAATAGGCTGTGGTTCTAGTTAATTCGGATAATTGGAGTTCCACTGTACTTTTAAATAATTCACAGTTATTCCGCCACAGAATGCCACCGTATATTTATACTTAGAAAAGCATCTCCGGTACTAAAAATACTTTTAAAAAAATCCTTCTTGGGAGAAATACCCTTCAATATCAAACATATTTCCCCACATATCTCGTCTAATTGTTTCGTCTATTATTAGGAAGAGGTTGCTTCACTATGACTTACAAAGGCAGGCGTAAGCCACTGTTAACCGCAAATCAAAGACAGCGTAGACTCCAGTGAGCAAAACAGCATTCTCATGGACAACCAAGCAATGGGAAAATGTTCTTTTCCGTAATGAATCAGAATTTTGCCTTAATAGCGCCATGTAAGGAGATTCAAACATGAAGAATTCCATCCAAGTTGCTTAGTGATTACTGTTAAGCATTCGGTGAAGGTCATGGTTTGGAGCTTCTTGTGTGCACATGACGTTGGGTACCGCCATATTGTCAACCGTACGGTAAATGCCCAGAAATGCATCTGGATATTAGAAAACAAGACACTACTATCATCAAGATTTTTCAAGGTGAGAGTGCTCCCTGTCATCGTGCTAGAGTAGTGAAAAAGTGGTTTCAGAAAAAAATGTTCAGCATCTTCAATGGCCACCGTAGTCACCGGATTTAAACCTCATCGAAAGTTTGAGGTTGAAAGTATCGTATGAACTATCAAAAAAGAAGCAAACAACCGAAATTCAATTAATTGAAGATGTAATTCAAATTTGGAATCTTATTGTTCAACCCAATCTTTTACAAAACCTTGTTAACAGTATGCCAGAAAGATGCAAAGCTGTGATTAAAGCTAAAGGCTCGGCAACAAAATATTAGGTACATTTTATAATTTTGTTTCATTACATTTCTGTATTTAAATGTTATTCCATTCCTTATGAGTTACATAAACGATTTATTGCTGTAAACCTAAGTATTGGATAAATGATCATTTTCATAATAATTTCGACTTGGTCATGATTTTGTAATGTATCTTTTAAAAATGTGTTAGTCTTTGCTGTAGAACAGAAGTAGCTGCAGAAAAAACTAAGACGTTTTTGAAATCTCCATTAAATTTTGCATCTACTGACGTATAAATGATGAAATAACTATGAAAATTAGTTAAAAAAATAGTTAAACTTAAAAATTCACGGGTTTTACAGGTCATGCAATACTTTTGCACAATACCGTAGTACAGAGTATGTCTTAAAACTTAAATGATTCATACATAACTGGTTCATTCTCATTTATGATCTTAGGACTAATTCTGAGTACGCATTAATTTTACATCTCTGGAAAATCCTGCATGACCGGTCCCAGAAGAAAGGAATTTTTATGAATGAGAAAATTCCGCGTAGCCTGGCTTCCCCTAATCCGGTTCCCGTTTGCCTTAATCACGTTTACCAGAATGGCTTTCACCCGAAATCGCTTTTACCCAAATTCCCATTTCCCCTAATCTCGTTTCCCCTAATTCCCGTTTGCCCTAAACACGTTTGCCCGTATCAAGTTTGCCCTAATTGTAGTTAACAGAAATAAAACGGTGGGTCTTGATATTTCAAGAAAATTCTTCTTTCAATCCTTGTTGATCATGTCGACCACCATGCCAGTAAAAATGTAAAGTGTACGTCATTACTACCATCATGCGGCTAATCCTTGAACGCAGCTATTGTGCCCGTTTAGCTCCCCTCCCTCACAGATAAACTATATAAATCGGTAAAAACTTTCATTACAGCAAGAAATAGTATTTATAACGCATTCGCTGGAATTGTAAACGCAGAAGACCCTCTTCAAGAGTTCTTAGCGTGTTAGACCCCCCCTCCCCCACGTACGAGACTAAAACTGCAGCTGCGAGAATGCCTTTTGTTGTTCAGTTCCACCTCGATAGTAAACGTCAGTCTATTTCGCGCTCGAATGTTTTCCCATTTGCCGCCATCAGCGATTGTATTTCATGGAAATTTCCGTCTGTCCGTACCTCTGCTTCTTTATTAATCTGGCACATTTTCCGTATCTCAAAAATCAATAAACTATTTAAAAAAAACTGCAAGTATAATTTTTTTCACTTTAGATAAAAACGTTTTGAAGGTTTTATCCCTTCAGAGCTACAGAATATGATCCAGAAACTTGCTGGATTAAAAATGAACTGAAAAAAAAAAGTCAGGTTAAAAATGAATTTTCAGAATACAAAACTGATGTACAATGTTTTTTCAAGAAATGA
This sequence comes from Macrothele yani, assembly GCA_039090855.1. Lineage (NCBI taxonomy): Eukaryota > Metazoa > Arthropoda > Arachnida > Araneae > Macrothelidae > Macrothele > Macrothele yani. The sequence goes on along the minus strand of CM077011.1, from coordinate 14,670,258 downwards.
AGATTTTGCGATTGATGGGGGAAAACTCGAGGTAACCAATACCTACATATACCTTTGATAACAAATATCCAGCAAGGGTCGCATTCATGATGAAATTAATCGGCGTATAAAACTTGGCTGTAGAGTTTTTGGAAGAAACAGTAAAGTTTTCAGGAGCAATAAGCCATTGTCTTAAAAGAAAAAAGTACTTAATTAATACATCCTTCCAATTCTTACATATGGAGCAGAGTCTTGGATCTTAACTAAAAAAGAGACACAGAAAGGATGCAGACAACTGACAGAAATAAGGGGAGATGTATGCCTGGTGTAACCAGGAAAAATAAGAAGAGTAACTCGTGGATAAGAAAAATTACAAGAGCGGAGACATCATAATCAGCGTAACATCCCTGAAATGGCAATGGGTTGGACATGTTGCCAGAAGAACGGACCGCCGATGGACAAACAAAAGTCTAGACTGGACTCCAAGAGACAGAAGGGGACAACACCACATGGAAGATGGATGGATGGATGAAATTCGAAAGCATGCCGGAGTAACAAGGAGGAAGCAGACTCAAGACAGGAAGTTGTGGAAGAAATTTGGGGAGACCTTCATCCAGCACTGGACTGATAATGGTTGACAACGACGATGAAAAAAAAATAAAAGAATAACTATATGTACAAATAAAATAACTGTGTCGAACAAAGAAAGAAGGCTTTTCTGAATTAAAAGTCTTCGAAACTGTTATCTAAAGTGAAAAAATGTCCATTTGCATTTCTTTAAATAGTTTTATTGATTTTCGAGATGCAGAAAAAATGCCAGATTAATAAAGAAGCACACGTACACAGAGGCAGCAGTTTCTATAAAATATAATCAGTGATGGTGGCAAATGGGAAAACATTCAAGCGGGTTAGACTGACATCTACTATTAATATAAAGGCGAAACTGAATTAACGAAAGACATTTTCACAGCTGAAGTTATAGTTTCGTACGAGGTGAGACGGGGGGAGGGATGTAGAGTACACTAAGAACTCTTAAAGTGGGCCTTCTGCGTTTAGAATTCCAGCGAATGCATTATAATACTATTTCTTGGTTTAATAAAAGCTGGATGTGACGGCTACAATAGCTGCGTTAAGGACTAGTCGCATAACGGTAAAAACCACGTGCACTTCTTTATACTTTTACTGGCATCGTGATCGACATCATCAACAAGAATGGATAGAAGAATTTTCTTGAAATATCAAGAATCCAACAGTTTTATTTCTGTTAACTAAAGGCAAACTTGATACGGGAATTAGGGAATTAGGGAAAACGAGATTTAATGCAAACGAAATTAGGGGAAATGGGAATTATGGAAGCGATTTCGGGTAAACACGATAAACGGAGTTCCGGTAAACGTGATTTAGGGGAAACGAAATTAGGGGAAATGGGAATTAAGGTAAATGGATTTCGGGTAAACGTGTTTCGGCAAACGTGAATTAAAGAAAACGAGATTAGGGGAAATGGGAATTCGGGTAAAAGCCATTGGGCAAACGGGAATTAGAAGAAACGGGTGTTCACCGAAAATACTGTACGTGAGTTAGCTATTCTTCTTGCATTTTCAAAAGTACTTTGGTGGCGCAGTGGTCTAAGCGATGGCTTCTTATCATTCGTCCGAAAGAGGTGCGGGTTCGAATGCCGGTGAGGCATGGATGTTGCGTATGTTTTACGCCACTGGCTCTCTCCTTCCCTAGAACCAGTGGCCCTAAATTAGGGACGGGCAACTGCTTATAGCCCATTGAGTTGCTCACGGTGGTCGTTAAACCTCCAATAAAAAAAAAAAGTAGCTTTGACATAAGATATCTAGCTCGGACCCTACCGTTACCTACGTAAAGAACACGCAAGACAAGGTATGATCCCAGTCACCCAAGGGTCGATTGACTAGCGCGCTAATTGCTGAACTCTCTGACTTCTAGGTCTGCTCTCGAATCCAAGGAAGAATCCTGGATATCGTGTCTGTCCTTGATGCTTGCACTTCCCTAAAACCAGTGGCTCTATATTAGAGATGAGTAACTCTGATAGCCGTACACGCTAATGGAAGAGTCGCTAAATTACACATGGCCGCCCCGATGGCGCAGTGGTCTAAGTGATGACTTCTGATCATTCGTCCGAAAGGGGTCCGGGTTAGAATCCCGGTGAGGCATGGATGTTGTGTTTGTCTTACGGCGCTGGCTCTCTGCCCTCCCTGGAACCAGTGGCCCTAAATCAGGGACGGGCGACTTCTTATAGCCCATTGAGTTGCTGGCGGTGGTCGTTAAACCTCCAATCAAAAAAAAAAAAAAAAAAAGAAACTACGCATGCCGGGCACTGAATTAGAAACTTTTATTCAATTTCGAGTTAAACCGGTTCCCCTTGTAATCAAAGAACGCACATTTCAAAGTTCCGTTTGAAACAAAGACAGACCAAACTTCTACACCGGCACTTTGGTTTTCACAGCAATAGTGGAAAGACTTCTCTCTGATTTCTCAAAGTACGTGAGTAGAGCGATGTTAGTAATACAATCTAGTTTCTTTGACACCTTAGAATGCTTCAATGAAAAATAGGTAGTTTTTGGTGTTTTGCAGCCTAGTCTTTTATAGGGGGGCAATGCAACAAACTACTATTCCAGCTCTCTGAAGTTAGATGTTTGCTTCAAAATCAGTCGCAAATCAATTATCCACCAGCCCTGAAGTTGTGTGGGTCAGTAAAGGTACAATGAATTGGGGGTATTAAATCGACATATATATTTCACTGGCGTTGTAGGAGAGATGACATCACAACGCATCCAAAGAAAGAGGTGGAATATTTCTTCGTCTCTGAATTAAAATGGTGGACCCTGTCTCGTATTTTGTCAGATATTTTTCAATCAACTGTCGACAGTTATGGGTCCTATTGCGCTGACTCATTTCGCATAGCGAAGACCCTTCGTGATTGTATTTGGCACACGTTTAGAGAAGATCCCCACAACACTTAAGATGTCAATTTATCACTTGCCAATCAATCATCATCCAGTCCTGCATGCTGTCAACAACTACACGACGAATACTCGTGGCAGGTCGTCTACAAAAGTGGATAATTTTCGAGACTCTTCCTCCCTCACTTGCATTGAGCTATACACTTCTTCAGCATGGAATACAAATCCTCGCCTCCTGTCAGAGCGAGTCATGAATGATTTCCTCCTCGTTCCCCCCATTACTTGAATGGCTAAACGGAGGTTAATTTCCTCTGTTTCTTCATTCATACATCTTCAGGATCTGTGGACAAAGTAGAAATTATGGCAACGTCATGAAATTCGGTGAGGGATTATATGAGTATAAAAAAATATGTCACTTATATGCAACATCCAGAAAACACTGCGACGCTACGCCTTCATATTTACGCCACGAATTTTTAGTATTTCCTACATTAGTAATTTCAGAAGTTTTATTTTAGTAAGTTGTCATAGGGTTGCACCACATTAAGTTTTATTCTGTTTAGATTGATATAGATATATTGGCAGTTATAGCAAGAAACCTCTCTTACTTTAGCTTAGGGAATTTTGCTGGAGCAATACGTACCAGAAAGCTCAATGGGAAATAATTACCCTTCGCAGCTATAGTACCGCAAGCTCACGCAGTTATCATTTAGTCATTTCAGCCATCTTTATAATTATAGTTAGAGATAGTTCAGAAAGACATTCATAGTAACGAAGTTTCTCATTAGTAAGTTTACGAATCTAAATTCATGCACTTTTATATTAGAAGTGCAGACAAAATAGTATAGCAGCTATGGAAGTAATATCACATCAAGTTCATGGAAACACTGACAGTAAATACTTGAAGTTAGAGAGAAATGCAGCAACGTCACAATACATTTACAGAGGTATAGCATTTCGAAAAGCGAATGTTATGCGAATATTAAGTTAATATAATTCATTTTGCTTTACATCGCATGTTTAGAATATGTTATAGTAAATACAGAGCTATTTCAGATGCGCGAATGAACTCAGGTGTGCACACATTTCGAAGGTGACCACATTTCACGAACGGTTACTGATAAAATCCTTTTCTATATTTTTCTTACAAAATCAGTCTGTTGAAGCAACTTATAAAGTCACTAACCGTAAAGGGATTAGCTAAACGCAAGAGTTGATCTAATTTGCACTAAGCCTCAGAGACAATGGAGGCACTTCAGATCACAAGTCATTTCAGTTTCTTTTGCAACACAAAATGTTGTATCCAAGACCTTTCTTAGTGTTGTACATATGATGCCTCCTAAACAGTTTTTTTTATGCAGTGTTTGGCCAACATGATCAGGAAATTTCCCTAATTTTCCTATAACGTCACTCGCAGAGACAGACAAGACTGATAGGTGGATAATTTTTATGCAAAAGACATAAGCAGAGTAAAAAAAGTGCGCATGAGCACAGCAAAAGGATGCCTGCTTTTCGTAGAGTTTTGGTTAGCATTTAACGCCTGCTCGAACGTCAAACGGGTGAGTTCAGTAAAATGATTCATTTTGTTTAATGAAACGTCAAGCATCTCATCCGGTGCGGTAAATAATTTATGATGTCGATCTCATTTATTTATGTATGTATTCACATTTTTTTAAGCGGTGGTACTGATGCTCAAGACGGAGATTTTGCTTTCGAAGAATGTTATTGCGTTTTGTTGGAGCAGATCTTAGAGAGCAGTTTTATGACATGCAAGCATTGGATGATAGCCTATTCTCTTCAAAGTGAAACATGCAGATCATACGTTGAAGGAGAGCAAATAAGAAGTTAGATGCAGTCTGCTTTCCTTAGGGATCCAATCGAAGAAGTCAGTAGCACAACCTTGTGAACGATGTATGTTGCGTTTTATTAATACATACGATCTTGGTGAGGAAAAGTACAAAGTTCCATGATAATCTGGTAGTATGAGTAAATGCACGTATCAATCACAGCTGATACAGCAATTCATCGGTCTTCTTGAAAAAGAGAATTCACATGATCAATACGGTCTTGAATTCGCGACACTGTGTAACGTACCAGGAGATGTGACGTACCTGCCAGAAGGACGCACACCACATAAAGGCAGATAGGAATCAGAATAAAACGTCCGCGTAGCTCAATTGGTAGAGCAACTTATTCCGGAATGAGGAGACCCGGGTTCGAATCCTGGCGCGGATAAAAATGACGGAGAAATTTACTTCGTTATAACTGGCTTTGGCCGATTTCAACATTTGTACTCACATTTAAACTTTTCTCTCGCCCGTACATTTATTCGCATATTATGCTACCATTCTTCACTAAATTTCAGCGGGTTTGATTCATTTTGCCCAAAGGAACCTTATGTTTAACAGCGGTAAAGTCTGATGATGGGGGCGCTTCCACCTTCACGCCCTCAATGCCAGGACTAGATTGACGTGCTGCGTTGCGCGACACAGGTGTTGCCTGCGTCGCGCAATGTTACTACCGTTGTGACGCGTTACTACCGTTGTGACGCGTTAGCTTTGGGAGCCTGGCACCCCTTGCTGTATAATTTTAATTCACAAACTGCCTTTACTTTTTTATTTATCCCCGTATGAGAAACAAATACTGTTACAAAACAGAACAGGAATGTTGTAGATGAAGCTAGTTTAAAACGATTCAGCGTACATGGTGCTAGTTTTCTGCCATGCGCGAAGCTCCAATGATTGTCTGCGGCACACTTGAGGTTGTTTAGATGCAATAGGATCGTTCACGCGTCTGTAGGGGCACAGGCTACATAAAAGAGAGTCCGGGAACGTATTGGAGTGGAATGTAAACGTGAGACAGTTCTGTTGAAGTCATGAGTCTTTATTTGAGGGACAAGTAAAAATCGATTGTTTCCAGTGTGAGTTCGAGAAATTATAAGTGGAGCACGATGTACACTGAAGAGCAATTGAATTAGAGATACCTGTATAGCAACGTGTAGCACCACCTTTCGCCCTGATGACGGCGGCGATTCGTCTTGGCATGGACTCAACAAGACACCGGAAGCGTTGGGAAGCCATACAGATCCACGACCCATGAACAAGCTTCCACAGTTCACGAATATTTAATGGAGGGGGTCAGAGACTCAAACATCTCTCTCGACGGCATCCCAGATGTGCTCGATGGGATTGAGGTCAGGTGATCTAGCTGCCCAAGGAAGCGAGATCACGTCGGTGGAGTTTTCATCCAGCCATTCGGATACAATTCCGGAGCGATGGCACGGTGCATTGTCTTGTTGCAGGATGGGGTCCCCAGTGGGATGTTGAAGACGCACAAACGGGGACAAATGGTCGTCCAGGTTATCCCGGTAACGTTGACCTGTGAGGGATGATGTCACACGTATCAGAGGTCCCATTTCAGTCCACGTAAACTGTCCCCAGACGAGAATGCCACCCCCACCAGCTTGAAGAGTACCCAGCTGGCAAGAAGGATCCATCGCTTCATGTGGTTTGCGCCGTACTCGTATCCTGCCAACCGCATGTACCAACGTGAATCTCGACTCATCAGTCCAGGCAACATTTTCCCACATGTCTAGGGTCCAGTGGCGATGTTCCCGCGCCCATGCTAATCTTTGCACCCTGTGATGTGCGGTCAGCAGCGGTACCCTCGTGGGACGATGGCTTCTGTACCCCATAACGAGGAGATGGTTCTGGATGGTGTGGCTGTTTACACGATTTTGTGCACCAGCGTTAAATTGCCGAGTGATTTCTTGCACTGTGGCCCGTCTATCCGCTGTTACAATGCGAGCTAGCCGACAATGACCCCGCTCATCCACACGCTGTTGTCCACGGCAGTTGGACCTTGCAGGGATGGTTTTACCGGATTCGATGTACTCACGGTGCACCCGTGACACAGTGGCTCGTGAAAATCCCAGTGCCTGCACGACTTCCGACATGGAATGACCCATTCGTCGGGCCCCGACAAGTTCCCCGCGATCAAATGCGCTTAGATCGTTGTTCGCACCCATACTGCGTCCGACTCTTACTGATTCCCGTTCCATCAGTCCTTATATTGTCGGATCGCTGCTTACGTCATGTCGTTTCCGTTTACAGGGCCGCCAACAGCTCCAAATTTGCATAACGCCAGCTATCTGTAATTGAATTGCTCTTCAGTGTATATCGTTAGTGCGCTGTGAGTCAGCTGCAGGTGGCAAACATACAAGAATTCAACGATGAATCTATAGACTACGAGTTTCTTTCTGCTGCAGCAACACAACACTACAACGACTTTGATTAATTATGTTCTCTCTCTCTCTACAATTTTTTTAAACTGAAAACACCTGAAAAGTATTCTAGGAAAGATGTCACAAATTTCCTCTTCATTTAGAAAGAAAGGTAGATAAATTTTTTGGAAACCAATAGTATGTTATTCTAACAACTATCAGCATTTAAAGTTAGGACACTTAGATAATTCTTAACTTAGGGTTCTGGTAGACCGTCCCTAATTTAAGGTTACTGCTAGAGATGGAAACGGGTCACAGGTCACCGGGTCGACAATTTCTTGCGGGTCAAACCGATCGGGTCAATATGATCCTGACCCGATTTTGGACACTGTTTTATTTCCGTTTTATTTTTGAATAGAAAAAAATATTTCAAGAAACCCTTCAGAGGTCTTTGAAATAATACTTCAGAGCTTCAGAGTATGATCGAGGAACTTGCTGAGGAGGGTAAATGAATGGGATTGAAAAATGAACTTTCAGACAACAAAACTGATGTACAGTTACAAAGAATGAAGATTTATCAATTGATGGGGAAAAACTGGAGATAACTATTTCCTACACTTACCTTGGGCAGCATATATCAAGAGTGGGTTACACTGGTGAAGAAATTAATTGGCGTATAAAACTTAGCTGGAAGAAACAGTACAATTTTCAAGAGCAATACGCCATTGTGTCTTAAAAGAAAAGTGTTTAATCAATGCATCCTTCCAGTTCTAACATATGGAACAGAGACATGGACCTTAACTGAAAAAGATAGACAAAGGCTTTAGACAACGGAAAGAAGCATGGAGTGCATACTTAGTGTAACCAAGAAAGTTATGAAGAGGAACTCGTGTACAAGGAAAATAACAAGAGTGGAAGACATCACGATCAGAGTAAAATCCATGAAATGACAATGGGCTAGGCACATTGCCAGGAGAACGGACAATCGATGAGCAACCAAAATCTTATACTGGAATCCAAGGGACAGGAAAAGACCCAGAAGGAGACCACGTGGGAGTTGGGTGCATGGAGGAGACTGCCGAAGACAGTCCGTTGTGGAAGAAACGTGGGGAGACCTTCATCCAGCAGTGAATTAATAATGATTGACAATAATGATGATAATATATTCTTGTTTATAGTTTAAAGAAGATTTGTCTGTGTTGGGTCCGGGTACAAAATTTGACCCGTTTCCAACTTTGGCCACTGCCTTCAGGATAATAAAAACCTAGAGCACAGGATAAACACAGTTTCTTTGATTAAAAAAGAAGCCCTCGTTGCTAGAATTTAGCCTCTAGAAAGGCTAGTTAAGCACTTGATGGTTGGTGATGTTTGAATGAATGTGAAATATGGTCATAACAGTGACAGCTATTTTTCAGTAATAGTGATGTGATCTCCGTCCCATCTTAGTTTTGAGCGTAAGATACTAATCACTTGTGACTGCCGAGGTTAAACTATAATCCCCGTAAGACATAGATGGCTTATAGGCTCAATCACAACCTGCAACAAAGGTATTGGCCACCCCAACTATGTGTATCGCTGCCATTTTGAAACGGACTTCTAACGATCATCCGCTGACGCTTCCCGTAGTGGACACGTGATGGGAAAACTCAAACCTCCACTAAGACCTATGGACTGCAAAAAAAAAAAAGAAATGTTGTATCAGGTAATTTCTCCACAGTCCCTCGCTTTTCGTTACGTAAATTAATAGTTTATAATGGAGCGTGAGCGAATGAGCACTACATCCTTCCCTGCTGCTGTTAGCATGTAACTGACGTTGAACCTTGTGAACTCATAATTCCTGCGGTAGTTCGATGACATTCCCAATTCGGATGTAGGTAAAAATACCCCCGGGGAAAAATACCCCCGGAGAAAATACCCCTGAAAACTGAAAAGCGGAAAAAAATACCCCCGGAGAAAATACCACCTGAAAACTGAAATATCCCCGGAAAAAATACCCCCGGAAAAATGACCACCGGAAGAAATACCCCCGGAGAAAATACCACCGGAAGAAATACCCCCAGAACAAACGGTTCACTGTAAACTGCCACACAGGAACACTGATGTGTGGCAGTGTTCCGCTGTGGCAATTTACCGGCAACCCTGGCACACATTTTCAGCAACTTGGCTACAATAGTTCAAGGGGGAAGGGGGTCTATAAAGATTGCCGTTTCTGGGCCTATATTGAGAACTGAATTGGGAACTCCAAACAAATTTCGCGAAAACGTTCCATGTAAGCCAAGCGAGAATTGTACTTTAATTTGAAGAAATAAATTGTCAAGTATCCGAGGTACACTTGGTTGGGGAGGGGCTTTCCCCCAAAATGCTAAAATGGACGTAGAGCTGAAAACATTAGCACCATGCTTTATATAATGATTTTGTACACGACCACGAATTTTCAGGAGGGTAGGGTAACCCCCCCTAGTTTCTAAGAGCTATTCAGTGGTAACATCGAGGATACACTGTCCGACTCTAGAGGTCCAGAATATAAAATTACGGAAGTTCGGGGCAGAGCCCTCCAAACCAAACACCTCGTATCCCTTTCAAGGCTTTACCAAATTTCTGGGGGAGGGGGAAGGGCATGCATAGTTTGCCATTAAACACAACATGAAGCATAGAAATTGCGAGCAAATCCTTTACCTTGAACACTTGTCTGCGCTCTTAGAAACTTGGGGAGGGTGAATTCACCCCACCCTCCTGAAAGTTCGTGGTCGTGTACAGAACCATTACGTAAAGCATGGTTCTAATGTTTACAGCTCTACGTTCATTTTAACATTTTTGGGGAATCCCCCCTCAAGCTCACGGACCTCGCGGGCGCTTCAATATGATTCTGTACACGACAATATGATTCTGGATACACTGACAGACTCCAGCGGCCCAGAATCTAATATTACGGAAGTTGAGGGTTCAGCACTTCCCCCCCTTCCTTCCAACCCAACCAAGTGTACCTCGGATCCTCGGCAATTTATTTCTTCTAATTAAAGTACAACTCTCGTTTGGCTTACATGGAACCACACATCAGTGTTCCTGTGAGGCATTTTACAGTGAACCGTTTGTTTTGGGGGTATTTCTTCTGGGGGTATTTTTTCCGGGGGCATTTTTTCCGCTTTTCAGTTTTCAGGGGTATTTTCTCCAGGGGTATTTATTCCCGGGGGCATTTTTACCGTTTACCTCCCAATTCAGTGCATTCGCTTTCTCGTTGTGCGTAGGTAAACGGAATTATCTTTCTAAACATTACAGCACTAACTCATTTATCTTTAACCTTTTAAGTGGGTGATTTACTTGTATCAAATGGTCTCCAAAAACAGAACTGTTCACACAGTTACTGGGTTTTACGAAAGTTACGCTAAATCAATTTATTTTGTCCTCAATCGCAGCAGTAACTACCATAAACCTGTCAATGGCGAAAAGCGCTCCCCTGCAGTCCTTTATTTTCTAAGACATCATGGGGAATGGCTAGTCTCTTTAACATGAACATCATGTCACTGGGTGCAAATGATTCCAAAATCTTGTCTCTCCTTACTCTCAGATTGACTGGCACGTGGGTGTATGTTTGGTGTCACACACGACAGCGTTGAAAATCAGTCGGAAACCTTGGCTTTTGTGTGACGTCAGTAAAGGAGGGAACGCATCTATCTAATATCTTGCCCTTTTTAGCCGGTAATTAGACAGAAAGGATTAGTGTCAATCATCTCCCTAAATGGACACTTTGAATAACAGAGCTAAGTAACTATTTTCAAAGAGCATGTTCACTCGTTCCAGCCACGTTCGGCCCACTTTTTAGACACTAAATACAGGGTGATTCATAAAAAAGTATACAGTTTCAACGCAGTATAAAACAAGAACAATGTAAGATATTTTATGTTACCTGTAACAGAATTGTAGGGGAATGTTTCAAGTTTTTTTAGAGACAGTCCCAGATGTTCTATGTGTGCACCCTTGGTCACACGACACACATCGAGCCGGTAATCCATTTCCGCCCAAACGCAAGGTAAAATAGCTGAATCAAGTGCAGTGATAGTGGCTGTGATACGCTGTTTCAGCTCTGCTAGATCAACAGGAAGGGGAGGGGTGAATACCTTGTCCTTTACGCACATCCACAGGAAAAAGTCACAAGGTGTTAAGTCAGGACTTCTGGGTGGCCATTGGGTCAGTGGCATGTTGTAGTCCGCTGCTCGTCCAATCCATCGGTGAGGAAGATGTTCATCGAGATAATCTTGTACGTCGCCTAACCAGTGCGGTGGTGCACCATCCAATTGCAGAATAAAGTTGTCACTGTCGTCCTGCAACTGTAGCATCAACCAAAGACATAACATATACAGAAAAGAGCCTCCCGTGACAGTTTTCTCGTGAAAAAAGAAGGGGCCGTACACTTTCTTTTTGGACACAGAACAGAGCACATTTACCTTAGGGGAATCTTGCGCGTGTTGCACTGTAAATCTGGGATCCTCCGTTCCCCAAAAGAGAACATTGTGCTTGTTTACCTGACCACTCACGTGAAATGTAGCTTCATCGGTGGAAACTAAGTGATCGGCAAAATAGTCATTTTCAAAACGGTGCTGCATTTCGGCACAAAATTCAAAGCGTCAAGGTGAGTGAGATTTTGCGATAACTGCACTTTGTATGGAATCATTTTCAGCTTCTTTCTCAAAACTCTCCAGACAGTGGGCTGTGAAATCTGCGCTTCACGACTCACCCTCCATGTTGATTTTCCCGGGCTTCGTTGAATGGCGGTGCAAACACTATCGACGACTTCTTCCGATACACGCGGTCGTCCATGACTTTTAAATTTGCACAAACAGCCCGTACTTTCACATTTTTTATGTCAATCGTAGATAGATTTTTTGTTTGGAGGTTTTTTTCCGAATCGTGATCGAAAATGCCGTTGCACAACAGTTACAGGTACCGTTTTGCCCATTTCAAGAACGCAAAACGCCTTCTCTACTGCAGACGCTGCCATTTTGACTGACTAGTCACGTGACACGCGCGCTATTGCCTGCGTCACTTCCCTCAGTAGCGAGACACAAACTTTATGAGGACATCTACCTAACGGTTAGCAGTTGTGGTCCGTGTCTTCAACTGTTTCTGTTTTAAAGCATCTGGAAAGTGCAAACCTCTTTATGAATCACCCCGTATATTCGTTCAAGCTGATTTCAACCGATTTTGCTAACCCCGAGTTAATTCGTTCCAGCCGGTTAAAGAATGAGTAACCACATACAGAATCCAAATAAATCGAAGAAGCACCACAAAACTGAGTTCTGTAAATCTTGAAGAAAGCTAGCTTCATCTGAGAATGTTCTGTGAAACCGCGCGCGAACAGACAAAGGTGTAGGATTCTCGTTAATCGTTCGATGTGGTAGGTTCGAGCTCCGGATAAGGTATGATTTTGTGTTTGTCATAAAACGCTTGTTTTAATCTCTTCCCTGAAATTAGTGGCCCTAAATTAAGGACTTGCAACTCTTTTTAACAGGGTCTGTAAAACCCCGAAATGAGAAAAAGAAAGTTAGAGAACAGCCCGATGTTTTCAAGTGACGTCTCGTCTAATAATTTTAACTGTAATACTGTCAGAGATTTTTAGGAAGCCTTCACCAATCAATCGGTCGGGAAATTAAATCTTGAGTAAAATGAAAGTTCTATATCAGTGGTTGAGAGCCTGCGGCCTTTTGAGTGAATCTAAATTTTGCAGAACGAATCCTTTTATTTTTTTTTAATATGTTTTGTTCGCCGTTTATTATTTTAAAAGTGACTATTTAAAATACCAAAGAGTTAAAGAAGATTCAGCGAAATAATGCTTCCCGACTGACGACCTCAATTAAAGCATTAGTAAGTCATAAGGGCAATTTTCACACCTGCTACACTCATGATACAGATGGAATTGATTGAGCTCTCAGAAGATGACATTTTAAAGCCCTTATTTGATGCTAAGAAAGATATCGAATTGAAGCATGAAAAAACGCAATAGAATAAATACCCAAGCCTTCTGCAACGTTTATGAAAAATGCTTTCCTGCTTTTCAACCACTTATTGCTGCGAATCTACATTCTCCTAATTAACCCAAATCAAGACGCCCTTAAGATCACAAATGACGAACACCTATCTAGAGGATCAGCTAAAAGTGCGGACCTCCATATTGCTATCAAACATCCAAATGCTTTCCAACAAAAAGCAGTCACAACAAAGTCATTAAAAGGTTAGTTAGCTTTAGCATTAACAAGTGTTTTTTTTTCATTTTTTGAAGTTAGTACATAGTACGATTTTTACAAAAAAAATGTGCATTTCGAAGTATATCTAATTGAAGTTTCTTCAATACGGCCTTGTTAGGCCCGTTTCACACAGACGGGTTCTTCCCGCGGTAGCAATAAATTATTCAGCTGTCCAACCGCCTCTTTTGGTGCCAGCTATAGAGTTATACCGAGCTTTTCAGACGAGTGGAATGGAAGAAAATCCGATCCAGCAGCCGCTGAGCTTCCACAGCTAACTTATTGCGGTCTTCCAATATGAAAAGGCTCCCCACCTCTGGTCTGTATCATTTCAACTTACGAGAGCTTTTCTAAGTTCTGAACTTGACAAATCTTTTTTACGCTTTCCAACCGTAGGTTGAAGAAGCGTATATGCTCCAGCTTTGTCTGTCCGCACGATAACTGGCGTAAAAATGGTTCGATTTCGATGAAATTTTAGTATGTGGTAGGGGACCACCTGGGGACGAACCCTGTTGAAAATGGGACAAATGGGGTCAAAGGTCACGACGTAGGAGCCGGATCATTCCATTGCCCTTATGCGTCATAACTTGCGTAAATATAGTTCGATTTCAATGAAATTTTACTATGTATTAGGAGACCGCCTGGGGACGAACCCTATTCAAAATGGGTGAAGTGGGGCCAAAGATCAGGACATAAGATCGGGATGCATTCCATTGCCCTTATGCGTCATAACGTGCGCAAAAATGGTTCGATTTCGATGAAATTTCAGTATGTAGTAGGGGACCACCTGGGAACGAGCCCTATTGAAAATGGACGAAATTGGGTCAAAGGTCAAGACATAGGATTGCGATCCATTCCATCGCCCTTATCCCATATTATTAAGGTGGACGTGAAGTAATTTTGCTTCCTATACTTCCAATGGAAAAACGTTTGTAAATATTTCCTTCACAATTAATGTGTTCCCAAGAATGAAAATTTGAACATTGATTAAAATAACTTCATATTATAAATTGGAATACTTAATATTTTCTAAAACATAATCATAATTGTATTAAAAATCAATAACTTTTCCTTTGGTGGTGTTGGAACCAGAAAAAAGATGGCGCGACCTCTACTTTGATGACGTCAGTAGACAAACAAATGTTGGATTGCATAATTATGGTTATGTTTTAGAAAATATTAAGAATTCCAAGTTATAAAATGAAGATATTTTAATCGATGTTCAAATTTTCATCTTTGGGAACGCATTAATTGTGAAGAAAATGTGTACAGAAGTTTTTCCATTGGAAGTATAGGAAGCAAAATTACTTGACGTCCACCTTAAGCTTAGAAAATATTTAACGAGAAGAAACCAAATTTACATAAAAATACAGGAACTCCAAAGGGAGGTTAATTTAGGAGCGACTCTGCGTTTGCTGTTTCACATTTACAATTTCCCCAGCTTTTGCTGGTTGAAGTAAGATGAGAGTTTACTGTCCTCCAACAACTGATAACCATGGTCCCCTCGTACATCTTACACCCACAAACGCTGTTGCAGAACTGATAAGTGGTGTCAACAACTATGTATTATTACATTATACTTCGGCTAAGAACGTGTGAAATCATTCAGTACCTTAAATTGGTAGTTCTTTTGAGTTATTTTTACGAATAAGACAGCGATAAAACTCAGATCGTGGAGAAAAGTTTCCTAATTGCCCTTTATTTCTCAATGCTATAAATTATTCTCCAGAATTCCTTTTTATTTGCTGTATACGACTGTACCTTTTGAATAAATATTTCAAGTGAAGTTAATGTTTTAAATAGACGGGCTAGAAAGCGAAGGTTTACTCGCAGCTGCTTTTCCTGGACTTTTTTTTCTAACCAGGATGAGAAAAACAATAATTCATTTTTAGGTAGAAGTGCCCGAGTATAACGTCCAGGATTTCTGGGACCTGCATCTCCATCTTCGCGTTTTCCAGGCTTCTGTTTCATCTCTGAATACTTTGGGATCGGTCCAAAATCAATCGTGGCCTGCCGCATTGTCCAAACTCGTCAGAAATATACGGATGAAGTTCGCCGTTAACAAAATTCCTAAATTTTTCTTCTTCTTCGCCTTTAACTTGCAACAAAGAAAAGGACTGAAGTGCGGAAAGGACTGAAGAGCGGTAAAACAGATCTTCTACTTCTTGATTTTTAAAACTGGTCTGCGGTATATACCGGACAAATTTTGAAGTTGTGAATCCGTTTATAAACGGAAGTTGAAGTTGTGAATCCGTTTATAAACTGATTCACAACTTCAAAATTTGTATTGTACAATGATGTAATCCCGTACTTCATTCATTGATACCCTGCTCCTCCGAAAAATCACGGGAAAGAATTAGAATCCCCCAGATTCGTTATATATCAATGCTGGTTGCTTCGACTAGCGAATCCTGTGATGGTTGTATTCATATTGATCGAAATTTGGGCGTTCTGGGTGGTGTAGTGGTTAACATAATCGGTCGCTAGCCGGGAGACGACGTTCGGTTCTCGCTCCAGGACGACAAAATTTTCAACTTTTCGGGTATTATCTGAGTTAGCATTCATGTCATATTTACACCAATAAACGGATTCATAACTTCAAAATTTGTATTCTACAATGGGGTAATACCATGCTTCATTCATTGGTATACACGATATTTCCCGTAGTCAAGAACGCACCCCAATTTTAAAATGCAAAATTTTGAGAAAAAAACATTAACATAAAAATAAGGTCTCATCACTTTCGGAAAGACTAAAAGTAATGCAAATTTTACCTCTACATATAAGGAAAAACATTTGTCATTCATATCCTCAAATCCAGAAAATTCCCTGGAGTTATCCATATCACTGGCATTATTGTCATAATCAGTGTGGTCAATTCTGTCCAAAGTGTCACTATCTTCAAACATAATGTTATCTGAATATGCACTTGGGATTTGAATATACACGATCTACCAACAAGTAATTGGACACCTGTGATAGCAAAGGAAAACGAAGTTTATTCACCTTCAATAGTTGGTGGAGCCTCCACGAGCTGCGATTACAGCTGCGACCCTCCGGGAAATACTCTCAAATAGGCTTTGCAGGACGGCTAGCGGTATTTTCTTCCACTCGGCTTGGAGAAGACAGGTCAGTTCCTTCACCGATTTCGGACGGTGGGGGCACCCCTTAAGTCGACGCTCCAACTCGTCCCAGAGGTACTCGATAGGGTTAAGGTCCGGGCTCTGCGCAGGCCAGTCCATTCGATTAACCCCATTGTCACCATACCAAGCTATGGTGGACCTCGCAACATGACAGGTGGCATTGTCATCCTGAAAGTAACATGGGTCCACCCCGTAAAACTACCAGAACGTAAGAAGCGCATGGTCATCCAAAATGGTGCAGTAGGTCTCGGCGTTGAGTCTACCAGGAATTGCGACCAAGGATGCCATGCCATACCAGGAGAAACACCCTCATAGCATAATTCCACCGCGGCCGAACTTCACAGTTGGCACAATACATTCCGGCAGGAGGCGTTCTCCAGGCAGACGCCAAACCCAGACCCTTCCATCCAAACGGTAGAGGGTGAACCTTGATTCGTTGCTCCAGAGAACCTGTTTCCACTGTTCGACGGTCCACTGTCAACGTTCTTTGCACCACGTTAGCCGAGCAGCGCTATTGGACTTGGTGATCAAAGGCTTGTGGGCGGCAGCACGTCCATGATAACCGAGCAGATGGGCTTCCTTACGTATGGTATTCATCGAAAGAACACTCCTGGATGCCTGTTGAAACTCCTCGCGGATGTGGCCCATCGATTTGGTGCGGTTCTTCCGAATTTCTCTGGCCAGCACCCGTCGACCTCTAACTCCCAGTTTTGCGGGTCTGCCGTGTCAGGGCACATTCCGACAGTCACTTCTCATCTTCCACTTGCCAATCACGTAGGCCACTGTCGATTTTGGGTACTTCAACTCGCTAGATATGTCACGTATAGATCGGCCATTTCTGTGATACTCGACGATTACACCTTTCTCGAAATCAGAGAGCCCCGAACTGCGTGGCATCTTACATGCGACTGGTTGTGTTGTTGTTTCCCACACGATATTTAACGGCGGCGGCCGTGACGTGTATCAGGACCGCAGATATCGTCAATTGCAGGGGTGTCCAATTACTTGTTGGTAGATAGTGTATATCTGAAATACTCTTCGACATAAATAGAATCGAAAGATAGAATTTTTTCAATCGGATGTTTAGAAGCAAATATGTGGAATAAAACGTATTTTTGAATTCGACATCATCTGCATTTACGCCCTCTAGCGGTGAAATTGTACATCGTAAAAAAATCGAAATAAAGGATCATCATTCGCATATTTCAAGCTTCCCAATGCAAAAAGAATTTTTCAAATCGGACTAATAGTTGCAGAGATACCGTGGGCACAGTCGGACGGGACGGACAAACCGATAACATAAGCACCATCTTTTTTTACCAAAGACGCGCTAAAAATACCAAAAAAAACTAGAAAATGATGAAAACACTTATGAAATGAGAAATTTCTTTTTACTTTGTAGAATCACAAAAACATTTAAAAAGGAAGAATACTGGAGTTACAGCAGATTAAGACTCTGATGGTTATAAATTACGAAAACCTAGCAGAACGAAAAAAAAAAAAAAGAATAGATAAATTTTCGGGAATGTGTTGGAAATTTTGCAATCAATCAAGCAAGCATCCTTATTCAAATCGCTTTTATTTACTGATGTGGCTGTTTTAAATAGCTTAGTAATGTTGGTGCCTATTCACTGATAAGCTGCAATTAAATCTGAGAGAGATCAGAATTACCGCAGTAGAAACACACTCACAGATCGTATAATCGTCCAATTACTACAAACTGTTGATGGATCATGGACATTTTATGCTAGACAGAGTATGAGGACCAACAATTATATGACGATACTGGACTTACCACTTCTTTGTGAAGAATTTTATTTTGTATTAAGGAGGAGCAAGACAGCACCTTCAAAGTTATTCTCTTCTGCTACAAAACGCTAAAGAAAGCATTGTTTCCAGCGGTCGAAGCAGTTTTTAAAGTAAGTTTCCTTTAAGCTGCTCTCCGTCATGTGCCTCTGAATTATGTTATGCTTCCTTAGTAGTTGAAGCTGTTGGTTAGTTCATACATGAATTACACTCGCGGAAAATGAAATTTGCGCACCAAGAAGGAAGCATCGGATTGATCTGAAATTTTATGGACGTAAAGATACAGATGAATCATACACACGATGGCAAAAACAGAGCTGCGGGACAATTGCAGAGGGATCTGTAGCACGCAGTCCGGTTATCTTCAATAGCGCGTCGCACCGCCTCGTGAGACGAAACATGCTGCAATACGGTCCGGCATAAATGCGAACAGACGCCTGATGTTGTCCTGTCGCAGCCTGGCACACAAGTGTTGGACGGAGTGCTCCAAATTCCGGATAGTGCGGCACGGCGGCAGCTGGCGTTTCAACTGGTCCCACACATGCTCGATAGGGGACATGTCCGGGGATCTGGAAAGCCATGGAAGTGTATGGGCATGACGTAGGCAGTCCTGGGCAACACGAGCTTTATACGGGTGGGCATTATCCTGCTGGTATAGCGGAATTGGAATCCCAGCCAGGAATGGAAGCACATGGGGCAGTAGGATCTCATCCACATACCGCTGGCTAGTCAGTGATCCACGTACCACTACTAGAGCTGATCGGCTATCGTACGCTACTCCCCAGACCATAACGCCTGCAGTGGGGGAGGTGTGCAGCTCCATAGCGACTTTGGGATTGTGCCGTTGACCCGGGGACCTCCACACCCGGACACGATGATCAACTGTCCCCAAAACGAAGCGTCACACGTTTCTAGCCTGTGGCGTTCCACTTCTCTCTGGCCTAGCACCACTGCACACGGAGCCGGCGATGTTACGGTGTTAATGGCATCACACGTAAGGGGCGCTGGGATCGCAGATTCGCTTCCGCGAGGCGTCAGGAAATACTTCCTGGGCACACAGGTGTAGCTACATCTGCCTGTATAGTGGACCGGGGATCCGTTCGTGCCTGTCACACGATCCGTCGATCCACTCTACCGGTGGTCTTCCTGGTCCGTCCAGAGCCGCTCCGCCGTGTGGTAATGCCGTCACGCGTCCACTACTCCCAACACAGTCGGACGGTATGGTCAGAACGATCCACGTGGCGGGCTATACCACACGCCGACCACCCTGCGGTTTTCAGCTGGATGATCCGGCCTCTCTCGAAGTCCGTAAGTTGCGTAAATCGACGTCTCTGGCGTCTATCCGGCACCCTTGTCACTCTGTACTCTTGCTTGCGTCGGACGGTGCTTTTTGCTTTCATGGGGTATCGACTACACGCCGGTTTATAAGGCTGCCGGTTCGTGCTTGCAGCGCCACCACAGGGTGTGCGGTAATGCTCACTCGCACCAAATATGGATCATTTGCGACCAGCACGCACTGTAGCTATGTGCAAAGTTCCGCAGTGGTAGCATGTTTTCTTCTAGGTGCGCAAATTTCGTTCTCCGTGAGTGTATCTAGTGTCCTTAATTACTCTTCAGCTAACTCGTTCACCGTAGAACACAATAAATAACTCATTAGAAATAAATAGCCAGGGTGAAAAGAATCAAGACTTAAAATGGAAATCGGTCCTTATTTTTCAAGAAATTACAGCGCTCTGCACATTTCCGTCACCAACAGCATCTTAGTTTGATAATAAGCCGTAATTCATCAGCTAGCACTTAACATCGAGCTCTTACCTAAACATATACACTCATCGTCAAAAAAATAGTTGCACCCAGGAGGACTTGGATTGCAATGCTGTTCTGGAAGAAAGTAAGGGTTGCCAGGAACAATGAATGATTAAACATTGAGACTGATATTGGCAATATTTATTGAGCTACACGCCAATACGTAGTGTCTATCAGTATGGCATTAGGCCGCCATGTTTGCTCACACAGCATGCCAGACGTCTCGGCATGGAAGTTTTACGGGTTCCTAATGGTGTTTTGCGATAAACCATCCTGTGCAGCTCGATTCTTCTCACGCAGTTCCTGTAGATTGTCTGGAAGGGTTGGAGTGTGGATAGCGCGTCCAATAGCATCCCACACATTTTCAATCGTCGATAGGTTTGGCAATGCTGCTGGGCATGGTAGAGTGTCAGTGCCTTGAAGGCAAGCTCTTGAGACAGCAGCAGTATGCCGACGAGCGTGGTCTTATTGGAAAATCGCATCTAAGTGAACGTTCAGAAAAGGTAGGGCCACTGGTTGCAAGACATCATTAACGTAACGTTGGAGTGTCAAAGTGCCTGTAATGAACACCAAAGATGATCAGACATCGTAGGCAATTGCACCGCACACCATGACACCATGCCTTCTGGACGTGTGATGCTCAACAACAAACCGTTCATCTTGTCTCTAATCACGGTGCCTCCGCACACGGATTCGGTGGTTGTCTTCTCCAAGACAAAAGCGGGACTCGTCACTGAAGATCACCCGCTGCCATTCTCACCATGGCAATCTGGCACGACACCATTGAAGTCTTTGGCGACGATGCAATGGTGATAAGGGAAGTCGTCGTAACGGTTTACGTGCGTGTAGTCCTACGTCGTGCAGCCGCCTGCCAATGGTGCTGGCACTAATCGGACGATGCATGGAGGGCACCACAGCTCGCTGAATATCCGCAATCATGGCTGTTGTGTCAGTCCGCGAATATTGAACAACCAGTCGGTCCTCTCTCTCTCCGTGGTTCGTCTAGGTTTCCCAGACTCTCCCTGTCGCTGCTGCGTGCCTTGTTCTATCCACTGCCGCCAATAGCGTGCTATGGTGATATCCGCACGACCGGTATGGCGCGCAATACGGCGATAAGAGCATCCGGCTTCCCGGAGCCTGCCGATGCGGCCCCTCTCGAACTCCTCCGACTGCTCAAATTGCTTCCGAACTTTTCTCCGAGGCAAAAATCACTTCCACAGGATGTAACCAACACAACAGCACAAATCAGAATCGCAAACACTCCCAACGGGACGACCTTATATAGCCGGTCAGGCACAGCGCTACGACCCCTCCTTGCTTGCGTCACCTACGGGGCCGAGCGTGATACTTGAATCATTTGCTTGTCTCACGATGTCAAACCAACCCACCAAGTTTCATTCTTGTCGGTTGCTTCCTTCCCGATGCAAATATTTTTTTCACGATGAGTGTAATTTTCTTTGTCTAAACGGTTGTTCCATTTTGTGGTCCGCTTCCTGGTGCTTGCCTGTTTTAATTGTTGAATCTCAGCCTCAGCCAATATAATTTTTTTATTGTTGTAATGTTCACTGTTGTAGTATTCGTGTTCATTTCTGTAATGTTCATTGTTTCACGTTTGGAACACATCTGTTTCACTCTTACGAAACGTTGTTTCGCGTATTTTTGGGACACTCCATATCAAGGTAAGATTCTTAAAACAATAAAAATATAGCCAATCAACACAGCACACGCATATATCACTTTGCTTTGTTGTCATAGCAACAAAAACCTATTTTTCACTGCTGCTGGCGTGACTTCATCACATCCAAATCATTTTTATTTGACGTGAGAGATGTGCTACATCACACGATTAAAATCGTTTCAGCAACTCTTTAGAAACAGGAAAACGTTGCGTCAGGAATTTTGGTTCTACTTTCTCGTTCATGAACGACATACAGAATTTTTCATTCAGAATCCTATCGTATGGAATTGAATTTTAAGATTCCCCTTGCGAACCTAAAATGATTATTTTAGATTGTCTACCCAGTCTCTTTTCTGATTTAAGTCTAAAAATTGAGAATTCAAATGCAGTAGGAAATAGTGTATTATAATTATTTCATGCGTATGCCGAAGAAATATGATTTGAGAACTTTCTTTTTTTTTGTTAAACCACGAAATTCTCAGAATATAACTAGTTTTCGTAGAATATAACCAGGTATTTTTTTATTTATATTTGTAGAAGAAACGAAAAAGAAAAGATAAAATACTGTTTGTGCTTCTGCGCGTGAACTACCGTAACTTTTAACATTTGCAACTGCGTAATTCTAAGTTCACAACCAAAAAAGAAAATACATGGTAATTAAAAATTACCCTACATATCTTATTTTTCCCCGTCATCATTGGCGGACTTTCACATAGTGTAAACATAAAAAGCTCAACCATACAGTGACAACACGTAATTCATTCCTCCACATAAATTTAGAACCAGCTTACGCGTCTTTCGTTATTCTAACTGTATCACAACTTCAATATCTCTGTTTCTAAAAGTCCGAGTTGAAAAATCCTTTTCACGTCGAAGAGAGTTCAAGATGAAGAACGTTGTGCATATGATTTTGAATTTTTCGTACCAAATGGTTTTGATATCTGGAGGATTAAATATACACTGACGGAAAAAAAAATCCCAACACCACGAAAAAATAGTTGTATAGGAATGAAAGGGCGGCAATACATTTGTATAGGTAACCTATTTAATCGATTAAGGTTTCAAGATCACAGCTTATTGTAAGCGCGAGAAGAGCCATTTTAAATGTGAAATGCTGGTACATTAATAACCGGTGTAACCGCCAGAATGTTGAATGCAAGCACGCAAACGTTCATGCATTGTGTCGTACAGGTGCTGGATGTCAGTTTGTGGGATGGAGTTCCATGCCTGTTGCACTTGGTCGGTCAATACAGGGACGGTTAATGCTGGTTGGGGGTGACGCTGGAGTTGTCGTCCAATGATGTCCCATACGTG
The DNA here is from genome assembly GCA_039090855.1 of Macrothele yani. Lineage (NCBI taxonomy): Eukaryota > Metazoa > Arthropoda > Arachnida > Araneae > Macrothelidae > Macrothele > Macrothele yani. The sequence goes on along the minus strand of CM077011.1, from coordinate 14,647,144 downwards.
TTCGATTGGTGAAAGATCTGGTGATCTAGCAGGCCACGGCAACAAGTCGACACTCTGTAGAGCATGTTGGGTTACAACAGCGGTATGCGGGCGAGCGTTATCCTGTTGGAAAACACCCCCTGGAATGCTGTTCATGAATGGCAGCACAACAGGTTGAATCACCAGACCAACGTATAACTGTGCCGTCAGGGTGCGTGGGATAACCACGAGAGTGCTCCTGCTGTCATAGGAAATTGCTCCCCAGAGCATAACTCCAGGTGTAGGTCCAGTGTGTCTCGGCCGCAGACAGGTTGGTTGCAGGCGCTCACCTGGCCTCCTTCTAACCAACACACGGCCATCACTGGCACCCAGGTAGAACCGGCTTTCATCAGAAAACACAACAGATCTCCACTCCGTCCTCCAATGAGCTCTAGCTTGACACCACTGACGTCGCAAACGGCAGTGGTTTGGAGTAAGTGGAATGCACGCTACAGGGCGTCTGGCTCGGAGCTGTCCTTCAAGTAACCGATTTGTAACAGTTCGTTGTGTCACTGTGGTGGCAACTGCAGCTCGAGTTGCTGCCGCAGACGCGGTACGATGCGCCACGGCCATACGCCGTACACGGCGGTCTTCCCTCTCAGTAGTGCCACGTGGCCGGCCGAAACCCGGTCTTCTTGAGGCAGTACCTTCCCTTGACAACCGCTGCCAACAATCATGCACAGTGACTACATTCCTGCCAAGTCGTTCTGCAATATTGCAGAAAGAAAATCCAACTTTCCGTAGCCCTATTACACGACCTCGTTCAAACTCCGTGAGCTGTTGATAATGGCTTCTTCGTCTTCTTAAAGGCATTCTTGACTAACATCAACACACTAAGTCGAATCTCAACGATAACTAACGCTCACGAACGTTACAGCGCGTATTTACAGCAAACCTGCTTTGCATGTTCCGAGGGGCGCTACTAGCGCCACACGTATGCGCCGAGCGCGAAATTTGCATAGACGTCATCTTACCGATGTACTCTCACCGCCTACCAACTGTCGTTTATCTAACACAACCCCTTCTTGGTGTTGGGATTTTTTTCCGTCAGTGTATATTTCTGTTTCTAATATTTCATTGAAAAAATTCGGTTTTAGTAACATACAGCATACGACGGAGGACTTTCTGCGCATATCTGCTGCTCGCAATAATGCACAGTTTCTTCGCCAGAGGGCTTAGATGTGTCTCCGGTTTTTTTCGACATTTTTTTTTCATTTGACGGTCAGATTTCAGAAATTCTTTTCCCTGTCGGATAGCATTCCTTGGAAGGAATACTTTGTATATAGCTACTCACTTTTCTTAATGCACAATTTTACCACAAGAGAGCGCCAAGAGTATGTTTCTGTTTGCACCATATTTCCAGCCGTATCTGCTCATCTAAAATCCCGAATGGAAAAAATCTTTTCCAGTCAAATACTGTTAACTTTGAAACATTTTGTGCACGTTTACTTCTCAGAAAAATGTACTAGTCTGTAGGGTGCTCAAACTTAAAATTTCTTTTTCTCTATATTTCAACTCCTAAAAGTTCCATTTGAAAAATTCTTTTAATTTCCTATATTATCCACTTCCTCGAACATTTTGCATGTGTTCTTGTATTTCTTATGGTGAACAGTTCTGACGTTAGGTGAAGTTGGTGCCTATTTGTGTTTGCAACTGTATCTCCGCTTCCGCAAATCTTATTGGCTGTCCCGGTGGCGCATTCGTTCGAAATAGGTGCGGGTTCGAATGAGCCATGGTTGCTGTGTTTGTCTCATGGCACTGTGTGATGTGCCTGCCCAGCAGGACGCACAGGAGACAAAGGCAGATAGCAATGAGAGCACATGTCCGCGTGGCTCAGTTGGAAGAGCGACTTACTCCGGAGTGAGGGGACCCGTATTTGATGTCCGGCGTGGACAAACTGTGTTTTCACCTTGGCGCCCGAACTTCCAGGATGACCCGGCTGTTAAGTTTATCGCAATGATGTGATGTTGTTTCTACACTGCGAGACAGGAAAAATTAGAATCCCTTCTTCAGTGCTTCGAAAAAAATTAATCAGTGTGGTGTTACGCTCCACGCACCAAATCGTCTGGGATTTCTCAGATGCACGTTCTTCAGCGGATGACTGCCTACATCGACACATGATCTCGGCTCTGGCCCGCGGGCCATGCCACCGGCACTCTTTCGGGGGGGGGGGGGTGACGTGCCTGCACCGCAGGAAGCACATGAGATAAAGGCAGATAGCAGTGAGAGCACTCGCCAGTGTTGTATAGCGGGTAACGCTAGGAGCTCCGGAGCCGTGAGTAGCAGGATCGAATCCTGTCCCTGTCATAAAAATGGAGAAATGTACTACGTCATAACTGTCTCTCGCCCTTCCCTGGAACCAGTGGCCCTAAATTAGGGACAAGGGACTGTTTATATAGCAATTGAGTTGCTCACGGTGGTCGTTAAACCCCGATAAAAAAAACTATTGCAAATTCTGTTCTCTACTGTATGCTATTCGGTGAAGACTGGTATTATTATCCTTTTTAAATAGTGAACAGTTTTCTAGCAAGGGGGAGCGTACGAAAAAAAAAATTTCTTGCAATCTCTGCATCTAGAAGTTGCATCTAAAAATTCATTTTCCGTCGCATACTTATGTAATAAATAACATTTTGTACATAATTTCTTCTTTTCACAAATCTACCGCCAAATGATGTCAGCATGTATTTCCTTCTGAACGAATATTCCGAATCTAAAAAATTATTTCTTTGTTTAATACCCATCACTTTAAAGAATATTTTGTTCTCATTTGCTTCTTCAAATAAGCATCCTCGTTAGGAAGAGCTTTTCTTCACATCTCTTCTTCCAATCACACTATCTAACAAGAAAGATGACACCGAATTTTCGGGTGTAATAAGCACGTCTTTTGAATCCGTTCTGACGCAAATTAAATTTATCAAAGCTATTGAAAGGCAATGGAACCGGTATGGAAAACAATAGTATCTGACGGGAAAAAAAGTTTTGCAATCGGGTCTTTAATCCCTCAGATATTGCTGTAAACGGAATCTTGAGCTTACGAACTCTTAGAAACAGAGTTATCGACAAAAATAAGATGCGACTTTACGTCCCTTGGACGGAAAACCATGCATTATTTTAGGAAGAAAGTATTCTCAAAAGGGAGTATTCTCATATGAGCGGTATCAAATGGTAGTATTCCCATATGAGCGGTATCGGTCCAAGAAAAAAAATTTAGTCGAGTTTTCAGGAGCCCAGATTTTTCAACAAATACATCAGAATCAGAAATTAACACTTATGACCCCTGGTGGTTAAACCATTCTTTACAAAACTTCAGAAATTAGGTGAAAAATATTTTCCATCAGGTCTTGTATGCGATACAGGAAGAATTTTTCAAATCGGAGTTTTAGGAGCAGAAAACGCAATTTACCTTTATGCGACCTAGCGGAAAGTCTTAAATGATTTACGTGAAAATTTTGAATTTATAGGGAAAACATTTCGCATCGGAAACACTATCCAACAACGAAGGAATTTTTCAAATTAGAAGTAGAGATATTGACAAAAATAAGATATACATCTACACCCCCTGGCGTAGAAACCATGCATTATTTCAAGAAGAAAGTGTTCCTAAAAGGTTTGTCCACATGAGTAGCATCGGTCAACAAAAGACTTTTTTCAGTCGAGATTTTAGAAGCTCATATTTTGCTGCAAATACATCAGAAGTGGAAATTAAGACTTACGCCACGTGGTGGCCATACCATTTCTTTACAAAAATTAGAAATTATGTGCAAAGGAGCTGTATCCGGTGCAGAAGGAATTTTTCAAATCGGAGGTTTAGAAGCAGAGAAATAGTGGGAAACGCAATTTACCTTTACGCCCCCTAGCAGAAAGTCTATGAATTACTTGAAAATTTAGAATTTTTAGGAAAACATGTCACACTAGAAACACTATCCAACAAAGAAGGATTTTTTTAAATCGGACTCCTAGAAGTCGAGATATTGACAAAAATAAGATATATATCACGCCCCCTGGCGCAGAAACCATGCACTATTTTAAAAAGAAAGTGTTCCTAAAATGTTTGTCGACATGAGTAGCATCGGTCAACAAAAGACTTTTTTCAATCGAGATTTTAGAAGCTCATATTTTGCTGCAAATACATCTGAAACGGAAATTAAGGTTTACGCCCCCTAGTGGCCAAACCATTTTTTTTTTACAAAAATTAGAAATTATGTGCAAACGATTTCCCATCAGCAGCTGTATCCGGTGCAGAAAGAATGTTTCAAATCTGAGATTTAGAAGCAGAGATATAGGGAGAAACGCAATTTACCTTTACGCCCCCTAGCGGAAAGTCTATGAATTACTTGAAAATTTTGAAATTATAGGAAGCACATGTCATACTGGAAGCACTATCCTACAAAAAAGGAATTTTTCAAATCGAACCCCTAGAAGTAGAGATATTGACAAAAATAAGATATACATCTACGCCCCCTGGCGTAGAAACCATATACTATTTTAAGAACAAAATTTTCCTAAAACGTTTGTCGACATAAGTAGTATCGGTCTACAAACGACGTTTTTTTTAATCGAGAATTTAGAAGCTCATATTTTGCTGCAAATACATCAGAAGCGGAAATTAAGTTTTACGCCCCCTGGTGGCCAAACAATTTTTTACAAAAATTAAAAATTATGTGCAAACGATTTCCCATCAGGAGCTGTATCCGGTGCAGAAAGAATTTTTCAAATCGGAGATTTAGAAGCTGAGATATAGGGCGAAACGCAATTTACCTTTACGTCCCCTAGCGGAAAGTCTGCGAATTACTTGAAAATTTTGAAATTATATGAAAAACATGGCACACCGAAAACACTATCCAACAAAGAATGAATTTTTCAAATCGGACTCGTAGAAGTAGAGATATTGACAAAAAAAAAGATATACATCTACGCCCCCTGGCGGAGAAACTGTAAGATATTTTAGGAAGAAAATATTCCGAAAAGGTTTATCGATGTGAGCTGCATCAGTCCACGAAAGAATTTTTTCAATCGCTATTTTAGAAGCTCAGATTTTATGGCAAATACATCCGAAGCAAAAATTAACACTTACGCCCCCTGGTGGCCAAAGTATTTTTTACCAAAAATTCGACATTATATGCAAAAGATTTTTCATCAGGAGATGTACCCGCTGAAAAAAAGATTTTTCAAATCGGAGCTTTAGGAGAAGAGTTATCGGGAAAAATGTAATTTACTTTTACGCCCCCTAGCGGGAAATCTATGCGTAATTTGAAAATGAAACTATATCTAAAACACTCTTCGATATAAATGGAATTGAAAGATAAAAGAATTTTTTCAATCGGATGTTTAGAAGCAAATATGTAGATTAAAACGTAATTTTGAATTCGACATCATCTGCAGTTACGCCCCTTAGCGGCAAAATTGTACATCGTAAAAAAAACGAAATGAAGGATCATCATTCGCATATTTCAAGCTTTCGAATGCAAAAAGAATTTTTCAAATCGGACTAATAGTTGCAGAGATACCGAGGGTACAGACGGACGGACGGACAAACCGATAACAGAAGCACGATCTTTTTTTACAAAAGACGTGCTAAAAAAAGTAAAATATCAGCCCTGGATATCATCGGCTGTAGGGAACAATTCTTGTACGGTTTGTGATTTTTAGTCAACAGATTTCTGCCGCTAGTGAGCTTAAATAGCTATTTGAAATTGTGAGTGTTTTACCGATTTTATAGAAATCCGGTTGATTTTTTTTCTCTTTTTGTACCTGGTTCTATTCACTATAGAAAATATCGATTACATTGCGTATCTTAAATAACTCGCAGTTTTTACGTTACATGAGTAAAATCATTCTCTTTTTCGCTGGATATTTCATTTTTCTAAACATTTACTTGCAAAAATTGGTTTCCTATGGGGAAAGCATTCAAAAAGACGTGCTAGTTACATCCGAGGATTTGGTGTCATCTTTCTTACTTAGCTGGTTTTTTTTATTTTTTTCAAGTTTTACCAAAACTTTCATGTTTATTCTTTGTCCAAAAGATTTTTCGTCGATTTTCGTGACAAACGACAGAAACACTGTCTTCTAAAGCGTTACAGAACTGACTACACGTTACGTCTTTCGAGAAGATTCTGCTATAGGATAAAGTTCATAAATGAATCAATAGATGGAATCACGAGTCAGCAATTCTTAGTTGAACTGGACCTCATAGAGTAGGCTATTTAATTGTCCGACTTCCTACCTTTGGTATTTTGGGCCTGCGGATGGCCTAGTGGTCAACGTTCGTAACTGCCACGGAGAAGAGCTCGGGTTCGATTCCAGGCAGGTAAGAACGCTCGAACCACTAAATATCCGCCATGCGTCGGATAGACACGTTAAGCCATCCGACCTCGGGTACTGGCCCTCCGGTTATAAATAAGTGCGTCGTCTTCCCCCTTTCTACCTAGCTTCCGTGTCGTTTTCCTGTCGGGCACTCTAGCTCAAATCTCCTGGCTTCCTATTTCTAAAGGTTGTTTAAGACCTGGGGTCCTACACTCCCGTTCTAAAATCCTCTACATATGATCTGATCCTTTGGTGTATTGAAACAAACGCCAATCGTGACACGATACTCGCTTTTTTTGTTTTGTGTCCCGGAGCTGCATGTCGGCAATAAATGCACTTTCTCCTACCTGTGGTGGTCGCCCGATCTTCAGGAAAATGTTCTGTGTTGTAAATAAATGGCTTTACTTGCCTACAGTGTTGAAGGCAGATGGCGCTGGAGCAGGAGCACCTAGCGACGTGTCTAAAAAAATGTAATTTTTAAGCACATCTGATAGACACTGCTTAGCAGTGATGTAGAAGATCCTTAGCGCGGCTTAGCGACGCTAAGGCACTTTTTCTGAAGGCTTAGCGGCGCTAAGTCACTTTTCGTGATTAGCTTGGAGTCAAAGCAGGACAAATAATTTTTTTAGATGATCATGTACAAAGAACACTGATTTATATGAAACCATACCCGTATCTTTACAGAACATTCATATTGCAAGGACTAAACTGTCGGATCACGCAGTAAGGCGTGATCATCCATGTAGACAGAGCGACAAATGGGAGCTACGACAGCGTAGGGTAGTCGCCGTTCTTTTGCGTAGCCCCGGGTTCGAGTCCGAGTCGAGACATAAGTAGTGTGCTTGTCTTACAGCACCGCTATTTCCCCTTTCCTCGAGCCAGTGACCTTAAATTAGGAACGAATGGCTGCGTATATCCCAGTTCCTCGTACTGGTCGTTAGTGCCCACTCCTCCCCCCGAAAGATGACAACTCTTTTATGGTTGAGAAGGACATTCCAGCTAAACTAGCCACTGGCTCCAACAAAATTAATCCCTGGGCTTATTCTGTGATTCGTTATGAGTAACGCAGAAGGACGCTCTGGTAGTCCGCGTGGTCAGAGGCACTGGCTTCTGGACAATCACTCGAGACATTGGCGATGCGCCCGCCCCACGGCGCTGGCCATTCCCGGAGTCAAATCAGATCAGATCATATGTAGAGGATTTTAGGAAGGAAGTGTCTGACCCCAGGTCTTAAACAACCCTTAGAAATAGGAAGCTAGAAGATTTGGGCTAGAGTGCCCGATAGGAAAGTGACACGGAAGCGAGGTAGAAAGGGGGAGGAAGACGCCCTTATTTATTACCGGGGGCCAGTACCCGGGGTCCAACGGCTTAACGTGCCCATCCGACGCACGGCGGGTATTTAGTGCTTCGAACGTTCGTACCTGCCCAGGATCGAACCTGAGGTTATCTCCATGGCAGTAACGAACGCTGACTACTAGGCCACCCGCGGCCATTCCCGGAGTCAATGGCCCCAAATCAGGTTAGTCGACTATGGTCCCAGATGATCGCGGTTGTCTTATACCCAAAAAGAAACAAAAATACAACACAAAAGGTATCCGCCGCTTCCACCTCATAATATTAAAAAGAGCGACATACAAGTAGCACGTAGTCAGTGGCGTAACTACCACCTCCGCAGCTACTGGGGGGGGGGGGGGGGGGAGGCGCAGGTAACGAAGGGGAGCACTGCAGCTGCCAGTTACAGTTTATGAAAAAATTCGAACACGCACAGTACTTAACCCAAAGATTCATATTTTGCTTTAAGATATATTTAGCTTTGCCTAAATAAATGCCTAGTTTCACCTTTAAAACACTGAATGCTCTACATATTGAAAGTACTCGGCTCTTTGACTTCTGGTTGTAATACGATTGCTCTGCAATGAGTTGTAAATAATACGATCGCTCTCCAATCGCCCTCTCTCTGCGTTGCAGAGGAAAAGTGAGAGGCCACAGTGGGATTCCCCGTGGAGGATGTGGGAGAACACTCAGTTACTTAGGATTTCGTGCACGATAGGCGTCAACATTTATTCACAGCAGCCGCAGATCAGCAATGTGTAAGAGGGTGATTTCTTCAAGTGATTTATTTTAGTTTTGGACAAAGCAGTTACACGTATTGTTAAATCTATTACTTAAAAAGTTTTAAAACTACAGGGCTTTTAGATACGGCCCTTAATTTTGCAGACACTCTCCAGAACTTCCTAACCCCCCCCCCCCCCCCAAACCACCACACACACACACACCACGAAAAATGCATCCTCCCTTGTCTACGAAATCCTGGGAAAACTGCTGTGCTTAGGGATGCTGAAGTAAATCTTGCGGGCGGCGCACGTTGTGTTAGTTACGTCAGTGCATGTATTCAGTGTGACTGACATATAATTCACACTTAATATTTTGAAACCAGAGAGTGACAGAACAACATCTAAAGGGAAACACTTAAAATTCTCAGAATCTGATTCACACGTAACTTTTATCTTTTATTTGAAATTGCTCTAATTAAGTAATTTTCATATAAATTGATAAAATTAGTTTTTAATAAAACTTTAATAAAAATACTAACTGATGAAAACAACAAATCAAATTCAAAATTTTTTTTGCAGATTTTAAAGTCGTTCTTTCTAGGTTTGTTTCACCTAGCCAGTTCACCGCTAAGGCACTATTTTTTTCTTAGAACTATATCACTGCTGCTTAGCATATCACAGCAAAAGCCGCCCCGGTGGCGCAGTGGTCTAAGGCGCTGGCCTCTGATCATTCGTCCGTAAGGGATCCGGGTTCGAATCCCGGTCAGGCATGGATGTTGTGTTTGTCTTACGGCACTGGCTCTCTCCCTTCCCTGGAACCAGTGACCCTAAATTAGGGACGGGCGACTGCTTATAGCCCATTGAGTTGCTCACGGTGGGCGTTAAACCTCCAATCAAATATATATATATATAGGGATGTAAGGTCAGGTGATGCGTAACACCACAGCCTCTCCTTGACAACTGTCAACCCCGCCTTCTCGTGGTGCATCCTGTTCCCACTAAAGGGGCTCTGACGACCGCCCATAGCGGTATAACTATACCATCGGGATTAGAGGAAATTCTATCCCACACTCACCAACCCGCTTGGCCAGCGTGGTGAGTTATGGCCAAACCCCTCCAAAATGATTCCACAACTTAAATCTTGGCCCTCAGTCTCCGGCAGCTGAAATGTACCTGGCCAAGGCACCGGCCAGTGCGACATGAAGGCAGAGGGTGCTAAGAATCCCCGGAGGACCGGACTAGGCTGCCATCTGATGCTGACCTTGGCTACTTACAATGGACGCTCCCTATCTTCTGATTCAAGGCTTCTTGAATTGGAAGAGGAACTACAAAGGATCAAGTGGGACATCGTGGAGCTAAGTGAGGTAAGGAGAAAAGGAGAAGATCTCATCGAACTGAAAAGTGGACATCTCTTCTACTATCGTGGGACAGATACTGGCAGAACTAGTGGTGTTGGATTTATAATAAACAAGAAACTGAAGGATAAAGTTGTAGAAGTTGAAAGTTCCTCTGACAGAGCTGCACGACTTGTTATCCAACTCTCGAAAAGATACCAGGCTCAGATTATTCAAACTTAGGCACCCACCACAAGTCATCCTGAAGAAGAAATTGAAGAATTTTATGAGGAAATTTGTCGTCTAAATAATAAAGGTAAGCAGCACTTGAAAATAATTATGGGAGATTTCAATGCAAAAATAGGGCAACGGCAACAGAATGAAACTTCAGTAGGTAAATTCGGTCATGGCAACAGAAACCAGCGTGGAAATACTCTCGTTGAGTTTGCAGAGGCAGAAGGGTTTTTCATCTTGAACTCCTTCTTCAAGAAAAAGCCACACAGGAAATGGACATGGAGACATCCAAATGGGACGACAAGTGAAATTGATTTTATTATGTGTAACAAAAAATTCGTCATAGAAGACTGCAGTGTGCTAAACAAGTTCAACACAGGTAGTGACCATAGATTGGTGAGATGTAAGATGCACCTCAACACTAAACTTGAACGTGGCAAGCTCATAAGACAAACAAAATCTATTGACATAACCAATCTTAAAAAACCTTAAAAAACACCATAATACCTTCAAGTTAGAACTGAAGAACAGGTTCTCTGCTTTAGAAGACCTAACATCGGAAGAAGTGGACATCTCTGAAGTTAACAGAAAAGTAACCAAAGCTCTTATGGAAACAGCAACAAAATTAGCTGGGTCTAAGAACAAGTTGCATGTGAACAAATTATCAGGAAAAACCAAAATGTTGATGCAAAAAAGAAGAGAGATGAGGACAACTAAAGAAGATGTGACTTCCAAAGTGGAATATATAGAGCTATGCAAGACAGTAAGAAAAAGTATCACTGAAGACGTAAGTAAATTCAACTGTGAACTAGTGAGGAAAGCAATTGAAAACAACCAAAGCCTAAAATTGCCAAAGGGACATTTCAGTAAGGGAAGAAAACAGATTATGGCACTGAGAAAAGAAGATGGTTCTGTAACAAGAAATAGAGGCGAAATTTTGACAAGAGTGAAAGATTTCTACTCCAAATTATATGAAAGGGATGATACATGCACTCCAGACATCATGAAAGATACCAGTACCAGAGTTCCTCCAGTCCTTCCAGCAGAAGTTGCACATGCAATCAAGAACATGAAGCGAGGAAAAGCTCCAGGAGAAGATGGAATTACTGTAGACATCATACAAGAAGCAAGTGGAGAAATCGAAACAGTACTCGCCCAAATTTTCACTCGATGCCTTAATGAAGGAAAGATTCCTGAGGATTGGAACACCGCTACAATGATCCTGCTACATAAGAAAGGTGACATTGAAGATCTCGGAAACTACAGACCTATCAGCCTCCTATCAGTAGTTTATAAAATCTTCACTAAAGTTCTTTCACACCGCTTGAAGGTAACACTGGAAATGGCTCAACCGAGAGAACAAGCTGGATTCAGGAGTGGCTACAGCACAATAGATCATATCCACGTGCTGAGAGAACTAATTGAAAGAGCGAGGGAATATGAACTTCCATTGTGCATGGCTTTTATCGATTATGAAAAAGCCTTTGATTCGGTGAAACCATCAGCAGTTACAATGGCTCTGAAAACCTGCGGTATTGAAGATGCATACATTAATATTATTAATAACATCTATGAAAATGCAAGTGCAAAGATTCGGCTGTTTGAAAATACAACACACGTAAAAATTGGAAAGGGAGTGAGACAAGGTGACACCATATCTCCGAAGCTCTTTAATGCCACATTGGAGGGTGTTTTTCAGTCGCTGAGCTGGGAAAGCAAGGGGATAAAGATTAATGGAGATTATCTAACCCACCTTCGTTTTGCTGTTGACGTAGTCATTTTTGCAACTACCCCATCAGAGCTGCAGAGTATGATCCAGGAACTTGCTGACAAGAGTAAAGAAGTGGGATTAAAAATGAACTTTCAGAAGAAAAAAGTGATGTTCAATGCTTTTACAAGAAAGGAAGATTTATCGATTGATGGAGAAAAGCTGGAGATAACAGACACGTACGTTTATCTTGGACAGCAGATATCAAGTGAGGGTCACATTGATGAAGAAATTAATCGGCGTACAAAACTTGCCTGGAGAGCTTTTGGAAGAAACAGCATAATTTTCAAGAGCAATATGCCATTATGTCTTAAAAGAAAAGTGTTTGATCAATGCATCCTTCCAGTGCTTACGTATGGTGCGGAGACATGGACCTTAACTAAAAGAGACATACAAAGGCTGCAGACAACTCAAAGTAGCAATGGAGAGGTGTATGCTTGGTGGAACCAGGAGAGATAAGAAGAGGAACTCGTGGATCCGAAAAATGACAAGAGTGGAAGACTTCATGACCAGAGTTAAATCCCTGAAATGGCAATGGGCTGGACATACTGCCAGAAGGACAGACCATCGATGGACAGCCGAAATTTTAGACTGGATTCCAAGGGACAGGAAAACACCCAGAAGAAGAACACATGGGAGATGGGAGGATGAAATTCGAAAGTATGCAGGAGTGACATGGAGGAGACTGGCACAAGACAGACCGTTGTGGAGGAAACTTGGGGAGACCTTCGTCCAGCAGTGGATTGATAATGGTTGACAATGATGATGATGATGATATAATTATATATATATATATATCACAGCAAGCATACTACCAAAGAGTTTTCTGTTCCGAATCACCAGGAACTTATCGGTCAGCTTCTGTAGTAAGTCAACGTCCTAAATTTCTAATATATTTATTTTGATCTACAAATTTCAATTTCAGATCGGTTCTTCTCATTATCTGTAAACTGGAAATGTCTGATTACTTAAAAGTTAGTTTTCCAATAAATGCTAGTTTTCATTGAATTGGTAAAAATGTCCTCTTACTTGAGGTTTCTCTTTTTCCAAAGGGAAAAGGACTGCCTTCTTCCTCCCAACTGCAGTCCTGCTAGATGCGGTTGTACAAAAGCGCAGCGGGAAGAAAGAAAAAATCGTTGCGCTGGTACTGCCCAATTTCCATATCATGGTTTCCATGGCAACCTGCAGCAATATCAGATTACCAGGAAGGTCAGCTGCGTCCAATAATCCATTCCTTCAAAGAGAAAAAAATATTTTCTACTCTGCGTTCATTAGCGGCTGCAAGTCCGCAGAATTAAGCTCGTTATGTCGTTCTAAATCTATTAAGACGCATTGTCCAATGAACACAGTTATGTGTCTCAAAAGCGTAAGAAACGTAGACTAAAATATTTTGGCGGGCTCGCAAAGTCACTAAAGGACGATATTGAAAAATGTAAACTCAGCATTTATAAAAAAAAAAGTACAAAAGCGAATGGAAAGACTTTTGAACATTTTAACTAAATGCGTTGGCACAATTTCGAAAATTTAAAAACTGACAAAGAATGGACTGCAAAAACTATGTAGTAATGAAGTCTCACGAATCTGAAAATGGTGTAAATAAGACATTTTATTTTGCCGAGCTTTCACCTGCCAGCTGGAAGCTTTATCGAGACGAGGCACATTAGACATATAAAGAACCTGATTTCAATTTCAGCCATTTAAATTAAATTCCCTAAGGACAAAACTACGTTTGAAATATATAGAGATAACAATGTTATAATATGACAACCCCCGGAATCACAATGTACTCGCCCAGGCGCGTCACAGAGTGCACGTGACAAAGTCGACCACACGGAGATATAAATGGCCGGCCAGGACAGATGAGCCATAGTGCATCACGTGAGCACAAAGGGCAGAGGTAGTGATTTGACGGACGTTCAAATAGGAATGATCATCGGCTACCTCGCCAGGGTGGAATCATCTCAGAAACAACTGACTTCGTGGGCTGTTCGCGAGGTGCTGTAGTAAGGGTGTACGAAGAATGGACCGAGTACCTCCCGACGTCATAACTGTGAGTCCTAAAGGCCATCGACCCCAGGGAAGAACGTCGCCTCCGTCGACTGGTAAAGGGCAATCAAAGTGCAACAGTGCAGCAGTTGACCACGCAAATGAATGCTGGGGCACCCAAGTTCGTGAACCCGATAACACTAGAGCGAACCCTGTTACTCGTGGGTCTCCGGAGTGTACGATGCGCCCATGTTAGCCCAGGTCCATTGGCAACAACGCCTGCAGTTCGCATGGAACTCTCGTAATTGGACAGTGGAAGAGTGGGAAAAGGTTGCCTTCTATTTCTGTGTAGAATCGAGGTTTCTACTCCACAGAAGTGACGGGTGGTGGCGGATATGTCGTCAGACACACGAGAACCAACATCCGGATACCCTTGTCGATCAAGTACAGGACGTCGGTGGCAGGGTGCATGTCTGGGGGATGTCTTCCTGGTATGACCTGGGACCACTGGTACAACTGGATGAGTTCCCGAACGCTAACTGGTACCTGTCCATCATCGCTGACCACATGCATGCCTTCGCGTTGGACGTTCACCCCGGTGGTGATGATGTCTACCAACAGTACAATGCGCAGTGCCACGTCGCTAAGGGGGTGCGTGACTGGTTTTAGGAACATGACAGCGATGTCTCTTTGCTCTCTTGCCGGTGAAATCTCCCGGCCTCAGTCCCATAGAGCACTTGTGGGACTATTTGGATCGATAGGTTCAACGTGCCGACCCACAACTACATCATCTCTGGGACCTCCGTGTTCTGCTGTAGTCCGAATGAGTACGTGTCTCGCGGGCAACCTTTCAGGGCCTCATTGCGTCAATGCCACACCGTCTCACCGTTGTCATGCGGGCCAAGGGTGATTATTCCCATTATTACTTAGGTGGTCATATTATTCTGATACGACCATGTTTGTACTCATATTGCGGTGTCCGAAAAAAAAAAAACGGTGTTTTTGCATTGGACAGTTCCACGACGTAAATATCAAATTTTCTGCGGGACAGTTTGCCTGTGCTGCAGACGACTGAAAGCGCGTACACTGTTGAAAACATTATGGTAGGTTGCACCAAAAAGTGGGGCTACACCAGCTACACCACTTTCTGAGAAAAGATTTATCATTGTGTGGTGCAAACAGAACAAATAACATAGTGAAACCTCGCACCATAATGTGGTGCAACCTTGTACCATAACGTGGTACGAAGTTGCACAATGTTTCTGGGTTTTGTTTGCACCATACAGTGGCATATCTTTCCTGAGAAAAAGGTGCAGCAGGTGTAGCACCGCTTCTTGTTGCAACCTATCACACAATTTTTAACAGTGTGCTGTGGGAAATCAAACGAGGCGTGAAGCAAAGCACCCATGAGTTGAACTTGTACCGCATTCAATTGCGAGGGTTACAAAGTTTGAAATTTTGGTTGTATTGCGACATTACTGGAAACAGCGGTTTAAAGCTGCTGAAGCTTTCCGAAAATTTAACGAAGTTGAGGGAAAGGCTTCTCGGTTACTCGAACATTGCAAACGTTGGCTTAAGAAATTTTCTGCTGGTGACTTGAGCTTGAAAAGAAAGGAAGGCTCGGGTTGGCCCTCTGTTGTTCATTCGGAAGCTTTGCAAGCGGCTGTGGAAGTCAATTCACGAACAAGCATTTGCATATGGTCAGTAGAACTGTGAGTTCTTAAATCTACCGTCGCTGAGCACCTGCACAAGATCGGAAAGGTTTACAGACGATGCCGTGAAGTGCCTCATGAGCTGATCTTAGCTCAAGCTCAACGACGTGTCGAGGTACGTAAGGAACTGCTCAGAAATCCACGCGATATTCGATTTATCAAATAAATAGTTACTGGGGATGAAAAGTGGATATATTTGCGTAATCTTGCTTCTTCACAACAGTGGTTGAATACAGGAGATGAGTCAGCTTTAGCTACCCACAAATGCTGAGTTTTTGAGGAAAAGTTCATGCTGTGTGTGCGTGGTGGGATAATTAAGGTGAAATCCATTTTGAGCTCATTCCGAATGGTCGGTCTATCAGTGTCGAGCTGTATTCTGAGCAACTGGACAGGATTCATGGTAAACTTCAGCATCA
This sequence comes from Macrothele yani, assembly GCA_039090855.1. NCBI lineage: Eukaryota > Metazoa > Arthropoda > Arachnida > Araneae > Macrothelidae > Macrothele > Macrothele yani. The sequence goes on along the minus strand of CM077011.1, from coordinate 14,631,319 downwards.
TTGTAGGCATCGGGTCGTGGGGGTATTTCTATACCTTCCCTGATTGTGGAGCGCTTGAATGTGGGGAACCAAGGTACCAGTTTCCTTTCTTTTCACAGTCGAACCTCTGAGTTGTATTCTTTCCTGGGTAAAGCAATTGTTCTAGCCAAATTGTTGGGTGTTTCAACAGCAAGTCTAAGACTGCTTACACAAAGCATGGCGAGACTTCATCGGCGAATAAAAATAGAGGGCGAAAAACGGATTGAATGAGAGGGCCCGTCTAACACTAACAAGGACTGTGTCCAAACAAGCCTTAACTACTGCAGCAAAAATGACAGCAGGACACAATATCCACCTGGAAGATCCTGTTTCCACAGAAACAGTGCGCAGCGAACTTTACAAAGCCAACATTCATGGAAGAGCTGCAATTGCTAAACCTTTAATCACAGAAACCAACGCTACAATGCAAAAAAATATGGTGTCATGAGCATAAAACCTGAATAGCTGATGACTGGGAACGTATGATATGGTCCGATGAGTCATTATTTACATCATTCCCAACAGTAGAATAGGTCTATGTATGGAGAACCTCCAAGTAATCGTGCAATTCGGAATGTTTGGTTCCAGCAGTCAAACGTTGTAGTCGATCTGTGATGATTTTAGCGGCCATATCTTGACATTCGGCTATCCTCATTATTTCCCTACGTGGTCGAGTTGCTGCCAGCGAGTACTTGGACATTCTAGGTCATCAGAAGCTTCCCATGGTCCAAATGTTGTTTCCCAACAACAATGATCCCATTTTTCAAGATGATAATGAGCTCATACGCACAGCCAGAATAAGCCTTGGTCTGAGGAGCACCAAGATGAACTTCAAAATCAGCCCTAGCCAGCTCAATCACCTGACTTGGATTACATCGAGCCACTGTGGGCAGCTTAGGTGAGAATAGTTGGAAGTAGATTCCCTCCTCCAACACATCCGAACCAGCGGACTGATCTTCCGATGGACGAATGATACAACATTCCACTGGAGACTATACAAAAGCTGTATGAAACTATTCCAAGAAGATTGGATGCTGTATTAAAAGCAAATGGTGGTCCAACACTTTTTAAAAAAAGGCGTATCGCCTATTTCCCAGGTGTTCACATTATTTTGTCCACCCCTATATATGATCAACTAATTAATTAAGGATATTAGATTATTTCATTCGTCGACGAGCTATAGGAAGATGCTAACTATTCAACGACTAAAAGAAAAAACATTCAGTGAAGTAAAAGCACTGGAACAAAACTTTCCACGAAAGATGGATAATTTTTCTACATCCGATGGAAAATTCCTCCTTCAAACAGTAACTGAGAAATCGATGTATTTCGAAAAATTGAGCAATACATTTACGTCATCTAGCAAGAAATCTCTACTTCCAAATAAACTGTAAAGACAAATACAGAAAAGGAACTTTTATGCTAAGAATCGCGCGAGAAAATTAAGCACATTGAAAAGTGGAAATGTTTTGGAAAATCAAGGGCATATTTACTTCCGTTTATTGTGAAAAATAGCTTACAATTATTGTTCCAACAACATATTGTGATAAATGAGAATCTATGACTACATTAGTTCTATTTGGAGAACGGTGTATCAGATGAAGCAAAAAATGAATGTAAAATATTAATCGAGGTAAACAGATTGTTTTAAGAGTGATTTTGACAGACGACAGAAAGATACGATACGCATGTCACTTTGTGACACATGTAGGAAAGTCTGCAGCATGTTGAAATATGTTAACAAAGAATTTTACTCTCTCTCTGCTCTACTAAATCAACTTTTTTTTTCGGAATGCCCTTTTAATGTGAGCGACCAACGAATCACAAATATATGCATATCGTACAACAAATAACTGTTTTATTTATTACAGCTACTGATAAAACTCAACCGATCTGAAAGAAAGAAAAAACTTTTTTGAGTTATTTGCTCTTTTCACCGGGAAAATGAAACGCTTTGTTGTTGTTGTTGTTGTTGTTTTTTTTTTTTTTTTTTTTGCTTGTGGGAAATCGTATATCTTTCAGGAAAAAGTATTGTTTCGACTAGACCACAAGTACGTTATTTGCCAAAACAAGGAAAAGATACATCAGGATTTAGTTCCAATGACAAATAACAAAATATTGCCACTGGCTCGTTACAAAATAAATGATGTTTTCGTGATGTGATGACGGCTGTTCCCATCGGGTTGAAACGACTGTTATATATTACCGCTTTAATCTACGTAGCAGCTTCGATGAAAAATTGAGAGGAGGAAGAGAAGAAAGAAAAAATATGAGCATTTGAAACAACAACCTGGGAAAAAGAAAATTTATAATTGAAGTGATACCCGATGGAAGTCACTCTCAGCAGCAGGAACAACAATGATTGGTTGGCATGTGTCGCCGCCAGATCAGAAGGATATAATAGATAACGAAAACCTGTGTCAAGTATTAAAGTTTTATCACCAGGAGCTTATATGTATATGACACTTTGTCCAAATCGCCTGAGACGTGAGTTCATCTTAGGCGATTTGGTGAAGTCCTACGCCTTTCAAAAGTGTCTTATTAGGTTTATTATTGTTTTATTAGGTGATTTGGATATGTCTTAGGACAATCGTTCTGAACCTTTTATGCTTCACGTACCCTTTGGAAATGTGTACGTAACAGGCGTACCCCTTGTATAGATAGATAAAACTATAGTTATAGTATAACAATGGGAATAAAATGAAACATATATATATATATAATTTTGTATTCATAAATTACATATACCGATAAACACAAAGTGTGATAAAAACAATTTAATAAATCTTATAAAATTATAAACACTTTACTGGGTGATCAGTGAGATGGTTGTGCTTGTTTACGCTTGCACAGTTCATCAGTGGTTGGGGTTATCTTGCTAAGGTAGAGTCGCAAGTCATCTTCAACATCCAGCCTGTTCCTATATTTACTTTTTAAAGCAGTTAAAGATGAAAAACCAATTTTACATAAATAAATTGTTGTGAAAGGTAATAAATATTTGACTGCAATTTTTGATAATGTCGGATATTTTCAACCATTATGAATAATTCAGCTCTCACGACGTACCCCCGCGTTGAGAACCCCTACCTAAGGCGATTCTGTGTGTTAGTTGGTTTGCCAGATGAAGACTAGGTTTGGCTATGAATCTCTAGGAATAACACGAACCAGTAAACCAGAGATCCTCGGATGTGTGATTTCGCTTGATTTGTAAGTAAACACACGCACAACCATACGCGCTATAAGTGTGTGAAGTGGGAGAGATTTTTGTTGTCACACTGGCAGAACGTACGAACTGTTGTATTTCTTTAAATATATAAAAATCGACAGAGTACCCTGGTGCTCTTTAAAGATAATTTATGCTATGCTTCTTTCGCATTCCAAGATCTTTGTGGGTATGAAATAAAAGGAGTGATTCAGAGTATGCATTTACTTACGTACAACACACTGCATTTGTTCGCATCAGTCACGACCACACCAGTCCGGTAAGTGGAATTAAATCATAACAGCAAACAATAAGGTTTACTAATTCGTGATACTGAGCGGTACTTAGGTAAGTGGATTAATGAATGTTATTGTCGTAAAACCAATAAAAGAAGATATGTGAGTCATAAAAGTAAATATTTACTAAGCTATGGAGGCGGCAATAGTAAGTATTTCGACTGTCTGGTTTAAAAACAACGTTTATTATCATCATTATTATTATTTAGATTTAGACGAACGCAAGAAACGACCCTGACGGCAATGAAATGTGATGTAACTACGAAAGTCCATCTGCGTATGCGTAAGCTAAAATGTGACCTCAAGAGAGAAAGAAAAGCTGAATCGGATGTGTGTTAGAGAGAAAGATCGGTAACTTTTGGTATAGGATATCTACAGGTTACACCCCATCGGGTTATACATCACTTTAAAGCTATCATCAATAGCAGGTAACCCCCCCCCCTCTCTCTCTCTCTCTCTCTCTTGAGAGGCAGGGATCGAGAGGAAGCCAAATTTCGCTACGTCGCACAGTTTTCATTGTATCAAAAATGCATTTTTGTAATGGCTTTTATCACTTTAGCATCAGGTTCTCATAAGTGATTTACACAGATTGCAATGAGATATTGTTACGTTTATGTAAAACGTGATGAAATAATGTTCGGCGGCAGTTTGGTAAAATATATTGGGTAACAATAAAATTAACTATTGTTGCGTTACTTCATAGGACAGTATTCTAAAATCAGATTTCAACAATGTCTTTGATATTTCCTGTACCCATTTCCGTTGCCTCCAAATGTTTTATTTGGGATTCACTTTACTACTGTCGGGAAAGGCGCATAGCATCAAAAGGATAGCGGAAAATTTCTGACTATTTTTTGAAATACTAGAGTCACCAAGTATTGACTTCTTTCCTTTTTATTGTACTCCTTGTGGTTATCTTCAGTATACTGTACTGTTAGTATAAAATGTATTAACCTATGCTACCTAGAGGCGACTTCTCTGACAAATTCATTATAGTGCAATAATTACAGTGCTTAACTTCGTGCAACAACGTATCTGTGCAGTCTGGTAACAAATATTTCAATTTTTAATCACTGTGTTCCAATTTTTTCCAGCAAAAGCACAAAGCAAATGGCCGTACGTCTGAAGAGACGGAACAGAAATGGAACTTGGTCAAATTTTTGTAACACGGACACAACCCAAAATTAGTCAGACCCCTACCTGATCAGAAGCAGGCTACTCTGATCGTTACTATAAATCATCATCAGTTTCATCATTAACCATTATCAATCCACTGCTGGATGAAGGTCGCCCCAAGTTTCTTCCACAATTGCATGTCTTGAGCCTGTCTCCTCCATGTCACTCCAGCAAACTTTCGAATTTCATCCATCCATTCCCATGGGGTCTCCTTCTGGATCTTTTCCTGTACCTTGGAATCCAGTCTAAAATTTCAGTTGTTCATCGGTGATCCGTTCTTCTGGCAACATGTCCAGCCCATTGCCATTTCAGTGATTTCACTCTGGTCGTGATGTCGTCCACTCCCGTCATTTCCCTTATCCACAAGTTCCTCTTCTTATCTTTCCTGGTTACACCAAGCATGCATCTCTCCATGCCTCTTTGAGTTGTTTGTAGTCTTTGTATGTCTTTTTCAGTTAAGGTCCATGTCTCTGCTCCATACGTAAGTACTGGCAGGATGCATTGATTAAACATTTTTCTTTTAAGACATAATGGCATACTGCTCTTAAAAATTGTACTGTTTCTTCCAAACGCTCTCCATCCAAGTTTTATACGCCGATTAATTTCTTCCTCAATGTGACCCTCACTTGATATCTGCTGCCCAAGAGAAATGTAGGTATCGGTTGTCTCAAGCTTTTCTCCATCAATCGATAAATCTTCGTTTCTTCTAAAAGCATTGTACATCACTTTTGTCTTGTGAAAGTTCATTTTTAATCCCACTTCTTTACTCTTGTCAACAAGTTTTTGGATCATACTCTGCAGCTCTGAAGGGGTAGTTGCAAAGATTACTATGTCATTAACAAAACGAAGGTGAGTTAAGTAATCTCCATTAATCTTAATCCCTTTGTTTTCCCAGTTCAATGATTGAAAGACATTTTGCAATGTGGCATTAAAGAGCTTAGGAGAAATGGTGTCACCTTTTCTCACTCCCTTTCCAATTCTTATTTGTGCTGTAACTTCAAATATCCATTTACATTTTCATAGATGTTATTAATAATGGCAATGCATGTATCTTCAATACCGCAGGATTTCAAAGCCATTGTTACTGCTGATGGTTTCACGGAATCGAAGGTCTTTTCATAGTCAATAAAAGCCATGCATAATGGGAGTTCATATTCTCTTGTTCTTTCAATTAGTTCTCTTAGTGCATGGATATGATCTACAGTGCTGTAGCCACTCCTGAATCCAGCTTCTTCTCTTGGTTGAGCCATGTCTAGTGTTACCTTCAAACGATGTGAAAGAACCTTAGTGAAGATTTTATATACCACTGAAAGGGGGCTGATGGGCCTGTAGTTCTTGAGATCCTCAACGTCCCCTTTTTTATGTAGCAAGATCATTGTAGCATTATTCCAATACTCAGGATTCTTCCCTTCATTCGGACATCTGGTGAAAACTTGGACGAGTATAGTTTCAATTTCTCCACTAGCTTCTTGTATAATGTCCATGGTTATTCCATCTTCTCCTGGAGCTTTTCCCCGTTTCATGTTCTTAATTGCATGTGTAACTTCTGCAGAGAGGATTGGAGGGACTTTGGTACTGGTACCTGTCGAAATGTCTGGATTCGATGTGTCATCGCTTTCATATAGTTTGGAATAGAAATCTTTCACTCTTGTTAAAATTTCGCTTTTATTTCTTGTTACAGTACCATCTTTTCTCAGAGCAATAATCTGTTTTCTTTCCTTGCTGAGATATTACTATAAATACGGCAAGTTAAATTTCACTTATACGTAACTTACTTATTATACATTCAAATTTACCGTTTTAATGAGTTAGTCTGCATAGTGATTTATTATTTATAATTTACATGCAAATTTACCGTTTTAATGAGTTAGTCTATCGTAGTGACTCATTAGATATAATTGACAAGCAAATTTCCCGTTCTAATGAGTTAGTTTATCATAGTAATTCATTAGACTAATAATTGACATACAAATTTACCGTTTTAATGAGTTAGTCTATCATAGTGATTCATTAGACTTATAATTTAAGTTCATGTTCCATTTTTGGTGTACTAAAAATATTTCAAGTTTTGCAATCTATCATAGTGGTTCATTGGACTTATAACTGATATACAAATTTACCGTTTATTCTATCATAGGGATTCATTAGACTTATAATTGATATACAAATTTACCGTTTTAATGAGTTAGTCTAGCATAGTGATTCATTAGACTTATAATTTAAGTTCATGTTCCATTTTTGGTGTACTAAAAATATTTCAAGTTTTGCAATCTATCATAGTGATTCATTAGACTTATAATTTAAGTTCATGTTCCATTTTCGGTGTACTAAAAATATTTCAAGTTTTGCAATCTATCATAGTGATTCATTAGACTTACTGTATAATTCATATACAAATTTACCGTTTAGTCTATCATAGTGATTCATTAGACTTATAATTGATATACAAATTCACCGTTTTAATGAGTTAGTCTAGCATAGTGATTCATTAGACTTGTAATTTAAGTTCATGTTCCATTCTTGGTGTACTAAAAATATTTCAAGTTTTGCAATCTATCATAGTGATTCATTAGACTTATAATTTAAGTTCATGTTCCATTTTTGGTGCACTAAAAATATTTCAAGTTTTGCAATCTATCATAGTGATTCATTAGACTTACTGTATAATTGATATACAAATTTACCGTTTAGTCTATCATAGTGATTCATTAGACTTATAATTGATATTCAAATTCACCGTTTTAATGAGTTAGTCTGGCATAGTGATTCATTAGACTTATAATTTAAGTTTATGTTCCATTTTTGGTGTACTAAAAATATTTCAAGTTTTGCAATCAAGTAAAAGTGATTCAGATTTCCAAGTCCAGGCTTTTTTGTTTCGTTTTCGGCTGCTAAATTGTAGCAAATGCAAATATTCGTACGTCGTCTACGGAAAAATATGTGCATGAGGAACACCGGAAAAACATTTGAATAATCTTTGTCATGGTAACACTCACTGGAGGATGAGAAAAAAAGTAAAATTTTTAGAGTGGGGTGGGTGTTAACGACCACCGTAAGCAACTCTGGGTTATAAACAGTCGTCTGCCCCTACTGTAGGACCTCTGGTTCCCAGGAAGGGAGACAGCCAGTGCCATAGATAACACAACAGCCATGCCTCATTCGAACCTGGACCCATCTCGGATAAGCCAGCGTTTAGACCTCCAGCACTTAGACCACTGCGCCACCAGAAGGTTTTAATACAACCCCGTTTGACCCGAAAGAAAATATGGACTACCGTGACACGTGACCATCACTGCCGACTCTACAGGAAAGTAATCGGTATCTGCCCCAGATATCAGCTGCTCGAACTAAAATAAGTACATCAGGTAAATATTGCTTTGCAACTGCAAAATAAAACAAGAAAGATGGCACCAAATTCTAGGGTGTAATGAATCGCATCTTTTGGATCTTTTCCGACATGGAAAAAACTAATTCTAAGCAGATTTTTAGAAGAAAAAATTCAACGAAAAATACACTTTTACTCCTCTTAGTGAAAATCTGTGCGTAATTTAAAATGCGCAGCATATAAGCAGTGTTTTTCGTACTACACTAGTGTCCAAAAGTTAAGCATAATCAACAAAAAGTGTTAAATTACAAAAATGAGATGGCACAATCTCTTGACTGTACATTGTACGGGACTATTGCTATATTTACCTGGCACATCATTCTTTATGTGATTTATACTGCGCACTTAGTGTTTCGTTCAGATATCTGTGTACACTGTACACAGATATCTTAATGAAACACTAAGTGCGCAGTATAAATCACATAAAGAATGATGAGCCAGATAAATATAGCAATAGTCCAAAATGTTAAAAGCAGCTAGAATATTCCGGAGGAGTTTCTGATGTTGATTTGATTTAGTAAGGCGTATGGAGATCTTTTACAGCTATACAAGTGTCACACCGATGTCTCATACTGCTGACAAGGGAAACAAGAAGACTCTGTGGCAGCAAATCCACTCCTGAACAAGAGCAGATCGAAATTCCTCGAGATTTCTGGCAGAAGATTGACGACCTGTAGTGTGTCTCCTCCAGGTATCCCACACATGCTCTATTGGGTTGAGATCTGGGGAATGTGCTGGCCATGGCATACGGTGGATGTCTCCATTTTTCAGATAATCATCGACAGTAGCAGGAGTTCTCGCGTTATCGTTCATGAACAGGAAATTTGTGTCTGGGCCAACAGCACTCAGAAAAGGTCTCACGTAGAATCAAGGATTTCGTCTCTGTGTCTCCAGCATGTAAAAGTTCGTTGAAAACAATGACACCTCGGACAAGTACACCTGTAACCTGGGCATCAATGTTTGTCAGAAGTGAAGTTAGGTACCGTTTTAAGGATGGTGTGAATTGTAATCATCTTCCTTTCATTAACACTTTTCCCGCCAATTTCGATGCAGCTGCGTCAATAGGGCTGACTTTCGCTTCTCAGCGTCCCATTAGAAGGAAAGTTAGATTTATGGTTTTCGGCGACGTGCGGGGGAGTAATTAGATAATGATCTGGAGGAGGTCACTAAGGAAGGAAAAAAGGAGCATCTGCGTCTTCTAGGAATAAATACGTCCCAAGTGAGGGGAGGGGTGTTTTACGTTGACACTTTTCTGCGAGGGAAAAACACAAGGCCGCCCCGGTGGCGCAGTGGTCTAAGGCACTGGCCTATGATCATTCGTCCGTAAGGGGTCCGGGTTCGAATCCCGGTCAGGCATGGATGTTGTGTTTGTCTTACGGCACTGGCTCTCTCCCTTCCCTGGAACCAGTGACCCTAAATTAGGGACGGGCGACTGCTTATAGCCCATTGAGTTGCTCACGGTGGTCGTTAAACCTCCAATAAAAAAAAACACAAGAGGCCGAGAATATGACTTTTCTGAGGAAGAATTCGGTGGTAAAGCAGAGCGCGAGGGAGGTGTCGAGGTTTTGCTCTGGGGTGCGAAACAGAGATAATGCTGATCATCAAGGGAGAATGTGAAAGTAGGAAACCGAATACATGGCAGCGATAAAAGGAGATCAGCGTGTTAATATAGAGAATGAATAGAAATCCGGGCAATGCTTGCGACCTCCCCCATAACATCTGAATAAATACATTCCTCACTGCAAGAGCAAGTTGTACATTTAGTCGATCTTTATTTATATTTTATTTATCTGCTCCAGTCGGGAAAAATACGGGTTAAACTCACGAAACAAAAACTCTCTAAAGGCGACGTATCAACGAACCCTTCACAAAGGACGCTGAAATACTCTATGTTGACAAAAGTCACCGGAAACCTGAAAGATAAACACAGCATAGCATTTATTGACATACATTAATACGGTGTCGGTCCATCTTTGGCCTTAATGCATGCACCGACCCTTCGAGACATGCTTTCGACAAGATTTTGGAACACAGCGATAGGTATGCGCTTCCATTCAGTACATAATGCTGCCGCTAACTGTTGCTTAGTAGTAGGCCTTAGTTTCAAACTTCTTATGCGGCGCTCTAATTCATCACATAGGTGCTCCATGGGATTAAGATCAGGGCTCTGTATTGGCCAGTCCACACACGATACAAAATTATCGTCAAACCACTCCGTAACAGTCCTTGGTTTATGGTTCGGTGCATTAACCTGTTGGCACCAACAAGGCTCGGTTCCATAGTATTGCCACAGAGTTGGTAGGGCATAATTGTCCAGAATATCGAGATAAACGCGCTGGTTAACAGGTTTGTCCACGATAACCAATGGGCCGGGACCATACCACGAAAAACACCCCCACACGAGTACACTGCCAGCTCCGAACTTAACCGTAGGAACAGCACACTGTGGTAAATAGCGTTCGCCCGCTGCCGCCATACCCACACACAGCCATCAGACTGATGGATCGTGTAACTGGATTCATCAGCCCATAGGACACGTTTCCATTGATCTATGGTCCACGATAAATGTTCTTTAGACCATGCTAAATGAAGAGTAGCATTCCGAGTGGAGATGAAAGGCTTATGAGCAGCCGCACGACCACGGTGACCTATGGAATGAAGTTCTCTGCGAATGGAACGTGTACATACTGAGGTTCCAGCCTTTTTACTCACCTGTACACTGAGGTCTTATGCAGTACTCTGTCGATTAGCTGTAACGACTCTCTTGAGGACTCGACGTCCTCTATCACTGATTTTCTTTGGTCTGCCGGTACGTTTTGCTGCTTCAGGCACGCCATGTGTTTTCCACTTATTCAGTACATCCAAAACAGTTGACTTGGGTATGTTTAAACGCCCCTCGGTTTCTCTTATGGACAACCCACTAATATAATACTGAACGATCTTTCTTTTTTCAAAGTCCTCTTTGCCTCCGCGACATTTTTACTCAATCTCACAGTGCGATATGATCGCTGTGAACTGCAGGCTTGTTTTATACCGTTAGCAGTTGTACCGCACATCTTAACAAAGCAGCGGATCCGTTCATTTGCTTTTGAAGGGGTGTCCGGTGACTTTTGTCAATATAGTGTATAATCGACAACCTCTATCACTGATTTTCTTTGGTCTGCCGGTACGTTTTGCTGCTTCAGGCACTCCATGTGTAATAGCTGGTGCCCAAAATAGGGAAGTGGAGGAGAAATATCCTGTTCCACAGTAACCAAAATTCATGCGATATACTATCCATAATATCCGATCTCGCTACAGAACTTCGAAATTAAACACTTCGACAGACTATTGAAATATAAGAGTAAATCAAACCCCCAAGTATTGCTGTGAATCTTTAATAACGGATATTTTTCGTCACATGAATACAAAAAAGTGAGAACGGAGTGTTTCCGTCAGTATAAGAAAGGAATTGCGGAAAGGTTTCTGAAAATTCAGAATTTTTCTGGCGTACAACAAATCCATGAAATTCAGAGTTTTTTTCCATCATTCCACGGAAAGGAGTTGTAACAGAAATATGCTTCGTTAATTCACGAAAGAAATCACGGAAGTGGCTCGTGAATTTTAGAATTTTGTTTTTTTTACAATGCACACTTGCGTCCAAACTGCATTAGGAAAAAGGAGAGGACGCACGCATCTTTCGTTCGAAAGAATTGATGGGAATGCTGTGCGAAAAGATCAAATACCATTTTAAAAAACAGAAGTAGCAAGATAACCGAAGATGCACAAACATATATCCAGCCTGTAAATATCCGCCCAGGGTAAAAACTGAGCATTATTTTAAAGAGCAATGTGCGCAGCAATCTTTGTCATAGCGAACGGTATCCAGTGCAAATGTGATTTTTTCAATAGAATTTTTGGAACAGAAGACACACTCGCGTGTAAGATTACGAGTATAGACTTACATCTCCTAGCGGAAGAGTTGTGCGTTATGAAAAATTACAAAACATATCGAAATGTTTTTCATATTGGAAGATATCAATCCATTGCTGGATGAAAGTCTCCCCAAATCTATTCCACAATTCTGTCTTGCGTAGTTCTCATTCATATCACTCCAGCATGATTTCGAATTTCATCTGCATATCTCACGCATGATTCTCTTTTGGCTGTTCCTTTCCCTTGTTATCCACTGTAGTATTTCTATTGTACAAAGGGGGTCAGTTTTTCCAGCAACATGTCAAGCACATTGCCACTTGGTGGTCTTTAAGGTGATCATAGTGTCTTCAACTCTTGTCATTTTCCTATCTTTTTTGGTTACACCAAGCATGCACCTGTCCAACTTCTCTGAGGTGTCCACATTCTCTGTATGCCTTTTTAACTTGAGATCCATGTCGCTGATCCATAAGTAAGAACTGAAAGGATCACTCTCTGACCAAACACTTTTTCTTTTTAGACAATGTAAATTGCTCATGAGAACTGCGTCGTTTCTTCTAAATGCACTCCAGCCAATTTGTTTCACCAATTAATTTCTTGTTTGATGTGGCTCTCGCTTGATATGTGTTGTCCATTTTAGATGTAGGCATCAGTTGCTTCTAAATTTGCCCCATCGAGTTCTAAATCTTTAGTACATGATAAAGCATTGTACAATTTTGTTTTTCAATCCCTCTACTTTTGTCAACAAGTTCCTGGATCATTCCCTGCAGGTTTGACAGAAGACTTACAAAAATGATTATGACGTCATCAAAACGAAGGTGGACTAAACTATCTCCGTTAATCATTATCCCTTCGTCTTCACAGTTCAGTATTTGAAAGACATTCTGCAATGTTGCGTTGAAAAGCTTGGGAGATATGGTGACACCTTGCCTCATTCCCTTATAAAGAAGTGCAAAGATTCGGGTATTTGAGGATACAGCACCAATAAAAATTAGAAAGGGAGGGAGACAAGGCGACACCATATCTCCCAAACTCTTCAATTCCACATTGCAAAATGTATTTCAATCATTGAACTGGGAAAACAAAGGGGATAAAGATTAATGGAGATTATTAAAATCCTTTCCTTTTTGCTGATGGTGTAATCATTTTTGCAACTGCCCCCTCAGAGCTGCAGAGTATGATCCAGGAACTTGCTGACAAGAGTAAAGAAGTAAAAATGAACATTCAGAAAACAAAACTGATGTACAATGCTTTTAAAGGAATGAAGATTTCGCACTTGAGGAGGGGCGGAAGCTCGAGGAAACCGATACCTACATTTATCTTGGACAAGAGATATAAAGCATAGATCATATTGATGGGGAAATTAATTGGCGTACAAAACTTGGTTGGCGAGCTTTTGAAAGAAACAGCATAGTTTGTAAGAGCAATATGCCATTATGTCTTGAAAGAAAAGTGCTAAATCAAAGCATCTTTCCAGTTCTTACATATAGAGCAGAGACATGGACTTTAACTAAAAAATACATACTAAGAATGCAGACAGCTGAAAGAAGCGTGGAGAAATGCATGCTTCTTCTAACCAGGAAAAATAAGAGGATCTCATGAATAAGGAAAATGACCAGAGTGGAAGACATCGTGGTCAGAGTAAAATCCCTGAAATGTCAATGGGCTAGACATGTTGCCAGAAGAACGGACCACTGGATTCCAAGGGACAGAAAAAAATCCACAGAAGATGACCACATGGGAGATGAATGGATAACTTTCGAAAACATGCCGGATTAACATCGAGGAGAGTGGCTCAAGATAGGCAGTTGTGGATGAAACTTGGGGAGACCTTCATCCAGCAGGAGGTTGAAAATGGTTGGCAATGATGATGATGATATACAATGCACACATAAGATTTATATAAAAAATCATTAAGACTTATATGAAAATCCTTTTAAGATTTATATTATCACACAAGGTATACACTGCTGGCCACCCAAAATGCAACACCAAGAAGTAAGCATCTGATTGGCCTGAAATTCGCAGCATGCGTCGCCCGCGAAAGGACATGCAAGCGATTAGCATTGCAGGGTATATGCAAATCATGTGCGCCCGGCACGCCACCAAGAAGCACTATAAGAAGGGTGCACAAAAGGCGGGGTGTAAGTAGTGGAAGTGTGTTGCGCTGCCGGACCTGTGCGTGGAAAGCTTCCTGATACCTCGTCGCAGAATACGGCAGTCATTCCAGCACGTTTCGTAGTTCGACAGAGGACGAATAGTGGTTTATCGCGACAGCGGTTTATCGTACCGAGACATCGGCGCCCGTGTGGGACGACATCCAGCCATATTGAGGCGAGTATGGATTCGGTGGGTGCAGGAGGGACGGAGGGACCGACGTGAGCGATTGCCACAGCCGCGGCACACCACCAAGCAAGAGGACCGGCATGTTGTGAGGCGGGCATTGACGGCTCGCACCGCCACATCACGAACGTTAGAGCAGGAATTAGGGTGTGTTGCGCAACAACCTGTGTCAGCACGTACCGTTCGACGTCGTCTGCAGGAGCGGGGACTTGTCGCACGGTGCCCATTGCTCCGATTACCATTGACGTTACACCACCGGCGAGTGCGGCGGCAATGGGCCGTTGAACGCCGCACCTGGACTACGGAATGGCACGACATTGTCTTCTCTGACGAATCCCGCTTCTGCCTGCAACACCACGATGGTCGGTTCCGCGCGTGGCGGCACAGCGGCGACAGACTGTATGACGCCTGCATTATGCATCGCCATACCGGTCCGTCGCCTGGCGTTATGGTTTGGGGCGCAATTGGATATGACAGCCGCACCCCTCCGGTAAGCATCGCCGGTACACTCAACAGCCACCACTACATCTCCGACGTTTTGGAGCCTGTATTCCTCCCTTTCCTGCAGGACCTGCCAGCGGCCACGTTTCAACAGGACAATGCGCGACCGCACGTGGCACGCATCGTGCAACAATTCTTCAGGGCCCACCAGGTATCGCTGCTGCCGTGGCCCACCTGTTCTCCCGATATGTTGCCCATCGAACACGTCTGGTCGCTGATCGGCAACCGAGTGTCCCGGTAAGCTCAACACGCGGCTACGCCTGATGAACTGTGGGTACGTGTGAAAGCAGCCTGGACCGACATACCCCAAGCCCATATCCAAAGCATCTTTCGTTCGATGCCGTGGCGTGTAGCGGCCGTTATTGCCAGCTATGTGGGCCACACGAACTATTGATGTCTGCGTGTTCCGCAAGTCACACGGGCCTGTAAGCTCAATCGTTTCATCTTTGTATCTGTTGTTATGTGTCCAGTAAATCTGGCTTTGCTATCTCGTGTCCTTCTTGGTGTTGCATTTTGGGTGGCCAGCAGTGTAAATATCTTAAAGACATCAAAATCCATTAAAGCTCTATACTGTCACAGAAAATATAAATCCGTTAGTTATTAGCATCTTATCCCAGAAAACAAAATTTACTTCTACATCTATTATCTGCGACAATGTGAACTTTTAACGTACTTGTATTACTTTTTATGATAAATAAATATAAAGGGGAATCTATTTTACCTGAGATATATAAATTTTACAAATATTGTAAAATTTTCTACAAAATCTTGCGGTTGATACAAACACTTAAATCGTATATACATTTGTGTAAAGCCGTTAAGGATTTATATTATTCTCAACGCGTTGATTTGAAACCTTAAAATTATTCTAAAAATATATAATTTCACTTTGAATAAATGTGCATTTATATTGACGTTAATTTTAAATGTTAAAAAATATTTCATTATTTTTTGTGAGATGCTGTAATCTCAGCTAGATCTTAGAAAGAGGAGAGAAAAATACAAACGTGCTAAATCTAAGAAAGAGGAGGAGGAAATACTGAAGAGTTCCGTTTGAAAGGTTTGTGTTATATCAAATAAAGTGTTTTGCAGAAAGCAGACGTCCATGAAGAACGTGACTTAAACGTCATAGACTAGTGAATTGTTAAGCATCTTATGCATTACGCGTCAATGTTTAACTTTTTTTGTTACTGTAGTTTCTTATTGGGAACGTTAAAAAGAAAACATACTATGCGCTTGCCATAAAATGGTGTTCTTTAGAATTAAATGAGCCGAGACTTATGGACTCTCTCTATATAAGCAAATTCACTATTTTATTTGTTTGTTCTGGAACAGAAAGAAGAGCGTGTTTGTTTTATGTCTAAATCTTTTAATAGATGAGGCCATCAACCTTGAATATTGTTACTTTTACTAGTTGAAATTTAATCACTATATTTTTGGCATCTGATTAAAGGTGAATTTTTTTTTTTTTGAACACCACAAGAAAACCCCAGCCGTGCACATTCGATCCTTTAACGGTGATTTTTGAACTATTTAGTTGAATTATTGAAGATTAATGTCTGCCGTCTTATGCACGATTAGATTACGAAAAATAAGTTCTGATACATAAAACCAGTTCCTAAAAAACTGCACATGAGTGATTTCGAATTTACCTTAAATCCTTCATCAGATGTGATAAAAACATACAATAAAACAGGCTAAAATATTTGTACCGTCTGAGATGTGTGATGTTAAATAGGGTGTTTGTTAGTTACGTTGGTTATGAAGTACAGATTATTTCTGCGCATGCGTCAATGATTTCTATTCCGGGCTTGCGTTGGAATTTTAGTCTTTGCTCGGTTCTTGGGAAGGGGGGGGGGTAATTTCTATGTTCATTGATTGTTTCCACTGTGGTGCGAGAACGCAAGGGCAATCATCGTTGCAGCATTGATGGCAAAGTTTATAGATCAGTAGACTTTCCGCTAGTAATAAATGAGATTTTACTCGTGGGGTGCAGAGAATGTTTATGTCGTCCCAGTGTGGTGTGTATATGCCGTCTCGACGCAGTCTTGTTAGTGCCGTAGGCACAGACGCAGTACGAAGACTATACTTGTGTTCAGCCATTCGGCACTTCAGTGCTCTTGAGGTCGAGCCCACATACACTATATTGACAAAAGTCACCTAAAACCCCTCCAAAAGCAAATGAACGGATCCACTGAGATGTTAAGATGTGCGGTACAGCTGTAAACGGTATAACAACAAGCCTGCAGCTGACCGCGATCATATCGCACTGTGAGGTTGAGTGAAAATGTCGCGGAGGCAGAGAACAGACTTTGAGAAATATATATTCTCAAAGTCAGTGTTATATTAGTGGATTGTCCATAAGAGAAACCGAGAGGCGTTTAAACTTACCAACGTCAACTGTTTTGGATGTACTGAATTAGTGGAAGACACATGCCGTGCCTGAAGCAGCAAAACGAACCTGCAGACCAAAGAAAATCAGTGATAGAGGACGTCGAAGCCTCAGGAGAGTCATTACAGCTAATTGACTGAGTACTGTGCAAGACCTCATTGTATAGGTGAGTAAAAAATCTGGAACCTCGGTATGTACACGTACCATTCGCAGAGAACTTCATTCCATGGGTTTCCGTGATCGCGCGGCTGCTCCTAAGCCTTTGATCTCCACTCGGGATGCTACTCGTCGTTTAGCACGGTGTAAAGAACATTTATCGTGGACCGTCGATCAATGAAAACGGGTCCTATGGACTGATGAATCCAGATACATGATCCATCAGTCTGATGGCCGTGTGTGGGTATGGCGGCAGCCGGGGAACGCTGTTTACTACAGTGTACTCTTCCTACGGTCAAGTTTGGAGCTGATAGTGTACTCGTGTGGGGGTGTTTTTCGTGGTATGGTCCCGCCCCATTGGTCATCGTGGACAAATCTGTTAACCAGCACGGACAATTATACCCTACCAACTCTGTGGCAATACGATGGAACCGAGCCTTGTTGGTACCAGCAGGAAAATGCACCGAGCCATAAAGCAAGAAATGTTACGGCGTGGTTTGACGATGATTATGTATCGTGTGTGGACTGGCCAGCACAGAGCCCTGATGTTAATCCCATAGAGCACCTATGTGATGAATTAGTGCACCGCATAAGAAGCTTGGAACCAAGGCCTACCATCTACTAAACAACAGTTAGCGGCAGCCTTATGTACTAAATGGAAGCTCATACCTATCTCTGTGTTCCAAAACCTTCTCGAAAGCATGTCTCGATGGGTCAGTGCATGCATTAAAGCCAAAGGTGGACCGACACCATACTAATGTATGTCAATAAATGCTATGTTGTGTTTCTCTTCTAGGTGACCGGTGATTTTTGTCAATATAGTGTATATTCGATCGGAGTCTCCTTCATTTTCAGCTTTTAGTGGTATTGAGTATACACCAAATCGATTAATCAGGTCACCTGGGTCTCTATCATTTTTTACCATGGATTTGGGATTTGTTGTTTTCACACCAAATCCTAATTTATTTCGCTTACAAATTGTCCGTAAGGGATTCATAATCTTCGGAACATAGGTGAGTGGACATACATATTTAATAATCAGGGGTTCACGCAGCAGTGTTGAGGTTTTCAGAAGCGCCTTCTCTTTTTTTTTTTTTTTTTTTTTTTTTATGTAGCTGAAAATTGTCATGCAGAAAGAAATATGTGCAAACGCTCATTATTTACCACGTTCAGATACGAAATGCCAGAAGACTGAAGTGTCCGACAGTTTTAACTTCTTGAAATTTCATAATTGCACGCATCGCTTTATTTCTATGCTGCACTTAATAAATGCCAGGGACGTTTCTCTCCGAGTTCAATATGAAAAATTAAGGCTGACTCTCTGCTTTAGCAATACCCATTTTCCTGACAGAGGCACAAATCATTACTTCACTGAAACACTTAATGCATGACGAAATGATATAAATCAAACTATGTTATTGAGCAAAGCTAATTCATTCGGCTTCTGCTTGACATTCAGTTTCACTAGTGTTCTTGGTGTCGCAGAAATACACACACGCACACGAGTCCACATGCACGCACATAAAAAACCATCATAAACACTTAATTATTTGACACCTTTCTGAGCTTCTTTCCTCTGAAAAAATATAGAATAACAAAAAAAAAATGTTATGTTGTGTATTTAGGCTTTTACTAAAAGATGGTTCCTCGATTATTGTTTTCTTGAAGTGTTCTATACCATTTCAGGGATACTTATTTAAGACCATTTTTAGTCATGAATGGTCACGGTAAGCGTTTTTGAGTCTTTCATGAGAGGTACATTCTTACGCTTTAAGGAATGTAACCTATTGTACAAAGAAGTTAGGAGGCAATTGCAGCAGTCTTGTGATCACGAAAGTAGAGGATATCAGTCGTGTACATGTACTTTTTAACCTCTGACCATTCAAAAGAATGGCGAGACCACAGCTCTGCATCGTCATAAGATTTCGCCTCCTTGTAAGACTTAAAATTAGATTTTAGAACTTTGAAATTGCTATTAGTCGTACTTTGCTTTCTGCATTTTTCAGAAATAAGCGTTTTTTAGAACATGCACATACTTGGCGCATTAAAATTTAATCTATCTCGTCGTCATGCGTGCTGATGTGGATTTCAAGGATCATGACTATGGAATCAGTTCCAGCCGCTTGCGATATTGTGAGCATTCATTTTAGCCTTTTGTTCACGTTCAAATAAAAACGTAAATGGCATATTTATGAAGAAACTCCATGAGTGCTGTAGCTAGGTCCCAGAAACTAAGAAGGTTCCATGTACTTTTAAGCCATCTGGGGCAGGGGGTCGCTCTTTGTTCAACTGAAAACTATGTTCTTTCACGAATACAGATGCAAGTTTTGCAATGTTTTTCCGCCCCTTGCGTAAACTTACTGCACTAGCAAATAATTTATCCATACCAAAAATAAAACCAATAAAAAAAATATATGAAGGTGGGAGTGAACATTGAAATATGAAAACTAAATCATATTATCAGAATCACTTGATGGTGGTTGAGTTCAGGTTCCTTTTCGCTGTAGTCAAAGCAGCTCCCAATTAACACGAAAAAGCTATTTACTTTTTGAATTTACTATTTTGGTCTCTTTTCTCTGTCGATCCAGGCATCAAGAAGTTATTGATGTCGAGTTTCGGTTGTTTCCACAAGAGGCGTAACTAGGCATTTCTGCGCCCGGAACAAAACACCAAAATATTTCGCACCCGCACCATCTGTCTTTCGGCCTAATATAAATACGTTTCTAATTTATTTAATAATGCACATTTATATAATTATGTGTTATGTTAATAAAATATACACTGCTCGACAAAATTAACGCCACACACCAATGTATTTCGATGGGAAGGCATAATCAAACAAAGTGTTTTTGTTTTGTTTGTTTAACAGCATTTTCAGAAAACCAACTGATCCGATTCCAATCAAATGTTCTAAAAGTGCACGGTACTATTTAATGCACACAAATTCAACATGTATTCTGCAAGACGACGGATGGCCTAGTGGTCAACGTTCGTGACTGCCACGGAGAAGACCTCGGGTTCGATCCCAGGCAGGTACGAACGCTTGAACCACTAAATATCCGCCGTGCGTCGGATGGGCACGTTTAAGCCGTCGGGCCCCGGGTACTGGCCCCCGGTAATAAATAAGGGCGTCTTCCTCCCTCTTGTCTACCTCGCTTCCGTGTCACTTTCCTATCGGCACTCTAGCCCAAATCTCCTAGCTTCCTATTTCTAAGGATTGTTTAAGACCTGGGGTCAGACACTCCCTTCCTAAAATCCTCTACATATGATCTGATCTGATATTCTGCTTTCTTTAGCAGAAATTGAACCAAATTTTAACTTTTTGTGTTTAGTTTAATTCACAAGTAAATTCACACTAATACAAGAACTTGCAATTACGGAATGTATCTCAAGTGCGTGCTCTCAGTTGATTTCAATTGTTTATGTTTGGCTGAATTTCCTTCCTGTAGGAACTTTTACTGCCGGAACGAGGCCAGTCGTTTGCGAATTTCCAGGTTCCCTGATTGATATTTTCATTGTAGTTTAACAAATTAATGATGAAGTATTTTTATTAGGGTATTTAAAATAAATCGGGTGTTATAGAGTGAGGTGTTATTTCTTATTCCAAACTCGACCCAATTAAAGAGGGTCTTCTTACCCTCTTTAATTGGGTCGAGGAACCATCTTACCCTCTTTAATTGGGTCGGAAGAAGTTATGAAATGGGGAAGGGAGATCGCTGAGGGAAGGGTTTTGTGCACTTTCCTTATTCTTACATCAATGTTCAGGGTAGTGAAACCGAATTGGAAGCGGGACGTTATTTGAGATTGTAAAATACAGAAGAGGAAGAGTAACCTGAGATTCCCAACTGCTTCGGAGTTCAGACCTTCGGTACCACATTGAACGGATCGAATGCAGCGGACAGTTGTAGATCACTGTCAAAACAATAACTGAATATCCCGCGGAGAATCTTCAATCATGTGGACGACATTTTTACCTCGCAACGTACGTACAACTGCGCCATTATCCCTGATTGTAAGCAACTAACATCCGCTGAAAATTTTAAGGAAGAAATACCCATTTTAAGCTGACAAGGTTACCGAAGCTGGCGAAACATTATAAGGAAATTTTGTACATAGAAAAATGGCCAAGTATTGGACGAAGAAACTATTCTAGAAACCTAGAAACTGTTGTAAAACGTTTCGTTTCCAATTTTAATAAAAATCTACGTGGTGAGTTTTGCGCCCTCTCTCGAACTGCTCCTAGGGCAGTCTCCCGCCTCGGCTCGCCCTAATTACGCCTCTGTTTTCCACTCCTATTCTTCGGTTCCACTTTCGTCTCCATCTTTAATTGCTCATTCTTCTTCTGTTGTGCTCGGATGCAACCTCTTCTTACAGTGGCCAGCAAAATACTCTCTCCCTTCCAGCCAAACACCCTTCCTTCCAGTCAATCACCCTCCTTTCCAGCCAAACACTCTCCTTTCCAGCCAAAAACTCTCCTTTCCAGCCAAACATCCTCCTTTCCACCCAAGTTCCCAACATTTCAGCCAACACCACCCTCCCTCCCTTCCAGCCAAACGCCCTTCTTTGCAGCCAAACAACATCCTTTCCAGCCAAATCCCCACCCTTCCAGCCCTCCCCTCCATTCCAGCCAAACAACCTCTATTCCGCACTTGAAAACCAAGCGCCTTCAGCATCCCGCCAACAACATCTAGCATGCTCACAAAAGTCTGAATTGTGTACAAATTTGTCAAATATGTACACAATTCAGACTTTTGTGAGCATGTTAGATGTTGTTGGCGGTATGCAATTCTCCATGGACCGGATACAAATATGTACACAATTCAAACTTTTGTGAGCATGCTAGATGTTGTTGGCGGGATGCTGAACGCGCTTGGTTTTAGGGCAGTCTCCCGCCGCGGCTCGCCCTAGTTACGCCTCTGTTTTCCACTCCTATTCTTCGATTTCACTTTTGTCTTCATCTTTAATTGCTCATTCTTCTTCTGTTGTGCTCGGATGCAACCTCTTCTTACAGTGGCCAGCAAAACACTCTCTCCCTTCCAGCCAAACACCCTTCCTTCCAGTCAATCACCCTCCTTTCCAGCCAAACACTCTCCTTTCCAACCAAAAACTCTCCTTTCCAGCCAAACACCCTACTTTCCAGCCAAACACCCTCCTTTCCACCCAAGTTCCCACATTTTCAGCCAACCACCCACCTTTCCAGCCAAACACCCTTCTTTGCAGCCAAACAACATCCTTTCCAGCCAAATCCCCACCCTTCCAGCCCTCCCCTCCATTCCAGCCAAACAACCTTCTTTCCGCACTTGAAAACCAAGCGCCTTCAGCATTCCGCCAACAACATCTAGCATGCTCACAAAAGTCTGAATTGTGTACATATTTGTATCCGGTCCATAGAGTATTTTTCCACCTTAAGAACAGAGATTTCTGCAATAAATGCGATGCAAAAAATAAATATCCAAGTCAATGTGGCATCACCAGTTTTGTGGAATGACATTCTTGTGCACTAAATAATTGTATTTAATGAGATATTTTTGTTGAATTAGATTGACTGTTACACACAAACACACACTAAAATAATGCTCATTAATCAAAATAAAAGAGAGAGATAACAATCTTTACGAGGAATTAGACGAGAGCTTTTGAACGCAATATATTTTGATCAAATAAATTTTACCATCGTACCGTAACAACAGCAAATTATCGAAATGCATTTTCTTCCGCCTGTGATAATAACTTTGATACTGCGTGGAATTTATCCTCTAAACGGAGAAAACTGGAGGCATTTTAAATCCCTCCTTCTGCTTTAAGAAACAAAACGTAAGGCTTTATCGTCTTTCGCTTCATCAAGTACGTATTACTAAAGCATGTGGAAAAGTATGATGAAGCTAAGTTAATCTCTATTACACGAATATACGTTAAATATATTAAAACTTCGGAAATCAGAAGTCTTAAACTTATTCGAAACATCATATTTAATTGACTTCTGAAAGAATGCAAATTATATAAATGTTACTTTCTTAGCTGTTTATTATGCGATATTTGAAGGGCCAGAAGCCTCGGTATCAGTTTAACTACCGGTCGTCTCACTAAAATCTTATTAAAAAAAAGGGATGAAGCGCCTTAAAGGCGTAATTAACTCCATTTCCCTGGCGCAGGAGATTACCTTGTAACAGCATTTATCTTTTCGGAAGGATTTGGCAGCAACAAATTAACGCAATTGCAGCTGCTTTGTACAGCTGAAGGGGAACCCCGCTACTCACGTGGTAGTTTCCATGGCAACCGTTTCTTTCCCTTCCTAACTGCAGCATCACGGGCGTTCTTTCGAGCAGCGGCTATTTGGGCAATTTTGCCCTGGGTCCCGAAGAGCTAAGTATCGCATGCTGAGGTCGAATCACCCTAGCTCACGGACGAGTTCGTATGGTGCGAAAAAAAAAAAAATAACCCTGGCACATTCTGAAGGCGTTTTCAAAGGCCCTGTTACTGGCTCTCATACACGAGATTCTTCTTCTCATCTCTCAAGAACTGTTGTGCCCACGGTAAAGCTTCTTGAACTTCTGTTGAAGCTGAAAATGCAACCTGTAGAACCTTAGTAAATAACGTTCAACCAACAGATCTCTCTCTCTCTCTCTCTCTCTCTCTCTCTCTCTCTCTCTCTCTCTCTCTCTCTCTCTCTGATTCCACCCTTCCAGATAATTAGTAACGTATTTTTCGGCATATAGGAAAAGACTTTTTCTTCACAAGACCGGGCCTTCTCGACTTATACGCCATATCGACGTATTTACTGAAATTTCTCAATGAGAAAAAGAAATGTATATACATTATCTACCAACAAGTAATTGGACACCTGTGATAACAAAGGAAAACGAAGTTTATTCACCTTCAATAGTTGGTGGAGCCTCCACGAGCGGCGATTACTTCTGCGACCCTCCGGGGCATACTCTCAACCAGGCGTTGTACGACGGCTAGCGGAATTTTCTTCCACTCGGCTTGGAGAAGACAGGTCAGTTCCTTCACCGATTTCGGACGGTGGGGGCACCCCTTAAGTCGACGCTCCAACTCGTCACAGAGGTGCTTGATAGGGTTAAGGTCCGGGCTCTGCGCAGGCCAGTCCATTCGATTAACCCCATTGTCACCATAACAAGCCATGGTGGACCTCGCAACATGACAGGTGGCATTGTCATCCTGAAAGTAACATGGGTCCACCCCGTAAAACTACCACAACGTAAGAAGCGCATGGTCATCCAAAATGGTGCAGTAGGTCTCGGCGTTGAGTCAACCAGAAATTGCGACCAAGGATCCCATGCCATACCAGGAGAAACACCCCCATAGCATAACTCCACCGCGGCCGAACTTCACAGTTGGCACAATACATTCCGGCAGGAGGCGTTCTCCAGGTAGATGCCAAACCCAGACCCTTTCATCCAAACGGTAGAGGGTGAACCTTAATTCGTCGCTCCAGAGAACCTGTTTCCACTGTTCAACGGTCCACTGTCGACGTTCTTTGCACCACGTTAGCCGAGCAGCGCTATTGGACTTGGTGATCAAAGGCTTGTGGGCGGCAGCACGTCCATGGTAACCGAGCAGATGGGCTTCCTTACGGATGGTATTCATCGAAAAAACACTCCCGGATGCCTGTTGAAAATCCTCGCGGATGTGGCCCATCGATTTGGTGCGGTTCTTCCGAATTTCTCTGGCCAGCACCCGTCGGTCTCTAACTCCCAGTTTTGTGGGTCTGCCGGGTCGGTGCACATTCCGACAGTCACCTCTCATCTTCCACTTGCCAATCACGTAGGCCACTGTCGATTTTGGGTACTTCAACTCGCTGGATATGTCACGTATGGATCGGCCATTTCTGTGATACCCGACGATTACACCTTTCTCGAAATCAGAGAGTTACGAACTGCGTGGCATCTTGCACGCGACTGGTTGCGCTGTTGTTTCCCACACGATATTTAACGGCGGCGGCCGTGACGTGTATCAGGACCTCAGATATCGTCGATTGCAGGGGTGTCCAATTAATTGTTGGTAGATAGTGTATATATATATATATAGAGAGAGAGAGAGAGAGAGAGATAGATAGATAGTGTATATATATATATATAGATAGATAGTGTATGTATATATATATATATATATACTTAAGAGCAAAACTGAAGACTAAGGAAACAATTTTAGAATTATATATGTATTTTTTTGCTTAGGTATCTTCTTTATAGAATATATATATATATATATATATATATATATATATATATAGATAGATAGTGTATATATATATATATATATATACTATTAAGAAGAGACAGATGCAAAAAATTCTTTATCTGGTACTAAATCAACTAAGAAATACTCAAAAACCAACAGGTATGAGTAAAAAGGGAATAAAGTAATAGCAACCTGAATGTAGAAAGTGTTGAGAATGCCGAGCCTTGGCTTTATCAAGACCAGTAAAACTCAGCATTTTCTCACTTGCACAAAGACCTAGTTGGAAATGGGTTTCTGCAAGGCCATAGATGCAAGTGTAAAGCCCACAAAAATATTTTTATAATTAACATAACTTCCTCAGAGTTGCATGAGGAACCATGTAGTTAAAATTTTTGCATGCATCTATAACCTTCCTGGCCCAACCCACGCTCGTCATCTGCCACAAAAAAAAAAACAGAAAATCGTTTTTCTGTTTTTTGTGGCAGATGACAGAAAAAAAAACAACTGGATCGAGGGT
This sequence comes from Macrothele yani, assembly GCA_039090855.1. NCBI lineage: Eukaryota > Metazoa > Arthropoda > Arachnida > Araneae > Macrothelidae > Macrothele > Macrothele yani. Next base: position 14,605,219 of record CM077011.1, on the reverse strand, counting down.
ACACAATGAGGGGAGGAGCACAAAGAGCACAACAAGCAGCCAGAGGTCTTCGTGTTGCTTGAAATGACTTGTCGATGTTCGAGGGCAACGGAGGCTGGAACAATTGTACTAGGTAACAGATGAGCTACACTGCTTCAAGTAACTGCACAGTACAATAACAGAAAATCGTTTTTCTGTTTTTTGTGGCAGATGACAGACAAACATCTCACCCTAATATCTAGAGCGGAATTTCAACATGCACAGTCCGCTGCACATTGAATAAAATCCAGCGTTTCATTTCACACGGTTCACTACATGGATTGAAATCAGTTTACGAGTCCTTTGCTACTTATGAAGTATAATCACAAATGCCCGTCCTCATGTACTACTGCTCTTTGCATTTTGGAGCAACTTTATGCTTTTTATACTTTTCCTTCTTTCTTTTTAATGAGAAATAAGATTCAGTAACACAGGGGTACAAAATGTCCACGTTCTTCAGCAACAGTTATTATTCTATCAACAATTCTCATTATAAGCTGCACACTGTCACTCTGGTTATGCTTAGTTTGCATATTTAAGTATTAAAAGTAAAACATCACTTTTTGTAAATACACCCATTGTCATAAAAATCCGCACACCAAGGAGGCAGCGTCGGATTGAAATGAGATTTTAGTAATGAGATGGTGCATACCAAGGACAGAAGTGATTGCAATACCACAACAGCAGGACAATTTCCCGCGGACATACGGTACACATTCCGGTCAGCGTTAGTACCGCGTCGGACCGCCTCGTGTTCGGATGCATGCGGTGATACGGTCCGGCATGGAGTCAAAGAGATGCCGTATGTTATCCTGGGACAGATTAGCCTTCTTGCAACTGACTCTCTAAATCACGAACACTGAGACAGAGAGAAAGCTGGCGTCCCATCTGGCCCGATACGTGCTCGATGGGCAAGAGATCAGGCAATCTGGCAGGCCACGGAAGCATCAAAGCATGACTTAGACAGTTCTGGGAAACCCGAGCCGTGTGCAGACGGGCGTGATTTTGTTGAAAAATGGCTCCGGGCCGTCCCGCAAGGAAAGGCAGCACATGGGGCCGCAGGATTACCTGAACGTAGCGCTGGGCTGTCAGCGTCCCTCGGATCACTGCGAGGGAAGTCCGGCTGTCATACGCGATGGCTCCTCAAATCACAGCACCTGCAGTTTGGGACGTGTTCCGCTGTACAGTGAGGTTATGATTGTAGCGCTCACCCGCGGTCCTCCACACTCTGACACGATGGTCGTCCGTTCCCATACAGAAGCGGGATTCGTCGCTGAACACTAAACGTCGCCAGTCAGAAGTATTCCACTTTGCTTGCTGCTGACACCAATCCAATCGACGCCGACGATGGTCAGGCGTTAATGGCAGAAAATGTAAGGGCCGTCGAGATGTCTCAGGATATTAGACAAAGTCGTAGTTGCATCTGTGTGTGCCGCTCTCACGATCCCACGGTCCTCTCTTCTGGTGGTGTGTCTGGGTCGTCCAGAGCCAGTCCGCCGTGTCTGGGTGCCTTCCCGTGTCCATTGCTCCCAATACGATCGCACCGTACTGTCCGACCGGCCCAAATGGCTGCCGATTCGGCGTGCTGGCCACCCTGCCTCTCTCATCCCGAAGATACGGCCTCGTTCAAACTCCTTCAGTTGCCTGTACGGACATCTACGGCGGCTCCTCGGCATGTCTATTGCTTGGGGATATCACCTGACTCTTACCGTGCACTTCGGCACGAATGTGGAATATGATCATATGATCATATGTAGAGGATTTTAGGAAGGGAGTGTCTGACCCCAGGTCTTAAACAACCCTTAGAAATAGGAAGCTAGGAGATTTGGGCTACAGTGCCCGATAGGAATGTGACACGGAAGCGAAGTAGAAAGGGGGAGGAAGACGCCCTTATTTATTACCGGGGTCCGACGGCTTAACGTGCCCATCCGACGCACGGCGGATATTTAGTGAATCGAGCGTTCGTACCTGCCTGGGATCGAACCTGAGGTCCTTTCCGCGGCAGTCACGAACGTTGACCAGGCCACCGGCGGCCCACGAATGTGGAATCCCCTGCGCGACGCCTTATAAGCCTAAAGGATTGGGATTGCATCGCCGGTCATGGATGCGCGGACATGCGGAATTGCACGAAACTTTAATCATTTGCATGCCTGCCCTCCCTGTAGCTATTCGACGAGTTTCGCGTTAATCGCACGGCTTTTTCTGGGTGCGCGGAATTTTATGACAATGAGTGTATTTTCACAGTACATAAAGCAAAACTTTTGGTAGCCACTGCTGTGTACGATTAAATTTAGTTCGTAACGGCTTTTACACCGCTTCACGGTTATTGTAACACCTTTTCTGGAATAAAGTTGTTTCTGAATCATCCGGAGAGAAAATAAAATTGAAGAACATATCCCAATGGTTATTTCATGCTTTTGTTGTGAAGAGCGATCAGGTCTTAGAAAAAAGGCATTACATTAAATTTTCGAAAGAGCGATAAAACGAAACTTTTTTTTTTGCGTTTTTTCCTCTTTGGATTCCACTCATTTTAACTCCCATGCGCAAAGTTTATCAAATTGTTCGTGTTTCCCTCTGTTTAGAGCCCAATAAAGTTTCTCCGATGTTTCTATATTTTTACAATATTTCTCTAGAGGTTTATTTTTCTAGTATCTCACTTCATGCAATAACTGGTTCCTCTCCAGCATCACGGCACTCAATCTCCCGCCTTTCGCCTGTTTTATTTTGAAACGAAGGTTTTGTTCTTCTTTTCTGTCGTCGATGAATCACATTAGCTTCCAACTGTGCCTGGCAATTCTCAACAGAGTTCAATCCGTCATCTTTCTGCACCTCTTTAATAACAATCGCATACATCAACTTAATATGAAAACATTTTCATACCATCTCGACATTGCTAGGGATTTTTAAACGTTTGTGTATTTTATTTCCGTTATCATGGCATCTCTGTTCTAGAAAGATATCGAAATGTGTTTACATTTTGCAACTGGGACACCCCCGTATGTACGTATTCAGATCAGAGTTGAAAACAGGCCAAAACCTTTGAGCCCGGACCCGACATGACCCGGACAAATCTTCTTTGAACTATAAATTCGAAACTCGATTTATAATTATACATAGTTATATGTATATGCAAAAGGTTTTTGAAGAGTCTTTCTTACAGTGGATAGGTTACACGGCCGTAGAATATGTAAAAATCACACATATGTGTACGGGAACGTATAATTTCCTCACTTACTTACAGAAAGTGTTGAAACTTCGTCCTTTATATACAGTAACCTAACTATTTTACACATGTTTTCAAACGCATCTGCGAAAGTTAAAAATTCCCTTCGCAGTAATGTTAAGGCTGTTCTACTTAATTTTGATGGTGTTACAGTCAAAATCTTTGGATTACGTAACTTGTTGTAGGTTTAATTTCAGTTTTTACTCTTTTCTTGAAAACATATCAAGCTTCAGAACGTGTTTCACAGCAGTACGAATTTTTACCTGCTTGCGATGAGTTGAAAGTTCCCAAAATGTGGATGTTGATTTCATCATAGCCACACGGAAGGATGGAACGTTCATGAAATCAACCTTAACATTTTGGAAACTTTCAACTCATCACAAGCTTGTGAAAATTGGTGTCGCTGTGAAACATATTCTGGTTTCTTAATGAGATGAAACATCTTCCCTCATTCACTCACCCACCCCCTTCCCCGTTTTTTTTCAATTCATCCATATTAACAAATAAGGCATTAATTCCGACACGACATGCAATGGAATGGGATGCTAGCACGTCAAACGGAAACCCCTCAATACTCAGTGCAGAAGATGCGATTTGAAAAATAACTGTCTTACAATGTGACACGCGGCGTGTGAGAGAGTGAATCACCAGAGAAGCAGGCGACAGGCGTTTGTCTGTCTCTTCCTCCGGACAATCGCACTGAAAACAAACGCAAAGAAAGTATCGTTTTACGATATGTTATCGTCGGTCGGTGGAAATCTTTTCTTTGAGAAAGAGACGGAAATATTTTTGTGTGACAAATCATTTTTCTCTCTGCTATCAACAGCATCGAGCACGAAAGTTCACAGAACGAATTTTTTTTTAAATATTTCTTTTCTTTTTAAAAATAAAATGGAAATAAAACCCAGTCGAAATCGGGTCAGGAACACATTGACCCGATCGCCGGTTTGACCCGCAAGAAATTGTCGATCCGTTGACCCGCTGATCCGTGACCTGTTTCCATCTCTGACTCAGATCCGACCAAAACTCGAGCAAACCATTTTGTGACCCATGAATGCTAGGTCACAATGGTTTTCTCATGGCCTTTAAAAAGCTCAAATTGGCGGTTAATTGGAACAATTTTTATGTAAAATGGAAGTACCGCCGGTGGACATCCATCGACAGTTTATTGAAACAATTTTTCTGTAAAATGGAAATACCACCGGTGGACATCCATCGACAGTTCATTGGAACAATTTTTGGGCAAAATGGAAGTACCACCGCTGGACATCCATCGACAGTTTATTGAAGTCCATGTGGCAAAGGTAACATCACGTCAATCTGTTGTTGAATGGTGCCGAACCGTATCCTAGTGGTTGACCAATGACCATTCATGAACGATTCGTTCACAACGAATAGCTCTTCACCGTGAATGGTTTACTCTCACCGTTGTGAATGATCATTCAATACACCATCACTGCGACACTCTCTAACTTGACAGCACGATAAGTTTCTTCATCTCGCATGAGTTCGTAAACTAATACACAATAATTAACCCTTTAACTGGCCGATGTACCTGATCTAAACGATGCCCCGAATTTTTTGCGCTTCCCATACCGAAGTGTTAACATAACGGTCGGGGTTTATAAAAGCTGCGGCAAAACAATTTATTTTCCTATTTCAGCAACACCGACCATAAACCTGTGAATAGTGATACGAGCTCTCTTCTAATCCTTTATTCTGTGCTGAACGAACCAAGGCATGGCATGATGGGAGCTAGTCCGCCTGACCAGAGATGGAAACGGGTCACGGGTCACCGGGTCGATAATTTCTTGCCGGTCAAACGGGTCGGGTCAAAGTGTTCCTGACCCTATTTCGACCCGGTTTTATTTCCCTTTTTATTTTTGGAAAAAAAAAATATTTTAAAGAACCCTTGAGAGGTCTTTGAAATAATACTTCAGAGTATGATCCAGGAACTTGCTGAGAAGGGTAAAGAAATGGGATTAAAAATTAACTTTCAGAAGACAAAAATGAAGTACAATGCTTTTACAAGAAATGAAGATTTATCGATTGATGGGGAAAAGCTGGAGATAACCAATTCCTACATTTACCTTAGGCAACAGATATCAAGCAAGGGTCACATTGATGAAGAAATTCATTGGCCTATAAAACTTGGTTTGAGAGTTTTTGGAAGAAACAGTACACAATGTACACAATTTTTAACAGCAATATGTCATTATGTCTTAAAAGAAAAATGTTTAACCATTGCATCCTTCCAGTGCTTACGTACGGAGCAGAGACGGAGACCTTATACTGAAAAAGACATACAAAGGCTACAAACAACTGAAAGAGCGTGGAGAGATGCATGCTTGGTGTAACCAAGAAAGAAAAGAAGAGGAACTCGTGGATAAGGGAAATGACAAGAGTGGCAGACATCATGATCAGGGTAAAATCCCTGAAATGGCAAAGGGATGGACCTATTTCCAGGAGAACAAATGGACAACTGAAATTTTAGACTGGATTCCAAGGGACAGAATAAGTCCACGTGCGAGATGTGTGGATAGAGGATGCTGATCCCAAGACAGTCCATTGTTGAAGAAACTTGTGGAGATAATCCAGCAATGGATTGATAATGATCGCCAATGACAATGAAGATGATTTATTCGAATTTATAGTTCAAAGCAGATTTGTGCGGGTCAGATCCGGGTCGGGTCCAGTTATGTGATGACTGGGTAGGGAACAAAATTTTTGACCCGTTTCTAACTCTGCCCCTGACACTGACATTATGCCATTGGGCAGAAACAACTGACTCAAACATTTTCTCTCTCCTTTCTGGGGTTCATTGCCATTGTTATAACCCTTCTAGAAGGTAGTCGTTCGGAAATGATTAGTGTTAACCTCCCCCCTAAATGAACACTTCGAATTACAAATCTAAGGGGTTATCAGTGCTTTCTGACACACATGTTCACCAGTTCCATCCGCGTTCGGCCCACTTCTTAGACAGCAAATATTTTCGTTACAACTGATTTATTCCCACTTTGCTGACCCGGGTTAATTCTGTCAGTTAAGGTGGACGTCAAGTAATTTTGCTTCCTATACTTCCAATGGGAAAACTTCTGTACACATTTTCTTCCCAATTAATGCGTTCCCAAGGATGAAAATTTGAACATCGGTTAAAATAGCTTCATTTTATAACTTGGAATACTTGATATTTTCTAAACCATAACCGCAATTATGCAATCCAACATTTGTTTGTCTACTGACGTCATGAAAATACAGGTCGCGCCATCTTTTTTCTGGACAATTAATGCGTTCACAAGGATGAAAATTTGAATATCGATTAAAATAGCTTCATTTCATAACTTGGAATACTTGATATTTTCTAAACCATAACCGTAATTATGCAATCCAACATTTGTTTGTCTACTGACGTCATGAAAATACAGGTCGCGCCATCTTTTTTCTGGACAATTAATGCGTTCCCAAGGATGAAAATTTGAACATCGATTAAAATAGCTTCATTTTATAACTTGGAATACCTAATATTTCCTAAAACATAACCATAATTATGCAATCCAACATTTGTTTGTCTACTGACGTCATCAAAGTACAGGTCGCGCCATCTTTTTTCTGGTTTCAACACCACCAAAGGAAAAGTTATTGATTTTTAATATAATTATGGTTATGTTTTAGAAAATATTAAGTATTCCAAGTTATAATATGAAGTTATTTTAATCGATGTTCACATTTTCATCCTTGGGAACGCATTAATTGTGAAGAAAATGTGTACAGAAGTTTTTCCATTGGAAGCATGACGTCCACCTTAAAGAGCTTAAGTAATGTCGAGGGTTAATGTTAATACGTGTCAGCCGCTTTGTGAGTGAGCAAAGTGCAGTCAGGTAAGAAATATAGTGAAACTTAAGAATAGAAATGAAACGTGCTGTGGCATTCATTTGAATGGCGTGTTTGCGGCCAGCTCTCGTGAACGGTGACTGCATCAACCAAACTCCTACTCTTTTGGGCAGTTTGTCAATTTCCGCTCTGAAGAAAAAAAAAATTGCTCAGTGGGTATAGTGAGATAACCGGAAGTGGAAAGTGAATGACCATTCGCTTGAAACTATCATTCGTGAATGACTCAAGAAGAAATGACTGTCCCAAGCAGAAATTACTTATGCCATTAGTACGCGTATCCGAGGACCACACGCACAAACACTGGGCATCCACGGAACCAGGGGTTTACCCAGGAATTTGAAGGTGTGTTACATACCTTCAAATGGAGGGGTATTGAGTTGATATTTTTCTATGAAGGCGTGTATGAGGAAATTTGTGGAGTGTTGGGGCTGTGCGTATAAATGATCTATCAAGAGCTAGACCCAGGCTCCATTTTAATGTTTCCTCCCATCTCTCATAAAAGAACGGGTTTCTCCCTCTAGTTCACTTTGCGTGTACCATAAGCGCCGACTAGGGGGGGGGGCAAAGGCGAATCTTGCCCTTTAATAATTTTACTAGGGGGCATTGCCCATCCAATATTTTTGTCCTGTTTAATTAAATAATCGCTTTGACCTCATAAAGTGGACCAAGCTTCACCTTATGATGCCAAAACGATTTACTTCCAAAAAATTAATACATAACGAAATAAGTAAACTTATTTCAACATTACTCATTTGATAAAAAACTAGATTGCTAGCTCCGTATTTTGTTCGACATGTTCTCGTGATGTTTAAAATAATTACGAAAAATAAACTAAATAAAAATACAGAAATGCATAATCTCTAGCGCTCTTATGTATCTATTTTTTTTTTGCACTTCTCGTTCTTTGTTTGAGTAACAGCGCTAAATATTCATATTTTTATAAATGTTTGGAAACAAAATCTCATGGAATATTTTTATACAATCGGAGGCTGAATTTTGTTTTTAAAAATATTATTCATAAAAAAAAATTATGTTGCCTTGTTCACTTGCTGATAAGCAATTGCATTTTAAAATATACGTCGAATCTCGTAGTTTATCTTTTTGCCCCCCCCCCCTTTTTTTATTTCTTATTTTCCTCCTGACAACGGAGCAAACGTGCTCCTCCCACGTCTTATCTCTTCACGCCTTCCCCTCAATAATTTGGTGAAGTTGGAGCTCCTGGCGTGTACCCCTTTTTCGAACCAACTGGACAGTTGCTAAATGCTCATTATCGCAACTTGACTCTCATCTTGATATTACCACGCCCCCGGTAGTTTCGGTGGTCGAGGAATATTTATCACATCGTTTAGATAGATAAACACTTCCCATGAATTTAAGGAACATAATCTCAAAGTTTACGGGCTTCGCGTTGTGTTTTCATATAGATTTGTTACGAAGTATACGTAAAAAAAACATATGCCGCATATTTTGATTTAGAAAAATATACACAGCCTGAAAAGTGTACTACACAAGATTAGGTAATTAACGTGCTTATTATAACAAAAAATATACTGAATCTTTAGCTGGAGGCCAAATAAAATTTAACGTTAAAATAAAAGGATAAAATTAGCCATGTTTACTAGTCCATTGTTGCTTAAGCCTGTTTCACACCTGAGCTTAAAGTTAAAATATTATTTTCAGTTTATGTACGAGGAACATTAGCGACCGTGCATGTATACATACAACAACTTTGGAACTGGAGTTTGGGAGAAAAATATCATCCTGCCTTACGTCCGGTGAAGACTGCAGACCGGTGTGGAGGAAGATCTTCTGATTCGCGGTGTAGACCCTACCTAGAATATCATGACTGCTTATATAAACATTTAGTTCTCCTTCGACTCTACCCGACTTCTACTCGCGGCTTATCTTTTTCCCTAATGTCGTCATCGACTCCTGTGCCATTACTTTAAACTAAAAACTCTGAAGTCTAACAACACTCGGTTTCGTTATTTTCGTGTACATATAGTATGCAGGGGTGACATGGAGGAGACTGGCACAAGACAGACCGTTGTGGAGGAAACTTGGGGAGACCTTCGTCCAGCAGTGGATTGATAATGGTTGACAATGATGATGATGATGATATACACTATCTACCAACAAGTAATTGGACACCTGTGATAGCAAAGGAAAACGAAGTTTATTCACCTTCAATAGTTGGTGAAGCCTCCACAAGCGGCGATTACAGCTGCAACCCTCCAGGGCATACTCTCAACCAGGCGTTGTACGACGGCTAACGGTATTTTCTTCCACTCCGCTTAGAGAAGACAGGTCAGTTCCTTCACCGATTTCGGACGGTAAACCCCTTAAGTCGACGCTCCAACTCGTCCCAGAGGTGCTCAATAGGGTTTAAGGTCCGGGCTCTGCGCAGGCCAGTCCATTCGATTAACCCCATTGTCACCATACCAAGCCATGGTGGACCTCCCAACATGACAGGTGGCATTGTCATCCTGAAAGTAACATGGGTCCACCCCGTAAAACTGCTACAACGTAGGAAGCGCATGGTCATCCAAAATGGTGTAGTAGGTCTCGGCGTTGAGTCTACCAGGAATTGCGACCAAGGGTCCCGTGCCATACCAGGAGAAACACCCCCATGGCATAATTCCGCCGCCGCCGAACTTCACAGTTGGCACAATACATTCCGGCAGGAGGCGTTCTCCAGGCAGACGCCAAACCCAGACCCTACCATCCGAACGGTAGAGGGTGAACCTTGATTCGTCGCTCCAGAGAACCTGTTTCCACTGTTCAACGGTCCACTGTCGACGTTTTTTGCACCACGTTAGCCGAGCAGCGCTATTGGACTAGGTGTTCAAAGGCTTGTGGATGGCAGCACGTCCATGATAACCGAGCAGATGGGCTTCCTTAGGGATGGTATTCATCGAAAGAACACTCCCGGATGCCTGTTGAAACTTCTCGCGGATGTGGCCCATCGATTTGGTGCGGTTCTTCCGAATTTCTCTGACCAGCACCCGTCGCTCTCTAACTCCCAGTTTTGTGGGTCTGCCGGGTCGGGGCACATTCCCACAGTCACCTCTCATCTTCCACTTGACAATCACGTAAGCCACTGTCGATTTTGGGTACTTCAACTCTCTGGATATGTCACGTATGGATCTGCCATTTCGGTGATACCCGACGATTACACCTTTCTCGAAATCAGAGAGCTCCGAACTGCGTGGCATCTTGCATGCGACTGGTTGCGTTGTTGTTTCCCACACGATATTTAACGGCGGCGGCCGTGACGTGTATCAGGACCGCAGATATCGTCGATTGCAGGGGTTTCCAATTACTTGTTGGTAGATAGTGTACTAAGTCTCTTTAATTTCCCACCTGGTCTGGGCGTGCTTTCATCCCTCCAGGAGTTTTCCTCCTGGGGTCTGGATTGGTCAACTGAGTTGACCAGTGGTTGACCCTGTTGATTATTGGTTGGCCCAAACAGGCCACTGAGGTACCCGCTAGTAAAAGCTAGTGTTATTGGAAAGTGGCGTATCCCGTATAAGTCGGACATATTTTCTTAGGTCCGTTGAATAGCGAAAGTTTACGGTGGCTATGACAGACTTATGACTTTTTATGACACCGCGGTGTGTTTCACGACTTTTGCTGGTGCCTATACTTCTAAAAGAGATGGTCGTAAAACATTAACTTGACTATTCATCTAACCGAGATTTGGACTTTGCAGTCCACTGATAACGCGCCACTAGGGATGGACATTGCTTAAATTTTGTGAATACCTTGTTTTTTCTCATGAGAGTGAAAAGAAAAGAAATTCCTTGGTCATTTCCGCGGGTGTCTGAGGGAAGCGTAGTAAACAGCCTTGAGCTCTTAGACTTTATTCTACGATGGGGAGAAATGGGTGTGTGAGGCAAGAAAGGGAGGAAGAAAAAAAAATTTTTAAGTAAACAAAAAAAAAAAAAAAAAGGAAATTACGTCTGGTACATAGAAAACTAGTGAAAGGGGGCCACATAGAAAACTAGTGAAAGGGGGCCAACTCAGTATCGCCTAAAGGACTCACGAGAAAGGGAAATGATTTTAATTTACAAGATGATATCAAAGATGGTAATGTTAATTTTCGCTGACATTAATGAGCTCATGGTTACAAATACGTACGGATAATGCATATAATTTGAATTTAAGCTATAAAACATGACGTCAATGTTTCTAAGACAAGTTACCAAACACAGTCGGTTTTAACCGCAAAGAATGAATTAAAAATAATAATAATAAAGAGCAACTTCCACCAGAATGTTGATTTGTTTCTAAAGAAGGCTGGAAAGATTTCATCCTGAGTTAAATTCGTTCAATTACCCATCACTGAAGGTTCAATTTGAATGGAGTTTATGGAGAATTGAATGGAGTGACGTTCGGGGTAAATCTCGAAATTAAACAGATAACCATCGCGCCGTCGGTTCAGAAGTGGGTCTCATCACACAAATATCGGAAAATCGATGGCCCAAGTTTGTGGCTGCACATCCTGAACACCAAATGAATGAATAAATAATAACTTATTACGACAGCTCTCTGTCTGAGCTTAGCTTGCCTAACTCCAGAGATCTAGGCTGCGACACACATGTTATGTTTACTGCGCCAGTGTTTGTGAATTCAGCAGTGACATGATTGCAAACTGGAATTTATTCCTATAATGGGTTTATTTTACGGTACAAGTTTCGGGGACCTTTTATTAAGTGCATCGCTCATACTCTGCCAACTGAAATTAACACTCCTAGTCAGTGTAACATTTGGAATAAATTTCGTTTCTAAGACAAGGTAAATGTGGCATAACCTATTACGCGGAAACATGCCGGAAGTTATTTATTAAATTATAGTAGCACCGGTATACAGGCTGTTTCACGAACAGTGTCCGAAAGGAATAAGAAAGTTTCGGTTGCTCGTAGCAATAAAGTGAGAAATGTAAAATACGCAGCAAATAGAGGACAATTCATCTATGATAGTTGCACCCCCGGTATGGATAATTTCCGAAAAATACAAAAATTAAATATTTATACGGCCCCCCACGGAAACCCTAAGTCAATAAGTAAAAAACGCGTTGCGCCGAATTAGAGGGAAAGGAATTTACCCAGGTGCTTTAGAGGAATATTTCATTGATATAAATAATTGAAATTCTGGATGTATGCCAGCTTACCTGCCATGAACATGTGCAGCGTTAACGTCCGCGAATAGTATATCATCATCATCATCATCATCATTGTCAACCATTATCAATCCACTGCTGGACGAAGGTCTCCCCAAGTTTCCTCCACAACGGTCTGTCTTGTGCCACTCTCCTCCATGTCACTCCCGCATACTTTCGAATTTCATCCACCCATCTCCCATGGGGTCTTCTTCCGAGCCTTTTCCTGTCCCTTGGAATCCAATCTAAAATTTTGGCTGTCCATCGATGGTCTGTCCTTCTGGCAGTATGTCCAGCCCATTGCCATTTCAGGGATTTAACTCTGATCATGATATCTTCCACTCTTGTCATTTTTCGGATCCACGAGTTCATCTTCTTATCTCTCCTGGTTATACCAAGCATGCACCTCTCCATGCTACTTTGAGTTGTCTGCAGCCTTTGTATGTCTCTTTTAGTTAAGGTCCACGTCTCTGCACCATACGTAAGCACGGGAAGGATGCATTGATCAAACACTTTTATTTTAAGACATAATGGCATGTTGTTCTTGAAAATTATGCTGTTTCTTCCAAAAGCTCTCCAGGCAAGTTTTGTACGCCGATTAATTTCTTCATCAATGAGACCCTAACTTGATATCTGCTGTCCAAGATAAACGTCCGTGTCTGTTATCTCCAGCTTTTCTCCATCAATCGATAAATCTTCATTTCTTGTAAAAGCATTGAACATCACTTTTGTCTTCTGAAAGTTAATTTTTAATCCCACTTCTTTACTCTTGTCAGCAAGTTCCTGGATCATACTCTGCAGCTCTGATGGGGTAATAGTATATATGGGATTAAATATAGAGTTCAAAAAAGATACACTAGCTTGCAAAAATTAAGGACGAGACGGTGTTTCGAATGTAACGTCGTGCAGAAGTGCTCCACGTCGACTCAAATCATACCATAAGATCCCCAAGATGTAAGAATATGGGACAAGGGAGCAAAAGCATCCAAATAAGGAATCCAAAGGATACAAAGGCACTTTATTGAAAAGGTAGCTTCGAGCACAACTGGACAGAAGACAGAAACGTCCATGTGACAGGCGGCTGCCAAGAAAATTCCAGTCTTTAGTAGGAGATATGATCACCCCTGACCGCGTTGCAGGATTTACAACGTCTGTCCATGCTGAGGACGAGGTTGTCAAGGAGCTGTTGAGGCATCACGGCCCATTCCTCTTGTAACGCCAATCGCAGCTGCGGCTGGTGACGTGCTGCCAAACGTCTCCCGAGAAGGTCCCACACGTGTTCGATTGGATTTAGGTCCGGGGAACTTGCGGGCCAATCCATGCGTTCAATATCAGCAGTCTCCAACAGCTCTGTGACAGCCACTGTACGATGAGGTGTAGCGTTGTCGTCCATGAACAGGAACTCAAGACCCACAGCACCTCTAAACAGACGCACGTGAGGCAGGAGAACCTCGGTACAATAGCGGACACCAGTGACTGAACCTCCTTGGAAGATGTGGAGGTCAGTACGACTACCAAGCATGATGCCGCCCCAAACGAGAACTCCGCCACCTCCAAACCGGTCCCTTTCGATGATGTTGGAGGTGTGCTTGCGTGTTCCCTGCTCTCTCCAAATGTGTATACGTCCAGAATCGCTCGTCAGACTAAATCGGCTCTCATCCGTAAAGAGAACTCGACCCCATAGCTGATGTGTCCAGTTCTTGTGTTCCTGGCACCACAGAAACCGCCGTCTCCGATGAGCTGGCGCTAATGGCACACACCATACTGGTCGTCGTGCAAATAAACCACCTTTGTACAGCCTCCTGGCCACGGTAAAACGCGATAACGGACATCCAGTTGTCTGTTGCATGTGCCTGGCGATTTCTCCCGCTGTCTGCCATCTGTCTCTTCTCGCCTGTAGGACAACATACCGGTAGTCCGCCACCGTGGTTGCCCACTTCTAAACTCTTGGACAGCTGTTCCTGTCGCTTGAAATGTTCTCCAAGCTCGTGAAACGATGCTGTGAGCGATCCCGAATTCCTCGGCTACACCAGTCACACTTCGACCTTCTTCCAACTTCCCAATGACGCGACCTCGGGTTAAGTCCTTCAGATGTCGTCTACTAGATTTCGTGTTGGCCATATCACACAGTGGTAGCAATTCGACGTCTCTGAAACCGATGTACACCGTGCAATAGCTTTAACCGAATTGCTGAGCGTACACCGCCCTTGTGCTTTATACCCTTCCGACACTCCCTCCCCCTCTACGTCATGCTGCATATATGCGCATGCCCTACCGTACCGGACCCTAGTCTATCTCCTGAGTGGTCTTTCGGTCCGTTCTGCCTGCTCGTTCCGCTGTTATGCTAATTTCTCCTCTTCGCCCTTAGTGTGAATAGCGCGTCCAACAGCATCCCGCACATTTTCAAATGGCGATAGGTCTGGCGATGCGGCTGGCCAATGCAGACTGTCAGTGTCTTGAAGGCAAGCTCTTGAGACAGTAGCATTATGCGGACGAGCTTTGTCGTGTTGGAAAATAGCACCGGAGTGTTCAGAAAAGGTAGGGCCACTGGTTGCACGACCTCATTAGCGTAACGTTGGGCTGTCAAAGTGCCTGTAATGAACACCAAAGGTTATCTGGCATCGTAGGCAATTGCACCCCACACCATGCCTTCTGGACGTGTGATACTTGACAACAAACCGTTTATCTTGGCACTGACCACGGTGACTCCACACACGGATTCGTTGGTCATCGTATCCAAGACAAAAGCAGGACTCGGCACTGAAGATCACCCGCTGCCATTCTGGGTGGCTCCTTGACAGTCTAGCACGAAACCATTGCAGTCTTTGTCGACGATGCAATGGTGTTGAGGGCAGCCGGCCGTCGTAACGGTCTGCGTGCGTGTAGTCCTAAGTCGTGCAGCCCTCTGCCAATGGTTCTGTCACTAATCGGACCACTGCTCGCTGAATATCTGCACTCGTGGCTGTCGCGTCACTCCGCGCGTATCGGACAATTCGTCGGTCCTGTCTCTCAGTGGTTCGTCCAGTTCTCCCAGACCCTATCTGTCGTTGCTGCGTGCCTTAGTCTATCTACTGCCGCCATCAGCGTGCTATGGTTATATCCGCACGGCCGGTATAACGCGCAATACGGCGATAAGACCATCTGGCTTCCCGGAGCCCGACGATGCGGTCCCTGTCGAACTCTTCCAACTGCTCGAATTGCTTCTTAACTTTTCTCCAAGGCGTACTTTACTTACAAAGGATGCAACCAACACAACAGCATGAGTCATAATGGCAAACAAGCGCAACGGAACGACCTTATATAGCCGGTCAGGCACAGCGCTACGACCCCTCCTTGCTGGCCTCACATGCGCGGCCGAACGTGATATTTGAATAATTTGCATGTCTCACGATGTCAAACCTACCCACCAAGTTTCATTCCTGTCGGTTGCTTCTTTCTGAGTGCAACTATTTTTTTGACGATGAGTGTACATACTCAGATATACCGTGGGTATCTCTATAACACGGTTATCGCCTTGTGTCTGTATACCCGTGTTATAATAGGCTTCCACTGTAAGAATGAAAGTTCAAGAAGGAGAGTTTGTGCAACAAAAGAAAGCAATGACTGGTTTCAAAATTTTAAAAACCATCGTCATTTTAATTTGCGAAACAGCGAATGTTAAAATTACATAAAAGGTCGTAAAACTTCTGGAAGATCATAAATCCAAGTGATGAAATTGAAATCTTATGACGAGGAAAGAGCGATGTTTATAAATCATCACTCAAGATTGAATTTTGTTTCCGCAAGGAAACAGATGTGGAGGAATCAAAACCAGAACACTACTCCAGTGACGGCATTCAGCTCACAAAGAGCACGGTGAAATATTCACATGAACATTAATGACGTAACAGAAACATTTTATCTCTTAGAAATTACCTCTCTTTCTCCAAAGTTGTATAATTTAAGAAATATAAAAGAACGCATGTGGTGCAGTAAAAGTTTTCATGTATTGCTAAAAGGCACCTTGTGTATTGTTAAAATCTCCATTCACACCTTGCAAAGGAACAAACGGTAAATCCATTTGTTTTTTTCTGTCTTTATGTACACTTACAAGCAAGCTAATTCTAACTCACGAGACACTTGCTCAATTCGAAATTCGGCACAAGAGGCATACTTATGCTAACAAAATGAACGAAGTTGAGGATTGATAAAGATCAAGGATCAGCGAAAATGTTATTTGCTCAGCAACAGGTGCCACGCCGTGAGCTATCTTGCGGATTTATATATCCTGAAGGAAATAGAGCCTCTCTCCTTTAGAACAAAACTTGGGGTTAGAAATCCTACTATTGTTCCATTGTGAACTTGACGGGTGTGACAGATAAAACCTTAAATAAACTCACAAGTACAAAAGTTGGGGTATTTAACCCTAAGTGGCGTTGTGGGGGTCTCATGCAGCGCATCTGTTTTATCTTATTGTATATACCCGTGAATCGCTCCAGGGCGATATAGCTTTCAAGTTTTCCTAAGAAGTGGCTGCATGGGGAACTGAAAATACGGCACATTTGAGAAGACAATGACATCTGCATAAGTTTTAAATGTATGTTTTATTTACAGGAGACTGAATAACTTTTACTTTCTAGTACCCAGGGGTACAGTCGAAGCCTGGAGGGGGCCTGGAGCCTCCATGCTACTTTTTAGCTACCTCAGTCGGACTTTTTAAAATTTATTTATTTAATCGTCGCCCATCGAAATCGACAGTGGGTAACAAGAAGGCACAATGAAAATTTGTATATGGTGTTTGTACACAGGGGTGCAGTCAAGATGTACAAGAGGCATCCTGAAAGTTATGACTCCTGCTTAATAACTTTTGAACGTTTGCAGTGATTTTAATGAAACTGCGCTCATATGTACTAAAGATCATGAATGACAGGAAAAAGCAGCGAGCCGTAATTGAGTTCCTGGAAAAAGAGGGATGTGAGGCTCCAAACATCCACTGAAGACTCCTGGCAATGTATGGAGCTGCCACAATCGATATCAGTAATGTCCTAAGATGGATAAAGAGGCTTCGAGAGGGAGAAAGTTCAGTGTCGGGCAAACAACGGAGTGGAAGACCTGCAACTGCAGTGAGAGATGTCAACAGGCAACGGTGAAAGACCTCGTCACAGCTGATCGTCGTTACACCATCCAGGAGTTACAATAATAAATAGTGCTCTCTATGTGCAGACTGATCCAGGAACTTGCTGACAAGAGTAAAGAAGTGGGATTAAAAAAGAAGTTTCAGAAGACAAAAGTGATGTTCAATGCTTTTACAAGAAATGAAGATTTATCGATTGATGGAGAAAAACTGGAGATAACAGATACGTATGTTTATCTTGGACAGCAGATATCAAGTGAGGTTCACATTGATAAAGAAATTAATCGGCGTACAAAACTTGCCTGGAGAGCTTTTGGAAGAAACAGCATAATTTTCAAGAGCAATATGCCATTATGTCTTAAAAAAGAAAAGTGTTTGATCAATGCCTCCTTCCAGTGCTGACGTATGGTGCAGAGACGTGGACTTTAACTAAAAGAGACATACAAAGGCTGCAGACAACTCAAAGCAGCATGGAGAGGTGCATGCCTGGTATAACCAGGAGAGATAAGAAGAGGAACTCGTGGATCCAAAAAATGACGAGAGTGGAAGACATCATGATCAGAGTTAAATCCCTGAAATAGCAATGGGCTGGACATACTGCCAGAAGGACAGACCATCGATGTACAGCCAAAATTTTAGATTGGATTCCAAGGGACAGGAAAAGACCCGGAAGAAGACCCCATGGGAGATGGGTGGATGAAATTTGAAAATATGCGGGAGTGACATGGAGGAGACTGGCACAAGACAGACCGTTGTGGAGGAAACTTGGGGAGACCTTTGTCCAGCGGTGGATTGATAATAGTTGACGATGATGATGATGTGAAGACATTGAAGAAGCTAAAGGGAGCTATAATATCAGAAGGAAAAGACGTGATATTCCACTTCATAGTGTTGTTTTACCCCATGAAAACGCACGTCCCCACACCTCAATGGAGACTTCACAGGCTATTGCCAAAATGGGGTGGACGATTATGCTCCAACCCCCGTACAGTCCTGATTTGGCTCCCTCAGACTTTTTCTTGTTTGCCCCTTTGAAAAACACTCTTCGTGTGGAACGTTTCGACGATGTGACAGACGTTAAACTGGCTGTGAACTCCTGGGATGAAACGACAGCCTCAGGAATTTTTCCAAAATGGATTTTACTAATGGGTTCAAAGATGGCAGAAATGTTTAGAAAGTGATGGACAATACTTTGAATAGGCTACCATTATTAACAATGTGTCCAAGTATTCTGCCACCAAGTTTCACATTTTTGATGCTACAAATAAATTTTTTATGAGGAATGAGGCATTACTCAGATTAGATCATATGTAGAGGATTTTAGGAAGGGAGTGTCTGATCCCAGGGCTCAACCCATAGAAATAGGAAGCGAGGAGATTTGAGCTAGAGTGCCCGATAGGAAAGTGACACGGAAGCGAGGCAGAAAGGGGAAGGAAGACGCCCTTATTTATTACTGGGGGCAGTACCCGGGGTCAGCCTGTCCATCCGACGCATGGCGGATGTTTAGTGGTTCGAGCGTTCGTACCTGCCTGGGATCGAACCTGAGGTTATCTCCGTGGCAGTCACGAACGTTTCGAGGCATTACTTTCAGTGTGCCCTTTTTATATATGGAGGGCAGTCAAAAGTTAGTTTCACTCATATGTAAAAAAAAATGCCCATTTTGGGAAATCTTTATACTTCCGTAGGAAATAAAATAGAAGAGCTATTTTCCCATGTAATCCCCTAGTTTATTTAAAAAATTATCATAGCGTGGCACGAGTTTGTTTATCCCTTCTTGAAAAAATTGTCCGACTTGCGATAACCATCCTCTTGTCGCATTTTTGACGTCTTCATCGGAGTGACATTGCTGCTTCGCAAGGTCATTTTTCATGGGGACGAACACATGGAAATCAGAAGGCGAAAGGTCTGGACTGTAGTGAGGGTGTCCCTACACCTCCTATTCGAATTTGTAAGCATTCGTCATCGAAGTTTATGGCCTTCCCTCCTGGTAATCGTCTTCTATATCCGTGCGTGCTTTCTTGAACAACGGACACTAGTTCGCTGTCGCTAAAAGGATTTGTCACCGTGCACTTCAATTAATTGGCATTGAATTTCGGTGGGTTTCAACCTTTTGGCTCACACAAAAAGTGGATCACTGCGCGGATCTCAAATTTGGATATTACTTCCAACGAACACATCTTTCACGCGTGATAAGACAAACTGTTCCCGCCACGTCAACAAAGTTCACGCGGCTACCTCGAGGACGAAGTACAAGTGGCGCCCCAACCGGAGCGCCAGGCCACTTCTTTTTTCAGGACTTTTTTTTTTTTTTGAAAGTTTAACGACCACCGTGAGCAACTCAGTGGGCTATAAGCAGTCGCCCGTCCCTAATTTAGGGGCACTGGTTCCAGGTAAGGGAGAGAGCCAGTGCCGTAAGACAAATACAACATGCACGCCTCACCGGGATTCGAACACGTACCTCTTTCGAACGAATGATCAGAAGCCATCGCTTAGACCACTGCACCACCGGGGCGGCATTTTTCAGGACTGCGCCATGCAAGTACCTTTTAATAAGTTATTAATTAAGCTGTCCGCATGCATGCTTTGTTTGGACAACCACTGGTCGAATATTTTGATGCTCTGCATTTTTCCCGAAAGTAGTAAAGTAAATCCCTAGTAAAAAATTTCGAAGTAACGAAAATGGGTAACGCCGCGAAATTGTCAAAACCATTGCTAAAATCTGATCGTGCAGCAGGCTGTCTCGTGAAGCTACGCATTAGTAGTTAATTTCATTGTTACTCAACAATATATTTTATGATACTAAATTTTCGCCGAGCATTATTTCATCGCGTTTTACATAAACGTAACAGTATCTCATCGCAATCTGCGAAAATTAAGGGAATCTGATGGTAAATGTGATAAAGCCATTTTAAAAAAATGCATTCTGATGATGACGCCCCGGTGGCGCAGTGGTCCAAGCGCTGGTTTATGGCTTATAACTTTGAAGGCAACATTTTATTTTGTCAAATTTCGTTCTTATGAACGTAATTTAAACCTTTGTAGGAAATTCTGTCGTGTTTTTAACATCTGCTTGCCGCCCTGGTGGCGCAGTGGTCTAAGCGCTGGCTTATAACCATTCGTCCGTGAAGGGTCCGGGTTCGAATCTCGGTGAGGCATGAATGCTATGTTTGTCTTACGGCAATGGCTCTCTCCCTTTCCTAGAACCAGTGACCCTAAATTAGGGACAGGCGACTGCTTATAGCCCATTGATTTGCTCACGGTGGTTGTTAAATCCCCAATAAAAAAAATGCTGATGCTCTGCATCTTTTACGACAGTAGTAAAATATACGTAGCGAAATTTGGCATCCTGTCGAACTCCCAAGAGGTGTTAGTTACCTGCATTTGACGAGAGGTTCAAAATGATGTATAACACGATGGGGTGAAACCTATAGATATCTAAAGCAAAATTTGCCAATTGCCCTTACTAAAACTCTTGCGATTCAGCTTGTTTTCTGGCTTGAGGTCAGATCTTAGCTCGCGCATGCGCAGATGGACTTAAACCACATTTCATCGATGTCAGGGTCTTTTCTTACGTTCATCCAAACCCCAACAAAAACACAAGTGTTGGGAAACTGCTAGCCACCAGCTGGCAGTGATGGGTCACTGCTGGCTGAAATCTGTCGCTCACGGCCAGGTAGTGGTCCGTTGGTGGCAGCGCCATCAGTTGGCAGCCATTGATGGCCCTGCAGCGTCGCCGTGAATTGCGGGCCTCCAAGCAAGTGCCACTAGTGGCCCGTAGCTGGGAACCGATGCAACCCCAACACCAGGTGGAAACAACGGGACTGCGTATGCGCAGAAGCAACACATGTTGTGTCTCTCGTGGTACCAGTTCGTTGAATACGACGCTATCGCCATCGTGTTATTTTAGTGGATATTAAAAAAAAAAGCCATATGTAGAGAGGCGAATTAATTTCCTAATGAAATGCCACGTCGACAAAGATATCAGATTAAGCCATGAAATACACCCACTCCATTCTTATGAATAACAAGGAATAATTTCTGTGTAATCTTTCGTTTTAACATACACTAAATCGCTTGAAACAACAGCCCTGGAAAAACATAAAAAAAACGTTTGTTGGAAGAAAAAAAAGAATTATACGCGTACAAAATTTATCAATTATTTGAAAAAAAAAAGCAATGCTATGTGGATATAATGTGCTCATCCAAGGTTGAATACACAAGACTGGAGGAATTCGCTTCTAAAAATAACGAGAAGTAAATTAAAATATCTTTCCTCTATAAAACAAATGTAGCTTCTGACAGCGGAAAGGAAAGATACGACGTTAAAAATGTAACAGAATGTGACATGAACGGGTAAATATATTAATTCAACAATCGCCTTTCAGACGACAAGGACAGCACAAAACTTTGGAAAGCGCCTTTAAGCTGGGAACCGATTTCACTCTTTGAAAATGAGTGAAATTCCCTTAAGGTAAAAAAAACTATCCTTACGTTGAAAAAATAAATTTATGAATTATATGAAACTGACATTTATGAAAAATACCTCGCAATATTGTAAAACTAAAGAGAGAATCATTAGATTACACATTCCGCAGGAAAGAGACTCAGCTTCAAGCTAATGATTGGGCGTTACAAATCAGTCCAGTTGGTAGAGCATGGGCTTCCCACTCAGACAGTCCTTGGTTCATTTCCAGAGAGATCTTTCGGAAACTGCGGTTATCCTTAATTTTTTTTTATGGCTACTACTGGGAAATTGCCGGACAAAATTCGGCAAGCCATCAGTTACGTCACGTAATTGCCAGCTACCACTGCCGGGAAACCGGGGGACCACATTAGTTGTAGCTTTGGGAAACTGCGGTCATCCTTAATTTTTTCTTTTTTTATCGCTACTACTGGGAAATTGGCAGACAAAATTCGGAAAGCCATCAGTTAAGTCACGTAATTGCCGGCTGCCACTGCCGGGAAACCAGCGGACGACATTAGGCTAGCCATTATTTATGGTACGTGCTTGCAGGGCCGCTGAAAGGCCCCTTGTGGCAGCTACTACGTGTGATGATAACTGATGGCCCTGTTGTGGAATATGACAACTGATGGGAGTGCCAACTGTTGGCCAGCTGCTGGCCTGAACTGCTGGCTCTTCTGTTGGTGGCCCGGACATTTTATTGACGGTTCGGCAACGATAACATAGTGCTGGCCCAGCAAGACTGTTTTTGCTGGGATTTGAATAATGTATTAAATATAATAATAATACTAATAATAAATATTGTTTTTGAAAAACTAGGCAGTCGAAATATTTACTATGGCCGCAGCCGTAGTTTAGCACATTGTAAATATTTACTTTTGTGACTCACATATATTTGTTCATTGGTTTTACGACAATAACATTCATTTATCCATCTACCTAAGTACTGTTAAATATCGGGAATTAGTAAATCTTATTTTTTGTTGTTGTGATTTAATTCCAAAAAATATGTGTTTCGATGTGGTCGTGAGTAACGCGTATAAATGCAATGTGTTGTTCGTAAATAAGTGCATACTCCCGATTTACTTGTTTTACTTCACACGCAAAATTATCTTGGCATGCGAAACATGAATAGCATGGATTATCTACAAAGAGTACCAGGGTACTCTCTTGATTTTTTATTTATTGATGCATCGATCCCACGGACCGCACAACGCTACTTACGCACCGTAAAATGTTGCGTTCAAAGTTGTCTCATACGTGACGTCGTGCTGTCAAATGAAGCGTACGACGTCACTGATGGGCAAAACTTGGCTTTCTTCCAAATTTTAGCGGTTTTGGTTTTCGGGAAATCATCTGACTTTACTTTCAGATCACTCGTTACGTTACTCTGTGAACTTTAAGGTTGTTATTTGCTGTGCCATCATCATTCTCACTGCTGAGGAGCAAAATAGGAAGGAAAAAAGGATGAAATCTAATGGTGTTCTCCCTGCAACTTTCCAATATGCTTCGAGTGTGCAAACTCAGATTTCAAAAGCTGAACCCTGATATCAGTTAATCGCCTGCAGTGCCGCCCCGGTGGCGCAGTGGTCTATGTGATGGCTTCTGATCATTCGTCGGAAAGGGGTCCGGGTTCGAATCCCAGTGATACATGGATGTTGTGTTTGTCTTACTGTGCTGGTTCTCTCCTTCCCTGGAACCAGTGGCCCTAAATTAGGGATGGGCGACTGCTTATAGCCCATTGAGTTGCTCACGGTGGTCGTTAAACCTCCAATAAAAAAAACCAAAAAAAAAACCCCGCAGTTTTCTGGAAGTTCCAGATGAACGTCCTTATTATAATACATAGCTTTTATGAAGAATATTGCTCTCACCAACGAAATATATGCAGTCTCAAAAGTGTACGTATTTTATTATTTTTTAAAAGAATTTAAAACATCATGTGAAATTTAAAATTAAAACTTCTGTGCTCCAAGAAAATATCCTTGATTTTCAGTAACAAAATTTTTAAACTTTAAATTTCTGTCACATCCCCTAAATAATAGTTTATACTGTTCTTTCTGCAAATGGTCTTCATCTGTCGCGCGGTACATACAGCAGTCCCTCTGACCCCAGGACGCGTTTTAGGTACCAAATATACAACATGTGTGGCACCGAAAAATGGAAAAAAGATTAATGAACAAAGTGATCGACGAAAATTTAGTACTTTAAAATTCTTCTTTCTTCAATTAACAGAAAAGAAGACTGTTTTATTTTTACTGTGAAGGGAGAAAGGGTGAGAGCACTGAAACTAGACTGGGACGAAGATCTGATAAGAAAGGTAGTAAAACTAAACCATAATCATGTAGAAAAATAGAATCAATAAAACCTCTTTAACAAGAGAGTTTTTAATACCTCATACGCCTATGAGCCATTACATTATGACCACCTATGCTTAATAAGCTATACGGCCGCTTTTATCCCGCAAAACACCGGCCATTCGGCGAAGCATCGATTCGATGAGGTGGCGATAGGTATCCTGGGGTATCTGGTACCATAATGTCAACAGCAGGTCCTCCACTTCCCATACATTTCGGGGGGGTGATTTAGCGCGAACCCGTTTTTCCAAGTTGAACCACAAATGTTCCATTGGTTTCAAGTCAGGTGAATTTGGAGGCCAGGGCCATGTTCCTCGAACCCTTCCTTGGCGATTCTGGCAGTGTGGCATGGCGCATTGTCATGTTGGTAATGGCCATCACCAGAGAGGAACACAGTTGCCATGAATGGGTGAACTTGGTCTGCAACGCTGTTCGTATACCTTACAGCTGTTGGGGATTGTGCTGTTGGGATAATGGGGCCTAAAGTGTCTCAAGAAAACATCGCCGACAGCACAACACCGCCGCTACTGGCCTGTTTCCACCCAACAGAGCATCCAGGTTCCATAGTCTCCGTTGGTAATCGGCGTATCCGCGCTCAGTCGTCTACGTGATGCACCAGGAATCTTGATTTGTCAGACGAGGCCACTTTCTTCCAATCATTTACGGTCCAATCTCGATCTTGGGCCCATTTCATGCGTTGTTGGCGATGACTTGCAATGAGCATGGGGACCCGGTTGGGTCTTCGGCCACGCAGGCTCATGAGCAGAAGGCAGCGATGAACTGTGTGCTATGACTCACTGCCCTGTTCAACTCTGTTGTAGCTGCGGGTGATTTGTCGCACTCTGGCCCTACGGTCGCTGTGAACAATGTGCGACAGTCTCCGCTCCCCTGTCGCATCAATGAGATGCGGACGACACACAGCTGGACGACGGTTTGTCGTTTGGCCATCTGTGCACCACTTTTGATACGCACTCACTACAGAGGCACGTGAACAAGCCGCGCCATTTCTCAGATCGCCATTCCAAGGCGCCGTGCCATCATAATGTGTCCCACATCAAACTCCGATAAATCGGCAGTTTTCCCATTCTGACTCCGAACACTCAACTAACCAAAAGCCGGTCCTTGGGTTGTATATATACTGCTCTGTAAACTTCGCCAGCGCCACCGTTCAGTTCTCCAGGCTGGAGGTGGTCATAATGTAATATCCCATCGGTGTATATGAAATAAAACTGCAGCAGTTGCGAAAATTTTGTCATTACTACAACATCCAAGAAAAGAAGGATTTCTTTCTAGTAATTTTTTTAAGTTATCAATACAACAATTAGTGCACATTTTACACAAATGTGAACAAAAATTTCAAGGAAGAAATTAGATTATTAGCACAGTCAAATTTTCTTTTGTCAGAGTTCTTAAAATAAAATTGAATCTTCATGGATTAAAAAATAAACTTTAAAGCAAAATGCATAAATCAAAAACAACGATGTTGATGTTTAACTTGCTATGACATCTTTATTTTCCCATTCGATATCTTGATGAAAAACTAAACCCTAAACCTCGACGAAAGAATGGAAGTTTGCCGAATAAAAGAGGGCAAGTATGTGAAACTTCACGCTTGTGTTACATCATAATTTCCGGAATTCATTGAGCATGTCTCCCCTGATACTTCCTAAATGTCTCCTTTACTTTTCTCAAAGAATATACGAGCAACATTTCTAAGACATTACGTGCTTTATTTTTCTTTTGTGTTTGATTGCTTTCCAGATATCTCTTTTGAAGTTAACTTCCCAGTCTATACGCCAGCTAAAATGTATTCCTTAAAACTAACATTACTTAGAATCTAATTTGCGACGGTACAGTTGTAAATTTTACTGATTGTGATGAACTTTGAAGGCGACATTTTATTTTGTCAAGTTTCGTTCTAATGTACGTAGTTTAAACTTTTGTAGGAACTTCTGTCGTGTTTTTAACATCTGCTTGACGCCCCGGTGGCGCAGTGGTCTAAGCGCTGGCTTATAACCATTCATCCGTGAAGAGTTCGGGTTCGAATCCCAGTGTTGTTGTTTTTGTCTTACGGCACTGGCTCTCTCCCTTCCCTGGAACCAGTGACCCTAAATTATTTTTTATTTTTTTTTTTTGATAGGAGGTTTAACGACCACCGTGAGCAACTCAATGGGCTATAAGCAGTCGCCCGTCCCTAATTTAGGGTCACTGGTTCCAAGGAAGGGAGAGAACCAGTGCCGTAAGACAAACACAACATTCATGCCTCACCGGGATTCGAACTCGGACCCCTTCGGACGAATGATCAGAGGCCATCGCTTAGACCACTGCGCCTCCGGGGCGGCGACCCTAAATTAGGGACGGGCGACTGCTTACAGCCCATTGAATTGCTCACGGTGGTCGTTAAACCTCCAATCAAAAAAAAAAAATCTGCTTGATTACCTAACCGCCACCACAAGCGCAGCGAAATGTGACCTAACTGCCTACACAGTTGTTTCAATTTGTATGCAGTGTAACCAAGCTCTAACTTTTCAGGGTTTAATGTTTTCCCGCTTCCGAAATTTGGTTTCTTAAGTCACGGGTTTGGCTCCATGGAACTAATGTAAAACTACGTACGTAAAAAATAGTCATACAGGAACTAATATTTTCCCAATTTCATTAGGATGTGTGATGTATACCTCTAATTTGACCTTCCTTTTGAGTCATGCATATTTATGTAAATTTGGTTTCTTCTCGTTAAACGTTTTTCTGACTTAACGTCACATATTCCTTCTCGACGAATTTGACGTTGACAACAACCTGAAAACAGATCGAAGTACAACCTATGTGGTGAAACTCGAGAGATATGAGCTGGGTGTTGAAGGTTCGAGAAGCAATATTGATTTGACTATGCTTAAGCGGTGTGAACTACACTGCAAAAGAATTCTGAAATTCAAGAGCCACTTTCCGTGATTTCTTTCGTGAATTAATGAATCATGTTTCTGATACTTTTTCCGTGAAATGACGGGGGAAAACTCTGAATTTCACGGATTTTTTGTACCCCATAAAAATTCTGAATTTTCAGAAACCTTTCCGAAAATTCTTTCTTATATTGACGGTAAATTATCGTTTTCAAGTGGTGTTAAATATGGCAGAAGGCCAGAACACGGGCGGACATGTAAACGATTAACCGGACAGCACACATGGAAATCATGTGGGACAGTAACGCCCCCTGGAAGTCGTATAAAAGGGGTGAACAAGAAGCCGGTGTTAAGCAGTCGATGTGTGTTTGCTAGCCGTTCCTGGCCACAGACAGCTGCAGCATGCCCGTCGAAGTCAACGGCAGCTCTACCAGCAGGTTTTCAACTTCAATCACGGGAGAATTGCGGCATATCGGGATTGCGGGTTATGCCACGGCGGGGAGAATATGGCGTCAGTGAATAGCGGAGTAACAAACACACTGACGTGCGGGATTCCAACGGCCCCGTCACACCACCAAACGAGAGGACCGACATCTGGTGTGCAAGGCTCTGACGGATCGCAGAGACACACCGACCAGCGTAGCTCAACAGTTAGGGTGTGTGACAGAACACCCAGTCTCCGCACGGACGGTTCGGCGTCTTCTGCAACAGCGGAGCATTTTTGCACGGCGCCTATTGTTTCGGCTACCTTTGACTGTACGACGCCGGTGACTGCAATAGTGCCAAGAAGGTCGCGCATGGTGGAGCGAATGGCAAGGCATCGTGTTTTCCGACGGATCCCGCTTCAGTTTGGAGCACCATGATGGACGAATCCGTGTCTGACGGTACTACGGCGACCGGTTGAGTAAGTTCTGCATTATGCTGCGCCATACCGGCCCGGCACCTGGTGTCATGGTATGGGGTGCCATTGGATTCCACTCCCGCACGCACCACATTCGCATTACCGGTTCGTTAAAAGCCATCGTTACATCTCTGAGATGTTGGAGCCTGTTGTTGTATTATATCTTCAGGGACTGTCTGGTGCCATTTACCAACAGCATAATGCGCGACCGCATGTGGGACACAACGTCCAAAGCCTGGCATTGAAAGCTTTTATCTTTCGCGGGTTGCACTTTTAATGGCCAGTAATGTATTTTCATTTAAGCAGATATTTTTGTATTTTAAATAAATATTTTTCCAGTTTTAGCAATCATTTTGTACCTTTAACAAATATTTTTCTATTTTTACTAAATTGTTACAGTGGACCCCCCCCCATCCTAAAACCTGAAGAAAACTTTAAAATTTGTCCGCCATGTCGCGTATTGTATGAGGCAGCTAGGAATCACAGTTCGGCAGGCTCACATGTTCTTTTACAGTTCAGTTTTTTTTATTTATTTCTCATTTACGTTGTTTTTTCTTTCGGATGTTCTCTAAATTAATTAACAAAATTGCGGGATAATTGGGAAGTCGCTCCAATGCTCTTGAAGGCAAGAAACGCAATATTTTTGCCATTTTGAATTGTTTCTACCTGTGGGAAAATGTAGCACTCAATGGTTGCTCTGGAAATTGATAAGAGCAAAGCGATAGGCCCAGAAGAGGACTTCTGGATTTCTTGAGGAGGGGCCGATGTTACGACCCACCCCCGCCTTTAATTTAGTAATTAATGGGCGTGGTTGATGTGTGAAATTAATTAAGTATTAATTATGTTCGAGGCTTGATTGGAGTTTAAAAGTGTAAACAGCAGATAAAGTTTTATCTGGGGGTTTGGAAAGAAAAGAGGCGAAGAATTCTCTCTCTGGCTGGGTGGTCTCAGAATAGCTCTGTTAGGTCATAAATATCAGGGCGCAGCTGACGGGAAACTAAGCAACACGGAATGGTACCTTTCGAAGAGGGGTCCACTTGAGTAAATGAATGAAGATGGGGACAAAAGGTTTAGCGAATAATCGTAAATTCGTCGATTGTTTGGGGCATTTTCGAGAACAATTGCTCTCTGTGTGGTCCGTGCAGAAAAATAAGAGTTCGCACTTAGCGTGAAAATAAGGAAGAAAGTTTAGTTGTCCGTACGCTCTCCGATGTGAAAGGCTGGATGCCTTGGATCTGCAAAAAATGAATTGGGAAAAATGAAGCAGCGAACCTCCCCGCATTTGGTAAGAAATGGAGACAACTCGAGGCGGCTGATGGAGATGCCAGTTTGCCATAAAGACAGCAGAATGCCTGAATCCGCGGGATAAAGCAGAAATTTCTAGGCTGGAGCGTAATGGAAATCAGCGACTGTTTGGCCTAATGAAAGCCAAGTTACAGGGGAATTAAGAAGTCTGCGAGTGGACAGTGGTCATTCCAATGAGAAGCGAAGCCAAGCAAGTCGGGTTCGGATGCCAACCACTGCAGTGTGGAATCGTCACCCCCATTCATCCCCTACTGTGGAGGAAGTGAAGAGATGCGCTTGTCTTACGGGGCGAAGCGAGGCCCCATGTGTGCGTGTGTGTGGTCACGTAAGCAGCGGAGCCACTACGTGTAAGTGCTACGGGATAAAACATGGCGAAAGAAAAATATGAGCGTAAGAGCGGTGGCTTCAATACCTAACAAATATACAGGTGAAATGTTGAGTTGCCGATATACGCTTAAGGTAAAAGCACGTCTGATTTCGCTCGGCCGAGAAAATTAATCTCAGGGCTGGCGGTCGCAACTCGATAAAAAAATGGAAACGAAACCTGCGAGTGGCATATTTGAACTGCGTACTCAGGCAGGGTAGATAGATGGTTTGCGAACGGAAAGGAACTGACTGAATTGGGAATGAACGGTCAAAAAGGACGGAAGGTAGCGACGGACGGAATCAACTATAGCAGCAGCGGAATTGAATGTGTCCCACTCTCCCAGCAGTCGACGTTCACAATTATTTCTTCACGACAACAAAAATCATTTCCCAGGAACACAGA
Organism: Macrothele yani; assembly: GCA_039090855.1. Lineage (NCBI taxonomy): Eukaryota > Metazoa > Arthropoda > Arachnida > Araneae > Macrothelidae > Macrothele > Macrothele yani. The sequence goes on along the minus strand of CM077011.1, from coordinate 14,575,125 downwards.
AAATCAATCTTGGAAACCGCAACTGCAGATGTGAGAGGGCCTATTTTGCTTAACGGCCACCTTCAAATCGTCACGAGAATAGATCAGTGTGCACTCTAATCATTGCAACAAAGGGCGGCGTGATATTACCATTTTTTAATTGTGTGCTTCATTTACATCAAGCGTCAAAGTGAAGTGTTGAATCATCGGTGCTGCCACATGGTGCAAGTGTCTGTGTGTGTGTGTGTGTTTTTTTTGTCGTGTGATATTATGTGATGCACAACGGATTTGCACAACAAAGTCACGTAACTGTAAGTAGATGAATATTTCCTTTTTCTTTCTTCGCACATCTGCGAACTTGTGCCATCCCGACACCCAAAGCTGCAGGGACATAGATGCAGTAATGCTGAGTGACTGAACTTCAGAGGAAATACCTGCACATACAGATTTATTTCTTACAGGGCCCATTTCCTGATTATTTTTTTTACATGAATAAGGGAGAGGGTGTGGCCACAAATTCCGCTGGGCGGGACAGTTTCTTTTAACTTTGGTTCAGGGCCAAAGCGAGCGGGGAAGGGATCTGCATGTGCATGCTTATTAGATTTAGTTAATTAACTTTGGCAGTATTTCGCACCTATAATCCTATACCGCAAATTAACGTGCTTGTGTATTTTGTGTCGCGAGTATTTTTAATGTGATCGTTTGCATATAATTTTTTTTTCATTCTCTAAGCAATTGTATATGAATATCACCTGCAGCTCTATTTAGTGTGTAAACGAGTAGTATCTCTTGTTCAGATAGTCCGGTGGAGACTCAGTCGGCTGCGTTATCCGACAGTAAAGTGTGACACCGTATGCTGCCCACATATGAGGGGCAATTGTCTATGCGCCTAGAGAGCGCCGGATCTGTTTAAATCTCGCAGAACGTTATTAAATGTTGTGTTGTGTATTTGAGAATCATGTGTTATTTGCGAAAGTGAGTGTTGTACTGGCTGGTTGGGGATTGAATGTACCGGAGTAAGATCCGGACCACTACACTCAGTCACGAATTGGTGATTGCGGGTGAACCTCATCACAACTCTGATCCCAAAGTATCATTTTTTTAGATTATTTTATTTTTTATTTGTTGTTGTTATTTTGTTCACAAGGTGGATTCACCCAAGCCTTATGCTTCGGGTCATTCTTCAACTTTTCATTTTTTATGTTCTGGTGTGAATCTTTGAGTGCAGCAGTGCACCTGAGATTCTCACCTGGTGCCGTGGCCAACTAAATTGTACTTCAGGTCTCAAGCACCGTTACCGGCCGACTCGGCAGGAACACTGCTAGTGCCGTGTAACATTAATGGTGCCGTGACCAGGATCGATACCTATATTTTGCAGCTAGCGGAACAACACTCATGTTCGTAAAATAAGTGCGAATTGACTGCCATTACTATTTTTATTTAGTTTTGTTCGGTGCGAATTTTGTATAATTTAGCATTAAGTAAGCCTTAAGCTGTTTTCTAAGAACTGCCATAATTTTAGGGGGTAAGAAAAACAAAATGGCTAACACGAAAAAATCGTCATCTGCGAGTCACATGGATTCAGATGATTCTGGTGGTCACTCTGACGGAGAACATGTGAGCACTGAGGCTGCAATTGTTCCGGAAGAGAGTACACCTGTTACAAGTACAGCGGGTACATCACAGCTGAGACAAACAGCTTTAGCCGCACCTATGGTTTACGGGGAGCAGTCGAGTTTATAGTGGATCCCCAGGAAGACTGTGACACCACGATTATCTACGATGTTGAGAAGGAACTCGAAGACAGTGGAACGCAAGAATTTGGCATCGAGCGCAGATAAAAGCGGGTGTAGGAGCATCGAACGTGAGAGATTTGTGGAACTCGTGGATTCTCGAAGCTATGCCTCATATTTAAATTTTTTTACGCCTATCTCGACGGGTAGCAATGAACGTGTGATGAAATCCTTAAACTTTCCTTCCGCTCTCCGGGCACCTAAGTTCGGAATTAGGTGCCTTGCGACGGTGGGAAAGGGTTGAGTGTTTACAGTTAAAAAAATAGAATGATTGGATGAATAAACTTCATCCAGTCATCCCTTTTTTTTTTCTTTCATGGGGGGATGGAATGTTACAGTGGACACCCCCCCCCCATCCTAAAACCTGAAGAAAACTTTAAAATTTGTCCGCCATGTCGCGTATTGTATGAGGCAGCTAGGAATCACAGTTCGGCAGGCTCACATGTTCTTTTACAGTTCAGTTTTTTTTTATTTATTTCTCATTTACGTTGTTTTTTCTTTCGGATGTTCTCTAAATTAATTAACAAAATTGCGGGATAATTGGGAAGTCGCTCCAATGCTCTTGAAGGCAAGAAACGCAATATTTTTGCCATTTTGAATTGTTTCTACCTGTGGGAAAATGTAGCACTCAATGGTTGCTCTGGAAATTGATAAGAGCAAAGCGATAGGCCCAGAAGAGGACTTCTGGATTTCTTGAGGAGGGGCCGATGTTACGACCCACCCCCGCCATTAATTTAGTAATTAATGGGCGTGGTTGATGTGTGAAATTAATTAAGTATTAATTATGTTCGAGGCTTGATTGGAGTTTAAAAGTGTAAACAGCAGATAAAGTTTTATCTGGGGGTTTGGAAAGAAAAGAGGCGAAGAATTCTCTCTCTGGCTGGGTGGTCTCAGAATAGCTCTGTTAGGTCATAAATATCAGGGCGCAGCTGACGGGAAACTAAGCAACACGGAATGGTACCTTTCGAAGAGGGGTCCACTTGAGTAAATGAATGAAGATGGGGACAAAAGGTTTAGCGAATAATCGTAAATTCGTCGATTGTTTGGGGCATTTTCGAGAACAATTGCTCTCTGTGTGGTCCGTGCAGAAAAATAAGAGTTCGCACTTAGCGTGAAAATAAGGAAGAAAGTTTAGTTGTCCGTACGCTCTCCGATGTGAAAGGCTGGATGCCTTGGATCTGCAAAAAATGAATTGGGAAAAATGAAGCAGCGAACCTCCCCGCATTTGGTAAGAAATGGAGACAACTCGAGGCGGCTGATGGAGATGCCAGTTTGCCATAAAGACAGCAGAATGCCTGAATCCGCGGGATAAAGCAGAAATTTCTAGGCTGGAGCGTAATGGAAATCAGCGACTGTTTGGCCTAATGAAAGCCAAGTTACAGGGGAATTAAGAAGTCTGCGAGTGGACAGTGGTCATTCCAATGAGAAGCGAAGCCAAGCAAGTCGGGTTCGGATGCCAACCATTGCAGTGTGGAATCGTCACCCCCATTCATCCCCTACTGTGGAGGAAGTGAAGAGATGCGCTTGTCTTACGGGGCGAAGCGAGGCCCCATGTGTGCGTGTGTGTGGTCACGTAAGCAGCGGAGCCACTACGTGTAAGTGCGACGGGATAAAACATGGCGAAAGAAAAATATGAGCGTAAGAGCGGTGGCTTCGATACCTAACAAATATACAGGTGAAATGTTGAGTTGCCGATATACGCTTAAGGTAAAAGCACGTCTGATTTCGCTCGGCCGAGAAAATTAATCTCAGGGCTGGCGGTCGCAACTCGATAAAAAAATGGAAACGAAACCTGCGAGTGGCATATTTGAACTGCGTACTCAGGCAGGGTAGATAGATGGTTTGCGAACGGAAAGGAACTGACTGAATTGGGAATGAACGGTCAAAAAGGACGGAAGGTAGCGACGGACGGAATCAACTATAGCAGCAGCGGAATTGAATGTGTCCCACTCTCCCAGCAGTCGACGTTCACAATTATTTCTTCACGACAACAAAAATCATTTCCCAGGAACACAGAAAATCAATCTTGGAAACCGCAACTGCAGATGTGAGAGGGCCTATTTTGCTTAACGGCCACCTTCAAATCGTCACGAGAATAGATCAGTGTGCACTCTAATCATTGCAACAAAGGGCGGCGTGATATTATCATTTTTTAATTGTGTGCTTCATTTACATCAAGCGTCAAAGTGAAGTGTTGAATCATCGGTGCTGCCACATGGTGCAAGTGTCTGTGTGTGTGTGTGTTTTTTTTTTTGTCGTGTGATATTATGTGATGCACAACGGATTTGCACAGCAAAGTCACGTAACTGTAAGTAGATGAATATTTCCTTTTTCTTTCTTCGCACATCTGCGAACTTGTGCCATCCCGACACCCAAAGCTGCAGGGACATAGATGCAGTAATGCTGAGTGACTGAACTTCAGAGGAAATACCTGCACATACAGATTTATTTCTTACAGGGCCCATTTCCTGATTATTTTTTTTACATGAATAAGGGAGAGGGTGTGGCCACAAATTCCGCTGGGCGGGACAGTTTCTTTTAACTTTGGTTCAGGGCCAAAGCGAGCGGGGAAGGGATCTGCATGTGCATGCTTATTAGATTTAGTTAATTAACTTTGGCAGTATTTCGCACCTATAATCCTATACCGCAAATTAACGTGCTTGTGTATTTTGTGTCGCGAGTATTTTTAATGTGATCGTTTGCATATAATTTTTTTTTTCATTCTCTAAGCAATTGTATATGAATATCACCTGCAGCTCTATTTAGTGTGTAAACGAGTAGTATCTCTTGTTCAGATAGTCCGGTGGAGACTCAGTCGGCTGCGTTATCCGACAGTAAAGTGTGACACCGTATGCTGCCCACATATGAGGGGCAATTGTCTATGCGCCTAGAGAGCGCCGGATCTGTTTAAATCTCGCAGAACGTTATTAAATGTTGTGTTGTGTATTTGAGAATCATGTGTTATTTGCGAAAGTGAGTGTTGTACTGGCTGGTTGGGGATTGAATGTACCGGAGTAAGATCCGGACCACTACACTCAGTCACGAATTGGTGATTGCGGGTGAACCTCATCACAACTCTGATCCCAAAGTATCATTTTTTTTTAGATTATTTTATTTTTTATTTGTTGTTGTTATTTTGTTCACAAGGTGGATTCACCCAAGCCTTATGCTTCGGGTCATTCTTCAACTTTTCATTTTTTATGTTCTGGTGTGAATCTTTGAGTGCAGCAGTGCACCTGAGATTCTCACCTGGTGCCGTGGCCAACTAAATTGTACTTCAGGTCTCAAGCACCGTTACCGGCCGACTCGGCAGGAACACTGCTAGTGCCGTGTAACATTAATGGTGCCGTGACCAGGATCGATACCTATATTTTGCAGCTAGCGGAACAACACTCATGTTCGTAAAATAAGTGCGAATTGACTGCCATTACTATTTTTATTTAGTTTTGTTCGGTGCGAATTTTGTATAATTTAGCATTAAGTAAGCCTTAAGCTGTTTTCTAAGAACTGCCATAATTTTAGGGGGTAAGAAAAACAAAATGGCTAACACGAAAAAATCGTCATCTGCGAGTCACATGGATTCAGATGATTCTGGTGGTCACTCTGACGGAGAACATGTGAGCACTGAGGCTGCAATTGTTCCGGAAGAGAGTACACCTGTTACAAGTACAGCGGGTACATCACAGCTGAGACAAACAGCTTTAGCCGCACCTATGGTTTACGGGGAGCAGTCGAGTTTATAGTGGATCCCCAGGAAGACTGTGACACCACGATTATCTACGATGTTGAGAAGGAACTCGAAGACAGTGGAACGCAAGAATTTGGCATCGAGCGCAGATAAAAGCGGGTGTAGGAGCATCGAACGTGAGAGATTTGTGGAACTCGTGGATTCTCGAAGCTATGCCTCATATTTAAATTTTTTTACGCCTATCTCGACGGGTAGCAATGAACGTGTGATGAAATCCTTAAACTTTCCTTCCGCTCTCCGGGCACCTAAGTTCGGAATTAGGTGCCTTGCGACGGTGGGAAAGGGTTGAGTGTTTACAGTTAAAAAAAAATAGAATGATTGGATGAATAAACTTCATCCAGTCATCCCTTTTTTTTTTCTTTCATGGGGGGATGGAATGTTACAGTGGACACCCCCCCCCCCATCCTAAAACCTGAAGAAAACTTTAAAATTTGTCCGCCATGTCGCGTATTGTATGAGGCAGCTAGGAATCACAGTTCGGCAGGCTCACATGTTCTTTTACAGTTCAGTTTTTTTTTATTTATTTCTCATTTACGTTGTTTTTTCTTTCGGATGTTCTCTAAATTAATTAACAAAATTGCGGGATAATTGGGAAGTCGCTCCAATGCTCTTGAAGGCAAGAAACGCAATATTTTTGCCATTTTGAATTGTTTCTACCTGTGGGAAAATGTAGCACTCAATGGTTGCTCTGGAAATTGATAAGAGCAAAGCGATAGGCCCAGAAGAGGACTTCTGGATTTCTTGAGGAGGGGCCGATGTTACGACCCACCCCCGCCATTAATTTAGTAATTAATGGGCGTGGTTGATGTGTGAAATTAATTAAGTATTAATTATGTTCGAGGCTTGATTGGAGTTTAAAAGTGTAAACAGCAGATAAAGTTTTATCTGGGGGTTTGGAAAGAAAAGAGGCGAAGAATTCTCTCTCTGGCTGGGTGGTCTCAGAATAGCTCTGTTAGGTCATAAATATCAGGGCGCAGCTGACGGGAAACTAAGCAACACGGAATGGTACCTTTCGAAGAGGGGTCCACTTGAGTAAATGAATGAAGATGGGGACAAAAGGTTTAGCGAATAATCGTAAATTCGTCGATTGTTTGGGGCATTTTCGAGAACAATTGCTCTCTGTGTGGTCCGTGCAGAAAAATAAGAGTTCGCACTTAGCGTGAAAATAAGGAAGAAAGTTTAGTTGTCCGTACGCTCTCCGATGTGAAAGGCTGGATGCCTTGGATCTGCAAAAAATGAATTGGGAAAAATGAAGCAGCGAACCTCCCCGCATTTGGTAAGAAATGGAGACAACTCGAGGCGGCTGATGGAGATGCCAGTTTGCCATAAAGACAGCAGAATGCCTGAATCCGCGGGATAAAGCAGAAATTTCTAGGCTGGAGCGTAATGGAAATCAGCGACTGTTTGGCCTAATGAAAGCCAAGTTACAGGGGAATTAAGAAGTCTGCGAGTGGACAGTGGTCATTCCAATGAGAAGCGAAGCCAAGCAAGTCGGGTTCGGATGCCAACCACTGCAGTGTGGAATCGTCACCCCCATTCATCCCCTACTGTGGAGGAAGTGAAGAGATGCGCTTGTCTTACGGGGCGAAGCGAGGCCCCATGTGTGCGTGTGTGTGGTCACGTAAGCAGCGGAGCCACTACGTGTAAGTGCGACGGGATAAAACATGGCGAAAGAAAAATATGAGCGTAAGAGCGGTGGCTTCGATACCTAACAAATATACAGGTGAAATGTTGAGTTGCCGATATACGCTTAAGGTAAAAGCACGTCTGATTTCGCTCGGCCGAGAAAATTAATCTCAGGGCTGGCGGTCGCAACTCGATAAAAAAATGGAAACGAAACCTGCGAGTGGCATATTTGAACTGCGTACTCAGGCAGGGTAGATAGATGGTTTGCGAACGGAAAGGAACTGACTGAATTGGGAATGAACGGTCAAAAAGGACGGAAGGTAGCGACGGACGGAATCAACTATAGCAGCAGCGGAATTGAATGTGTCCCACTCTCCCAGCAGTCGACGTTCACAATTATTTCTTCACGACAACAAAAATCATTTCCCAGGAACACAGAAAATCAATCTTGGAAACCGCAACTGCAGATGTGAGAGGGCCTATTTTGCTTAACGGCCACCTTCAAATCGTCACGAGAATAGATCAGTGTGCACTCTAATCATTGCAACAAAGGGCGGCGTGATATTACCATTTTTTAATTGTGTGCTTCATTTACATCAAGCGTCAAAGTGAAGTGTTGAATCATCGGTGCTGCCACATGGTGCAAGTGTCTGTGTGTGTGTGTGTTTTTTTTGTCGTGTGATATTATGTGATGCACAACGGATTTGCACAGCAAAGTCACGTAACTGTAAGTAGATGAATATTTCCTTTTTCTTTCTTCGCACATCTGCGAACTTGTGCCATCCCGACACCCAAAGCTGCAGGGACATAGATGCAGTAATGCTGAGTGACTGAACTTCAGAGGAAATACCTGCACATACAGATTTATTTCTTACAGGGCCCATTTCCTGATTATTTTTTTTACATGAATAAGGGAGAGGGTGTGGCCACAAATTCCGCTGGGCGGGACAGTTTCTTTTAACTTTGGTTCAGGGCCAAAGCGAGCGGGGAAGGGATCTGCATGTGCATGCTTATTAGATTTAGTTAATTAACTTTGGCAGTATTTCGCACCTATAATCCTATACCGCAAATTAACGTGCTTGTGTATTTTGTGTCGCGAGTATTTTTAATGTGATCGTTTGCATATAATTTTTTTTTCATTCTCTAAGCAATTGTATATGAATATCACCTGCAGCTCTATTTAGTGTGTAAACGAGTAGTATCTCTTGTTCAGATAGTCCGGTGGAGACTCAGTCGGCTGCGTTATCCGACAGTAAAGTGTGACACCGTATGCTGCCCACATATGAGGGGCAATTGTCTATGCGCCTAGAGAGCGCCGGATCTGTTTAAATCTCGCAGAACGTTATTAAATGTTGTGTTGTGTATTTGAGAATCATGTGTTATTTGCGAAAGTGAGTGTTGTACTGGCTGGTTGGGGATTGAATGTACCGGAGTAAGATCCGGACCACTACACTCAGTCACGAATTGGTGATTGCGGGTGAACCTCATCACAACTCTGATCCCAAAGTATCATTTTTTTTAGATTATTTTATTTTTTATTTGTTGTTGTTATTTTGTTCACAAGGTGGATTCCCCCAAGCCTTATGCTTCGGGTCATTCTTCAACTTTTTCATTTTTTATGTTCTGGTGTGAATCTTTGAGTGCAGCAGTGCACCTGAGATTCTCACCTGGTGCCGTGGCCAACTAAATTGTACTTCAGGTCTCAAGCACCGTTACCGGCCGACTCGGCAGGAACACTGCTAGTGCCGTGTAACATTAATGGTGCCGTGACCAGGATCGATACCTATATTTTGCAGCTAGCGGAACAACACTCATGTTCGTAAAATAAGTGCGAATTGACTGCCATTACTATTTTTATTTAGTTTTGTTCGGTGCGAATTTTGTATAATTTAGCATTAAGTAAGCCTTAAGCTGTTTTCTAAGAACTGCCATAATTTTAGGGGGTAAGAAAAACAAAATGGCTAACACGAAAAAATCGTCATCTGCGAGTCACATGGATTCAGATGATTCTGGTGGTCACTCTGACGGAGAACATGTGAGCACTGAGGCTGCAATTGTTCCGGAAGAGAGTACACCTGTTACAAGTACAGCGGGTACATCACAGCTGAGACAAACAGCTTTAGCCGCACCTATGGTTTACGGGGAGCAGTCGAGTTTATAGTGGATCCCCAGGAAGACTGTGACACCACGATTATCTACGATGTTGAGAAGGAACTCGAAGACAGTGGAACGCAAGAATTTGGCATCGAGCGCAGATAAAAGCGGGTGTAGGAGCATCGAACGTGAGAGATTTGTGGAACTCGTGGATTCTCGAAGCTATGCCTCATATTTAAATTTTTTTTACGCCTATCTCGACGGGTAGCAATGAACGTGTGATGAAATCCTTAAACTTTCCTTCCGCTCTCCGGGCACCTAAGTTCGGAATTAGGTGCCTTGCGACGGTGGGAAAGGGTTGAGTGTTTACAGTTAAAAAAAAAATAGAATGATTGGATGAATAAACTTCATCCAGTCATCCCTTTTTTTTTTCTTTCATGGGGGGATGGAATGTTACAGTGGACACCCCCCCCATCCTAAAACCTGAAGAAAACTTTAAAATTTGTCCGCCATGTCGCGTATTGTATGAGGCAGCTAGGAATCACAGTTCGGCAGGCTCACATGTTCTTTTACAGTTCAGTTTTTTTTATTTATTTCTCATTTACGTTGTTTTTTCTTTCGGATGTTCTCTAAATTAATTAACAAAATTGCGGGATAATTGGGAAGTCGCTCCAATGCTCTTGAAGGCAAGAAACGCAATATTTTTGCCATTTTGAATTGTTTCTACCTGTGGGAAAATGTAGCACTCAATGGTTGCTCTGGAAATTGATAAGAGCAAAGCGATAGGCCCAGAAGAGGACTTCTGGATTTCTTGAGGAGGGGCCGATGTTACGACCCACCCCGCCATTAATTTAGTAATTAATGGGCGTGGTTGATGTGTGAAATTAATTAAGTATTAATTATGTTCGAGGCTTGATTGGAGTTTAAAAGTGTAAACAGCAGATAAAGTTTTATCTGGGGGTTTGGAAAGAAAAGAGGCGAAGAATTCTCTCTCTGGCTGGGTGGTCTCAGAATAGCTCTGTTAGGTCATAAATATCAGGGCGCAGCTGACGGGAAACTAAGCAACACGGAATGGTACCTTTCGAAGAGGGGTCCACTTGAGTAAATGAATGAAGATGGGGACAAAAGGTTTAGCGAATAATCGTAAATTCGTCGATTGTTTGGGGCATTTTCGAGAACAATTGCTCTCTGTGTGGTCCGTGCAGAAAAATAAGAGTTCGCACTTAGCGTGAAAATAAGGAAGAAAGTTTAGTTGTCCGTACGCTCTCCGATGTGAAAGGCTGGATGCCTTGGATCTGCAAAAAATGAATTGGGAAAAATGAAGCAGCGAACCTCCCCGCATTTGGTAAGAAATGGAGACAACTCGAGGCGGCTGATGGAGATGCCAGTTTGCCATAAAGACAGCAGAATGCCTGAATCCGCGGGATAAAGCAGAAATTTCTAGGCTGGAGCGTAATGGAAATCAGCGACTGTTTGGCCTAATGAAAGCCAAGTTACAGGGGAATTAAGAAGTCTGCGAGTGGACAGTGGTCATTCCAATGAGAAGCGAAGCCAAGCAAGTCGGGTTCGGATGCCAACCACTGCAGTGTGGAATCGTCACCCCCATTCATCCCCTACTGTGGAGGAAGTGAAGAGATGCGCTTGTCTTACGGGGCGAAGCGAGGCCCCATGTGTGCGTGTGTGTGGTCACGTAAGCAGCGGAGCCACTACGTGTAAGTGCGACGGGATAAAACATGGCGAAAGAAAAATATGAGCGTAAGAGCGGTGGCTTCGATACCTAACAAATATACAGGTGAAATGTTGAGTTGCCGATATACGCTTAAGGTAAAAGCACGTCTGATTTCGCTCGGCCGAGAAAATTAATCTCAGGGCTGGCGGTCGCAACTCGATAAAAAAATGGAAACGAAACCTGCGAGTGGCATATTTGAACTGCGTACTCAGGCAGGGTAGATAGATGGTTTGCGAACGGAAAGGAACTGACTGAATTGGGAATGAACGGTCAAAAAGGACGGAAGGTAGCGACGGACGGAATCAACTATAGCAGCAGCGGAATTGAATGTGTCCCACTCTCCCAGCAGTCGACGTTCACAATTATTTCTTCACGACAACAAAAATCATTTCCCAAGAACACAGAAAATCAATCTTGGAAACCGCAACTGCAGATGTGAGAGGGCCTATTTTGCTTAACGGCCACCTTCAAATCGTCACGAGAATAGATCAGTGTGCACTCTAATCATTGCAACAAAGGGCGGCGTGATATTACCATTTTTTAATTGTGTGCTTCATTTACATCAAGTGTCAAAGTGAAGTGTTGAATCATCGGTGCTGCCACATGGTGCAAGTGTCTGTGTGTGTGTGTTTTTTTTTTTTGTCGTGTGATATTATGTGATGCACAACGGATTTGCACAGCAAAGTCACGTAACTGTAAGTAGATGAATATTTCCTTTTTCTTTCTTCGCACATCTGCGAACTTGTGCCATCCCGACACCCAAAGCTGCAGGGACATAGATGCAGTAATGCTGAGTGACTGAACTTCAGAGGAAATACCTGCACATACAGATTTATTTCTTACAGGGCCCATTTCCTGATTATTTTTTTTACATGAATAAGGGAGAGGGTGTGGCCACAAATTCCGCTGGGCGGGACAGTTTCTTTTAACTTTGGTTCAGGGCCAAAGCGAGCGGGGAAGGGATCTGCATGTGCATGCTTATTAGATTTAGTTAATTAACTTTGGCAGTATTTCGCACCTATAATCCTATACCGCAAATTAACGTGCTTGTGTATTTTGTGTCGCGAGTATTTTTAATGTGATCGTTTGCATATAATTTTTTTTTCATTCTCTAAGCAATTGTATATGAATATCACCTGCAGCTCTATTTAGTGTGTAAACGAGTAGTATCTCTTGTTCAGATAGTCCGGTGGAGACTCAGTCGGCTGCGTTATCCGACAGTAAAGTGTGACACCGTATGCTGCCCACATATGAGGGGCAATTGTCTATGCGCCTAGAGAGCGCCGGATCTGTTTAAATCTCGCAGAACGTTATTAAATGTTGTGTTGTGTATTTGAGAATCATGTGTTATTTGCGAAAGTGAGTGTTGTACTGGCTGGTTGGGGATTGAATGTACCGGAGTAAGATCCGGACCACTACACTCAGTCACGAATTGGTGATTGCGGGTGAACCTCATCACAACTCTGATCCCAAAGTATCATTTTTTTTAGATTATTTTATTTTTTATTTGTTGTTGTTATTTTGTTCACAAGGTGGATTCACCCAAGCCTTATGCTTCGGGTCATTCTTCAACTTTTCATTTTTTATGTTCTGGTGTGAATCTTTGAGTGCAGCAGTGCACCTGAGATTCTCACCTGGTGCCGTGGCCAACTAAATTGTACTTCAGGTCTCAAGCACCGTTACCGGCCGACTCGGCAGGAACACTGCTAGTGCCGTGTAACAAAATATATTTCAGTTTTAACAAACATTTTTAGAAAATATTTTTTAGTTTTAACATTTTCACTATTTTTCGAAAATAATTTTTAGTTTTAACATTTTTCTATTTTTAGAAAACATTCTTAGTTTTAACAAACATTTTTAGAAAACATTTTTTAGTTTTAACATTTTCACTATTTTTAGAAAATATTTTTTAGTTTTAACATTTTTCTATTTTTTGAAAATATTCTTAGTTTTAACAAACATTTTCTATTTAGAAAATACTTTATTATTAACGGATAAATCATAAATATTTTTCTGTTTTTTATCACCTAAAAATCCGTTCTCTAGTAATAACATAAGCACGTTCGGTTTTTTTTTGTTTTTTTTTTTGGAACACGTGCGAAAACTGTTTTTAGATTGTGACTCATAAATACAAAGATATCATCAGGTTCACAAACGGGCAGACGGACAAACTGATTGTATAACAACTTTTTATTTTTTAAAATGTCCTAAATAGAGTCCTTGTAGCAGTATACCTGAAATGCTAAAGTTATCTTCTGTTGATGCTTTGAAGATAATTCTAGTTCTTTCAATATTTTTATCGATACCCACGAACTTTTTCATTAATCTAAATAAAAAAGTTTGTAACATGATTTTGTAGAAACACATATTCGAAGCACACATTCTTCGTGTCAGTTTTCACCCTATTTTCTCTTATTAATATCACCTCTAAAACGCGTCAGCTGTCTTCTTAAGCTGTATATTTCAACGCGTAAGGTCCCAATGGAAAAGTAATTGAATATGTAATCTACGTTTGTCTTGCTAAGGCGGACGTGTCTGTAATTAGATCAATCGGTAACAAAGGTGTTCGGAGTAGCTCATTGATCATTAATAATTGAGCATGACGTAAACGGCGATATGGATTTGTCGTAGTATTCAGCTTTGAAAGCGTTTATCACCTAGGTATCAAAGCATTGCCATCGTAATTGGAATAACAACAAGGTGCCTGTCTCAAAAGAACTGCTTCTCTTGTTTCAAACTGCACAAGTCCTCTTTACACAGCAGCCCTTCAACAAAATAAAAGGTTTAATTCTCATTACGATGTCATGTAACAAAATCCACTATACGATTGAATTATTTTGTTGACGTTGTATCTCAATTACTCGTAAATTGTTTTAGATCGAGAATAATTTATCCGGCAGCGTTAATCAATTTCATGGCCGTTAATTTGGTGTCTTGCTAAATAGCAGATATAAATCCTTTGTAATGATGAAATACCCTTAGGGAAAAGCAATCGTCTTTCATTTTCTTATCCTTTTTTTTTTTTTTTTCATTTCTCTGAAAGGGAATAATTTATCGCTGTGACATTGAAATAATTATCGTAACTGATCCCTGTTACATTTTTCGCAGTTCAGTTCTTGCATGAAGCATAGAATCTTGCTTAACGTAAATTAGAACTTCAGAATAATGTCCTCCTGAGAACGACGACATATAGACAATGGGTTAACGAGGTATGATCAATAATAAACTTCCGGAGTTCTGTGGCTGAGGATTTGGATATGCAAATCTATATTACTGTCTTGACTGAAGGACTTTGTTTAGCACAAAAGTTTGAATAAAAAGACAACATGCTGGAGAGCAAATTGAAGTGGAAATGACGACCTACCTGGAAACATGACCTCACTCGGAGACACGAACGATGTGAGGCGCCGTACCGGAAACAACATTTCCATCATTCTGACGCAGTCAGCCGTATATTTACCTTCACGAGTACTTCCAGACACGTCGCGTTGTTGATGTTGCGTTGTCACTGCGTCTTGCTTGTACCATCATCGTACTGCGTCTGTGGACGAATTTTAAACACCATTCTGATACACTCCGAACACTCATTGTTTGAGGACCGAGACTCTTACAGTTGCCGATGGATCTTAGTTGCAGACGTTTTACCGTACAAAGAAAAACCTAATACCCGCGCTTATCTCTAAGTGATACTGTTTCCAGGCGAATTAGCAGCTCCGATGGCGCAGTGTTCTAAGCGGTGTCTTCTGACCATTCGTCAGAGATGGTTCGGGCTCGAATCCCGGTGTGGCATGGATGTTGTGTTTGTCTTACGGCACTGGCTCTATCCCCTCTCCTCGAACCAGTGGCACTTATTTATTTATTTTTTTCTATTGGGAGTTTAACGACCATCGTGAGCAACTCAATGGACCATAAGATGTCGCCCGTCCCTAATTTAGAGCCATTTACTCGAGGGAAGGGAGAGAGCGAGTGCCGTAAGACAAACCCAACATCGATGCCTCACTGGAATCGAACTCGGACCCATCTCGGACGAATGACCAGAAGTCATCGGTGGCGCAGTGGACGAATGATCAGACCAGTGCGCCACCGGAACGGCGGCCCTAAATGAGAGACACTGCTTATAGCCCATCGAGTTGCTCACGGTGGTCGTTAAACCCCCAAACAAGTAGGCGAATTATCATTTTCGCTTTAATCTGTTCTCCACCACAACTCTCTCTCTCTCTCTCTCTCTCTCTCTCTCTCTCTCTCTCTCTCTCTCTCTCTCTCTCTCTCTCTCTCTCACACACACACACACACACAATATCAGGTTATCACAATGCAGAACTAAAAGAAACTTAGTGAAAGTTTGCAAATGATGACACCTGTAGATAGGGTTACCATTAGGCCAACTAGGCCGCCTTCTAAGACGCAGTGCGGACTTTTGAGGGACACAGCTATATACAGATTATTTCTTTAACCCACGTAGAAAACGCAACTGGCAGCTTTTAATTTTTATATTAAGATAAATACCCCAACGGTGCTGTGGAATATAGTTAATCACAAAGTCTTATAAAAATTGTATAACCTGTTTTTTATTTATTCTTTTTATAAGCTTCTTATTTTTAAAACTTACTAATCAATTGAAGTTGGAAATTTGGAGGGGTGCAAAATTCTACAGTGTGCAGAATCCTACAGTCAGTGCCAGGCTATTTAGCGCCTTGCCTAAGGCGCTAAATAGTCTGGCACTAACTATAGAATGTGTGGAAAAGCCAATTAAACCATAGAGTTCATTTTAGCCAGCTGCTCTATCCGTGCGTCAAACAATACTTGAACAGACACGACTAGGTACCTAAGACTCCATCAAGAGCTTGGTGTTAAATACGGCCTAATCCAAGGCAGTATCACAACTACCAACCAAGGCCTATTCTTGAAAATCAAAATTACATTATTTACTGGAACAAACCTTTCATTACTGGCAAAGCCATTGACCACAATTGACCTGACTTTGTAGTTGTACACAAAAGACTGAAAATGACACTACTAAGAGATGTAGCGGTTCCGAAGAGAAAACATCCAAAGAACAGTGTTAGAGAAAATCTCGAAATACGAAAACCAACAAATGGAAATCCAAAGGATCTGGATACAGAGCACAAAACCGATCGAATCAGTTGTCATTTCGGCAATCTCAGTGGCAACTAATAACTTTCTACAAAAATCTCTGGGAATTTCGATTGTGCCCTAGAGACTGCTTCGCTCAGTCCAAACGTTTGTCATTCAACAGACCTTCTGTATCAAAATTTCCTGAATTTCCAGGCCTGAGATGAATTATGTCCACCTTTTGCTCACCAGATATGGCAGTAAAAGTAGACAAGAATAACAAATAATAATAGAGTAAAACAAGTTCAAAGTAGTTGAGTCCTAAGAAAAACCATCGAAACTGAGGGCAACAGAAAGATACAGAGTCATTGCACCAATTTGGTGTTAAAAGGACTTTCAGTTTCCTTAGTCACAGTTTCTTTTCCTGTGGTGTAAGGTGTTGTAACATATCTGGTTGAGCTCCACAGGTTACATCAGCACGACATTTAACTTCATGTAAAAGAGCTGTAGAAACTGCTCCATTCTTACAACTCTTGATTTCTGCAATCCTGGTGTCAAATGACCGTTTTGTCATTTCTACATAAAGTTTAAGAGGCGAGCCCAGTCTTTAAATCCTCCTCAGGTGGCGTCCACGTAGCAGCTGGCTACGACACTTCGATCGTTTTGCACATCTGACGTAGCCCATTCATTACCTCATGCGATTTGCATGCATCTACATCAAATCCTTCTCGGTGTTGCGATTTCCATATGCAGTAACGCATATCTTCGGCTGTGCTGCTTATATCAACAAAAGCGGTTTTTCGGTTATCTAAGTTCAAGTGAAGTTTCTGGATTCATTTTGTGTATCAAATTTCTTTTCAACAGTAATGTTCTTTCAGTATTCTTTTGGCGTTGTTACTGAGTGAATATTGAGAAAATCCCATTGCTTGATTTGTTCGCAATACTACTTTGAGGCGGTTTTCACTGCAGAGCACATTTCATCTGTTTCTTTAACACTTCCCCATTTTTATCAAATTCAGGAACACAATTTGTGAGACAAAGAACTGATTTTATATATTCAAATTTCATATGTTTGAGACACAATAAGATTAAGTAATTATAAAATTGAGTGTTTTACGTGGGGTTTGTCGGGTTCAACATTCCTTAAATGCTATTCTCTTACTTCAGCAGTTCGACCATGTTCGTAATAAAGTGGCCCTTTAATGTACATTAATAAATGGCAATTTAATGTACATTAGCCGCCCCAATGGAAGAGTGGTCTAAGCGTTGGCTTATCATTCGTCCAAGAGGGTCCGGGTTCGAATCTCGGTGAAATATGTATGTTGTGATTGTCTCTTACAGCAGTGTCTCTCTCTCTCTCTCTCTCTCTCTCTCTCTCTCTCTCTCTCTCTCTCTCTCTCTCTTCCTTGGAACCAGTGGCCCTAAATTAGGGACGAGCGACTGCTTATAGCCCATCGAGTAGCGTACCGTGGTCGTTAAACCTCCAAAAAAAATGCACATTATAATCTAGTTCATACTTACGGATCAGAGACATGGACTTGAACTAAAAAGACATACAAAGGTAACGTGCAACTCAAGGAAGTGGGGAAACGTGCATCCTTTGTGTAACCAAAGAAGATAGGAACAAGTTAGTAAAATCATGCAATGCATTGATTATGATATGCTTTCCAACAAACCAGAAATCATTACTCAAATTATGAGGATAATGGCTGTAAAATAAATCTCGCTCGTATGAACTAACCTTTGACCCCATTTCGATGATATTCAACAGAACCAGTAAAATACACTTCTGGAACAACATGATAAAATTTTGCTTCAATCGAAGCATTTTTACGCAAGATATAACGCATAAGGGCGATGGAATGGATCCCGATCCTATGTCCTGACCTTTAACCCAATTTTTTCCATTTCCAATAGAGTTTGTCTGCTGGTGGTCCCCTACCACATTATAAAATTTCATTGAAATCTAACCATATTTACGCAAGTTATGACGCATAATGCCAATGGAATGCATCCCGCTCCTATTTCATGACCTTTGACCCCATTTTTCCCATTTTTAATAGAGTTCGTTTCCAGGTGGTCCCTACCACATACTAAAAATTCATTGACATCGAACAGTATTTACGCAGGTTATGACGCATAAGGGCAATGGAATGCATCCCGCTCCTATGTCGTGACTTTTGACTCCATTTCGTCCATTTCAAATAGGGTTCGTCCCCAGGTGGTCCCCTACCACGTACTAACATCATTTCATCGAAATCGAACCATTTTTACACGAGTTATCGTGCGGACAGACGGACAAAGCTGGAGCATATACGCTTCTTCAACCTACGGTTGGAAAGCGTAAAAAACAGGTACTCATGAATCAGGAAAATGACGAGGTTGACGACATGACCAAAGTAAAGACCCTCAAGTGGCAATAGGGTAACAAATTGGTAGAAAAACTGACCGGACAACTGAAATACTACAGTAGACTGTATCTTTGCTACTAGGAAAATATCCAGAAAAATACCAGCTGGTAGATGGGGATTAGAAAGCATGCCGGAGTGACATAAAAGAGAATTCCACAAAACAGAGTTGAGGAAGAGGCTTGAAAAGATCTTCATACAGCAACAGATTGATAATGGTTGATGATGATATAAATTACTGCTTAAAAGTGTTTAATCAATACATCCTTCCAGTTTTTACTTGCGGAGCAGAAATATGGACTTAAATAAATAAAAAAAAGGCGTGCAGAGTCTACGAATAACTCAAAGAAGCATGGAGAGATCCGTGGTTGGTGTAACCAAGAAAGATACGAAAATGAACTTCATCGACCATGAAAATGATAAGCATGGATGCAGGACAGGATGGAACTTTTGCTGGTTCCGGGGTGAAATTTCTTTGGGGGGCCGGGAAAAAAATTTCGTTGCGGGCCCTACGACGCATATTTCAATAAAGTCGTTACGTAAAAAAATTTCGTCCCTAAAGCACACACAAAGAAAAAATGATTATCTGGAATTGCCGTTTGCTTAAGAAAAAGATTATGATATGGGTTGAAAGTTCAGAGAGCCACCCCGGTGGCGCAGTGGTCTAATCGGTGGCGTCTGATCATTCGTCCGAGATGGGTCGGGGTTCGAATCCCGGTGAGGCATGGATGTTGTATTTGTCTTACGGCACTGGCTCTCTCCCTTCCCTGGAGTAAATGAAACTAAATTAGGGACGGGCGACTGCTTATCGTCTATTACGTTCCTCACGGTGGTCGCTAAACCCTCAATAAAGAAAAACAAGTTAGTAAAATCATGCAATGCATTGATTATGATACGCTTTCCAACATACCAGAAATCATTACTCCAGTTACATAACTGGAATGGCTGTGGAATAAATCTCGCTCCTATGACCTGACCTTTGACCCCATTTTGATGATATTCAACAGAACAAGTAAGGTATACTTCCGGAACAACATGATAAAGTTTTGTTTCAATCGAAGCATTTTTACGTAAGTTATAACGCATAAGGGCGATGGAATGGATCCCGATCCTATGTCCTGACCTTTAACCCCATTTCGATGATATTCAACAAAACCGGTAAAGTATACTTCCGGAACAACATGATAAAGTTTTGTCTCAATCGAAGAGTTATAACGCATAAGGGCGATGGAATGGATCCCCATCCTATGTCCTGACCTTTGACTGCATTTCGCCCATTTTACATAGGGTTTGTTCCCAGGTGGTCTCTTACCACATATTAAAATTTCATCGAAGTCGAAATATTTTTACGTAAGTTATGACGCATAAGTGCAATGGAATGCATCCCGCTCCTATTTCCTGACCGTTGACCCCATTTCTTTCGTTTTCAATAGGGTTCGTCCCCAGTGGTCCCCTACCACACATTAAAATTTCATAAAAATGGTTCGATTTCATCGAAATCGAATCATTTTTATGCGAATTATCGTGCGGACAGACAGACAAAGCTGGAGCATATACGCTTTTTCAACCTACGGTTTGAAAGCGTAAGAAAGATGAGATATCCGAAGTCTTTAATCAGTGAAAAAATAACCAAAATTTCTTGTCTAAGAGGCATAACTGTGACGCGACGACAGTCTGTTGGGAACGAGATCGCAGTCGTCTGAGAAGGCTTGCAAGGAGAAACAGGACTTCCTGTGTGCAGCAATTGACCGAAGCATTCAATGAAGGCTATTCTCGACCCATATCTTAGGGAATTATGAGCAGGTAATTGAGGGCATCTGTATTAACAGTCGCATGGCTGTATAAAAACTACTGATTTCACGTTAATCCTCCAATAAAAACAAAACAAAAAAAACACCAGTTCAGAGAGCGAGAAATAGAGAGAAAAAATTTGCTGAAATTTATTATTTCCTTTCCGGAGAGATGGGGGCTGAGGTTGTATTGTGACTATTATAAAAACTTCGTTACAAAATGAAAAATATAACTTTAACTGATCTGCTTAACGAATAATAAGCATCCCTCTAAAATACATTCGTTTAATAGTCCCCCCCCCTGATATATGATTAATTACCGATTTTTGAAGCAGGGTGGAGTGACTGATATATTAATGTCTTCTTTAACTTTTTCACGCACTCATGAATGAAAATTGCTTTTTTTTTTTTCTAATAGTGTTTATAAAGTCACTGAACAATTAGCCTCCAATATATACAGCACAAAAACAACTTTGATATTGTTGTTTTTATTATTTTAAATTATTGTACCTGGTTTATACAAGAGTTGTTGACTATATAAAAGTAGGGAGCCACAAAATGATGAAATTTAATGTGCTATTTCCTGAACGTTGAAAAGTGTAAGATGGTTATGATAATCATTTGAAATGTGCAAATTTCAGTGTCTGAACGCCGAACGATGGGAACCTATCTGAATGTCGACGGGTGTTGAAAACTAAAGAAAAAATAAGAAAAAATATCTTTTTAAAAACCTAGCGAACTAAAATAAATATTAGTAATAATAAATATAAAGAATTTTACCGAAAATGGTTTTATTTATACTTCCTAAACCATGGGGCCCCGTGCCGGAGGCGCCCGCTCTAGCTGCCTTTATGGTCCAACCGGCCCTAAGTGGATGTCATGATGACTAAAATAAAGACCCTCAAGTAGAAATGGGCTGCCAGAATGACCAATGCTGGACAACTGAAATTCCAGACTGTATTCCAAGGGACAGGAAGAGATCAAGAAGAAATCCACGTAGCAGATGGGTGGACGAAATTAGAAAGCATGCCGGAGTGACATGAAGATAACTGCTCAAGACAAAGAGTTATGGAGGAGACTTGGGGAAACATTCACCCAACAGTAGATTCATTATCGTGATGATGATGTTTCAAAGATTGGTGGCTAGTTTGCCGACATTTTCCTTACCCGTGCTGTAACATATACCATATGCACAGTCGAGTCACATTATTGCGACCGCCTCCTACTTTTGACGTCAACAGCGCGTAGCCAATGAAAGAAGGCACGTGTCGTGAGCTAGCTTGGAGAATATATAAGGTGTGCTGTAGCCATTCTGAAAACATATCACTCGTTGCTGTCATGGGAAAAAGGAGCGATTTATCAGATTTGCAAAAAGAGATGATTATCGGCTTTCGGGCCAAGGATAGCAGTATTTCTGAAACAGCGCAGTTTGAGAACTGTTCGCGTGCTGCTGTGGTTAACATATACCGTGATTGGAGAAATGGCACCATTGCGAATAAGCGACGTGCAAATTGCGGAGTACCACGTGCCATTGATGTGAGAGGTGAACGTTGGCATCGAAGGTGCGTGAGGGTTGATTGACACGCTACAGTGAAGCAACTCACTGGCCAAATGAACCAGGGAGCTACCGGAAGTGTGTCTAAAACGACAGTTCAGCAAACCCTTCTGCGTATGGGGCTCCGTTGCAGACGGATGGTCACTCCACCTATGTTAACGAAGGTGAATCGGCAGAAAAGGCTTACATTTGCACGGAAGTATCGGAATTGGACCTCCGTTGATTGGCAAAGAATTGCCTTCTCCGATCAGTCAAGTTTTCTGCTTCGTTGAACGGATAGACGTTAGCGTGTAAGGTGAGAAACTTCGGAGAACAAACACTCTTCAACCACTGCTGGAAGAATCCAAGCTGGTGGGGGCAGCGTTATGGTCTGAGGAATGTTTTCGTGGCATTCTCTGGGTCCACTCTGTGGAAGGCACTATGGACCGAATTCGTTATGAATCCATGCTTGCAGACCACGTACACCCATACATGCTGATTGTCTTCTCTGGGGCGGATGGGATCTTCCAGAACGACAATGCGACGTGTTACGCAGCTAGAAATGTCCGAGAGTGGTTGGCAGAGCACGATGAAGACTTCAAAGTACTTTTCTGGCCCCGTAATTTCCCTGACTTAAACCCAATTAAGCATATGCGGGACCACATCGATCGTAATGTTCGCTTTGTGGATCCTCCACCACGCACCCTCCAGCAGCTGTCAGATGCACTGCGATCAGCCCGGCTCCACATACCTGTGAACACCTTCCAGCACCTTATTAAATCACTCCCAGCCCGTCTAGCTGCTGTCCGCGCTGCACACAGTGGTTACTCTGGATATTAGCTGGTGGTCACAATAATGTGATTCGACCAGGTATATAAGTTGCGTGATCCTGCCTCAGTAAATTTTGTAGAAAAAAAAAAAAAGGAAGTGTGTTTATAGGTTAGTGCCTTAAGGCTACAGTAAAAGAGGATTGCCTAAATGACATGTTTTTACACAGCGTTTTAGGTCTTCCATTTTCGGCAGTGTTGGTCGAAACAAAGCAGCATCGAAAGCGAAAGTACCACCTGTGTTTTTGAGAGCCAACCGATATATATATATAAGCCAGTAAGTATTTCCTGAGAAGGCGATACACTTTCTCTTTGCCGTTCCACCTCGTTTGCAATTCTGGCCGAAATCGATAACGGCACTTAATGAACGAGAGACACGCAAAGAACTCTCGTTTTCGCCATGCTTCAATACATCCATCCGTTGCCTTTTACCCGATTCGAATTCCCAAATGCCGCTAGCTCTCTCATGTGAACGCAAAGGATCGGAACAGAAATTTCGGAATTTCTTCGATTTTTACTCTGTAGAAACACTGAAAATCGGAATGCGTATTTCTTCGTGCAGAAAAATGTTTCTGAATGCAAGAGACCTCAAATCTTGACGGCTCACAATTGTGATAATAAAAAAAGAGGGAAATGAGTTATTCTACATGTGAACGGTATTTCTTCAAAACGTGGAAGTGTAAAGGAAATGGAATTAGATCCGGTGGCCCAGTGGTAAGAAACGCTGGGTTTTCGCTAATCATTCGATTTGGTCCCACCGCTTTGAGAGAGAGAGAGAGACCTTACAGGTGACCTGCATGGGTTGGCCCAATCGGGATAAACACGAGCTCGATCCGATGTCGAGCAGATCTCGTGTAACTCTGGCTAAGCAACAGAACTTGATACTTCGGGCCGGGACAGCATTTAATCATTTCATATAAAAACTTGGGACTTAAGTTTGTTTTCCATAACTACACTGCTGGCCACCCAAAATGCAACACCAAGAAGGACACGAGATAGCAAAGCCAGATGTACTGGACACATAACAACAGATACAAAGATGAAACAATTGAGCTTACAGGCTCATGCGGCTTACGGAACACGCAGACATCAATAGTTCGTGTAGCCCATATGGCTGGCAATAACGGTCGCTACACGCCACGGCATCGAACGAACGAGGCTTTGGATATGGGCTTGGGGTATGTCGGTCCAGGCTGCTTCCACACGTTGCCGCAGTTCATCAAGCGTAGCCGCGGGTGGTGCTTGCCGGGCCACTCGGTTGCCGATCAGCGACCAGACGTGTTCGATGGGCGACATATCGGGAGAACAGGCGGTCCACAGCAGCAGTGACACCTGGTGGGCCGTGAAGAATTGCTGCACGATGTGTGCCACGTGCGGGCGCGCATTGTCCTCTTGAAACGTGGCCTCTGGCAAGTCCTGCAGGTAAGGGAGGACTACAGGCTCCAAAACTCCGGAGATGGAGCGGTGGCTGTTGAATGTACCGCGATGCGTATCAGAAGGGTGCGGATGTCATATCCGATTGCGCCCCAAACCATAACGCCAGGCGACGGACCGGTATGGCGATGCATAATGCAGCCGTCATACAGTCTCTCGCCGCGGTGCTGCTGCACGCAGATCCGACCATCCTGGTGTTGCAGGCAGAAGCGGGATTCGTCGGAGAAGATAATGTCGTGCCCTTCCGTAGTCCAGGTGCGGCGTTCAACGGCCCACTGTCGCCGCACTCGTCGGTGATGTGGCGTCAATGGTAATCGGAGCAACGGGTGCCGTGCGACAAGTCCCCGCTCCTGTAGACGACGTCAAACGGTACGTGCTGACACAGGTTGTTGCGTAAAACACCCTAATTCCTGCGCTAACGTTCGTGATGTGGCGGTGCGAGCCGTCAATGCCCGCTGCACAACATGCCGGTCCGCTCGTTTGGTGGTGTGCCGCGGCTGCGGCAATCGCTCACGTCGGTCGGTTCGTCCCTCCTGCTTCCACCAAATCAATACTCGCTTCACTGTAGCTGGATGTCGTCCCACACGGGCCCCGATGTCTCGGTACGATAAACCGCTGTCGCGATAAGCCACAATTCGTTCTCTGTCGAACTCCGAAACGTGCTGGAATGACTGCCGTATTCTGCGACGAGGCATCAGGAAGCTTCTCACGCACAGGCACGCGGGGTGTAACACACTTCCGCTACTTACATCCCGCGTTCTGTGCACCCTTCTTATAGTGCTTCCTGGTGTCGTGCCGGGAGCACAGGATTTGCATATGTCCTGCAATGCTAATATTTTGCATGTCCTCTCGCGGGAGACGCATGCTTCAAATTTCAGGCCAAAAGGATGCTTCCTTCTTGGTGTTGCATTTTGGTTGGCCAACCGTGTATTTTTCTCTGTTGAAGTTCCTTTCTAAGAATTTGGAAATAAATCTCAAAGCTTGGCCCTGATCAGCCCTGATTACTGATGCACGTCTTGTGACCAGGGCAGGATTAAGACCTTAGTGGGCAAGCCAAACCTGTTTTATGCAAATATACCTGTTGCTCTGTATATTATGCAAATATATCAAATATACCTATATCATCTTAGTTTTAATGAAAATATGTATCTTATATCCAGGATCGATAGACCTAGTGGACAACTGCCGGCTTAAGACCTTAGCGGGTTCCTAAACTAAGACATCTGAGTGTGGCCCCAAAGAATTTATGACGGGGAATTATCGGGTTGTTGCGGGTGAAACGTCCGACAAAGGACCAGCACACGTGGACGGCGAGAACGGAAAAGTAGAACAACTTACTTATGCCAAATAATCCCTCTTGGCATCGACACATAGGTGCCTTCTGTCCGGAAAGGCCATGATCCCGGAACGCAAAATGTCTTGTGGTTGGGACCCAAAGAAGTCATCCACTGCACCGTTATCATTGTTGGCTGTCGTGAACTGTTTCCCGGACAGGAAGTGATCCAGGCGACGAAACAGATGATAGTCTGTCGGAGACAAGTCCGGGAAATAGACAGGATAAGGTAGTGCTTCATAGCCCAAGGCACTTAGTGTCAGCATCGTTCGTTGTGCGACATGAGGGCAAGCGTTGTCCTGGAGTAGAAGAACACCATGTGTGTTGACCAAAGCCGGTTGTTTCTGCTGCAATTTCCGGTGCATCTGGTGTAATTCAGCACAATAACGTTCTGCAGTGTAATGGTTTGGCCTCTTGCCAAAAAACTCCGAGGAATTGTCCCGGCTGTGGATCACCAGACAAGGAGCATCATCTTGGTGTGTAGGGGTGGCTTAGGATGACGTTCAGCAGACTGTGTCTTGCTTAACCATTGTGCAGATAGTTTACAATTATCATAAAGGACCCACTTCTTGTCGCAGGTGACGATTCGATGCAGTAGAGGTTCCTGTTTATTCCTGGCAAGCAGAGACGTGCAGACTTCCAAACGCCTACTCTTGTTGGCAGTTGTCAACTCACTCGGCAGCCACATGCCCAGTTTTTCAGTTTTTGACCTTACCCAGCGCAGCCAGACGCCGAACAACTGTCGCGTGGTGGACACCTACCTCTGCCGCTATCTCATGACACGTTTTTCGGGGTCCGCTTCAACCCCATGTAACAGAACATCGTCAGAAACAGCAAAAGGTGGGTGACCACGTGCTTCGTTTTGCAGGTCCGTATCTCCGCTTCGAAACTTCACAAACCATCGCCGAATGGTTCGTTCGTTGGCTGTATTCTCCCCAAACGCTTTGTTAACGTTTCGAGAGGCAATTCCTGCAGAACGGCCCACTTTAAATTCATACAGGAAGATGACTCTTAAATCTGGCGTCTGCACGTTTCCTTTGCAAGCCACGTTACGTCTAAACATACCACGCCTGAATCTTATTCTTCACACACGTGCTAGCTATTTATAGTCACTCTGTGACGTGATACCCGCAACACCTGTGAGGGGTTCCATTCTGCTGTGGTGGGGGCCTGTCTCCACTGCTCGTTCGTGCCGGACATTTCATTCGCACCAACCCAGTATTATGAAATCCGTTAAAACACGAAACTGTAACTACTAAATTATCTGAAAAGTTTTCATAATAAGTCGCTGTATTTTTCATTGTTCTCACATGAACACGAATTAAAGTCTTATAATTTCTAGATTTTGCTTTGGATTCCCTAATGATTTGGAATCGTATACTTTTCTTAGTACATTTGTCTTGTTATGCAGTGTGAAGCCACATGGGACTTCCACCATTAACGGTTCCAAATGCAAGTTGGGAGGTGTGGGTGGATGGCAATGAAAAAGCTTAAAATGTCTCGCCGACTCCGCTGTACACAGCGACATGAAACCCTTGGTGAGTCACTGTCTTGAAATCTGTTCGTATCTGTTTCTGACCGAGTGAAAATCATATGTAAAACTACACTGAAGAGCAATTGAATTAGAGATACCTGTCTAGTAACGTGTAGCACCACCTTTTGCCCTGATGACGCCGGCGATTCATCTCGGCATGGACTCGACAAGACACCGGAAGCGTTGGGAAGCCATACGGATCCACGACCCGTGAACTAGCTCCCACAGTTCACGAAGATTTGATGGAGGGGTCAGAGCTTCGAACATCTCACTCGATGGCATCCCAGATGTGCTCGATGGGATTGAGGTCAGGCGACTTTTCTGGCCAAGGAAGCGAGGTCACGTCGGTGGAGTGTTCATCCAACCATTCGGATACAATTCGGGAGCTGCAATGTCTTTTTGCAGAATGAGGTCCCCAGTGGGATGTTGAAGACGCACAAACGGGAGAAAATGGTCGTCCAGGATATCCCGGTAACGTTGACCTGTGAGGAACGATGTCACACGTACCAGGGGTTCTACTTCAATCCACGTAAACAGTCCCCAGACGAGAATGCGACCCCCACCAGCTTGAAGAGAACCCTGCTGGCAAGAAGGATCCATCGCTTCATGTGGTTTGCGCCGTACTCGTATCCTTCCATCCGCATGTACCAACGTGAATCTCGACTCATCAGTCCAGACATTTTTCCACATGCCCAGGGTCCAGTGGCGATGTTCCCGCGCCCATGCTAATCTTTGTACCCTGTGATGTGCGGTCAGCCTCGTGGGACGATGGCTTCTGTACCCCATAGCGAGGAGATGGTTCTGGATGGTGTGGCCGCTTACACGTTTTGTGCACCAGCGTTTAATTGCCGAGTGATTTCTTGCACTGTGGCCCATCTATCCGCTGTTACAATGTGAGCTAGCCGACGATGACCCCGCTCGTCCACACGCTGTTGTCCACGGCAGTTGGCCCTTGCAGGGGGATGGTTTTACCGGATTCGATGTACTCACGGTGCACCCGTGACACAGTGGCTCGTGAAAATCCCAGTGCCTGCACGACTGTCGAGATGGAGGGATCCATTCATCGGGCTCCGACAATTTGCCCACGATCAAATGCACTTAGTTTTACCCATGCGTCCGACTCTTACTGATTGCCGTCGCATCACTCCTTATATTGTCAGATTGCTGCATACGTCATGTCGTTTCCGTTTACGGGGCATCCCACAGCGTCACATTTGCATAACGTCAGCTGCCTCTAATTCAATTGCTCTTCAGTGTATTTGATTAATCAATCAATCTATCTATCTATCTAAATCCGGCCAAGCAGTTGTCAAAATGACAAATCTAAAGTGATACATTCCGTCGGTGTAGCTAAGTAGGTTAGAGCAACTCACTCCAGAGAAAGGAAGCACGTGTTCGATCCCCGTTACCGACAAATTCCTGTTTTCACACTACACACCTAAGTGGATCTACCGGTCGCTGGGTTCTTCGAAAAACGTGTGATGTTCGTTCCACGCATCGTCTGGAATTAATGAAATGTTTCTTTTTCGCCTAAAATAAATATAATAAGAGAGAGATGATGTGACGTACTACAGAGGTGAAGCACGTGTCAAGTCGACAAATCTGAAGCGACACATTTTGTCGGTGTAACTTTGTCGGTTAGCGCTACTACCTCCTGAGCGAGGAGATGCGGATCCGATTATCGTCACCGACAAATTCTTGTTTTCATAGTCTTCGATATTAGTTAAGGACTATTGAGAGCAATTAACCATCTTTCGAACAGTTGAGAATGTTATCACCTGAGGAGGCAACTGGAGTAAAGACCTGCACTAAAAACGACAAGCTTATTTAAAAAAAAAAAAAAGGTGTACCAATAGGAATCAATGCAGCAAACACTCGTCAAGAAAGTAAACATGATTTTAGTGACTGGGAGGATATCAGTACAAAAAAAGGAAAGATTCGTTGAATTGCCTCATTACATGGTTTTACGAAGGTCACACTGATTTGTTAGCATGGCGAAAGTTTAATTCAAGCCAATGTGCACAACTATCTGGGGTCTCTGAGCATGTTATCTCAATTCCTACCTTAAGTGCAAGCAGCGAAAGAAATTTTGGTACTGCCAGGAGGATGTTCCAGTATTTCAAGAAAGAGGAAATAATTTGAAGCCTGAGATTGTACACAACATTTGGTTTCTACTTGATTATTTACCAAGATGAATTTTATGCTCAGATTAATTCACATGTTTCTACACGATAATTTCTAATATCATAGTGTCTTCATATTATTCAAGACTAGAATTACATACGGAATTCACATTAGAAACGAAGGTATGTAAGATATACTTTTTCTTGTTGTGCAGGGCGCTCTCGTTATATGTGGTCAGTGATATCATAAAATGACCACTGATGGCGAAACCATTTATAGTAAGGATCAAATCAAATTTCCATGAGAGTTAATGTAACTAAGATTTAACTGGGACCGTGACACAGGAGATGACACCCATAACAATGAATTTGTTGTATTTTAAACTGAACGTCATTTAGTGTAACCAATTGCTTACGCGTAAAAATGTTTATTTTAACATCCAATCCATAGCTAGTACGCTTTCCTTTTAGCGCAGAAGCTGCCCTACCAACTTCCTTAAGATCGCTAGGTAAATGATAATTTAAATGCAAAATAAATAAAGCGCTGTAGATCAAAGAGAAACCTCATAGTACTTGTCAATTTTCATCAGAAAGAGAGAGAGAGAGAGAGAGAGAGAGAGAGAAAGAGAGAGAGAGAGAGAGAGAGAGAGAGAGAGAGAGAGAGAGAGAGAGAGAGAGAGAGAGAGAGAGAGAGAGAGAAATTTCGTCATTAGAGTGAGTAGTATCCTATGTTTTACCTCCTCTCACCAGAGTTGGAAATGGGTCAAAAAGTTTGGATCCAGACCCGCCCATCACATAATTGGACCCGATCCGGGTCTGACTCGAACAAATCTGCTTTGAGGTATAAACTCGAATATATCATCATCATTGTAAATCATTATCAATCCACTGTTGGATGAAGGTCTCCCCACATTTCTTCCACAACGGACTGTCTTGGTCCAGTTTCCTCCATCCACCCATCTCCCACGTGGTCTTCTTCTGGGTCTTTTCATGTACCTTGGAATCCAATCTAAAATTTCGATTGTTCATGGGTGGTCCGTTCTCCTGGCAATATGTCCAGCCCATTGCCATTTCAAGGATTTTACTCTGATCGTGATGTCTTCTAGTTTTGTTATTTTCCTTATCCACGAGTTCCGCTTTTTATCTTTCTTGGTTACACCAAGCATGCATCTTTGCGGGCTTCTTTCCAGTTGTCTGCAATCTTTGTATGTGCTTTTTAATTAAGGTCCACGTCTCTGCTGCGTACGTAAGCACTGGAAGAAAGCACTGATTAAAAACTTTTCTTTTAAGATGTAATGGTATATTGCTGTTAAAAATTGTGCTGTTTCTTCCAAAAACTCTCAAACCAAGCTTTATACGCCAATTAATTTCTTCATCAATGTGACCCTCGCTTGATATCAGCTGTCCAAGGTAAATGTAGGAATTGGTTATCTCCAGCTTTTCCCCATCAATTGATAAATCTTCATTCCTTGGAAAGGCATTGTACTTCAGTTTTGTCTTCTGAAAGTTCATCCGTTTCTTTACCCTTCTCAGTAAGTTCCTGGATCATATTTTGCACCTCTGAAGTTTTATTTCAAAGACCTCTGAAGGGTTCTTTGGGGTCAGTACCACCTTGACCCGACCCTTTTTGACCCGCAAGAAATTTTCGACCCAATGGCCCCGTCCCCCGCGACTCGTTTTTTAGAGTAAAAGAGAGAGAAAGAGAGAGAGAAAGAGCGAGAGAGAGAGTGAAAGAGAGAGTGAGAGAGTGAAAGAGAGAGAGAGAGAGAGAGAGAGAGAGAGAGAGAGAGAAAGAGAGAGAGTGAAAGAGAGAGAGAGAGAGAGAAAGAGAGAGAGAGAGAGTGAAAGAGAGAGTGAGAGAGTGAAAGAGAGAGAGAGAGTGAAAGAGAGAGTGAGAGAGTGAAAGAGAGAGAGAGAGAGTGAAAGAGAGAGAGAGAGAGTGTGAAGAGAGTGAAAGAGAGAGAGAGAGAGAGTGAAGAGAGAGAGAGAGAGTGTGTGTGAAGAGAGAGAGAGAGAGAGAGTGAAAGAGAGAGTGAGAGAGTGAGAGAGAGAGAGTGAAAGAGAGAGATTGAAGAGAGAGTGAAAGAGAGAGTGAGAGAGTGAGAGAGAGAGAGAGTGAAAGAGAGAGATTGAAGAGAGAGTGAAAGAGAGAGAGAAATTTCGTCACTAGAATGACTAGTATCCTGTGTTTTACCTCCTCTCACCAGAGTTGGAAACGGGTCAAAAGTTTGGATCCGGACCCGCCCGTCACATAATTGGACCCGACCCGGGTCTGACCCGAACAAATCTGCTTTGAGGTATAAACTGGAATCTAGCATCATCATTGTCAATCATTGTCAATCCAATGACAATGATTGACTTTGTCTGTTTCTCACGTGATACTCAGGGTATCATATTAAGGTAAAAATCAAAAATAACATGCTATGCTCAGCAAAATAATAATAATAATAACTCGCGATACTAAATATCAAGAGAGTAAAATCTCTTAAAATTCCACCATCTGAAAATCAATTGTTTGATAGCCTTGAGGATGATCAAACTTTATAAGCATCTAGCAATAGAGCAAAATAGAATGTTAAATCGCAGCACACTTAGAAAGGAATTTACAACAAAAAAATGTCACATCTTTCGCACGCTGGATGGCAAATTAAATTTTGGGGAATGACAAATTCTGAGAATCTGACTTTCCCTCCATAGCATCGTGATGACAGTAGTACAACTGTTCTGTTCTGTTTCATATGCAGTTTCATCGCATCGTGAAGGCCAGTTTTCCTCTAGAAATCAGAGTGTTCTTTCCTTAGACGTTGCTACAACAAAGTTGTTCCATTTAAATACGATACGGTAGTGTTACGCTGATATCTTCTAATACCTTCATATCAATTTACATTACGAACCTGTGACATTAATTATGTAAGCAGAGAATTTGAACTTCAATTAAGCAGCATGGAGGAACTTCTTTATCAGTGAAATGTATCTTTCACAGACCCCTATTCCACTCTGAAGCAACGATGCTTTCACCCTCAAACCCCCGAACGGAATCCTCCCCAGTTTTAAAGTCGGGAAGACGGCAGCACACGGCGTTCCGGACAGCATACGTAAATCAAACTGTCATTTTACAACACCTTAATGGCCACCTTGGCAGGAAATCTCGGTATGAGAAAACACTTTCCTGCGCAGATACGACTCTCATCCCACGCGCCACCATTCAACTGAAAGACACCTAGCACTGGCTTTCACTTTAAAAAGTACTCACCCCGATAAAGGAGAAGAAAAGTTGTTCAGTTTATTTCGATGGATATGCTTTCGTCGAAAAATAAAAAGCATGTCACAAAAGGAAAAATTAGTAACTCGTAAAGTAACGCACATACCTGTATTTTACACATCACCAACTTAATACATTTCCATGTGAACGCTTTTAGTTGTGCTAACGTCATCTAAACGATATCTCACTTCATTCGAAATGCGTTCAAGAATATCTGGAGTGATCGTGGTAATGGCACTGCTGATTCTGATTCGAAGTTTCACAGGATCCTTCACTGTAGTGGAGTTCACGATGTCTTTCACATATCCCCAAAATAAAAAATTTAGTGAGGTCAAATCAGGAGAACGAGGCGGACAAGAAATTGGGACATCTTCGCCAATCCATCTGCCCAAAAGCTCCTTATCAAGAAGCTCTCTCACATGAAGAGATCAATGTGTTGTTGCCCCATCTTATTGGAACAGATTGTATTTCTTGAAGCTATGGCAAAACATATTGTTCCAACATCTCAAGATAAATAATCCTACTCGCTGTCTTTTCGGTGAAAACGAAAGGCCTGTGATTTATCCGGTCACGCACGACACCACACCAGATATTGATTTTTGTATAGCTTCTCTCATGCCCGCCTATAGCATTTGCACTTTGTGAGCAAACAATTTTAGTCTTTTACGTAGCACTTTTTGGCCTGTTGAATGGTATTTGAAGTTCTCCGTTTTGTCTGGATTGCGTTGAAATGTTTGCCTAATGGATTACGCCTTCGCTCCAGAGACACTTGGTCTTCCTGAGGAGCACTTCTTCGCAATACTATCCTTCGTCACAAAGTTATCATACCAGTTTTTCTTACGACACGCCTTGATTGTGGATTACGCGCTGCATATGCCTGAATAAAATTCCGCTGTACTTGGGCTGTTGATTTGATCCCGATGAACCATTTCATACCAGTGGCGTATTTTGGGTCCGAGACCTGTGCTATCTCACCCGTTCCGCCCCCCGCCCTTAGTAGTTGTTAAAAAATAGAAGTAAGTTTTTTTCTAAATTTTTGGTACATGCTATTGCTAACATACCAAAAAACTATGAGGATTAGGGTTTTAATACTTATTTGTACATGAACTCCATTCTTCTTCTGAATACTTTATTTGTACGTGAACTCCATTTGCAACGTATACTCTATATTCACTTTCCTTTTGATTTAACTATCTCTGGTTATTTTATTTTTCTATGTAAATTATCTTCTTACTGAACGAAATATTATTTCACCCGCTTAATGAGATCTGGCAATGAGTGTAAGTCATGACGTGGTGGTAGCCAGTATAAATAGGCGCGTTCAACGAGACTTGAGGAGAGATTTTGTTGTTATAAGGAGAGATTTTGTTGTTATAAGGAGAGATTTTGTTGTTATAAGGAGAGCTTTTGTTGTTATAGGGAGATCGTTTGTTGTTATACTATAGGAGAGAGTTTCGTTCTATGTGATTAGTGATTCTTCATTATTGTGAAACAAGTTGTGTGTGTGTGCTTTGGATGATCAAGCGTACCGAATAAAAAAGCTTGTAGTAAGTACGTCTTTCTCAATTCATAGTTTTTGTCAGACCTCTGTCTGGCTGTTAGGTTTATATCATTAGTTTATTACCATTAACAACCAGCGTTAAGACTTTATTCATGTTCTTAATTAACTAGTAACAACAACCATTTGAATTCACTATTTGAAGCTTAGTACAAGTATATCATTCAGTAGCATGAAGCATTATACTTAAGCTCAGTAGGAAAGCTTCATTATTATCATTAGCTAGCTGGTAGGAAGAGCTTATTCATTATAATTAGCTTAGCGGAAAGCAAAATAAAGCTAATTCATTATACATTCTTCTTTTCTTTTGTGTGAACTTGAGTGTTACGTTTTTGTAAAAAGTTTCTTCCGAGCACTTTATTCATGTTTAAAAAGAATGGTTTTCTCTGTTGACAAAACAGCCAAGCTGCTCAAGTGTACACGTGCTTGTGTGGCTCTAAGACATTTCTTGATTCTTGTCGATGCAGAACACTAAAACCAAAACTGTGTTACAGTACAACTGTGAAAAAGAAAAATTTCCCTCAATATACATATTTAAATAAAGAGGACCAGGTCTCGCGAAAGTGATCATTTTGTAAACAGAAATCATTTTGACGTCATTCATATTAATTTTAAATAGTGCAAATCATAGGAAATATTTAAAAAAAAAATAAAGCAATGTTCAGAAACCGTTTAAATTCAACCAAAGAGCTACGGGCCCTGCATGGCGGAAGTTGGAAAATATATATTATTAGTACGCAGTATGATGAAATAATAAGCCACAGGTGCCACAAAATCAATTTGAGAGAGATAAAAATTATCTCTTCAGATTAACATCCTAAAATACTGGTCATACGTAGTCAATAACAAAACGAAGAAAAAAAAGTAGCGGCTAAACTTGAAATTAGAATAAATACCGCAGGTCAGCCAAAATCAACGATTCGGAAATCACCCATTTAAATCAAAATGCGTGTGGTGCAGGTCATACGAAGTCAGTTTTAAAATTGAAAATGATCGTTAGCTGCCCAAGTAATTAAAACAATAATAAGATGGAAATTCTAGCTAAAAATAAATTCTAAAATTAGTATTTCCAGTGCATCACCGTGCGGTAGCATATAGAAAATGATCGCCTTTTACTCAGCTGTTGTGCGTGAGTGATTTCAATACGCAGAAATACCTTGTTTCCACTTCCTCGTTATATATTTTTTATCTTATTGTGTACTTTATATAAGTATTTCTTATAAACGACTGGATTCCTATACATGAAGAAACAAGAGAATGGTCTATTGACTCTCTGCAAACGATGCTGCATTGATTCCTCTTCTCACTGGATGACTCCCTTGTTATTCAAGGGAGCATGGCGAACGCTTACAGAAGAATCAGTGTGGCAACTGTTACACCAGAAATGTGAACAATAAGCAGAAGAATAAGAGCAATATTTTGCCCTCTTATTCTTAACCGGAAGATAGCTCGGTTGAAAGCAATTTACATGCATGGACAAGTTCTGTTTATTCCTTGGCTGTATCAGAGACCGGCAAAAAAAATCATAACTTCCGTGGAGTATTATTAGAAAGAAACAACTGCTGGATGAATTGGGTTGTCACAGAGATATCAAAAGGGACCGGTGGGTTGCTTAAGTTCTGTCCATTTATCAACGCCACTGAAAAACAATCAGCACGAGTCCGTATTAGTTTTCTTTGTTTCTTGGTTTAACGACCACCATGAGCAAATTTATGGGCTAGAAGCACTCGCGCTTTG
Source organism: Macrothele yani (assembly GCA_039090855.1). Taxonomy (NCBI): domain Eukaryota; kingdom Metazoa; phylum Arthropoda; class Arachnida; order Araneae; family Macrothelidae; genus Macrothele; species Macrothele yani. The sequence continues at coordinate 14,539,543 of CM077011.1, read as the reverse complement.
CAAATTTAGAGCCACTACTGGGAACATCTTCATAAAGTAAAGGTACCACTCGTGTCTCATCTGGGACTCGAACCCGCACCCAGGTCGGGTGATAGCCAGAAACCTACGCATCTGACCATTCAGATACTGCCTACACTGTAAGAATGTTTCAGTAAAGTGCCTGCAACCGAGGCAAGGACGTCGCTAGACTTTGAAATCAGGGTGGACGAGGGTAATTTTTGCTGGGGCAAGTTTGATAGCATCTTTATTTATGAAACACTGAAAGAAATCATTTTAGTGCTTTTTATTACCTGTTTCTAAGGAATTTGTGCAATTCCTCCGTCCCCTGGATAGATACTAAATAATCAAAGTCATCGCTCTTTCCACGTTTTTCTTTAATTACAACACAGCAACCGGAAATAATATTTCCACACCGCTGGGATCGAACCTCAGATCTCTCGATAACTAGCCGAGTGCGTTCGCCTTACGCTACACTGCCAACAATCCACGGCGCTATGTGTGTTTATCTGTCAGCATCTGACTTCGCAAATGCGTAGGAATCGGCTCAGCAACTGAGACTTCTTCATCTGGTGGGACTTAACAGCACAAGCTATTTAATTAATTATAGCTAATAAATCCAAAGGGCGAGAGAAATGGTGAAAATCTTCCAAATACGTGGAGATAATGTAAATAAACGACGTCATCGCTCTTTCTACGTTTTTCTTTAATTAATACACAGCAACCGAAAAATTGTTTTTTCAGTTAGGAATTAAAAATTGCTTTTTTCGGTTAGGATTTAGACGCCTCCGATGTTGACCGTTTTGGTTAGACGCCTGCGATGTTGGCCACCTTAAAGAAATTTCTTGAGCACATTGGTTTCCGGACTTCACCTCCGATTTTGACCACCTTAAAGAAATTTCCTGAGCACATTGATTTCCGGACGTTGCCTCCGATGTTGGCTACCTTAACGAAATTTTGGAAGAGTTCATTCAGGCTTCTTTCTTCTCAGAAAGTGTTCTGGGTGTGAGTACCTTTCAATATTCGTCACCTACAGATAGAATATTTTGAAAGACTTTTCTATTTCTATCACCACGAGTAGATATTAATACAGCAGCTTCGGATTTCTTCACAGCAAGGGAATTTTTGAGAAGCATCTGCGATTTTTATTTTATTCAGGGGATTTTTGAAATTTTGAAGGACTTTGTTGAGTTGTTTCAGGGGTTTAACGATCACAGTGAGAAACTCTAAAGTCGAGAAGCAGTCGCTCGTCTCTAATTTCAAGCCGCTCGTCTCTAATTTCAAGCCGCTCGTGTTAGGAAAGGGAGAAAGCCAGTGCCCTAAGCACACCTCCCATGCCTCATACGTACCATTGGGATCTTGAAGGATTTTCAAAGAATCAAGAGCAGATACTGTTACAAGTAGATAACACTAACTTTCACGTAGACTTTAAGCTTCACCTCGAAGAGATTTTGAAGCAGTAGCTTTCTGTTTGCGTCGCTTCAAGGAGAAATCCCTATTGAATTTCTTCACCTCAAAAAAAGTTGGGGCAGTTCTTGCTGATTATTATTACAGCATGAGAAGTTTTGAAGAACGAAATTAATTGCATCAAACTATGATTCTGAAAAGTTTCCTTCGATTTTCATTTCCTCGAAAGGGTTTTGAGTTATTTTCCTTTTTTATCATATAACAGAATTTTGGAAGAGTCTTTTTTCGATATTTATCATCTTTACAGGATTCTTGAAATCATACTTGGTAGATTTTCAATTATCTCAAAGAGATTTTGTGAGATTTTCATTATCTGAAAGGGATTTTGTGGAGTCCCTTTCGGTTTCCACCAGCTCAAACAGATTCAGGCCAGCTCTGGTCCATTTTCTTCACAGCATGTGAATTTTTTAAGTGAATTTGGGGAATTAATTGCTACAAGGTGATTTTAGAACTCTATTTCAATTTTCATCATCTCTAGAAGATTTTCGAAGAGTGGTTTTCAATATCCATCATCTATACACGATTGTGGAAGAGTCACGCATGTCTTCCATCTACTGGAGGATTTACGGAATCATTAACTAATAATACTGAACAACACTAAAGTTTGCCTTACTCAAAACGATGTGAATGTTACATACGTATTTTATAATGTGCTAAAAGCGAAAATGAATACATTCTTTTTACACTGCTTAGCGCTATTATGATAGGCTGGGTTTCATGACTTGCGAAACGGGATATGATCGGGAACATTTGGTGCGCACGGGCAGTTGTAACTTTGGGTATTCGGTTAAAGTCCTAATGTATTCCATCTTTTTATGACACTTCTTGGATGTCAAAACTTTTATTTGGGTTTTTTTTTTTGTGTGATTACTCAAATCAGTTTCGCCTCTCTCTTCGTGTAGTTGTTCTAAGCATTTTACGTTGGATTCCTACATAGTTTTGATGTCGCGACCGCGCCAGTGTGCAAATTCCACGTGTCTCTTATCACGTGTGTGGTGAATTTACTAAGAAATCGCAAAGGAAAGTAATTTATTAAGGATTACGAAGACATATATGACGTGTGACTTTGGTTTCACACTTGATCAAGATAAGAGTTGGGAGCCTCGTGTAGGTAGCAGCAAATGTTCGCGATGGTTAAACGGCATTCATCCTTCAATACTATTTGCTACCCCAATGATATCGAGACAGCAAAAGGATTGTGTTTCCGACTGCTATTTCTGTTTAAGTGACGAATCTTTCTTTTTTCAAAAATGTAAACACACCATAGTCACAGCTATAGGGCCTGTTAAGCACGATTATTCCCTTCCAATTCCCAAGCCATAGTAGATGTACGCTGGATAACGAAGCATCATCGTCCTTCTCTGAAATTGGGCCATTCTATTCCACTGATCCTGAGTCGGAAAAACCTCATTTAATTTCACTGTCCTGAACGGGAAGAACCTCATTTAATTTGCATGTCTTGAATGGGAAGAACCTCATTTAATTTCACTGTCCTGAATGGGAAGAACTTAATTTAATTTCACTGTCCTGAATCGGAAAACCTTATGTAATTTTACTGTCTTGAATCGAAAGAACCACGTTTAATTTATTGTCCTGAATGGGAAGAACCTCGTATAATTTCACAGTAATAACTTATCGAGAACGTCATCACAATCTATCATCTTTTTTCCAAAGATTAGCGATCTTGCTAGTTGCAATAAAGTAAATGGACTTCTTGCTAAGTCAGGGATTGACCATATTCCTCAAGAACGACATCTTTAAATAGTTCACCCAAACTAAGCTTAAAGGCTGTGTCATTACACAACGGAAACATTTTGGTACCAGTGGTCTATGTTGCGCACTTGAAACAGACTCACCAGAATATATAGTAGGTCTTGCCCATAAATCTATCAATTACCCAGTACTCCTGTGGTAAATATGTGGAGGAATCAAAGTAATTGAACTTCTGACAATAATGCAACCAAGGTAAACAAATGTTTGTTGTTGTTTTTTGCGTGAGTGAAACAGTTGAGATAGGACACATCACTATGATGTCAAAGAGCGGATTTTGAGAAAGAGTTTCGTGGTTGGGTGAAAAATCATGAAATACCAACGTTATTTGATTTCGTCAAAATTCTACTGGTACCGCTCTACATCAAGTTGAGGTTGATTAAAAATTTGTCAAAGCTATGGATAAAGGGCAGAATGGATTTCAGGATTTGAAGAAAAAGTTTCCAATAATTGAGCGTGCACAAATTAAAAGAAGGTATTTTCAATTGGGCCACAAACCCGGACTATCATGGAGGACCCTGTAACGGTTGAGGCACAATTTGCTGGATCCAAAAAAGCCGCATGCTTTGCACTCAAAGTTATATACGTGAAGTTTCTGGGAAATTTTGGGGAGGAAAGCTATATTGTGAACTAATGGAAGCTATATTAAAGGCATACAAGACTTTAGGGTACAATATATGTCTTTAATGCCACATTGGAGGGTGTTTTTCAGTCGCTGAGCTGGGAAAACAAGGGGATAAAGATTAATGGAGATTATCTAACCCACCTTCGTTTTGCTGATGACATAGTCATTTTTGCAACTACCCCATCAGAGCTGCAGAGTATGATCCAGGAACTTGCTGACAAGAGTAAAGAAGTGGGATTAAAAATGAACTTTCAGAAGACAAAAGTGATGTACAATGCTTTTACAAGAAATGAAGATTTATCGATTGATGGAGAAAAGTTGGAGATAACAGACACGTACGTTTATCTTGGACAGCAGATATCAAGTGAGGGTCACATTGGTGAAGAAATTAATCGGCGTACAAAACTTGCCTGGAGAGCTTTTGGAAGAAACAGCATAATTTTCAAGAGCAATATGCCATTATGTCTTAAAAGAAAAGTGTTTGATCAATGCATCCTTCCAGTGCTTACGTATGGTGCAGAGACGTGGACCTTAACTAAAAGAGACATACAAAGGCTGCAGACAACTCAAAGAAGCATGGAGAGGTGCATGCTTGGTGTAACCAGGAGAGATAAGAAGAGGAACTCGTGGATCCGAAAAATGACAAGAGTGGAAGACATCATGATCAGAGTTAAATCCCTGAAATGGCAATGGGCTGGACATACTGCCAGAAGGAGAGATCATCGATGGACAGCCGAAATTTTAGATTGGATTCCAAGGGACAGGAAAAGACCCAGAAGAAGACCACATGGGAGATGGGTGGATGAAATTCGAAAGTATGCAGGGGTGACATGGAGGAGACTGGCACAAGACAGACCGTTGTGGAGGAAACTTGGGGAGACCTTCGTCCAGCAGTGGATTGATAATGGTTGACAATGATGATGATGATGATATGTCTTAAAAGTCGTTTTCTTCATTCCCATCCAGGATTCTTCCCTCCGAACCTGGGAGAGGTGAGCGACGAGAACGGCGAAAGATTCCATCGCGATGTATCTGATATGGAAAGACGATATACCAGAGGATGGTCGTCAAGCGTGCTAACTGACTATTCATGACTTCTGATTACCGAGATTTCTTAGTCTAGTTACAGGCAGGACTTTTTCAGAAAAAACGTTTTAAAAATATGAGTAAACTCTGGATTTTTTTATTTTTATATTTCTGGCAAGTAATAGTAAACTTTTCTATTTGTAAACCTTTCCTGACCTCGTTTTTGGATTCAGCATGTCGCACTACTTTTTCTGAAAATTGCAACGCCAAGAAAGATCGCGCTATTGAAATGAAATTTATATCACAGATTCCTCATGTTACAGGAGATAACTGATTATTACATTTGTAGAACTATACAAGATTTTTTGTTACAAAAATAAGTATCGTGTGAAGCCACCTCGAGCAACAATAACAGTCTCTACACGACGTGACATTGAATGCAAATTGTTTTTCATATCGCACTGAGGAATAGCCTGTCAGGTTGCTTCTATGCGAGATCAGAGTTCATTTGTGATGACTGGCGGAGGCGCTTGACGGGCTAGTCAGTTAGCTACCATGTCTCAGACATGTTCGATCGGGGACGTATCCCACGTAAGTGCAGTACAGGGAAGAAGTGGCATCTGCTGTGCATAGAAAAGTTATTGGAGATTCCGGGCCACATGTCGCCGAGCATTGTCCTGCTGGAATGTAGCGTCAGTTCAACTCTAAAGGAAGGGTATCACCTCTGTCTCTAAACCATCTCTGATGTATCGCTGGCTGTTGAGGGTTCCCTCAATTCGTAACAGGCGAGATCCCGAATTGAACCAAATGGCGCTCTAGATCATGATACTTGGCATTGGGCTGGTATGACGCTGCAAAATGCAGTTCACCATGATATCTTCAAACACGAACGCTGTCATCACGGTGCATCAAGTTGAACCGTGACTCGTCAGAAAACACGACTTGCTGCCAATCAGCGCGTTAGTGTCTGTGTTCGAGGCCCTATTAAAACCTGAGGCGTCCCTGGTTGAGGATCAAAGTAATGCGCGGCTGCTAGCGACCAGTACTCTGTTTAGCAGACGATGTTGAACTGCGCTGGAGGACAAAGCCTGATCTGCGACTATGCTCAATTGCTGCACTAACACCGTGGATGCCACTCTGGGATCGGTTATTGCCATGCGGTAAAGGTGTCTGTCATCCCTTGCAGTCTTGCGATTTTGCGGTCCATTTCTCGGATTTCTGTGAGTCCAAGCGTCATCTGTCCACTGTCGCCACGTTCGGTACGAGTTGCAATTTCGTGGTAGGAAAATCCAGCTTTACTCATCGCAACAATAAGTCCCGTACGAGTGGCTATTTCGTGGTAGGAAAATCCAGCTTTACTCATCGCAAAAATAAATCCCGTACGAGTACTAATTTCGTGGTAGAAAAATCCAGCTTTACTCATCGCAACAATCCTTCCTCGCTCAAAGTCCGTCAGGTGTTTATAATGCGATCTTCTTCAGTGGCCAGGCATAGTGAGACACAAGAAACACCCTTTCGATTTAATAGAATGAAAATACCCACGTTTACTACAATAAAAGGTTTATTATACATCAACTATAGTTTCGCAGAGCGTTTGGCTCGGCATCATCGGGACCAATGATGCCGAGTCAAACGCTCTGATGATGCCCAGCATGATTCTCTGATGATGCCCAGCATGATTCTCTGATGATGTCGTCCTGATGATGCCGAGCCAAACTCTCTACGAAACTATGTTCGATGTACAATAAAACTTTTGTATTAAACGTTGGTATTTTCATTCTATCTCAACACTACAAGTTATGTAGTCACAAATTATATATACGTTCGACTTAATGTCGGCTCTTCACTTATTGCAACATCTCGTTTGAGCCAGCTCTTTATATCCAAGACCGGACAGTTCAGAGGGCGCTGCTTAAAAACCGCATGCGCATTTTCACTAACATTTTAATCATTTGCATGTCCTAAACTGGTGTACATATCCTGTAAGTTCCAAGCTAATACCAGTAGTCCTTCATGGTGTTGCAATTTTCACAGTAGTGTATGATGAGATTTTGTAAAAGAAAAAAAAAATGCAATAAAAATGTTTTTGGTGAATATATTTCAAATACGTGGAGATAATGTAAATATACGATTATCTCCACGTATTTGAAATATATTCACCATTTCTATCGCCCTTTGGATTTATCAGCTGTAATTAAACAGCTTGCTTTGTTGAATACCACTAGATGGCGACACATCAGTTGCTGAGCCTATTAATATGGATTTTGTGCAGTCAGATGCTGACTGTTAAAACAACGAATAGAACTGTGAATTGTTGGCACCGTAGCGTAAAGCGAACGCACTCAGCTAGTTATCGAGAGATCTGGGGTTCGATCCCAGCGGTGTCGGATAAACAATTTTTCAGTTGCTATTCGTTGTTTATAAAATAACGTAGACTGAGCGATGACATCGTATATTTATGTAAAAATGTTTTTGTTTTTTTCAATCTTCATTTTCTTTTCTCAAAAATTAAGCTTTACTTTCCAAAAAAACAACAACTGATAGGTGATTGATAGATTATTTTGGGTTTCAGATACGGAATCATGGTATGCTAATTAGTCAAAATCCCCTATGGTATTTTTCTTCCTATTATCCGCAGTTTGTGAAATTTAGAAAAAAAAATATTTTTTTTTAAATCACCGTATTCCCGAATCGCAATTTTAAACAAATAAAAGTCGCGATTTACGGAATGACGCAGCAATTCAAATAAATACGAAAAAAAGACGTCTTTCTTAAGGGGGGGGGGACCTCTAGTTTTAAATACTTTTGTGTTACTTTCAAGTCAATAAAGAACAAAATTCGCAAGTTTTTTTCGGCATTACCGCAGTTCCGTTGTTAGACGTGTGGCATCTGCAGTGGCGGAGTGGCCAGGGTGTCAGCTTGCCGGATGGCAAGTGGGCCCCTGGTGAAGTGGGCCCCCTTAAACATTAGACACTATGTGCAAATCATTGCTGTATCTTCTAGCGAATGTGAAAGACTTTGTAATGAGACGAATTTCAGAATCACTTCAGTTAGGTCTGCTGTTTCAATCACAGCAATAACCTCATTATTATTCTTAATAATTGTTGCGCCTCTTTTAACCCAGTTTGGTCCGACAAAACACTCTTCTCAATCGTGGCTCCTTCGAAGTCCCCATTCGGTAATGGATACGAAAAGCAATAGAAATATCTCAAGAGTTGAACATATTCTTAACAATATATAGAACATATTCTTCCTATCAGTTAACGTCAGCCATAGATTACTGAAACTCAAAATTGATATATTCAAAACACAGAAAATGTTAAGGGACTTTTAGTAGCTTGAAATTATAACAGAAGTTTCAATATTATTACTGTATGCAATTATACTGGACCTTCACTATATTGTACATTTTACTGCCAGCAATAGTACAATATATGAACACTGTAATTATTAAAAAATGTAAATCTATTTTGCAAAAATTTTAATTGTACCTTTTTCTCACTTATGTATATATTTTTTTGAAAATTTTATTTATTTCTTATAAAAATTCAATGAAAGCCTTATAGTTGTGGGTGGGCCCCCTTTGTCTCCTGGTAACCAATACGTTTAGACCCTGTCCGCCGCTGGGCATCTGCGAAGGTGTGTGACGCTGAGCTTCCTGAAACACGTGATCGTCCGCAAGAGCAAATAATATTCGTTGCATCATATGTTCTGTGAAAATGCTCGTAAGTAGAGAACAACAAGATTTTTGCCATTTGTTTACGGACTACTATCTTCGTATTGTTACGATTTTCTGTTTTTAACGCATTTTCGGTAATTTTTTAAAGTACGTGACCTCTGCTCCTAACCATTACGATGCGCTTTCTTATTCTTCTTTTTTTTTTGGGGGGGGTTAATCAAAAAGCCGCCGAAACTTTTTTGAAAAGCAGCGTATATGCCCAGAGCCTGAATTTATCTCTGCTAATTATATATATGACAGCAATTAGAGTATTTTTTTGTTGTTGTTCAAGTCAAGAAAAAAAAAGTTGTTTTATTTTTTTAGTGTAATTATGTGCGTTTAAAACTTAAGCAGGTGAAAATTTCCTTCGTCATTAAGATTATGGCTTTCAGGGAAACAAAATAAATTCTTCATTACTTCTAAACTCGTGCTTACCGTTTTGTCTCTACCTTGCGGTATTGAATTGTCTGCGTCTGATTTTCCTAGGGCCAATTATGTGCTTTGAAGAGACCAGAAAATCCTAAAAGAAAATTCTTTCCAAACTAATCTCCTTTGCTGCACGCATTATGTATAGGAAAAATCATAGCTACACATATGAAATTCAAAAGATTTCGGAGTTCGTATTTGTTCCCAGCAGTCCACAAATCCCACACAGATTCTATTGGCAGCGAATGGCCGACAAATGAATTCATTGCTCGGTCACGTGACCTTTCGTTCGTGCATGTATATGTATACTCCAGATTCATCAGAGGCTTCCATCCACTTTTTACTTTTCGTGAGATCCATGGATGTCTTATCTGGGACCACTGAAGGCCATAATGAGATCAACGGTTGCCATGGCATCTCGCCGCGTGCACCAGCGGTCCAGAGAACTTTCTTTTTTTTTTTATTCCCCCATCGAATCCCTTATTATTATTCTTATTTTGTTTGCTTGGGGATTCCGCAGCTGTAGAGCGCGGATAACAAATCCTTTACGAATTCCCTTCCTTAAGGAGTAAGAACAAATAGAATGGTAAAGGGCCTATGTAATGTTCTTCGGAACCAAAAAGTAAAAAAAAAAAAAGAGAAGGGGAGGGGTTGTTTATCGGAAACAAAAACAAACATTCTCTAAGTAAATTGCGTAACTGTGTTTGCGTAAGTGCAGTTTTGCATGCCAATTGCACAAACCGCGCCACAAAACATGAATCCTTAACTTCTTTTTTTATTCCCAATTTACTTTTATGGATAGAAAGAAATTTTGCGGGCACAGCATTTTTGATATTGCTAATAAAAGTTTACTTCCCGTTTCAGAGTACATCCTTTTTTTTTTTTTTTAACACATTTTGCGATTGCTTATTAGATTTAAATTAGGTCACCAGTACCCGAAAGATTCTGAGCACCGCTAAACGCCGAGGAACGTGAGAACTAAGCAAAAAACTCCGTCGTTAATTCAATTCCCCTGTCTGAAAACAGAAGGTCCTTAGAAAGGAAAAGTAGTTGTATTGGTGTTTATTTTTTAAATACACATAGAACGCACGCATAGACGATGTAAAAGGGAACGTAGCAAACACATGAGACTGTGAAGCTTTTAAATCATTATTTTTACCCAGTCGCATGCGGATCTGCATTAGAATCAATACACAACGGCGGGATTTGCTTTTTTTAGTTTCAATCAGCAGCGCCTAACTCCAAACTTTTCTACGGCTGTATGCGCTTCCAAAAATCTTTTTTCTTTAATTGAGGCTTCTATTGGATTGGAAAGAAAGTAATACTCGATGACGATGTATCTGAAGTCGAAACCCCGGCCACGTCTCATATTGAATACTGAGATTGCGCAGCACACGATCATGACATTTGCATGTAGGCGGTTTAAGCCAGTGGCAGTTAGCCGTCAGAAGGCGAAGAGTGTCAGCGCCAGAAAGCATGGAAGTGGACAAGGAGCACATTCGCCATTGCATACTTTATGAGTTTCGTCTCGGTAGCACCCCTGCAAGTGCTGCAAGGAACAGTACCAGCGTGTACCTCAATGCCATATCACATCGTCCGTGCTGTCGTTGGTTCGAACAATTTCGAGAGGGAAATTTTGACCCGTCAGACCAACCCAAAGCTGGAAGACCCGCAACAGTGGATATGGACATGCTGAAGACCTCAGTGGAGACTGACCCAAGTGTGACCACATGGGAGTTGGTCGTGCAGCTGGGGACTACCTACACGAGCATTATCACGCACCTGCGTCAACTTGGGAAGGTGCGCAAGAGGGGAGTGTGGGTAACCCATCAACTCACAGGTAAGCAAATAGCAGCATGAGTGCATGCGTTTCCCAGCTTGCACGAGACCAAGCTGGACCATTCTTGGACCGCATTGAGACTGGTGACGAGAAATGGGTCCTGTATGACAATGTCAGCTTGACGATCACCACGCATTGCTTACGTCGAAACGACCAACACTGCTGAACCGCAAGGGCGTCCTCCTACAGCAGGACGGAACAAGAGCTCTCACATCACTGGTAGCCTGTCGTGAGCACAGGGAACTACGGTGGAAGCTGCTGCCGTACACAGCCTATTCCTCGGACATTGCCTCAAGCGACGACCACCTTTTCCAGTCGTTGCACCATTTTCTGGATGGCCATCCAGAAAACAGCCTATTCCCCGGACATTGCCTCAAGCGACTACCACCTTTTCCAGTGGTTGCACCATTTTCTGGATGTCCATTCAGAAAACAGCCTATTCCCCGGACATTGCCTCAAGCGACTACCACCTTTTCCAGTCGTTGCACCATTTTCTGGATGGACAGAAAACAGCCTATTTCCCGGACATTGCCTCAAGCGACTACCACCTTTTCCAGTCGTTGCACCATTTTCTGGATGGACAGAAAACAGCCTATTCCCCGGACATTGCCTCAAGCGACTACCACCTTTTCCAGTCGTTGCACCATTTTCTGGATGGAGAGAGGTTCACCGGTCCGGTTTTGAATCCCGATGAGGCATGGATGTTGTGTTTGTCCTACGGCACCGACTATCTCCCTTTCCTGGAAGCAGTGGCACTAAATTAAGTACGGGCGACTGCTTATAGCCCATTGAGTTACTCACGGTAGTCGTTAAACCTTCAATCAAAAAAAAAAAAAAAAGAACCCGTAGAGGCAACGCCCACACAGCCTTTGATCTGTGGAGGCACATGACACCACTTCCTCCACGAATTAGGCGCCACTGAGTTTAATAACGTTTCAAAAAGCTTACTCAATAATACATTTATGCTCTCTACAATTTACTGCCTAAAGCTTAAAACTTTTTCAAGCTGATCATGTAAACTTTTCTCCACTTCATTACTCCATTCCTTGAGTTTTCTTCATTTTAGAAGCCTATTCGTTCAAGTTTTAACATTTTGCAAGCTCTTTCCCAAAATATTTGCACACTGTAAACGTAATTCCTAAAGTTTACGTATTTAATACAATTGTACCCCAAACTCTATATTTGACTGTTTATTCTCCATAGGAACTCGACAGAATTATTTTCTAAAACTTATTCACTTTTGCAATATAAAGGTTATTTTACTGGTTGTAGAGTTGACTTTTACGTCAGATTTAACTTGATTTAATGACTTCGAGCTTATTGAATTAGCTTTTCGTTGAACCCGGATTGCTTCTCAATCGGTTGCAGCTGAAAGACTTAATTATGCATACGCACTTTTAGACTAACGTCCAGCAATTCAGTGAATAAAAAATCTACTTACAGGTTTTCACTTTATTTATACGAGGTCTGATCAAAAAGTTCTGAGACTAGGCCAATATGCAACAAAGTACTTAAGTCTGGCTATGATCTCCCTTAAAGTAGTCTCCTTGGGTAGCGATGCCAGCGTTTTAAAAGGGCGGTGACGGTCTGGCCCTGGGGGACGAATTCACGATGCACAACCACACGAATGTCGACATTTGTCCAGATTTTCGGGGGTTTGCTCGTGGACGGTCGCCCTGACTTCTCGTCGTCTTCCAGCGCCGTTCTGCCGCTCTTGAATCACGAGTGCCACTCAAAACACCTCGCACGACTCATTGTGTCATTGCCATAAGCCTGTCGCAACATTTCATGCGTCGATTAGCCGAGTTTGACACAGATTTTGATGTTTTCTCGCTGCTATAGTTCGCAGTCCGTATCGAAATCGCAGCTGTGTTGTGCACGTGGTCACCAAATATCGTGTAGCACAGCTCTCGATGTTCACAGAACGACGTCACTCGGCACAATGACTCATGAAGGTCACTGTCCTCGACCGCTGCTCGCACATCTGCGTACTGCCATCTGTTGGCGCGCTACGTACCTAGTCTCGGAACTTTTTCATCGCACTACGTATTAGTCTGCGTGTTACTAATTAATCGTCCAAAAATCGTTCGTAACATAACAAACAAGATGCGTTGAACAGAACTTCAATCGCAATATACGCGTGAGTGTTCACTCAATATAAGAATTCTAACGCTCTGCTGTCTCGTAACATTGAATATCGAACATCTTCGTGAAAGATTGTTCATAGATCATTACAGATTGCACACGAGTCGCTCCTCTAAGATTTTCTATCTAACATTGCACTCTGAGCTATTATCTCAAGTCTTAAGATAAGAGCTCAGAGTGAACGCAACTATAATTACGGGCGGAACTCTGTGGCGTTTAATCAGAAACTATTTAACGAATATACATACATGAGAAGACAGAAAATCAAAAGGATTGTTAAAGTAGAGGTATGCGTCACACTTCAAAAGAGTATTTTCTGAAGTTAGCCTACAATATTATTTCCTGCATGCAGAAGCAATGTGACTTTTCCCATAGTGTTACCAGAATCTCACAATAGGAAGATTAATTGGTAATGCATGGTAATAAAATGCCATTAAAATAATACTTCATTGTCATGTAACGTATTTTTATTCACTAAAGCTACGAGTTCCCTCCGTCTGCAGGATTTTTGATGTTGTAGCAGCCTTTTTCTTTCTTTCTTTTTTGTTGGGGTGGGGGGGGGTTATAAGCCCAAATCGCCATATTTATATTTTTATTTCCAAAAATATTTTTTTTTCTAGAAAAGTACAAAATACAACCACCGAAGCATTTTAACTCATGACATTAATATTCGAATGGTCCAACGTAGATGAAGTACAACCGTTCATTTTGGTTGTTCGAAACACAGCTTGAAGACAGAATTAAATAAAAATAACCAGCTAAATAATAATAAAACAGTTGTCTGTTTCAGTAGGGAGCTCGTTAAACAAACGTCAGAAAAGCATTGAAATCTTTGGGGGGGGGGCAGTTACAACAAAATGACGTCTTGTAATCAAAGCTTGGAATGGCGACAGGGAACATATACTCTGTGCATTAGAGACTGTCTCAGCTTTCATGCATTCCCTTAGGTTGCGCGCAGTCGACAGAACTCGCAGTGCTTCACTACTTACAGAAGTGGAAACACACATGGCTAATGGCCCTTCACTATCTGCTCATTCACAAAGCAGACCGGCACGCAATACGGTGAATATGGAATGAACGACTTTCATCGGTACTTTGCATCCCGTGAATGAAATACGGGAATAATACCATATAATGCAAATTTTGAAGATGACAATCCGTTTTTTGGTGTAAATGTGACAAGGATGGTAAGTCAGATAATATCCGAAAAATGTGTATTATATGGTGTAATCCCGTATTTCATTCATGATTTACGTGCTCCTCCTGGCAATCACGGGATAGGATTCTTAACCTCCAGATTCGCTAAACATGAATGACGGTTGCTTCGACTAGCGAATCCTGTGATGGTTATATTCAAATTAATCAGAAACTTGAGACTTGGTCGTTCTGGGTGGTGTAGTGGTTAGCATACCCGAGCGCTATCCGGGAAACGCGGGTTCGAGCCCGCTCCAGGACGATGAAATTTTCAAGTTTTCGAATATTATCTGACTTTCCATCCTTGTCACATTTACACTAAAAAACGTATTGTCATCTTCAAAATTTGCATCCCATTACTGTTTTATATTTGAATATTTTTTTTTATTTATTTAAAACTGTTTTCAGTGATAACGCTGAATATTAGCACGCTTCGCCCTGTTTTTGTAATTTATAAGCTATTTCCTTTAGCGAGTACAATACACAAGCTAGCACTTTAAATTTTATACACACTGTGAAAAAATAATCGGTGTGAATTCACGGAAAATTTGTGAAAATAGCAAAAAAGTGGCAAAGTTGCCGGTTCGTTTTTTAACGAAATTCCCGTTTCTGAAAGCACCCGGTTCTTTTTTTCTTTAACTTCCGTATTTTCACAGATTTTCCGTAGTCCGAAATATCGTTTATTTCAGAAAAGTCTGTTTCAGGCTTTTCCGTATTCACACAGAAATTTCGCAAAATCGAAGGCGCGAAATTTTTCAGCCGTTACATCGGATAATGCTTTCCCAGTGGTGGGGATCAAACCGCCGTCGTTTGAGTTGGTTCTACAGATAACGCGCATCTTAACCACTGAGCCAGAAAGACTCCGAAAACTGAATCACGTTTATGGTAAAACTAATTGCGCGACGAAGATTTTTCTTCTTTTATTGTTTGTCATAATGCGAATGGTTTAATCATTTTATTTTCTGTTGGAGCTTATTATTTTTTGAATAGGTTTGTAATAATTAAGTTTTTGTTCTGTATGAGGACTTACCACAAATTATTTTTTCATCATGATTTTTCGAAGCAACAGAATGCTTTGGAACTTGAGATCTTTTTAAACAACAATGACTTTCAATTATCTTTAAGAACAGGTGAAACGTACTGTTTTATAGAATTATTTCGCAAAACTCCTTCATTTAAAATGTACTCTTCATAGCTATAGTAACTTTTGTCTTAAGAAGTCCAAAGACTGATGCATCAAAATCGTACAATCACCTGAACAATAATAATTTAAGCAAATAAACAAATACATCGCTCTTTCCACGTTTTACCAACACACAGCAACCGAATAATTGTTATACGGTCACCGCCGGGGAAATGAATCCCGGATCTCTCGATATCCAGCCAAGCGCGTTATCCTTACACCACGGTGGCCAACAATTCACGGCGCTATGTGTGTTTTTCAATCAGCCTCTGACATCATAAATCCGTAAGATGGGCTCAGCTACTGAGACGTCCCCATCTGGTGGGCACTAACGGCACTGGCTATATATTAATTATAGCAGTTAAATCCAAAGGGCGAGATCCAAAGTGAAAATCCTCCAAATACGTGGCGTCAGTAAATAAGCAAATACATCGCTCTTTCCACGTTTTACCAACACACAGCCACTGAAAAATTGTTATTCGGTCACTGCCGGGGAAATTTAAGCATCCGCTCTTTTACGATGACACAGTTTATAATATCTAGCGCACAAATTGGGAGAGAAAAGAAGAAATATCCTGTGCCACAATTACCAAATTTCATGCGATATGCTATCCACAATATCATATCGCGTTACAGAACTTCTAAACCAGATCCTTCGACGGACGACTGAAATTTACCAGTTAATCAAACCTCAAATATTCCCACGAATCGCTCTTATTGCCGAAAATTTCTCGTCCTAGGGATACGGAAAAAGTTAGAACGGAGTTTTCCCGTTAATGTACGAAAGGTGTTGCGGAAAGTTTCCTGGTCTAAGCGATGGCCTCTGATCATTCGTCCGGAAGGAGTCCGGGTTCGAATCCCGGTGAGGCATGGATGTTGTGTTTGTCTTACGGCACTGGCTCTCTCTCTCTCTCTTCCCTGGAACCAGTGACCCTAAATTAGGGACGGGCGACTGCTTATAGCCCATTGAGTTTGCTCACGGTGGTCGGTAAACCTCCAACCCAAAAAAAATAAAAAGGTTCCTGAAGATTCATGATTTACCGTCAATATACGAAAGGAATTCGGGAAAGGTTTCTGAAAATTCACAATTTTCCTGGCGTACGAAAACTCTGTAAAATTCAGGTTTCTTTCCGTAATTTCAAGAAAAACGTTGTACCAGAAATATGTTTCGTTAATTCACGAAAGGAATCACAGAAAGTGGCTCAAGAATTTCAAAAACATTTTACAGTGCACTTGAAAAACTTATTTCACGTGTATTCACTTTCTATGGTTATTTTTAAAAGTGTATACTTTTCTTCACTCTCTGAAAATATATTCAGGAAGCTTATTCTGAATAATCCCTGCACTTTAAATGTATATTTCTTCAACTTCCCCTACTGTACAAGCTTATTTCCAAGAATGCATGAGCTTAAATTTATTTCCTCAACTAAGATATATGAAACAATACAGTTCGAATTTTGAAATAAAGCGGGTGTACAATAAAAAAAACGGCGGCTGTTTTCTGTCACGAACTTTTAAAGGCAAACGCATTTTGACTCTAGTCATATCTCCAAATTTTGAGCAGCACTGCTTTTAAAACTATTTTGTTGCATCTGCGCATATCGTGATGAGGGCTATAAAAATGATTTGTACCACACCATCCTGTTTGAACGTTAGAAATCTCTGCAACTTGAACATCTCTGCATTTTGTTCCCAGCTTGCTTCCTTTATTTGGTGTTCTGGGTTTCACTATAAACGCAGCTGAATTGCTCGTAACCATATATTTAAGAGGCACTATCATTCTTTCATTCTTTTTAGCTCCGAAGCTAAGACTGTTACCATCGAAAAAAATAACTGAATGCTTGAGCACGGAAGATTACCTCACCCTAAAGTGCTGGCGAAATGCGCAGTTAGAGGCTGCAGGCAGTTTTCTGTAGAGTACGCAATTTCCAAGATATTCTTTCGATCGATAAAATGATGCGTGCACAAATAAGATAGCACAGAATGACTTGCCTTGATGAATTATTACCTCTTGCATTTTGTCGGAGCCCAAGCTTCAGAAAGGAATGGTTTTACGTCTTCGTAAGCACCGCGCTGAAGAAAAGAAAAAAAAAAAAAAAAAAAAGGGTTAGTTCATCATCTTGTCTTTGTCAAAAAACGGGAGGAGTCATGTATTGTATAATTAATGCGAGACAAAGAGTCACGACATCAGATACAGTGTAAGCTAGCTCACCATTTCCTGAAATATGCTGATATACTTGCAGCGAAAAGGCATAATAGTCATGTCCAGACTAGTGCAAGGGCGTAGCAAAGAGTTTTACTTATTTTCAAACATTTGAATCCGTTATAATTTAGCCTGTTACTTTTTTTTTTTTTATTTGAAAATTTTTTGTTTACAATATAATTTCAAACCTTTACAATTTTATTAAAATTAGAAATCAGTCTTACACGACATCCGAGTGAGCTGTTTCAGTACTGTTCACTAGGTTACTTTCAGTGCTCTGTAACGTGGATTTGTCTGTTCTTTGCTCGTGAGAAAATTAAATAGTTCAATTGTTTTAACTATAAATTAAAACTCGCTCTTTTTCAGTTTTCTCTTTATTCACTGTTGTAAACAGGGAAGGTCAGGGTTGTGCTTTGTCTTGAAATCACGTTTTTTAGTTTTACACACTGATCTATTCCTTTTGTTTCCCTCAGGCGTCATTCTCTGTTAAATCCCTGCTTCCGGAATACCGTTTTTAACTTAATTTATGCTTCGATTCCCTTTCGACATCGAACATTCTAAAAATCTCCGTTTTCTTTCTTCTTCCTTCTTTGTTCGGGGAGCCAAAACATTCTCTCCCTCAGACGGAGAAGCACTCAGATCTACTTTTGTCATGTGCTAGATTCCTTCTTCTTTTCTTCCCTTCTCTCAGGAAAACGCTGGCTACTTTTTTATTGCATCACTCCCTCATCTGGCCAGTTTCTGAACCCTCATTAACGTCACTTTTATCCTCATGGTGAGAAATCCCTCATTAAAACCTAAAGTTGTAAGAAATGGGCATATGTTCAGGGTTACAGAGCACCGTTGATTCGCTACGATTCAGCGCAATTTCCAAGGCCATTTTGCTATTACTGCTGTTTCTCCATAGACATTTGCATTATAAATGCAGAGAGAGATACATATAAATGGAAAATTTTTCCTTGTGCTTTACATTTTAGACTACGTCTGTATCACGGTTGCTCTAGGTTTTGGAATTCGCTCTTAAATTTCCGTATATATTTGCATTCAACCGCAGCCACTTGTTTAACAGATGCGAACTATTAAAAACATCACAAATGTCTACCAACCATTTTTAAGAGCTTAGAGTATAAGGGATTCACCACAACGGAAACATTTCTTTCACATATTTAAAAAAAAATTCTAACGAAACGCATGCGTTCCCATTCCTTGCTATATCAATCCATGGATCAAAAGATTTTGCTTTTTTTTTTTTTTTTTATGCGAAATTATTCAAAATCGGTACTTTCCCAGTTTCTGTGTAAGCGAACAGTGGCTTTACTGAATTTTGAATATTAATCTCGCAAAAAAAAAAAAAAAAAAAAAAAAAGGATAAAATGCTCTATTACCACCCATTTTAGTGACTCGTGTATAAGTTCACCCTCTCCTGTTTTGAAAAATATTTTTCAAAAATCTTTTAGCTCATACGCAAGCATGACTGCGTATTGAATTCCTACAAATCTTCTGCTCAACAATTCTGCCCACAAGCATGCTACACCTGTGCTACTTACTCTTCGTCAGGTTATTAGAATGTCCTGTTTATTTACATCTGTAAGGTAAGAGGAAATCAGTTGTAGATGCCGTCTTCTTAAATTACACTTGAACTGTGTTGTGTAAGATTGCTAATGATTTCTTAAACAACATCTGACAGGGCTTGAAAAATACCATGACCGAGATGCCCGGGGCATGCAAATTTTCGGCCTGGGCAGGTTTCACTACAAATTTCATTTCACTACAAATCACCGGAAGTTGTATTATTGTTACAGAATGCCAAGAACAGAAGAATAGCATTTCTTTAATTATATTATGCTCTAGGCCCAGATATTGGAACCATATGTAAGTTTGCTCTAAATGTTGTTTGTAGTCAGCGACGGAATGCATGCCTCTGATGGAACTAGCCTCCGCGTTTAGTGACAAAGGGCAAAAATTTCAACAAAAAGAGCATGGCGGAATCATTAAATTTCTCAAATACCAATTTCAGCATCATCTCAAAACTTGAGATACATCCTTCGGTGCATATTCACATTTTGAATATAGACCCTTAAAACCGAAATGAAAATCATGGAAAAAAGTTCATTATATTTTTTTTTACTTTAAAAAATGGGTGTTCGAATTTGTTACCATAAAAGATTAATTTTCTTGGGTATCTAGCTTTTACTTCCTGGGTAGACAAATAATTTTTGCACATGCCCAGCTGGGCATGTACACTATCTACCAACAAGTAATTGGAAACCAGTGATAGCAAAGGAAAACGAAGTTTATTCACCTTCAATAGTTGGAGGAGCCTCCACGAGCGGCGATTACAGCTGCGACTCTCCGGGGCATACATACTCTCAAATAGGCGTTGTACGAAGGCTAGCGGTATTTTCTTCCACTCGGCTTGGAGAAGACAGGTCAGTTCCTCCACCGATTTCGGACGGTGGGGGCACACCTTAAGTCGACGCTCCAACTCGTCCCAGAGGTGCTCGATAGGGTTAAGGTTCGGGCTCTGCGCAGGCCAGTCCATTCGATTAAGCCCATTGCCACCATTCCAAGCCATGATGGACCTCGCAACATGGCAGGTGGCATTGTCATCCTAAAAGCAACATGGGTCCACCCCGTAAAACTGCCACAACGTAGGAAGCGCATGGTCAACCAAAATGGTGCAGTAGGTCACGGCGTTGAGTCTACCAGGAATTGCGACCAAGGGTTCCGTGCCATACTAAAGAAACACCCCCATAGCATAATTCCATCGCCGCCGAACTTAACAGTTGGCACAATATATTCCGGCAGGAGGCGTTCTCCAGGTATACGCCAAACCCAGACCCTGCCATCCGAACGGTAGAGGGTGAACCTTGATTCGTCGCTCCAGAGAACCTGTTTCCACTGTTCAACGGTCCACTGTCGACGTTCTTTGCACCACGTTAGCCGAGCAGCGCTATTGGACTTGGTGATCAAAGGCTTGTGGGCGGCAGCACGTCCATGATAACCGAGCAGATGGGCTTCCTTACGGATGGTATTCATCGAAAGAACACTCCCGGGTGCCTGTTGAAACTCCTCGCGGATGTGGCACATCGATTTGGTGCGGCTCTTCCGAATTTCTCTGGCCAGCACCCCTCGGTCTCTAACTCCCAGTTTTGTGGGTCTGCTGGGTCGGGGCATATTCCGACAGTCACCTCTCATCTTCCACTTGCCAATCACGTAGGCCACTGTCGATTTTGGGTACTTCAACTCGCTGGATATGTCACGTATGGATCGGCCATTTCTATGATACCCGACGATTACACCTTTCTCGAAATCAGAGAGCTCCGAACTGCGTGGTATCTTGCATGCGACTGGTTGCGTTGTTGTTTCCCACACGATTTTTTAACGGCAGCGGCCGTGACGTGTATCAGGACCGCAGATATCGTCGATTTCAGGGGTGCCCAATTACTTGTTGGTAGATAGTGTAGTTTTTCAGATATTTTTCAAGCCCTACTCAAGACCATGTTCGAATGTTAAACACTGTAAAAAAAATTGCAGTGAATAGTCAGTGTTTCACCCGGATTAAGACGGTTTACAGATCGTAAGCACGCCACCTGGCTGTCAACCACAAATTTTCGGTAGATAAACTACATGTTCACGGTGTTTAAACTGTTTCTGTATTGTAACCTTGACAATCTGGCAACGTTCTTCTAAAAGTGGTTATGTGCCGGTTTTTCTCATGTACAATCAGTCGACTGGCAACACCTCTATGGGCAACACGTTTTTATTTCCCGGTCAGTAGGCATATTATTTATTCCTGGTCATTAGACATGTTAATGAGCATTACGGCATTAGACGTTTTTATTTCCCATTTAGACATGTTAATGAACATAACTTGTATTATTATTTATTTGTCATTAGACATGTTAATAAACATGTTCATTACACGTTTTTATTTCCCCGTCATTAGACATGTTAATGAACATTACGGTATGGGACTGTAAAATTACGATTTATTGACTGGCCACTCAGCTGCCGGTGTATCTACCGTAATTTGACTCTGACATTTTTTACAGTGAAGATTTTCTTTTTCTTCTTCACTTTTTTTTTTTAATTTCAAGGTAGTTACACGTGTTGTTTCGTTCGAAAAAGTCGGAAAGTTTGTGATTTAAGCTTTCTGGCTCCAGATAGGATAAAACTACTAGGGGTGTTCAAATGAAAAGGTACGAAACGTTATAAGAACGTAACCGTTAACATATTTGCCTATGCCGCTATGGGAGAACGTAGCGACACATCTAGGGATGCGATTGGAGTCGCCGGCGTGGATCGGAGCATGCGAGGGCGCCCGCATGCGCAGGAGAGAGCAATCGGACGGCGCTCTTTATAAATTTATTTATAAAGAGCGCCGTCCAATTGACTACTTGTTGAATTCCTCCAGCACAGACGAACCATTAACTCCGATGTGTACTGTGAGACATTCCGAAGCCTACGCAGGTACATCAAGAACAAAAGACCGGGGCTGCTCACGGAGGGTGTGGTTCTGCTTCATGATAACGCGCGTCTACACGTCTCCAGGGTCACACACGTGGAACTGGCCAAGTTCCAGTGGGAGCAGCTTGACCATCCGCCCTACAGCACGGACATGTCGCCCTGCGATTTCCATGTGTTTGGTCCCCTGAAAAAACATCTGAAAGGGAAGCGCTTCCACTCGGACGACGAACTCAAGGACGCTGTGCAGGACTGGGTCTCGTCACGGCCACAGGAATTCTGGGAACAAGGAATCCTTCGGCTCGTTAATCAATGGGATCGTTGTGCTACGGCCTATGGTGAATACTTTGAATAAAGTCTTCATTTATACCCACAGTGTCGTTTCGTACCTTTTCATTTGAACACCCCTAGTAAAACAAAATATAAAAATGCAACA
This sequence comes from Macrothele yani, assembly GCA_039090855.1. Taxonomy (NCBI): domain Eukaryota; kingdom Metazoa; phylum Arthropoda; class Arachnida; order Araneae; family Macrothelidae; genus Macrothele; species Macrothele yani. Next base: position 14,517,046 of record CM077011.1, on the reverse strand, counting down.
TCCACGTCTGATTTCTGACTCAAAGTGAAGAATTTGTGGGAAAAGTTACGGATCCGAATTGCTCGGCTACTGAGCTACGCAGACTGTGGCTCCAAAACAGCAGTTAACAGATGTTCAGGAGTTTTTACATGGTCTCTTTTTTTACTTCTTTCGTAAATTTTTCACTTCTGGCCCTAATTCTTCAAAAACCAGCTAAAAAGACAATATGGAAAACATGTTGATTATTTACGAGCCACAGGAGGGCCTCAAATAATTCACATTTTTTATTACAGAAACACAAGACAGCAAGCACTTCATCTGAAACGGACGGTTTTGTATTACGTTAATGTCCCTCTTCATCACTGAAGGACGTGAGGAGCCGTTCGTCTCTGGCTTTGAGTTATTGGCACTGGAGGTAGCGGAGAATTAAAAAGTAAGAGCAAACACATCGATCATATCTTGTCTATGACTGTGAGGGGGTCTATCCCCCGATAACGGGGCGAGAAGGTTGTTAGAAACATATTTTCGAAATATCTGACAAGAATGTGTAAGCTGATGAATAGCTGCGGCACACAGCCACAAGTTGAAATACAGCGAAAGTGGCTAATACATATTTAGACTGACTTCAAATAATCTAATTAGGAATACAGCTGCTCAAGTTTTTTGAAAAGTTAATGACAGTGAATGGGAAACCTATCCCGTGTTTTTCCCCCGCGGGATATTAGATTTCTGCTTCGAATAGCCAGTAAATTTATTTCTCCATTTTCACAGTGAGACAGACCAGTTTCCTTGTCAAATGTTTTGCCCCGCTATTTCCTTTCGCATTTCCATTCAGCTGAGCATGGAATATTCCACCCTCCCGTGTCATTCATTACGAGTGCGGTTCGGCTTCGTACAGCGAAAAAAACTTTATGGGACTCCGTAGTTTCTCTTCTTCTTCCCATTGCCGTTTTCGTTCTGTGCTTCAAACGGCCTTGGGGCAACACATTCCGGTTACAAGCTTTGAATGGTCGTGTATTTGCATATTTTATCAGAAAAATAACCTTCCATCCTATCGACCCTCGGATATTTTTATGTGCGATGCATGCAGCAGGTTATACCCGGGAAGTACGATTTTTGTTTTTTCCCCGGGGCAGTCGTTTGCTTCCTTTCGTTCGAGCACTTTATGTATCCCAATTGTATCGCATGAATAAAATAAGCACTAGACTTTTAGGGGGTGTAGTCAGTTTTCGTGCAACTACTTTCTGGCTTTCAGCACTTTTGTTGGAGAACCTTAAGCATACGAAGTAAGATTTCCGCTTGATATGCCGAATGACTGAAGAGCTTCGCTGGTAAGTGGGTGGCCGTTCCAGTAAAAGGACCTCAAATTCACAATCTGTCCAACTCCATTGGTTACAAAGTGGTCCGAATGATATTTAACTGCGGAATCATGACTGTGTATTTTTAAACCATGAAGTTAGACCCTAAACTGAATAAATCTGAGCCCGTATTTCCTTTGCCAGACATGGAAAGCAAAGGCTATGACACAGAAGAACTCTCATGTATAATGTTCTTCTGGCCAGAAAATAAATAAAAGATTCTAATAATAATAACAAGAGGATTACCGTAATGGGCCCGTGATTTCACATGGGATTTCTTCACATATGCAGGTTGCGAAGATGCCTCCATTGGTCGCTCTCTTGGGCTTTTTTTGTGAGTTTTCTTTTTCTGTAGGTCTGTCCGAAGAATAGACGCATCTCATCGTAGTCTTTCAGGTTTTCTCTTCATCTGGCTTGGGCACCAATCAGTGATTCCGCGAGTCCATCTGTTGTCACACATTCTCATCACATGACCATCCCATTTCAATTGATTCTCATATATCTGCTGCACTACATCCTTCAGCCTGCGTTGAGTTGCTCGCTGGATTACCCTAAGGATCCTCTTTTGCTGTTGCGTTCCAAGTTTCGTATCCGTATGTCAGTAATGGTAAAATATTGATGTTAAACAGAGCACCCATATTTTGATATCCGGGATTTGTTCCGTAATTGAATTCTTCAGACTATTGTTGGAGTACCAGGATGCCCTTTTACTTCTCAAAAGCTCTTCTGATATGTCACTGTTCATTTTAGTGTTCTGACCTAAATAGCAGTAAGATTCATCTTACTCAATGATGGTGTTATTAATGTTTATTATGTAGTTTGGGGTATAATTGTTTTTCATCCATTTTGTTTACGCTTTTCAACCGTAGGTTGAAGAAGCGTATATGCTCCAGCTTTGTCCGTCCGTCCATCCGTCCGCACGATAACTGGCGTAAAACTGGTTCGATTTCGATGAAATTTTACTATGTGGTAGGGACCACCTAGGGACGAACCCTATTGAAAATGGGACAAATGGGGTCAAAGGTCACGACGTAGGAACGGGATCATTCCATTGCCCTTATGCGTCATAACTTGCGTAAATATGGTTCGATTTCAATGAAAGTTTACTATGTGGTAGGAGACCACCTGTGGACAACCCTATTCAAATTGGGTGAAGTGGGGTCAAAGGTCAGGACATAAGATCCGGATGCATTTCATTGCCCTTATGCGTCATAACTTGCGCAAACATGGTTCGATTTCGATGAAATTTCAGTATGTAGTAGGGGACCACCTGGGGACGAACCCTATTGAAAATGGACGAAATGTGGTCAAAGGTCAGGACATAGGATTGCGATCCTTTCCATTGCCCTTATCCCATATTATTAAGGTGGGCGTCAAGTAATTTTGCTTCTTACACTTCGAACGGAAAAAGTTTCGTAAACATTTCCTTCACAATTAATGTGTTCCCAAGGATGGAAATTTGAACATCGATTAAAATAACTTCGTATTATAACTTGGAAAACTTAATATGTTCTAAAACATAACCATAATCATATTTAAAATCAATAACTTTTCCTTTGGTTGTGTTGAAACCAGAGAAAAGATGGCGCGACCTGTACTTTGATGACGTCAGCAGACAAATATTAGATTGCATAATTACGGTTATGGTTTAGAAAATATTAAGTATTCCAAGTTATGAAATGAAGCTATTTTAATCAATCTTCAAATTTTCATCCTTGTCAACGCGTTAATTGTCCAGAAAAAAGATGGCGCGACCTGTGTTTTCATGACGTCAGTTGACAAACAAATGTTGAATTGCATAATTATGGTTATGTTTTAGAAAATATTAAGTGTTGCAAGTTATAAAATGAAGATATTTTAATCGATGTTCAAATTTTCATCCTTGGGAACGCATTAATTGTGAAGAAAATGTGTACAGAAGTTTTTCCATTGGAAGTATAGGAAGCAAAATTACTTGACGTCCACCTTAAAATAGCAATTCTTCTATGTTTGTATGTACATTTTATTTTGAAAACTGCTCTAAGAATTTTGATGAAGTCGTTAACCTACCGTTTTCTGGTACTAGAAATCGATTTAGCTTGATCTCGACTTTAGGAGAATTCGTTCAGTGGGTTAAATAACCACCCCGAATTATAATGTTTTTAGTGATGGCGTTGTTCCATTATTCCATTAATGTTACCAATGCTTAGAAATCTTATGACGTCACAATCTCGCCGCGTTTGAGAATGTTGGCGCGCGGTCACGCCATCTGTCTCATTGCATCACGCGTTGTGTGTGTATCCTATTAAAGTTTTATGACGTCACACTTGTGGCGAGCGATGGTCGCGATTCACATCTGCCTCATTACGTCACGCGTTGTGTGATTGTGTCCGTCCGCACAATAACTCGCGTAACAATCGTTCGATTTCGATGAAATTTTAGTATCTGGTAGGGGATCACCTGGGAAGGTACCCTATTTAAAGTGAACGAAATGGGGTCAAAGGTCAGTACATAGGTGCGGGATCCATTCCACCGCTCTTATGCGTCATAACTAACGTAAAAAAGGTTCGATTTCGATGAAATTTTAGTATGTGGTAGAAACCCACCTGGCGACAAACCTTATTTAAAATGGGCGAAATTGGGTCAAAGGTCAGGACATAGAAGCGGAATCACTTCCATCGCCATTATGCGTCATAACTTACGTAAAAATGCTTCGATTTGGATGAAATGTTAGTATGTTGTTGGGTCTTGCCTCTGGACGAATTCTATTGAAAATGGGCGAAATGGGGTCAAAGGTTAAGACACAGGAGCGGGATCTATTCCATAGCCCTTATGCATCATAACTTACGTAAAAATGCTTCGATTGCGACAAAACTTTATCATATTATTTCGGAGGTATACCAAACCGGTTCTGTTGAATATCATCGAAATGGGATCAAAGGTCAGGGCACAGGACCGAGATTTATTCCACAGCCATTATTCCCATAACTTGAGTGATAACTTGAGTAATTATTTCTGGTATGTTGGAAAGCGTATTACAATCAATGCATTGCATGATTTACTAACTTGTTAACTTCCAATCCAGTACTGTAGCAGTTCGTTTCCATTGGTCTTACCATAGTCTCGAGTTAGTCGAGACATAGGGATACAAGAAGTATGTCATCAGAAAATTATGGAATCAGTCAATTTTAATTCCTTTTTTAAAGTCTGTTTTTCTCAAAATGCTTTTCGGTGTTCTTGCAAAGAAATTTAGGCGGAGGAGGAAGCAGAAAAAAAGACAGGATTACACAGTCACACTGAATGTCATAGAACAGTTCAGCCCGGTGATATCATTAACACGGCGATAACGTCTTGAGTAGAACAATATGCTGTGTGATTACTTTTTCAATAGTTCGTAGTGAGCAAAATATTATCCAAGAAGCACTAAAAAATCATGTGAGTGCTTGCCCCTTTCTAATGCAAAATAATTTTTGTTAGTTAATTTTAGAGGTTAAGGACCCCCCCTCCCCTTCAGTATGTAAGACTATAAAGTGTCCCCTATCCCTTATTGAGGCCCAGGCCGCGGATGGCCTAGTGATCAAAGTTCGTGACTGTCATGTAGAAACCTCAGGTTCGATCCCAGGCAGGTACGAACGCTCGAACCACTAAATATCTGCAGTGCGTCGGATGGGCACGTTAAGCCGTCGGACCCCGGGTACTGCCCCCCCCCAGTAATAAATAAGGGTGTCTTCCTCTCCCTTTCTACCTCGATTCCGTGTGACTTTCCTATCGGGCACTCTAGCCCAAATCTCCTAGCTTCCTATTTCTAAGGGTTGTTTAAGACCTGGGGTCAGACACTCCCTTCCTAAAATCCTTTACATCTGATCTGATCTTATCTTTATTGAGGCCCACTGCACCCAGGGAAGAGATAGAGCCAGCGATGCCTCGTCGGGGGCTAGAACTAGGGTGTAACTTAAAAGATTAGCCAGAAGCCTATGGTTCTGAGACCTCAGCCACCAGGACGACTGAACAAGATTTTTTTAGTAAGAACACAGACATCACGACAAATGCAAAAATACATGCGTATTTATGTTAAAAAAAAGGGATAATACAAATCTTCTGTTGTAATAAGCACGTCTTGTAACAAATGGATTTTTAAGCAGATTTTGAGAACAAAAATCTTAATCTAAAACAAAGAATTATAAGGGTAAATTGTACATCGTGAATGGAAGGCAACACGTAAAAATATTTTTGCACTGAAAAGTATCCGATCAAAAAGTAAGCTTTTCCAATCGGTCATGTATGGATGGAGAAATAACAGCTAATAGAAATATGCGGTTACTTCACCTAGTTGTAGAACTGCGCGTGTTTCCAATGGGGGGGGGGGGGGGAATATCCCTCAGGAAACGAAGTTTTCCAACCAAAATTTTAGAAACTGAGATAGAGAGTGGAATATTATACACATCTATGCCTCCTGGGGACAAAACTTAACAGAGTCACAACCCGAAAATGTATGAAAAATGTGCGTAACCCGGAACGCAGCGCGTCGCAAAAATAATTTGTTCAGTGTCTTTTAAAAGCGGAGATATAGTCACAAATAGAAAAATTCACCCCTTAGCGGAAATTCATTACTGTAAACAGAAGATGAACGTAAAATGTTTGCAAAGAAAGTTATCAGAAGCAAAAATATTATTTTTCAGTCGCATTTTCAGAAGCGGAGATATTCCTAGAAGCTTCACTATCTCAGCATAGCATTTTCAAGGTAGCAAAACTACTGTCCAAAAATTAATTGGAGACTGTTTAGGGTCAAATGGAGCTCTAATTCCTGAAAAGTCAGTTACCAGTTAGTTAGTTCTGAAGATACTACAGTCATCAAAACTAACTGAAGGCATTCGCATTGTCAGGAGGTACTGAAAATGCTAAAGCCTTGCAATGAATAGTTAGTTCTGAAAATTTTGCAGCCGTTAGAACTACCTGCAGACGACAGAAGTATGAGGATCTGTAAGTGTTAGTTCTACAGACTCACAGCTCCAGCAGTTAGTTCTAGAAATTCTGCAATCTTTAGGATTGACAAAAGACGATGGCAGAGACAGGAAGAACTGCAAATCTTGAAAACTTACAAACAAAAGTCAGTTCTGAAGATTCAGAACTAGTAGGTACTGGTAGTTAGCTCTAAATACAGTAAACTTCTCGGAACTTAAGGAAGGCTTCGGCAAAGTCAAAAGAAGTTGTGAGTCCTGAAGACTTATAGTTGGTAGTTCTGAAAATCCATAGCCACAGCTAATGTTAAGTTCTGAAGACCCTGCGGTCTTCAAAATTTAATGGCAGAGTCCGGAGAAGCAAGGAATTCTGAAGACTTGCAGCCAGTGATTAGATAATTCTTAAGACTTAATAATCTTGAAGTGTAATTGCCCAACAAGAAAAAAGTTGAAACAAATGTTCTGGAAAAACGTTAAAAAAACGTTTGTTTGGGGAAAAAAAAAAAAAAAAGAATTATACGCGTACAAAATTTATTAATTATTTGAAAGAAGAAAAAAAAGCAACGCTATGTGGATATAATGTACTCATCCATGGGTTGATTACACAAGACTGCGAGGAATTCGCTTCTAAAAATAACGAGAAGTAAAATAAAATATCTTTCCTCTTTAAAACAAATCTAGCTTCGGACAACGGAAAGGAAAGATACAACGTTAAAAATGTAACAGAATGTGACATGAACCCGGGTAAATATATATTAATTCAACAATCGCCTTTCAAGACGACAAGGACAGTACAAAACTTTGGAAAGCGACTTTAAGTTGGTACACTCCTTGAAAATGAGTGAAGTTCCCTTAAGGTAAAAAAAAATATATATATCGTTACGTTGAAAAAATAAATTTATGAATTATATGAAACTGACTTTTATGAAAAATACCTCGCAATATTGTAAAATGAAACAGAACCTTTCGATTACACATTCAACAGACAGCTTCAAGCACACGCTCGTGCGTGGCAAATTAGTCCGGTCGGTAGAGAGGTCGCCTCCCATGCTGACAGCCCTGGTTCGTATCCACTCAGATCCAAACTGGCGTTTTCCGGTCTGTTGAGAAAATTTCCCCAGTGCAGTGCTATAATTCACAAGTTCCGTAAGGGGCAAAAAAAAAAAAAAAAAGTTGTAGCTTTGGGAAACTGCGGTTATCCTTGATTTTTTTTTTTATTGCTACTACTGGGAAATTGGCGGACAAGATTCGGCAAGCCATCAGTTACGTCACGTGGTTGCCGGCTGCCACTACCGGCAAACTAGCGGACCACATTAGGCTAGCCATCATTTCTGGCACGTGCTTGCAGGGCCGCTGAAGGGCCACTTGTGGCAGCTACTGCCTGTGATGGATAACTGATGGCCCTGTTGTGGTATATGACACTGTTGGCCAGCTGTTGGCCTGAACTGCTGGGCTGGTCTTTCTGTTGGCCGCCCGGACATTTTATTGACGGTTCGGCAGCGGCAACATAGTGCTGGGCCAGCAAGACTGTTTTTGCTGGGTGAAAAAGTTAGTAGAGCCAAAAGGAGTTTCAAGTCCTGAAGACTTGCAACTAGTAATAAGTTCTGAAGACTGCATTCTGCAAAACTAAATGATGATGGCTGTGAGCTCTGCATTGTTGTCAGGTATTGCTAACTATACCACTTATTAACGCGAGGTCTCAAGCATCTTCTTGCACGATCTTTAAAGTATAACTTCATACAAACATGCTCACTAAATGTGTAGCTATTCATCTCATAGTCATTAACCTTACCCTGAATTTTTAATCATACTCAACTCTCTACCTGTATGTAGCTTCATTACAATCCATAGAGACACGTTTCAAAATCCAATTGTTTTGTGCTAGCAACGAAATTAAGATTTGCAATTGATCGGAGTTCCTTGATTTCTATTGCTACTAGTAACAGTGTTAGCATAACAAACACACTCTGTTATTTTGGCCCATCGCGAATTTGGAGAACAAGCTAGAGTGATAATGTCACACGGTGTAGAAACCTTTTTTATATTAACGGAGTTATGTTATTCACAAAACTTAGTAAGGCCGAATAATAGTAAATCAGCTGCCATATTTTATATACCGATCGCAGTTCGAAAAATCAATAAATCTTAAATGTCTTAATATTTCAAACGATTATTTCTTTGAAATGTTCAAAAACAAGTCATAAACTTTCGAAGTATTTAGAGACGTGTTTCACATCCGCTAACGTAGTTAGCTTGAAAAAAGAGGAGAGTAATAGAAAAAAAAAAAGGAAAAAGATGATTTAGAATTGCTGAATAAATAAGAAACAGAGGGAAAGTGGAAATCCAGGCCGCCGCAGGGTTGTCAGTTCTTTCTTCCAACCACTTGCGGAGCTGCACCCAGTCCCATTTCGAAGTCGCACGAAGGGAATACCTCACGGTGTCAAGTACCTCACACCCATCTTGAAAACCTCACCCGTATAGGCACGTGCCTCTTGTTGTACCGTGAAGACCTGCTGGCTGTCTGTACCACGTGACACCCACATGACCCCCGCAATGGAGCGGAAATGAGCGTGGCAGTCCACCTGGAAGAAGAAAAGTATGAAAAGGCTGAAAAGAGCTGCCTGTAGGGGGGAGGAAAAGATACAGTGGGGGTAACCATGGATATGTTAAAAAATAAGAAAAGGGCTCCTTTCCTCGATAGACTTAAAAGATGGGCGGAAAGCTAGCTAGCTCTCCGGGAAACAAGAATTAGTTGCGTTGGAACACAAACAAAAAGAAGAGCGAAAGTGGTTTCGCAACTCCGTCTCTGTTTTGTAACTTTTTTGAAAGCATTCTAGGCCACGTTTCTGAATGTTGGAAACGAATTAAAAAATTTCGTCACCTTTTGCTTTATGACGTAGAGAAAATATAGCAGCCAATGGCGGATTAAGATAAAACTGGGCCCTGCGCACAGCATTAGTTTGTGCCCCCCTCCCCCTCAGTTTACCCCCATCCTACCTCATACCCCAACCCCACACTTTTACTATCTCATACTATTGTAGAATGTCAGCTAAAAACATGACTTCGAAATTTCAACAGAAATACACATTTTGGGTCCCCATCCATAATATGATTTCACTATTTTCACTTTGGTGGCGTGTGTGTGTATATCAGCACGACGTTACAGGTGGGCCCACACAATTTTTCTCAAAATAAAATTACCAGTTAGAACACATGGCGAGTTCAACAGAGACAGAAATTTTGTTGTATAAAATTTTTAGAAAACTTATATAACAAAATTTCACACAGATTTTGTTACACAAATTTTGTTATATTTCACAGAAATTTTTTTATGTAAAATGAATCTTTTGTTAAATTTAGTGTTGTACTGTTTTGTGAAATGGAGTTCTCTGAGAAAATGTATACGATAGTAGTAGAAAGGCACCTTTTTCTTAATCGTAGTGCAAAGGCACCTTTTTCTTAATCGTAGTAGAAAGGCACCTTCTTCTTAATCGTAGTAGAAAAAAGACGAGAGTAGGGCAGTAGCTACCGGGAGGGCGGTTGCCCTACCAGAATGGTCATTCCAGGAGCGTAAATTCATGCTCTGGGAGATGTAAAAAATAGAAATGGTAACTAAAAAAGTAAGTTACATCCTTCAGTAGTTTCCTTATAAAGACTTTAGTTAGTCTCGTACAATATTCCATACAGTTAACCAGGGTGCAGAGTAGCATACACTATGAGGTGTGAACATCTTATATCCATGAAGGGAATTTTCCAAAACAGTGGATGGAGGCATAGAAAACAATATGCTCATATGCAACTTCCATGACCTGTCACTGGGATGGAGAGGTAATTACAATTGTGGTCTGTCGCAGAAAGTCCCTCTGAGCGTTTAACCTTGAACGGAATTTTTCCAAGCCCCACCACTTAAGTTTCTTCCTATTGTTACGTTCACTATATGATAATCATTCGTTCTGCGCTGGCTTGTTTTTCGTTCTGCATTTCTATGGAGTTTTGCGTTCACATAGCGCTTACGCTTTACTCAGTGGCGTACCGGAAAAACTCGAGGTCCTCCCGCAAATCATGTTTTCGAGGCTCTTTTCTGATAATCTATTATCGCTCGGGTTCCTAATTGGGTTCACCCGGCGTAATATTGGGAGCCAAGGGGGTGTCGAGTGGATTGTGATTCTGCGATTCCCTGATTTAGGGCTGACGCAGCTTCAGAATCCACTGACGGGGCTTTGTGTTTCACACAGCAGATTTTCCTTTGGGAGTCAAAGGGTCTGCTGTGTGCCGCAATATTTTTGTGAACGTCTAGATTTAAAATAAAAAGCATAAGTGAAGTGATTTTCTAAGTTCCGGTTCCAAAAGATATATATATTCTCCAAATAATCTAGGGTTGAGCACACATATTGTAGTTAACGATACACTCATCATGGAACTGAGACAAAATTAACAACAAAATCAATTTATTGGTTATGATTTGGCATAATAATAAATATACGCTCATGATACTAGCAAAAATGATTTAAGACTCTCTGACAGGAACCTGTACTAAATTGAGTATTTGCTTATTAAAATATAAACTCTATGTGTGGACTGCTCCGATAAAGATTTTATGAGGGGATACCAAAAAAAAGAATAGGATGGATTTCCTACCTTAACCTCCGAATCTGGCCTAGATATCGCGCTGCTGACCACTCCTGAGCCGGGAGAATTCTCGTCAGCCAAACACTGTTATCGTTGTTCCTCCACATAGGGTACTGGTCTGCGATGTCTGCCCCGGTCCGTCAAACTTGGTGCGGGCCCTCGTCATCCTTTGCCGGGTTCCTTTTCGTAGCACCTCGGTTTGGATCCTCCATCCATGTCGGGACACGGTACGTAGTTACGGATGTCCTGCTGCAATATTTGGCAGCGATTAAGCTGCCAGTCTCTGATACCTCATGGCTGTGTCCACGTTTTGGACCACAAAAAAAAAAAAAAAACCAAGTGACAAGTCACCAGTAATAAAAAACAAGTGCAAGTCAAGCACCTCGACTTAGAAGAACAAGTGAAAAGATGAAAGTGACGAAGTTCTTCTCTTCCCTTGTAAAAATCTTCGACGACCCCCAAGAAGACCCACACTACCTCAAAATATCCCATCATCCAATCACTAGCTGGCAAACGCAAGCCTCCCTGAATTAAATTCCCCAGTGTAGATCTTACTGGTCGGAAAATTAACATTTTGATCTTCCATTCGTTAGGGGGCCAAGATTCCTACCCGCTCCAGTGAAATTCTGAGAACCCCTGAAGTTACGTTTGCCGCTTGATACAACCACCGGCCATAAATCCTTACCCCAATTAAACTGTTAGGCCCGGTTCCAACAAGTCTACGGTCGGGCCAACACGCATTGTGGATGCTATAGACGGTGGACACTTCTATTGCCCCCAATAAAACATACAACAAAGCCAGCTCGCCGATGGCTGTCGCCAGCGTTTACTCCTTACAGTGTCGGTCTGTCCTGTGCCGCCTTGTGCTGGGAGAGGGGGACCGAGAGAAAAAAAAAAAAAAGATTCACCCGAAAGTATATGGCAAAATAAAACGTACTCCTTCTTCAAAAAAATACATGAATTAATAAAAATGAATAAATAAATGAATAAATAAATGAATAAATAAAATAATAATTAAATAAATAAATAAACTAGGGAATGGGTTTTCGACCTAAATGTGCAGCGCTCAGTTTGGGCGCTGTCACAAATCTATCAGCTTTCAATTACTCAAAATTTTTTTTTCCGTATTATTAACTAGGCTTTATGGGTGTTTTAATAAATCAAATTCTTTGGAACCTACAAGTATTCTTCGTAAGATCAAAATTATTCCACTTTATTCCATGAAACACAAATGTGTACGTTGTAACTAAAATGATTGCCCTGGTTAATGTAACTAAAATGATTGCCCTAGTAATTTGTATCGGTATAAACCGATACAAATTACTACAAAATACTTACGTCGAAGTTAATCATATTATGCAAAATTTATTATTTTAAAGAACTAAGGCCAGCTTTTTGAAATGTCTCACGATTGCACACCCAAAACATACAACTGCTGTGTGAGAGTATATAATAACTTTTCTGATTTATACGAAATGTCGCAACATAAGTAAGCAAATAACTAAGTAAGGATTAAGAACTGTAGCACAACAAACGTAAAACTACTTTAATTATTAACTCTGGAATAAGAAAAACTCACTTAACATAATGCCACAATGTTTTGCACACAATAAAAAAAAATATTTTGACTTGTATTAGAAAAAGGACACAGGTCTCTGATTTTTCACTCCCACGAAGAACACTTTTTAGTTCATTATATTCTGAAGGATGCGTAGTTATGTGCAAACAACTTTACATAAAAAACAACAACTGTATTCATTGGTATAAAAATTCCGCTCATTGAACTATTTCTTTCACATTCTCTTTTTAACATACATACATAGAAATTATTGCGAGGGCTGTAAAAAGGGGCCTCATGTTCTCTTGAATAGGTACTTTTCCGTCATCCAATTTTTATGAACTAAAGCAACGGAAATGATTTCTGAAGATTTTACCTATGTACTGCGAAAAAAAAAAAAAAAAAAAAAAAAAAAGGCTTTTTTGTCTTAATACTTCATTCAAAGCTGCCTTAATTCTTGCCTATTTCTTTAACCAGTTTCATACGAAGTTTCTGTAAACATATTGTAAAATCCTTTTGCTTAGGTTAGGGTCCCTCTTAACCATGTGGTCCCCCCGCACTGCGGGGGTTGCGCGGGCTATCAGTTCGCCCCTGGATTTACTTGGTATTTACAACCTGTGGTGCTTGGGCATTTACCTAGTTTTTACATTTTTAATAAGATTCTGTGAAAAACCGGAAATGCGATTTTTGAACGATCATAATACTTTCCTATAACGACGGTGTGTGAGAAAGTAAAAACTACGCATTCTTTGAGTGGAACTCGAAGTGACGTAATTTTAAGTCTTAGACTTCACAACTCAGTTGAAGAATGCCCAGATATTTTTAATGTGAGTAATGATTTCTTTCTTGAAGCATATTTTGCAAGATTTGGATTATCAGTTTTAATGCACTATCATCTTAATGCACAATTACAGATAAATTAAAATGAAAAATAAACCTGATTTTTTTTTTTTTTTTACTAGGGATAATATCATCAGCGTAGGGTAAAACCTACATAAACGAAATTTTTTGGCGAAATTTCTGTTGAGCACTTCAAGATTTCAGCCCCCCTCCCCCATACGATACTGAGCCCCACCAACAGACCCCACTTCTGAATTGTTGATTTCGCCACTGGTGTGTGCGTGTGTGTGAGTTGCCGCCATAACTCAAAAGCCATTACACTAGCAAGACGTAAATCAGCATTTACGGTTTTTGTGATACCGTGATGTGTAAGAAATAGCGGAATTTTCAAGTGGGACAGCTTTTGATAATAAAGAAAACAGGAACTCTTCTTGCTAGTACTGAAAGCACAGTACTAGCATTTAGCATGCTACACAGGGGTTAAGTTTATGGAACTGCTTTAATACTATTATCGTCTGGACCTGCTGTTGCAACTCAATGGACTGTAAGCAGTCGCCCGTTTCTAGTTAAGGGCTACTGGTTCCAGGGAAGGGAGAGAGCCAATGCCGTAAGACACACACAACGTCCATGCCTCACCGGGATACGAACCCGGACCCATCTTGGGCGAATGATCACAACCAGCACTTAGTCCACTGCGCCACCGTGGCGGCGTTTATTTCTTTAAAGGTTGAAGTCAAATTTGAGTTTTCACTTCGTTGGCTTTAGCGACCAAAGCGCATGGCTTTTTTTTTTTTTTCTCAGTAACGTTTAAATAAATAAACTTTTCAGTTTTATGAAGCTGGATGACCGAGCTTGAGGTGCGATTCGTTGCTGCAACGGAGATGCGGAAGTTCCAAGTACTTGCTTAAATATTTGGGATCGAGGCTACCTTGTTTATACTTAAGCGTAGAAGAGGAAATGCGTTTACTTTTGTAACAGAAGTAGGTAGTCATATTTAAACCTCGTCTGTGCGAGGAATTCCTACGAGAAATGGCACGTTTCTCTGGGAGTTACATTCCTTTTACTACTGAAGTAATTCAATTCAGTGGAGCAGGTTGGTTTCTCCAGAAGCCTAGCGTAATTTGCAATAAATGGCGGAGAATGCGTATGAAAGTCTGAAAGTGGCAGGGCCGTCATCTGGAAATTCTAAGCCGGGTGTGGAACTGGCCAGGTTTTCCAAATCAAGGCCCTTTCAGACCTCCTAACTCCCCATTCCACCTCGTAAAAAGGAGGAATGAAATGAATCAGGAAATATCAGCAACTTTTGTTTAGCTCTTAAAATAATTTTTCTTTAGTTTTAAATACACTGCTGGCCACCAAAAATGCAACACCAAGACGGACACGAGATAGCAAAGCCGGTTTATCTGGACACATAACAACAGATACAAAGATGAAACGATTGAACTTACAGGCCCGTGCGACTTACGGAACACGCAGATGTCAATAGTTCGTGTGGCCCCCATGGCTGGCAATAACGGCCGATACACTCCGCTGCATCGAATGAAAGAGGCTTTGGATGTGGACTTGGGGCATGTCGGTCAAGGCTGCTTCCACGCGTTGCCACTTTTCATCAGGCGTAGCCGCGGGTGGTGCTTGCCGGGCCACTCGGTTGCCGATCAGCGTCCAGACGTGTTCGATGGGTAACATATCGGGAGAACAGGCGGGCCACGGCAGCAGTGACACCTGGTGGGCCGTGAAGAATTGTTGCAAGAAGCGTGCCACGTGCGGGCGCGCATTGTCCTGTTGAAACTTGGTCGCTGGCAGGTCCTGCAGGTAAGGGAGGACTACAGGCTCCAAAATGTCGGAGATCTAGCTGTGGCTATTGAGTGTACCGGCGATGCCTACCAGAGGGGTGCGGGTGTCATATCCAATTGCGCCCCAAACCATAACGCCAGGCGACGGACCGGTATGGCGATGCATAATGCAGGCGTCGTACAGTCTCTCGCCGTGATGTTGCATCGTGATGTTGATGTTGCAGGCAGAAGCGGGATTCGTCGGAGAAGACAATGACGTGCCATTCCGTAGGCCAGGTGCGGCGTTCAACGGCCCACTGCCGCCGCACTCGCCGGTAGTGTAACGTCAATGGTAATCGGAGCAATGGGCGCCGTGCGACAAGTCCCCGCTCCTGCAGACGACGTCGAACGGTACGTGCTGACACAGGTTGTTGCGCAACACACCCTAATTCCTGCGCTAACGTTCGTGATGTGGCGGTGCGAGCCGACAATGCCCGCCGCACAACATGCCGGTCCTCTCATTCGGTGGTGTGCCGCAGCTGCGGAAATCTCTCACGTCGGTCTGTCCGTCCCTCCTGCACCCACCGAATCCATACTTGCCTCACTGCGGATGGATGTCGTCCCACACGGGCGCCGATGTGTCGGTACGATAAACCGCTGTCGCGATAAGCCACTATTCGTCCTCTGTCGAACTCCGAAACGTGCTGGAATGACTTTCGTATTCTGTGACGAGGCACCAGGAAGCTTCCCTCGCACAGGTCCGGCAGCACAACACACTTCCACTACTTACACCCGGCCTTCTGTGCACCCTTCTTATAGTGCTTCTCGGTGACGTGCCGGGCGCCCATGATTTGCATATGCCCTGCAATGTTAATTATTTGCATGCCCTCTCGCGGGCGACGCATGCTGCGAATTTCAGGCCAATCGGATGCTTCCTTCTTGGTGTTGCATTTTGGGTAGCCAGCAGTGTAATTTTGTGCGTGATAAAATTTGCAGAGTTTGAAGATGTATAATAGATGTACTGGTTCCACAGCTTACTGATATAAAATTAATTGCTACACTGATAACATAGGGGTGCCGTTTAACGTTTTCTTTTCTTTTTTATTCATAAAATTAATTGCTACACCGATAACATAGGGGTGCTGTTTAATGTTTGTTTTTTTTTTTTTTTTTCATAAAATTAATTGCTACACCGATAACATAGGGGTGCCGTTTAACGTTTTCTTTTCTTTTTTTTCATAAAATTAATTGCTACACTGATAACGTACGGCAGTGGCGTAGAAATTTCTTAAGGGGGGGGGGGGGTCCATGGGTTTGGTTTATTGGTGAAAGCCTCATAAATACATATATATCGCTTTAAATTCGTGCTCAATCTCCCCTCAAGCAGGGGTTCTAACACCGAGCCCTCCCCCCTCTGGCTATGCCGCTGACGTAGGGGTGCCGTTTATCGTGACATAATGCTAAAGCCAAACAGAAATAAATTAAAAGAAAAAAGAAAACAATAATAAAAATAGAGAAATATATTTGTTTTTTTCTGCTACATATATATATATATGTGTGTGTGTGCGTGTGTGAGTGTGTGTGTGTGTGTGTGCGTGTGTGTGTGTGTGTGTGTGTGTGTGTGTGTGTGTGTGTAAAAATATGGATATGTAACAAATGCAAATAGATTTTTTTTATCATACATATCCATATACATCCTGTTTTGACCATTTTCTAGCTCGCTAATGACCTCTTCTAGGTCTCCAATGATGGTTACTTTACCGTTTACGGATAATAGTTTTATCGTTTTATCTTAGACATTTTGCCACTTACAAAAGTTTAGGATTTCCTACACTTGACAATTACATCATTTGACCACTCTTTAACGACACACATGAAGCGAAAGTAGAGCCGTTCCTCCCAATGCAACTCTCACTTGGAGAGTGAAAGTTGCAATGGACACAAATTCAGGAATTGTTATCTCCTGTTTCCCGTCAAGCCACATCCCTATTCCTCTCTGCAATCGTCGCCCAGAAATTCAGTTAATACGTGTGCGCGAACCCCACACATCCTCCTTTTGTGTAGAAGTTGTGCGCTTGTTTTCAACCCTGCTGACGCGATACCCTCAAGGGTGGCCCCTTGGAGTAGTTGGAGGATATTCTCTTTCTTAACTCGCTTGTTGAGCAGCATTTGATATACTCCATTCTTATTGCTTTTCCATCAGCATTCTCCCAGTAGCACAGCAAGATTCCTCAGCGCTGTTACAATTTCGTTCTGTATACCACCTTTTCCATTCCTCTATTCCAGGATAACGCGCAGCATATTTTCTTTGCCTGTTTTAAAAAGTATGGAATTTCATTGAGTTTTGTTACTTTGTATTTTAAAAGTGATCATCTTTTCTCTCCCTCGCTAAATCCGGGGATTTCAATAAATTTGTTCGTTAAAACGACCAGGTTTGCTTTGAATTAACGTTATATCATAAAAAGTCCCTACTTTTGCTCGTTAAATCCGGGATCTCGCTAAATACAGGCTTGTTATAAGCGGGCCGTACTAAATATAATTCTATCACAGTACAGCTTCACCTCCGGAAACTACATAAATTCATGTTTTTCTGAGTGAATGTGTTGGCAAAGTCTGGATATCAAACCACTTTAAAGAATTTTGACTGTCATGCTGAAATAGTACCAGCTAGAGGTCTGCAAGGGACCGGGCCGGCCCGAGGGCCGGGTTGGACCCTTGCTGATTTCTAAGTTGGGCAAACGGGCCGGGCCTTCAATATTAATGTAAAACAGACCGGGGCCGAGCAGGGTTTTTTTTTTTAATGAGCAGAACAATAGCTGTACGATGCCTTTCTCGTTTGGAAAACTCTGCAACATACAACAGCAGGATAAGATTGAATAATATCCGCTGATGGAAAAAAATAGAAGTTTTACGACATCCTCCCCTCCTACAAAACAATTGGAGTGGGTCAGCTCCCCTAGTTTTTCAATGTGAATGTATTCACTGCAGCATTTCTAAACCGAGCCACCCGCTCGCAGACCAGGGCTGTCGCAGACGATCTTTATTATTGTTCTGGTCGGCGGCACTTAGTTCTCTAGATGTGCGAAAGGCTTTTAAGTTGTCTTAAATGGAACGGGAGAAATGGGCTGGGAGAAACTTACTTCTGTGTATAAATCTGTGCCGAATTTTCCCCATTTGTACTATCAGGCAGCCGTTTTCAAAACTTCTGTGACACTGATTAGCTGGGCAGTCTGTCGTTGTTTTCCCTTAGCATATGCTCAGTTCAGTGTTGCTGATAAATACTCTTCCATACTTATTATGGAGTTTAAGAAAGCGAAAGATTTTCGAGAAAAAAATCGCTTCCGGAGAATATGTGCTTATAGACAATGTAAAGGGGAAAAGCAATATTTGGAAATATTTTAAATTGCTGTCCCATTCTGAAACTAGTCGGCCGGTAAACGTTGTGCAGTGCACTAAATGCAAAAACTTTTTGAGTTACGACAGCACAAAGTGTGGAACATCGCATCTTAAGCGGCACAAATGTGCTCCCCACACACACGCGAGATACATATTGGGTTCCAGCAATGAGATATGCCAGTAGAGATAGGTTCAGTTTATCAAGCCATAAAATCTTCTCCCAGTAAAACGATCGGACTCATAATTCTGGATATTTCGTACTTTTCGAATTACCCCCCACCCCCCCCCACCCCTCCTTATCCCCAAGGATATTTCCGGGTCCGGCGGTAGGGAATGATAAATAATTTGAAAACCCAGAAAATTTGAAAGGCATGGAAATTGTCCTTTTCATGCAATATTTTTGAGTATACAAGCCTTTCCCCCTCCTAGAACGTCACGTGACTTATACAGAGTTTCAGAAATATTCTGAATCAACGTTTATTTATTGTAATAGAATACGTGTAGCAATTAAGAAAACGAAAACTCTTCAGGAGTCGAATGATCGAGTGCACCAGTTGTCAAATTCGTGTTTTGGTAATTGTTGAAATTTTACGGGCCGGCCCGAGCCCTGGAAACAGGAGAAATATACGGGCCGGGTCGGGCTGGGATTTAATTTAAAAAATTGAAACGGGCCGGGCTTTCCAAATTAAGGCCCGTGCAGACCTCTACCAGCAGCAACGCCACGCATGATTGCCGTCAATGCGCCAGGGAAAATATTAACCCTGCAATGAGGGAGGAGACGTTTCAAAAAATAAAGCTAGGATTTTGTTGGGTGAATGATGACGAGTAGCGTGTGTGTGCGTGTGTGTGTGTGCATTTGTGCGTGTGTGTGTGTGGAGTTATACCTACAACGCGGTGGTCTGGGGAGATTTTGTATTCTCATTCGAGTAATATGTTCTACCTAAGTCTCTTCGCTTTCAAACAAAATTTATGGGGTTTCTGAAATTGCTATTCAAATAGCAAATATGCAAAAAAAATGATGGATCTTTACTATAAGCTAAAATCCTCGATTCACCTGGAGTTCCTTCCTTCATTTATTTCCTAAAAGGGAAACGGGGAGAAATTTCAATAATTCAGCGAATGTTCAGATTTTTGCCTTTATGACGGTTGGTTATCAGACCCTAAGGAATGTTTTTTACCGAGGAGGTAGAAGAACGAAGATCCCATTGATCAACTTCCGTGTGCGGGTTATCTCAGCGCGGGAGCTTGCTTCAACTAAATCGTAGTATCAAACTTCTGGAGCCGTGCATAATATTTCTCCACTTCAGACATTTTTATTAAATGATGGCGTGCTGGGCCTGTCATCTCTCACTGCAAAGATGCTCACGCTGAAGGAAAACTATGATAAATGCCGAGTCATTTCCCCGCCTCGTCTCAACATCATTTTATTTACGTTCATCGTAAATCAAACCAGGGAAAGTAGAATATTCGTTCTGCTGAAATTCGGAGGCGAAACGATCACGACACAAAGAGGACATCGACCAAAAGTTCAACCCGGAGAATGGAGGAAGATTCCTGGGTCTTCCCAGAGCCCCGGCGGTCATCAGACAGACGACACTCTGGATACTCCTCCATTCTCATCTCTCCCTTCATCAGCAGTCGAAGGAACACCAAGAGCAAGAGAAGAGATAGATTCAGGATGGAGATGGGGAAAGGAAGGGAAAGGAGGGATGGAATTGGGATTAATGCGTTGCGTCTATGAAGGCGCCGAAGAGACTGCGTCATCATGGCGCTAAGGGCAAAGGAAAAGAAATGAGCCAAACTGGCGGAAACCAAATGGATTTCTGCGGGAGAATGCCAGACTTCCCAGCGCCTTTTAATTTTAATGCTTTCTCACAGACAAAATATTCCTGCTACTTTGTAAGAAATAGTTCTCTTTGAAGTGTAAATTTAAAAACTAAAAATTTTGCCGTTAGGATTGCTTCCTCTAAGAGAGAGAGAAATCATTCTATTAATTCAATTCTTTTTCTCGTAAATTATCTCATTATATGGAGCAACAGATATAATATATCCGTAAAGATAAAGCAGGGGATAATAAGTACACTTTTTAACGACCTATCGTGCGTACACAAAAATGTCGAGCATGTTCCTTTTAAATTTTTTCCAATTTTTTACACCAAAATATTTTTCTTTAACTTTTCTCAAGACGTTTAACAATCCCCGTAAACATCTAAAGCACCGCACCTCCGAAATTTAGGGTCTCTGCCAGAGAACCTAAATTAGCTGAGACCCGTCAACAGCGTGAATTCCACAATTCTCCACGAAAATGTGGACAAATCAATTCAAAATCCAAGAAACTGAAATTATTAAGAGAAGCTGAGGCCCCTCAACAGCGCGAATTCCAGAATGCCCCCAAAAAGCAAAAATCTATTGGACAAATCACTCCAAAATCCAAGAAAGTGAAATTATTAAGAGAAGTTGAGACCCCCTCAACAGCGTATATTCCAGATTGCCCCGGAAAAAGCGAAAATCTGTTTGACTAATCAATCCAAAATCCAAGAAAGTGAAATTACGAGTATTAAGAGAAACTGAGACCCCTCAACAGCGCGAATTCCAGAATGCCCCGAAAAAGCAAAAATCTGTTGGACAAATACGTATATCCAAAATCCAAGAAAGTAAAATTATTAAGAGAAGCTGAGCCCTCCCAACTACGTGAATTCCAGAATGCCCCCGAAAAAGCGAAAATCTATTGGACAAGTCAATCCAAAATTCAAGAGAGTGAAACTATTAAGATAAGCTGGGATCCTTCAACTTCATGAATTCCAGAACGCCCCAGAAAAGCCGAAAATATATTGGACAAGTCAATCCAAATTCCAAGAGAGTGAAATTATTAAGAGAAGCTGGGATCCTTCAACAGCGTGAATTCCAGAATACCCCAGAAAAAGGTGAACAAATCAATCCGAAATCCAAGAAAGTGAAATTATTAAGAGGAGCTGAGACACCTCAACAGCGCGAATTCCAGTATGCCCCAAAAAAGCAAAAAATCTGTTGGACAAATCACTCCAAAATCCAAGAAAGTGAAATTATTAAGAGAAGTTGAGACCCCCTCAACAGCGTATATTCCAGATTGCCCCGGAAAAAGCGAAAATCTGTTTGACTAATCAATCCAAAATCCAAGAAAGTGAAATTACGAGTATTAAGAGAAACTGAGACCCCTCAACAGCGCGAATTCCAGAATGCCCCGAAAAAGCAAAAATCTGTTGGACAAATACGTATATCCAAAATCCAAGAAAGTAAAATTATTAAGAGAAGCTGAGCCCTCCCAACTACGTGAATTCCAGAATGCCCCCGAAAAAGCGAAAATCTATTGGACAAGTCAATCCAAAATTCAAGAGAGTGAAACTATTAAGATAAGCTGGGATCCTTCAACTTCATGAATTCCAGAACGCCCCAGAAAAGCCGAAAATATATTGGACAAGTCAATCCAAATTCCAAGAGAGTGAAATTATTAAGAGAAGCTGGGATCCTTCAACAGCGTGAATTCCAGAATACCCCAGAAAAAGGTGAACAAATCAATCCGAAATCCAAGAAAGTGAAATTATTAAGAGGAGCTGAGACACCTCAACAGCGCGAATTCCAGTATGCCCCAAAAAAGCAAAAAATCTGTTGGACAAATATATCCAAAATCCAAGAAAGTGAAATTATTAAGAGAAGCTGAGCCCTCTCAACTATACGTGAATTCCAGAATGGCCCCGAAAAAGTGAAAATCTATTGTACAAATCAATCCAAAGTCCAAGAGAGTGAAATTATTAAGAAAAGCTGGGATACTTCAACTGCATGAATTCCAGAACGCCCCAGAAAAAGCGAAAATCTATTGGACATGTCAATCCAAAATCCAAGAGAGTGAAATTATTAAGAGAAGCTGGGATCCTTCAAATGCGTGAATTCCAGAATGCTCCACGAAAAGGTGGACAAATCAGTTCAAAATCCAAGAAAGTTAAATTATCAAGAAAAGTTGAGACCTTTCATCCGTGTGAATTCCAGAACGGCCCAGAAAAAGCAAAAATATATTGGACAAATCAATACAAAATCCAAGAAAGTGAAATAAGAGAAGCTGAGACCCTTCAACTGCGTGAATTCCAGAATGCCACCGAAAAAGCGAAAATGTATTAGACAAATCAATTCAAGAAAAATGTTTGAAAAGCGCTGTCCCAGGAGCTGATTCATGTATTTTTTGTTAAACCAGGTCAACGCCGAGTACTTCCGCTAGTTGGCTATTAAGGAAGGCCATTAAGACGTTTTTCAACCATTGTGCTTCGCAAATACGTTTTGATGAGTTTTAGTTTTGAGAAAAAACGTTCAGCAACGGCTACAGACGCAGGAAGGGTCAAACACAAAACATATACGAAACGAGGGAAAGAGAAGACAGGAAAAACATACATTTTCTGAGTTGTTTTTGTAATAATAAAAATAACTGATTTAAACTGACAATCGGCGATGTCATTCAGAAGCCTTTTTGCAACCAGATAGAAATTTGTATGGTTATTATTTCGTATTATCAATTTTTTGTGGTACGTTTCGACCTTTCTGTAGCTTATCGTTAGCAGGTAAAGGGCCCCTCAAACGTGAGGGCGCTAGTGAAAACGCACCACTTCACCCTATGGTAGCTATGCCACTGCACTCGGTTCATTTTGAGAAAATCCGGAACTTCAATAAAATAGTGGTAGACGAGGATCGCAAAACAATATATATCTTGGGAACACGCAAAGCCAGATTAACATAGCACACTCTATGCAGAATTCTGTTCAAAATAATGCCAAGGCAAAAGCAGTGCTAAAAAAAAATTTGAAATTCACGAGTCACTTTCCGTCATTTCTTTCGTGAATTAACGAAGCATATTTCTGATACAACCTTTTCCGTGAAATGACAGAAAGAAACCTGAAATTTCATGGTTTTCGTACCACGGGAAAATTCTGAAGTTTCAGAAACCTTTCCGCAGTTTCTTTCACATATTGACGGTAAACTACCGTTTTAGAGATGTGTTAACGGAAAATTCTGAATTTTTAGAAACCTTTCCACAATTTCTCTGGTATATTAACGGAAAAAATCCGTTCTAACTTTTTCCGTATCTGTATGACGAGAAATTAGCGGTAATAAAAGCGATTAGTGAGAGTACTTGAGGCTTGATTAACTTTTAAATTTCAATCGTCTGTCAAAGGATCTGCTTTTGAAGTTCTGTAGCGAGATCGGAATATTGTGGATAGCATATCGCATGAAATTTGTTTATTGTGGCACAGGATATTTCTTCTTCTCTCCCCTACTTTGTGCACCAGCTATTTATTATACATTGCGTTTCTGTAAGAAACCGGGTACTAAGCTTATTGTTCAGATAAGATGTGTATGTATCAGTCTTTGGACAACTTAAGACAAAAGCTATTATAGCTATCAAGAATACATTTTATATTTAGGAGAATTTTTTATGAAATAATACTGTTACGACTTTGGGGTGTGGTAATTACTTCGATTAGCTGGTATTGCGAGAGGTGGGTGCAGCGTTAATTGTTGGTTGAAAAATTAACAGCTAGTGGTTTCCCCCATTGTGAAAGAAGAAAAGAGATAAGAGCCCCTTTTCTTGGAAGGGAGAAATCTGAAGCGTGGGCCGCCTGGTGTGGAGAACGCAATGCGTCGCTCCCTAAGCGCGTGTCGGTCAAGATGGGTGGCCCGTGTAAGTTTGAGATGGTGGGATGTTTGTTGGAAAGGTTATGGCATTTTCTATATAATCCGAGACTTGGCAGGACAATGAAGTTTTAGTTTAGTTATGTATTTGTCCACATATTCCGAATGCAGAGACATGCATTTCTTACATCTTCATCGTACCGCATGCTTTTAGGAAGCTAAAAAATTGATAAGAGTTAAAACAGATCCCTAGCAACTGAGCAAAGAACTCTTAGGCAAAATGTGAATGACCGAAAAAGATTAGTCTGATGAAAATCCGTGAAGGAAAAGAACTGGACTTGGATAGCTGGACCAGGGAGGTCCTGCGGCGCAGTATTTTTGCGGGGGTAGAAAAGGTTCTGTCCGAAAAAGTCAGCCAGCTAAGTTAAGAGCGGCCGAGCGGCTGACGTTACCGCGAGGAAATAGGAAGGAGCGAGATACCTCTTTTCCTGGTGCTAGATTGCACGTAAGTCCTGAATGTAATTTTCTACCGAGAGAGCAAGCAACATCCCGGAGATCAGATGAAGTGACGGAATTGCAGCCCCGAGTGGTTGGGACGAACAAACGGACGGATCCTGCTATCACGTCGGCGGCCTTGTTCGACCTCGACGTTAGTGCGCATAGATGCGTACGTGGCTTCATACAGGTGAATGCTGTCCACGGCCGCCCCGGTGGCGCAGTGGTCTAAGGCGTTGACCTCTGATCATTTGTCCGAAGGGGTCCGGGTTCGAATCCCGGTGAGGCATGGATGTTGTGTTTGTCTTACGGCACTGGCTCTCTCCCTTCCCTGGAACCAGTGACCCTAAATTAGGGACGGGCGACTGCTTATAGCCCATTGAGTTGCTCACGGTGGTCGTTAAACCTCCAATCAAAAAAAAAAAAAAAAAAAAAAATGCTGTCCACGAGAGTGAGTAGAAGATGGGGTTCGACTCCCATCTCCGTCGGTCATAGTGCGCGCTTCGAAGTGGACGTGCCGTCACACAGGTGCGCTGCAGAGCCAAGATAACCGAGTGCATCAAATATATAAGTGAGTGCATCAAATACGGATACACGTGGAAAAGCTGTAAGCATTGTATTTATTTATGCATGCTAGATGTGAATAAATTGGCTCCGGTCAGCCAATAGACTTTCGTCTGCAGAGAACTGTTTAAAGCCGAACTGTATATGCCAACGAATAATCATTGAACTTTGATGATAAATTCAGCCCATGAGCTATCCAGAAAAGGGAGGAGTCTATTCGACGCCCCTCCTTCATCCTCTGTATATAGACGTCTTCATCATTATCTTTATGTTTTGGGCCGCGGGTGGCCTAGTGGACAACGTTCGTGACTGTCACGGAAAGAGCCTCAGGTTCGATCCCAGGCGGGTACAAACGCTCGTTAAGCCGTCGGACCCCGTGTACTGCCCCCCCGGTAATAAATAAGTGCGTCTTCCTCTCCCATTCTACTTCGCATCCGTGTCACTTTCCTATCAGGCGCTCTAGCCCAAATCTCCTAGTTTCCCATTTCTAAGGGTTGTTTAAAACCTGGGGTCAGACACTCCCTTCCTAAAATTCTCTACATATGATCATTTATCTTTATGTTTTATTTTTATTTGATTAAATGTCTGTTGTCTCGTGCCAGTCCTGAAGTTGCATGAATAATTTATGAGTGTCAGAATTTCTTGATTTTGATTGGCGAAATTACAGGCTAAATTCTTTTCACCAGTACCTAAGGTTTCGGCGATAAAGAGCTCACAAGTAATTATTCGTAATTCTAATGTTTACCTCCGAGTCGTCAGCCAATGCTTGTCATCCTGATATCTAAATTCTTAAAGCTATTTTTATTCGATAGTCTGGCGTCCCGGGGCGTAGCAATACTATAAAAAAAAGTACATTTCACCTTTTTTTTAACATTACTGAAAGTCATCGTCAGTTTAAAAAATCAAGTTGCAAAGCATGTTTTTGCTTTGAAAAATCACGATGAAAAATGCTTAATTTGTGAAAAGTCCTCCGACAGAAAAAAATATTACAAACCTATTCAGAAAAATAATAAGCTCCAACTGAAAATAAAATTTAGGACTAAATCACTTGCATGATGACAAAAAAAGAAAATTTATCTTCGCCCAATTTGTTTTACGAAGTACGGGATTTGGATTTCCTAACGTTTGTGGCTCTGTGGTTAAAGGCGTGTGCTACCTGTTGAACGAACTCAAAAGACGGGGGTTCGATCTTGACTGCAGCGGAAGGATTATCTGGGGTAAGTCTTGAAACATGCAGGGCCGTCGATTTTGTGTAATTTCAGTTTGAATAAGGAAAAACCTGAAATGAAATTTTTCTTAAACAAACGAAATGATTTTTTCTTAAATAAACGAAATTTCTGACTGCGGAAAATCTGTGAAAATACAGGTTAAAATAAACGGGTATTTTTAAAAACGGACATTTACCGTCAACTTTACTGCACGTTATTTTCAGAAATTTTCCGCGAATTCACACCACTTATTTTTTACAGTGTTCTTTTGGAATAAATCGAACGGGAATACTTGTATTTCGTACTCAAGTTAAATTAACGTAACTTATCTCTTTGTTCTCTGAGCCAGTGGGTTCAGTAGAGGAGTCAATGCTACATCCCTGCCTCAAACAATTTCTCAAAGTGATTTTAAAAGCACTTTTGACTCAACGTAGCAGTCTAGACTCCACATTTTTATTGTTTCTCAATCGTTTTGTGCAAACTGCTTCTCTTTTCACGGCTTCTTAAGTCGACTGTCATTGAAAGTGTAGCTCCAGTGGCACGGGTTCGGAGTTTTTTTAAAGATGCTCTATCTCACCGAACGGGAAGAAATGAATCACAAGGGAGGAGTGCATGTTTCCGGACGAATGAAGTTCGATCCACCTGAGTTCACGTCTGCAAGGAAAACCCCTTATTCGCCCAACCTGCTTTTTTTTCAGCGAGACCCAGGCCACCCTCGTTTGGCAGCTACGGTTGGAGAGTTTCTTTTGCACAGTACTTATCGTTGTCTGAAAACTACGGAAGTAGGAGCCGTTCGGTACCCAACAATGCGGGACCGCTTCTCAGAAGAGGAAGAGATCAGTTCAAGAACGAAACTGAAAACCGTCCTTCACATTCAGTCGGACGATAAATGGTCGGAGACAAAGACTAAGCTCTAAAATTCCATACCGCAAAATGGCGGCGGCGCGGAGGACATCCGCAGGTGTTGCATAGAAATAGAAATTTTTGATCTGCTGAAAGAACTGATAAACAGTGATCTTACGAAAATATGAAATAAAGAAGGACCTAAAAGAAAAACTACATAGCAAAACAAGATAGTTAAAAGACTGAAGTGGAAGCTAGGAAAACGGACTAGAATCCCACGGGGAAACATCAGGATAAAAGCATTTTTACTGTGGAAAATATAAAATACTAAACACAAGTTAGTAAAATCATGCAATGCATTGATTATGATACGCTTTCCAACATACCGGAAATTATTACTCAAGTTATGAGGATAATGGCTGTGGAATAAATCTCGCTCTTGTGTCCAAACCTTTGACCCCATTTCGATGATATTCAACATAACCGGTTCAGTACACCTCAAGAATAACATACTACAGTTTTGTCGCAATACAAGCAGTTTTACGCAAGTTATGAGAATAATGGCTGTGGAATAAATCTTGCTTTTGTGCAATGACCTTTGACCCCATTTCGTTGATATTCAACAGAACCGGTTCACTATACCTCCGGAACAACATGACAACATTTTGTCGCAATCGAAACATTTTTTGGTAAGTTATGATGCACAAAGGCAATGGAATGGATCCCACTCCAGTGTCTGACCTTTGACCCCATTTCGCCCATTTTCAATAGGGTTCGTCCCCAGGTGGTTCCTTACCAAATACTAAAACTTCATCGAAATCGAACCATTTTTACGCAAGTTATGACGCATAAGGGCAATGGAATAAATACCGCTTTTATGCCCTGCCTGACCATTGACCCCATTCGCCCATTTTCAATAGGGTTCGTGCCCAGTGGTTCCCTACCACATACTAAAATTTCATCAAAATCGAACCATATTTACGCATGTTATGACGCATAAAGGCAATGAAATGGATCCCGCTTTTATGTCCTGACCTTTAACCCCATTCCACCCATTTTCAATAGGTTTCGTTCCCAGGTGGTTCCTTACCACATACCAAAATTTCATCGAAATCGAACCATTTTTACGCAAGTTATGACGCATAAGGGCAATGGAATAAATCCCGCTCTTATGCCCTGCCTGACCTTTGACCCCAATTTGCCAATTTTCAATAGGGTTCGTGCCCAATTAGTTCCCTACCACATACTGATACTTCATCGAAATCGAACCCTATTTACGCATGTTATGACGCATAAAGGCAATGAAATGGATTCCGCTCTTATGGAGTGACCTTTGACACCACTTCACCCATTTTCAATAGGGTTCGTCGCCTTGGTGGTCCCCTACCACATACTAAAATTTCATCGAAATCGAACCATTTTAACGTGAGTTATCGTGCCGACAGACAGACGGACGGACGGACAGACGGACGGAAAAAGCTGGAGCATATATGCTTCTTCAACCAACGGTTGGAAAGCGTAAAAAACTAGAAAATAGGCTCATCGATATTGTTTTAAGCTGCATCGAATCGCAGTTTCTGATACAATTTGTTCTCAGTGCGTTTTTTACATCGTAAAATTCTAAACACTTACTGATATAAATTTTGTGTAAAAGTAAAGTACATAAATTATGAAATTATATTCGTGTAATACACACGGCGCAGGTATACACCGATGAGCTATTTCATTACGACCACGTTCGTACCTGCCTGGGATCGAACGTGAGGTTTTCCCGTGGCAGTCACGAACGTTGACTGCTAGGCCATCCGGGGCTCACAATGCTCTAGTAAAAAAAAAAAAAAAAAAAATTAAAATGTTTGGTAGGTTTAAAAGCCAATTCACAAACTGCTGTATGACTTGAAGGGAAAATATTTCTAGGAGCAGGCAGGGCGCCCTGACACGGAAAGGTATTAAAGGGGATAGTGAAGTATTAGAATTGAAGAAGTATGTTACAGGAACGAGGAATTTCTTCTCCTCGTAACTAAGTAAATAGCGCATTGGGGAACACAAGAATTTTGACGGGAATTTTGGCAACATGTTTGGGGGTGAGAAAGCCTGACAGGTATAGGGAAAATCAATTCAGGGATGAAACTTGCAGAATTTCTCAATGGCTCTGTGGTAATTCCCTTGGTAAATCCTTTTCCACTTGGTAATTCCTATTGCTGCACAGGTGATGTACTGCCAAGGATAGTATATAATATGTAATATAGACTAAGAAAATATCGAAGATGGGGAAAATATTTCTTTGCGATAAGGAAGACTGCATCCTGTCAAATCGTGAATTTTCATTGGTTCGTAAGTGAGAGGCAGAAAACAGATTTCGGGGTGAACACTGAGCAAACAGTGTTTAGAACAATTGAAGCAGACAAACGCAGTTTTTCGTGATTTATGATAAAATTACATTTTTACTTAACAGGAAGAGTGGGAAGAAAAGAGAAGATATCATGATATACTGATAATAAGTTCGGATAAAGAGTGGTCCCATGTTCGAATCTGTCATATGGCAGAATCGGCATGATTTGGATTGCATAATACCCTTATAATTTAAGGGCCGAACTAGAATCATAGGTGCATCTATGATGCTATGAATAGATCCAGAATAATTTTGTATTTGCAAACATAAGAAATAGCGGTATATAGCAGTTAGTGAGTCAGAAAATCGCAACTAATGTCGGAGGACGGGGTCGGCCGAAATCTCGACTTTTTATTGGTTCGCGTCAGAAACCCGACTCCTGGGTGAAGACAGAGTAACTGAAGTTT
Source organism: Macrothele yani (assembly GCA_039090855.1). NCBI lineage: Eukaryota > Metazoa > Arthropoda > Arachnida > Araneae > Macrothelidae > Macrothele > Macrothele yani. The sequence goes on along the minus strand of CM077011.1, from coordinate 14,487,013 downwards.
TGACTGCCGCAATAAGGAAGATTTATAACTATTGCTGCAGTCGACTCGTAGAAAAATCGAGTATAGGAAATATGTAATCGAGGAAAAGTGTGTTTGTGAGTTCTGCTCTTAGAGATTTTGAGCAGCCACATAGGGGCCGCCCTAAAAAAAAAAAAATATATATATATATATATATATATATACATAGGGATGTAAGGTCAGGTGATGCGTAACATCACAGCCTGTCCTTGACAAATGTCAACCCCGCCTTCTCGTGGTACATCCTGTTCCCACTAAAGGGGCTCTGACGTCCGCCAATAGCGGTATAACTATACCATCGGGATTAGAGGAAATGCTATCCCACACTCACCAACCCGCTTGGCCAGCGTGGTGAGTTATGGCCAAACCCCCCAAAATGACTCCACAACTTAAATCTTGGCCCTCAGTCTCCGGCAGCTGGAATGTACCTGGCTAAGGCAGCGGCCAGTGCGACATGAAGGCAGAGGGTGCTAAGAATCCCCGGAGGACCGGACTAGGCTGCCATCTGATGCTGACCTTGGCTACGTACAACGGACGCTCCCTATCTTCTGATTCAAGGCTTCTTGAATTGGAAGAGGAACTACAAAGGATCAAGTGGGACATCGTCGGGCTAAGTGAGGTAAGGAGAAAAGGAGAAGATCTCATTGAACTGAAAAGTGGACATCTCTTTTACTATCGTGGGACAGATACTGGCAGAACTAGTGGTGTTGGATTTATAATAAACAAGAAACTGAAGGATAAAGTGGTAGAAGTTGAAAGTTCCTCTGACAGAGCTGCACGACTCGTTATTAAACTCTCGAGAAGATACCAGGCTCAGATTATTAAAACTTATGCACCCACCACAAGTCATGCTGAAGAAGAAATTGAAGAATTTTATGAGGAAATTCGTGATCTAAATAATAAAGGTAAGCAGCACTTGAAGATAATTATGGGAGATTTCAATGCAAAAATAGGGCAACGGCAACAGAATGAAACTTCAGTAGGTAAATTCGGTCACGGCAACAGAAACCAGCGTGGAAATACTCTCGTAGAGTTTGCAGAGGCAGAAGGGTTTTTCATCTTGAACTCCTTTTTCAAGAAAAAGCCACACAGGAAATGGACATGGAGACATCCAAATGGGACGACAAGTGAAATTGATTTTATTATGTGTAACAAAAAATTCGTCATAGAAGACTGCAGTGTGCTAAACAAGTTCAACACAGGCAGTGACCATAGATTGGTGAGATGTAAGATGCACCTCAACACTAAACTCGAACGTAGCAAGCTCATAAGACAAACAAAATGTATTGACATAACCAACCTTAAAAACACCATAATACCTTCAAATTGAAACTGAAGAACAGATTCTCTGCTTTAGAAGGCCTAACATCGGAAGAAGTGGATATTTCTGAAGTTAACAGAAAAGTAACCAAAGCTCTTATGGAAACAGCAACAAAATTAGCTGGGTCTAAGAACAAATTGCATGTGAACAAATTATCAGGAAAAACCAAAATGTTGATGCAAAAAAGAAGAGTGATGAGGACAACTAAAGAAGATGTGACTTCCAAAGTGGAATGTATAAAGCTATGCAAGACAGTACGAAAAAGTATCACTGAAGACGTAAGGAAATTCAACTGTGAACTAGTAAGGAAAGCAATTGAAAACAACCAAAGCCTAAAGATAGCAAAGGGACATCTCAGTAAGGGGAAAAAACAGATTATGGCACTGAGAAAAGAAGATGGTTCTGTAACAAGAAATAGAGGCGAAATTTTGACAAGAGTGAAAGATTTCTACTCTAAATTATATGAAAGGGATGATACATGTACTAAAGACATCATGAAAGGTACCAGTACCAGAGTTCTTCCAGTCCTTCCAGCAGAAGTTGCACATGCAATCAAGAACATGAAGAGGGGAAAAGCTCCAGGAGAAGATGGAATTACTGTAGACATCATACAAGAATGCAAGTGGAGAAATCGAAACGGTACTCGCCCAAATTTTCACTCGATGCCTTAATGAAGGGAAAATTCCTGAGGATTGGAACAACGCTACAATGGTCTTGCTACATAAAAAAGGTGACATTGAGGATCTCAGGAACTACAGACCTATCAGCCTCCTATCAGTGGTTTATAAAATCTTCACTAAAGTTCTTTCACACCGCTTGAAGGTGACACTGGAGATGGCTCAACCGAGAGAACAAGCTGGATTCAGGAGTGGCTACAGCACAATAGATCATATCCACGTACTGAGAGAACTAATTGAAAGAGCGAGGGAATATGAGCTTCCATTGTACATGGCTTTTATCGATTATGAAAAAGCCTTTGATTCGGTGAAACCATCAGCAGTTGCAATGGCTCTGAAATCCTGCGGTATTGAAGATGCATAGATTAATATTATTAATAACATCTATGAAAATGCAAGTGCAAAGATTCGGCTGTTTGAAAATACAACACACATAAAAATTGGAAAAAGGAGTGAGACAAGGTGACAACATATCTCCGAAGCTCTGTAATGCCACATTGGAAAATGTCTTTCAATCACTGAACTGGGAAAACAAAGGGATAAAGATTAATGGAGATTATCTAACCCACCTTCGTTTTGCTGATGACATAGTCATTTTTGCAACTACCCCATCAGAGCTACAGGGTATGATCCAGGAACTTGCTGACAAGAGTAAAGAAGTGGGATTAAAAATGAACTTTCAGAAGACAAAAGTGATGTACAATGCTTTTACAAGAAATGAAGATTTATCGATTGATGGAGAAAAGCTGGAGATAACAGACACGTACGTTTATCTTGGACAGCAGATATCAAGTGAGGGTCACATTGGTGAAGAAATTAATCGGCGTACAAAACTTGCCTGGAGAGCTTTTGGAAGAAACAGCATAATTTTCAAAAGCAATATGCCATTATGTCTTAAAAGAAAAGTGTTTGATCAATGCATCCTTCCAGTGCTTACGTATGGTGCAGAGACGTGGACCTTAACTAAAAGAGACATACAAAGGCTGCAGACAACTCAAAGCAGCATGGAGAGGGGCATGCTTGGTATAACCAGGAGAGATAAGAAGAGGAACACGTGGATCCTAAAAATGACAAGAGATGATCACAGTTAAATCCCTGAAATGGCAATGGGCTGGACATACTGCCAGAAGGACAGACCATCGATGGACAGCCGAAATTTTAGATTGGATTCCAAGGGACAGGAAAAGACCCAGAACAAGACCACATGGGAGATGGGTGGATGAAATTCGAAAGTATGCAGGGGTGACATGGAGGAGACTGGCACAAGACAGACCGTTGTGGAGGAAACTTGGGGAGACCTTCGTCCAGCAGTGGATTGATAATGGTTGACAATGATGATGATGATGATGATATATATATACATATCATATTTACACAACATACAGTATATACAATATGTGAGCATCTTAAAATATTTTAAGTGCTCTGCAGGAGCAGTAAAGAAGAATAGAATAGAATAGGAAATTATTTTGTTTTAGGGAGTTGAGTGTTTTAAGATACTCGAGCTTATAATGTAGCTCAAGTTCTTTAAGCTTACTGGAGGGGGAGGGGAGGGATCGTTAGTAGGACGAGAAGAAGAGGGGAGACTACCGGAGGGCCGTGAAGGGAGTCTTTCAGGTCTTCTATTAATTTTGACTTGGGGTTTGGGGTTCGGATTTGTTCTATTAAAGAGCTCCACATCTACTTTTGTGGATCATATTTGGAGCTCTTTTGGGACAGAGTCGGCAGTGGTGTCAAAGGTCACCAACTGCCTGGGGAGACCTGAATCACGATGTTGCAGGCGAAATCAATTTTCAGCTGGGATCCCTAATTTCTTCAGAGAGCGCGCAACATCGTTGTTGGAAATACCAACAGGGATTCCATTAAGTAGGTATTTCCGGGGACGTGGGGAAGGAGAAGATGAAGCAGAGTCAGAGTAAAAAATGCGTTTAACGGCGGGGGAGACAGGATCAGAGATGGGTCTTTTAAAGGAAGTAGATGGGACAGCAGAAGGTTTAGAGTCTTTAGTGGTCCTGCGGCTCGATGGTGGTGTTGTAGTCTTGGAACTATACTGGACTTGGTTGATTCTTTGGAGCGCTTTTCCAACTTGGCCTGGAAATCGGACATCGTGGAGAGGAGCTTCTGATTAATAGTGACAAAATGTCGATCCAAGGCTGCAACATAGGGAGACGCTATTGTGCCTCCACGGTCTCCCTGAGGAAGGTAAACTGGTACCTTTGACTAGGTCACTGGGGCCTCCCGTTTCATGATCACTAAGAAACTTTTGATGACATGCATTCATCTTCGAGAGGGTGGAGTCGATGGCGGCTGCATTTGTGTTCCCAAGATAGATCATATGTAGAGGATTTTAGGAAGGAGTGTCTGACCCGAGGTCTTAAACAACCCTTAGAAATAGGAAGCTAGGAGATTTGGGCTAGAATGCCCGATGGGAAAGTGACACGGAAGCTAAGTAGAAAGTGGGAGGAAGGCGCCCTTATTTATTACCGGGGGCAGTACCCGGGGTCCGACGGCTTAACGTGCCCATCCGACGCACGGCGGGTATTTAGGGGATCGAGCGTTCGTACCTGCCTGGGATCGAACCTGAGGTCTTTTCCGTGGCAGTCACGAACGTTGCCCACTAGGCCACCCGCGGCCCTACCTACCTGGGATCACCTGCGTCAACCCTTATAAAGGCTGGAGTAGGATTAGGATAGTATTAGGAAGCAGCCAATCAAGTAAAAGAATGTCTATGATTGGCTGTAAGAACTGATACGCAGCTAACGTGAATTTCAATGTGTTTGTCAACCCCCATATTTTATATCTCATCTTAAGAACAGAAGTAGCTTCAGGAAAAACTAAGACATTTTTGAAATCTCCATTAAATTTTGCATCAAATGACATGTAAACGATGAAATAACTATGGAAATTAGCTAGTTAAAAAAAGGTCAAACTTACAAATTTACGATTTTTGCAAGTGATGCAATATTTTTGCACAGCACTGTATATTTCAGCCCGGGAGATCTACTTGTGAATATCTCCGTGAAATTTCAGAAAGTAATACACTAAACAGCAATTTTCTATTAGCGTAGCTATGCAGCAATAGCTTCTCATACTTGCGAAAAATCAGTCTAACGCAGTCGGAACGTTTCGCGACGATTTCTGTGTGTAAAAATAATTGAGTAAGAGAACACACATTCATTCAATAAAATCATGAAAAATTATTTTTCATGTGCATACCATACGAGCCATAATTTCTATTTTCCAGCAGTAGATGTATAAATGATTCCTGAAAATTTTCCGAATCACGTTGTGCCTCAAGGCAGAAGCAGGCAAGTACCACTTAATTTTGAAATAATTACTCCACATAAAATTTGCAGTATCACAAATGCTGGTCTTGTACCGAACACGTGGAAAGTAATAAAGTTTACCATCAGTAATGAGCGCTAAGCTTATTGCTGATGTTAAAAGTTCAACATTATTGCCATAATACGAAAGCTTCTAGACACATGCTACGCTCTTCATTTTTTTCATTGCCTATAAATTTGGAGTGATAGTAGAACAGCGGCTGTCATTATCTGGATGAATTCATCTCATATTTAAGTGAAAGTGCACGACCTGTTTAAAACATTTTATGAAATCAGATCAAAAAGAAACCATTCAGCTAGAAAACACAGCCTTATACCTCTGACGTATCATTTTTTCATGATTTGTTCCATAAATAATGTTGAAAAATTGTGTGATCTTAATAGACACCAAGGTGATTCAAAAGTTCGTCCCGTTCGCAGCTAAATAAAATAACAACGCAAGGAAGCCGTACACGCTCACCTCATTCTACGAAGTACAGGCCGTTGTATTCTACAGTCCTTTGTGATCCTTCCGCGTTAGTCACGATCCCACAACGGCACTATTCTGCAGATTTCGAGGACAGATACTCTCTAATGTCAGATTGCACGTCCAACACTGGTGAAGAAATAACCATAGAGAGAAACAGGTGGCAGTTGGATGGGGTAAGTTCCGGACTGTATGGTGGATGTGGTAGGATCTCAATCCTTCCCAATTCCCGTAGTTTTCTGCGGACAACTCTGGAGGTGTGACTTAGGGCATTACCTACTTGCAGAAACGCCTGTTTCCAGTGTGACGTACTACAAGGGGTGACGCACATGTCAAGACAGCAAGTAGCAGGGATAGACCCTTTCCGGCGTAGCTAAATTGGGAAAACATTTGGCTCCAGAGCAGAAGGATGTAGATTCAAGTCCTGCCACCGCCGAATTTGGGTTTCACACCTACTGATGAGCAGTAGGCAGCGTTGGTGCAGAGCGTCATGGACCCGTTGCAGTTGTTCTGTATAGAGGTTCTGCCAGACACACAAGTTTATCAGTGGACAGGACCCTCACAATTCCACCTTACCATAATTTGAGACTAACTTCAACAAAGCAAAATGGACGGAAACCATAAAGATTAAAAAAAGTAGGAGACAACAGATTTCAAAACAGGAGAGGAAATACAAAAGAAAATCAAATGTATACAGCTATGCATGTCATGCCAAAATAGTCATAAAAAAATGAACTAAATTCACAAAGGGTATATCTTCCAATACAAGCTTTTAAAACATATTTCAAAGATCTTTTTTTTTTATTGGAGTTTTACCGACCACCGTGAGCACCTCAATGGGCTGTAAGCAGTCGCCCGTCCCTAATTTTGGGTCACTGGTTCTACGGAAGGGAGAGAAAGCCAGTGCCGTAAGATAAACACAACATCCATGCCTCACCGGAATCGAACCCGGATCCCGTTCGGACGAATGATCAGAGGTCATCGCTTAGACCACTGCGCCACCGGGGCGGCTCAAAGATCTTCAATAGTTTTGTAAATCCCAAACATTGTTTTTCGTAAAAGGGGGAAGCAAAAGATTACTCGTAACTGCAGGATACAATTTTAAACCACTTTTTTTGTTTCACAGCATGTCAAATAGTCTTTACCTATGATTAATGTTGCTTCCTTACTAACAGAGAAAAAATTCACCCCATGTACAAGTCGAATATCTATTTAAGGACTTTTTCATTTTCGCCGCGGCATTTTACACACGACATCTGCTAGTTAACCTTCCGCATCAGGCGTAATTACGGATGAAGCAAAACCAGCTACTCTAGTGTGGATATTAAGCAGTTTTATCATGGATATATATTTTGGTAGTCATCATAAAAAACATCACCACTGGGTGAAATAACCTTTTGTCCGCAACCAAAAATTATTTCTTGCTAGATGAAATAACTATCTTTGTCTATCAGAGATAAATATATTCAGCGCTTTTTATCTTCATCATCACAAGCCGTCTTATGCTTGAAAGTTGAAGATCAACCTTCTGAGCACCTTTATTTGGGAACAAGTGAGCTAATTCTATGCCGGATTTCCTAGTACATTCTTTGATACATACAGTTAATCCGGTTTTAGCACGACTTTTGTAAAAAAAAAAAAAAAGTTCTTGCTTATAGTATCGCTTTGTCTGTCCGTTTCTGGACACCATATCTGCGCAATTACCTTCCGCGTGGCAGTAAATGTACGCGTATCTCATGCGCGGTTGTTATAAACGGTAAGAAAAGCGGACTCGTTTGCGTTTGAAAGGAAACTTGTTTAATAAACAAAGTACTCCACTTGAGCTATGATTTACCACAAAAATCGGTACGAACAATGTAACAGGAATCTTGATATACACTGAAGAGCAATTGAATCAGAGACAGCATGCGTTATGCAAATATGGCGCTGTGGGCGGCCCTGTAAACGGAAACGACATGACGTATGCAGCGATCCGACAATATAAGGAGTGATGCGACGGGAATCAATAAGAGTCGGACGCATTATTGGTAAGACGAAGGATCTAAGCGCATTTGATCATGGGCAAATTGTCGGGGCAGTATGAATGGGTCACTCCATCTCGGAAGTCGTACAGGCACTGAGATTTTCACGAGCCACTGTGTCACGGGTGTACCGTAAATACATCGAATCCGGTAAAACCATCCCTGCAAGGGCCAACTGCTGTGGACAACAGCGTGTGGACGGGCGAGGTCATCGTCGGCTAGCTCGCATTGTAACAGCGGATAGACGGGCCACAGTGCAAGAAATCACTCGGCAATTTAACGCTGGTGCACAAAAACGTGTAAGCAGCCACGCCATCCAGAACCATCTCCTCGCTATGGGGTACAGAAGCCATCGCCCCACGAGAGTTCCGCTGCTGACCGCACATCACGGGGTGCAAAGATTAGCATGGGCGCGGGAACATCGCCACTGGACCCTAGACATGTGGAAAAATGTTGCCTGGACTGATGAGTCGAGATTCCCGTTGGTATATGCGGATGACAGGATACGAGTACGGCGTAAACCACATGAAGCGATGGATCCTTCTTGCCAGCAGGGTACTCTTCAAGCTGGTGGGGGTGGCATTCTCGTCTGGGGACTGTTTAAGTGGACTGAAATGGGACCTCTAGTACGAGTGACATCGTCCCTCACAGGTCAACGTTACCGGGATATCCTGGACGACCATTTGCTCCCGTTTGTGCGTCTTCAACATCCCACTGGGGACCTCATCCTGCAACAAGACAATGCAGCTCTCGCATTGTATCCGAATGGTTGGATGAACACTCCATCGACGTGACGTCGCTTCCTTGGCGAGCTAGCTCACCTGACCTCAATCCCATCGAGCACACCTGGGATGCCATCGAAAGATATGTTCGAGGCTCTGACCCCCTCCATCAAATTCTTCGTGAACTGTGGGAGCTTGTTCAGGGGTCGTGGATCCGTATGGCTTCCCATTCCGGTGTCTTGTAGAGTCTATGCCGAGACAAATCGTCGCCGTCATCAGAGTGAAAGGTGGTGCTACACGTTACTAGACAGGTATCTCTAATTCAATTGCTCTTCAGTGTATATGCCTGGAAGCATTACTCCTAACCAAACGCGGAGACGATAAATTTACGCCCCCCCCCAGCACTCGCCAGAGGTTGCTCAGCTGGACATGCAAATTTATTTTTGCTGCTATGTCTTGCGCAGTCGACAATATACAAACGAAAGACAGTATGCCGTCTCGGTGGTGAAAGCGATAGCTTATGACCATTCGTCCAGGAGGAGTCCGGGTTCGAATCCAGTTGAGGCACGGATGTTGTGTTTGTCTTACGGCACTGGCTGTCTCGCTTCCCTGGAATCAGTGACCCTAAATTAGGGACGAGTGACTGCTTATAGCCCATTGAGTTGCTCACGGTGGTCATTAAACCTCCATTAAAAAAAGAAAAAAAGAAGAAGGGCGTATGAAATCTGGTTCAGTCTCTAATTGTTTAAAACTCGAAAAAATGCAAGACAGAGGTTAGGACTGCAGGTACGCAAGTTGATCCTCCAGAAATCACGAAATGGATCAGTTATACGGCATATTGCTCGGGAGTTGTGTTTGGACGAGTCTACTGTCAGAACGTTCCTCAGAGATTACGAGAAAACAGGTTCCATCGCGCCTGGATGCGGCAATGGTAGACCACCAACGACTATTGCCGGGGAAGATCGAATTTTGCATCGCCTTGACACGAAATACCAACCTAGTACGTTCGTGGATACTGCAGAACTGTGGAGCGAACACATAGACTCACCTGTATCTCGACGAACTGCCAGCAACAGGCTACATGACGTGGACAATGGCTTGTACAAGAGTAAGCGTAAGACCATGTTGACGCCAGTTCAGCGAAAGAAGCGGTTTGGATTGGCCCGGGATCACTTGTCCTGGACGGCGGCTCAATGGTGGAGGGTGATTTGAATGACAAATCACCCTTCCTAGTCCTATACGGAAATATCGGACGGAGAGTCATCCGAGTGCCGAATGAAAGACTAGCCTAAAGCTGTGAGAAGCAAGAAGTCGAGTTCCCAGGCACTGTGCTAGTGTGAGGATGATTCGGGTATTCTGGCATTGATGATTTGGTTCCGTATGATGGAACAGTCAATGCACAACGCTACCAGGCAATATTGCAACAGCATTTTCTGCCTTCCGTAGCCCACCTTCGTCCGCCGGAAAATGCGATCTTCCTCGCCAAAATGGGGTCCAAGTCCTGGACTGGGTCCCGAATTCTCCCGATCTGAACTCAATCGAGGACCTTTGACGTGTCCTAAAGAAAGTGGTGCCAAAACACAAGCCCCGAGCAAAAGATCAGCTGAAGACGGCTCTTGAAGAAGCCTGGGTCATAGGCGGATTTAGGGAGTCTAATTTGGGGGTGCCGGTTCAGTTGTGGGAAGGGGGGGGGAGGGGAGTTGCAGAGGTGAAATTTAAACCCTCGTAAGAAAATGCAATATTTTGATCATATTAAGAAAAAGCACAAACAAAAGTCATTCTTTTGGACCTAATTCTGGCTAATTTAAATAAGTTTACTGGACACTCTTTAAATAAGTTTAGATTTCATAGCATTTATTTAGGCCTAATAATGAATTAGGACAACTACAGTACATGAAACACTTAAGTATTTTTATAATATTATATTTTAAAACATTTTCAGCACTCGGAAAACTATTTAGAGCATAAAATATTTACTTACAAAAATTTACCGAAACAAGATTTGCTTTTTGTTCTCAATTTTAATCCTAAAATTTTTTTCGTCCTTTTAAGTGTCAATTATGAGGTCATAATCTACAGTTTTTACAATTTCACTCTCAGAAAACAAGTTAGTAAAATCATGCAATGCACTGATTATGATACGCTTTCCAACATACCAGAAATCATTACTCAAGTTATGAAGGCCGCCCCGGTGGCGCAGTGGTCTAAGGCGCTGGCCTCTGATCACTCGTCCGTAAGGGGTTCGGGTTCGTATCCCGGTTAGGCATGGATGTTGTGTTTGTCTGACGGCACTGGCTCTCTCCCTTCCCTGGAGCCAGTGACCCTAAATTACGGACGGGCGACTGCTTATAGCCGATTGAGTTGCTTACGGTGGTCGTTAAACCTCCAATCAAAAAAGAAAAAAGTTATGAAGATAATGGCTGTAGAATAAATCTCGCTCCTATAACCTGACCTTTGACCCCATTTCGATGAAATTCAACAGAACCGGTAAAGTATACTTCCAGAACAGCATGATAAAGTTTTGTCTCAATCGAAACATTTTTACGTAAGTTATAACGCATAAGGGCGATGGAATGGATCCCGATCCTATGTCCTGACTTTCGCCCATTTTACCATAGGGTTCATTCTCAGATGGTCTCCTACCACATACTAAAATTTTATCGAAATCGAAATATTTTTACGCAAGTTGTGATGCATAAGGGCCATGGAATGCATCCCGCTCCTATTTCGTGACCTTTGACCCCATTTCGTTCGTTTTCAATAGGGTTCGTCCCCAGTGGTCCCCTACCACATACTAAAATTTCATCGAAATGGAACCATTTTTACGCGAGTTATCGTGCGGACAGACGGACAAAGCTGGAGCATATACGCTTCTTCAACCTACGGTTGGAAAGCGTAAATAAAACCATCAAATCAGAAAGCCTTTCTTCATTCATAGTTGATCTCAGCCAGTTGTTGATTCTCCTCATCGTTGAAAGTGTACGCTCACATATGGCACTACTTGATGGTAGCGCTAAAGCTATGCACATCGTCTTGTAAAGATCGGGGTATAGTTCTTCTGTGACATGTTCATTTAGAGCTTTTACTATATTTTCCAATGAACTTGCTGAATCAATGGATTTAGAGTTAACTTCGTTTTTGCTCTCCATAACATGACTTGCTACGTTCATTTCTGCTTTTAACATTTTGAGATTAACTCTAAGCGCAATAACTGTTTGTAAAGAAGGATGCCCCTTCTACATTAAGCCTCAGAAAGTTTTCTCTAGACATTGCTAATTTCAGACTGTCGTCTGAAAATCTCCTCTTCATTTCTGCCATTAATATACCCATGAGAGGATTATAAAAGTTCCTTAAAGCCGCCCCGGTGGTGCAGTCCATTTTTCCGAGAAAGGGTCCGGGTTCGAATCCCCGTGTGGCATGGATGTTGCGTTTGTCTTATGGCACTGGCTCTCTCCCTTCCCTGGAACCAGTAGCCCTAAATTAGGGACGGGCGACTGCTTATAGCCTATTGAATAGCTCACGGTGGTCGTTAAAATTTCAATCAAAAAAAAAAAAAGTTTTTTAAGTACATCTTCCCATGATGGTCTTCAATGCTCTGTAAGACCAGAATATGGAAGTCTAAGTCCAACAGGCGTCATCACAAAATAACTGTCCAGTTTTAATGAATAACAATAATTTCTTTTTACTTTGTTGTATACCAAGGGACAGAAAAAGACCCAGAACAAGACCACATGGGAGATGGGTGGATGAAATTCGAAAGTATGTAGGAGGGACATGGAGGAGACTGGCACAAGACACACCTTTGTGGAGGAAACTTGGGGAGACCTTCGTCCAGCAGTGGATTGATAATGGTTGACAATGATGATGATGATGATGATGATGATGATACCTAGCAATACATATTGTGGTACTTTTCTTTTTTTTTTCAAAATTATCCACACTTTTTGCAATGTTTATGTTTTCAAAGTTATATTATTTCTCCCCCCCCCCATAAATCCTTGGAGGTGCCGGGCACCCCCGTAAATCCGCCTATGGCCTGGGCCAACATTCTACGAGGCCTTTCTCGTGCCTAAGTCAAATCGATGCTAGGCGAGTTGCCGACGTGTTTGATGCTAAAGCAGATCCCATGAAGTGGTGATTGTACGCGAGAGCTGGGTGCATGTAAATTTATTGCCTAGGAGTTTGGGGAGGTGTAATGCTTCCACGCATATATCGGAATACCTGTTACAGTGTCTGTACCGATTTTTGTTGTAAACCGTAGCTCAAATGTAGTACTTTGTTTATTATACAGTTTTCCTTACAAGCGCAAACGAGTCCGCTTTTGTTACCGCTTATAACAACCACGCAAAGGGGTGCGCATGTGTTCACTGCCACGAGGTAGGTAGTTTGGTTTTAAAAAAAATCGCGTTAAGGAGCACGAAATGTGAAAACAATGATGTTTGCTTTCCGATCCTTTTTCCGATGCATACTTTGCCTCTAGTGGGCGTAAAAGCAGATGCTATAGAGTTCAAATACATTGTATTCCATATCTTTGCTTCTAAATATACGATTGGAAAAAAATTCCTTTCTTCGATACCGTTTATTGCGAAAGCTATTTTGAGTAATGCAACGATACTCAAAATAGCTTTCGCAATAAATTTCTTTTTCAAGTAATGCACCGCTTTTCCGCTAGGGGCGTAAAGGTAAATTTCGATTTATCCGATATCTCTGCTTCTAAAAGACCGATTTAAAAAATCTTCTATGCGTCGCGTAGGGTCTCAGGTGGAAACGTTCTATATATAGTTCCACATTTTAGTGAAGAACTGTTTTGCCACTAGGGGCGTAAGTGTATATTTATGTTTCCGATGTATTTTCTGTAATATCTGCGCTTCTGAAAACCCAATTGAAAATGTTCCTACGCTGCCAGATGCTGCTCACTACGATAAACTTTTTATGAATATTTTCTGTATAAGATAATGCACAGTGCTTTCGCCAGTGGCGTAGATGTATATCATATTTTTTTTAGATATCTCTGCTTCTAATAGAGCAATTTTAAAAATGCTTTCTTTATTGGACAGCGTATCCGGTGCAAAACGTTCTACATATAAATTGGCTACTAGAGGGCAAATTCATGTTCTCGTTTACAGCGTATTTGCAGCAATATCTGCGCGTCTGACAACCCGATGAAAAAAAAAAAAAAGAAAAACCTTTTTGATCAGAAACTACTATTAATAATTACGAAAAAAAAAAACCCCGTGTGCATGTGTTGCCTAGAACAGCACACAATTTTCCCTCCGGAGGATGCAAATGTTTATTTAGTTTTTCCAGATATCTCTGCTAAAAGAAAAAAGTCCGATTTAAAAAAATTCTTTCAACACCTGATACCATTCATTTTGTGCAGTATAATCTCCTGGGCTTTTTATAGTCACAGTTTTGGCGCTCATGGGTGTTAATGTGTATTTCGGTTCGCAAATATATCTCCGCTCCTAAAAATCCCATTGAAGAATTTCTTTTTTAGTGTATGCCGTTCGCTACAATCAAAATTGGAAACATTATCCTCTTTAAATAATTCAGTTTTCCCGCTAGGCGGTAAAATATAAAATTTTTCTTTCTCTGTATTTCTGCTTCGAGAAGAGGCATTTTAAATATTTATTTTCCTTAGCACAGCTTTTGCTATGAAGAATAATTTTCGCATACTTTCTATTTTTCTGCTATTCTACCGCCAGAGGGCGTCAGCGTATAATTCTATTTGGAAGACTTTATTCGATTCTAAAAATCCCTGTGAAAAATACCTTTTTCTGTAGGTTACACATCATTTTGAGCGCAAAAAATTCATCATTATGAAGATTATTTTGTGCTCATTTTCATTAAGTAACGCGTAGCTTTTTCTTCAGGGGGCGTTTATATGTAGGTTATTTCAAACGTTTTGCACACTGCGCAGGCGTTGCTCGTAGGATGATGCAATCGCTTCAATCGTTGTGACAGTTATGAGTTTGCTGGCTAATTTGTTCCTGTTCTGAAAAATTCTACCTAGAAATGGAGGAAGAAAGTTAGTCGACACAAGAAGCCGCCGGCCATCAGATGCAACGGACAATACTTCTGTGGTTATCACCAACAGCATTTTGGAAGAAGATCGACGGAACATATGTGAAGAGATTGCATATGAAGCAAACATATCTACCGCTTCGGTTTTCAGAAACCTAACTGAAAAATTGCAGAAGAGAAAAGTGACTGCCAAATGGGTTCTGCATAATTTGAGTGAAGAGCAGCTAGCAATTTGCAAAAGGATGACAGAAGAATTGTTTCAGCGGTACGAGATAGAAGGCGATCTGTTTTGGGACAGAATTGTTACTGTAGACTAAACCTGGATATGAGATTTTGAACCAAAACTGAAAACTCAGTCCACTCAGTGGAAACATCCAGAATCACCTCGCCAGAAAAAATTCCACCGTCAAAAATCGAAGGTTAAGCTGATGATGATTATGGGTTATGACAAGGCTGGAGTGATAGCAACAGAGTTCCCGAGGGGACCACTGTAACAGCGGAATACTACAGAAGGTTTCTGCAAAATGTTTTGCGCCCAAAGATTCGCTAAAGAAGGCCCGACATGCTCGAAGCGGGTGTCATCATTTTGCACGAGAACGCGAGGCCGCATGTTTCCCGTTCAGTAAAGAGACATTCTGGAAAAGTATGCATGGGAATTATTTCCCACACGCCATACAGTCCTGACATGATCCCACCAGACTTGTTCCCAAAACTGAAGAAGCCACTCCGCGGGAAACGATTCAGTACGATTGAGGATGTTTCTAGTGAGGTGACCCGAGTAATCCGACGCCTCAACAATGGAGGTGTCCTGACTGGAATACAAGACTTGTGCAAACGTTGGACTGCTGTCATAAAGAAACATGGCGATTACTTCGAAGGCCTGTAAAGGTATGTTGGGAAATAAATTCGTTTTTAAGAGATAACCCACAGTGTGCAAAACTTTTGAAATGACCCACGTATCACACTATGCTCCATATATCTTCTACTTGTTCCATTTGAAAATCCCTTTTGCCTCTGATATCTTCTGCAATGAGAGACCTTTTGTGCTCAATTTGTTTATTTTCGTAACACACTTTTCAGCTGCTAGGCTATTTCTATTTGTGGCAAAGATTTCGCTAAGCGGTTGTGAGGTGTGAGCCCATCCTGAATTTTTTCTTGTCCACCCAGTTCAAGATGTGCCATTTTTCAATAACTTTAAAATATAATCTGGACTTTGCCTAGTAAAAATGAGTCTCGTGTTTTTTGTCGGGTAACCCTGCGTATTTTACCCTAGGAAGTGCGTTATTCACTTCTCTGTAGAAACGTTATCAAAATATCATCCACAGGGCCATTAAAATCCAGTTGTTCTGCACTCTCTAAAGTCCTTAGTTTAAGCCTTTTTTCATGGTTCTACGGTTAGGTGGAATGAGGAGGGCTAAAAAATTGCCAAAAACAGTAGTTTTTAGCTATTGCTATAGTTTTGAAATTCCAAATATTTTCGTTTTTCAGTAATTTTTAATCCAGCTTTTCACTTTTACGTCCGTCAATAAATTTGCAAGTAAAATAGTAATGTCAGCATATTTTATATTATTGAGGGTGACACCATCGATTTTAGATGCTTTCTTGTTTTCTGGGACTTCAAAAATGAATTCCTTGTTGAAATGCAATTAAGATTAAATGCAATCTTGGCTTTTATCTTGTTTGACTTAAATTTATTTTATCAATTCGCCATCTAATCTGAAAGTGCTTCCGTGTTTCCAATATAGATTGTGGACGAACCTAATATATTTTTCGTTATTTCGCAAAGAATTTCAGTTTTTTGCTACGTCGACTTTATGGAACTCTTTCTTTTTCATAACACACCGAGATGCAAGTCATTATTCTGTGTTTCTGTTTTTCTTTTCTGTAATATTTGATAAGCAGGATTGTGTCGACTCTTTTCCGAAATCTAGATCGCGTTTGAACTTTTATATTAGACTGAATAAAAATGGACTTATTTCCACCTTTCAAGATGGATGAAACAACCTTTATCTGCAATAAATAATTGCTTCTCATTGGAGAAAAACAATATGTCTTCCCCTCTAAAGGATTTGACGAAGTTATGAAGATGAAAGATTGCTTACGCAAGAAACGTTACAAACGGTTACTGTAGTTTCTAAGTATCTAAGATGGCAGCATAGATAAAATGTCGTTAATGAAGTTTCGTTGATGTTATTCGAAAGTGAGAACATTTAGAAGTTCCATGTGTTTAGTGGCACGGAACAACTCTGACGCTTTGATGAATGGTTTAAAATAAAAAAGATTAAAACAAAACGCACTTACCTCTTCGGGGTTATCGAACCTCCTCATTCATTTCATATTGTTACTTTTTTTTTTTTTAGAATTCCACGTATTTATTGTCAAGATAACCGTCGTTGAGCGAGAACAGTTGGAATTTCGGTTGTCACTGCCTATTTTTTTAAATGTTCGATCTTATCTATTTGCTTCTGCTCACAACGCAATTTGTCTTGAAGTGAGTCTTTCCGTGACACATTTTGCATGAGATGTTTTAAAAGTTAACGAATGTATCATCTTAATAGCATTAGCGTGCGAGCTCTGCTTAAATTGAAAAAGAAAAATTAAACCTGCAAACAAAGAGGACAACGCAATGAATAAACGATTTCCCGAAGTGCGGGAAATCGTGTGTAGCATGATTAAAGTATGAAAATGTTTTATATAGAGCTTTACAGCATGGAAAAAGAGAAGCAAAATTACTCACCCCTAATTGTTTTCTTTTTTTTTCGTTTTTCCACCGTCGTGAAGATTAGCGAAAAACTTGAAGTAATCATTAGTAATATTAATTAGTAGACAAAACATTAAAGATAGGGGTATTGGGCAGTTGATATGGGTATCCCCCGTGCAGAGTGGAACAGACCCAAAACGAACGAAGGCGATAAATCGACGGACAGCGGGACTTCCCAACAGTCGGCGCCGCAGGTGGCCTAGTGGTCAGCGTTCCTGACTGCCATGGTGATAACCTCAGGTTCGATCCTGGGCAGGAACGAACGTTCGAACCACTAAATATCCGCCGTGCGTCGGATGGGCACGTTAAGCCGTCAGACTCCGGGTACTGGCCCCCGGTAATAAATAAGGGCGTCTTCTACCTCGCTTCCGTGTGACTTTCCTATCGGGCACTCTAACTCAAATCTCCTTGGTTCCTATTTCTAAGGGTTGTTTAAGACCTGGGGTCAGATACTCCCTTTCAAAAATCCTCTACATATGATCTGATCTGATCTTCCCAACAGTCTATCGCAATCAACGAACATGGGTAAACGTAGTGATCTGAGCGACTTTGATCGTGGACGCATTGACAGATGGGTCATTCTATCGTCCAAGTGGTAAGAACACTAGGGTTTCCGAGGACAACCGTGTCAAGAATGTACCCCGAATATACCATCGACGGACGTACTAGCGCCCAGAGAGCAAGCGATGGACGACCACACGCTATTTATCACCGGGGACGACGTAGACTATCCTGCCTCGTAAAGGCTGATCGCTTGGCAACAGCAGCGCAAATCCCATCCAAGTTAAATATCGAAGACCCGAGCAGCATCAGCGAGCGAACGGTATGACGCACAATGTATACCCTGGGCTACGTCAGCCAACGCCCTACTCGTGTGCCACAGTAGACTGCTCGTCATCGGACATTACGCCTCGCCTGGTGCCGAGACCATCAAAACTGGAGCTCTGCAATGGCGCCGCGTCGTGTGGTCAGATGAATCCCGTTTTCAGCTGTACCGAGCTGACGGGTGGGTGTGGCGTCGACAGCATGATAAGCCCGTCGTGCCCAGTCGGCTCTGTTCAAGGTGGTGGCGACTCTGGATGATTTCGGGAGCCTTTTCACTTTACACATTAGTGTGTCTGGAGAGATTCTTAACCGCTGCGCGCTACCAGCATGTGTTGGCTGATCACCTACACGTTTTCGTGCCCTTCGCGCATCCTTCGGCCCATGGGCTGTTCCTGAAAGACAATGCGCCGCCTCACCGGGCCGCAACCATCCAGGAATGGCTCGAGGAACGCTCATATGAATTTCGAATCATCCAGTAGCTCCCAAAGTCTCCGGATTTATAAACCCTGTGGAAGCTGTCTGGGATGCAGTGTAGCAGAGCATTAGATCCATCCATCCTGAATCTATGGATCTTCAGGTCAGCAGAATATTTTTAAGAAACACACTGCACATAAATTGTATATTGTAGCACATAAAATAGCGAAAAGTAACAGAACTCTATATGATGGTAAATTTTTAAAATGCGTTTGCAATCTTATTTGTCCCGAAACTACTAAAGAATCTGAATCATTTAGTTTATCTCGGAAAACAATTACAAGCAGGATTGAAGCTATTGGAAATAATTTAACTTTGTAGGTGAAAAACAAGATTGCTAATTTTAAGTTTTTCTCTCTAACACTGGACGAGGTACCAATTTAAATGACACAGCTCAGTATTTTTTATAAGAGGGATTACCGATAACTTTTGCATTACTGAAGAATTGGCTACTTAAAATTAATGAAGAGTACTGATTAGGATATTTATCGGGAATTTGAACAGGTTTTAACAGAACTAGAAAGGTACCTATATCGCAATCATATGTAATATTACGACTGACGGGGCACCAAATATGACGGGAAGAAGATTAAACTTCGTCGGCGATTTTAATTAAGAAAATTGTGATGATAATGTGTTATTTTTTACTGCATTTTACGCCAAGGGACACTTTGCAAGTCTGCATTACGTTTTAATCCTTGACGTAATACACTGCCGGACAATTGCTAAGGGCGGATGACAATAGCAACGATAGCAACCATAAAATGGAAGGCAGGAAAATGTGGAAATTAGCATAAGTGCGGAATACAGTAAGACGTGTTGTGCGTATGAAAATTTTGGATTGCCGAACTTGTTCGTGACGTCATAGCGCTGATCAGAGATATAAAGGATTTGACGCGTATTGACCGTTGTTGTTCAAACGCAAAGTTGAAAGGGAAAGAATCAATTGACGAACTTGTAATTTTCAGTATGTCTTCCCGACATCACCTAGATGATTTTACGCGTGGCCGTATTATTGGTAAGATTGAAGAAGGGCGAAAAATAACAGATGTTGCCAGGGAGTTCGACGTCAGCCACAGTGTTGTTTCAAGGCTTTGGAAATCATTTCAAACAAATGGAGAGTGTAGCAAACGTCACGGGGGAGGTCGTGTTCGCAGTACGACACCTGCAGAAGATCGGTACATAGTGCTATCAACAAAAAGACACCGGCGCAGCACAGCTAGTGAGGTAGCAAATCAGTTTATGGCTGCTACTGGCAAGTGGATCTCCCAAAAAACTGACACCAGACGTTTGCATGAAGGAGGACTATACACCCGCAGTCCTGTTGTGTGCATCCCATTGTCCAGACGTCACCGTACCGCCCGTTTGCAATGGTGCCATTAACATCGCAATTGGACTGATAACGACTGGTAAGCTGTCCTCTTCTCAGATGAGAGTAGATACAGTCTATCGTCTGATTGTCCACGACAACTGATCTGGCGTGATAGTGGTACTGCATATTGTCCAGCAAACATACAGGAAAGGGACCGATATCCGACATGTAGTGTCATGGTATGGGCTGGCTTCATGATTAATGGCCGTACGTCCCTCTATGTGCTTCTAACTGAGACTACGACTGGCCAACAATGCATTAATGATGTTCTGCTACCTCATGTTCGCATGTTCCGTGGTGCTGTCGGTGATAGATTCATTTTCATGGACGACAACGCAACATGTCATCGAACAGCCGCTGTCCAGGAGTGTCTTGAGAGCAAGGATATTCAACGCCTCGTATGGCCAGCACGTTCTCCAGATCTGAATCCCATTGAAAATGTGTGGGATGCTTTGGGGAGGAGTCTTGCTGGTCGCCAATGCCCTCCAATAAACAAGGACACCCTCATCCGTGCACTGACAGAGGAATGGGATAAATTACCCCAACAGCTGCTTGATAATGTTGTGCAAAGCATGACACGACGTGTGGAATCTTGCATCGCCCTCCATGGTGGCCATGTCCCGTATTGACATCTTACGCCGGAACGCCTGCGGACGGTAATTGCATTTTTATCACGTTTACGTATTCTGCACAAAATGGCCTGTTTGTCCCTTGAACACGTTCCAAAGCCTTCTGGATTTCAGAGCACAATAAATTGTCTTTCTTGTAATGTCCTGGCATTCTGACATTATTTTATTTCACTTGGCATCCAACCACACTTACTTTTTTATGCGCTATATAGCCGTTTATGATCCGTCCTTAGCAATTGTCTAGCAGTGTAATTAAGCTTGTGAATATTAATACTATTCGCTACCGGGCACTTTCTCATAGGCAGTTCCGAGATTTTCTGAGCTTCTTGGATTCTAATTATTCAGATGTACTATACCACACTAAGGTGAGATGGCTTAGTACAGGCTACGTCTTTGAACGTGTATGAAATTTAAAGCAGGAAATTATTCTTTTCACGCGTGAATTTAACAGATTTGAAGAATTTTCGGTGCCGGAAGACAAAGACTGTCTCTGTGATATTTAATTTTGTACTGATCGTCTTGGCCACATGAATAAATTGAATATAAAGCTCTAAGAAAAACAAAAGTTTTGGGATGAAGTCTGGGACATCTACAATAATTTAAAATGCAACTTTTACTCTTAGACAGTGTTTCACATTTTCCAAAGTTGCAGTCTGTTGTGTCTATTCCAGATGAAAAAGTCATGTATAATGAAAACTGTGTAAGAAAACTGCTTGCTAAATTTGAACAATGTTATCAAGATTTTAAGAATATTGACCTAGACCTAGATATTTTTAGCATGCCATTCGATGTGGATTATGAAAAATGAGAACTGACTTACAGCTAGAATTGATTGAACTGCAGTGCGGCTCTCAAATCAAATAGGCTTTCTTAAGCACAACAGAACTGGATTTTTGTAAAACCATGCCGAAATCAACATTTCCAAACTTGATAAATCATGTCCAAAAATATATGGCAATGTTTGCATCCTCATATTCATGCGTACAGGCGTTTTCAACCATGAAACTTAGGAAAAGTGATCTTAGAAACCGATTTCTTGATGAGCAATTTGTCTTTTTCTTGAGAAGTAGCTACTCACAGTTTAGCCCAGATTACGAAAAAATGCTGGAAGCTCAATCACAGTTTCACTCATCTCAGACTCCATCATATATTCATCTAAATTGTTTTTAAGTTTTTGAATGAACTTCAAGACAATTTAGTATGTACAAATGTAATCATTGCCACTGATCTGCCGTATTTTCACTGTTGTACATGTAGCCACTCTTTCAAAAAACCTGAAAATGTCGTTGAAGGTCGTTGGAACACTACGATGAAGCTTATACAGTAGTTGCTTCAACTAGCGCAAATCTGAAATGTTCTCAGATTTTTAAGTTACATCTGCTTAGCTTCAATTGCTCGGACCTTCCTTGTCCTGGGTTGTGTAACGGATAGCATGCTCCACCGGTAATCGGGAGGTGCGGGTTCGATTCCAGCTCCCGGGCAATATAATTTTCAAGTTTTCTGAAAAAGTGGAATGAGACACGTTTGTTTCGACTGGTGTAGTGAAATCAAAGTCTGACGTTTCAGATTTATGCCTCAGTTGTTTGGATTTCATTGTCCTGGGTGGTGCATTGGTTAGCATTCTCGAGCGCAAATCGGGAGATGCGGGTTTGATTCCCGTTCAGGACGATTAAATTTCACATTTCTGTGGTTATGTTACATGGAAAGAACAGCTTGATTTATGTCTATATTAATTTTTCCGTGTGTTTCCAACTGGACTTTGCTTGAGAGGTTTCGTGAGTTACCTGCGGTATTCTTCATGAATTATGATGTACTATATTCATGATATGGTATTTTCCATCGACTGCGATACTGTGTTTTCATGAGCTAGCACTATTATTTTGAGCGACCGAACGACATTTTTCATGTTACCATACCATGCTCATCATGTGCAATCGTACAACGTCTTTCATGAGTCGACATACTGACATGAGCATGCGCAATCAAAAGTATTTTCATCAGGAATCACGTAAAGCTTTTTCGCCTACGCACAATGTTTTTCACCTATTTTTCGCGAACTATGTTTTAATGTTTCCACAGCCCCATGACATTTTTCAAGAACTGTCATGTTGTGCTTTCTCATAGACTTCTCATACAGGCTTTATGATGATCACAGAATATTTTTCATGGTGTACCCTATGGTATTGTTAAGCCACAGAATACCGATAAATTTTTTAATGCTCAGTGTTTTTCACTAATTTTCTGAGAATGAGAAAGAAAAATCCAGGATATACGTCGTAAATGCTTCTTCTATGTACACGTGGACAACGCTAAAGACATATTCTCATCTACAGAGGGTGTTTAGAAAGTAATGCCTCCATATTTATATACAGCGGCCGTTCCATAAAAACTGAGAGTAAAATCACACAAAATGAAGAAATGTAGATACAGCAAAATATATGTTATTCTTTCTCAAAGTAACTTCTCTCGGATGATATGCAACGGCCCTGTCGTTCACTCCACTTTTCAAAGCATGTGGCGAAGGCATTTTGTGGAAGCTGCTTTAGCGAACCCTGTACAGCTTGAATAACGTCAGCATCTGTGTTGTATGTTGCGCCACAGAACTTCTCCTTCATTGCTGGAAACAACCAGAAATCGCACGGGGCGAGGTCAGGACTATAGGCAGGTTGTGGAATGATTTTAATACTGCATTTCTTAAGAAACTGTTGAACACAAACAGCCACAGGTTGGCGGGCATTATCATGGTGTAGGGTCCACTTTCACACATCAGTTCCGGTTGCTTAATCGATATGAGTCGTCGCGGACGCTTCAAGACTGAAATGTAATACTCAGCATTGACAGTAATTTGTGGAGGAACGGCATGCTGGTAGACTACACCTTTATGATCAAAGAAAATGATCATCAACACCTTCCCAGCTGATTTGATTTGGTGGATTTTTTTCACAGGAAGCGAGCCTGTGTGTTTCCAGACACCCGTTGCGTGCTTCGTGAAAGGATCGAAATAGTGGACCCATGTTTCATCGGCAGTTATTACTGTGTTTAGAAAGTTGTGATCCTTTTCAATCATTTGTTTCCATACATAATACACCTGAACTCTGGCTAACAATTGTTCTCTCGTTAGGTGATGAGGTACCTAACTGGAACATACACGCTGCAGCAGTAATTTGTCGCGTTGAATGCGGAAAACCGACGTTTTTAAAATATTAATTGACGCCACCATGTCTTCACGCGTCATCCGTTGATTTTCTTGCAGGATTGCCCAAATAGTGTTAACAATACGCTCCGTAACAACACTTTCAGTTCGACCAGGCCTGGTAGCGAGTTCTGCCGACAAACACCCTTTTTTGAAATTATGGTGCATTTTAAAAACCGTTGACTGACCCAAAAATGTATCTTTTTTTCATTAAATCAACTGTTTCTGAAGCCGTTTCGCCCAAACGATAGCAAAATTTTATCGCACATCGCATTTCACTTCTTAACTCTGAATCGCTCACCTTCATAGCTCTATGGCGAAATGCAGATGCACCTTAAACAACTGCGCAGTAACAAAACCAGAATCATCTGCCACGGCTAATAACTTATTACCATAGATACTTCCTTAATTCAGTTAGTCGTCTGCGTGGTTGTTTTCCCCTTCGCACTGTTCCCAACTCAAAAATAATTACTCTTAGTGTTTATGGAGCGCCCTTTGTACAAGCCCAGCGGCAAGGTACCAAATTGAAACGAAAACAAGAACAAAGCCCAGAATTTCTGCTTTAATTCACATATTTTATTTTTCGACATAGTCACTCCTCACGCTCGACACTGATAAGCCAACATTTAACTGGTTAAATTTTTAGTCCCGTCTCTGTAACAATCTTGAGGTTGTTCTCGGAACCATTTCCTCGTTGCGGCTTGAACATCTTCATCACAAGTGAACTGAATTCCTTTCAAATGTCTCTCGATAACGGAAAACAACCATAAGTCGGACGACGCCAGATTTGGACTGTAAGGAGGGTATTCAAGAACTTCAAACCCTATTTTCTGTATGGCCTCTGAAGTGAAAGCACTGACGTGGGGTTTGGCGTTGTTGCGTTGCAGTATCATTGGGTTTTTTCCCCCACGCACGTGATTTATACTTTGCTTCAATTTTTTAAAGATATGCACGTGTCTCTACAGTTGTACCTTTGACCATATACTCCTGAGGAATAATGCCTCTGTAATCCCAGAACACATTGAGCATGAACTCACCGGCAGAAATTTGAGTTTTGAATTTTTTCGCTCGAGGGGAAGATGTGTGTCGGTATTGCAGTTATTGTTCTTTTATTTTATTTTATTTTCATTTCTAGGTCATAATGGTGAACTCAACTCTCATCATTAGTCACAATGCTTTGGAGACTACCTAAACTAATGTTCAGCTTACTTGCTATGGTTTGCTGAGATATTCTTCGATTTTCCCTTATAAGCCCATCTCCGATTTTCCGTGATGATCATTCAAATCCTAGTTGCGATTACGGGCCTCCTACTCCGCGGCTGATCCTTTACGGCCAACATTCCTCCACTATTCTTTGATTTCCTTACCGAACGACAAACAGTGTTTCTATTCAAAGTTCCAGAGCCATAAACTGCCACTAATCTAGCGTGAATTTCTTTGGGAGATACATTTCCGTGAGTTAAAAACTTTGTAATTGATCGTTGTTTGATAACAGTCAAAACAGTTTAAAAAATTAAATAAATAAATAAATACATCGTTCTTTCCACGTTCCAAAAAAAAAAAACGTGTAAAGAGCGATGTATTTGTTTATTCACTCATGCCACGTATTTGGAGGATTTTCACAGTTAAAAAAATCAACCATTATAAACACAATAAACAAAGACATCGCTCTTTCCACGTAAAAGCAGCACATAGCAACCGAAAAATTGTTTATCGGTCACCGCTGGGGATCCGAATCCCAGATCTCTCGATATCTAGCCGAGCCCGTTAGCCTTGCACCACGGTGGCCAACAATCCACGGCGCTATGTGTGTTTTTCTGTCAGCATCTGACATCATAAATCCGTAAGATGGGCTCAGCTACTGAGTCGTCTCCATCTGGTGGGCATTAACGACACTGGCTATATATTAAATATAGCAGTTAAATCCAAAGGGCGAGATCCACGGTGAAAATATTCCAAATACGTGGCGTCAGTGAATAAACAAAGACATCGCTCTTTACACGCTTTTTTTTTTTTGGCTACCGCATTGTAAGGCTAACGGACTCGTCTAGATATCGAGAGATCTGGGATTCGGATCTCCAGCGGTGACCGAAAAACAATTTTTCGATTGCTATGTGTTGTTATAACGTGGAAAGAGCGGCGGTGTCTTTGTTTATTCACTGACGGCACGTATTTTCAATTATAAACACAGTTAAATACGAACAAATAGATTACTGAGTTCTATTACACACTAAAATGAAGCTAATGGCATAAGGAATCGTTTGCCGTCTGACAGGTTGCTAGGCAACAAGTAATGCGCGAGACACTTGTGCGGAGGCATTAATTATTGAACACGCCTCGTAGCTGCATTCTCCTTTAAAACGCGTTAATTCAAACGTATCCGTGTGGAGAGATATTCTTTTCAACGCGCAATTCACTGAATTTTTCGGGAAGTTCTTGCATCGCAATACACGTGATGGATGGCTTGGAAATGAATAAACAGAGGCAGTTTATAATCCTTTCTTTCTGTGGAAGCACATTCGCTCATAAGTTCCATGCGCACATTTCTGTTTTATTTCTACCTTGAATACTTCACTTTTGAAAAGAACATAATCCCTTGTTTGATCTCTTTTCTGCTAACCTTTGACAAATTCTTCACAATATGGCAAGAACAGACTGCTTTTTAAAACTTTTTTTTGTTTATGCCTAACTTCGACTGTAGAAGGATTAGTATACGAAGTTCACAGAGCTGTCAATCAAAGCAGCTCTGAAAGGTTAAAAAGGCAACGACTTCTCAGAATTTCACGTTAAGATTCCAGTCACGGTTAAACAAGAAGGCGCGAGCTCTTTAACAGAAATACGTTTTGACAGTATCAAGCAAAACTAATGTCGGCCATAAATAGTTGACACATTTTTAGTTTTAGAACCATTGTACGCAAGCAAGACGCGAAAATATAAACTTTATTTTTCAAAATAATATTCACAGTCTCGAAACATTTATTCATCCCAGAGGGTATTAATTATCGTAAAATTCATTGTCAAAGAATTCCTGTTGATGGTGATTGAAAGCTGTTGTCAAACAGTTCTTATTAGTTCTATCTTCGACAGAAAGAACAAGAAGTGAGTTCCATGCCTTTTGTTATGGTGAACGCATTGAGTTGGGGCGACTCTGACTTAATAGGCATCCTCAAACTGTGTTTCATGCAACCAGAACGTCCTAAAATTACGAGGAAATCGATTTCATTTTTTTTTTCTTGTTTTGTGTTTTGGGGTTTTACCAACACTTTGAGCACTCTATGGGCTATATAGGCAGTACCCCGTTCCTAATTTGCAGCCATTGGCTCCAGGGAGCGGACAAAGCCACAGCCATCCGGCGGATGCACCCTCCACGTTTTATCTGGGACTCGAACCAGCGTCCAGTCCATCTCAGTCGTCCGAAAGGGGTCCGGGTTCGAATCCCGGTTAGGCATGGATGTTGTGTTTGTCTTACGGTACTGGGTACTGGCTCTCCGCCTCCCCTGGAACTAGTGGCCCTAAATTAGGGAAGGGCGACTGCTTATAGCCCATTGAGCTGCTCACGGTGGTCGTTAAACCTCCGATCCGAAAAAAAAAAAAAATCCAGTCTTACTCAGACTCTGGCCTAATACCAAATGATATAAGGCCAGCTTCTTATACCATTTTGGCCACCGGGCCGATTCAGTTGTGTTGATGGTGTTACTGACCGCTAGGCTTTAAAAAAAACGTTACCTTATGGTTTTTCAATACATAGTTAGTTATTTTAGTAGCACTTAGTGTGAAGCCGGTGGCCCGCCTGGGTGGTGTAGTGGTCTAAGCGCTGACCTCTGACCTCTCGTCTGAGCGGGCTCAAGCCCAAGTCCTCGATGAGGCATGGGTGGTGTGCTTGTCCTACGGCACTCTGTTCCGATTGGCGGCGCCAACAGCTCAGATCTGGAGAGGGGGGGGGGCAATTAGGGGGCTAAGGATCAAGCGGGAAGAGGGGCACAAATTTAAAAGTGCTTGACAGAAATTTTGTCCAAAAAAAAAAAAACCTCGTTTTTGCAGATTTCACCTGACGCTAATGATGTTATCCCCTGTGAAAAAAGTTTTCTGGTACATATTGCACGTAGTATTTATTCAATGTACTACAGTGAATCCTCTCTAAAGCGACCAGTGCTGGTTCTTCTAAAAAACGGTCGTACAAAGGGGTGGTCGCTAAATATGGGAAGGTTTTAATGGCATATACAATGAGCAGTTTTGAGATTAAACCTATGTAAACTACTTCATAACTTTTATAAATTATGTATTCTGAATTGCTACATTCCAAATATGATTCTTTCCAGTTTATTTACAATACAATATAACTGTATATGTATAAATAATAAAAAAATACTACAACATATGTAGTACAGTTACACATTTGAAAGGTGGTCAGTTATAGTGGTAATCTGAAAAAAATCATTTGGAAAACGAATGTAATGAAATTCCGGAATTAGTCAAACTTATAAATTCCATTGATCCTCACATTCAATTCAGCTACGAAACTGAAAATAACGGATGCCTACCATTCCTGATAACTCGCTTAAATGGATCTCTCGCAACCACAATTTATCGGAAGCCTTTTGCTATTTTTTCACCTCCACATGCCAAATCCAATCACCCTTATCAACAAAAACTCAGCGGCTTTTACACTTGCGTATATCGCGCGATACATATATGTTCAGATAAAGACAGTTTGGAAAAAGAACTTTATTTCCTCAAGCGTGTTGCAGTAGAGCGAGGATATAACCTTTCCATTATAGACAAAGCTCTAAAAAAATTCCGGAAACCGAAGCCTATCTCCACATTAACTCCTGTGACGCGCCCATTGCGAGAGAATTTTGCCATTATTCCATTTTCCCGTGACATTGCTTTCAAAATTACAAAAATTCTCAAAACCTTTAATTTTAAGGTGATTTTTAAACCCATAAACAAAATGATATTTTTAGGATCAAAAGACTATGTTGAAGAGAAAAACTCGTGGGGAATTTATCAAATTCCATGTGAATGTGGCGCTTTGTATACACTGGTGGAAAGTGAAAAAAGAACACCAAGAAGGAGACGTCTGATACCAAAGAAATTTATACAGCATAATAACGGAATACAGAGGATAACGTGATCAAAACATTATGGCAAAATACAGCTGTATTTGCTGGTAAACTGAAAAATAACATTTCCATGTAACATGGTTAGTACGAGGTTGAACCGCCATGAACTGCGTCACACTGTGCAATTTTGGCATGGAGTCTGTCGTACAGATGTTGGATGTAAGTTTGGGGTATTGAGTTCCAAGCATCCTCAACCTGGACGCGTAAATCGGGGATGATCGTGGCTGGCCGTGGAGACCGGATAAGTCGTTGTCCCATAAAATCCCACACGTGCTCAATGGGGGACGAATCCGGTGAACGTGCAGGCCATGGAAGTTGTCTCACACCCTGAAGTGCATGTTGCGTTGCACGTGCCGTGTGTGGGCGTGCGTTATCTTGCTGGAAAACACCACGATGGACCGACCTTACAAATGGCACAACAACGGGCTGAATGATGTTGTTGATGTAGGAGGTGCTGTTTAACGTACCCAGTACAAACACTAGTTGTGTACGGGAGTGATAGCTGATCGCTCCCCACACCAGGAGACCAGGTGTAGGCCCTGTGTGTCGCTGGCGGATCTGTATGGCATTGTGACCACAGTCCAGTTGTGCAACAAGCTCATGGATTGTGGCTTGTTTCTCTGCGCGAATAAATTCATCCACTCGCTGACGATTCATGTCAGTGGTCGCAGATTATGGTCTCCCAGTGCGTGGTTTGTCTTCAATGCTGGTTTCCCCTTCTTTAAACTTCTTCATCCATCTGTGCACATTGCTTTTGTCAATAGTGTCATCTACGTAAAGATTATGTAGCCTCCTGTGGATGTCGGACAGCCTGCACCTTTCCTTCGTCATGAACTCAATGACGGCAAGTTGCTTCTGCTTGGAATCCAATATTTACCTGCAATGAAGAAGGGTTACTATAGAGAAAGAGTTACTCTACCAACATGTGCAATTTAAATGACCTCTCCCAGTTAATAAAAACGCTATGCCCATTTTTGCATTACTTTGGGTACAACCCTCGTACATTCGTTTTACGACATAACTTCATACAGTTTGTGCATTGTTGCTCTCCTTAAGTTTTTGGGATTAATCAGGTCAGCTCTAGTTATTACAGCTGAATTCGAATGCAGATAATGTTACACGCTCACCATATATTCCCTAATCATTACACTTCTTATGTATGCTAACTTCTCATCTTTCACTCTCTCCCTCTCTCTCTCTACTCTTCTCGTGCAAGAGCACAACAGGCTTTGCATTGCCGAACAAGGTTAATTTGCTGCATCCCTTAGAGTCTTATTTTGAAGATTGGGTTCGTGCAATAGTAAATTTAGAATATTTTATGTGGTGTGGAAAACGGAAACGGACTGGAAAAATTACCACCTGCCCGATACTTGTCAGGCAACAAGTATTCGGAGACTATCAGTTGTTCTAAGCTATAACAAAACTGTTGTTATAGCCCAGGTTAGCATGGGCACTCGGAGGAGCTTGTGGGCCCCTTTTTCAGCAGGGTTCGATGTATTGTGTGTTATGACGCATTACTCCCATCCAGAGGCGTAACTAGGGCGGGGAAGAAGGGACAGCTGCCCTGGGCGTACCTCTAGAAGGCGCAAAATCATTTTTTGCATCTGATTTAAACGCGAATTGAAACTTTTGTATACGTTTTCTGGTACATCTTTTTCAGCGGCCATACTTGGTCATTTTTACATTTACATAATTTTCTTTGAACAGGTTTCGGTATGCATGGCAGCTTAAAATTCGTATGTCTGCCTCAAAACAATCAGGTCACATCAAACAATCGAAATTGCTCACATTCAGAAATGGTGTCGCCGTTGTGCATACCGTCCAACTAAAGAACCACGGATTTCGTCGACAACAATGGAGGGGTGGGGCTGCGATTTTCGTTAGTTGGAAAGACTGTACGTATGTTTCAAAATAAGAATGTATTTCACATTGTTGAAGATTCTCTTGGGGAGGGGGCGCCCCGGTGCAGTAGTAGTCTAAGCGCTGGCTTCTGACCATTCGTAAAAAATGAGTCCGGGTTTGAATCCCGTGAGCCATGGATGTTGTGTTTGTCTTACGGCACTGGCTCTCTTCTTTCCCTAGAGCCAGTGAGCCTAAATTAGGGAAGGGCGGCTGCTTACAACCCATCTAGTAGCTCAGGGGGGTCGTCAACCCCCCAAACAAACAGCTTTCTGGAGGCTGTTCAATTTGTTCTATCATTGGGTCTGTTCGATCATTATCTCTACAATATGCAGGGTGTTCCCAAATTCGTGCGATAAACAAAGAGGGGTGATAGTACACATAAAGACGAATAACATTCGTAATGGAACGTAGGTCGCACTCCCCTCCTAGTGCCCGAAAAACGTTAAGTTCCATGTCCACGTTGATCCTCCAACACTGGAAAAAACCACAACTTACCTACTGAAAAGTGGTGACAATCTTCCAAATACGTGGAGACAATGTAAACAGATAAAGTCATCGCTCTTTCCATGTTTTTCTTTAATTAACACACAACAATTGAAAACTTGTACTGCGACACCGCTGGGATCGAACCCCAGATCTCTCGATAACTAGTCGAGGGCGTTCGCCTTACCCTACGGGGCCAACAATCCACGGCGCTATGTGTGTTTATCAGTCAGCATCTGACTTCACAAATCCGTACGGATGGGCTCAGCAACTGAGATGTCTCCATCTGGTGAGGCTTAACGGCACAAGCTATTTAATTATAGCTAATAAATCCAAAGGGCGAGAGAAATGGTGAAAATCTTCCAAATACGTGGAGACAATGTAAATAGACAAAGTCATCGCTCTTTCCACATTTTTCTTTGACACACAGCAACCGAAATATTTTATTTCGACACCGCTGGGATTGAATCCCAGATCTCTCATGACCTTCGCTTCCTACAGTTCCTTCGATTTGCATAAAGACACGTTTCCTAATGTTTTAGCTCTTCAGTGTGTGATACACACATACGGACATGTATGTGTGTATCACACACAGACATCCTTGGTACGTCATTGTTCCTCTCGCTGGAAGATATTAACTGACGAGCATCCGTAAGACAACTAACCTTTTCTTACTATTCTGTACCTTTGAAAAACGAAATAGAAAAACAGTTTGTTGTATTTGTTTTCAAATCAGCAAAAAAATAAATAGAAATAGAAACATTTTTTTTTGTCGTATTTATCTAAGCAAATGAGAGTAGTCACTCTGGGCGAACTACAGAATGGTTACTTACTTTCCCTTGCTTAAGTAAATACGATCTTAACAAACGGCAATAAACAGAAAAAACAGGTCGACGCCATCTACTGATTCAAGACCGTTTTTAACATACTTCCCCCTTTCCCAAGAACATAAAGTAAACCGAAGTGCACGGCAAAAAAGTTGGCAAGTGATTCAAATGTCTAAGCGTTCCTTGCAAAGCAGTCATTTTCCAGTGGAATATTTTATCCGCAAATCTTATCTTTCGCTAAGAAAAATTGCAATCATGAAGACATTTCTGTGAGCCTCCGTATAAAACATTATAGTTCCACTTTAGCCTTAAAAAAACAACTGTTGTTTTTTTTGTAAAGTTTCACCTAAAGACAGCAATAAATAGTTTTTATAAATGTCTAGTTTTTAAAGTTCAAGTATTTGACATAACCACACTTTAACAACACATTTCGTGCCCTCATCAAACACATTTTCATCTTTTCTAGAAGACATCACAAGAAAGCATTCCAAACGCATTAAGGTCATTCATTTCTTAAAGTGTCCTCACAGCATTCTAAACAGCGCAGCAAAGGGCACAATCGAAAAAATAAATTATTTCACTTGTGTCGCTCTTTCCTCTATGCCGGAAACATAACATTTATACGCTTCTATCTTTCTCAAAAGGCTGTAAAACGGAATGGCAACTTTTTAACGAACCGGAACGCTACTTCGAAGTCCTTTAAAATAAGTTGGATTTTCCGGGTCGAAAGATAA
The DNA here is from genome assembly GCA_039090855.1 of Macrothele yani. Lineage (NCBI taxonomy): Eukaryota > Metazoa > Arthropoda > Arachnida > Araneae > Macrothelidae > Macrothele > Macrothele yani. The sequence continues at coordinate 14,454,097 of CM077011.1, read as the reverse complement.
TATTTTTTTCCGCTTTAAGAGAAAGTGCCTAACATTTCAAAGCACTTTTTTTTTCTGTGTGTGCGTGTAGTTTTTAATAATATGAAAGCAAGTTTGGTGGTCTCAGGTCAACGGCCAGGCACGTTCTCGGCATAGAAAATGGTGCCTGCTAAGACATAAAAATTCCTATAATCTAGCAGAAAAGGGCATCAGCGGTTTCTGTGGATGACACCCCCTTGCCTCATGGCGCATTGCCAAGCCGTTCCCGGGGTTTGAGGCAACTTTTATCGCCTCGAAATCGAAGAATTTATGGAAGGCTTCAAACAGCTAGCCAGTTTCATGACCACCGTTACTTAAAGGGAAAGGAACAGCACGGAGGAGGGATGCGCTTCCGAAAGCGGTCATCATTCAATGTCTTGTCATTTATCTTCGAATTTGTTCTCTACAAGTCTATATTTTTAGCTTTTTCCATGTATATTTTTTACCGGGATATATTCTGTATTGGCAAGTAATGAAAATGATGTTAAAGGAAACTTTCCAATACGATACTTAGAAACGGAGTTTGATGCTTATTTGTTCCTGCTTGTGAGAAAACTTTAACGATGAGCGAGACAAAGTGACGCGGTCAGAGTTGGAAGCGAGTCAAAAACTTTGGACCCGGACGTCACGTAATTGGACCCGACACGGATCTGTAACTGACCGGGCAAATCTGTTTTTGGGCTATACAGGGTGATTCAGCTAAGCGTGCACAAACTTCCGGGAGGGATAGGTTGCACAAAGACAAATCGGAATCACATAGCAATGCAGGGTCGGAAACGTCATCTTCATGCGGTAGATGGCGTTGTTCGGCCATCTACATGAGGTATGGGCCAATTAAGTGGTTCCCGACAATGCCGGCCCAAACATTAACAGCAAAACGGTTTTGTGCTGCATGTGGTCGTACAGCATGAGGGTTCTCCACTGCCCATACATGCGCGTTATGTGCATTGAAGCAAATCTTCCCATGTAAAGCACGCTTCGTCTGTGAACAGCACAGAAGCAGGAAATTGTGGTTCTGCCGCACTCTTCTGTAATTACCATTGCGCAAATGCGATGCGCTGAGGGTAATCCTCAGGGCTTAGTGTCTGAACGTGCTGCACATGATATGGATGCAATTGGTCTTCGTGCAGAGCCTCCATGCAATGGATTAGGACAGACCGAGCCGATTGCTCGTGTCCTGGTCCTGAAAGAACGTATGAGCAGTCTCGCGGCCGAACAACGTCATCTACCGCATGAAGATGGCGTTTCCGACCCTGCACTGCTAGGTGATTCCGATTTGTCTTTGTGCAACCTACCCCTCCCAGAAGTTTGTACACGCTTAGCTGAATCATCCTGTATACATACGGCGTTCAAAAAGTCTCTCCGCAGTGGGTTCCTTAGGTTATACGGAAATCAAACGAATGTATTATAAGAACGTATAATTTACTCACTTACAGGAAGTATTGAAACTGTCGTCCTTCATTTGCAAGACATAGTCTAACTGTTTTACACATGTTTTCAAACACATCTGCTAGAGTCGAAAAGTCCCTCCGCAGTAATAATGTAAAGGCTATTTCCACCTAATTTTGATGGCGCTACAGTAAAATTTTGAATTAAGCAACAGGAAAAACTGAAGCTCTTTAGCTTTAGTTTTTCCTGTTTTCTTGATATCTTATACACTATCTACCAACAAGTAATTGGACACCTGTGGTAGCAAAGGAAAACGAAGTTTATTCACCTTCAATAGTTGGTGGAGCCTCCACGAGAGGCGATTACAGCTGCGACCCTCCGGGGCATACTCTCAACCAGGCGTTGTACGACGGCTAGTGGTATTTTCTTCCACTCGGCTTGGAGAAGACAGGTCAGTTTCTTCACCGATTTCGGACGGTGGGGGCACCCCTTAAATCGACGCTCCAACTCGTCCCAGAGGTGCTTGATAGGGTTAAGGTCCGGGGTCTGCGCACGCCAGTCCATTCGATTAACCCCATTGTCACCATACCAAGCCATGGTGGACCTCGCAACATGACAGGTGGCATTGTCATCCTGAAAATAACATGGGTCCACCCCGTAAAACTGCTACAACGTAGGAAGCGCATGGTCATCCAAAATGGTGCAGTAGGTCTTGGCGTTGAGTCTACCAGGAATTGCGACCAAGGGCCCCGTGCCATACCAGGAGAAACACCCCATAGCATAATTCCACCGCGGCCGAACTTCACAGTTGGCACAATACATTCCGGCAGGAGGCGTTCTCCAGGCAGACGCCAAATACAGACACTGCCATCCGAACGATAGAGGGTGAACCTTGATTCGTCGCTCCAGAGAACCTGTTTCCACTGTTCAACGGTCCACTGTCGACGTTCTTTGCACCACGTTAGCCGAGCGGCGATATTGGACTTGGTGATCAAAGGCTTGTTGGCGGCAGCACGTCCATGATAACCGAGCAGATGGGCTTCCTTACGGATGGTATTCATCAAAAGAACACTCCCGTATGCCTGTTGAAACTCCTCGCGGTGTGGCCCATCGATTTGGTGCGGTTCTTTCGAATTTCTCTGGCCAGCACCCGTCGGTCTCTAACTCCCAGTTTTGTGGGTCTGCCGGGTCGGGGCACATTCCGACAGTTATCTCTCATCTTCCACTTGCCAATCACGCAGGCCACTGTCGATTTTGGGTACTTCAAGTAGCTGGGTATGTCACGTATGGATAGGCCATTTCTGTGATACACGACGATTACACCTTTCTCGAAATCAGAGAGCTCCGAACTGCGTGGTATCTTGCATGCGACTGGTTGCGTTGTTGTTTCCCACACGATATTTAACGGCGGCGGCCGTCCCGTGTATCAGAACCGCAGATATCGTCGATTGCAGGGGTGTCCAATTACTTGTTGATAGATAGTGTATATATATAACATATCAAGCTTCAGGATATATTTCACAGCAAAACCAATTTTCACAAATATTTTTGTTTTCATCATTGCCCCTCAGAAGGAAAGGACACTCTTAACCTTCTGAAAACACTCTTCCTTCATATTGCATGACAATTCTTTTTCAGTCCGCGGGCACCAGTATCGAGCACAAAATTCCACAGTTCGCATTTTTCTTTGATTTTTTTCTTTTCAAAAATAAAAAGGGAATAAAACCGGATCGAAATCGGGTCAGAAACGCCTTGACCCCGACCCATTTGTCCCGCCAGAAATTGTTGACCCGTTGACCCGTCACCCGTTTCTATCTCTGGACACGGCATCTCCCAAGTTCTTCACTGCCACATTTGCTGCAGAATGTCTTTCAATCACTAAACTGGTAAAACAGAGAAATCAAGATTAATGGCGATTGTTTAATCTACCTTCGTTTTGTTGATGTTAGCTTTGCAAGTACCCCTCAAAGCTCCAGGATGTGACCCAGGAATTTGCTTACAATAATTATAACTTCTCTTTTCGCCAACAGTGGGATTCGAACCCACATCTTCTTATTCCGGAGCGGCTGTTCTCTTAATTGAACTACGCAGGCAGACTTTCTGCGCTTCACTGTTCGTTTGACTCATAAGCCAAGAATAAAGAAGTCGGGTTAATGACGAACTTGCAGAAAGCAAAACTAATGTGCAATGGTTAAGAACTCAAGATTTGGAAGTTGAGGGGGCAAGTTTAGAAGTAACTGATGCCTACATCTGTCTAGGACAACAGATATCAAGCGATGGTCACGTTGATTGCGAAATCAATAAGCATATAAACTTCTTTTCCTTCTATCAAAACCTTTTGTGTGTCGTTTTCTATATTGTTCATATATTTAATTTTTGCTGGGTTCATTGTCAGACCTTTCTTGAGACTTTCCATTCATAAGTCCTTTATCATATTCTGCATTTCTCTATTGTTAGATGCAATGAGGACTATGTCATCAGCAAATCTTAAGTGATTTAGGTATCTTCCATTTATATTTAATCTTTTTTCTTTCCAGTTTACATTTCTAAAAATATCTTCTAATACAGAGTTCAGTAATTTTTGATGTAATGGATCTCCCTGTCTAACCCCTCTCTGCTTCCCGAAAACTGAGCCCAGGCTCTCCAACTTTAAAGCCTTTAGGATACTTAAAAGACTATTTAACAAGTGATCTTCCATTGTGTTTAAAAAAATCTTCAATGCATGCATTATCCCAGTTTTTACTTATGGTAGTGAAACATGGAGAATCACAGGGCGACAATGTAAAAAAGCAAGAGTATCGGTAAGAAAGTTAGAGAGAAGAATGTTAGGAATAACAAGAAGAGATAGAGTTAGAAATGAAATCATAAGAGAAAGGACAGAAATAACAGAAATTATAAAAATAATAAACGAATCAAAGTGGAGATGGGTTGGACATGTTGGAAGACTGAAAGATGGACAAGATTAATAACAGAATGGTAACCGAGGGAGATGGAAGGAGACGAAGAGGGCGCCAGAGAATAAGATGAGGAGATGACCTTCAGAAATTTAGAGGTGCTAAATGGTGAACTGAGGCTAAGGATCGAAGAATTTGGAAAAGACTGGGCGAGACCAATACCCTGCAGTGGGTGTCAACAGGCTAAAGAAGAAGAAGCATATAAAACTTGGCTGGAGTGCACTTGAAAGAAACAGTACAATAAGTTTCAAGAGAAATTTACCATTACGTCTTAAAAGAAAAGTGTTTAATCAATGCATCCTTCCAGTTTTTATGGACCATACCCAAAAACATTAACTGAGAAAGACAAACAGCGACTGAGGACAACCCGAAGAAGCATGGAGAGACGCATAATCAAAATGCGCTGATAGTGAATTATAAGAATTGTGAAAAAATATAAAAAATGATAACATCACGATCAAAGTAGAGACCCTGAAGAGGCAATGTACTGGAAATATTGCTAGAAGAACTGACGACCGTTGGATAACTGAAATGATATACTGAATACCAATGGAAAAGACCCAGAACAAGACTCCATGGGAAATGGAAGGATAAAATCCGGAAGAATGTCGAACATGGAAGAGAACTCCTCAAGAGAGACAGAGCTGAGAAAGAGACTTGGGGAAATCTTCAATAAGCTGTGACATAAGATCACTAACATCATTTCGTGCTGTGTGTAACGTGTAAAAACATAGATATAAGTCATTGCACGATCCATTCCCATATAAAAATATCCTCAAGTATTGCACTCCACTATATGTATTACATCAGGTTAAAAAGTTGCATACAAAAATTATAAAAAGCACAGGAACTTTCGCAGTAGCAGCTATTGCATCATCGGGTGAGCTTGTATCTCCCGTATTATTGCTCGTGTTTCCAGGTTGGGATTCATTACTCTCGCTCGCCCATCCCAGGAAGTCAAATATGGGGGTTCTTTGGATTACTTACCAAGTGTTTGCTTCAGTTTGAGTAATCTATGACGGGGTTACCAATTGGCCTTCGGCCTCAAGAGTAGGTCGCTATTTTCTTTTATTCGCTAAGATCGGGACCCTATTCATAGGGATTCCGGACATGGGGTTTATTGTATTCCACTTCGGTCGATTATTCCTGATGTGCTTGATAATACATTTAGAAGTTCTACTTTTAGAAATTTTGGTATCAGGATGGACGAACTTCAGTACAGTGTCAGGCGTAGGTCTACTGACACTTTTCTCTCGCGCCTGGTCAGTGGTGGCACTTACGTCCCTGACTGAAATGCCTCGCATCTGTTGCTTCATGGCCCGAAGGACAAACTTCCTTTATTGTGTATGGAAAGCATGTTCATTTACTAATTCGGTAATAAATGTTGCAATGATGATATGCCATATCTTATTTCTCGGGGTTGGAAGAACTTGTTAAATGGACTATTTTTACCTTTATAATTCATATTTATGTGCTCATTATTGCAGGGGGCGTCACGAATGTATTTCGGTTGTGTATGTCATTAGTGTATCGTTGGGCGGCGCTATGTAGTTTCTTTACCATCATACTAAGACTATTTAAGAACTCTGGTTCCATGGAGCTCTCTTAAAATAATTCAACGTCAAGCCAGCTTAATTATCCGAAAGCTTGAAGAATCGACTGGAGCTCTTGTGCTTTTAAAAAAATTCTATATAAGTTTTTAACCTGATGTAATAAACATAGTAGAGTGCAATACTTGAGAATATTTTTACATGGTAATAGATCGTACAATGATTTAGGTCTGTGTTTTTATATGTGACATAAGAATTTATGATGATGGTATCATACAATACGAAACACGTACCAAAAAACTTTTGCTTACAGTACCAGCTTTTGAATGGAGCAGGAATTTTAAAAATACGACTTAGGAGATGTCATGCCAAACATAAATATAAACTAAACATGTCCAAAACGAGACGACCGTTTGTAAAGATTTTTCAGAGGCATGTGCAAAGTAAAATACTAAGTCGATTTGCCTAAGCAAAATGATACTAGCTGCTATGGAAATATGCAAATAGCAACCTTACATCATCAAACTGGCAGGCACGTGACCTTGATAAACGTTGTTCTGAGCGGGGTGGGGCAATTGAAGCTTGAGTTGGAATTTTAGTGGAAGAATGGCTCCGCACCATCGCTTAGAAGGCTCTTTACAATAGAGAGCGATTGGTAGATTGGAAGCAAGGCAATCGCGAGCTGAGGTAGAAAGATGGCTGAATGTGTCAAGGGAAGTGGTCTCCATTCTCTGGAGACAGTTCCAGGAATCCGGAACAGTAACCAGAAGGCCAGGACAAGGAGACACACGAGTCACAACAAGTCAAGACGACTGGTATTTGTCTCTAACAGCTCGCCGCTATTGGGAGTCAATAGCCGGGCAACTGTCGCAGGAGCTGTCCTATGCTACGGGAACCGCGATATCGAGGCAAACAGTTTACAGAAAACTCCACGAGAGAGGTTTGTATGCAAGAAGGCCAATGGTCTGTATCCCATTCGCCGCAGTACACAGAAAAGTCTGACTGAATTGGTTCCAACAACATCCCTGGACACCTGATCAATGAGCTTATGTTCTCTTTAGTGACTAGTCGCGGTACAAACTAAACACGGGTTCTCGACGTGTGTATATACACCGATTAGTCATTACATTATGACCACCTACTTAATAAGCTGTAGGACCTCCTTTCTCCCGCAAAACAGCGGCCAATCGGCAAGGCATCGATTCGATGAGGTGCCGATAGATATCCTGGTGTATCTGGTACCATAATGTCAACAGCAGGTCCTCCAGTTCCCGTACATTTCGGGGTGGTGGTGATTTAGCGCGAACCCGCTTTTCCAAGTCGAACCACATCGCTCAACAGTACATCCAGGTGCCATAGCCTCCGTTGGTGATCGGCGTATTCGCACTCGGCCGTCTACGTGATACACCAGGAATCTTGATTCGTCAGACCAGGCTACTTTCCTCCAATCATCCATGGTCCGATCTCGATGATCTAGGGCCCATTTCATGCGTTGTTGGCGATGACGTTCAGTGAGCATGGGGACACACCTGGGTCTTCGGCTACGCAGGCCCATGCGCAGAACGCTGTGAAAAACTGTGGGCTGTGACAGATTTCCCTGAACACCACTGTTCTAGCTGCGGGTGACTTGTCACACTGTAGCCGTGCGGTCGCTGTGAACAATGCGCGACAGTCTCCGCTTCCCTCTGGTATTAATGAACGACGGACGACGGTTCGTCGTTTGGCCATCTGTGCACCACATTTGATACGTACTCACTACAGTGGCGCGTGAACAACCCACAAGCCGCGCCATTTCCGAGATCGTAGTCCCGAGGCGCCGTACCATCCCAATTTGTCCTTTATCAAACTCCGATAAATCGGAAGCTTTTGCCATTATGACTCCGAACACTCTACTAACCAAAAGCTTGTCCTCGGGTTGTATATATACTGCTCTGTGAACTTCACATGCTCCACCGTTCGGTCTCCAGGTGCGCTCCTTTCTCTAGGCTGGGGTGGTCATAATAGAATGGCTCATCGCTGTATTTGGAGATAGCGGGAAGCCGAAATCTCCCCTTCTTCCCTCCAACATTAAAAAAATGACCACTACGGGGTTTGAGGACTCCTAGTTTGGGCCGGCATCATGTTGGGTGGACGCACGTTGCTGCAGATGTTCCCAAGAAACATCCTGACTACTGCACGCTACAAGGATGGCATCCTAGAGTCCTGTGTACTACTTTTTAGGGAAGATGATGGCCCCTATATGCATCTTTATGCTTGTCCACATAGGGCTCGGCTAGTCGACGAATACCTGAAGAGTAAGGATATTCACAGGATGGTGTGGTCATAGATATCTCCGGACCTGAACCCGATCATAGAGCATGTCTGGGATATCCTGGGAAGAGTAATTGCTAGCCGGCAGTCCCCTTTCAGGATTCTGACTCCCCTTGGTGGAGGAATGGCACTTAGTGCCCTAAACTCTCATCCACAGCCTTGTAAACGGCATGAGGGCTCGTTGTGCGAGCTGATTCGCTGTTCGGGGTAATCATACTCCCTATTAGCCCCTCGAAATCAGCGTCACTTGCTGCATCACTTTTGGATTGCCATGGTGTCATACTCATGCTTTCTCCTCTTGCCGTGATGGCATTCCTTTTCTGTCATGTATTGCTTCGTTATCGATATATATTTGTCCGTACCCACTGTCATTAAACTCTGTCGTGTGGATTTAGCGCTATTCGTGATTTTGTGTTTGTCACTGTTTGTCTTGTGTTTGTCATTATTCGGGATTTTGTGTTTCATTTTGGACAACACTGTATTTTTACGCAACCTGGCGGAAAATGCTTTCATAACAGAAATTCGAAGTGCACTATTCACAGTTCTCATTCTTAGGGCCATTCGATGGGAAATTAATTTCTGAATTTGATTTACAGATGAAAAGGACGGTCGGACAGACCGAATAACAGAATCGTATTTGATGAGTTTGGTTGTTTTCAAAAGACGGGAGGAAAGGTATTAACTCCGCAAAATGTTGAATTTGAAAAGAAAAACGCAGTTTTGTGCGAAATGTGTTTATAAGAACTGGCAATTTTCCTCTTATAGAAAGTATATAGCTACGCTAGAAAACAACCACACGGAAATCAAAAAATTACGTTATGTCGTCTTGGTGGCCAATGTTATAGGTTTTACTGCCAGATTAGGCAAGTGCTTGTCCTCCGTCCTATATGGAACTGCTTGCCGCTTATTTAGGACCCTTCTCCGGAAACGAAAGCAGAAACGAACAATTCCTTATAAACTAAATGCTAGGGCGGGTCGTTAAATCAAATAAATAAATAAATAAAATAACCACAGAATACGAGTTGTGAATTTCGAGATGTGAAGATCAAGCTCTTTTTTAATATAGGGACACTTCAAATAGTGATTTACTCACTGGCGGATCCACGGGCACTTTCCTCATCCTCAAGAAACTTTTTAGCCTATTCTAACATTTTAGAAAATCCTTACCAAACTTTTAACTTTTAGAAAACCTCTAGGAAACCTTTAGAAAACATAACTGAAAACTGCCGATGTCACGATTTATCGTCAATAGTTCACGTTCTCAGTTAATCTCAAAAATAATCTGTCAAAAAGCAAAGAGGCAGGAAGATTTTATACGTATGTTACCCAGCCTCCAGTAACTGTACGTTTTCTTAGTCGCTGGCTGATTCAGCAACAAAACAGATGTTGAATCAGTCAGTGCTTTCAATTTACAATGAACACAAGTCTTAGAGAAATAAGAGTGGATTGTTTTTATATTAGGTATACAAATAAGTTTTAAAGCGTTTTAAGACAACGCAACATGTAATTTGAGAGACAACAACAATGCCTTTAGGAATCAAAATATGCGCCGTCATTATCTATTACCTTCCGCCATCGGTCGGGCAGCTGACGGATTCCAGCCATGAAGAATACTTCGTCGTGTGACGCGATGAAGTTGTCAACCCATTTTTGCACTTCGTCACATGTCCGGAACCGTACAGCAGACAAACCATGTTGCATCGATCGGAACAAATGAAAATCTGAAGGGGTTATGATTATGTCGGGACTATATATTATGTCGGGACTATACGTCGTGTGCTCCAAAAACTCCCATCCAAGCGTCAAAAACGTTTAATTACCGATTTCGCGACATGCGGCCTAGCGTTGTCACGCAGTAATTTCACGGGACGCAATCCTTTTGCCTGTGAATGGACGTTTCCGACTGATTTCCTGGTTCAGTCGCAGCAATTGTTGCTTGTTGCGATCAGCAGTAACTTTTGACCCTGTTCCAATAGTTTATAATGAAACACACCCTTCGTATCCCACCAGATGCACAGCAGAACTTTCTTGCAGTGAATATTGCGTTTCAGTGTCGAAGTCATTACTTCACCGATTCTACCCAGTGTTTTTTGCGTTTGGGATTGTCGTACCATATCCACTTTTCATCAGCCACAATGATTTTCTACAGGAAAGGCTTTCTGTGTTGTTTGTTCAACAGATTCAAACACTTCGTGACACGCTCAGCCTTGTTCCTCTGGCTCAGGTCATGTGGCACTAATTTTCTTTCTGAATCTTTCCCATTGCACGTAAATAATTGCAAAATGTTTCTTGACTTACCCCCAGTTGTTCAGCTAGTTCTTTTTGCGTTTGAGACGAATCTTCATCCAGGAATGCTTGCAGTTCCTCGTGTGCAACCTTCTGCAGGGTGCCGCTACGGTCTCGATCGCTAACATCAAAATCACCTGCTTTAAACCGTCTAAACCAAAACTCACACGTGCTTTTCGATACAAAATTCTCCCCCAGAACAGAACAGATCGATACACATGCTTTTGCAGCACTTTTTCCTTGATGAAATTCGTAACGAATGCAGTGTCGAATAAATGCAGTATCTCTTGCCATCTTTCACCTACCGATGTACAAGTGCGTTTGACTGTTGGGCAAACTTCTGTGTCACATTTTATACTCTGGACCAGTTATGGTCACATGACAACAACGCGGGGGAATGTCGGATATGTAAATTAGGTGTGCACGCCACACAAAAATCGCTTTAAAACTTATTTATACACCAAATACTTTTGAGGCAGGTAACAATTCTAAAATTACATTATTTTGTTGCCAAACCGGTGGCCTAAATAACTTTCATCAATATAGACAAATCCTCAGAAAACTTGGAAATTGAATCGTCCTAAAGAACACACCTAGTCCAACCCGTACTCCTAAATTCTTTCTGGGTGTTTTATCATTACATCACCGAACACAATGCATTTACCTGTAGCTAAATATGGATCGGCAATCATCAGTTCTCAGGAAAAATGCCATGCTTATCTAATACAAAATAATCAGGTCGTATGGAAGTATGAAGAAGATATAATCAGATCGTCGAACTGAATGAAGAAGCCCGGAACCGTGACACCGAAAGAGGAATACCCAGATAATGATGGGTCGATGAGAGAAAAGGAACTACAGAAAGAGAATGGATATTAAAAGCCAATACTAGAGACAAACGGTGAGAGAGAGGTGGGCCATCTTCCAGAAGTGGCCTGATACTGCATGGTTAGCGAAAAATACTTTCATTATTATTCTATGAGCATTTATAGATACATGGTTTTACATTTACATACATAAGTTGTATCGATGGTAACCAGCAAGCTAATTTATCAGTAGTGTTCCTAAGAAGTCACTTACATTATTATGTCCATGCTAAGTTTCAGGCTTTCCACGCAACAGATTGTAAAAGCAAAACGGTTGAATTTTTGTCGATGATAAGGTGACAACACTGCATCGAAAGACACATGTAGGTGTACAATCTGCATCTGCGGTTAGTTGAGCTAGGAGATGGCGACCAACAAGGTACATTTTCGCCCCTGTCTGGCGTTCATGTTTAATCTCGCGAAAATCGCTGCCGAAGCACGACAGCGAATTGGTTTGGCATACGGCGAGAAAGCTGTAGGTGCAAACACATGTCGTCAGTGGTTTGCGAAGTTCTAAAGCGATTATATTGGAGCTTGGAGGACAAGTGTATAGCGTACTGCCGAAGGAAATGCAGAACGGAGGTTGGTAAGCTCTTCTAGACGAAGATGCCGCCTAGTCTATCGCAGAACTAGCAATACAGTCAGAAATTAGTCAACCGTGGGTTTAACAGTTGCATGACATAAGAAAGTTTCAAAATTGAAATTCTATCAGCCTGTGAAAGTATGACATCTGTTCGACCATAAAACGCTGGAAATTTATGCAGTAACCAAATACCTGTATTAACCCTTTAAGCGGCCGATGTTCCTGAAGAAAATGTAGCCCAAAATTTCCTGCCCTCCTGAAACAGAAATGTTCACATAGAGCCTGGTTTTACTAAAGACACGGCAAAGAAATTCATTTCCCCCTCTCATCTCAGCAGTAACTCCCTTGTTTTTTTATACTGTGCTCCACGCCATGATGTGGAATGGCTAGTCCCTTGACACGAACATCATGCCACTGTGTAAAAACCAAGTTATTCAAACATCTCTCCTATCTTAGTTCGTCGCCATTGTTATAGCAGGTAATCATACAGAAACGATTAACAGGTAATCATGCAGAAAAGATTGCTTTCAGCAGGTAATCAGACAGAAAGGATTAGTTTCGGTCATTTAAACACTATGAATAACAAAGCTAAGGAGGAAGGCAACGCTTTCTGACGCGCGAGTACACTCGTTCCAACCGCGTTCGACCTAGGCCGCCTAGAAAGTACAAAGCCGTGACATTAGAGACATTAGTTCCCTCCGTTTGTGACGACACTCATGTTCCACTGCCTGATACGTCGTTGTCGTATTTGACGTCATACACCACAGTGTTGGAAACCAATCGGAAAGCTTGGTTTCCGCGTGACGTCACTAAAAGAGGGAACACACATCTCTAATGTCACGGCTTTGTGCTGTCTAGACGGCCTTGGTTCGACCCACTTCTTAGACAGCAAACATGTGTGTATTTGTTCCAGCTGATTTCGGCCCATTTTGCTATCCCCAGGTTTACAAAAGCAACCGGTAAAAGGGTTAAAGCATCTTTTGTATTGATCTAACTTGGCCTAAGTGACTTTAATGATTCTAAAGCTGAGAAATATCTTTCAAAAAATACCATTTTGAAAAAGCTAATGTGCCACTCAGAGCGACGTAAACAAAGAATATTTGTATTCCTTTTATCTTTCCAATGGCTGCACAGATCTCAGAATATGTGTGGGCAGAGAAGGAAAGCATACTTCGAAGATGGTCTGAACTGGTGACGATTGCCTAGAGCGGTTAATTTCTGATTTCTTTCATCTCAGAAAGGTATTTGAAAATCGAAAACTTAGAATCCGAATAAATCTTCCTGATAGGAAAGAAAAATAACAGTCAGGAAGGAAAAAAAATTCAAGGCTTTGTGAAGCTCATCGCAAATTTTACCTTCCTTTGGGTTCCTGCATTCTTATGTAAATTTGGTTTCCTCTCGTTCAAGATTTTCTAAACTTAACGCCCCAGATTTTCTCTCGATGAATTTGTAAGTTGGAAACATCTATCAGCAGAAAGAGCGGCTTAAGTAGTCAGAATCGAGTGATAAAACCTTGTGTGTTCAATATTCAGGGTGCAATGTTTTGAAAAGCTATGACAGAGGAACGACTTCTTTTTTTTTTAATTGAAGGTTTAACAACCACCGTGAGCAACTCAATGGGCTATAAGCAGTCGCCCGTTCCTAATTTAGGGCCACTGGTTCCAGGTAAGGGAGAGAACCAGTACCGTAAGACAAACACACAACATCCATGCCTCACCGGGATTCGAACCCGGTCCCTTTCACGGACGAATGGTCATAAGCCAGCGCTTAGACCACTGCACCAACAGGAACGACTTCTGAGCTATATATATAATCATGCACGACTACTTTATGTACGACGTTCTCTATTATGAGAGAGCAGAGAGTTAATATTTTGTATTTAGTGAACTTTCACGTTTGCTGTGATTCAAGTGCTGTCTGAACAACTTGTGATTACGAACGAGCTGGTGGATGATTAAGTATCGAGATACTGTCTGAGACTAATAAAAGATTTTGATTCGTAAGTAACCTTGTCTTATCTGAACCCTTGACCTTATTGTGAGCTAAGACTTTCAGATGCTACGACTGAGAAACAATCCAAGATTTTCACAGTGAAATCAATTTACAGTACTACAAGTTAAAACTTACGTGAGATCAGCTGCTTGTGTTTTAGAGTAAAACTGAAATTAAAGTTAAACTTAACAAGCTCAAAGCTACTAATTGGAGATATCATGGCTTTCTCTGATTCAATAAATTTTATAACTGAGTTACTATGGGTATTTAGAGGGGGGGGGGAGAGATTATTTTATTACCTCAAAGTTTCGAATCAGACCCTCACTCGTCGTCAGAACTTTATTATTCCCTCGATGTTTCGAATCAGACCCTCACTCATCGTCAGAACTTTATTATTACCTCGATGTTTCGAATCAGACCATCACTCATCGTCAGAACTTTATTATTACCTCGATGTTTCGAATTAAACCCTCACTCATCGTCAGAACTTTATTGTTACCTCAGTGCTTCGAATAAGACAATCACATATCATCATCGGGAGATTCCAAGGAACTGGCGACCACGTGAAATGGATTTGCCCAACTGCATGATCGTTGATGTTGCCAATTTTAAAGTGCAAAAATTCGAGAGATTCTTCAAGCTTTCGGATAATTGGGCTGGCTTGACGTTGAATTATTTTAAGAGAGCTCCAGTCGATTCTTCAAGCTTTCGGATAATTGGGCTGGCTCGACGTTGAATTATTTTAAGAGAGCTCCAGTCGATTCTTCAAGCTTTCGGATAATTGGGCTGGCTTGACGTTGAATTATTTTAAGAGAGCTCCAATCGATTCTTCAAGCTTTTGGATAATTGGGCTGGCTTGACGTTGAATTATTTTAAGAGAGCTCCAGTCGATTTTGTGGCCTGTTTGTTGAACATGTCGATCCAGACCCGTTTTATTGAAAACATTCCTAATATTGACGTAAAATAGAAATCAAAATTTCCAAGCTTTGGCACATTAACCAGATGGCTTTTTCAAAGAAGGCAGACAGCAAACTGAATAACAAAAAGTTTCAACTATTAAAACGCGTTGACTTGACTGGACAAAAAAGAATAGATGCGAATATAATTATTCATTCAAAGACACCAGTCGTCATGTTGGTTTAGCAAGCGGTATCCTAGACGGAAAACAAAAGGCATTCGTTATTTGAAGAACTAGTTCCAAATTCGTGGCGACTTTAGAGAGACGCTATCATTGCAAGCCTGACTGTTGGTAATAATCTCTAAGGTTTCTGGAATAGCAGCTGATTTAGGAATGGAGTAGGAAGATAATTTCTTTGCATCATCCCACATAGGAGCAGCGGACTTGAATTTGACTTCTCTGGATAGGGCTGTTGTTACTTGACTGTCCTGTGTGTCTCTTTTATGCTCGTCGACTCTAATTCTAAATGAACGCTTGGTCATTCCTATGTAGTATCGCTTGGAACCGTCCGGATATTATAAAGGGATGGCATAAACACCTGCCTCGTTGGAAAGAGTCGGCTTGTCACTATATTTCTCTAAAGCATGGCATATGAAGATGTCGGAGACCTTATGCCGACAATGAAGTTAATCCTTTTGAGCGCGTTATCGAGTTGATAGGAAACATTTGTTATGTAGAGAATTGAGAACAAGTAGCGTAGCTGCAGCATAGGAATATTAATACGGAGGTTCTTTTTTTTTTTTTTTCTCTATAAAGTTGTGCACCTGGTTTGGGGTGTAACCTGCCTCGATGACTAATTCTATTATGTTTTCAATTCGCATTGTCTAGAAGGAAAATCGGAGGAGACGGAGAAGGCTCTTCGTATTCGAGAACGGAAGAAAGATATCTCATCAGGTTGGGGACGGTCGTGGGTTTATAATAAATTTGTTTGCGAAGACGGTTGATAGGCAGTTTGTTCAGTAAAACGTTCAGATGAGGTAAGGCACTATTGTGTTCAACCTCCATAGTAAAATTGATCGATGGGTGTTTATTGTCTAATCAAGTCACCGCGTTCAAATTGTTGAAGCGTTCTATTATTCAATTAGCAGTTTGCTGTCTACCTTCCTTGAAAATGCCGTCTGGTTGATATGCAAACGCTTGGGAAATCTGAGTTCTACTTTACGCCAATATATTCGAATTACTAATATAATTTTATTATTTTTAGTATAGTCGGTGTACAGTTCACGTTATTAATCAATGTTTCGTTTGTTTAGGATTGATTTGAATCAATAAATTGGGTTTGGGCAATGGATTAAAATTATTTATTTAATTTCACATTAAATTTTCCACCTGAGGAGGAAGTTGAGGGTTCCAAATGCCCAAATCTTTTCTGAAGCAGCGTTTTGTTTCGTTTATTCCAAAATCAAATTTAAAAAGAAAATTGTAGTAAGAGGGAAAAAAATTGTGAGCGCGACATATCCTTCTCGGAGCCGTTGTGTTTTACACAACCCGGAGACCGGAAGAAGAAAACGTAAGTAATATACACCGTTCAAAATAATTATGGGAGCATGTGACTTTGGCGACATTATGTAAGACAATCGTGTGGTACCTTACCGAAACGTGGGAAACGCATGTGACATAAACAGCCGAAACATGCATATCGTTATGCAAATTAACGTCTGTGATGCCACAATGCATAATTCACAGATTGTGATAAAAACAAATGTTTCCAGGGAGCTCCATTATTCTACCGCGTTTATCGTGACATTTCGTTTCTTGAAATCTTCGGTTCGAAGAATGTCTCGAAATCATGATTTACCGGAATCAACGGCTATTAGCAGGTTGGAAGTAGGTCTGACACAGCTGCTGGTAGGAGAAGCCATTGGAGTGTCACGAAGTGTCGTGTTCTGACTGTGAACACAATTCCAGGATACGGAAAGTGTTCGAAGAAGGCAAAGTCAAGGTCGTTCACGGGCAACAACAGCAAGGGACGACCTTTATCTATTGTTAACAGCCTGTGGGAACAGGCGATAAAATGCTACTCTGTTCCAGAGAGAGCTTCTCGTGTCAACAGGACACAGGCTGTCAACTCAGACTAACCGCATTGTCCTTCACCAAGGTTGCATTTATGCACGTAGACCAATGATGCGTGTCCGTTTAACCGCACGACACTGAAAGGCCCGTAGGAACTGGGCTGAGGAACAGCGCCGTTGAGGACACAACGAGTAAAGTTCTCTTCTCTGACGAGTCGAGATTCAGTATGGAGTCTGACAATAGAGGAATTCTTATCTGGAGGGAAATCAGGCGCACGAAATAACCCAGCTTTTATGCAAGAAATACTACATTATGGCGGACATGGATTAATGGTGTGGCCAGGCACAGGTAGGCCTATCGGTGGACGTACGAGCCTGTACGCCATCGGAAACAGCAGTCTGGCAGCCCAGAGATATAGAGACGAGATTCTCGGATCTATTATCATGCCGTATGCTGCAACTGTCGGTGATTCGTTTCTGCTGACGGAGGATACCGCTCGACCTCATAGAGCTCTGCTGCTGGAGAACATGCTTCAAGAGTAGAGAATCTAGCGTATGGAATGGCCAATATGCTCCCCTGACTTAAATCTAGATGAGCCTGTCTGGGACGCACTTGGCAAATGCATTGCAGCTCGGCCTGCACTTCCGTTGACTCTTCGTGAACTGGGGACTGCTCTTGCTAATCTCTCTCGCCCGAAAATACCTCAAAACCTCCTCGATAACCTCATCAATTCCGAGCCACCCAGGTGTGCAGCAGATATAGTCGTTCGAAGGGACCATACAACCTACTCAAGGTAAATTACCACCTTCAAAAAGTCATTTTGTTCTTCTTGTATAGCATATCGCATCATATTCATTGAATGATAATATTGCATAAAAATTTGCTAATATGCTCTTTCTTATCCATATTGCTAAATATTCTACTGTATCGTACATAATAATATTTTACGTTCAACGTCAGACGCACAAAATTTTTCTTGCAATATTGCTTCCTCTCCTAACTCTTTTTCTTTATTGGAGGTTTAACGACCACCGTGAGCAACTCAATAGGCTATAATTAGTCGCCCGCCCCTAATTTAGGGCCACAGGTTCCTGAGAAGGGACAGAGCCAGTGCCATAAGACAAACACAACATCCATGCCTCATCGGGATTCGAACCCGGACCCCTTTCGGACGAATGATTAGAGGCCATCGCTTAGACCCCTACGCCACCAGGCAGCCTAATTCTTTGGAGTAGTGTATATGTTATTTGATGATTACCAACATTTTTTTTTAATTACTTCGTAATTTCGTTTTATGAATCATACATAGTTTTTGTAGCTCAAAATGCTTTTTCGTGAACATACTACACATACGAAGGAATGTTCGTTTACTAATATTCTGTAAAGAGAAGGTATATGACCCTTTCTGGAAGAATTGATTAATAAATGGAACAGGAATAAAAGAAACACGCTAAAAGCATGTTGTGCGTAGAGTTGATTTACAGTGGTTTTAAATCTTTTTTATGTTCGCTGGTTGTCTTTCAACCCCAGCAAAAGTGCTTTATTTGGAAAGAGGGGAACGAGGGAGGGACGGAGATATAGGTCGGCATACTTTCATCTTACAACTCCTTCGTTAGAAAGAGCAATAGAACAAAAATTGAAGGTCAATTCATGCGTAACCTTCAAAGAAGCAGTTCATCACGAACACGCCAACATCCACTTAATTTTAGTGATGTATATGGGTAGATTGTTTTTACCAAGCCTATTTTGTTGCCCAATCTGATATTTTCACTTAAAATTAACGGGTCTAAATTTCATGAAAATATCTAACAGAAAACATATTTCCTAAGAAAAGATTAGTACATTTTGAATAATTAAAACAGCGTTTTTAACATCAGGAAAACCAAGATGCATTAAATGCAATGTTAAGAATATGGTTTGGTAGACTCCCGCCAGTTTTGATGTTATGTTTGCTGCCTGAAAAGTGACTGTACTTCAGTACCAAAATTCAGGTGAAATCAGTTTGTCTTTGTTAATGGCGCGCAACGAGTAAGACGTGGCCTTGATACACGTTCGAATTAACCTCCAAGGTCACCATGACTCGTTCTCTGAAGCGTTTACATACATATGCTGAATTTCGCGAAAACTAGCTCATTCTTTTTTTTTTTTTTTCGACAACCAGAAAATAGTCTTCAACCTATTCTTGTGTCTGTTACTGGTTATTTTTCTATCATACTATCACCAAAAGAACTATAAATAACATGAGATATATATATATAGAGGCGCTCATATGGGAGAGCAAGAGGGATCACTAACCATCCTCTATAAAATTTGATAATGTTATTACAGTTCTTAAGAGATACTACAAATTCTTTCGCGGTAATAATTCTGATTGCGAATTTTTTCGTTGAACTTCTGGATACTGGAGGATTTGTGTGCCGTGAAAATAGTAAAATTGAGAGCTTTCGGCAGAAAGTAATGATCTATCTAAAATAAAAAAATGAAGTGTATGTGTGTGTCTGTGTATCCTTCGCGATACAAAAGAACTACTCAACCTAGAAACCTGAAATTTTGCACGAAGGTAGTTTACATACCGAGGATGTACACCTCTGACTTAAATTTTCGAATTTTTGAGGTTTAGATATTTCAAAAAATGAAAAACGTGGTTCCCGAACTCTCGTGTATCGTTCCGCTATGTTTATAAACAACCTGATCACACCCAACGTGAAGGAAAGTAGTTCACGATAAATTTTATGCGTTTCTTTTTTAGAATTCCGTTATAATAGACGCCTTAATGACTATTTTTATTTGGAAGTACATTTTATGAAGAAAATATATCGAATAACAATACTACGGGGTTTCTTTTTTTTTTTTTAGGGGGGGGGGGGGGGGTTTGTTTTTGTTTTATCGGGAGCTAGCGTATTCTTTAAGCGAAGCTATTTCGAACTTTTGTTCTGGAAGTCAAAATGGCTGACTGAAGTCTCATTTTTTTATAGTATTTATTCGAATTTTATAATTTTTTCTGATGTGGAATTGGTCGCGATTGCTGCGAGACGCAGCCAAAGATTCCGAGACAATTAAAAACAAAGATTCGTGCTAAAATGATTGAAGATTAATGTCTGCCGTTTTATGCACGATTATATTTCATATAATAAAAGTACTGATACATAATTATCGTGAACTACTTTCTTTCACGTTGAGTGTTATCAGGTTGTATGTAAGCAAAGCGGAACGATACTCGGGAAATCGGGAATATACACGGGAAATCCGTATTTTTATAATTTAATTAGCATTTTCGCCAAGGAAAGTGAGCTACAAATAACGTTAATTCATTCACTTCTGATGTTACAGTTTTGAATTACATTGATGTTAACGTCTGGCTATAGTAATGAAATGCTTAAAAAATGACGTTCAACATGTTCTCACAAGATGGCGTGGACAATCTCTTTTCACTGCATTTCATCAAATTACAGTTCAAGTATAATTATTCATTTCAAATAATACGAAATAAGATTTCTTTATTTAATTAATTAACGTTTGCGTTAAGTTTTAACGTACATATAAATACTCGAAAGCATTCATTTTTCTGAAGTGATTCTTTGGTTAAAAATTAGGCCTAAATGCATCCTGCTAAAAGAGCAAAACTAGCTAGAGACCGGCAGGCAAAAGCAACTTCAAGAGCCGCTGCAAGGCAAAATGCAAACACAGTGGCCATGGCTATAGCAAGAGCCGCTGCAAGGCAAAATGCAAACACAGTGGCCATGGCTATAGCAAGAGCCGCTGCAAGGCAAAATGCAAACACAGTGGCCATGGCTATAGCAAGAGCCGCTAAAACACCACAGCAGCGAGCTGCACGGCAAGAACAAAATAAAGCAGCTACAACCAGAGCAAGAGCTGCTGAGACACCACAGGAGAAAATTCCACGACAGCCTACACTAAAAAACAGGGTCAGCAAAGCGACGCGCTAAAAGCTAGTATTGAAATAAAGTAATAACTAGAAGCGTAACTAGGGCCCAATTCAAGACAGGGTGCAAAAACCACTGCTTATAATCTGGTTAAAATTGGAATTGAAACTTTTGCACCAGTTTCTGGTACAGTTTTTTGGCGCCATATTTTGCCCTTTCTCTTACAGAATTTGCTTACAATATGTTTCGCCAGTTTCGGTAGCCTTGACAGCTTAAAAGAGCTTTTAATGTTTCTTCCTCAAAATATTCAGGGGGATATTAGTTCACATTCAAAATGAAGGCGCGGTTGTAGTACATACGTTGCAAATAAGGATGAAGATTCTCTAGAGCTATTTTATCGTAACTGTGAGGTGAGCACCACTTCCAAATGCATTTGGTCCGTCTGATATGGTACTGAAGGTTCGAAGCAGTTGAGAAAAATCATAGTCACAGTTCAATTCTGCTTCTCCCACAGAGATGACGTTGGAGTGTGATGTTCATTTAGTTTTACGGAGAATGTATATATCTGTGTGTATATAGATACACTAATACCTACTATATTAAATTAGTTTTATTTATTTATTTATTTATTTATTTATTTATTTATTTATTTATACAAGCATAGCATATGAGAGAAATTCTTCAACTCCTTGAGATGACGAAGCAGCATGGAAATTAAAGTAATTCAGCATGAAAGTTATGTTGCGTATTTCCATTTAAACTTCTTTTAACGCACTTCCCGCAATAAATCACATTCTTCGGAAAGTAACTTCAAGATCATTTTCCAACGAAGTCACTCTTCAGAGAAGCAGAACATCATAAATCTGTGAAATTCGATCTGAACTTCTAAACCTTTCGTTTTGCGCAGAATCAAAAGAATTGTTTGCAGCGGCGACGACAGCAGTTCGGAGGTAGGGGACTATTGGGGAGGGGAGGAGGGGGGGAACTAAGTATCGGGGTCAGAATAACTCTTGCTTGGCAGACATTTTGACAAAAAGTACGTTTCATGTAAATTTAACTCTACGCTCGTGATGCTATCTTCAGTAAAAAAAAATATCAGTTACATATATGTATGTAGTATTTATTCAATGCATAGCACTGGGAACCATGGATACAAAACTCAGTGTCCTTTAACACATTACTATTTCTTTGCTAATTCAGCTGCCTTACGTCATTTTTGTTTATTCCAACGTTTGCTGTCTTTATGAATGTTAGTTTGTAACCTGACAAGGAATCTCTCTCAAGATTTTAAACTGTAATTACGAAAATGGTGTCTTTCTACTACTCTCCCACATATTTGCTAAGACGACCCCCCCCCCTCCATTTCACAGAATAGCACAATACTCAATGTAACTAAAAAAACCAACAAAATTTCTCTGAATCCTAAGAATTCTCACACCTTTTTACCCAAGTTCCCTAAAATCTAATATACCGTATTTTTCCGTGTATAAGACAACCTCATCTTTTTCGAACCGAAAATTAAGAAATTAATATTTTTATTACAAAAAATGACACATTTGATATTTTTTAGAAATTATGTAATATTATTGAAGTGCATTTAAAAATCAGGTAATATCACAGACAAAGTCTATGGTAATATATAAATCAAAATTTCGAAATTTATATTGTTTAGAAATTAGGTAATATTTTTAAGATACAAACTTGGAAATTATGCATCATTTTCTTCAGCACTATTTGTTCCAGACATATAACTTTTATCAATCTCAACTGCATTAATGCTGTTGTCTGAGTCACTGTCTATATATTAGATCATCCTCAGTTCCGTCGATGGCATTGCTGATCCCAAATTTCTTAAAGGACTTCACAACCACCTCCTGCTTGACTCCATTCCATGAGTTTAGGACCCAGTTGCAGACCTCAGTAATGGTTGTTTTTTTTACACTCCCTGTCGGTGTTAAGTTATTACCTGCTTTTTGTATCCCTTTATTCCATTCTTCTTTCATCAAGGCTTTGAAGGGAGAGTGGATAAGAGGTACTGGCAGTTTCGTCGCGGTAACCGCAGGGTTCTCTCAACCGGTTACCCCCCGTGTATTAGACGATCCCCAATTTTTGGTCTAAAAATTTTGGAAAAAAAATATCGTCTTATACACGGAAAAATACGGTAGTTGCACTCTGAGTGAGCATTGAAGATTGCTCACAAGGGGCTGCTAAAACGAACTTACCCACGTATAACATCAAAAACAAAAAATAACAGATATTTTTTATGTTATTTAAATTATCACAGCAATAATAACCTATATATATATATATATATAAAATTTGATTTCTTTTTGCTTAAATAAGAAACTAATCACACTAAGGTAGAATTCCTTCGTAACAAAGTTAGTCTTCTTTACAATTGCTTGTACCGTTACAAGGCGTTCACTACTGCGGATAAGTTGCGGTATATCTGCTGTTTTGTGTTACGTCAGTTGCTTCCCAGACTGATTGAGTAGGGTTGAGTACGATGAGATCTACATTTGTGTTAATGCTTAATTCCAAACATGAAATAATTTTTTCCATGGGCGGAGTGTGATTACAAATGTTGTGACGTGCTACAGAGGTGAAGCACGTATCAAGACGACAAATCTGCAGCGATACATTCCGTCGGTGTAGCTTAGTCGGTTAGAGCAACTGACTCCGGAGCGAAGAGGCGCGATTTTGATCTCCATCACCGACAAATTCCTGTTTTTACAATATCTAGGGGTTGTAGTCTCAGATGAATGCAGTCCCTTCCGGACTGTAATAATAAATCTTTAGAGGAGGGGGGTTAGGCCTCCCACGTCCCCCACCCCACATACACACACCCGCAGCCTATGACGGTATCACAATTCATCAAAAACACAAACAGCTTGATTTTTCAAATCCAAAAATCTTTTCTTTCACTAGAACAGAGTTGTCTGTATGCTGATGGTCATTATCAACTTACCAAAATGCTCAAAATTTGTAAGCAGCGACTCTTGAGAATAATTTCCTTCCTTCGCTGTAATACGTTATTTAATAATATTACATTTGCAGGAATAAATTTCAAAGTAAAATGAGCGCAATTAGGTGACAGAAAGGAGTAAACAAACCATTTTGTTCAGGAAAATAATCATTATTTTGGTTACCATTGAAAGCTTAAAAGCAGCTTTTCCACATTCGTTTAATGTAATGCAGGCACACGTTCATTAAAAAAAAAAATGCATGCACATGAACTGAATGGAAAATCACTGACTCCAAACGCCACCTGACAGCAGTTTGCTATAACTGTGGAGGTATGAAACCTAAAAGATGGAACTAGACAGCTTCTTTTTGTACACAATTTTACGTTACAAATTTGTTAGACGAAAGCCAGATAAAATGTTTGCAGAGACCCTTAGTCCATAGTTCTCTGCATCAGAATGTCTAAACGTCTTTACCGGCGAAACGAAGAAAGTAGTTCTCTTATAGACCGGTTTAACGTAGTAGTTTTCAGGTGTATTGCAGCAAAAAAACAAATTTCTTCTTAGCATTCCAGATATTCAACAAAAATCTCAGGAGGTACATGAAACTGCCAGAAAAGCACATCTGGCACGTTTGCTTATCTTTTAGTTCGCTCAAAAGCATGTAAAGCTGTGAGGAAGAAGTCGCCTATTCTTAATTTTGCGCCGTTGATCCAGGAAAGCGAGAGAACTAGGACCCGCAAGAAGAAACTAAGTCTTACTTTTAGGATTCGAAACCGAGCCCAGACGAGCAGGATACAACATGCTGCTAGCCATTTCAACCCACTCGCGACTTTCGGTGTGTCCAATTATGCACCTCTGGAAGTCGTCCATATTTCGAAAGACTACTTTAAGGTAAGCTGAGCGAAATCTGAATTTTCGATACATTCCGTGATGAGGTCCTCTTGATTAGGAGAAAGATTACAGGAAGAAAAATTATAACAATGTATCAGAGTATATGTCTAAGTAGGAAGCATTGCACACTTAATGCTGATGCAAGAAACTAAATATAAACCGAAGAGCCAAAACATTATGACCACCTACTTGATATGATGTTGGTCCCCCCACATGACGCCGAAAAAGCTCTTGTCCGGTAAGGCATGGTAAGAGTTGTTTTAGGCATCGTTACAAGATTTCTAAAGATGCCTTGTGGTATCTCGTGCGAACATGTTACCAGCAGATCCTTTAACTCTTGTACGTTACGCGGTTGAGCCGCACCAGATCGGATTTGCTGTTCCAACATAAACCACAGATGCTCGATTTGATTGATGTCTGGAAAACTTGGATGCCAGGGCAATATCTGGAAGCCTCTCTCATGTTCCGCGAACCTTTCTCAAACAATCCGGGCAGTGTGGCAAGGCGCATTATTCTGTGAAAGAAGGCCGTTGCCATAAAAGGATGTACCTGATCTGCAATGATGTTTAGGTAGGTGGTAGACGACATAGTTTTCCTGCAGATGAAAGAACAGACCCAAGGTTTTCCAGAAGAACATCGCCCAAAGCATTGCACTTCCTCCACCGGCTTGTGGTCGTTCCACAGGGCATCCTGGTGCCAACATTTCTCCATGTACACGACGCATGCGTACCCTGCAGTCCACACCGTGCAACAGGAAACGGGATTCATCGGACCTGACAACCTTCTTCTAATCATTCAAAATCTAATTTTGATGTTTCCATGCCCTTTGTAGGATCTTTCAACGGTAAATTGAAGTTAGCATAGGCATTCTGTGCGGCTTGCGACTACGCGGCCATATTTTCAGCAGGATTGATGCACTGTTTATTGTGACACATTACTCCCGTCATCAGCATTCAAATTACCGGCAAGTTGCTCTATAGTTTCCCTTCTGTTGGCTCCTATTTTACGTGATGCCGCCCCGGTGGCGCAGTGGTCTAAGCGATGGCTTCATAATTCATTCGTCAGAAAGGAGCGGGTTCGAATCCCAGTAAGGCATGGATGTTGTGTTTGTCTTACGGCCCTAGCCCTCTCCCTTCCCTGGAACCAGTGGCCCTAAATTAGGGACGGGAGACGGCTTATAGCCCATTGAGTTGCTCATGGTGGTCGTTAAAACTTCAATCAAAATAAAAAATCATACAGGATAGCCTTCGCTCTCCTCTAGTATCGATGAGCCGTGGTTGACCCACACCTTGATGGTACGTGGTTTGTCCCTCCTCGGACCACTTTTTGAAGGTACTAACCACGGCTGACCGTGAGCACTCCACAAGCCTCGCCGTCTGGGAAATGCTCTGACCCAGTCGTCTGGCCATTACAATTTAACCTTTGTCAAACTCGCTGATGTTCGCTGCCTTTCCCATCTGAAGAACAAGAATAACACTGATTAACAGAGCTCAGTATCAGGTGTTATTTATACCGTTTCATGACCTTGTTGTTGTTGACTGGAGATTTAACAGCCACCGTGAGCAATTCAGTGGGCTATAAACAGTCGCCCGTCCCTAATTTAGGGCCACTGGGTTCCAGGGAAGGAAGAGAACCAGCACCGTAAGGCAAACACAGCATCCATGCCTCACCGGGATTCGAACCCGGACCTATCTCGGATGAATGATTAGAAGCCATCGCTTAGACCCCTGCGCCAACGGGACGACCTTTCATGACCTTTACACGAGCAACTGGGTCCATTGCATAAAGATGCGTTGGTCAAAATGTTTTGGCTCTTCGGTGTATATCTAAACAGAAAATTTATGAACTCGGTTTGATGGCAGAAAACTTTTATCAAGACTCATTTTCATTGGCATCATTCCTGAACATCGAGTAGCACGAGCAGGGCCGACCTTTAGCATAAGCGAGCTGGGCTTCTATTTCCTGCGAATGCTGCTAGCTGTGCTTATCAATTTACGGTCCCAAAAATTTTTACGGTAGTAGCTCTTTTGAAACCAAACACTGTGACAAGCGCAAAAATCAATTTATTTTACGCGGAAGGCGAATTGTGCGTTGAGCACATTTATGCCATCCGCTAAAAAAATTGTACACCAGGAATAGGATAAAATTATATAAAAACTTCAGAATCTCTAGACGCACTCTAGCATCAGCTCAAACGTTGAGCATAATAACATCAACTATCTCATAACGATATTAACAAGAACCTGAATTGAATTTTAATTTAACGTGAGTTAGTAAATACAAAAGTAGCTTAACGAAACTCCTTCAACGAAATATACGAGGATCCTAACACAAGTCAAATTAACGGAAGGCAGCTCAAAGAAAGACAGCCTAAAGCAAGACAGCCTTCACACCAAACATCGCAAAACATCTTTCTTGTCTTAGTTTCCTACGTACGCCACACTACCAACCTCTGACCTCAATACCCGTTGCCAAAAACATTCGGGCGAGAGAGAAAATGTAAACATCAAGCGTGGAATATTAAAGAATTAACCAAGTTTACGTAGAGACAGGAACTACAAGTTAGTAAAATCATGCAATGCATTGATTATGATACGCTTCCCAACATACCAGAAATCATTACTCAAGTTATGAGGATAATGGCTGTGGAATAAATCTCACTCTTGTGTCCTGACCTTTGACCCCATTTCGATGATATTCAACAGAACCGGTTCAGTGCATCTCCGGAACAGCATACTAAAGTTTTGTGGCAATCGAAGCATTTTTACTTACGTTATGACGCATAAGGGCAATGGAATGGATCCCGCTCCTATGTCCTGACCTATAACCCCATTTCCATCATTTTTAATAGGGTTCGTCCCCACGTGGTCCTCTACCGCATACTAAAATTCAATCGAAATCGAACCATTTTTACGCGAGTTGTCGTACAGACGGGCGGACGGACAAAGCTGGAGCATATACGCTTCTTCAACCTACGGTTGGAAAGCGTAAAAAAGGTTCTATCAGAAATGTGCTTCGTTAATTCAGGAAAGGAGTCACAGAAAATGGCGAGTGAATTTCAGAAACTTTTTTACAGCGTGTCTGTGAATATAAGGATAAATAAGTAAGAATTCATCCATTGGTAAAGAACTGAACAAATGCACTGATTAAACACTTTCCTTTTAAGAAATAATGGTAAACTGATTTTAAAAATTGTGTTGCGCTTAGAAGAAACAGTACAATTTTATCTTAAAAGAGAAGTATTTAATGACTGGATTCTTCCCGTTCTTATTTATAGATCAGGGATATGAGCCTTAACTCAGAAAGACGTACAGATGCTGGGGACAGTTCAAAGAAGCATGAAGGGATGCATGCTTGGTGTAACCAAGAAAGTTAGTAAAAGGAACACATGGATCAGGAAAATAATAAGAATTGATGACATCATGCTCAAAGACCCTCAAAGCTCCGGTGGCGCAGTGGTCTAAGCGATGGCTCCTGATCATTCGTCCGAAAGGGGTTCAGCTTCGAATCCCGGTGAGGCATGGAAGTTGTGTTTGTCTTACGGCACTGGCTCTCTCCCTTCCCTGGAGCCAGTGACCCTAAATTAGGGACGGGCTACTGCTCATAGCCGATTGAGTTGCTCACGGTGGTCGTTAAACCTCCAATCAAAAAAAAAAAAAAAAAAAGACCCTCAAGAGACAATGGGTTGTAGACTGGATACCAAGGAACAAGAAAAGACCCAGAAGACCATGTGGGAAATGGGAGGATGAAATTATGTCGGTGTGGCATGGAAGGAAATTGTTCAAGAGATAGAAATTTATGGAAGAGACTTCAGAACCCCTTTATTCATAAATGGATTGAGAGTGTGGTTGATGATCATGGTATGAATATGTTTTAAATACCATTATGATGTCATATACAATTTGAATATTTACGTGCCATTCGTCCTGATGAAGCTAGGTCGCCAGCGAAACCATGGTCGGCTTGAGAAATAAAAAAATAAACATTTGTGACAACTACGTTGTATTATCTTAATCTATATATAATCGTCACAAGACTGTAGTCGTTGAGATAAAGAACCTGATAATGCATTAGTGCATTTTTCGTATGGAAAACGTTCTGGTACACTGCTCTAAAGGATGCGACTATGATTTGCGAAGTGTTGATGCATATTTTTTACGCTTTACGAATGGCAAACCGAGCGTTCTTTTTAAATGTTCACGTAAACATGAGCCTCTCATTCTGCGTGCATAACATACCGAGAATATAAAGTCAAAATGCTAGAAATCTCTGTTCAGCGCGATACGTAGATGTTATTCAAAAGAAATATTTCTTTGTAAATTTAGAGCAGATATTGCAACTGCATAGCCTATTTCTCCGTTCAATAAACAATCACAGAAGGCGCTCCAGAACATAATGAACAGATATGACTACCACCATAAACTCCAGTACAAAAGTGGGGGGATACAATAAATGAAGAGCGTTACTTAAAAAAATAAACTTGACCATCTTGCAAGAAGTTTGAAAAAAATATAAGGGAAAGTTGTTTATCAGAAAAGAACAAAGCGAAATTGTCAGAGGAAGGTTAACCTGGTGCTGGTATAGATCGTGAATTTTAATTGTAAATCACGTAGATTGTGAATTTTGAAATTCGTAAATCGTTAAAAACTTGTGTACAAACCCCGTCCTTTGAAAACGTGATTTGCCGCCTCGGTGGACGAATGGTCAGAGGCGTGGGCTCGAAGCCCTCGTGTATGGTGCCTTTTGACCTACTGTGATAATCTTTTCTCTTTTCCCATTTTTCTCGCATTTCATTGGTATATCGTTCCTCTCAAGAAGTATCGTGGAACTATTTAGCCGCGGTCTTAAAAAGTAAACAAACCCACTGGCAACTGTTGCGGTAGGATACACGTAACACTTGAAGTCATTTCCAAAAAATTTGGCATAACCTATTAACATTTCGTGTGACGTTCTTCTAGGATGAGTGTAATATATATATATATATTTCGTGATCTTTTAACACAGTTAACAGCTTGGTTTAATTTCAAATTGCGCGCGTTTTTTAATGGTTGAAGAAACCAAGTCAAAATCTTCGTATAGAAATGATTTTAAACATTTAAATATTGCAAATATTAATTGTAAAAAGGTCTCCAAGGGTCTACAGACTGATTACCTCGAAAGGTTTCTGCTATTTTTTTTTTTTATTTTTATTTTTTTTATTTTTTGATAGAAGGTTTAGTGACCATTGTGAGAAACTCAAGGGCTATAAGCAGTCACCGGTCCCTAACTTAGGGTCACTGGTACCGGGGAAGAGAGAGAGCCAGTGCCGTAAGACAAATACAACATCCATGCTTCACTGGGATTCGAACCCGAACCCTTCACGGACGAATGGTCATAACACAGAGCTTAGACCACTGCGCCACCGGTGCGGCCTGCTAAATTTCAAACCTCTACGTTCCGTGGCTTCTTCTGTGGACGACTAACTGACAGACAGACACGAGAATTTTATTTTCATAGAGTACCACACATGTTTGAACTATTTACCTATCAGTCCGTATTGTTCTCCTAGAAACTGTGTTTTTTCTCAGAATGTGGCTGTTGAATTAACGCAATAAATCCTTCCTGCGTAAGTAAATACATAAATGCTTCTGGTAAATCTATAAACTGGCAATTTGTCCGTTTTTGTTATAGATTAAATAATATTTCAAAATCATATCCGACGAAGGCCAGTGGTAGTTTTCAGAGACTATTGATGAATAATTTTCACAATTAGTGTAGCATGTATTTTAGATGCATTTTTATTTTCTATAACAATACCCTGAGAAGCAATGCTTTTATTTATTTATTATTTTTTGCCGTATTTTTCAAATCTATATTGCATGATTTTGGTTGATACGTCCTATAAAAATATTATGATATGTTTATATGGAGGTTTTTATTTAACAGTCAGTTATTATTAGACGCGCAGTGGAGGCGGTAGTCGTTGTGCAAATGACCGGTGCACGTTATCGATCATCTGGATTTATCATATTATAAATATTTACTTCTGTACATTAACTGACGTACAAAAGTTAAATGTAAAAAGAAAGCGTTTCATTTATTTATTTATTTATTTATTTATTCAATTTTTGGAAAGCAATACGAAGTTCAGTGTTTGTAAGATTTTTATAATTTTTTAAGTTATTCCCTTCCTTTTTTAATGATCTGTCTATTCGGCGAACAAGCTGTTTTATGCTGTCGTTTAATAACGTAGTTTCTGTAGGGCCGGTTCTTTGATAGGAGTCGTTGTGGGAAAACTGAGTACCAAGCAGTGCGGTATTCGGGTACTAAAATAGCTGATAATTATAATCAAATAGAAGTCATCGCTCTATCCACGTTTATAAGTAAGTCACGGAAAAAATGAAAAAAACTGGAAGACGCGTAACTGGAAGACCCTGGGTTCGATTCCCGGTGGCGACCGTTGAGAATTTTTCGTGACTTACTTATAAACGTGGAAAAAGCGATGACTTCTATTTGATGTTTCTAATCCACGTCAGCTGTGTATTTATTCAGCTGATAATTACTTGGAGTGACGTCAAAATTGTAATAGGATCAAGAAGAAGTCACGTTCTTTATTTATTTAAAAAAGTACCTTCTCATAAAAAAATTCATATTACCGTGGTACTTTTTTTCTCATATTGTTATAAAAAATCTTCATCCTATCGTGGTGTTTTTTTTTCAAGTTGTCTTTATGAAAAAAGTACCTTCTCCTAAAAACTTTCATCCTGGCGTGGTACTTTTTCTTCATACTGTCGTTATTAAAACAAGTACCACCTCAGTCACAAAAAATCTTCATCCTAGCGTGGTACTTTTTTTAATATTATCGTTATGAAAAATTAATTACCTTCTTATAAATAATCTTCATCCTAGTGTGGTATCTTTTTAATATTGCAGTCATAAAAAAAGTACCTTGTCATGAAGAATCTTCGTCCTAGCGTGGTATTTTTTTTCATATTGTATTTATGAAAAAAAGTATCTTCTCTTAGTAACCTTCATCCTGTTGTGGTACTTTTTTCATATTGTCGTTATTAAAAAACAAGTACCTTCTTATTAAAAATCTTGATCCTAGCATGGTTCTTTGTTTTCTTATTGTCGTTTATGAGGGGGAAAAATTACCTTCCAATAAAGGTCTTTATCCTAGCGAAGTACATGTTTCAATTTCTTGACTTTCAATAAATTCTTTTGAAAGTCCTCAAACTTTCCTTTAATGTACCAAAGAGAGCTACACCGAGTTACTTCGCCGGAACAAGATGCATTGATATTTTTCGTCGTTGAAAATGATGTGTATTTCCAAATCACATTTAGCTGTTTGCTTTCGAATTCCTAATGTTTCTTTCCTGCCTCGTCTTCCGTAACAGTTCGTTAGAGGAGTATTTCCTTTTCGTGATGGAAGATGATGTTTCCAAATTATACTTTGTTGCGTGAGTCTCCAAATGATACTCTTCTACCTGCTTTCGATCTTCTAAGAGTTCAACCATGTCTTGTCTCCGTGGCAGTTCGTTGGAGGAGTATCTTCTATTCGTGACACATCTGCAATAACTGCGTGAGAATCTCTGTATGATTGCACCTGCCGATTCTTGAGCTGTTTGTCGATTCGCATTGCCGAAACTTTGCAATGCTTTTACATTTCTTTTGCTTAATATTACGGCAGTGCCGAAACGTTAGGATTTAGCAATGGGTCTGAATTCTGAGATTTATAAAATTCCAAACATTTCTGTAACAGCTGATCCATAGGCATCTAACATGGGTGGGCGAGTGGGCAAAGGCGTGGGCTTTTGGCTAATTGTCAGAGTTTGACCTGGACTTGAATAAGGAGACATGAGCTGTGAGTCAGTCCCATGGCAATGTCTCTCCCCCTTTCCTGGAACTAGTGGCCCTAAATTAGGGATGGGCGACTGCTTACAGACTTAAATGTTGGCAATAGTCATTAAATCCTGAAAACAAAAGTACAACATGCTCGAAATAACGGCAATCCGTCTATCCTGTACGGCAGCAGTAACTCCAGCAATGTTTGCTGCTGTGAAGTCGAGAAGTTTCTAGTCGATCTATTGACAAAATTCATATCACTCTTGAACTTTTCCTGGCATTCAAGCATTATTTTGCTTTCTTCATCAACCAAACTTATAACATTTTCAGACCTATTCTGTCTTCATGCATTACTTTTCTTTTTCTCAAATCATCTTCAACCGAACTTCTGACACTTTCAGACCTGTACCGCCACAATTTTGAGTTTTTCCAGCTATTTATGCATTGACATTCTTCTGACTTGTACAGTTTTCACATGTTTTACTTAACATTCTCTTGTAAATTTCGAAGGATTTCATACAGTTTGACAAAGAAAATTTGATGGCAGAACGTTGTTCTTAGGCAAGAGACAAAACGACCTCTTTGAACTACGTATAAGAAGGAAATAGCAGCTTTATCTAACTATTAAATATGGTGAGTGAGAGTTCTTTCTGGAATGTAATATTGTTCTTTCAACAAATTGCTTTTGGTTTCTTTATTAACCCTCGTATAGACCAATTCACTCCTCAAATTTAATGAATTCATTTGTAAATTCGTCATATTTACAGAAAAAACAATTGTGTTCGAATGAAGCACACTCCAGAACAGACGTGTTTTTATCCTCCGTATGTGAAAGTTAACCATCCGACTCTCGATAAGTAATTCATTAAAAATTTCTTCCCACCAACGGAAAAAGCTCTTTCTTGGTAAAGCACACAGAGATATAAGCATAACTTTAGCATTTTCCTTTCCTTTTTAGTATAGAATTTACCCTCCATGTGAGAGTATTTAGTGTAAAAGAAAAAAACCCAATGCTATGTACTTGTGAACAGAGTATCGCCGTTAAAGGTTCTGCAATATTTAAGGATTCTGAAATATTTTTCAGATGTCAGTTTTCTACATCAAAAAAGTAATGTGCTAATAATACTCTAAACTCCGTCACAACGGTGTCTATTTTTCTCATATACATGTGAAACGTATGGTGCAGAGACGTGGACCTTAACTAAAAGAGACATACAAAGGCTGCAGACAACTCAAAGAAGCATGGAGAGGTTCATGCTTGGTGTAACCAGGAGAGATAAGAGGAACTCGTGGATCCGAAAAATGACAAGAGTGGAAGACATCATGATCAGAGTTAAATCCCTGAAATGGCAATGGGCTGGACATACTGCCAGAAGGACAGACCATCGATGGACAGCCAAAATTTTAGATTGGATTCCAAGGGACAGGAAAAGACCCAGAAGAAGACCACATGGGAGATGGGTGGATGGAATTCGAAAGTATGCGGGAGTGACATGGAGGAGACTGGCACAAGACAGACCGTTGTGGAGGAAACTTGGGGAGACTTCCGTCCAGCAGTGGATTGATCATGGTTGACAATGATGATGATGATGATGATGATGACATGTGAAAAGATAATGATTACAAATAATTAGGAATGCAGTTAAAAGAAATTATATTTTTCCTAGGTTCAGAGAAACAATAATATTTTTCCAGTATAACATCAATTTTATACAAATAATGAACAAATGAAGTAATATTTTGTGATGTAGTAACTTTCCGAAACGTACAATAAAATTTTCATAATGTAATTAACGGGTGCACTGTTAAACTATAGGTACATGCTGTTTGTACCAAATGCCTTTTAGCTCATTCATGAAGTAGTCTAAGTGGTTGAGTGCTCTAGGGCGTAGGCGTCTGACTCCTCACACTGCTGGGTGTAGTTTGGAATCCTGGGTCAAGACATGGACGTCCTGTTCATCCTTCTGGTGTTGGTTATCTCTCTTCCCTGGAGTCAGTGGTCCTAAATTACGAATGGGTGATTACTTGTAAGTTGTAGCGTTAGATGCTAATGGGGTATCGTAAGGCTCCTGAATAAATAAAAGCAAATGTATTTACGGATTTCCCTCATTGTGGTTTATCGCTTATAACTTTCAGAAATTAGGTGAACTGGAGATTTTATTTGCTTCTCATCGTTAAAGGAGGCCTATCTCTATGTGATCATGTAGTGTTGCTTACGAAATGTTTATGGTGGTCTTCCTCTATTACGATATGATACAGTTTTTTCACCACATTTAATACCATTTCTTTGTGTATTTTTTTAGTTATCGCGATTTTTCTATCTTTCCTTAATTTATGGAAAACAGTGTATGTCTCCCACGTTCAAGTTGGAGCGACACGCAAAAACCTGCACAAATAATGTCGAGCCCGTATACAACGGAGTTGAAGGTTGAGTGAAAAACATTCGACATATGTGAACTTCGTTATAACCGAACAGAGAAGGAAATGGCTATTGTGTGTGTGTGTGTGTGTGTGTGTGTGTGTGTGTGTGTGTGTGTGTGTGTGTGTGTGTGTGTGTGTGTGTACTGAAGTGGCAAAGACTCGGATAGATCACAGATCTCCAATACAGCGCTGGTCCTCCACGAGACGGAGCATGGACTCCACGATCTCTCTGTATTACTGTGGAGACAATGCGCACCATGTTTCCTAAAGAGCTTCTCAAAATTCCATAATATTCGCTAATGGAGGATTCCTGGTATTGAGGGCACGTTAAACAGCATCCCTAATGTGTTCGATGGCGTTTAATTCCGGCGAATGAAGGGGTCAGGTCAAGATGCCAATCCTCGCGATCGGTTAACGGCTGCAACGAGACGGAGCATGAACTCCACGAGCTCTCTGTATTACTGTGGAGACAATGCTGACCAAGTTTCGTGAAGAGCGTCTCACAATTTCGTAATATTCGCTTGTGGAGGATTCCTGGCATTGACGCCACATTAAGCAGCATCCCTAATGTGTTCGATGGCGTTTAATTCCGGCGAATGAGGGGGTCAGGTCAAGATGCCAAACTCCGCGGAATATTCCTTCAGCCATAATCGAGCGGCTGTAAACCTGTGTGATGGCACATTGTCGTGTGTGGTGGCGCATTGTAGTGTTAAGAAGTTGCACTCGTCGAAATAATTGCATGACATGAACGGGTGCAAATGATCCCCCAAGGATGGTTACGTAGCCTCCATCAGTTAGAGCGGTCTGCAGATGTATGAGGGGGTTTTATTGTGTGGCAGCCGAAAACACCCCACCCCATAACAGAGCCATCGCCGTCCTGCAGTGTCCCTCGTAAGCATGAGGAATCCATTGCATCGTAGGGTTGCCGCCACACATAGAGTCGGCCACCTTCCCGGACCAGTTGATACCGCGATTCGTCAGACCAGGCGAAACCTTTCCAGTCATCTCGCGTCCAATGGAGGTGTTCCCGAGATCAGGCCAATCGCATAAACTTGTGTCGTCGGCTCAGCAATGGCGCCCTGGTGGGTCGTGAGCTGCTGAACCTCATACAACACAGGGAACTTTGCACATTCCGAACGCTGAAGCTACCACTGACTCAAGCATTGAATTGTGCTGTGATTTGCGGCAATGTCGCACGTCGAGCGGGTGTTAGGATGCGTGCCAAACGCTGCTGGCCACGATCGTCCAAGACTTTTCTACGTCCTTACCGGTCTCGCACTCTGGATGATTTTTTCCTTGAGTTTGTGCAGCACAGGTACACCCTTGAAATTGTTGACCGTGTAAATCCAAATTTCAAGGTAATTTCAGAGATGGAGTGGCCCATCTCCCGGACGTTGACTATCATACCACGTTCTATATAAGCATGACCCCCTGTATCCCGCAAGACAGCGGCCACTCGGCGAGGCATAGATTCGATGAGGTGGCGATAGGTGTCCTGGGGTATCTGGTACCATAATGTCAACAGCAGGTCTTCCAGTTCCCATACATTGCATGACGGTGGTGATTTAGCGTGAACCCACTTTTTCAAGTCGAACCACAAATTTTCGATTGGGGTGAATTTGGAGGCCAGGGCATTAACAGAAAGTCACCCGCATGTTCCTCGAACCACTCCTTGACGATTCTGGCAGTGTAGCACGGCGCATTATCCTGTTGGCAATGGCGATCACCAGCAAGGAACACAGTTACCATGAATGGGTGGACTTTGTCCGCAACGATGTTCAGATAGCTGACAGCTGTCAGGGATTATGCTATTGAGATAATGGGGCCAAAAGTGTCCTAAGAAAACACCCACAGCATAACACCGCCACCACAGGCCTGTTTCCGCCCAACAGTGCATCCAGGTACTACCATAACCTCCGTTGGTAATCGGCGTATCCACGCTCGGCCGTCTACGTGATGCACCAGAAATCTTGATTCGTCAGACCAGGCCACTTTCTTCCAATCATCCACGGTCCAATATCGATTACCTTGGGCCCATTTCATGCGTTGTTGGCGATGACGTGCAGTGAGCATGGGGACCCGGCTGGGTCTTCGGCTACGCAGGCCCATGCGCAGAAAGCTGCGATGAACTGTGTGCTGTGACGCATTGCCCTGATCATCACTGTTGTAGCTGCGGGTGATTTGTCGCACTGTGGTTTTGCGGTCTCTGTGAACAATGCTCGACGGTCTGGACTCCCCTCTGGTATCAGTGTGTTGCGGATGACACACGGCTGGTCGTTTGGCCATCTGTGCACTACTTTTGATACGTACTCACTACAGCGGCATGTGAACAAGCCGCGCCGAGCCATCACAATTTGCTCTTTATCAAACTCCCATAAATCGGCAGCTTTTCCCATTCTGACTCCGAACACTCTACTAACCGAAAGCCGGTCCTCGGTTGTATATATACTGTTCTTCAGTCACGATAGTTTCGCAAGGTTTTGGGTGGTCATAATGTAATGGATCATCGGTGTATATATATATATATATATATATCAGTGGCGTATATTCGAGGCTAGCTGCGAAGCCCAGAGAATGCACAAATAAGTCAATTAAATATACACAAATAAAAGCCAATTATCAAAGGCATTAAGATATGTCGGTGCTTTAGGTGCTAAAAAAACACAAACGGATTCGCTTCTTTTGATTAAGAGAATCAGTCTGACGAGCGATGCACACGGCATGACGGAAGCAGATCTTCCAGAGTCTTCGCTGTTCTGATTCGAAGAACTTCGGTACGATCGCCTGCTAGCGTTTCCATGACAACATGAATGAGCATATGGAGGGGAATGGACCATTCCTTTGCGCAACGGTTCACTCAGAAAAGAGAAGACTTCGACTAGCTTAGTCACTCGCATGCTTCCAGCGCGTGTTTCGCGAGAGTTGTTTCAGTTTATGTGAAGTGTCAATGAATTGAAATCAGTGATATGATATCTTAAATTCGTGGCTTTGTTGGATTCGAACTGTTTTGATAAATTTTGTAAAAGTTTCCCTGATCATCTACAGTCAGAACATAAAGTATTCTATGCTTCAAATTTTGATACAGCTCTACTAAAAAATGAACTGAATGTGTTTTATTCCCTTGATGAATACAAAAAAAAATCAGACATTACTTGTTACATAAAGTTGAATAAATTGGACATAGTGTTTAGTAAGGTGTACAGATTAGCACCCCTAACATTAAACTGTCCATCAACAACTGCAACTGCCGGAAAAAGTTTTTCTGTATTAAAAAAATCAAGATATATCTTAGAGCCACCCAAGGACATGCACATTCGAGTAACATGGCTGGTTTGTTAATAGAGAAAAACATTATTTTTAAATATGAAAAAGTACTCGGAAGAAACATTTTTGTGAAAATGTAACACTCAAGTTCACACAAAAGGAAAGAAGAATG
This sequence comes from Macrothele yani, assembly GCA_039090855.1. NCBI lineage: Eukaryota > Metazoa > Arthropoda > Arachnida > Araneae > Macrothelidae > Macrothele > Macrothele yani. The sequence continues at coordinate 14,415,756 of CM077011.1, read as the reverse complement.
GAGTTCGTGTACAAATAAAGTATTCAGAAGAAGAATGGCGTTCATGTACAAATAAGTGTCCAAATCTTAATCCTCATAATTATTTGGTATCATGTTAGTAATAGCATGTACCTAAAATTTAGAAACAAAAGTTACTTCTATTACTTAACAATTAAAATTTAAACTTTGGAATTAAAAAAAAACCAGTACTGGGGAGGGGGGTTGAGATAACGGAGGTCTCGGCTCAGACCCAAGATACGCCACTGATTATATATATCATCATCATCATCATCATTGTCAACCATTATCAATCCACTGCTGGACGAAGGTCTCCCCAAGTTTCCTCCACAACGGTCTGTCTTGTGCCAGTCTCCTCCATGTCACTCCCGCATACTTTCGAATTTCATCCACCCATCTTCCATGTGGTCTTCTTCTGGGTCTTTTCCTGTCCCTAGGAATCCAATCTAAAATTTCGGCTGTCCATCGATGGTCTGTTCTTCTGGCAGTATGTCCAGCCCATTGCCATTTCAGGGATTTAACTCTGATCATGATGACTTCCACTCTTGTCATTTTTCGGATCCACGTGTTCCTCTTCTTATCTCTCCTGGTTACACCAAGCATGCACCTCTCCATGCTTCTTTGAGTTGTCTGCTGCCTTTGTATGTCTCTTTTAGCTAAGGTCCACGTCTCTGCACCATACTTAAGCACTGGAAGGATGCATTGATCAGACACTTTTCTTTTAAGACATAATGGCATATTGCTCTTGAAAATTATGCTGTTTCTTCCAAAAGCTCTCCAGGCAAGTTTTGTACGCCGATTAATTTCTTCACCAATGCGACCCTCACTTGATATCTGCTGTCCAAGATAAACGTACGTGTCTGTTATCTCCAGCTTTTCTCCATCAATCGATAAATCTTCATTTCTTGTAAATGCATTGTACATCACTTTTGTCTTCTGAAAGTTAATTTTTAATCCCACTTCTTTACTCTTGTCAGCAAGTTCCTGGATCATACTCTGTAGCTCTGATGGGGTAGTTGCAAAAATGACTATGTCATCAGCAAAACGAAGGTGGGTTAGATAATCTCCATTAATCTTTATCCCTTTGTTTTCCCAGTTCAGTGATTGAAAGACATTTTCCAATGTGGCATTAAAGAGCTTCGGAGATATGGTGTCACCTTGTCTCACTCCTATTCCAATTTTTATGTGTGTTGTATTTTCAAACAGCCGAATCTTTGCACTTGCATTTTCATTGATGTTATTAATAATATTAATGTATGCATCTTCAATACCGCAGGATTTCAGAGCCATTGCAACTGCTGATGGTTTCACCGAATCAAAGGCTTTTTCATAATCGATAAAAGCCATGCACAATGGAAGCTCAACACTAAACTCGAACGTAGCAAGCTCATAAGAGAAACAAAATGTATTGACATAACCAACCTTAAAAAACACCATAATACCTTCAAATTGGAACTGAAGAACAGATTCTCTGCTTTACAAGGCCTATCATCGGAAGAAGTGGATATTTCTGAAGTTAACAGAAAAGTAACCAAAGCTCTTATGGAAACAGCAACAAAATTAGCTGGGTCTAATAAGAACAAATTGCATGTGAACAAATTATCAGGAAAAACCAAAATGTTGATGCAAAAAAGAAGAGTGATGAGGACAACTAAAGAAGATGTGACTTCCAAAGTGGAATATATAGAGCTATGCAAGACAGTACGAAAAAGTATCACTGAAGACGTAAAGAAATTCAACTGTGAACTAGTAAGGAAAGCAATTGAAAACAACCAAAGCCTAAAGATAGCAAAGGGACATCTCAGTAAGGGGAAAAAACAGATTATGGCACTGAGAAAAGAAGATGGTTCTGTAACAAGAAATAGAGGCGAAATTTTGACAAGAGTGAAAGATTTCTACTCCAAATTATATGAAAGCGATGATACATGTACTCCAGACATCAGGAAAGGTACCAGTACCAGAGTTCTTCCAGTCCTTCCAGCAGAAGTTGCACATGCAATCAAGAACATGAAGCGGGGAAAAGCTCCAGGAGAAGATGGAATTACTGTAGACATCATACAAGAAGCAAGTGGAGAAATCGAAACAGTACTCGCCCAAATTTTCACTCGATGCCTTAATGAAGGGAAAATTCCTGAGGATTGGAACAACGCTACAATGATCTTGCTACATAAAAAAGGTGACATTGAGGATCTCAGGAACTACAGACCTATCAGCCTCCTATCAGTGGTTTATAAAATCTTCACTAAAGTTCTTTCACACCGCTTGAAGGTGACACTGGACATGGCTCAACCGAGAGAACAAGCTGGATTCAGGAGTGGCTACAGTACAATAGATCATATCCACGTACTGAGAGAACTAATTGTAAGAGCGATTATATATATATATATATATATATAAATGTTTTAGAGGAGTATAAGATGTTCCTTAATAATGATTGATTTCGAGTCAAAATGGCGGCGAAATTAAACAAATGGCGTTACAAATTATAATATATTTTATCGCATTGCAGAAATCATAAAGCCTATGAAAATCTGATTTATCTTTTGACGACTCTATCTATGAAAATCAAATCTTGATTCCAGATTAAGTGAAATTCTCACAACTAAGAATCTGAGACCAGTGTTTCCGTATGGAACTCGTGGATTAAGAGTTTTTTTGTTTTGTTTTTTCTGAAAATCCTGAGTTCATCCATTAAAAACCGGAATGTTGAATACTGATGATACATTTAGAATTATATTCTGCTACGATTGTGGTACTCAGAATTTAACAATTTTTCACTTTTATATTTTATATTGTATAAAAGTGAAACACGTATAACTGAAAAACGTATAACCTATAGGTTTCACTCTATGTGTTGTTTTGTTGTTAACATGCCACGTCGACAATTTCTTCTCTCGCTTTTTAAAGAATAATCAATCAGACATTTTTCGAAGAAAATTTATAAATGTAACGCATGATAATATGAACCAGACGAAAAATGGGGAAGTGAAATGGTTTATAAACTCTGGGCTGCACATTGGGAATCATGTTGGCTATATTTTCTCTGAAAGAATAACAGATAATATAATGTGGTTGTTTTAGATCAATGAGATAATCGAAAGTTTACAATACATGAAATTATCAAGCACGTGCTTCTGTTTACTACATTTATCAACAATTAGAGGCATTAAAAGAATGCAATAGATCTGTGTTCAGGAGCTCAAATCAGAATCGCGTTTCTAGGTAGAAAAGTTACAAAGCAATTCAGTACTGCAGCATTTACCAATCAACCTGCTTTTCACAATGCGAAATATAACGGCAAATTTTTAACTAGGTTCCAGATCTTAAGGCAACCATTTTGCAGAGAAAGAAGCAACGAGCTTCTGAAATGTATGGAACAGAATATATGTAAGTCATGAGATTCAAAATGAAATTATACGATGTCTTGAAAAACGATTAAAATAACAGTAATTTCCAATTCTGCCAAATGCATACATTTGGCATAATTGTAAATGTAAGAGATATTAGCTCATCTCAAGTTAAATTCAAGAAACGCTTGTTTCCACTGAAGTATATCATTCACAAAAAAACTAAAAATTAACAGAAATACTGGGATTTTGGGGTACTTCGCACCACTGGATTCTATTCATTACTTGTGCAAATAAATGACTGCACGAAGCGAAGCTGTGAGAATTTCTCAATACGCTTTCACACGTCAAAATCATAAGATTTCTATTCGAGTTTCGAAATTAAACATGTTGATTCCGCAGTCACCCCGAATCAATACTTTGATTCAATTCAATTTGAAACGGGGATGTAGCTACGAGCAGAACAGGGGTGGTTGCCCTACAAGAATCGTCGTCCCAGGGGCGTATATTCCCCCTCTGAGGGATGTAAAAAATAGAAATGCCCAACGCATGAATAAACTAACTAAAAATTGCGACTCAAAAAGAAAATCATACACTTCAGTATTTTCTTTCTTTCTTTCTCCTCTGTTTTTTTTTTTTTTTTTTTTAAGACTTCAGTTGGCAGCATAAACTTTTTCCACTCAGATAAGTGAACAGAGTGAATGACCTCCTCTCTGAAGTATGACCCCCTCATATGCGTGAAAGGAATTATCTGGAACAGCTCAGAGAGAAATAAAGAGCAATATGCAGATATGCCTGACCTCCGTGACATTTCCGAACATTTCGTAGGGATGAAGAGCTACTTAGTCATTGTGCTGTCGTCGCTCATATAACTATTTTGTTTTACTTCATGTTTAAAACTCTTGGCTCTTGAGTATTTACCTAGTTTTCATATTTTTAGTAAAATTATGTCAAAACCCGGTAGTGCGATTTTGTAACAGCCGTAATACTTTCCTTTTAAGCGGGGTATGAAAAAGTAAAATCTGCGTACCATAGGCGTAGCGTTTGGGGGTATACCGGCTCCAACTTTAGAAGTTTAGATGCGAATGACAGCCTACGATGGGTCAGTAAATATGAATTCAAGGTTTAGTCGCTACGATGTTCAAAGAGGAAAAACCACAAGCTTTATAAACACATACTGTTATGCCCAAATTTTCGATTTGGATGTGGTTCATTTTGGTGAAGAAGTAAAACCACGGCAAAATACTATCAATGCAGAGAACTCATTATATAACATTATTTATGTATCATCAAAATGATTAGTAATGTTTAAAATACTTTGTAAGAAAAAAGACTTCATTTTTAAAAAATTTAACTCTAGTCAAAAATACGCTGGACTGTTTGTTCGTCATCGTTCGTTATCAAAAGGGATTTAAGAATAATGCATTGAATGTTCATTATGCACTAAAACGTCCCAGATTTTATTACCTTTACGGAGAAACTGTTTCCAAGAATAGCCTCTCCCCAAAAGGAAAACATCAGTTTACACTTTTTCGTGCCCTCCACCGAAGGAAAACAACAATTTACAGTTATTCGTGCCCTCAAACAAACGAAAATATAAGTTCACACTCATTCGCCTCCCCCCCCTTCCCCCGCCCAATGTTTTAGCCACGCTAGGCTTAAGCTGCGCACTAGAGGTGAGCTTAACAGAAGTTTTCCTGTCACAGTGACAGTTCCCGGAAGTAACGGCGACTTTAAACTGTGAGAAAATCACCGTTTACGACAGCGAGATCACCGTCTTATTTGTACCAGTACAAAATCACTGTTTACACCACGAGTTACACAGCAGTAACGGAACGCGACTCACACAATGACGCTTGTAAGAGTGACAAAATCACTGTTACAATCTTGCTTTGATTTCTTTTTTTTTACGAGCAAACGCACAGCGAAAGCCAAAACAAAAACTTTCTTAAGCGTGGGAAAAGGGGGAGACTGAAAGAAAGCTCACATCGCTAGCTACCTCTACGAGGTTTCAATAGAAAAGGAGACAAATTATTTAGATATGGTGACCGAAACTATGACGCAACAGTGACTCTGGTCACAAGCGATTGCTCGAACGCGGCTAACGGTGACAATCTTATCAGTGAATCTGGAACTGTTGCTTTTTTGTCACTGGTTCGTAACGATGACAGTGATTTTTCAGTAACTGTGACAAGTTAATAGTGACGGGATTTCCGACCAATCTTCTGTACTGTGTACTATATGAGTGGAAGTGTCATAGCCGGAGGGTGGGTTGCACTTGCGAAGGCTAACTCCCCTCCTAGCCACCCACAAAAAAATATTTGCTAGTACAGTAGAAAAGGGGGCTACATATCGACTGCAGTCCACCCGCAGCATCTGTTTTCATGCTTCGCCCATAGGAAGTGGGGAACTTTTGAACCTGGGGGGTGGGGGGATTTCGTCTCATCCTCCCTCACCCCAATAAGTAAAGCTTGGTCCGACCCTAACTTGGAATAAAAACACAGCTTTTTCTTGGCCTTGTACTACGTCTGTAAGCATCTGTGAAATACCCAGGCACGGCTCACAGGCGAAATCACTAAAGCGACTTAGGAGACCATGGGGAAATTTTCATTTTTCGGTGACCTGTGCTTTTCTTTAGCAAAAGTTTTTCTGAGATCTCAGAGAGTCAGTGGGTCGTAAAAGTTATGAATTACTACTGTAGATGACACAAATGCGTATGAAATAGTATAGCGGCCAGTTCTGTCATTAGTGTTTCTCTAATTCCACACCTTCTCTACCTCATATAAACGAATCCTGTGGTGGTTGTATTCAAATTAATCGGAAACTTGAGACTTGGTCGCTCTGGCTGGTGTAGTGGTTAGCATTCATGGGCGCTATCCGGGAGACGCGGGTTTGATTTCCGCTCCAGGACGACTAAATTTTCAAGTTTTCTGATATTATCTGACTTACCATCCTTTTCATGTTTACACGAAAATACGGATTCACATATTCAAAATTTGTATTATCCGAGTTATAATGCCTACGTAGTTTTACGCTTCAGCTTCCGTTTTTCTTACACGTGTTTTTAAGTTCCTAGACCCAAAAAAATTGGGAAATCATGTGTTACCAGTCACCAGAAATTTATAGGGGAGTGATGCCTTTAAGTGCATGTTCTCGCAAACTCATTAAATTAAAAATATATAATGCTCCTCACCACCAAGCTGAACAGGAAAAACTTAAGTGGCAGATAAAAAGAAACCTTTAAAACTCTTAGAAAATAATATCAGGATCAACCTATTCAAAGGAAACACCTCTTTTCCAAAACTTAGAATACTGCTAAAGCGCGATGCTAGAAATTTACTGAGATATATCTTTAGTTCTTTAATAACATTTGCTTAAACGTTATTTTTCATTGTAACTTTCAGAGAATACAATTCAATCTGGGACAATTAGTTTCATTATATAGAGAAAGATAATACGAAAAAGCAAATATTTGCAAGCATCTAAACAAAACGAAAGGATAGTACTCACCAAACACGCTGATTTCCATAACGGCATTCAGGGGAACGTTGGTATCAAGACTGGGACTAAGAGATATTTCTCCTGTTTTCTCTTCCAAAAGGAGAAGGTTCGCATTGTTACCAGAGAGGAATCTGAACCTCAAGGCGTCAGTGACGTCGGCGTCATACGCAGGCACCTTTCCGATGGGATTAGCAGGGAAATGATTCTTGTGGTGATTGAAAACAATAGTAAATTCCTTGAGTCGTGGAGCATTATCATTGACATCAGTAACCCAAATCTCTACTTCAATGTCGCTCCGTAAAGGAGGTGAAGCAGCCCGAACGATGACAACATATTTCTTCTTACTAGTTTCGTAATCCAGGTCTGTCTTCGTGACAAGTTCAGCAGGCTCACGCTGGCGAGAGATGAGCTCGAAGGAATCGGCGTCTGGCCCACCAACAATTTTGTACTGTATCTCGGCATTGGGGCCTTCGTCCGGATCAAAGGCGATGATTTCTCCGATGGTGGAACCGATGGGACTGTTTTCAGCAACGAACATTTTAATGGTATCTGTGTTGAAAGACGGTGGGTTGTCGTTTACGTCGTCCACTGCGACAGTAACTGTAGTTGACGACGATAAAGGTGGAGTTCCTCGGTCGACAGCGTATACAATTAGCCGATACGTCGAAACCGACTCTCTGTCCAGCATTTGATGAGTGCGTATTATGCCTGATGTTGGTTCTATGCTGAAAGCACCGTCACCGTCCTCTCCTCCGCTGAACGTATACCTCACCTGCCCGTTGAGTCCGATGTCTTTATCTACAGCTGAGACTTGTAAGACGTTCGACCCCACCAAAGCGTCTTCTCTAACTGACGTAGAATACAATGGAAGGTAAAATTTCGGTGCGTTGTCGTTCACATCACCTAATTCAATTTCCACGTTAGTTGTGTCGGAAAGACGAGGGACGCCGTGGTCTTGAGCCGTCACAACGAGCACATATCCTGCAGCAAGCTCCCTGTCTAGCTTCCGAGCCGTTATTATCGCTCCTGAAGCGTGATCGATGGAAAATTCAGGAATTTCCTCCATGGAATAAGACACCAGAGCGTTCTCTCCGACATCACCGTCGGAAGCTTCCACGACGAGTACTGTAGTCCCAACAGGCGCGTCTTCTGAAATAGATGCAGTGTATGGCGTCTTCTCAAAGAGAGGTCTATGAGTGTTGGCATCTGTGACGTTGACGTAAACAGTGGCAGTGTCTGATCTACCTCCGGCATCTGTGGCAGTCACGGTTAGTACGAATCTTTTGTCCAACCTATAATCCAAAGGCTGAGCTATAGAAATAAGACCCATTTTGTTCTGATGTATGATGCTGAAGCGCCCTCTGTGGTTGCCGTTGCTTATGTAATAATTCAAACGTTGGTCTTCGTCCTTATCTGTGGCGGTAACGCCTATGACTGGCGTCCCTGGTGGATCAATCTCCGACACAGACGCTTCGTACACTTTGGGATCGAACGCGGGGTCGTTGTCGTTGACATCCTGTATGCGAATGATCACTGAAGCGGTAGCTGAAAGTGGAGGAGAACCTCTGTCTTTAGCAATCACTGTAAAATCGTAAATGGAGTGGGTTTCTCTGTCCAGTTCGCGTGTGGTGAGAATCCATCCGCTTCTTGGATCAACAGCAAAAGGCAGCTGCTCCTTTGACGTTTCTATCGAATAGGTAATGTCAGCGTTGGGTCCGTCATCAGCGTCATAAGCTTGTACTCTTACTACACTGTGTCCAGTAGGTGACGACTCCGAAACCGATTCCTGAAACAGAGCCGTGTAGAATTTTGGCTCATTATCATTGGTATCCAGAACACGTATGATAACATTGCTGGTGTTGGAACGAGCAGGCTGCCCTCCATCTTGGGCTCTCACAACAAGCCGGTAACTTCTAGCCGTTTCGTAATCCAGGGCCGAGACAACTGATATTTCACCACTATTGGAATTTATCTGAAAGTGGCCTTGGGTGTTTCCACCTATTATGGCGTAGCGAATGGCGGCATTAATTCCTTCATCTTTATCTTCAGCCTTCACAGCAGCGACCACTGGACGAGAAGCCCAGTCTATATCTTCAGGAACGTCGATCAAGTAAGTACGCTCGGTAAAAATGGGATAGTTGTCGTTGTCGTCAAGAACTGTTATCTCGACCGTGGCTACAGTAGATCGCCTCTCTGGATCCCTACCAGAATCAGTTGCTTGAACAAGAAGAGAATAAAAAGCGGTTTCTTCGCGATTTAATCTATCTCCAGTTGTTATCACTCCGCTGTACGGATCAATTTTGAACACGTTGTTATCTCCTGTTGGGTTGAGAATGCTGTATTCCAATTCTGCATTTTCTCCTACGTCCTGATCTGTGGCACGCACAGTGACGACAGTCGATCCAATAGGAGTCATTTCCCGGATTGATGTAACATAGGTTGACTGCTCGAACACTGGATTGTGGTCGTTCCTGTCACTCACTATCACCTGAAGCGTTGTGGAACCCGTGCGGGATGAAGGGCCACTGTCGGCAGCCGTCACTTTCAGAAAATGCGTATCCATGTATTCTCGGTCCAAATGAGTCGTCGTCGTGACTTCCCCTGTACGCTGGTCGATGGAGAATACTCTTTGGCTTCTCGAATCCATGGCTGCAGCCAATGAATAGGTCACCTCTTCGCCTTCAGGGTCAGTAGCACTCATGGTAATAACCGAATAGCCGCTTTCCATTTCTTCAGGAACGACAACTTTGTACAAGGATTTTTCGAAATAGGGGGGCTGGTTATACGCCGCTCGACGACGACGTTTCAGAGCCGGCTTGTCATAACTCAATCTCCAGTTAAAGTAAAATTTCACTGGCTGCTCGTACAGGTGTAGATTTTTGCAAGAAATTTTAATTTTTAATTCCACAATGACATTCCGGGGCGTAAGACAAAAGGATCGGCTAGCTACTAATCGCCCACTGTTACCTTTAAGAATAAAATTTTTATTCGTTGGTTGTCCATACTCCAACTCACATGAATTCAGCTGCAGTGGAATGAAGTCAGAAACGGATGCTATTTGTTGGCTTTTCTTCCAACATATCTTTTCTGATGGATATTTCTTCAAATGTTTGTTTTGTTTAATTAATATTCCTTCTGGAGATACTATGTGTTTCCTTTGGGTGATATTTCTGCAAGCTGGGCTGACAATATGTACATCAACAGGAATATCCACGTGATTAAAAGCCCAGTCTTGTAGTTTGACACGAAATCTGACATCATACGGTTGCGACTCATTACACTGTATAACTCTACTGATATACACAGCTCCAGATCCGGGTTCTATTCTCAGGTACGGAAGGGAAGGATCGAGGAAATATTTTCTGCATGGTAGAGGAATGCTTGCATTGAAAAGCAGGTGACCAGGTTTATTTTCCGACGGCGTAAGCCGAACAACGTAGGCCGTGTTGCCGCTGAGAAACAGGGCCAATATGAGGATATCGCATCCGGTAAATAAACGCGGAGAGGGTCTGGCGACCCCTGTAAACACCTCCATCCCCTTGTCAGCGTCGGCTACCGCAGAATGATGACGGTATTACCCGGGAAAATGAAACGGACTAGATTGAAGAACTGCTCGACAAGCTTCGACATTTCAGCAGGTGTCTTTAGGTGGGCGATATTTCCGTTCGAGCAGAAAAATCAAGATGCGAAAACAGTAATCCTATGAACTGTTTGTGAGAACACAAGAGTTTGCACGAGCGATTCGGAAACCGCTTCCATATTGCAGACTGACGGGCGACGCAGTTTATCGATGAGAGCTGCACTGCCTTGACAACGGAGCGCCACCTAACAGCCATTCTGATTGGACACGGGCCAGCTGTCATTGCCCTTCGTGACGCCACGCCCATGGCAGTCGGAAGGGAAGGCGCTCCTTCCGACCGGCGCGCTCTCACCTGCAGCTTGCTGAGTTGCGGGGCTCAGGCAAATCACCCAGAAAGCAAAACCGAATAATGACAAAACATTACGGCTTTTGGGGAGTCGGTGCCTTTTTACTTTTTTTCTTTTTTTTTTTTGACGGCTTATCCTTACAGCCTTTTTTTATTATTTACCTTCACGATAAGTCCTTTTTTTTTTTTTTCTTCACTCACCTGAAAGTGCATTGAGGACGTAAAATTTCATTTCGGGGATTATATTTTCGTGTGACGGTTTCATGAACTAATCTCCCCAACCCTGAAATTTCAATTTCGCGCATACCTTCAAAGCTTCCCTTTCTCGCACGGATGATAATTGTGTCTTTAATTGCGAATTATTATTATCTTATCAATATCATTACGACCTATCTCTCACTTTGTGTGTGCGTGGGACGTAGGGGGCTGTTTTATAGCACCGAATAATATATAGTGGTTTTTACGCTAAGCAGAATACGTAGTGCGAATTTAATCTCAAATTAAGGTGCATTTTTCCCCATGTGAACATAAAAATATTATTTTTTCTTCAATTATTCACTTACACACTTAAAATTTAATCATAACCGAGGAGTTTTACGATTTCCATTACTAACAAAATTTCAGATGCGCAGCTCTCTTTCCTTTTCGCGCTTCCTTACCAATCGATTTTTCCCCTTTATCTCTTTCTCATTCATTCTGTTTCTCATGCACCGTGGTTCTCAGTATTTATTATAACTACTGACTATAGATCCTATGACACGCATATATAATCCTATATTTAACTAAAAGAGACATACAAAGGCTGCAGACAACTCAAAGTAGCATGGAGAGATGCATGCTTGGTGTAACCAGGAGAGATAAGAAGAGGAACTCGTGGATCCGAAAAATGACAAGAGTGGAAGACATCATGATCAGCGTTAAATCCCTGAAATGGCAATGGGCTGGACATACTGCCAGAAGGACAGATCATCGATGGACAGCCGAAATTTTAGATTGGATTCCAAGGGACAGGAAAAGACCCAGAAAAAGACCACATGGGAGATGGGTGGATGAAATTCGAAAGTATTCAGGGGACATGGAGGAGACTGGCACAAGACAGACCGTTGTGGAGGAAACTTGGGGAGACCTTCGTCCAGCAGTGGATTGATAATGGTTGACAATGATGATGATGATCATCATGTATCCTATGACACGCTTTATACACTATCTACCAACAATTAATTGGACACCTGTTATAGCAATGGGAAACGAAGTTTATTCACCTTCAATAGTTGGTGGAGCCTCCACGAGCGGCGATTACAGCTGCGACTCTCCGGGGCATTCTCTCAACCAGGCGTTGTACGACGGCTAGCGGTATTTTCTTCCACTCGGCTTGGAGAAGACAGGTCAGTTCTTTCACCGATTTCGGACGGTGGGGGCACCCCTTAAGTCGACACTCCAACTCGTCCCAGAGGTGCTCGGTAGTGTTAAAGTCTGGGCTCTGCGCAGAGCAGTCCATTCGATTAAACCCATTTTCACCATACCAAGCCATGGTGGACCTCGCAACATGACAGGGGGCATTGTCATCCTGAAAGTAACATGGATCCACCCCGTAAAACTGCCACAACGTAGGAAGCGCATGGTTATCCAAAATGGTGCAGTAGGTCTCGGCGTTGAGTCTACCAGGAATTGCGAACAAGGGTCCCGTGTCATACCAGGAGAAACACCCCCATAGCATAATTCCACCGCCGCCGAACTTCACAGTTGGCACAATACATTCCGGCAGGAGGCGTTCTCCAGGTAGACGCCAAATGCAGACACTGCCATCCGAACGGTAGAGGGTGAACCTTGATTCGTCGCTCCAGAGAACCTGTTTCCACTGTTCAACGGTCCACTGTCGACGTTCTTTGCACCACGTTAGCCGAGCAGCGCTATTGGACTTGGTGATCAAAGGCTTGTGGGAGGCAGCACGTCCATGATAACCGAGCAGATGGGCTTTTTTACGGATGGTATTCATCGAAAAAACACTCCCGTATGCCTGTTGAAACTCCTCGCGGATGTGGCCCATCGATTTGGTGCGGTTCTTCCGAATTTCTCTGGCCAGCACCCGTCGGTCTCTAACTCCCAGTTTTGTGGGTCTGCCGGGTCGGTGCACATTCCGACAGTCACCTCTCATCTTCCACTTGCCAATCACGTAGGCCACTGTCGATTTTGGGTACTTCAACTCGCTGGATATGACACGTATGGATCGGCCATTTCTGTGATACCCGACGATTACACCTTTCTCGAAATCAGAGAGCTCCGAACTGCGTGGCATCTTGCATGCGACTGGCTGCGTTGTTGTTTCCCACACGATATTTAACGGCAGCGGCCGTGACGTGTATCAGGATCGCAGATATCGTCGATTGCAGGGGTGTCCAATTACTTGTTGGTAGATAATGTATAAGAAACACATTTTTTTTAAAATTTCCTAGTTTTTCAATTTCTTCAGGTTTAACAATTCTATGTTTCGCCCTTTTCAGTATTACAACATGTATGTCTGCTACGAATTAAGGTGATATTTGTGTGAGGGTATAAAATCAATTGGTTCACGCAGTTAGGAAGAACATAAACCAACGCTAGGGAGCTAATTCTCGTGAACTCTTACAATTCAGAATCCTGCACTAAGAGTGATGAAAGAAACTTGATAAAAAGTTATTAGGCAGAAGCCTACTACATGTCTAAATCTTAAGCATGCGTGTAACCCCAGCTTTGCCCTCTCCAGCACTTCGTTTGATCTATTTTTTCGGACTTCATAACCATAGCTCGAACAATCCTTGCATTTCTGGAAAGTGCCTGGTACCGAATCTCGCGTTTTCTTACTCAATGTTTCTTACGCTTTCTCCTTCTCCGTAGTTTACTATTTTTGACTCCTGTGTTACAGTCTTCTGTCCTTTATAATATTCTTTCCAACTCTTACGCTTTTGTAGTCTCGTTCTCTTAATCTTTCTGATTCTTATTGTCCCTCTCAACTCCCAGACTCAGGCACCCTCATTCTTTTTCCTCTTTCTGTCTTTTCCTTGTGTCTCTTCTCTCTCCTTTCTTCCTCTCTGTCCTACTTTCCCTTCTTTCTCTTATTTTTATCTTTCTTCTCTCTCCCTTCTTTATCTCTCTTTCTGTCACACACCGTTTTTTTTTCTTTCTTTCCTCCAGTCTCGCATTGCTTCTCTCATTTTCTTTAGTGACTTTTTTTCTCCTTTCTTTTCCTCTGCAATTATTTCCTTTATCATCCTTATTTATCCATGCTCTACTCTCTCTCTCTCTCTCTCTCACACTTTTCTTTTCCCCTTCTTTTCTCTACCCTCTCACTGTCGCTTATATCGTCCCTTTCAGTTTCTTCTCTCTTATTTCTCCCTCTGTCTTATTTCCCCTCTCTCTCTTTCTCTCTGTCTTTTCTCTCTCTCTCTATCTCTCTCTCTGCCTGTCTCTCTCTCTCTCTCTCTCTCTCTCTCTCTCTCTCTCTCTCTCTCTCTCTCTCTCTTATCTCTTAAGTATGTCCAATTGTTATGAATATGTAGTATACATAGATATTACATATTCATAAATATTGGATATACTTAAGCGATTTCATTGATTAAAGCAAATTAATATGAAATAAGCACTTACATGAAAACATAATAACAGCGAATCCATCATGTGGAAACATTTTTTTTAAATAATCCTGCGCTATTCTTTTCGTTTTGCAATTGTCCCCTTAATTTTCACCAAATCACTACATTACATAGCTCATCACCGTCGTAGTTTTTTTTTTTTTCAAAAAACGTTGAAGATTTTCCACACCATGAGTGTATGTTGCATACTACGGTGGCCGAGTGTTCTCCTCTCCGATTTCTTCTCTTACCTGAGCAGTTTCTGACGATTTAAGTGTCTTTGCAATATCGTCTGCAGAAGGACGCTAGATGTGACAACAACATCGTCAATTGCCGGAACAACATCGAAATGTGTTATGTTCTGACGTCGGAACCACGTCAGAACATTAACAATTTCGATGGTTGGATAACACAGCTTCAGAAAAGCTATGTTATCCAACCCAGCTTTTCTGAAGCAATTTTGGATGCAAGATTAGGAACTCGTCCCCAAGCATCAACTATCAATCGAATGGTATCAAGAATAGAAATTTTATTTCCATCTTCTTCACCCCTTTTAGCAGGTCTTTTGTAAAATAAAGAACGTCCTTATGTTATCGGTTTGTTCGTCCGTCTGTCCGTCGATCCGTCCATGGACACCATATCTCTGCAATTAATAGTCCGATTTGAAAAATTATTCCTGCAGCGGATACAGCTCCTGATGGGAAATATTTTGCATATAATTTCTAATTTTTGGAATAAAATGGTTTGGCCACCAAGAGACCTAAGTGTGAGTATTTTTGCCTCTGATGTATTTGCAGCAAAATCTGAGCTTCTAAAATCTCGCTTGAAAACATTATTTCGTGGGCCGATGCTACTCACGTCGATAAACCATTTCGGAATATTTTCTTCTTAAAATAATGCATGGTTTCTCCGCCAGGGAGCGTAGATATATATCTTATGTTTGTCAATATCTCTGCTTCTAATGGTCCGATTTGAAAATTTTTCTTCTTTGTTGAATAGTTTCCGGTGCGACATGTTTTTCATATAAATTCAAAATTTTCAAGTAATTCATTGACTTTCCGCTATAGGTAGTAAAGGTAAATTGCGCTTTTCCCGATATCTCTGCTTCTAAAACTCCGATTTAAAAAAAAATCTTCCTGCGGCGGATACAGCTCCTGGTGGAAAATATTTCGATCGTAATTTCTAAATTTTTATAAAATATGGCCGTAAATGTTAATTTCTGCTTCTTTAGTATTTGTAGCAAAATCTGATCTTCTAAAATCTTGATTGAAAATTTTTTTTCGTGTACCGATACCGCTCATGTCGGTAAACATTTGAAAATATTTTCGTTTTAAAATAATGCATATTTTTCCGTCAGGGGCGTAGATGTATATCCTATTTCTGCCAATATCTCTGCTTCTAAGAGTCGGATTTGAAAAATTCCTTCTTTGTTAGATAGCGCTTTCAGTGTAAAATGTTTCTCATATAATTTCAAAATTTTCAAGTAATGCATAGAATTTCCGCTAGGGGCGTAAATGTAAATTGCGTTTTCCCCAATATCTCAGCTTCTAAAACTCCAATTTGAAAAATTATTTCTGCACCGGATACAGCTCCTGATGGGAAATGCTTTGCATATAATTTCTAATATTTGATAAAGAACAGTTTGGCCACCAGGGGGTGTAAGTGTTAATTTCTGCGTATGATGTATTTGAAGCAATATCGGAGCTCCTGAAAATTCGATTGGAAAAATTCTTTCGTGGACCGAAACCGTTCGCATCGAAAAACCTTTTGAAAATATTTTCGTCTTAAAATAATGCTTAGTTTTTCCGCCAGTGGGCGTAAACGCATATCTTATTTTTGTCGATATCTCTGCTTCTAAGAGTACGATTCGAAAAACTCTTTCTTTGTTGGAGAGCGTTTCCGCTGCGAAATGTCTCTCATATAATTTCAAATCTTTCTTAACGCACAAGTCTGCCGCCAGAGGGCGTAAGTTCATGTTTCCGTTTACAGCAATATCTGTGGGACGAAAAACCCGATTGAAAAACTTCTTTCTTAGGTCAGATACTATTAATTATGCAAACTCTGTTCGTGTATTTTCTTTCCAAAATAATGCACAATTTCGCCACTAGAGGCGCAAATGCTTAATCTGTTTTTCTCAATATCACTGCTTTTACATCTGCGATTTAAAAACTTCTTTCAACACTAGATGACATTTTCTTTGTATAACACTTTAGGCTAGTGTATGAGGAATTTTGTAGTTCGCAGTTCTGTCGGTAGGTGGTGTTTGTGTACTTCAGTTTGCAGCTGTATCGGCGCTTCTGAAAACGCTATTGGAAATTTCTTCTTGACTGTGTGTCATTCACTACAACAGAAATGTGGAGCATTATCCTCTTCAAATAACTCAAAGATTTCCCGCTAGCTGCGCGAAGGTCGAAACTTTCGTGTGTGTGTGTGTGTGTATTTTTACACGCTATCGCTTCTCCCGGGAGACGTATTTGAAAAGTTCTTTTTCCTTAGCATAGTTTTTTCCATGAAGAATAAATTTCGCTTATTTTCAACTTTTCCGTTATGCAAAATTTTTCCGCTAGCAGACGTAGACTTATATCATGTTTCCTTCTATATTTCTCCTTTTAACTGTTCGATTCAAAAATCTCTTGGTCTCTGGTACCTTCCTTGTACTATATGAGAAATCTTTTGTTCGCAAATTGTTAATTTTCGTAGCATGCTTTTTGGCCGCTGGTGGAACTAAGTAGATGTTTCTATTTCTGGATGTTTTATCGATTATTGGAACCGGTTGATTATTTTCCAAACAGGTTCCATTGACTTTGAAAAACTTTGATACATTTCATTCGCGTCAGAACCGATTCAAAAGAAGTGCTTATTACATCCGAAAATTCGGTGTCATCTTTCTTGTTTTCTAACAGTACTACAATCAATTCCAATCGAGAGTAACACTTGAGGCTTCGAATCACTACTTAATCTATGGGTTGTAATACAGTCGTTCCTAAGCAAAAAGGCGAGCTCGATAATAATAAAGTTTTTAATACGAGAGTGCGCTGGACAGATTTCTATAACAAGCAAAATACACTGACGGAAAAAAATCCCAACACCACGAAAAAGTAGAGGAATGAAATGGCGGCAATACATTTGTATAGGTAACATATTTAATCGATTAAGGTTTCAAGATCACAGCTTATTGTAAGCGCAAGAAGAGCCATTTTAAATGTGAAATGCTGGTACATTAATAACCGGTGTAACCGCCAGAATGTTGAATGCAAGCACGCAAACGTTCATGCATTGTGTCGTACAGGTGCTGGATGTCAGTTTGTGGGATGGAGTTCCATGCCTGTTGCACTTGGTCGGTCAATACAGGGACGGTTAAGGCTGGTTGGGGAGAACGCTGGAGTTGTCGTCCAATGATGTCCCATACGTGCTCGATTGGTGAAAAATCTGGTGATCTAGCAGGCCACGGCAACATGTCGACACTCTGTAGAGCATGTTGGGTTACAACAGCGGTATGCGGGCGAGCGTTATCCTGTTGGAAAACACCCCCTGGAATGCTGTTCATGAATGGCAGCACAACAGGTTGAATCACCAGACCGACGTACAACTGTGCCGTCAGGGTGCGTGGGATAACCACGAGAGTGCTCCTGCTGTCATAGGAAATTGCTCCCCAGACCATAACTCCAGGTGTAGGTCCAGTGTGTCTCGGCCGCAGACAGGTTGGTTGCAGGCGCTCACCTGGCCTCCTTCTAACCAACACACGGCCATCACTGGCACCCAGGCAGAACCGGCTTTCATCAGGAAACACAACAGATCTCCAATCCGTCCTCCAATGAGCTCTAGCTTGACACCACTGACGTCGCAAACGGCAGTGGTTTGGAGTAAGTGGAATGCACGCTACAGGGCGTCTGGCTAGGAGCTGTCCTTCAAGTAACCGATTTGTAACAGTTCGTTGTGTCACTGTGGTGGCAACTGCAGCTCGAATTGCTGCCGCAGACGCGGTACGATGCGCCACGGTCATACACCGAACACGGCGGTCTTTCCTCTCAGTAGTGCCACGTGGCCGGATGGAACCCGGTCTTCTTGAGGCAGTACCTTCCCTTGACCACCGCTGCCAACAATCATGCACAGTGGCTACATTCCTGCCAAGTCGTTCTGCAATATTGCGGAAAGAAAATCCACCTTCTCGTAGCCCTATTACACGACCTCGTTCAAACTCCGTGAGCTGTTGATAATGGCTTCTTCGTCTTCTTAAAGGCATTCTTGACTAACATCAACACCCTACGTCGAATCTCAACGATAACTAACGCTCACGAACGTTACAGCGCGTATTTACAGCAAACCTGCTTTGCATGTTCCGAGGGGCACTACTAGCGCCACACGTATGCGCCGAGCGCGAAATTTGCATAGACGTCATCTTACAGATGTACTCTCACCGCCTACCAACTGTCGTTTATCTAACACAACCCCTTCTTGGTGTTGGGATTTTTTTCCGTCAGTGTATTATGGTTTTCCTTCCGAAGTCCCTTGTCCCACTATCTAACACAGGTTGAAAAGCATCCGATGTCATCCATGCTTTCGTATGAGACTTTTAAGAAACAGGAAGGTGTTGCATTATTTTAAAACACCGTAGTTTTGAGGATTTTCCTAATACTAACACTTTTATCTTGCCAGAACCAGACTGACGCATACTAACAGGCGAATCTAATTTTCCACTGTACATTTCTCACATTTGAATTACATAGTCGGATTAGGAGTCAAATTGTAAAACACACCTTCTTCATCGGCATTATAAATTGTGAAAATACCTTTTTTTGCCGGTGATGGGATTCTAACCATGTGTCTTCTTTTTTGTTTTGTTTTATTCATTGGGGTTTAACGATAACCGTGAGCAACTCAATGGGCTATAAGTAATCACGCGTCCTAATTCAGGGCCATTGCTTTCATTGAAGGGAGAGAGCCAGTGCCGTAAGACAAACACAACATCCCATCTCTGACGAATGGTCAGAAGCCATTGCTTAGACCACTACGATGCCAGGGCTGCCATCTTCCTTCTTCGGAGTCGACTGTTTTATCGACTGAACTACACCGACGAAGCTTATTGCTGTAACTTGGCAGTCTTGACATGTGATGGGCGAGGTTCACGCACGTGTGAGAGGATTTCTGGGCGATGATTGCACAGAAGGACGGGGGAATAATGGAACGGGGATGTCTCCTGATACGAAACAGGAGATAATTTCTGAATTCTGCCCATTGCCCCTTCCACCCTCCAAGTGAGCGTTGCATTAGAAGGATCGGTGCTGCTTTTGCTTCATGCGCGTAGTTAAACAGTAGTCAATCTCACGTAGTCGTCAAGTAGGACATCCTAAACGTCGGAGGCAGGGTACGCCACAAAATGTTGTTTTCACTGTATTTTTCCAAATATCCAGCCACTGTGTTCAACATTACGCTTTCATGTCCACTTATGATGCTTTTCCGCTAATTTCTCTGGAGGGGATGTTCTGTCGTGTTTAAAAACGATGAAGTCACGCATTGGAACATGAAAAATCTTCATAGCCAAGTTGAGCCTCGAATTTTTCGGCTTGAAGTCCCATATCGGCTCATTTACGTGTACGCCAGAGTTCTTCTGAAGAGTGATTCACTTCAATAACGCCTGACCTAAATCAACTTTCTAGAATTCCTTGAATCTTTTATTATCAGAAACGCGGCGTTCGAAAAGTTGCATCAGTGTGTCCTTATTTTTAAACAGCGTGGAAAAAGCAGAAGGTGAGAGTCTACATTTACTGCATATTGCAACATTTTTTTCACCGTTTTCTAGCTCTCATTAGATCACTACTTTGTCACTTACTGATAACCCTTTTCTGTTAGACACTTTGTCACTTGTAAAAGTTTAGGATGTTGTACTTACGGCTACGTGAGACTGACTACTGTTTAACTACGCGCATGAAGCAAAAGCTGCACCGATCCTTCCAATGCAACGCTTACTTGGAGGGTGAAAGGGGCAATTGACATAATTCAGAAATTATCTCCTGAACACACACACATTTAATCTGACGTACACTTACAATTGATATCAGGATACACTAACAACGGAACCTACTCGTTCCGCTAAGAAATACAAAATGGCGAACACATCGAACACCCTTAGGCACACCGCCCTGTATCGGTGTCCACGCTTCAGAACTCTCCGCAGCTCTACTTCTTGTCTCTCGGATCATGTTTTATAGCGACGCGCCGACGTCCGATGCTCACGCCATCCAGCGGTCGTTGTTCTGTGTAGTGATCTCGGCATTCCCCCATCAGGACGACACATACCGAAAACCCATATATATATATATATATATATATAAGGTCAGGTGATGCGTAACATCACAGCCTCTCCTTGACAAATGTCAACCCCGCCTTCTCGTGGTACATCCTGTTCCCACTAAAGGTGCTCTGACGACCGCCAATAGCGGTATAACTATACCATCGGGATTAGAGGAAATGCTATCCCACACTCACCAACCCGCTTGGCCAGCGTGGTGAGTTATGGCCAAACCCATCCAAAATGACTCCACAACTTAAATCTTGGCCCTCAGTCTCCGGCAGCTGGAATGTACCTGGCCAAGGCAGCGGCCAGTGCGACATGAAGGTAGAGGGTGCTAAGAATCCCCGGAGGACCGGACTAGGCTGTCATCTGATGCTGACCTTGGCGACGTATAACGGACGCTCCCTATCTTCTGATTCAAGGCTTCTTGAATTGGAAGAGGAACTACAAAGGATCAAGTGGGACATCGTCGGGCTAAGTGAGGTAAGGAGAAAAGGAGAAGATCTCATTGAACTGAAAAGTGGACATCTCTTCTACTATCGTGGGACAGATACTGGCAGAACTAGTGGTGTTGGATTTATAATAAACAAGAAACTGAAGGATAAAGTTGTAGAAGTTGAAAGTTTCTCTGACAGAGCTGCACGACTCATTATCCAACTCTCGAGAAGATACCAGGCTCAGATTATTCAAACTTATGCACCCACCACAAGTCATCCTGAAGAAGAAATTGAAGAATTTTATGAGGAAATTTGTCATCTAAATAATAAAGGTAAGCAGCACTTGAAGATAATTATGGGAGATTTCAATGCAAAAATAGGGCAACGGCAACAGAATGAAACTTTAGTAGATAAATTAGGTCACGGCAACAGAAACCAGCGTGGAAATACTCTCGTAGAGTTTGCAGAGGCAGAAGGGTTTTCCATCTTGAACTCCTTTTTCAAGAAAAAGCCACACAGGAAATGGACATGGAGACATCCAAATGGGACGACAAGTGAAATTGATTTTATTATGTGTAACAAAAAATTCGTCATAGAAGACTGCAGTGTGCTAAACAAGTTCAACACAGGTAGTGACCATAGATTGGTGAGATGTAAGATGCACCTCAACACTAAACTCGAACGTAGCAAGCTTATAAGACAAACAAAATGTATTGACATAACCAACCTTAAAAAACACCATAATACCTTCAAATTGGAACTAAAGAACAGATTCTCTGCTTTAGAAGGCCTAACATCGGAAGAAGTGGATATTTCTGAAGTTAACATAAAAGTAACCAAAGCTCTTATGAAAACAGCAACAAAATTAGCTGGGTCTAAGAACAAGTTGCATGTGAACAAATTATCAGGAAAAACCAAAATGTTGATGCAAAAAAGAAGAGTGATGAGGACAACTAAAGAAGATGTGACTTCCAAAGTGGAATATATAGAGCTATGCAAGACAGTACGAAATAGTATCACTGAAGACATAAGGAAATTCAACTGTGAACTAGTAAGGAAAGCAATTGAAAACAACCAAAGCCTAAAGATAGCAAAGGGACATCTCAGTAAGGGGAAAAACAGATTATGGCACTGAGAAAAGAAGATGGTTCTGTAACAAGAAATAGAGGCGAAATTTTGACAAGAGTGAAAGATTTCTACTCCAAATTATATGAAAGGGATGATACATGTACTCCAGACATCATGAAAGGTACCAGTACCAGAGTTCTTCCAGTCCTTCCAGCAGAAGTTGCACATGCAATCAAGAACATGAAGCGGGGAAAAGCTCCAGGAGAAGATGGAATTACTGTAGACATCATACAAGAAGCAAGTGGAGAAATCGAAACAGTACTCGCCCCAATTTTCACTCGATGCCTTAATGAAGGGGAAATTCCTGAGGATTGGAACAACGCTACAATGATCTTGCTACATAAAAAAGGTGACATTGAGGATCTCAGGAACTACAGACCTATCAGCCTCCTATCAGTGGTTTATAAAATCTTCACTAAAGTTCTTTCACACCGCTTGAAGGTGACACTGGACATGGCTCAACCGAGAGAACAAGCTGGATTCAGGAGTGGCTACAGCACAATAGATCATATCCACGTACTGAGAGAACTAATTGAAAGAACGAGGGAATATGAACTTCCATTGTGCATGGCTTTCATCGATTATGAAAAAGCCTTTGATTCGGTGAAACCATCAGCAGTTACAACGGCTCTGAAATCCTGCGGTATTGAAAATGCATACATTAATATTATTAATAACATCTATGAAAATGCAAGTGCAAAGATTCGGCTGTTTGAAAATACAACACACATAAAAATTGGAAAAGGAGTGAGACAAGGTGACACCATATCTCCGAAGCTCTTTAATGCCACATTGGAAAATGTCTTTCAATCACTGAACTGGGAAAACAAAGGGATAAAGATTAATGGAGATTATCTAACCCACCTTCGTTTTGCTGATGACATAGTCATTTTTGCAACTACCCCATCAGAGCTACAGAGTATGATCCAGGAACTTGCTGACAAGAGTAAAGAAGTGGGATTAAAAATGAACTTTCAGAAGACAAAAGTGGTGTACAATGCTTTTACAAGAAATGAAGATTTATCGATTGATGGAGAAAATATGGAGATAACAGACACGTACGTTTATCTTGGACAGTAGATATCAAGTGAGGGTCACATTGGTGAAGAAATTAATCGGCGTACAAAACTTGCCTGGAGAGCTTTTGGAAGAAACAGCATAATTTTCAAGAGCAATATGCCATTATGTCTTAAAAGAAAAGTGTTTGATCAATGCGTCCTTCCAGTGCTTACGTATGGTGCAGAGACGTGGACCTTAGCTAAAAGAGACATACAAAGGCTGCAGACAACTCAAAGTAGCATGGAGAGGTGCATGCTTGGTGTAACCAGGAGAGATAAGAAGAGGAACACGTGGATCCGAAAAATGACAAGAGTGGAAGACATCATGATCAGAGTTAAATCCCTGAAATGGCAATGGGCTGGACATACTGCCAGAAGAACAGACCATCGATGGACAGCCAAAATTTTAGATTGGATTCCAAGGGACAGGAAAAGACCCAGAAGAAGACCACATGGAAGATGGGTGGATGAAATTCGAAAGTATGCGGGAGTGACATGGAGGAGACTGGCACAAGACAGACCGTTGTGGAGGAAACTTGGGGAGACCTTCGTCCAGCAGTGGATTGATAATGGTTGACAATGATGATGATATATATATATATATATATTTTTTTTTTTTTACTTTGCTTGTTAAAGAGGTCATTTTAGTTTTTCTCTCTCTCTCGTTAAATCCGAAGATTTCAATAAATTTTGTTCGCTAAGAGCGATCAAATAGGCTTTGAATTAACATTATACCAAATAAAAGTTCCCGTTTCGCTCGCTAAATCCGGAATCTTGCTAAATACAGACTCGTTATAAGCGGGCTGTACTGTATATGTATTAAAAAAAATTAAATCTTAAACTTTGTGAAACAATTGTTCGGAAATCCCTTGAGCTTACTTAAGATACTTTCGAACAATTGCATATTTTATCATTTTTCTTACGGCGCTATGCACCGCAGACTTTGCTGTTTATGATCAGATCTCCAGAAAAACTACTTTAATACCATCGAAACTTTTTTTATTTCTGCTACCGCAGATACGTCGTGGATATCTCTTCGTTCAGCTGAGATATATACTTCCCAATGATATACTGAACTAATGCGTTTTTAAGTTCTTCTCAATCTTACTATTTTTTTATACCTACTGGATGTCGTCTTTTCTCCCGAAAAAGTTTATTCCTTAGGAATTAAGCGTAAAAAGATTTCATGGTTTCTGGGTCGATTGGTTTCAGATTAAGGGAAGCTAAACCTAATGTAATCTTCCCAAGCTCGGAGAAACTTTTTGATCAGTAGAATAAAGATGTACTTCCAACAGTTGCACTTTCTAACTGCGTTTAGCGCTTCGATGATCATTAACATTTTTGAGTAAGGATTACAGATAGCGTTGGTTTTTTGTTTTTTCTTTAAAGAATTTCAGAGACTATTTCATCTGAATCTGTCAGAAGAGCACATCCTATTCTGAAATATCAATCTGTTTATCCCGAGATTTAAAAAGGAGTACTCATTATAAAAAACAGTCTGTAGATGCGATATCTTCTCATCTATAAATCCCATTAGAAATTCTTTCTGCCTTGGATTACTTGCCTCTATTTAACCTTCCTTTTGAATTTCTGTTTTCTCATGCAAATTCCATTATTCCTGGTTAAACGTTTTCTTACTGAACGGTACATTACTTTCTGTAACAGCTAGTACAACTTAAACTCTGACAGTGGGTCATGTCACAATAAAATGACAACAGTGAATGTAGCACAGGGGAGTTGGGGAGATATTGTTAGATAACTGTAGCCGCAGATAAACTTTTGCTCATTTGCGTCTCAACAGGATAACTAAGGAGAAGGCGTACTTTTCTCGTCAATTGATACAAGAGATGAAACTAGTCACGAGCTCCATTGCCGGAAGAAGAGCATTCTCAAGTGAGAAGTAAAAACCATTGCGTCTCTCTATCTCTCATATTCGAGCTGAGATAGACGTTTGTGACAGTTGCTTTGCTTCCAATGGATTATTATAAATAAAAGGCTGAATTAAATGTCTACTATTTTAGAATCGGAATTAGTATGTTCACGAATTGTCAAGCAAAGTTTATGTGTCTACAAATTAGATATACACTATCTACAAACAAGTAATTGGACACCTGTGATAGGAAAGGAAAACGAAGTTTATTCACCTTCAATAGTTGGTGGAGCCTCCACGAGCGGCGATTACAGCTGCGACCCCCGGGGCATACTCTCAACCAGGCGTTGTACGATGGCTAGCAGTATTTTCTTCCACTTGGCTTGGAGAAGACAGGTCAGTTCCTTCACCGATTTCGGACGGTTAGGGCACCCCTTAAGTCGACGCTCCAACTCGTCCCAGAGGTGCTCGATAGGGTTACGGTTCGGGCTCTGCGCAGGCCAGTCCCTTCGATTAACCCCATTGTCACCATACCAAGCCATGGTGGACCTCGCAACATGACAGGGGACATTGTCATCCTGAAAGTAACATGGGTCCACCCCGTAAAACTGCCACAACGTAGGAAGCGCATGGTCATCCAAAATGGTGCAATAGGTCTCGGCGTTGAGTCTACCAGGAATTGCGACCAACGGTCCCGTGCCATACCAGGAGAAACACCCCCATAGCATAATTCCACCGCCGCCGAACTTCACAGTTGGCACAATAAATTCCGGCAGGAGGCCAAACCCAGACCCTGCCATCCGAACGGTAGAGGGTGAACCTTAATTCGTCGCTCCAGAGAACCTGTTCCCTACTGTTCAACAGTCCACTGTTGAAGTTCTTTGCACCACGTTAGCCGAGCAGCGCTTTTGGACTTGGTGATCAAAGGCTTGTGGGCGGCAGCACGTCCATGATAACCGAGCACGTCCATAATTGACAAACATGAACAGTAGAATGGGCATTACGGCAGAGCTCAGTGACTTTCAACGTGGCACAGACATAGGATTCCATCTTAGCAACAAGTCAGTTCATAGACAAACATGAACAGTAGAATGAGACATACGGCAGAGCTCAGTGACTTTCAACGTGGCACAGACATAGGATATCATCTTAGCAACAAGTCAGTTCATTGACAAACATGAACAGTAGAATGAGACATACGGCAGAGCTCAGTGACTTTCAACGTGGCACAGCCATAGGATGCCATCTTAGCAACAAGTCAGTTCATAGACAAACATGAACAGTAGAATGAGACATACGGCAGAGCTCAGTGACTTTCAACATCGCACGGTCATAGGATGCCATCTTAGCAACAAGTCAGTTCATTGACAAACATGAGTAGTAGAATGGGCCGTACGGCAGAGCTCAGTGACTTTCAACGTGGCACAAACATAGGATACCATCTTAGCAACAAGTCAGCTCATAGACAAACATGAACAGTAGAATGAGACATACGGCAGAGCTCAGTGACTTTCAACGTGGCACAGACATAGGATACCATCTTAGCAACAAGTCAGTTCATAGACAAGCATGAACGGTAGAATGAGACATACGGCAGAGCTCAGTGACTTTCAACGTGGCACAGACATTGTAACGTATACTCTATATTCACTTTCCTTTTGATTTTACTATCTCTGGTTATTTTATTTTACTATGTAAATTATCTTCTTACTGAACGAAATATTATTTCACCCGATGAATGAGATCTGGCAATGAGTGTAAGTCATGACGTGGTGGTAGCTAGTATATATAGGCGCCTTCATCGATAGCGAGAGAGAGATTTTATTGTTATAAGGAGAGCTTTTGTTGTTATAGGGAGATCGTTTGTTGTTATACTAGAGGAGCGTTGTTGTTGTGAAGGAGAGAGTTTCGTTCTATGTGATTAGTTTGATTCTTCATTATTGTGAAACAAGTTGTGTGTGTGTGCTTTGGATGACCAAGAGTTACATAATAAAAGAGCTTTGAGTAAGTACGTCTTTCTCAATTAATAGTTTTTGTCAGACCTCTGTTTGGCTGTTAGGTTTATATCATTAGTTTATTACCATTAACAACCAGCGTTAAGACTTTATTCATTCTAATTACTGCTGCAACATTACTACCAGTTATAAGTTTGTTCAATACTATTACTACACTACTAGCAGGAGACTTTATTCATGTTCTTAATTAACTAGTAACAACAACCATTTGAATTCACTATTTGAAGCTTAGTACAAGCATATCATTCAGTAGCAGAAGCATTATAATTAGCTTAGCGGAAAGCAAAATAAAGCTAATTCATTATAACATAGGATACCATCTTAGCAACAAATCAGTTCATTGACAAACATGAACAGTAGAATGTGCCATACGGCAGAGCTCAGTGACTTTCAACTTCGCACGGTCATAAGATGCCATCTTAGCAACAAGTCAGTTCATTGACAAACATGAACAGTAGAATGGGCAGTACGGCAGAGCTCAGTGACTTTCAACGTGGCACAGACATAGGATACCATCTTAGCAACAAGTCAGCTCATAGACAAACATGAACAGTAGAATGAGACATACGGCCGAGCTCAGTGACTTTCAACGTAGCACAGACATAGGATACCATCTTAGCAACAAGTCAGTTCATTGACAAACATGAACAGTAGAATGAGACATACGGCAGAGCTCAGTGACTTTCAACGTGGCACAGACATAGGATACCATCTTAGCAACAAGTCAGTTCATAGACAAACATGAACAGTAGAATGAGACATACGGCAGAGCTCAGTGACTTTCAACGTGGCACAGACATAGGATACCATCTTAGCAACAAGTCAGTTCATAGACAAGCATGAATGGTAGAATGAGACATACGGCAGAGCTCAGTGACTTTCAACGTGGCACAGACATAGGATACCATCTTAGCAACAAGTCAGTTCATTGACAAACATGAACAGTAGAATGGGCAGTACGGCAGAGCTCAGTGACTTTCAACGTGGCACAGACATAGGATACCATCTTAGCAACAAGTCAGCTCATAGACAAACAAGAACAGTAGAATGAGACATACGGCCGAGCTCAGTGACTTTCAACGTAGCACAGACATAGGATACCATCTTAGCAACAAGTCAGTTCATTGACAAACATGAACAGTAGAATGAGACATACGGCAGAGCTCAGTGACTTTCAACGTGGCACAGACATAGGATACCATCTTAGCAACAAGTCAGTTCATAGACAAACATGAACAGTAGAATGAGACATACGGCAGAGCTCAGTGACTTTCAACGTGGCACAGACATAGGATACCATCTTAGCAACAAGTCAGTTCATAGACAAGCATGAATGGTAGAATGAGACATACGGCAGAGCTCAGTGACTTTCAACGTGGCACAGACATAGGATACCATCTTAGCAACAAGTCAGTTCATTGACAAACATGAACAGTAGAATTTGCCATACGGCAGAGCTCAGTGACTTTCAACATCGCACGGTCATAGGATGCCATCTTAGCAACAAGTCAGTTCATTGACAAACATGAACAGTAGAATGGGCAGTACGGCAGAGCTCAGTGACTTTCAACGTGGCACAGACATAGGATACCATCTTAGCAACAAGTCAGTTCATAGACAAACATGAACAGTAGAATGAGACATACGGCAGAGCTCAGTGACTTTCAAACGTGGCACAGCCATAGGATGCCATCTTAGCAACAAGTCAGTTCATAGACAAGTATGAACAGTGGAATGGGACATACGGCAGAGCTCAGTGACTTTCAACATGGCACGGTCATAGGATGCCATCTTAGCAACAAGTCAGTTCGGGAAATTTCTAGCTTGCTGCATTACCCAATCAACTGTAAGTGATGTTAGTGTGAAGTGGAAGCACCTAGGAGCAACAACTGCGCAATCGCGACCTGGTAAGCCACGTAAAATTGCAGAGAGAGAGTACCCAGTGCTGAAGCAGGCGGTTGTACAA
This sequence comes from Macrothele yani, assembly GCA_039090855.1. NCBI lineage: Eukaryota > Metazoa > Arthropoda > Arachnida > Araneae > Macrothelidae > Macrothele > Macrothele yani. The sequence continues at coordinate 14,386,611 of CM077011.1, read as the reverse complement.
AATCGCCTGTCCCGAGTTCCAAAATTCCTCTAGAAGTAACGCCAGTACCATAACGGTACGTCGAGAGCTGAAGGGAATGGGTTTCCAAGCTCGAGCAGCCGCACACGAGCCTAAAACCAGCGAGATCAACGCCAAACCTCGGTTGGATTGGTGTAAAGCTCTTCGCCGGTGGAATCTGAAGCAGTTGAATAGCGTTCTCTGGAATAATGAATCACGCTTCACCATCTGGAAGTCTGGCTGACGAGTCTGGGTGTACAGAATTCCAGGTGAACGCTGCTTGTCCTACTATGTGTTGTGCCAGATGTAAAGATCGGTGGAGGAGGCATCGTGCTCTGATGGTTTTTTTCATGGTCGGAGCCTCCTAGTTCCAGTGTCCCGGAATGTTAACGCTGTAACCTAGAATGACATTCTCGACAATTCTGTACTCCTAAAATTATGGCAACAGTTCAGTGAAGGCAGTTTCCTTTACCAACAGGGCGATGCCATTGTCACCCAGACGTAGGTCGGTGCAGGAGCTTTGATGAGATGGGTGTGGAAGAATGTGACTGGCCTGCACAGATCCCCGATCTCAACCGTGGTCTGCACAGGCCTTATTGAATGAGCACGGCCCAGCCCGGCTCGTTTCAAATTTTAGACACTTGTCCCGGGTCAGACAATTGCATCTATTATTTAGGACCGGGCCGCCCCGTGATGTGCCGTTTTTTATTATTTTGCCTTTCTATTGTATTTTATTAAATTGTGAAAATCAAATAATGAAATGAGATTTTGAAAATATTAAGTTGAATGTAAGCCTAAAAGAATTAACTGAACTTTAGCAATTGTCGGAGAATATGACCTTTAAAGAGATAAATAACGGACTAAGCGCGTTCAAAATCTCCCTTTCTTTGAACTAACAAGCGGTAACTCTACAAAAGCCAATCCCTATACAGATTAGGGATAGGAGAAACAATCGATGTCACCCTATTCTCTCTCTCTCTCTCTCTCTCTCTCTCTCTCTGACACACGAACACACACACACACACACACACCACCCACTGCAGGTACCCCTGTTCCCCACTCCACATAACACACACATTCGCTGGCGGTCGTATCTTTTTGTTGTCAACAAGTCTCAAAGTGTTTTACTAACTTAATACCTACAGATGGTAAAAACACTGTGAGTGCCTCTCCTTGCTTTTGTGATTACGCCTTGGGCTATGTCATGGAAGTAAGTAAAGCCAGCAAAACAAGTAATCAGACCAGGAAATCGAGAAACACGACTTTTTTCATTCTTTACCATTGCGATAAAAAAGAATGGGTCGACTTTGCCCTGCCGGGCCCCTCCCGTGCAGACCTCAACCCCATGAAACAAAATGAGATCAACTGGAATGCCGACTGCGAGCCAGATCGTACCAACGGACATCGGTGACCTGACGAATGCTCTTGTGGAAGAAGGAAAGGTAATTTCCGCGACAACGTACCTAAATGTAGTGGAAAGCCTTCCGAGCAGAGTGGATGCTGTGGTGACAACAAAAGGGTTGACCAATTCGATATTAATTCCTTTCCTATTACAGCGAGTATGTGGATAGGCAAGTGTCCGGATACTTTTGATCAGATAGTGTACGTACGATATGCTAGTTACGCGAGTGACTGCTTAGCCTAAAGCAGAAATTATTGCACAAAGTGTGAAATATGAACTACAAGAAAAAATAATGGAATTCCAATAAATCCAAAATGCTCAGACGGTAGAACTGTAATCTCTATTTTGCATTGCAGAGATGTACCTCACATTGTGCTTTTACAGAATCACTGGCAGATAAAACTGGATAATGAACGAGAAAACATCAATTTATATTCTCGTAAGTTTCGCACGTGTTTTGCATATCTTTTTTTTTTTTTTTCCTTTTAGTAGATGCGCGATGCTTTCAGGTTTGTTTCAGCTTAAGTCCGTCGCAGTGTCAATGAAACGCTCTTCCAGTAAATCATGCTCATTATCGCATTCTTGTATCAGATTCCGAAGTGCATGGGGTGTTCTGCTCCCACAGGGGTACTCAACCTGCCGACGCGAAAGAAATAATTTATTGACATTGTTTAGCTGTGAATCAAAACCCGAATAAGATAGAAAGGGGGGAAAAATGACTGAAATTATTCGTGTGCCTTTGTTCTTGAGAGTTTAACAACACCCGTGCTATTTCCAAAATTAAATTTACTGACAGCATGAGTGAGATAGAAATATGGAACACAGCACAATAACATTCAAACCAAACGCAAGTTTCAACCTCCTAGGTTTAACAGGCCGAAATCACAATAAAATTTAAATTAAATTAAGAAAAATCCAGTAAAACCTCGGAATAGCGGACACCCAGGAACATTTGTCATCTATTCGTGAGGTTGACTTATAAATCCAACTAGACTCACAATGAAAAATCTTCATATCAAACAAGATATATAACTAAAATGATGTATTTGATTAATTATTTTGCTCATGTTTTACAGTGCGAAGCAAGAGTATGTGTGGATACCTACACAGTACATGTATGATTTTTTCATTTTAACCCTTTAAGCGGCTGATGTACTGTGCTTGATTTAAACGTTCCTAAAACTTTTACTCCGTCCAAACAGAAATGTTCACATAGCGACAGTGTTTTACGAAAGCTACTGTAGAATAATTTATCTTTACCTCCCTCTCATCTCAGCAGCAGCAAAAATGAACATTTCATAGGTGATAAGCCCTCCCTTCTAGTCCTATATTCCCTGTTCCATGACCTGAAACATGATAGGGAACAGCTAGTTTTCCTGAAACGAACATCATGCAACAGGATAAAAAAAAGTTACTCAGATTACTTCTCCCTCCTTCCTTAAATTCATCTGCATTGCCATAGTCCTTTATTAGTTAATTTGCCAGAAGGGATTGGTGTCAATCATACACCTGAACGGAGGAGGTTTAACGACCACCGTGAGCAGCTCAATGGGCTATAAGCAACACCTGAATGACCAATCTCAATAACAATCTAAGGGCGAAAGCAACATTTTTCGATGCTCTAGTCTTCAAGGTAACTCGTACGAGCAGATTTGGGACCACTAAACATACCCTGAATTAATTCTTTCCATTAGTGATCGGCCCACTTCTTAGACAGCAAATACATTCGTTGGAAGTTGTGTTCAGCCCATTTTGTTAACCGCGAGTTAACTCGTTCCAGCCGTTTAAATGGTTAAAGTAGCAGCCCCGAAGGCGCAGTGTTCTAAGCGCTAACTTCAAATCATTCGTCCGAGAAGGGTCAGGCTTCGAATCCCGGTGAGGCATGGATGTTGTGTTTGTCTTACGGCACTGGCTCTCTCCCTTCCCTGGAACCAGTGACCCTAAATTAGGGACGGGCGACTGCTTATAGTCCATTGAGTTGCTCACGGTGCTCGTTAAACCCTAATCAGAAAAAAAAATGCTTAGAGTACATACACTACGTACAGCGTATGAGTTTCCATGCATGTCTAAGCGTTTAAACATACGCACGCAACAATAAAATATGCAACTCCAGGAATTTTGAAACGCAGCTTACCGCTCATTATTTAATTAAATCAGTCAGCAATTTTTGGCAAAAAAATCTAATTAAAAGCTGGGTTTTTTTTTTATTTTTTTGCAATTTGCAGCTTGTTTTTCCCAAATGAATTTTTAAATTCTTTAAGAGTATCCCCCGTAACCTTTTTTTGTTTACGAAAAAAAATTCTAACCCTCCACACTTTATAGCGTCTTCGAAAAATGGTACACCCGTTCTACAACTGCGTAGAAGCTTTCTCAATAAAATCATGTTCTTCCGATATTTTCAAAGCAACGAAGTCACGCACATTATTCGCTGCTTCTTCGATACACAGATCATCTACTATAGTGAGATCTTTTGCATTTCCTTCACTGTTTAGAAACGTAATTAGTTTGAAAATAGTCTCAATCTTCTTCTGAATTTATAACGAGGGCTCCATATTGCTTAAAAGAAACTGTTTTGCCCACTTCTAAGAAAAGATCGGCCAAATTGAAACCACAGACCAGTAGTTTTTGTAATGCTGATCTGGAGGAGAAAGAGTACTCTATAGTAGAGGAATGAAATGGCGGCAATACATTTGTATAGGTAACATGTTTAATCGATTAAGGTTTCAAGATCACAGCTTATCGTAAGCGCGAGAAGAGCCATTTTAAATGTGAAATGCTGGTACATTAATAACCGGTGTAACCGCCAGAATGTTGAATGCAAGCATGCAAACGTTCATGCATTGTGTCGTACAGGTGCTGGATGTCAGTTTGTGGGAAGGAGTTCCATGCCTGTTGCATTTGGTCGGTCAATACAGGGACGGTTAAGGCTGGTTGGGGGGAACGCTGGAGTTGTCGTCCAATGATGTCCCATACGTGCTCGATTGGTGAAAAATCTGGTGATCTAGCAGGCCACGGCAACATGTCGACACTCTGTAGAGCATGTTGGGTTACAACAGCGGTATGCGGGCGAGCGTTATCCTGTTGGAAAACACCCCCTGGAATGCTGTTCATGAATGGCAGCACAACAGGTTGAATCACCAGACCGACGTACAACTGTACCATCAGGGTGCGTGGGATAACCACGAGAATGCTCCTGCTGTCATAGGAAATTGCTCCCCAGACCATAACTCCAGGTGTAGGTCCAGTGTGTCTCGGCCGCAGACAGGTTGGTTGCGGGCGCTCACCTGGCCTCCTTCTAACCAACACACGGCCATCAGTGGCACCCAGGCAGAACCGGCTTTCATCAGAAAACACAACAGATCTCCACTCCGTCCTCCAATGAGCTCTAGCTTGACACCACTGACGTCGCAAACGGCAGTGGTTTGGAGTAAGTGGAATGCACGCTACAGGGCGTCTGGCTTGGAGCTGTCCTTCAAGTAACCGATTTGTAACAGTTCGTTGTGTCACTGTGGTGGCAACTGCAGCTCGAATTGCTGCCGCAGACGTGGTACGATGCGCCACGGCCATACGCCGTACACGGCGGTCTTCCCTCGCAGTAGTGCCACGTGGCCGGCCGGAACCCGGTCTTCTTGAGGCAGTACCTTCCCTTGACCACCGCTGCCAACAATCATGCACAGTGGCTACATTCCTGCCAAGTCGTTCTACAATATTGCGGAAAGAAAATTCACCTTCTCGTAGCCCTATTACACGACCTCGTTCAAACTCCGTGAGCTGTTGATAATGGCTTCTTCGTCTTCTTAAAAGCATTCTTGACTAACATCAACACCCTACGTCGAATCTCAACGATAACTAACGCTCACGAACGTTACAGCGCGTATTTACAGCAAACCTGCTTTGCATGTTCCGAGGGGCGCTACTAGCGCCACACGTATGCGCCGAGCGCGAAATTTGCATAGACGTCATCTTACAGATGTACTCTCACCGCCTACCAACTGTCGTTTATCTAACACAACCCCTTCTTGGTGTTGGGATTTTTTTTCCGTCAGTGTATACAGAACCGTACTTACTTCGCGACTGGGGACCACATAACTGTCCGCTAAATGGAAGTGTACTCAATTCGGGAATGTCTGTTAATGACGTTTTAGTGTATTGTGATCTCCAAAATATTCTATTGATATTATCCGCAAATGCCAACGTCTCTGCAGTGTCTGGAAATATTGCCGTAAGTTATTTTCCGAAAGTATAATATTTGCTGCACTTTGCCTTCAATATAGTCACTTAATTCTAACTAACATCTTTTCAAGTTTTTAAGACCTTCGCCTTTTATATCTGCGTCATGTTTGAAGATTAACATTACGTCATCAGCAACATTTTTAGCACGTCTTTTGTAAAAAACGATCGAGCTTATGTTACCGGTTTGTCCATCCGTCCGTCTGTACCCACAATATCACTTCAACTGTTAGTCCGATTTGAAAAATTCTTTTAGCATTGGAAAGCTTGAAATATGCGAATGATGATCCTTTATTTCGTTTATTTTTACGATGTACAATTTCACCGCTAGAGGGCGTAAATGCAGATGATGTCGAATTCAAAAATACGTTTTATTCCACATATTTGCTTCTAAACATCCGATTGAAAAAAGTCTTTTATCTTTCGATTCCATTTATGTCGAAGAGTATTTTAGATATAGTTACTTATTTAAATTACCCATAGATTTATCGCTAGGGGGCGTTTAAATAAATTGCATTTTCTCCGATAACTCTTCTTCTGAAACTCCGATTTGAAATTTTTTTTCTTCAGCGAATACACCTCTAGATGGAAAATCTTTTGCATATAATTCCTAATTTTTGGTAAAGAATACTTTGGCCACTAGGGGGCGTAAGTGTTAATTCTTGCTTTTGATGTATTTGCCATAAAATCTGAGCTTCTAAAATATCGATTTGAAAAATTCTTTCGTGGACTGATGCCACTCACATCGATAAACCTTTTGGGAATATTTTCTTTTTAAAATATTCCACAGTTTCTTCGCCAGGGGCGTAGATGTATATCTGGCGAAGATGTATATCTTATTTTTGTCAATATCTCTACTTCTAGGAGTCCGATTTGAAAAATTCCTTCTTTGTTGGATATTGTTTACAGTGTGACATCTTTTTCATATAATTTCAAAGTTTTCAAGTAATTCATAGACTTTCAGCAAGAGGGAGTAGAGGTAAATTGCGTTTCCCCCTATATCTCTGCTTCTAAAAGTCCGATTTGAAAACTTCTGTCTGCACCGGATACAGCTCCTGATGGGAAATCGTTTGCACAAAATTTCTAATTTTTGTAAAAAAATGGTTTGGCCACCAGGAGGCGTAAATCTTAATTTCCGCTTCTGATGTATTTGCAGCAAAATATGAGCTTCTAAATTCTCAATTGAAAAAAACGTCGTTTGTAGACCGATACTACTCATATCGACAAACCTTTTGGAAACATTTTCTTCTTAAAATAATTCATGGTTTCTATGCCAGGGGGCGTAGATATCTATCTTATTTTTGTCAATATCTCTACTTCTAGGAGTCCGATTTGAAAAATTCCTTCTTAGTTAGATAGAGTTTCCGATGGGAAATGTTTTTCCTATATTTTCAAGTAAATCATAGACTTTGAGCTAGGGGGCACGAAGGTAAATTGCGTTTTCTGCGTTATTTCTGCTCCTAAAACACCGATTTGAAAAATTCTTTCTGTATCCCATACAAGACCTGATGGAAAATATTTTCCACATAATTTCTAATGTTTGGTAAAGAATGGTTTGACCACCACGGGGCATAAGTGTTAATTTCTACTGCTGGTATATTTGTAGTAAAATCTGGGCTCCTGAAAACTCGATTAAATATTTTTTCTTGGACCGATACCGCTCATATGGGAAAACCTTTGAGAATACTTTCTTCCTAAAATAATGCATGGTTTTTCCACCAGGGGACGTAAAGTCACATCTTATTTTTGTCGATATCTCTGTTTCTAAGAGTCCGATTTGAAAAATTCTTTCTGTGTTGGAGAGCGTTTGCGGTGCAAAATGCTTCTCATATAAATTTCTGTTTTTCTTAACGCACAAGTCTGCAACCAGAGGGCGTAAGCTCACGATTCCGTTTACAGCAATATCTCAGTTATTGAAAACCCGATTGAAAAACTTCTTTCTTCCGTCAGATACTATTGTTTTCCACACAGGCTCCATTGACTTCGAATAGCTTTGATAAATTTAATTTGCGTCAGAACGGATTCAAAAGACGTGCTTATTACACCCGAAAATTCGGTGTCATCTTTCTTGTTTATCCTTTTGATCGAGTTCTGGAATCTTCTAAAGAATATCTGAACACACTTATTTTGTTTGTTAGTGGAATTTTTCTGTTCCACTGAGTCATTGGTGTCCTGGTAGGTACAGCGTCGGGGGAGGGGGAACAGAGGGGCACGTGACTCAAACTTTAGAAGATTTAAATGATACTTAATGGTGTCGCTACCAAGTTCAAAGAGGAAACCCCAAGAGCTTTATAAACACACTCACACACTGTACTCACGTTTTGGATTTGGCTGTGATTCGATTTGGTGAAAGAAGTAAAGCCACAGTAAAATGCTATCGATATACACAATCGTATCAGAATAATACGACCACCTAACTAATAATTTGACTAACCACCCTTGGCCCAGATGACAGCGGCGAGACGGCGTGGTATGGACGCAATGGGGCCCTGGAAGGTTGCCCGAGGCACACGTGCCCATTGGGACTGCAGCACAGCACAGAGGTCCAGGAAATGGCGTGGTTGTGGGTCGCACGTCCCAAATAGTCCCACAAGTGCTCTATGGGACTGATGTCGAGCAATTTCGCCGGCCAAGGGAGAACGGAGACATCGCTATCGTGTTCCTGGAACCAGTCACGCACCCCCCTTAGCGACGTGGAACGGGGCATTGCCCTATTGGTACACACCATCACCACCAGAGTAAACGTCCAACATGAAGGAATGCATGTGGTCAGCGAGGATGGGTATGTAAGCATTGGCGTTCAGAAACCCATCCAGTGGTACCAGCTGTCCCAGGTCATACATACCAAAAAATATCCCCCGCACATGCGTACTGCCACCACCTGCCTGTGCTTGACCGACAAGCGTGTCCGGTTATTGGTTCTCGTGTGTCTGACGCAGTATCAGCCACCGCCCGTCACTTCCGTGGAGTAGAAACCTCGATTCGTCGGAGAAGAAAACCTTTCTCCACTCTTCCACTGTCCAATGACGGTAGTCCCATGACAACTGCAAGCGTCGTCGCTGATTGACCTGAGTTAACATCGACGCCTTGACGCAGAGTCGACTCCGGAGACCCGCATGCGTAACAGGGTTCGCTCTACTCTTATGAAGGACGCGTACCTGGGTGCCCCAGCGTTCGTTTGCGTGGTCAATTGCTGCACTGTTGTGCGTCGATTGCCCTTTACCAGTCGACGTGGGCGAGGTTCTCCTTTGGGGTCGATGGCCTTTGGGCCTCCACAGTTATGACGTCGAGAGGTACTCGGTGTGCCAGCAGCCCATTCCTGGTATACCCTTGCTACAGCACCTCGAGCAACCCACGAAGTATGTTGTTTCTGAGATGCTTTCACTCTTGGCGCTATAGCCGATGATCATTCCTTCTTGAGTCAGATCTCTGCGCATTGTGCTCACGTGACGCACTGTGGCTCATCTGTCCTGGCCGGCCGCTTATATCTACGTGTGGTCGACCTTGTCACGTGCACTCTGTGACGTGCGAGTACATTGTGATTCCGTGTGTGGTCATATTATCCTGATACGACCATGTAGAGAATTTATTGTATATAACTTTCGAAACAGCATCAAAATAAAAAATGTTAAAAATAACAAAAAAATCTTCGCTTCAACTGGGTCTTCTATGAATTTAAAAGACCCCAATTTTATGACATGTACGGAGAAACTGCTTCCATGAATGGCCTATCTCCAATAGGAAAACAACAGTTTATACTTTTCTGCTCCCCAAGGAAAGCGCCCCTCCGCCCAATTTTTTGGTCACGATACATCTATGGGTATCCTTCATGTGTAAATTTTTATAAAATAAATTCAAAAGCTACAGCATCCGAGTTCAGTTCCACTAATAACTTTTCAAATGTTTCTCCTTTCGTTCCTTTGGTAATGTTCCAGGAACCAATCAGCGATCATTTCCGCTTAAAATAATATTTTATTTAATACTTAAATAAAGTATTATTTTCTAATACTTCTAACAGTTCTGCTAGACAATCGGGCACTTTCCTCGTTGTCTACCTTTTTTATTTTTTTATGGTAATTTCTTTTAGCAGCCAAAACACCTTTGCTGTACTTATTGTTTCAACTATTAGGTGTACAACTTAATTCTCGGCCCCTAAACGCAAGCGATCATAGAACGTCAGCAAATACGAAGAGCTGTGTGCGATAATGGCTGATTGTAGCGCCATCCAACAGCTTTCGAGGCAACCTTTACCGCTCACAGCTGTAGTGACAGAAGGGACGAAAGTTGACGGCGAAAGCAATGTCGTTCGAGAAGCAACATTTGAGGTATTGCCTATTGTTCGCGTTTCAGCTGAAAAAAAAAGTGCCGCGTAAGCCCAACAAATGATTTGTGCTGCTTTTGGCGAGGCTGTTGTGTCCTACACTACGTGTAAGAAGTGATTAGAGTGGTTTAAACAGGGAAATTTGGATCTCCATGATGCAGAACGTCCGGGACAGCCACAGAAAATTGACGATGAGGAACTGGAACAATTGTTGGACGCAGATCCCTGTCGCACACAGTCAGAGCTCGCCCAGGAACTCGGAGTAACACGGCAAGCCATTGCAAAGCGCCCGCGCAAGCTTGGACGGATTCACAAGGAGGGCCGTTGGGTGCCCCACTAACTCATAGCTGCGAACAACTCTATGCGCTACGATGTTGCTGTGTCCTTGCTCTCCAGATTCAAGAAGAAGGATTTCCTCCACAAGATTTTGTCCTGTGATGAGAAGTGGATCCTCTACGATAATCCTAAGCGGCGCAAATCGTGGGTTTATCCAGGTCAGCCTACCACCAGTAACGCCTGACATAATATACTTGCCAGGAAGTTGTTGCTGCGCATATGGTGGGATCAGCACGGTGTCGTACACTATGAGTTACTCAAACCTGATGAAACGGTCAATGCTGAGCTTTATTGTCAGCAACTTATTCGTGTGAGTGACGCAATGGAGGCGAAAAGGCCATACACCGGCAAGGGAAGAAGGTCGGTCCTGTTGCTTCAAGATAACGCGCGTCCTCACACCGCAAAAACGACTTTAAACACGATCACCGACCTAAGATGGGAGATTTTGTCCCACCCAGCGTATTCTCCAGACTTCGCCCAGTCGGATTATCACGTCTTTCGCTCCCTGCAACATCACCTGAGTGATACGCACTTCTCTTTTGTCGAGGAGGTCCACACAAGTATTGATGACTTTATCAACTCGAAACAGCCCTCGCAGTGGCATTTGGCAGCTCCCTGACCGATGGCTCAAATGTATCCAACAGGACGGGGATTATTTCCCTGATTACGTACGTATTCGATTTGCTATAATTTGCTGTCAACGTGTCGTGCCTGTGGCCTAGAATTAAGTTGCACCCCTAATAAATGAGTTACATAATATAGCTTTTCCACAACATCGCGGCATTTACCCACAATTCCACTAAAAATTAAACGCTGACGTTGTTATCTAAAAATTGAAAATTCATTCCATTTCCACATGATCCAAACATTATTTTGCAAAGCACTTACTGCTGTCATAAAACGAATTCACTACAAATCATATTGCGCAATACATGAAACTGGATCTTTTTCAGGCCATGTGAAATAGCCGTCGCATACGACACCAAACCTTGATTACAAGAGCGTAGGATAAGAAACACCCATTTCCACGACAACAGGATTTTTTTTTCTACATTTAGCGTTCCTATGCATGTGTGTCTGTGAGCAAATAAACTCCCAATCTCTTTATCATAAAAATTTAAAGATCCTATTTGTAATTATCCTCAAAAATGTAAAACCCTTAGAAAATGATAATGTTTATACTTCCAATTAAGGCGGTGAGTAAGCTCATATTACCATTATTTGTAATAAGGAGACCTCGCTGACCGGGCAGGCATATACGCCGCTTGTGTAGGCACGCTCAGATGTTAGTGGCGTGTGGACCAGAGATAGAAACTGGTTAACAATATCTTGCGGATCCAACGGGTCGGGTCAAGGTGTTCCTGACCCGATTTTATTTCCATTTTATTTTTGAAAAGAGAAAAACATATTCCAAAGAAAAATGCGTGTCGATACTGGTGCCTACGGAGTGAATAATGATTTGCCCTGCAAAAATATTGTCGTCCCTTTCTTAAAGCAACGAAGATTTCCACCGACCGACGTCAAACTCGCCGACACCCTATCGTAAAGAGATACTTCCTTTGCGTTCTTTTACAGTGCGATTGTTCAGGGCAATGTACAGACAAACGCCATTCGCCTGCTTCTCAGCTGATTCGCTCTCTCCGTGCAAAGTTCACTGTATGACTAAGAGTTACTTTTCACATCGCATCTTTTACAGTGAGCATTCAGAGGTTTTCGATTGATGTTCCAACATCGCGTTCTCATGGCATGTCATGTCGAAATTAACTCCTTATTTGTTAATATGGATGGTTTTATTATTAAGGAGGTTGAGGAATCCAACAAATACGTGCTTTTTTCAAAACCACAAGGGGGAAAGTGAATGCTGGAAATGGTTTCGTCTCATTAAGGAACCGGTGAATAATTATGTGTTGTTTGGTTTTGCTTGTTGTTCAAAACGTGGAAAGATTATAATTACAAGAAAGACGTCGACGGTGTAATAAAAGATTATGGAACCAAAAATCTAACGGACCATATGAACGTATGCGCACCTCCATTAAAGCGTAGAAAGAGTGAACAATCTAAATACATTAAAAAAATACATTCGTGTAATCGTAAATAATGATTCCCATTTGTAATATACTCACGGTCACGGTCATAGTCAGCCATTACTTCTGGATTATGCAAAAAATGGCACTAAAATTTAGCAAGTAACCAAATTTTATTATTAAAAAAGGATTTCAGTTATTAAATAGCAAGCAGTTATTGGGATGAATATATGTATTACGTTTATATGTATATATATATATATAAATTGAGTTTCGAATTTATAGTTCAAAGCAGATTTGTCAGGGGTCAGTTACTGGTCCGGATTGGGTCGGTTCCGGGTCCGAAATTTTTGACCCGTTTCCAACTCTGGTGTGGACGAGCGTTATCTCAAATTAGATATAATCTTAGTATGCTTTTCGTTATTTTTTTAAATCTTGATTAAATTCTTCTATGCATAAGACTGATAAGAAGTAAGAGACGACACGAAAGTTTTAAAGAATTTCAACAATGATGATGCACCAAAATACCAGTGTGAAACGATCCCTGACGCCCATGTATTGTTATAACCTCTTCACTGTCGCACGAAAAGCGTCCGGAATAAAATACAGAATACAGTGTGGTGTGAGCTACTGGAGATCTTTTTATATGTTCAATATATGATTTTAACCATTTTTGATCATTCACAACATGGTTTTATGATATTCCTTTAAAATTGTTTTTAGGTGTTCTCTTCTTATTGCTTAAATCCGTTGTGACGTACTAAAGAGATAAAGCCTGTGTCAAGACGACAAATCCGCAGCTATGCGTTTCATCAGTGTAGCTTAGTCGGTGAGAGCAACTCACTCCGGAGCGAGGAGACGCGTGTTCGATCCACGTCACTGACAAATTCCTATTTTCACATTGGCGCCCGAACGTAAAAGTGGATGTGTGGTGTTCGTTCTACACATCGTCTGGAATTAATGAAAGTTCGTTCTTCGCTTCAAGAAACAAAATTAAGAGGGAGATTATGTGACATGCAACAGAGATAAAGCGCTTGTCAAAACGGCAAATCTGCAGCGATATATTCCGTCGGTGTGGTTTAGTCGGTTAGAGCAACTTACTCCGGAGCGACCAGACGCGGTTTCGATGCTTGTCACTGACAAATTCTTGTTTTCACACCGTTAGGATCTCAGTAGTGCAATACCTGTCTCTGTACCCAGCAATGCTACGTATTAGTAGGTTTGTGCGAGCCGTTTGTTAAAATTACGACGGTTCGGTAGAACCTTTGGCCAAATTCGTTCAGATGAAAAGCACCGTGCCGCCCCGGTGGTGCAGTGATCTAAGCAATGGATTCTGATCATTCGTTCGAAAGGGGTCCGAGTTCGAATCTCGGTGAGGCATGGATATTGTGTTTGTCTTACGAGACTGGCTCTCTCCCTTCCCTGGAACCAGTGGCCCTAAATTAGGGACGGGCGACTGCTTCTTGCCCATTGAGTTGCTCACGGTAGTCGTTAAACCACCAATAAAAAAATGCACCGTAGCAACCATTATTCACCAGTACTGAGAGCTGAGTTTTCTTCCTTTATTAACACTCTTCCATTGGAAAGTACTATTCTGTTCTGGGAGACCAGAAAAACTTTAGCCTGTTGAAAACTATTGAAATCAAATTCATATTTCGAACGTAGGAAAGAGATTTGTTCACTTATCGTTCTGCAAAATAGCTTCCATGCTTTTTTTGCGATGTATTTTTATTTAATTTTTAGAGACTGGTACCAGATGGCCAAACTTGTTAAAATCGAGATCAGCAGTTTGCATGGTCAGTCAGAATTTACGATAGGTTACTTAAAATATATTTCAACTGCTAGCGTTAGCACTGATAAATAAAGTGTGTCTGAGCGTGTTTAATAACCCATGCATCGCGTGATTTCCCTTCCTTTTTAACGTTCCAGCATATGACGCAACATATGCAGCAGATTTTTTTTTACTTATATTAAATAACGTAGCCTAACTACCTGCCCTAGCCCCGAACCCGTCCTTTAGGCTGTTATTCATGTTGCTCTGAATTCGAACCGGTTGTTATCAACTTACCGTATCGCCCATGTATGTACCAACATGGTTCCACTGAACACCGTCACTGTGAAGCTGCCAGTACGAAGTTTTTCCCGCAGTACTTATTTTAGGCTTATGTGATACCTCAGTTGTTATACTGCCCATGACTAAGAAACTGAAGTGAACATCGTCTGCCACTTGGAACAAAATATAACACACTTAAGACTTTAAAGACAATGTGGACATAGTGTGATACTTGCACCAAGATGAGATGCGTATTCGCAATCTCCCTGAGCATTCTTATGGGCACCTAATTTTATCCTGAACCTTCGAGGTAAGTTAAAATGTCATTTTTTCATTTGTTCTCCTTATGCAAACTATGGCTGTGCACCATGCTCATTATGCCAATTCTATTAAGCGTTGAGCAGAATTCTATACAGCCGCCCCGTCATCATAGTGGTGCGAGGCGCTGGAGCCGCCCCGGTGGCGCAGAGGTCTAAGCGCTGGCTTATGACCATTCGTCCCAGAAGGGTCCGGGTTCGAATCCCGGTGAAACATGGATGTTGTGTTTGTCTTACGGCCCTGGATCTCTCCCTTCCCTGGAACAAGCGGGACTAAATTAGGGACGGGCGACTGCTTATAGCATATTGAGTTGCTCACGGTGGTCGTTAAACCCCTAACAAACAAACAAAAAAAAAAAACGAGGCACTGATCCTAATCATTTATCCCAGACGGGTCCGGGCTCAAAACCTCAGTGAAATGGAAGCTACGCCTGCTTAACAGCACTGACCCCTACTACCCTCCTAACCAGCGACCAGTGGCCCCGAATCAGAGACTAGTGACTGTCCAGGCTCCACTTGAATTAACGACCACCGTGAACAACTCATTGACTTGTTCACGGTGGTCGTTAATCCCCCCCACACACACACACACCTTCACACAAAAACAGAACAGGGTTTATAAGAGAGAGAGAGTAGTGCTATGGATGTTCTTTACAATTACATTTTTAAGTCACGTACTGAGGCTCTTCACGCATCTTTTGCATTAAATTGCGCCATATCCATAAAAATAGTGACCAAAGTATAGTCAGTAGCAAAAAATCAAAGAAAATATGCAATCTAGACGAAAAATCAAAGGGGCACAGTACCAACTGTGCCACAACCTACAACGTAGAACTATGTCAACTGTCATTATTTGATGGCATTATCTCACTAGTTCTACGTCCTTGAAGTATTCAGCGAAGGATTGTTGATGTAGATCTAAGTTTTATGTTGCGGCACGGTTGCTACTGTGCCCCTTTGATTTTTTTTTTAGATACATTTTTTTTAAATAAAACGAAAGAAATGTTTTACTTTATTTACTTAAAAGTGACTTATACACTATATACAATTCATAGTAACTTATGATGATTATAAATTAAAGCTAGTAGAAATAGATAGCGTAGTATCATCGTTCTCAGTAGTTATTCCTAAAATTGTTTCTGAAGAACGATTTCTTCAGAGACAGTTTTTCAAACTCCTTAGTTGCCTTGTTATAAATCTGGCAATACGTCTCGGGCCTAATGTACTCTTCTTGTTGTTGCTCTTGTTTTTGTCTAGATTCAGAATGCCACGGCGGTGTAAAGGTTTGAGACGTAATACATTCATCATCCAGCGAAGTTGCGAAGACTGGCGGTGTGGATTGGTACTCATGATGAGTGTGAAAATTTTAAAATTTAGATCGATGACATCAATTTCCATCTGTTCTTTTTGTCAAAGCTCAATTTCTGCCGTTGAACTGGAAGGTTGGGCTCTAGAGTCGAACTCAGGTGAAACGCATTCTGGCACGCGAACTTTTGACGCTCCCAACAATCCCGTGACCTTTCGGTTGATGACTTAGTGGGTTCCGGATTCCTCTCGTTTTCCTCTTGCTGTTTCTTCAACTTTCGTCGGTTCTTATAGTAATATTACCTGGATTTTCGCGGCATTTCTAAAATTTTGTCACCAAACTTCTTTTTTTTATCTAAAAAATAAATTTTAAATCCACTTTATTTCGGTTTAGCCCATACGTCCGTTAGCTCTGATCGTCAGCTACGGAATGCGGGGCTGAGATCATCGCTATCATTATCTATTCACTAGTTATCAACCTTAAAACGGCGTGTGGCGAAACAAAATCACGCGAAATTTAGCTTAACTCTCTAAAGATGCTGTATTGAAGGGTTAAGGGGTGTAGGGTTGAAACTGATTTTGTTATAAATGGGACTCTATAAACTATCTGATGATGTATTATTTATTACTCTACGATTATTAGTTTCGAAGATATAAGCGTTTAAAATGTGACATGTTTTCGTTGCATCTGTGTTCCCGGTGTCACTCCCTATCTAGCGCGAAGAAAGACGTAGCTCTACGACAAAATTAGATGTCCGCCATGGTGTTCGAGTAGTCTGAGATTCGGAC
Organism: Macrothele yani; assembly: GCA_039090855.1. Classification (NCBI taxonomy): domain Eukaryota; kingdom Metazoa; phylum Arthropoda; class Arachnida; order Araneae; family Macrothelidae; genus Macrothele; species Macrothele yani. The sequence goes on along the minus strand of CM077011.1, from coordinate 14,369,837 downwards.
TTCTGACTATTCGTCTGAGATGCTCCCAGGGTAGAGTCCCAGATGCGGCACGGGTGGTGTGTTTCTCTGATAGTGCTGGTTCTCTCCGTTCCCTGGAAGCTTTGGTCTTAAATTAGTGACGGACGACGACTGCTCATATTATTCAGAGTTGTTCGTGGTGGTCATTCAACCATGAAACAAAAGAAAATAAGTTAAGTGTGATTAGAAGATAAGAACGCATGATTTGCGAAGTCAGTCACTGGAATGGCCGAATCGACTTTAAAGACCACTAAGTAATCAAGTTGAAAGTATTAATGAGAGTTATAAAAGTGCGACGAGAAAGAATGACAGCAAGTAAGATCGCACAAGTACGACATACTATTACGGAAAAATTCGAAAAATGTTGGTTCACTGGATTGAACATCTAAATCAACGTACTATTCTTATCTCCACCAGAAGTACCCGGGGAAAAGTGAATAATTTGTTTGAGAACTTGGACGTTAGTAAGCCCGATGCGAAAGTTCAATTCTTTACTGCTGGGCAAGTTTTAAGCGGACGACATGGAGTCCACAACCTTAAGCTAATAGGTAAGGCAGCAGCAGCTGATTTATTTGCTGCTGAGAGCTTTACAGCTGAACTTGGAGTGGCTATTTAAGAGCACTGTTATTTGCCTCGGCTAACGTTCAATCTGGATGAAACAAAGTTGGTCTGAAAACGTATGCCAAGCAGAAAGTTTGTACATGAGAAGACGGCTCCGGCTTTTAAAGACTGCTTGGATCTCTTCACATAGCTGTTAGGAGGAAATATACCTTGAGATCATAAAACCAAACTCCTGGCAGTTTATCACTCCAAAAGCTTACGAGAACTCTAGGATTATTATAAGGAGTCTGTTATATGGCGGTATAACAGAAATTCTTAGATCACAGAAGCTGCGATTAAATCGTACTTTTCCAATGAACTCCGTTGTGAGTTGAAAGCGTACTCTGTAAGGAATTTTTTTTTTTTTTTTTTAGTGTCCGGGTTTAACGACCATCGTGAGCAACTCTAAGGGGTATAGCACAGTCCTAATTTTGGGTAACTAGTTCCAAGTAAGGGAGAGAAACAGCGACGTAGCCCAAGCACACTACTCATGCCTCATCAAGGACTCGAACCTAGGGACTCTCTCGGGAGACCAACCAGAAACATACAATTTTGAAAAATCAGCCACTGGACAGCTGTGTGAGAGGATAAATATGCTCTTCAAAATTCTTCTCTTACATAAGCACTTAGACGTCTCCAAGCATCGTGGGAGACGTGCAACAAAAAATGAATTTTTGAAGCACGAATAACAAGGAAAACAGAATATATACAGTATACATTTACTTACCCTAGTGGGATAACTGTGCATTATTTAAAGCTGAACGTAAAATGGTCCTTGTGATAAAAGGTATCAAACGGAGAAGAAAATTTTAACTGATTTTTAGAAGCAAATAAAATATATATCGAGGTCAACAGCATTTACACTTACGCCCTCTGGACACAAGGTAAATGCATCAGAAAAACGTCAAAAGGTATTGCCGATTGAAACCATACTCGATTAGTACATTTCAACTCTCCGGCAAGTCGTAGTCCTACGTTCCAAACTGATGGCTCAACCATAACTGAGCCTACCAGTTTTTTTTTGTTTTTTGTTTTTTTTTCTGTTTAACCCGACAGAGCTTGCGGAGGGTGTATACCTTGGCCTTTTACTTTTCAATTTTTAACAAGGATGGCGATAGCTTAAAGCGGTGTTCTTTCTAGTACCTTCCTATGACAGCGTCCCATTTTACGTTGTGTAGCCGCCGGCACTGTTGCTTTGTGGTTCTCGAATGCAGAACCTGTTTTGGGTCCTGTAGACCCAGTGCCAGTATTCATGTTACCTTTCTTATTTGCAGGTAAGTTCTATTTTGCGCATGCTCAACGCTATTTTTACATCGAAAAAGATGGGAAAACGTGGTGATACCGAAAATGCTATGGGAAAGATAGAAAAACTCAGTACTTTTGCGGTAAATGCTTTAACTTATGTCTGGAGCCCATTTCAGCCATATGTAAGAAATGCCTCAGAAAAACCACTGAAAGCAACTAAAACAAACATTAAAACAAGCCAGTTTGCAAGTAATACTTTGACTATCTAGCATTTTACCTCTAGTTTAGTGACCAAGTGCTGCTAAAGCTTGTTTTACCATTTTTTCTGCATAACTCTGCAAATACATGTGAAGTTTTAATTACCTTGATCATATTAATACAGGGTGAGTCATGAGTTCGCCCCGGTGGCGTAGTGTCTTACGGCACTGGCTGGGAACCAGTGACCCTAAATTAGGGACGGGCGACTGTTTATAGTCCATTGAGTTGCTCACGGTGGTCGTTAAAAATCCAATCAAAAAAAAAATGTTAAGTTCGTAGCGTTTTGGGTACAACGTTCAGTCCAATACCACATGTTGACCACATATTCCTATTCAGGAAAACACAGTACATCAGAGTCTATGGTCCTTCGTCAACGTCCAGCCAAAGATGAAATGCTGTTGCGATACTAGGTGGCTATCTTGGATGCAAAAAAAACCACAGTGATGCCATCTTTCACAGCCTCCAAGGAATGGAATTGTCTGCCGGCCAAGAAGTGCGCCATAGAAAGAAACAGGTGAAAATCCAAAGGGGCAAGTTCCGGGCTATAGGTTGAGTGTGGTAGGATTTCGAAGCCATCCAAATCCTGAATTTTCTGGCGGACAATCCGTGACCTATGAGATAGAGCGTTGTCGAATTGCAGAAGGGCCTTCTTTCGGTTCACTATTGCGGGGCAGCGCTGGCGTATAACGTCGCGGACGTCTGGAGTGTGTACTTGATGCAGATGGTCAGCATACAGGTTGCCATCGACAGCCCGACCATGTGGCACAAGCTCCCAGTGGACAGGACCCTCGAAATTCCACCACACACACACAACATTGTCTTCCCTTCAAAACGCCCTCTTTTAACCACTACTGAGCCTCATCCCCTGGCCGCAGCCATTGGTTTTCGGTATCAGGATAACGTAGGAAGACCCACTTCTCATCGTTCTGTACGATTCCCTGTCGGAACCGGTTGTCACGTAGATTTTGTAGCAATTCTCGACACAGAGTGACACGCACCTCAGCTTGCTTTGGGCTCAACTCATGGGGAACCATTCGCGGACATCTGGAGTGAAAACCGTGCTGGTGTAGGTGACGAACGATGGTGGTTTGTGATGCATGGACCTCCTCTGCTAATCGTCGGGTGCTGGTTCCTGGGTGCTGTTCAATAGCTAGACTCAGAGCTTCGGTGTTGGTGGTGACTGGTCTCCCACACCTCGATTTGTCAACGCGCTCTGTGTCTCCGGACCGGAAGCGTTGGAACCATTTTGTTGCTGTTGCAGAGTGCACTGTCCTCTCTCCTTCTACAAATTTCCTTCGCGGCAGCTGTCGCGTTGAACCCTTCTTTTCCAATAATGGCGTAGGAGCACACGAACAACAAGTTTCTCCTCCGACATTCCAGTCTCCTATGAGTGGCACACACGTATTTTGTTCGGCTTATGCCTACCTGTCTGAGCAGCGGAGAACATCAGCCAACCAGGCATGCGACACATTCCACCTTACTGCGCATGTCCCGCTTGTTCAGCGGAGATTCTCCATCTGTACCGCGAAACGCTACGGACTTATGACTCACCCTGTATGTGCAGCAAGTATTCAAGATTTGTATTAGAAATGTTTAAAAATTCCCAAATCTTGGCTTTATTATTGAAACAGTTCGTTAAAACAATTAATTATATTAAAAATAAAAATGTGTCTGTCTGACCTGGTGTGAGCATTGTTGTAACAAACCCGAACGCTAGAGCTCTGCTGGGTTAAACAGTGTGTCGTTTTCCCTCAGATTCTTCACATTATCTGTACCCCCCCCCCCATGAGAGTCCTGTCATTTGCCGTAGTCTAAATGATCACTGTGTCCCATTCTACTCATTAATGAAAGTGTCTTACTAGTCTCAACAAAACAAATGGACATTTCTGTTAATCTATATCATTTTTCACTTTGTGATACTTTTTTCTTTAATTTCTAATATTTTATCCAGCGCTTCTCTTAACGTTTTTTTGTTTATCCGTCTTTTTTTGCCATTTTTGCATAAAGGGTCAACGCTTCTAAAAATCAATTTCTGATGCTGGACCAAAGCCCGAATTGGCAAACGTGTTGTTGGCTGCAACGCTGGCAGCCGTTCGTAAAAACTTCGATAAAACAGTAAAAATGCTGCTCCAATCAAAGGCAAATGGAAAGGAAAAAACAGTAAGTGTTCTTTGTTCTTTTATTCCCAGTGGGTAGCATACTACTTCTACTGGATGAAACTTGGCACGTTAAAGAATAACATTTCTATAACATGCTTTTGGAACATGAAAACTCTGACAGAAATACACAGAAATACTCCGGCTATTGATACGTTAACAAGTATAACAAAATGCTACAGCATTCCTATAAAGCAAACGCATGATACAGAAAAAAGAACCGGAAAGATATTTGCATAACGTTAAAAAGGTTGGACGTGAACAGTTACTCAGAAAAGTAACAGACCCCTAAAAATTGGCTTGTGAAAACAAATTTGCTACACTTGATAGTAAAGGGAACAAGGGTGGCTATGAATTGTATTATCGGATGCAATGAGCTCGCATTTTGTAATTCGTTTCTTAAAAAATAAAAGCTAATTTTAGGCCGTTTACTTGGATTTTTAGAAAGTGATAGAAGCAAATATATTATCACCCCACTATTGTGAAAAAACAGTGCATCTGAAATAATGGAACACACGTGTGAAAAAGTATTGAGGACGGGAAAGGCTTGCCAATCTCAAAACATTCTTTTTTAGTCCGATCTGTAAAGCTAAAGTACCGTCCAATAAAAACTCTGAACATGCTTCATCTGGGGAGAAATTGATGGGCTGGAAAAAGCATAAAAATTGTCATGGTTGCAACATTCAGATATAAAAATAATTTTTTGTATGCCTATATTTAAAAATCACATACATACGCTGAAAGCACAATTTATTATTCGTACCGCATCCGCCACAATAATACGACTAGTCGAACCATCCTGCGCGTTTAAATATGTCAGATAATCTACCTGTTATATAGTCGGTGCGAAATAGAATGAGTGTCCTATCTACTCGACTGAAGTTAGTCAAGTATTACCGAGTACGACGGTCGCCCGTGGATACAAGGACTACACCAAAACCGACATTTCGCTGGGAAAAGTTTGGACCTAAACGGGTCGTTGATGTCCGTGGTGTACCCCAACTGTGATGGTGAGTAAACACAGAGGCCTGAGCGAGTTCAATCGTGGTTAGACAGTCGGTGCGAGGAACAATGGGAGTTCTATCTGCTCGACTGAAGATAGCCTAGGATTACCGAGCGCGATGGCCGCATGTGTGCGCCAGGATTACATCAAAACCGGCATTCCCCGAGGAAACGTATGGACGCAAACTGGTCGTTGATGTCCGAGGTGTACGCCAACTGTGATGGTGAGTAAACAGAGATACCTGAGCGAGTATAATCGCGAGTAGACAGTGGGTGAGAAGAGCAATGGGTATTCTATCTACTCGACTGAAGATATACCGAGTACAACGGTCACACGTATAGATATGAGTACTACATAAAAACCGGCATTCCCCCGGGGAAAGTGTGGACGTAATCGGGTCATTGATGTCCAAGGTCTACCCCAACTGTGATAGTGAGTAAACACAGACACCTGAGAGAGTTCAATCGTGAGTAGACAGTCGGTGAGAAGAACAATAGGTGTTCTATCTACTCGACTGAAGATATACCGTGTACGACGGTCACACGTAGATATGAATACTACATAAAAACCGGCATTCCCTGCAGAAATTGTGGACGTAAACGGGTCGTTGATGTCCGAGGTGAACCCCAACTGTGATGGTGAGTAAGCACAGAGACATGAGCGAGTTCAATCGTGGGTAGACAGTCGGTGAGAAGAACAATTGGTGTTCTATCTACTCGACTGAAGATATACCGTGTAAGACGGTCACACGTAGATATGAATACTACATAAAAACCGGCATTCTCCCGGGGAAATTGTGGACGTAAACGGGTCGTTGATGTCCGAAGGTGTACCCCAACTGTGATGGTGAGTGAGCACAGAGACATGAGCGAGTTCAATCGTGGGTAGACAGTCGGTGAGAAGAACAATGGGTGTTCTACTGTATCTACTCGACTGAAGGTAGCCTAGGATTACCGTGTGCGACGGCCGCACGTGTGTACCATCAGGACTACATCAAAACCGGCATGCCCTAGCGAATGTATGAACGTAAACGGGTCGTTGGTGTTCGAGGTGAGCGCAGCCTCTCAAGTTTCGTAACGTTGAAACGGAAGGCCTCGCTGGAGAGGAAAACGTTTGCATTCAACGACGGGGCAGCCACGTAGGTTTTCGTAAACACCGTTTGACGAACGACTGCTCACTGGGCTGTGACGCCCACATCGAGTACCGTTGTTAACAGCTCGTCAGCGGGCTATGATGCCACTTTGGAGCATCGTCACTTGATTGTGGAAGACGAAATTGGTAGACTGCTCAGACGAATCGATGTTGCAACTGTAGCATGCCGATAAAGGATGCTTGCGTGGTGTCCACCGGGGACGTAGTCAAGGGCGGGGGGTCGGAATATGTACCCTCCGAAATTCCCCAAGTTGTAAATTAAATGTTAAATTGTGAAACCCTCCATCCCGGCGCTGTGGTGACATAAGTTTATCTAGTACCGTAAATAAAATCAGTACATCTGAATGTTTCAGTATACTGGCGGATGAAAGGACAGATATTTATGGCGTTGAGCAATTTTGTCTTTGTGCTAGGTGTACAGAAAAAATGGATAGCAAGTTTCTTTTAAGAGACTTTTTAAAATGTGTTCCAGTTGAAGATGTCTGTGGTTCGGCTCTTACAAAGACAGTTTTCAGAAATGAGCGTAAACCTGAAATTTTTGAGAGGTTAAGGGTGTATGACGGTGCCGCAGCGGGAATATTCAAAGGATGCCCTGCAATCATACGTAAAACCTTTCCTTAAGCAATTTTCGTTCACTGCTACAGTCATGCGCTTAACCTTGTCCTTTGTCACTCATGCTCAGCTTCAGCTAAAAGGAACTTTTTAGTGACCTTGAAAGATATAATTTCATTCTTCAGACTTTCAACAGAACATGGCACAGAGTTGAAAAACTTTATTCTCAAAGGAAACAATGGTGATCTGTCAGCACCGAGAAAAACTCATTGGGTTGAACACCTGGATTTTATGTTGCTCTTCAAGGAACGTTGACACCCAGTATTGGAAGCTTTGAGCGAAGTTCTAAATTTCAGTGATGCAGAATCATCCTCTAAATCATTTGTGTTAATTGAAGCTTTGCGCAGTAGCCAGTTTTTTTATATCGCTGTGTATGGTAAGCAGTCTTTGGTTTGGCACATTGTTTATGCACCTTTCTTCAATCAAAGCAGACCTTGCTTATGCTATAAATAATGTTGAATCGTTGAAAGAAGAAATTCCGCAAATGAGAGCTGATGCCGAAACCTCGTTTCAAGCAATTTACTGCGGGGCCCAGCAAATTGCTGACAGATGGCTCGACTTTGTGGTGGGCAAACTACTAGATCTAATTATGCTTCTAGCATGAATAATCCCGAAGAGTATTATAGAGTTTTCCCTTATATACGGTTTCCTGCCCTTTTTATTCAAGAAATGAATGACAGATTTCTAAACCACAAAAAATGTTTTGGAAAATCTTTTTTTACTCCCAGAAAAATGTGTAGAAGTGACGGACAACGAAATAGACGTATGCTGTGAAACTTTATCGGATTAGTGGCCCAATGATGCTTCATCGATACCTTCAAAGTTCATTGGAGAAGTTCATATGTACACTATCTACCAACAAGTAATTGGAAACCCCTGCAATCGACGATATCTGCGGTCCTCATACACGTCACGGCCGCCGCCGTTAAATATCGTGTGGGAAACAACAACGCAACCAGTCGCATGAAAGATGCCACGCAGTTCGGAGCTCTCTGATTTCGAGAAAGGTGTAATCGTCGGGTATCACAGAAATGGCCGATACATACTGTAACGTACCAGGAGATGTGACGTACCTGCCAGAAGGACGCACACGACATAAAGGCAGATAGTAGGCAGAACAAATGTCCGCGTAGCTTAGTTGGTAGAGCAACTTGTTCCGGAATAAGCAGCCTCGGGTTCGAATCCCGGCGTAGACCAAAAATGACGGAGAAATTCACTTCGTTATAATGGCGCCCGAACTATCCGGATGACCCGACCGTTCACAATCTCGCATTGGTGTGTTGTTATTTCCACACCGCGAGATAGGAAAAATAAGAGAATCCTTTCTCCAGCACTTCGAAAAAAAAAAAAAATAATAATAAGGGGGAGATGATGTAACGTACCAGGAGATGTGACGTACCTGCCAGAAGGACGCACACGACATAAAGGCAGATAGTAGGCAGAAAAAATGTCCGCGTAGCTTAATTGGTAGAGCAACTTGTTCCGGAATAAGCGGCCTCGGGTTCGAATCCCGGCGTAGACCAAAAATGACGGAGAAATTCACTTCGTTATAATACGTGACATATCCAGCGAGTTGAAGTACCCAAAATCGACAGTGGCCTACGTGATTGGCAAGTGGAAGATGAGAGGTGACTGTCGGAATGTGCCCCGACCCGGCAGACCCACAAAACTGGGAGTTAGAGACCGACGGGTGCTGGCCAGAGAAATTCGGAAGTACCGCACCAAATCAATGGGCCACATCCACGAGGATTTTCAACAGGCATCCGGGAGTGTTCTTTCGATGAATACCATCCGTAAGGAAGCCCATCTGCTCGGTTACCATGGACGTGCTGCCGCCCACAAGCCTTTGATCACCAAGTCCAATAGCGCTGCTCGGCTAAAGTGGTGCAAAGAATGTCGACAGTGGACCGTTGAACAGTGGAAACAGGTTCTCTGGAGCGACGAATCAAGGTTCACCCTCTACCGTTCGGGTGGCAGGGTCTGGGTTTGGCGTCTGCCTGGAGAACGCCTCCTGCCGGAATGTATTGTGCCAACTGTGAAGTTCGGCGGCGGTGGAATTATGCTATGGGGGCTGTTTCTCCTGGTATGGCACTAGACCGTTGGTCGCAATTCCTGGTAGACTCAACGCCGAGACCTACTGCACCATTTTGGATGACCATGCGCTTCCTACGTTGTGGCAGTTTTACGGGGTGGACCCATGTTACTTTTAGGATGACAATGCCAGCTGTCATGTTGCGAGGTCCACCATGGCTTGGTATGGTGACAGTGGGATTAATCGAAGGGACTGGCCTGCGCAGATCCCGGACCTTAACCCTATCGAGCACATCTGGGACGAGTTAGAGCGTCGACTTAATTGGTGCCCCCACCGTCCGAAATCGATGAAGGAACTGATCTGCCTTCTCCAAGCCGAGTGGAAGAAAATACCGCTAGCCGTCGTACAACGCCTGGTTGAGGAGTATGCCCCGGAGGGTCGCAGCTGTAATCGCTGCTCGTGGTGGCACCACCAACTATTGAAGGTGAATAAATTTCGTTTTCTTTTGCTATCACAGGTGTCCAATTACTTGTTGGTAGATAGTGTATGTGGAAAAGTCCATATGTGGAAAAGAACATAAATAAAAACATCTGACTTCTCCTGTGACTTCATAAGTGTCCTCAATGAATGTGAGAAAAATATTTTTCCTAATGTACACCACTTTATTAAATTAGCGGCGTCATTGCCGATATCAACTGCCAATGCAGGAAGGTCATTTTCCTCATTAAGGCTGCCATAGAATTATTTACGAAATTATACTTCACAGAATAGACATAACGGACTGGCCATTCACCGAGAAGTTATGGGTGATTCCAAAGACGTGCTAAACAAAATGACAGAAAAAAAAATCGAAAATTAGAGTTTGTATTGTAAACTCAAGAGAGGAAAATAACAATTGCACAGTGTTGTAGAAATTTAAAACTAAAATGTATGCATATTTTAAGTGTTGAAAAGTGAAATTTGAATATATTTGGCATTTGTATCCATCAAGAACGTGAACAAAAAAATTTCTTCATGAGGTTGTTTTGTCTAATTAACTTGGAAAGTTGTGTACTGTTTAGTATAGCACATACGGCTAATTTTTTGGAAACTAATGGTTTTACGAGTATATGGTTTCTTTCATTCTGTAGGACCTCTATAATTTTGAAATCCAGTTATATTTCATAATTTGTTCTGTAGTATTGATTTAGAATATACCATAACTGAATTATTGCCATCTCTAGCAAAAGTGGATGCGGCCAGTTGGCCGCGGGATTTCCAAGAACTTGTGTAAGGTGTAAGTGGAGCTTATATAAGGTGTGAGTGGAGCAGCGGGTACACTGCTGGCCACCCAAAATGCAACACCAAGAAGGAAGCATCCGATTGGCCTGAAATTCGCAGCATGCGTCGCCTGTAAGAGGACATGCAAATGATTAGCATTGCAGGGCATATGCAAATCATGTGCGCCCGGCACGCCACCGAGAAGCACTATAAGAAGGGTGCACAGAAGGCGGGGTGTAAGTAGTGGAAGTGTGTTGTGCTGCCAGACCTGTGCGTGGGAAGCTTCCTGATGCCTCGTCGCAGAATACGGCAGTCATTCCAGCACGTTTCGGAGTTCGACAGAGGTCGAATAGGGACTTATCGCGACAGCGGTTTATCGTACCGAGACATCGGCGCCAGTGTGGGACGACATCCAGCCACAGTGAGGCGAGTATGGATTCGGTGGGTGCAGCAGGGACGGACGGACTGACCGACGTGAGCGATCGCCGCAGCCGCGGCACACCACCGAACGAATATGCCGGCATATTGTGCGGCGGGCAGTGACGGCTCGCACCGCCACATCACGAACGTTAGCGCAGGAATTAGGGTGTGTTGCGCAACAACCTGTGTTGGCACGTACCGTTCGACGTCGTCTGCAGTAGCGGGGACTTGTCACACAGCACACATTGCTCCGATTGCCATTGACGTTACACGACCGGCGAGTGCAGCGGCAGTGGGCCGTTGAACGCCGCACCTGGACTACGGAATTGCACGACATTGTCTTCTCCGACCAATCCCGCATCTGCCTGCAACACCACGATGGTCGGATCCGCGTGTGGGGGCACCGCGGTGAGAGACTGTATGAAGCCGGTATTATGCATCGCCGTACCGGTCCGTCGCCTGGCGTTATGGTTTAGCGCGCAATTGGATATGACGCCCTCGCCCCTCTGGTATGCACCGCCGGTATACTCAACAGCCACCGCTACATCTCCGACCTTTTTGGAGCATGTAGTCCTCCCTTACCTGCAGGACCTTCACGGCCCACCAGGTGTCACTGCTGCCGTGGCCTGCCTGTTCTCCCGATATGTCGCCCATCGAACACGTCTGGTCGCTGATCGGCAACCGAGTGGCTCGGCAAGCACCACCCGCGGCTACGCCTGATGAACTGTGGAAGCAGCCTGGACCGACATACCCCAAGCCTACATCCAAAGCCTCTTTCGTTCGATGCCGCGGCGTGTAGCGGCCGTTATTGCCAGCCATGGAGGCCACACGAACTATTGATATCTGCATGTTCCGCAAGTCGCACGGGCCTGTAAGCTCAATCGTTTCATCTTTGTATCTGTTGTTATGTGTCCAGTAAATCTGGCTTTGCTATCTCGTATTCTTCTTGGTGTTGCATTTTGGGTGGCCAGCAGTGTATATCCGAGTGATGTCAAACGAACGAACAGTTGAATATCGCAGTTGAGTTGAGTTCTCCACATCTTTCCAGTCATGGAAACTTTTGTGCGGGGAAAGAACGAAATATTGAAATGCGGCATAGGGGTTCCCCGACTGGAAAGTATAAAATAGAAGAGTGCTGAAAAAAAATTAGGGTTGTAAGAGTATAAGGTTTCCCGTTAAGTGAGGAAGTTATAAACTACCTACATACCTGAACTGAGGAACACACATGAGCCCCATCGCGCCACGACGCCACACAGAAGAAAAGCAAAAAGGACCCGGCAAGGGCAGACACCCGAAAGTAAAAGAAAGAAAAAAATCGTAAACACACATACATGATAAATCCAAAGCACTATCAGCAGTGGGTAAAAGAGCCGGGGTTTTTTTTTTTTTTTTTTTTTCATGCTTTATTTTTAATCTTGCCTTCCTCACCCAAAACATAATACTTTTGAGGCTCAGTTTTTATTGGCTGAGCAGGAATCTTTGAAGCTCGAATTTTCATTGGACGGTTCAAGCAAGACTTACGTGCTCAGAAACTCTAGCACTGGAACGATTTTAGGTGGGTAAAACAATAAAAATTACTTTCGAGTTGCAATAATTTTCAGTGGAGTAGCGTAAGCTCCCCAGCCCCGTGGTGCTGAGGGCCCCCATGCATAAAGGGGCCTCGGCATCCCTGCTGATGATATTTTCCTTATGTAATAAAGAAATGTTTTCCTTTATCAATGCATAAAACTTAAATTATTTTCCAGAGAAAACTCACCCTTACTTTAAAACAGCTCCGTAACTGATATTCTTTTTAAATTTTCACTGCGCAGGGGAGGCTGAAGAATATTTACTTGTTTCTTCGAAAGCCTTAGAGAGAGGAGGATGTTATCACTACACGTGATCTTAATTAGTGTTTTGACTGACCCCTACAGGATTAGCGAACTGTGCCGCAGCGCCATTGTTTTTGAGTTGTGTAGGAGTAAGGACCTCCCTTCTGTCACCGAAATCAAGATGTTAGATAAGTAGCAAAATTTTGCTTCAGTAACTTTTATCCCATTTGTCCTTTTAGGTCTCTGTGAGCGTGGACTCCCCTGCTATATCATCATCATCATCATCATTGTCAACCATTATCAATCCACTGCTGGACGAAGGTCTCCCCAAGTTTCCTCCACAACGGTCTGTCTTGTGCCAGTCTCCTCCATGTCACCCCTGCATACTTTCGAATTTCATCCACCCATCTCCCATGTGGTCTTCTTCTGGGTCTTTTCCTGTCCCTTGGAATCCAATCTAAAATTTCGGCTGTCCATCGATGATCTGTCCTTCTGGCAGTATGTCCAGCCCATTGCCATTTCAGGGATTTAACTCTGATCATGATGTCTTCCACTCTCGTCATTTTTCGGATCCACGAGTTCATCTTCTTATCTCTCCTGGTTACACCAAGTATGCACCTCTCCATGCTTCTTTGAGTTGTCTGCAGCCTTTGTATGTCTCTTTTAGTTAAGGTCCACGTCTCCGCACCATACGTAAGCACTGGAAGGATGCATTGATCAAACACTTTTCTTTTAAGACATAATGGCATATTGCTCTTGAAAATTATGCTGTTTCTTCCAAAAGCTCTCCAGGCAAGTTTTGTACGCCGATTAATTTCTTCATCAATGTGACCCTGCTATATACTGTACAGTTTATGAAATATCATATATAACAATATGGTTTATTTATTACATACTTACACGCAGTCTGTGTATGTTTGGAAGTTATCATGATCTATTCAAAATCATCGAAAGTGCGATAAATTAATTTTTTGTTGTGGGAGGGGCCTTAAACAATTTTCCACGTGTTTCTACGCCTCCGATTTATTTGTAGCACAGAAATGAACATTAGTGTTTTCTGCAATTACATTGCTGGAAGTAGAATAATGGGGAGTTTAATTTCTAAAGTTGTTCGCAGCAGTTGAAAGGTAAAGTGTTTAATTCTTCTGAGTGATAGCAATTTTGAGAAAGGTGTAGAGCAGTTGATTTAATGCTATCAGATAGGAAAGAAAAAAAGACCGAGTAATTTAGAAATAAAAATGACTATTACACTCTGAAGTACAAGATTTCTTCAGAGTGTACTTTTTCATGTTTAAACAAAAATACTAAAAGCTAATTTCTTCTTGCAAATTTTGAGGTGGCACTGAAAAAGTCCCTTTTTTTAATAGGTTCCTTATTCCAAGCAGAATAATTTGGCACTCAGTTGAAGTTTCATTTTCTCTACTGAGGATCCTGTCTTGAGCTGGACTGATGCTCAAATTAGAAGTTATATTCTATCTTTCTTTGTCTCTTTCGACCCACATTTTTCGCTGCGATAACCGTTTGTATTAGGTGTGGCATCGACTCTCCTAGATGTTTTTGTCCGCAGATAATTTCTACTAATTCGACAGCATCAGAGCTCGGTGACGGAGCGGAAGCGTTCCATTGCATCCAGCAAATGAGCGATAGGATTCAAATTGGGGGACTATGGCTGCCAGAAAACCACGCGAAATGCTTGAGCATGATGCTAGAACCATTCCTGCACAGTGTGAGCCTTGTGATACGGGGCGTTGTCTTTCTGAAAGAGTCTAGTACCATATGCTCGATGGGATAAAAGTGAGGGGAGTTTGGCGGCCAGAAGAGCATCGAAATGCATGGACATGATCCTAGAACCATTCCTGCACAGTACGAGCTTTGTGACACTGGACGTTGTTTTCCTGAAAGAGTCCAATGCCATCTAGGTACACCCTCTTCGTGTAGAGCCACACATTTCTCCGAAAAAAATGAAGTTCAGGGTGTGTTCATTAGAGATAAAAAATCCTAATGTCTATGAAAACAATCCCCATTTCACGATACAGCCACTGCCGTCCTGTTTTTCGTCCAACTGCAGTCTGGTAATAGCTGTTTTTCCTTCACGTCGCTGAATACGGGCATGTTCTTCGGTATGTTGGAACTGGGAGCTAGAGTCGTCAGACTAGCTACTCTTTTTCCAGACTCGCTAAATGACAAATTACGATGCTCATTTCATACATAGCTGTCAATAACGGCCGGTCAACATGGGCCCAAGAACTGATCGCTAACTCCTTATGCTCATTTGTATTGAAGCACAACTACGTCAACTGCCTGTTCCGAAACCCGAACTTACATCTTCCTGCTCCGGAGCCTAATGTTTTCCTAAATACGTTTCGCCGAACAAATTTATCGCTGCAACTTTGCCCTCATGACGTATGCTTCACCTCTGTAGTACGTCACCAAAGGCGGGGGTACGAAATTGCAGGTTTCGGGTCTGCCGCAAACCATGCTTGAAGTAACTCTCTGTAGGAAAAGGAATTCTTGTTAATTCCGGACAATGTGGGAAAAGCACATCACACATTTTTAGAAGCGAAGAAAACATTCTTGTTAATTCTGGACAATGTGTGAAAGGAACACAGCATCCATGCCTCACCGGGATTCGAACCGGGACCCAACTCGGACGAATGGCCATAAGCCATCGCTTAGACCACTGCGCCACTGGGGCGGTCTTGTGCTCTTTGATACATATAGCGAAACTTAGACGAAAGGGAAACTGTAAGCGTTTAAAGTGAAATGTACTGGCCCGGTGATGTAGTGGTCTCAGCGCTGGCTTTTGACCATTCGTCCGCGAAGGGTCTGGGTTCGAATCCCTGTGAGACACGAATGTTGTGTTTGCCTTACGGCACTGGCTTTCTTTCCCTTCCCTGGAGCCCTGAATTAGGGATAGGCGACTGCTTATAGTCCATAGAGTTGCCCCCTCATAACACACACACACACGCACCAAACTGAAATGAAAGGCAAGACGATTGGAAAGAGTGGAATAAAAAACGTGGACTCCTGCAGCATGATGGTAGCTTCGATGACATCTGAGATGAGTTTCTTGACAATTAGTCGTGTCCCACTGCATAGTGCTCGTCCCAGTTACGCCAAGGTAAAATAAGTAACAATCAAGATGAGGTTGGAGAAGGCGTAAACGGAGGAATGGCAATGTTAATCGTTGAAGAAATGAAATGTGGGAAAATTCACATTTTTCTCGCATTACATTTCTTGGATTCTATTTGCATTTCATTGAACTTATATTTCCTCTACAAGAACAGCGGAACTGTTGTTTTTTAAACAGCGGAACTGATCGTATTTATAGCGCGTAGTAACGCACGGAGAACGGCTCTCTGGAACGTAAACAAACCCCACTGGCAACTGCGGCGGAAGGACACACGTAACACTTTGGAAGTCTTACGCAGAAAATAGCAAAATCAAATTTCCATTTGTAAATCGTGCGCGTTATGTCAAGTTCGAAACAATGGTTGAAGAAACCTAATCAAAATATTCCCGTTGTATTTGTCATTTTCTTGTAGGGTTTCCGTCCACAGTGAGTAGAGTTTAGGTCCCAGCCACCTACAGCGAGATCGCCTTTTGGGCAGGACACAGAAACGGAAGGAATGAGAGCAAGTCTAGCGACTTTGACAGAACAGTTTGTAGTGAGATTACAGTACAGTAGATGGCGCCACCGTACAAGTACGATGTTGCACACAGAGGGGTGAGAGAATTCCAGGGGGGGGCGGGCGGTATAGGAAAGGATACCCATTTAACCAGTGGGTCCAGCCTGGAGGCCGTCACTTAACGTGCTCGTCCGATGCACGGCGGATATTCAGCGATTGTTAGTAAATCACACTATCTCTGAAAGATCAGCCCAGGCTCGAACCTGAGGACCTTGCATTGATAGTCTGCCCCGCTAACCACTAGGCCATCCGCGGCTCAATATTCCCGTTGAAATAGCTAAGAACTATTTATAGCGCGTAGTAGCACACGGAGAGACGTGGTCTGAAACGTAAACAAACCCGCCGGCTACTACGGCGGATGGAAATGTGCAGGCAATACTTCGGAAGTCTAACACAGTGAAAAACAAGATCAAATTTTAAATTGTAAATCGCGCGCACGTTTTAAATCCGAAACAGTGGCTAAAGAAATCTAGTCAAAATCATTCCGCAGAGGTAGCTTGGAAGTATTTATGGTGCTATACATTATTTTTACTACGTATTATGGTGCGTATGTTTTTATATATTTAAATATACTGTATATATACTGCATAAATATATATATTTACTATATATATTTTACTATTATGGTGATATTAATTTTTTTTTTATTTTTTTTTTTACTATTATATATTTTTACTATTTATGGTACTATTTAAGGCGACTGACCGACGGAGAGACACGGTAATCTTATTATTATAGAAGGCAAGAAATACGAGTGATATTTGTATCATAAAAGACGTAGTTTTAATATCTTGAAGCATAATGTACCACAGACGGAAAAACGTCTTGGGGGAAAGGGGAAGGCGATTCTCTTGGTAGCTATTTTCTTTTTTTTTTTCAGTTCATCCCTACCCGATTGTAAAAAACTTTGGTTCTACAAGGTTACTGATGTAAAAAAAAATAGCCTACTGACAGGAAAACGCTCTGCAGAAGTTTCACTGAAAAGGAGGAAGGGAGACAGGAATTGGTATTATTTTCCAGGGCACCTGCTTTTCGCTTCCGTCCGTGAATAGAATACCGAACACCCAGTGAGGATCATTTTTACCTAACGAAGCGAATTCGAGCACTTATGTAACTGAAGGTTATGCTGATGGGGAAAACAGAGAGTGGGAGAATTAAATGTTTAGAACGATGAGATACGTTCACTTGTAACCCGAGGCGCTGAGGGTCACAAAGCATGTGATCTCAGACCTTGTGAGAGGCATGTGACTTCGAACGATACCTGAAGGACACTGAGAGAAAAGTGAGCGAACGACATTTTAAGGCTTTCACTCCCATGAAGAATCGCGTTGGAGGAAATAACGATGTATGAACAAAATGGTGCTGGCTGCTCAAAAGACTGGAAGCGTCAAAATTCCAATTCCGGGCGTCAGTTACTCCAAGTGCTTAGAACTGTGGACGAACCAGATGAAGGGGACGAAGAATCTCAAAGATTTTCTAATCAAAACGGTAGAAACAGGAATTTCAAGAGCGATGAACTGGACAAATCAGGAATTTTCATTGCTGGCTATAGGGGACCCATTCAGCGATGGGAACATCCAGGATTTCAGTACCTCACGCAGCCAGGTACAGGTAAGTTTGTTATTACTGAACAAACCATGGCCGTAGCCAAGAAGGGGGGGATCTTAGGGACCGGTCACCCCCAAAATTCCAACCAATTTTTCGCAATTGAACTTCAACAAATAATGTTTTTGTTCTCATCGAAAAACAGTTATCTAAATGAACTAATTCCCGTTGTGTTTGATCTATGTATGTTTATCGTAAATTCATAAGCGAAAATTTTATAAGTAACGCGAATTTATGAGCAAAATTTTGCAATTAATCCCAAAAATGGGTGGGGGGAATGGTTGGTATAGCTTTTTGAATTGTAAATTAGAAAATTTTAGTTTCCAGTCAATCATCAAAAGGAATGAGTACCAAACATTTTGCCCCCCCTTCCCCCAAAAAAGAATTCTTGGCTACGGCCTTGGAACAAATCTTTACCCAGGCATACTAAGCAATCATTCTAATTGGTAGAGGAGAGGTCACTAAGTGTGTTAAAGCCGTATCTATGTAATTCGTCCTACTTGGCGATACCCACAACTTTTAGTTTTGCGAATTGGAGGGGGGGGAGGAAGCTCAGAACTGGGGGTTGTTACGGCGGGGGCAAGAATTTTGAAGTTCTTGGTAGAAATTTTCTCAAAACATTTAGTTCATATAGATTTTACCTGACGCTGTTGCTGTTATCCTCAGTAAAATTTTTAAAAATATTAGGCATACTGTACGCAGTATTTATTCAGTGTATGTGGTACTGGCCTACTGTGAACCATAGATGTGAACCTCCGTGGGATTTTAACGATTTGCTATTTCTTCGCAATTATAGCTCGCTCATGTCACTTTATCGTTTTTTTAATATTTGCTGTCACAAGGTTATTTATGAATTTTGGTTTGTGACCTGACACAAGGAATCTCTCTACCCACCCACACACACACACACTCACACATCTTTTTAAACTATAATTACGGAAATTGTGTCTTTCT
This sequence comes from Macrothele yani, assembly GCA_039090855.1. NCBI lineage: Eukaryota > Metazoa > Arthropoda > Arachnida > Araneae > Macrothelidae > Macrothele > Macrothele yani. Next base: position 14,351,022 of record CM077011.1, on the reverse strand, counting down.
TGTGGTCTCTTAGACATCGCTCAGATTATTCCCTCCATTTCACAGAACAGTAAAACACAAAAGTTAAAAATCTTACATGGCTGCATTCGCCATGTGTTCTAACTGCTTAAATATTGGGAGAGAGGGGGAAGGGGCTAAAGGGTGGACTCAAAGAAACGTTGAGTGAGCTGAACCTCTCCGTAGCGTCGCGCCTGGGGGTCAAATGGGGACTTAGTCCCCCAGAATTTGGTGATGATGTATTTTTACCATTGTGAGTGTGGAATTTTCTTTATTTAGCCTCCTAGCACATCAGCTTTTGATGTGCTGCATTTTTAAATGGTCAACTGATCAGGTAGTAAACTGGCTGATGTTTTTAGATTCCTAACACAAAAATCACACTTTAGAAACAAATGACCAAACGCCCAGGTAGAAGGAAGCAGTTATTAGCTTACGTAATTTCAAGTTTATTTTCCAAACACTTGTACTTTAGGACAACAATATAATCCACTGTCAGAATATAATCTCCCTGGTATAAACACAGATAGCAATCAAATTAATAGGTTTTATCTCTTTCGCAACGTCAGCGTGTTTAACAATCTACTCGCAATCTATCGACATTTCTACAACTCTACTACATACATCTCGTCTTTCTCTCGAACATGAATCTCTTCGCTCCCTCTGTCTTCCTCCCTCTCCCTACTACATTCAAAGTTGTCATTTTATGTCACTCTGACTCACTGCCAGCGTTGCCAAATTGTAAAAGCTGTTCGGGGAAGTAATGGACTGTTCACTGAGAACACATTTGACCAAGTAGTAATAAAATTAACATAAGAAAACGGAAACTCGAAAAGGAGGTTATTTAGAAGTATGCGTCGAAGTATCTTATCTATGATACAAAATCAGAATGGTAAAAAAATATTATTTAATCCCTCAATCCCCCCCTTCCCCCAAATAGTATACTGGAAGAGCACATTCTCGGTAAATAGCATGGCATGGTTAAATGTGGCACTTTTGTTCCGGAATATTCGAGGAACGTGGGACGCAGTAGCACATTGAGCGTTCTTGCAGCGACAACGCTTTCCACAACATTTAACCCTTTAAGCGGCGGATGTACCTGAAGCAAATGGTGCTCAACGTTCTCCAAACAGAAATTTTCATAGAGCGGCCGGGTTGTACCGAAAGCTACTGCAAAACAATTCCTCTCTCTCAACTCGGCAGTACCGACCATAAAGCTGTTACTGGTAATAAGCTCTCCCTTCTAATCCTTTATTCTCTACTTCATGACCCAAGACATGATAGGGGAAGGGCTAGTCCCCCTAACACGGGCATAATGCCACTGAGTTGCGGCAAGTGTCTCAAACATCGTCTTTCTTCTGATTTTTTAAGTTTGTCGCCATTGTTATAGCTCATTTAGTGGGAAATCTATCAGAAAGGAGAAGCGTCAATCAATCCTTCTTTTAAATGACCACTTTGAATAAGCTTTCTGGTGCGCCAAATCACGCGTTCCAGCCGTGTTTGTCCCACTTTTCCGACAGGAAATATATTCGTTTGAGCTGAAATCAGCCCATTCTTGCTAACCCTGAGTTAATTCGTTCCAGTCGGTAAAAGGGTTAATTCTATGAAAGTATTTTAAGCAGCCCCAGTGGCGCAGTAGTCTAAGCGATGGCTTATGACTATTCGTCCAAATGACTCCTGGTTCGAATCCCGTAAGGCATAGATGTTGTGCTTGTCTTATGACACTGGGTCTCTCCCTTTCCTGGAACCAGTTGCCCTCAATTAGGCACGGAGACTGCTTAGAGCCCATCGAGTCGCTCATGGTGGTCGTTAAATCCCTAAACTAATAGTAGTTTAAGTTTTGAATATGTACCTAAAAATGCGGTTTTATTAACGCTTTTTAAATTACGAGTGCTCTTGCGTGTGTTTGCAGCTAGTCAAAAGTGAGTGTGCCTCTACTGTCGAAGAAAAGTCAAGAAATTTTGCGTCTGAAGTGAAACAACTGTTTTTTTATATTATTATTATTTTAAGCACTCTTTGAAAAAACAAATTACGAGCATAATTTCATCCGCTCGTTCGTCTGTAGCGGTCATGACATCTCCACATCTTTGCATGGTGCAGCTCAAACCAAGAAGACGATGATGCAAGCTCTTTCGAATTTCTGTGATACACATTTTTCCCAGCCGCCCCAGTGGCGCAGTGGTCTAAGCGATGGCATCTGATCGTTCGTCCGTAAGGGGTCCGGGTTCAAATCCCGGTGAGGCATGGTTTTTGTGTTTGTCTTACGGCACTGGCTCTCTCCCTTCCCTAGAACCAGTGACCCTAAATTAGGGACGGGCGACTGCTTATAGCCCATTGAGTTGCTCACGTTGGTCATTAAACCTCCAATCAAAAAAAAAATCATTTTTCCCGATGGATAACGTAAACTTATTTTTCAATTTGTCATACATATTTTCTTCTAAAAATCAAACTGGGAAAATTCACCAAACAGAAGTCGTCGGTCTTTCCACGTTAATAAGTGAGTCACTGAAAAAATTCTCATCGTCCGCCACCGGAAATCGAACCCAGTTCTTCTAGTTACACGCCGGACATGCTACCACTGCACCACAGCGGCCTAGAAATCTCCAGACTCACATGAGATATAACTGACAAACTACATGCCAGATTGCTTCATGGAGCCCCGCACAATGCTGGGGATGTGCGGGGTTCAATGACTCACTTGTTGACTTACTATAATTTTTCCGTGACTCACTTATTGACTCACTATAATTTTTCCGTGTCTCACTTATTAACGTGGAAAGAGCGATGACTTCTGTTTGGTGTTTCTGATCCACGTTGAGTGTATTTTTTTTTTTTTTTTTTTGATTGGAGGTTTAACGACCACCGTGAGCAACTCAATGGGCTATAAGCAGTCGCCCGTCCCTAATTTAGGGTCACTGGTTCCAGGGAAGGATGAGAGCCAGTGCCGTAAGACAAACACAACATCCATGCCTGACCGGGATTCGAACCCGGACCCCTTACAGACGAATGATCAGAGGCCAGCGCCTTAGACCACTGCGCCACCGGGGCGGCCACGTTGAGTGTATGAATTAATCACTGGGAAGATTCTTTTTAACATTCGATAGCCGAAACTGTGAGCAAAGATTTCCATGAATTTTTCGCTATGTACCATGCAACGTGTTGCCGTGAGGTGTGGCAAATATTTATTTCCTTGAGAAACGTAAATGTTTATTTACAATTGGCACTATATATACATCTTCTTCTAAAACTCCGATCTCAAAAATTATTTTTATGGCTGCAATTACGTGGCTGTGGCTGCTGATTTGTCACCGTACACCACAATTAATTGGCGTTGAATTTCAGTTGGGTTCAACTTTTTGACCCACAAAAAAAACGGATCACTGCGCGGATTTCAAATTTGGACGCTACTTTCAATGGAAACGACATTTTTTACGAAATAACAGACGAACTGTTCCCGCGACGTCGACAAAGTTAACGCGTCGGCTTCAAGGAAGAAGTACAAGTGGTGACCCCCGCATTGCGTCCAAATATTTTTTATACAAAAACAAAATTGTGGGCGCATGCAACTAACTTTTTGACTGCTTGTCATATGCTTCGGTGCCTCTTTCAGTTTTAGACTGAAGAAAAGCCTAGAGTGAGAAGTCGCCTTCGCTCATTACGAAATTTCACCAAAAGATTACTAGGTATGCACATTTCAACAAAGATGAAGTCCTGCACTTAAAGATTGAGTGAGCGAGTCGTTCAGAAACGACAGATCTTAGTGCTCATGTTCGCAGACATCCAGATGTGTTACCTCGTCATACATTCGGGAAATTTTCCGAAACGAATGCGTAGTGCCGTGTCATAAAATCTGGATGATAACAATGCTCTGTCATTTACAGTGAGTCGCAGAATGAGACATCACATTCATAAGAATGGCTGTATTACATGTGTTAACGGATTAGTAGAGCATTCGTGCCATTTTGCCAAGTTCTTGATGAAAAGAATGTGAAGAAATTGAAGTTCTCGAAAGAAAGACGCTGTACAGAGACATGTTCTGAGATTCTTATCTTGTCGAGCCACAATGCCAAAAAGGCATTTCAGGACAGATCACATTTTTCACACTACAAAGCTCTAGATTACTCCAGAGACTGGGACAAATTAAATAACACGCCGTTCCAGTTCCTTGGTTTAAATCCAATAAAAGATCCTGTCTAGTTTGTGAAGTTGGATTTCTGAAACTAAATCTATCTTTTCTTCCCTTCTCATTTCCTTTTTACTATCTAAACTTGCTCTCAAACAGAACGTGTTTTATATTTAAGAATAGGGTCTTCATGGAGGATCTGTGTGCTTTCAAAAAGTAAGTTCGGCTGCATGAAAAGCAGACTGGTTTTGAAAAAAATCTTAATCCCTAAAATTTTATTCTTCAGCCATGAACTCGCGGAAAATAAAAAGTGAGGATTAAACGATTCTTTTACTTATTCGTGCGTCTCCTTCACTTTCCTCAACTCATGCACCATTTGTTTTCATACCCTTTAACCATTCTGACTTACCTCCTGCTTTATTTTACCAAAAAGCTAATAATTCTGGATTTATTCAACTTCCCAAATGGAGTTCACTTTCCTCGCATGGCATCCCGATAAAGAATAATACAAAAGTTTAGACTCTCATGAAACGAGAAGTCAGCTTTGCTCAACACACCCCACTCTCTCACGGGCACCAACGTCTTGGAGGTGTTGCGCATTTACTTAATTTAAGGTTACTATCTCTAGAGAATGTTGCATATTTTGTGAAACATTATCAGTCACATACCAAATAAATATAGAGCGTAGGCAGTTACACAATAAACTATCGACGACACTTCAGAATCAGTATGAATGTATGATAGATATCTAATAGTTAATCTTCCTCCTGTAATGCTTGAGGTATTACAATCCTAAACGAGCGTCTGCTTAATGCTTAATTTGACGGTGATAATTCTGTGCGCACATGATTGTCTATTTTATTCAACACTAACTGAGCTGTATATCCGGGGCTACCTTGCGTAATTTTTAAGATGCAGTCAATATATTCTGAAATCTCTGAAGTAATTATTATTGTGTTCATTAATCTTACATTAATGGACTCTTATTTAACTAATATTTGCATTTGATACGATGTAAAACTAGAAAGGCCGCCCCGGTGGCGCAGTGGTCTAAGGCGTTGGCCTCTGATCATTCGTCCGTAAGGGTCCGGGTTCGAATCCCGTTCAGGCATGGATGTTGTGTGTGTCTTACGGCACTGGCTCTCTCCCTTCCCTGGAACCAGTGACCGTAAATTAGGGACGGGCGACTGCTTATAGCCCATTTGAGTTGCTCACGGTGGTCGTTAAACCTCCAATCAAAAAAAAAAAAAAAAAAACTAGAAAGAAAATTAGTTGACAAACACACCCTATGTAGTTCTTTGTGGACCGTAGGTAGAAAGATTTATCCATCAAAAGAGAGACTGGCGTAGATTCGTCGCCAGCAAACACTGAGGCCACTGCTGGAATAACGATACCCAAATAAGGAATGCGGTTTCTCTTCTCCTGACGCACACGTTAGAGAAACATTCTCATGCTGGCGTCAATCGTAGAGCACGCACATCGGGGAGCTTCAAGATCCCATAGATGTTCTCAGCTGCTCGTTCATGAATTTCTGATTCCCGTAGAAATAGCACAGCTTAGAAAGTAATTTTTGTCTCTACCGCCCTTTGCAACTTCGACTTGGAACTGGTCACTGCAGCTTGGACACCAACGAATAACAATCCGTCGAATTTTTGAAGTGTCGACCAAGATTTCCGGATGATTTATAGCTCACACACATACACGCGCGCGCGCATTTTTATTATTACATATGTTACATCGTTCTGGCCACCCTGATGACGCAATTGTCTAAGCTCTTTGGACCATTCTTCCGAGATGAGTCCGGGTTTGAATCCCAGTGAGGTATGGATGTTGCGTTTGTCTTACGGCGGTGGCTTTCCCCCTTCCTTGGAGCTAGTGGCCCTAAGTTAGGGACAAGCGACTGCTTTATCCCGTTTAGTTGCTCATGGTAGTCGTTACCCCCCCCCCCCCTACCAATAAATAAATAAAATAAAAGTTTAATCGGCGTGCGAGTATTCCTTGAACTCGAAAACACCCACATTGAAACGGAGTTCTTATTGGTGAATTTTTCCTTTTTTTTTTTTTTAGAACATCTTTTGTAAAAAAAAAAAAAAAAAATGTGCTTATGTTATCATTGTCCGTCCATCTGTGGACACCATATCTCTGCAACTATTATTAACCCGATTTGAAAAATCCTTTTTGCACTGGGAAGCTTGAAACATGAGAATGATCCTTGTATTCCGTTTATTTTTTGTTTTTTTTTTCGAAGCTCAACTTTGCCTCTAGAGGGCGTACATGCAGATGATATCGAAGTCAAAATCCATTTCATTTCATATATTTGTTTCTAGATATCCGATTGAAAAAATTATTTTTCTTTCGATGAACTTTATATTGAAGACTATTTTAGGTACAGTATTTTTTTCAAGAACTGCATAGAGTTTTCGCGAGGGGCATAAACGTAAATTACGTTTCCCCTTATATCCCTGCTTCTAAAGGTGCGATTTGTAAAATTCTTCCTGCATCGGATACAGCTCCTGGTGGGAAAAATTCTACATGTAATTTCTAATTTTTGATAAAGAATGGTTTGACCAGAATGATCTTACGTAGGTGTTTATTTCTGCTTCTGATTTATTTGCTGCAAAATCTGAGTTTCTGAAAACTCAATTGAAAAAATTCTTTCATGAACTTATACCGCTCACCTCAGAAAACCTCATGCTTAAAATAATGCATAGTTTTTTCGCCAGGGCGTAGTTTTTTTGTTTTCTTTTTTTTTTTTTTTTTGTTCGATATCTCTGCTTCTGAGAGTCCGATTTGAAACGCTCTTTCTTTGTTGGAGAGAGTTTCTATTGCGACATTTTTCTCATATATTTTAAATTTCTTTTAACGCACAAGTGTATCATTAGAAGACGTAAGTCCACTTTTACGTTCACAGCAATATCTGCGGAACGAAAAATCCCGTTGAAAACAATTCTTTTTCGGTGATACTACTAACTATGAAAACTCTCTGTTTATTTTCATCCCAAAATAATGCATAATTTCGCCGCTAGTTGGCACAAATGTTTAATCTGTTCTCAATATTTCTGCTTCTGAATTCGCGATTTAAAAAATTATTTTAATACGGAATACAATTTACCCTCCGGAATACCTTAGATTTGTATTTGAGAAGTTTTGTAGTTCATAGTTCTGTCGCTAGGTGGTGTTTCTGTACTTCGATTTGCAGCTGTATCTCCGCTTCTATAAACCCTATTGAGACATTTCTTTTTTTACTGTATGCCATTCGCTACAATAAAGGTGGGTAATATTATCCTCGTTAAACAATGCAGAGCTTTCGCGATAGAGACGTAAATTGTCAAAACCATTTTCTCGTTGTCTCTGGTTCCGGGAGACGTATTTGAAAAGGTTTTTTTTTCCCCTTAGCTTTTGTTATGAAGCATACTTTTCGCCTGTTTTCAACTTTTCCATTATGCAAAATTCTTCCGCTAGAAGCCGTAGAGGTATATCATGTTTCCTTCTATATTTCTTCCATTAACTGTTCGATATGAATATCCCTCCGTCTCTGATACCTTTCTTCTGCTATCAGAAACTTTTTGTGCACCATTTTTTTTATTTCGGTAACATAATTTTTAGGCCCTTCGCTGGTGAGAGCGAGTAGCTGTTTTTGTTTCTCGATGTTTCATCGATTGTAGGAATCCGGCTGATTTTATTTTCCAATCGGTTCCATAATTTTATTTGCGTTGAAATGGATTCAAAAAACGTTTTCATTACAACCGAAAATGCGGTGTAACTGAAAATTTTGTTCCACTACACTTGCATTGTTTAGCTTTTAGTGCCGCTATTTCAAATCCACGGTAACAATGTTTCTGCTATGATGAGACACCTACCATTTATGAAACTTAACAGTGCCGCCATGGTGTCGCAGGGATCTAAGTGATGGCTTCTGATCATTCGACCGAAAGGGGTCCGGGTTCGAATCCCGCTGATGCATGGATGTTGTGTTTGTCTTATGAAACTGGCTCTCTACCTTTCCTGGAACCAGTGGCCCTAAATTAGGGACGGACGACTGCTTATAGCCCATTGAGTTGCTCACGGTGGTCGTTAAACCTTCAATAAAAAAAAAAAAAAAAAAGAACTTAACAGTCAGCTAGCAGGAAGACAGACTGATGAAACTAAAAACGCCGCCCGGTGGCGCAGTGGTCTAAACGATGGCCTCTGATCATTCGTCCGAAAGGTGTCCGGGTTCGAATCCCGGTGAGGCATGGATGTTGTGTTTGTCTTATGGCACTGCTTCTCTCCCTTCCCTGGAACCAGTGCCCCTAAATTAGGGACGGGCAACTGCTTATAACCCATTGAGTTGCTCACGGTGGTCGTTAAACTTCCAATAAAAAAAGAAACTAAACACTGTTTCAGCTTCACGAAGTTCAATTACAGAAAGATTTTTTCTTCTTTCATTATCTTCGTATGACAGTCAACTTACACTGGATATGGAGAAAAACTGTAAATAACTGGATATGGGGGGAAAAATTATTATAATATTCACGAAATAGGAGAGCTAGGAGAAATCAACAGAAACAACCTCTTTTATTTCCCTCAGCTGACAATCTTAGTAGTGAACGCTGGCGTCACAGTTCAATCTTGTTACGGGAATAACGATCTGTTTACAACATATTAATTTTGCAACGAAGAATCAGAACATGAAAATCTACGCTAGTGAACTGTTTAACAAAATTGACTGGACTTTAATTGCGCTCGTAAGAGTCGTATTTTTAGCACGTATTTTGTAAAAAAAGATCGTGCTTATGTTATCACACTTCATCCGTCTGTGGACACCATATCTCTGCAACTATTTGTTCGATTTGAAAATTCTTTTTGCATTGGGAAGCTTGAAATAAGAGAACGATGATCCTTGCTTTCCAGTTTTTCAATAATGCACAACTTCGCCGCCAGAGGGCGTAAATGCAGAAGTTATCGACTTCAAAATACAGTTTATTCAGTATTATTGCTTCTGAACATCCAACTAAAAAATATTCTTTCTTTCATTCGATGCAGTTTATAACGAACACTATTTTGGATACATTTTCATTTTTAAATATTGCATAGTTTTTCCGCTAGAGGGCATAAAGTGAAAGTGTGATTTCCCAATACCTTTGCTCCTGAAAGTTCTACTTGATTTTTTTTTTTTTTTTTTTTTCATCTGATAGAGCTCCGGTGAGAAATGTTCTGCATATAATTTCAAATTCTTATAAAGAATAGTTTGACTAGCAGGAGGCCTAAGTGTATATTTTTGTTTCTGATATATTTGCAGCAATATCTGTGTTTCTTAATGATCGATTTAAAAACATTTTTCGCAGTCAGATACTACTCAGCCCTGCAAGTTTTTGGTAATACCTTGTGCTGAAAATATGCGTAATTTTCCAGCCAGGGTGCTTACATGGATATCTTATTTTGGTCGATATCTCTGCTCGGTCAGATCTGAATTTTGTTTCCTTGTCAGAGAGCATTTCAGGTGTGAAATATTTGGCATATAATTTCAAAATTTTCTTAACTCACACGTGTACCAGTAAGAAGAGTGCGTAAGTTCACGTTTCCGTTTGCAGCAACATCTGCGCGTTTAAAACCCCGATTGAAAATTCCTCTCTCGGTCAGATATTACTAACTGCCAAAACATTTTGTGTACCTTTATTTCCAAAAATAGTGCACAATTTTCCCGAAAGGGTGCAAATGTCTTATCGGTTTTTGTTAATATCTCTGCTTTTAAAAGTCCAATTTAAAAAATTCTTTGAACGCCATATACTATTTACTTTGTGAAATACTTTGTCTCTACTAGTGGCGTTGTGTAGTTCACAGTTCTGACGCTAGGAGATGTTATGTGCATTTCTGTTTAATGCTTTATCTCCGCTTCTAAATGTCCTTTTGAAGAATTTATTTTTTACTGTATGCCGTTCTTACAGTAAAGATGGGGAATATTATCTTTCCATAATAGTGTACAGTTTATCCGCTAGGGGGCAGAAATTAAAAAACCTTTTTCTCGCTATTTCTCTTTCCAATAGACGTATTTGCAAAATTATTTCCCCTTAACATAGATTTTGCTGTGAAGAATACATATTTTCTATTGTTCGATTATTCAAAATTCTCCCGCTAGGGGGCGTAAAATTAGATGCTCTCCTCTATATCTGCTCTCCTAACTGTTTGATATAAAAATCGCTTTGTCTCTGATATGTGTCTTCAGCTAAGAAATGTTTTTAGCAATTTCTTAATTTTCTTAACAGACTTTAAAGTTATTCATATCGATATTACTTTGCCCAGCTAGTCAGGGAAAGTAACTGTTTCTTTTTCTAGATGTTTTATCGATTGTAGAAATGGGGTTGATTTTTTTTATTTTTTGTAATGGGATCCATTGACTATGAATAACTTTGAAATATTTTATTCATGTTGGGAAGGATTCAAAAGACGTGGGCCTACTCATTGCAACCGAAAATTTGGTGTCATCTTTCTCGTTTCTTAGTGCTGAGAATTTCTCTTACTAGCTCTGTAAGAGCGTTAAAAGTGTGTGAATTTCTCAAACCGCAGGAAACTACACAGTTTACCGGAAAGTCATTTTCCATTAAAAATAATGTTGACGAATATCCCTTTGCGGATATCTCTGAAGTTAGTAGTCAGTAAATCAAAGTTGTTAAATCCTGGAAAAAAATGTATAAAATCATTTCCTTGAGCATAACTTTAAATTGCTTTAAACTATTAATAAAGCAATGCCGATTTCCGTTTAAATAACGTAACTTTTAGTTGTGCATTCTTTCTAGGCATTTCAAGATTTTTTTAATTTCGTGGAAAATTTCTTTGGATCATTAATTGTTTATTTCAAGTTTTCATAATAGAAGCACTTCCTGAAAAAGATAACTTTATTTTTACTCTGATAAGGCTTGTTTTGGGCAATGGCCGCACAAAACCAAAAACGTAAGAAACACCACCTGAAAAGGGGAGGTCATTATACACGGTTGAGTCACATTATTGTGGCCACCAGCTAATATCCAGAGAAACCGCCGTGTGCACCGCGAACAGCAGCTAGAGTGACTCAATAAGGTGATGGAAAGTGTTCACATGTAAGTGGAGCCATGCTGACTGCAGTGCATCTGACAGCTGCTGGAGGGTGCGTGGTGGAGGATCCATTAAGCGAGCTACACGATTGAGGTGGTCCCACAGATGCTCAATAGGGTTTACGTCTGGGGAATTAGGGGGCCAGGGAAGTACTTTGAAATCTTCATCGTGCTCTTCCAACCACTCTGGGACATTTCTAGCTGTGTGACACGTCGCATTGTCGTGCTGGAAGATCCCATCCATCCCAGAGAAGACAATCAGCATGCATGGATGTACGTGGTCTGCAAGGATGGATTCATAATGAATTCGGTCCATAGTGCTTTCCACAGATATGAGTGGACCCAGAGAATGCCACGAAAACATTCACCAGATCACAACGCTACCTCCAACAGCTTTTGTTCTGCCAGCAATGGTTGAAAAGTGCTTGTTTTCCAACGTTTTTCGCCTTGTACGCCAACGTTCATCAGTTCGATGAAGCAGAAAACGTGACTCATTGGAGAAGGCAATCCTTTGCCAATCAGCGGGGTCCAATTCCGATACTGCCGTGCAAATGTAACTGCCGATGCACCTTCCTTAGCATAGGTGCAGTGACCATCCGTCTGCATCGGAGCCCTATACGCAGCAGGGTTCGCTGAACTGTCGTTTTAGACACACTTCTGGTAGCCCCCTGGTTCATTCGGGCATTGAGTTGCTCCACTGTAGCGTGTCGATCGGTCCTCACGTACCTTCGCAGCCGACGTTCACCTCTCACATCAAAAGGCACGTGGTGCTCCGAAGTTTCCACTTCGCTCATTCGCAATGCTGCCATTTCTCCAATCACGGTACACTTTAACCACAGCAGCAAGCGAACAGTTCACAAACTGCGCTGTTTCAGAAATACTGACACCCTTGGCCCGAAAGCCGATAATCATCCCGTTTTTGCAAAATCTGATAAATCGGTCCTTTTATTCATGACAGCAACAAGTGATATGTTTTAAGATTGCCTACAGCACACCTTATATACCCTCCAAGCCAGCTGACGGCACGTGCCTTCTTTCACTGGCTACGCATTGTAGACGTGAAAAGTAGGAGGTTATCACATAAATGTGACTCGACTGTGTATATACCACGCTGGTACATGTTGTTCACAGAATGTGTGTGTGTGTGTGTGTGTGTGTGTGTGTGTGTGTGTGTGTGTGTGTGTGTGTGTGTGTTACGTACGAGTTCGCAATTTTTGCAGTGCAGCTGTTATTTAAAAGCATCCCAAATTATCTCCAACCAAGTAAATGCACTGAGTAGTATCAGCACAAATTTCTATTGCTTCCTACTTCAGTAATTTTCAAAATTTACCGCATTTTCGGCAATATCTTAAATTCCTAAATTGTTTAAAAAGAAAACTGTCTCTGAGACTAATATGTTTGGATTGAGTTGGAGCAGGGAGCTTGAGCTAAAAAATTAAACTTTTTGTGCATGAATCGAAGACCTTGAATTTAACTCGATATGGCTGCAAACGTCCACGTGAGTTAGAGAGAGATTCCGAATTAAGCCACCTATAACCAGATCAATCACTAATGTCTACTCCTTCAAGCAGTTTTAATTAATTTACTAGCAAAAGGATTTGGCAAAAAGTACAGTCAACTTCTGGGCTAACTTTTTTCGGGATTTCCTGAAATTATTTATTTGATTTATTGCACGGAAACATTTAAGTGAAGTATGTTCTAATAATCAGAAGAAGGGAATTAAAAAAGAAATAAAATCTATATTTGATCCCCTTCACAATTGGCTGAAAACAGCAGCCTTTATTGACCATGAAATAGAAAATTTGAAATATTTGAAACATCTTCATTTTTCTGTTGTGCTCTGATAAGTGTAATGTGCAGTTCTTTGGAAGCGCAATTAAGTTTATCCGTGAACAGCCACTAAATCAATAAAATTGAGTGTTATTTCGTGTGCAGCCAAGGCAAAGTTTTCATATTTTCAAACTCTGGGGCAACTAACATAGAGCTGGCCATGAGAAACGCTTCTGAGTTTTGCTAGTTAAGTCCAACAACTTTTAACGATTGATCCTGTTGATTTTATTCTTATGGTGAAACTGAGGCGTAAAGGAAACTGTAGGCGTTTAAACTGAAATGGAAAGTCGGATGCGATTATTGGAATGTGTGGAATAAAAACAGGATCTCCTGTACAGCATGCCAGTCGTGATGGTAGCTTTGATGGCATTTGACATGAGTTTCTTGACAATCAGTTTTGTTCCATGGTAGAATGTTGGGGGAACCAGGTTACGTCAAGATAAAGTAAATTGTTAAGATGAGGAGGAAGAAAGCGCTAACGGAGTAACGCCAGTGTTTAGCTTTAAAGAAATTAAATGCGAAAGAATTCACATTTTGTCTTGCATTTCATTTTTTATATTCCGTTTGCATTTTACTGAAATATATTTCCTGTCTAAAAGAATCACGGAACCAGTTTTTTAAAAGTGGAACTAATTATAGCTCATAGAAAGACACGGAGGACCGCTGCTTGAAAAATTAACAAATTAGCCGGCAATTGCGGCGGAAGAATTCATGTAACACTTCGGAAGTCTAACACAGTAAACATCAAGATCAAATTTCAAATTGTAAATATCCCGCGTTATGTCAAATTCTAAACAGTGATTGAAAAAAATGGTCAAATTCTTTCCGTCGAAATGGTTTGGAACTATTTACACCGATTAGACATTACATTATGACCACCTAACTAATAATCTGTAGGACCCCCTTTGGCCTCCAAAGCAGCGGCCACTCGGCGATTTATCGATTCGATCAAGAGGCGATAGATACCCTGGGGTATCTTGTGCCATAATATCAACAGCAGATCCTTCAGTTCCCGTATATTTCGGGTTGGTGGTGATTTAGCGTGAACCCACTTTTCCAAGTCAAACCACAAATGTTCGATTGGGTTCATGTCAGGTGAATTTGGAAGCCAGGGCATTAACCGAAAGTCACCAGCATGTTCCTCGAACCACTTCTTGACGATTCTGGCAGTGTGGCATGGCGCATTATCCTGTTGGTAATGGCCATCACCAGCAGAGAACACAGTTGCCATGAATGGGGGAACTTGGTCCGCAACGATGTTCAGATACCTTACAGCTGGTGAGGGATTCTGCTATTAGGATAATGGGGCCTAAAATGTCTCAAGAAAACATCGCCCTAAGCATAAAACCGCCACCGCTGGCTGTTTCCGCCAAACAGTGCATCCAGGTACCATAACCTCCGTTGGTAATCGGCGTATCGACGCTCGGCCGTCTACGTGATTCACCAGGAATCTTGATTCGTTAGACCAGGCCACTTTCTTCCAATCATCCACGGTCCAATCTCGATTATCTTGGGCCCATTTCATGCGTTGTTGGCGATGACGTGCAGTGAGCATAAGGGCACGGCTGGGTCTTCAGCTACGCAGGCCCATGCGCAGAAGGCTGCGATGAACTGTGTGCTGTGACACATTGCCCTGATCACCACTGTTGTAGCTGCGGGTGATTTGCCGCATTGTGGCCCTGCGGTCGCTGTGAACAATGCGCGAGTCTCCGCTCCCTTTTGGCATCAGCGAGCTGCGGACGACGGTTCGTCGTTTGACCATCTATGCACCACTTTTGATACGTACTCACTACAGCGACACGTGAACAACCCACAAGCCGCGCCTTTTCCGAAATCGTAGTTCCGAGCGCCGTGCCATCACAATTTGTCCTTCATCAAACTCCGATAAATCGGCAGCTTTTCCCATTCTGATTCCGAACACTTTACTAACCGAAAGCCGGTTCTCGGGTCGTATATATACTGTTCTGTGAACTTCACCTGCGTCACCGTTCGGTCTCCAGGCGCGCTCATTTTTCTCATAATGTAATGGCACATTGGTTTAAATGTCGTTTACAGAATGTGTGTATGTGTTCATATGTCGAGTATTCCAATGTTGTTATTTTAAATGCACTCTGAGACGTCAGAATAAAACTTGTACAAACGGAAAGGAATAAAAGTAAAACTAGTGCCTCGAATTGTAAGAAAATTTTCGTCTTTATCCGTTTTCTGTCAACAACTGCACAAAGGATTACCGAGGCTTCTGCATTAGATTTTTTTGTTCTTCCATAAATCTTCTCTTCTTACGTGTGAGTTCGTAATTTTTGCAGTGCAGTTGTTATTGAAAATAACCAAATTATATCCAATGAAGCAGAATGGCTCGCATTCGAGGTAAACGTGCTGGATAGTATCACAACAAATTTCTGATGCTTCCCAGTTCAGTTATTTTCAAAATTTACCGAATTTTCGGGAATATCTTTAATTCCTAATTTTTCTAAAAAGAAAAATGTCTCTGAGACTAATCTTTGTATTGAGTTGGAGGGGGCTTGAGCTAAAAAAATGAAACGTTTTCAGCAAGAATCGAAGACGTTGAATTTAAATCAATACGGCTGCAAACGTCCACGTGAGTTTGAGAAAGATTCCGAATTGTGCCACCTCTTACCAGATCACCAATGTCTACCCCTTCAAGCAGTTTTAATTAATTTACTAGCAAAAGGATTTGACAAAAAATACATGTTAGCTTCCGAACCAACTTTTTTCGAGTTTTCCTGAAATTATGAATATGATTTATTGCACGGAAACATTCAATTGAAGTATGTTCCAATAATCAGAAGATGGGAATTAAAAAAGAAATAAGATCTATATTTGAGCCCCGTCACAATTGGCTGAAAACAGCAGCCTTTATTGACCATGAGATAGAAAATTTGAAATATTTGAAACATCTTCATTTTTCTGTTGTGCTCTGATCAGTGTAATGTGCAGTTCTTCGGAAGCGCAAGTAAGTTTATTCGTGAACAGCCCCTAAATCAATGAAATTGAGTGTTCTTTCGTGTGCAGCCAAGGCAAAGTTCTCATATTTGCAAACTCTGGAGCAACTAACATAGAGCTGGCCATGAGAAAAGCTTCTGAGTTTTGCTGGTTAAGTCCAAGAACTTTTAACGATTGACCCTCTTTATTGTATTCTTATGGCGAAACTGAGGCGTACAGGAAACTGTAGGCGTTTAAATTGAAACTGTAGGTCAGATGGGACGATTGGAATGTGTGGAACAAAAGCATGGTTTCCTGTGCAGCATGCCAGTCGTGATGGTACCTTTGATGACATTTGACATGAGTTTTTGACAATCAGTTATGTTCCTTGGTAGAATATTGGTGGAACCGTATTACGTCAAGATAAAATAAATTGTCGAGATGAGGTGGGAGAATGAGCTAACAGAGGAATACCTATATTAAGCTTTGAAGAAATTAAATGGAAAGGAATTCACATTTGTCTCACATTTCCTTTCTTGTATTGTTTGCATTTCATTGAAATATATTTCCTGTCTAAAAGAATCGGGGAGCTATTTTTTTTAATAGTGGAACTATTTACAGCGCGTAGTAAGACACGGAGGGCCGCTATTTGAAAAATAAACAAACCCGCCAACAACTGCAGCGGAAGAATCCACGTAACACTTCGGAAGTCTAGCACAGTAAACAGCAAGATCAAATTTCAAATCGTAAATATCCCGCGTTGTGTCAAATCCTAAACAATGTTTGAAAAAACTAGTCAAGATTGCTTGGAACTACACTGGCGGAAAGTGAAAAAAGAACACCAAGAAGGAATTGGCGGACGATCATGAAATTTACATATGTTAATGCGGTCAAGTTTACGCAGGTGTGATGTTAATTTCGGGACCAAACGGTGAGCGCTTACACCACAGCACGGCATAATATGCAAATTATCGTCGGTGGTATTTAAGGACTACGGCGAAGTGAATGTAATCAGTCGTCGGCGTACGGACACGTGCGAAGACCGTGTAGAAGCTGCAATGCCGGGACATGGAAGACGTGTACGATTTCAGCAGTTATCGGACTTTGAGCGAGGTCGTCTTGTCGGACTCCACGAGGCCGGGTGGTCGTATCGTCGCATTGCGGAGCGAATTGGACGGAAAGTATCGGTGGTGGTACGGTGGTGGCGTAGATGGTCCGAGAAACATTCCCACACGAGAAGACGTGGAACCGGGAGTCACAGACGGACTGATGAGCGGACCAATCGACGCATAAAAAGAGCGGCGTTGTCAAGCAGAACATCCACTGCGACGCAAATCCGAGCTGCCGTTGCACCTGAGGTGACTGTGCGAACAATCCGCAACCGTCTACTGGATGCAGGGCTACGTGCACGTGTGCCTCTGGCATGTGTACCTCTGACTCCAGCCCACCGTCAAGAATGGCTGCAGTGGTGTCGCCAAAGTGTGCACTGGAGAACGCAATGGCGATCTGTCGTGTTCAGCGATGAAAGCAGATTCTACTTGGGAGCCTCCGATGGACGTATGCGTGTTCGCAGACACACAGGGGAGTGTCTCCACCCTTCTTGCATCCGCCAGCGACACACAGGGCCTACACCTGGTCTCCTGGTGTGGGGAGTGATCAGCTATCACTCCCGTACACAATTAGTGTTTGTACCGGGTACGTTAAACAGCACCTCCTACATCAACAACATCATTCAGCCCGTTGTTGTGCCTTTTGTAAGGTCGGTCCATCGTGGTGTTTTCCAGCAAGATAACGCATGCCCACACACGGCACGTGCAACGCAACATGCACTTCAGTGTGTGAGGCAACTTCCATGGCCTGCACGTTCACCGGATTTTTCCCCCATTGAGCACGTGTGAGATTTTATGGGCCAACGACTTATCCGGTCTCCACGGCCAGCCACGATCATCCCCGATTTACGCGTCCAGGTTGAGGATGCTTGGAACTCAATACCCCAAACTTGCATCCAACATCTGCACGACAGACTCCATGCCAGAATTGCACAGTGCGACGCAGTTCATGGCGGTTCAACCTCGTACTAACCATGTTACATGGAAATGTTATTTTTCAGTTTACCAGCAAATACAGCTGTATTTTGGCATAATGTTTTGATCACGTTATCCTCTGTATTCCGTTATTATGCTGTATAAATTTCGTTGGTATCAGACGTCTCCTTCTTGGTGTTCTTTTTTCACTTTCCGCCAGTGTATTTATAGTGCGTAGTGGCCAAGGAGGTTAGAATAATATTTCTGGAGATTCCCTGAGTCCCTTAACCGTGAAGCCGAAACTGTGGGAATTTGACGTTGTTTACACGATATCTATGTAATTTCAACTGTGTGTATTTTGCAATAGTGTGGTTTTGGGTTGCAGAAACCGTATTAATATAAAATCGGAATGAATTATACTTCTTATACGAGTGAAGTTTTCAATTTTAACGTTATGTTTTGTTTAGAATTCGCACTAACGTTCGTGTATTTCAGTTTAAAATAAAAATGGGAAGAAGCCTCACAATAATTAAGAATTTTATAAATTCAGCATTTTCTCACACATTGGCAGCAAGTTACGAAACATTTGCGACGAAAAAGCAATTCGGCCAACACAAAATGCATTGCATTTTGTGTTGGCCGAAATCCATCAGCTTTCACTCACTTGCCTTGAAATCCATCAGCTTTCACTCACTTTGACGGCCGTCTCTGGCGGTTATATATAGGCTTCACGCAAAATGGTACTGCTCCGTTAACAAGGGCATCTCCAGATATATTATACTAACCTTCTTGGTAGTGACACAATGGGAGCCGCGGTCTGAAACGGTAAACTCTCCTGCAACTGCGGTAGAAGGGTACACGTAACACTTTAGCAGTGTAACACAGTAAAGAGCAAGAACAAATTTAAAATCTAAAATCACGCGCATTATGTCAAATTTGAAACAGTGGTTGAAGAAACCTAGTCAAAATCTTCTCGTAGAAATAGCTTGGAACTATTTATAGTGCGTGGTAACACAGGGAGAGCCGAAGTCTAAAACGTAAACCGCCAGCAACTGCAGCGGAAGACTTGGGAAGCACATCATAAAAATTTTGGCACAACCTATAATTCTTGTCGCTTCTATTCTCCCGTATACGTGTTCTCTCGCATAGGTTTGTTGTTGAAGCCTGGTTCGATAAAGCCACCCGTAGGAGTATGAAAGCTTGGCACATATGAGTTGCTACGCCAATAAAAAACAACGATTTTTGTAATAGCTTCCATGACGTTTGATGTGAGATCCTCGTAGTTAGCGCAACAGTAAAATCAAACACTGTTCCGTTTATCCAAAATGCAATGAAATATGATTGCGCAAGTGTGCAACGAAATATCTTTGCGCAAGAGTGCGATGAAAAAATATTGCGCAAAAGTGAAATGCAACATTATTGAATGAGCTCATGGCACAGCGAACCGCAAGATCAAATTTCAAGAATGGTTGAAAGCCTTAAAGTTTGATTTAATAAATTAAAATTTTGCAAATTTGAAATAAAAAAATGGCTCCGAAGTGCATACACTCATGTGTCTCTGCAGTTTCTGCCAAATTTTAAACCTCTACGTTCAGTAGTTTCTCCTACAGGCAACTGATGGACAGACAAATACACACACAGATATATATATATATATATATATATATATATATATATATATATATATATATATATATTATCATCATCATTGTCAGCCATTATCAATCCACTGCTGGATGAAGGTCCCCTAAGTTTCTTCCACAACGGTCTGTCCTGCAGTCTCCTCCATGTCAGTTCCGCATACTTTGGAATTTCATCCACCCATCTCTCATGTGGTCTTCTTCTGGGTCTTTTCCTGTCCCTTGGAATCCAATCTAAAATTTCGGCTGTCCATCGATGGTCTGTCCTTCTGGTAATATGTCCAGCCCATTGCCATTTCACGTATTTTACTTTGATCATGATGTCTTCCACTCTTGTCGTTTTTCTGATCCACGAGTTCCTCTTCTTATCTCTCATGGTTACACCAAGCATGCGCCTCTTCATGCTTCTTTGAGTTGTCTGCAGCCTTTGTATGTCTCTTTTAGTTAAGGTCCACGTCTCTGCACCATCGTAAGCACTGGAAGAATGCATTGATTAAACACTTTTCTTTTAAGGCATAATGGCATATTGCTATTGAAAATTATACTGCTTCTTCCAAAAGGTCTCCAACCGAGTTTTATACGCCGATTAATTTCTTCAATAATGTGACCCTCACTTGATATCTGCTGTCCAAGATAAACGTACGTATCAGTTATCTCCAGCTTTTCTCCATCAATCGATAAATCTTCATTTCTTGTAAAAGCATTGTACATCGGTTTTGTCTTCTGGAAGTTCATTTTAATCCCACTTCTTTACTCTTATCAGCAAGTTCCTGGATCATACTCAGCAGCTCTGATGGGGTAGCTGCAATAATGACTATGTCATCAGCAAAACGAAGGCGAGTTAGATAATCTTCATTAATGTTGATTCCTTTGTTTTCCCAGTTCAGTGATTGAAAGACATTTTCCAATGTGGCATTAAAGAGCTTGAGAGATATGGTGTCGCCTTGTCTCACTCTCTTTCCAATTTTTATGTGTGCTGTATTCTCAAACAGCCAAATCTTTGCACGTACATTTTCATAGATGTTATTAATAATATTAATGTATGCATCTTCAGTACCGCAGGATTTTAAAGCCATCGTAATTGCTGATGGTTTTACCGTATATGAAAGGCCTTTTCATAATCGATAAAAGCCATGCATAATAGAAGTTCGTATTCCCTCGCTCTTTCAATTAGTTCTCTCAGTACGTGGATATGATCTATAGTGCTGTAAAACGTTTTCTAGATAATTTATGATTTCCATGCTGGACTTGTGCCAAAAATTAAAGCAATAGGAAAAGCCAACGTGTCAACGTTATAGTACGAAAAATTCCTACTCGAAACTTCGATGGGAGAGGAGAGGGGGGCGTTGCGCTCACTGCGGGATGAGAGTTACAGCCCTGGAGCCTTTGACTGAAAGTATTAAATTTATATAGAAAGTTCTTGACGAATTCAATATGTTGCGCATTTCAGTAAAAAAAAAGAAAAAAGAAACTTGAGTCCGTCAATTACACGTACATCTAATGCCCCGTTTCTTGTGATAGATCGTAGTACACTTTCGAGCTGTATAATTAAGTGACATCCCGAGTAGCTGGCTGTACATACCCTCCCCTTCTCCTCCAAACTGCAGTAAGGATCCACCACTATGAGATTATCATCTTTGCCGAGACGCCCACTTGGGTGCAAGTTTATTGCTTTCCTGTGTGTGCAGAGGCTTCTCTTCTTTGCCCATGGCGATGCTGTGTTGACCTTGTTTGACATCTTATCAAAGGGGTTAGAACATCCCTTACATCAGCGCGTGGGTGCGCGGGTGTGGTCGTTCGTGAGAACGCCTTGGTTATTTGAAGGCCTCAGAAGCATTAATTAGGATGATAATCTGATAAATCTAACAGCTATTAACTGCATGCCTCTGCATAACATTGCTGTCCGGCTCCGTTCTGAAAAGTAATAAGCACGGTTGTGTTATGGAAATTTTTTCTTGCAGAATTGATCGCTAAAGAAGAAATTTGTACGCAGTACCTAATCCCCCCACCCCCTCCCCTTCCGCCTGCGTGAAAACCACTTAAAAGCAGTGTATTTCTCGACAATTCCGAATAATCCAGATGTTACTTTTTGGAACAGGAACCCCTTTTATTCTTATGAAATTCTTTTCATTTTAGATCTGGCACAAAGGATCTGTATTTCATTTCTTCTTCTGCTCATCTGGAGCCGTTATCCTGCAGTAGTATGCAAATTAATTGGGACAAAACGAAAATCTTTAAGCCGCCCCCGGTGGTGCAGTGGTCTAAGCGATGGCCTCTGATCATTCGTCCGAAACGAGACCGGGTTCGAATCCCGGTGAGGCATGGATGTTGTGTTTGTCTTTCGGCACTGGCTCTCTCCCTTCCCTGGAACCAGTGACCCTAAATTAGGAACGGGCGGCTGTTTATAGCCCATTAAGTTGCTCACGGTGGTCGTTAAACCTCCAATAAAAAAAAAAAATCTTTAATTACGTATTTTGAGAAAAAAAAATCAACTTCCAGTAACTTCACTTAACATTACTACAAAACATGGCCTCCTTTAGCTGCAATGATCTTCCGAACACGTTTTGCCATTGATTCCACCAATTTAGAGCCATTTATTCTACCAATTTTTTTTATTGGAATAATCATGTTCAAGAGAATAAAAAATAATCTACACACTGATATAATAAATATTATTCCACAGACACACCCACAAGACACTCGAACTAGATCAGATATTCGACGGATTCATCCAAAAACAGAAACTGTGAAACATAGTCTAAACTACACTAGCCCTCATTACTGAAATTAAGGGCCGCGGATGGCCTTATGATCAACGTTCGTAACTACCACGGAGAAACCTCAGGTTCGATCCCAGGCAGGTACGAACGCTCGAACCAGTAAATATCCGCCGCGTGTCGGATGGACACGTAAAGCCGTCAGACCCCGGGTACTGGCCCCCCGGTAATAAATAAGGGCAGGTCGTCTTCCACCTCCTTTCTACCTCGCTTCCGTGTCACTTTCCTGTCGGGCACTTTAGCCCAAATCTCTTAGCTTCCAATTTCTAAGGGTTGTTTAAGACCTAGGGTCAGGCACTTCCTTCCTAAAATCCTCTACATATGATCTGATCTGATTTACTGGATTAGATACCAACGGAACTAAGAATACTAAATAGCTTTAACCTTTTTAAAAAGAAATTAAAATGTTTCATAACGAATCAGTTACTAATCCATTAATAAAAAAAGAAAAAAAAATTACTAATTTCGAAACAAATTACATTTAACCTACTAATCCTGTTCTGCTTGCATTTGCACGCACATCACTGATCCTGCTTGACGCTTTGGCTTGTCCGTATTCTTTTAATGTAATTTTTTTTTTAATTTAATATTGCTGATAGGAAGCTGGGGGCTTTTTCAGGTCTTTGTTGGCCTTTTTCCTTTGCTTCCTTTCTGCGCTCTGTTTTATAAACTATATATACATTTCATGTACTATATGGCAATGCTCAGCAAAACAAATAGATGAAATGAAATGAAATAAATTCCATTACACCTCGGGAAAGTAGATTCCAATCTGGCATACAGGACTTTTCGTTGCAGGTACATTTATATTAAACGGTTTTAAATACGGTATATTTTTGCTGTGGCAATTTTAAACTGTTTCAAAAGCGGATAGTGACGTATACTCTAATTTAACTTTCCATTTTCGTTCCTCTATGTGAATTTCTGTTCATTCTCTTTAAGCATTTTCTGATCTTAAGGGTACATTTTTTTTTCTCGGTGCTTTGGCAACCTGACGTCAGGTCAAAAGTGAATGACGTACGCAAACGAAAGTGATAGGAATGCTGTATACAATTGTATCGACCAGAGAGTGAGGTTGAGGGAGCTCGAAAAAATTTGTTACGAGAGAGATTTGTGAGAATCGATGTTGTAAGATTAAGAGTTTAACGTACAAGCTTGATTGAATCGCTTGCGTTGAGCGTATGCTTCTTAGTTATTGAAGTCACAAATTGTTGTCGAGTTAGTAAGACTTGAAGGGCATTTCTTCTGTGTTACGAGCGTATGCTGTATTCAGATATTGGAGTGGCAGCTCGATTAACTACGAATAGGATTTACATTCTACAGTTCATGCTGTGCTAATCTATATGTGCCAGTTAAGGACCAAATAAAGATTATGGTGTATTGTAAGTAGAAGACGTTTCTTTAAAACTGACGGTGAATGTTTTTCAGGGCCGAATTGGCTCTTTGTTGTTTAATTAAACTATCCGGACCACGACTTAAACTTTACGACACATTTCAGTAAAAATAAGCTTTACAGTGAAATGTGTTAGGGTTTTATTTGTAGCATAAGCAAAATAACAATACACAGTCGTATCAGAATAATATGTCCACCTACCTAATAATGGGAATAACCATCCTTGGCCCGGATGATAGTGGCGAGACGGGGTGGCACGGACCCAATGAGGCCCTGGAAGGTTGCCCGAGGCACACGTGCCCAATCTGACTGCAGCAGAGTACGGAGGTCCCAGAGATGACGTGGTTGTGGGTCGGCACGTCGAACCTGTCAATCCAAATAGTCCCACAAATGCTCTATGGGATTAAGGTCACGTGATTTCTCCAGCCAAGGGAGAACGGCGACATCGTTGTCATGTTCCTGGAACCAATCACACACCCTCTTAGCGATGTGGCACGGCGAATTGTTCTGTTGGTAGACACCATCACCACCAAGGTAAAAGTCCAACATGAAGGGATTCATGTGGTCAGCCAGGACGCACAGGTAGCCACTGGCGTTCAGGAACTCATCCAGTTGCACCAGCTTTCCCAGTCCATACCGGGAAAACATCCCCCAGACATGTACACCCACCGCTGACCTGTACTTGACCGACAAGCGTGTCCTGGTTTTAGTTCTCGTGTGTCTGACGCCGTATCCGCCACCGCCCGTCACTTGTGTGGAGTAGAAACCTCTGTTCTTCGGAGAAGGCAACCTTTTCCAGCTCTTCCACTGTCCAATGACAGTTGTCCCAAGCGAACTGCAGGCGTCGTTGCCGATGGACCTGGGTTAACATGCCCTCCTTGACGCGCGTCGACTTTAGAAACCCATGTGTAATAGGATTCGCTCGACTGTTATCGGGGACACGTACCTGGGTGCCCCAGCGTTCGTTTGCGGGGTCAATTGTTGCAGTTTCCCGTTGAGTGCCCTTTATCAATCGACGAAGGCGAGGTTCTCCTTTGGGGTCGATGGCCTTTTGGGCTTTACAGTTATGACGTCGGGAGGTACTCGGTGTGCCAGCGGTCCATTCCTGGTATACCCTAGCTACAGCACTTCGAACAACCCACGAAGTCTGTTGTTTCTGAGATGCTTCCATCCTTGGCGTTGTGGCGTCTTAGTAATCATCACGAATAGTCATTTATGACTATGATAAATTTCACAACATATAACATTTAATTTAAAAAACAAAAACAATACGATTCTTATGCCCTGTCGTCCTCCCTACAAATGAAAACAAACAAACTCTCTCTCCACGCTCTTCACTCCGTCTCTTGCTTCTGCCGTCGACCTCAAAAGCTCTCCTGTCAGCTCTGACGTCACTATCCAGGACTGGGAACGGCACAGCGTGGTAGCCGGTGATCATTCTTTTTGAATGTCCCTCAAATCACTATCTCTGTTCATTGTGCTCATGTTACGCACTGTGGTTCATCTGTCCTAACCGGCAGCTTATATCTCCTTGTGGTTGATCTTGTTACATGCCTTCTTTGACGCGCTTGGGCGGGTACAATGGGATTACAGGGGTGGTCATATTATTCTGATACGACCGTGTATATACATTCCATTTTACATTAAAACTGTACAGAATATATTTTTTTAGCAGTTGCAACATACACCCATGTAGAAGTAATTTTATAAAAGTTATGAAAGAAGAGCATAGACGTTAGGTTATAAGTACTAATCACGCTTTAGTTACGTAAAGAAAATTAGAAACACAGTAACGCTTTCAATGCCCTTAGGGTCTTGATCACCTGTAAACAAACAAACGGGGCGACGCCGGTTACCAGGTTTTCATTTCCAAGTTCTTCATTTCAATTGTTGCCAACCGATAGAAGGAAAAGTTTCATGATATGATTCATGATGGTAGGAAGGCATATGTTACCAATCAAATAATCGTAAGATTTGAAAATTTGACGCAACTGGTAGTCAAGAAAAAGAATACATGTGTACATCCAGCGAACTGACATTGTGAAACTCTGAAGAAGGGAGAATAGTGGAATTCTTGACTTCAAAGCTTTTAATTATCCTACCATCATGAAATTTTTCCTTCGGCGCAGAGATAAAATTAAAGACCTCAATGTTTCTGGTGTGTACAAAATTCCCATTTCTACTTCATCTGGTTCTACAATTTACATCGGCAGCATTTTTTGCAGCATTACCAAACGCTTGACTGAGCACTAAAAAAGGATGTCAACCGAGGTAGACCTAATTTCTACTTGGCTTTATTAACTTTTTCAGATACTCCAGCAATGCCGCTCTGGACAAATATTAATACTAAGAAGATCGTTCCTTTCGTCAACAAAAGGATATTACGTTTCTGTGAAGGCATTGAAATACACGGTCGAGTCACATTATTGTGACCACCAGCTAATATACAGAGTAACCACGGTGTGCAGCGCGGACAGCAGCTAGACTGGCTGGGAGTGACTCCGTAAGGTGCTGGAAGCTGTTCACAAGTATGTGGAGCCATGCTGACTGCAGTGCATCTGACAGCTACTGGAGGGTGCGTGGTGGAGGATCCATAGAACGAACAACACGATTGAGGTGGTCCCGTAGATGCTCGATTGGGTTTAAGTCTAGGGAATTATGGAGCCAGGGAAGTACTTTGAAGTCTTCATCGTGCTCTGCCAACCACTCTGGAACATTTCTAGCTATGTGACACGTCGCATTCTCGTGCTGGAAGATCCTATCCGCCCCAGAGAAGACAATCAGCATGTATGGATGTACGTGGTCTGCAAGGATGGATTCATAACGAATTCGGTCCATAGTGTCTTCCACAGATATCTGTGGACCTAGGGAATGCCACGAAAACATTCCCCAGACCACAACTCTGCCCCCACCAGCTTGTGTTCTTCCAGTAATGGTTGAAGAGTGTTTGTTCTCCGATGTTCCTCGCCTTATACGCCAACGTCCGTCCCTTCGATAAAGCAGAAAACGTGTCTCGTCGGTGAAAGCAATCCCTTGCCTATCAGCGGAGGTCGAATTCCGATACTGTGGTGCAAATGTAAGCCTTTTCTGCAGATGCACCATCATTAGCATAGATGCAGTGACCATCCGTCTGCGTCGGAGCCCCATACGCAACAGGGTTCACTGAACTGTCGTTTTAGACACACTTCCGGTAGACCCCTGGTTCATTCGGCCAGTAAGTTGCTCCACTGTAGCTTGTCGATCGGCCCTCACGTACCTTCGCAGTCGACGTTCGCCTCTCATATCAATGGCACGCGCCACTCCGCAGTCTCCATGTCGTTTATTTGCAATGGTGCCATTTCTCTAATCATGATACACTTTAACCACAGCATACAGTTCACAAACTGCGCTGTTTCAGAAATAATGCCACCCTTGGCCCGAAAGCTGATAATCATCCCTTTTTGAAAATATGAAAAATCTCTCCTTTTATCCATGACAGCAACGAGTGATATGTTTTGAGAATGGCTATAGTACACCTTATATACCCTCGAAGCCAGCTCATGACACTGCCTTTTTCCATTGGCTACGCGCTGTTGACGTCAAAAGTAGGAGGTTGTCACAATAATGTGACTCGACTGTGTATATTCCTCTTCAAACTGCAATACCGATAGTCCGTCTTTTGTCCCCCACCATTTGGAAGTCACTCCTATCGTGGCAGCAACCGAAATGAAGAACTTGGAAATGAAAACCTGGCAACCTGTCTCGCTCCGTTTGTTTACAGATGATCATGACTCCAGTGGAATTTGAAAGAGCTAATGTGTTGCTAATTTTCTTTACGTAACTAAAGCGTAATTAATACTTATAACCTGCATTTATTTGTTGCGTGTGAGTTTCATTCCCCTTATAAGAATATAGAAGCCATAACTCTAAAATTTCCAGTTTAGGATTTTTAAAGCATGTGTTGTTACCAATTACTCTGTGAGTGCATCACACCCATTGCTGAAATTCAATGGGTACTTGGCCGTAGATCGCCCACGTACTTGACGCCTTCATACCCTTTTAATTTAGAACCCTTATACATACAAAACTGGTGCATGCGAATGTGTAATGTGTGATTCAGAATACGCTTAATCAATCAGGTGTTACGATACTTTTGGAAACATTGAGCAATTGGTTTTCTTATGTTTTTGTTTATTAGAATATTTTTTTCGTGTTTCTGTGGGATTTTTTTTTTTTTTAATTTAGAATATTTCGTTCTTTGATTTTGTTCTCTACTAATCTTTCATG
Source organism: Macrothele yani (assembly GCA_039090855.1). NCBI lineage: Eukaryota > Metazoa > Arthropoda > Arachnida > Araneae > Macrothelidae > Macrothele > Macrothele yani. Next base: position 14,322,962 of record CM077011.1, on the reverse strand, counting down.
TTGTATACAGTCATTTGCAAAAGTTTAAGACCACCTGTTGGTATTAAGAGATTTCTGCCAATTGCGTCAGCTATTGTCTTTATTACTCAACTTCCTGTTGGTGTTGCATCTTCCTACAGCTGCCGCTGTAGGACGATGCAACACCGACAGAAAGATTGATAGAGTTGGGAGAAGCGTGCGAGCAACAGTTTGCTTTTGGTTTTCATCCTGAGAGGTTTTGTACGTATTTCTGAGAGGTTTTGGGAGGTTTGTACGTATTTTCTATATAGTGAAATATGGGCAAAAAAGCGTTTTTAATTGTTACTCAGAGGGCACAAATAGTGACTTTATATCATGAAGGATACTCCGACCGTGATAAGCAGAAAGGTGAATGTGAGTAAGACTACTATTCATAATGCGATTATGAAATATCGAGATACAGGTGTATTTAGCGACCGAAAGAGAAGTGAACATCCAAGGAAAACAACCCCACGTAATGGCAATACCAAAAGGCGAATAGTTATGCGTTTTCCGAGGAGTTCGTGCAAGAAAATCAAGGCCTTTCTGCGTTTAAAAGTATCTGATATTAGTATCAGCACTGTTTTCCGACGTCTTAGCAAAGGTTTTGGATTAAAGTCTTATAAACTTGCACATAAACTTAGACTAACCTCTGTCATGAAAAAGAAGAGACTCCAGTTTGCGAAGCGTCATCAATCGTGGACTGCTGGAAATTGCAACCAAGTTCTTTCTTCCGATGAATCAACTGTGTGTCAATTTGAATCACGTGAAGCTCATGTTCGACGACCAAAGGGCAAAAGGTTTAATGAAAAATACACCTTCAGCACCGTGAGATATCCACCTAGTCAAATGATATGAGGTGCTATATCAGCATACGGTACTGCGTCATTGTCCGCTTTGCCGACAGGCACTACCATGACAGGTCGTTTTTATGTGGAAATGCTGCGTGAGAAGCTGTTAACTCATATGCAAGTGCACAGATGCACAATCTTCATGCATGATGGTGCTCCATGCCACAGATCAAAGACAGTAAAGGACTACCTGCAGAGGAAAAACGTAACTGTGCTTGACGGGCTCGGTAATAGTCCCGATCTTAACCCCATTGAAAATGTGTGGACCATTTTAAAAGACAAGGTAGCAGAAAAACAGGCATCAAATTCCCAAACTTTGATTGACGCGATAAAGTACGTGTGGTGCAAAGACATTTCAAGTGACTACTGCAAATCCCTCATTGAGAATATCCCACATCGTATTCTGTCCGTTATAAAAAAACAAAGGTGGCCACACAAAGTACTGATTTCTGTCTTTTTGTGTTCTAAAGAATATAAGTATTCATCTGTGGTGTCAATTTTTCAAATATCTCTGACTAGTAATTCGTTGTTTCTTTGAAAATCTTAATTTTCAATAAATTGGCAGGTGGTCTTAAACTTTTGCAAATGACTGTATACAGTTATCGGTATCAAGATATCCTTGATTTTATAGGTCTTATTACCATAAGATAATCAAACTCAAAACTTCAAGCTATGTTCTTTTAGTGTAGTTGGATAACATCAAAATGTTTTGGCGTAGTGATGCGTATTTTCGTGTCGTGTATTAACTTACATTTTCGTAGAACGCAATTTCGTGTGAAACACATATTTCAAATGATGTTTTAGAAATAATGTATAATTTACTATCAAATAAATTTTATCGGTGAAATTGTATGTAAAAAAAGGTTCACTTTCATTGCTGTGACGAACCAACAAATAGGTTAACAAAATATTCTATATCCTCTCGAAACAATTTGTGCGATATGTGCTGGGTTAAATAAAAAAAATACTTAGTACAAAAAGAAAAATTCATTCTTAAAATAAAGACTTTGTCAATTTGCTTTGGAATAATAAAAAAATATCTGAGTCATTGTTCTTCACATCGACATATTTATAATTAAATTCGTTTAATTTCACCAATAAAAAAAGATGTAAGTCTCGTAAGGAAAAAACAAAAATACATTATTATTCATAAGGCAAACCGAGAATGAAAATGTGATTAGCTCTCTTCATAATTTGTGGTTCTATTAATTCTCTTGTAAAATTTAATTTGCGAAAAAATGAGATTAAATAGATTATCAAAACGAAGACTAAAGATGAAGGGTGCACTAAAAGATGTTGCAGCACTTGGAAATATGTAGAATTAAAAAACATAGTGACATTAATTCTTCACTGAATTTCGCATCTTTCTTTTTTCTCTTTGATGTTGACAAGCATCGAAAGTGTGCAAAATGATGAATGAAACTGGTCTATTCTTTATTTTGTTATAACACCGTACAGAAATTTTTACAATGTCTTTTAATTAAAAACAAATAAGTGCAAGACTTCTAATGATAAATCCAGTTCATATAGGTATAAAATGATCATATAAGATCTGTCAACCTTTCATTCGCCAACAGGCGGCTTATCTTTCACTCCCCCTTTGGTGAGTGAATTCCCAATGCAAAGCTAACTCAGTATACACAGTGATATCAGAATAATATGACCACCTACCTAATAATGGGAATAACCACCCCTGGCCCGGATGACCGCGGCGAGACAGCGTGGCATGGACGCAATGAGGCCCTAGAAGGTTGCCCGAGTCACACGTGATCATTCGGACTGCAGCCGAGCAAGTCCCGGACATGACGTTGTTGTGGGTCTGAACGTTGAACCTGTCGATTCAAATAGTCCCACAAGTGCTCTATGGGATTGAGGTCGGGCGATTTCGCCGGCCAAGGAAGAGCGGAGGTATCGGTGTCGTGTTCCTGGAACCAGTCACGCACCCCCTTAGCAACGTGGAACTGGAAATTTCCCTGTTGGTAGACACCATCACCACCAGGGTAAACGTCCAACATGAAGGGATGCATGTGGTCAGCGAGGAGGGATGCATGTAGTCAAGCCATTGGCGTTGAGGGACCCATCCAGTGGTACCAGCGTTTCTAGGTCATACCAGGAAAACATCCCCCAGTCATGCACACTGCCACCGCCGGCCTGTAGTTGACCGACAAGCGTATCCGTGTGTTCATTCTCATGTGTCTGACGCAGTATCCGCCACCTCCCGTGACTTCTATGGAATAGGAACCTCGATTCGTCGGAGAAGGCAGCCTTTCTTCATTCATCCACTGTCTAATGACGGTAGTCCCATGCGAACTGCAGTCGCCGTTGCCGATGGACCCGGGTTAACCTAGGCGCCTTGACACAGTAAAGACTCCGGAGACCTATGCGTAATAGGGTTCGCTCTACTGTTATCGGAGACACGTACCTGTGTGCCCCAGCGTTCATTTGCCTTTACCAGTTGACGTAGACGACGTTTCTCTGTGGAGTTGATGGCCTCTGGGGCTTTATAATTATGAAGTCGGGAGGTATTCGCTGTGCCAAGGGTCCATTCTTGGTGCACCCTTACTACAGCACTTCTCAAACAACCCACGAAGTCTGATGTTTCCGAGATGCTTCCGCCTTTGGCGCGGTAGCCGATGATCATTCCTTTCAGAACGTCCATCAGACCACTACCTCTGCCCATTGTGCTCACGTTAGGCACTGTGGCTCATCTGTCCTGGCCGGCTGCTTATATCTCCGTGTTGTCGACCTTGTCATATGCACTCTGTGACGCCTCTGGGCAAGTACACTGTGATTCTAGGGATGGAGACACTATTCTGATACGACTGTGCAAGTCTTTCTAAATTCATTCATCAACGCGGGGAATTGGATCTCAAAAGCTCCCATTGGCGGTCATCTCGCTACTCGTAAAACAATCTATTGAGACACTTTGTTTTCTCTTCTGCATGCCCATCAGTGTAAATGTCATCCTCCAGCACTTTTTGGCCCAGTACCGAGCTGAATCTGTTTCGAAGATCTTCCTGGCCCTCCACCAATTCATGTCTATCCTCCTGGGCGCTACCAACACAACTGCCTTGCTTTATTTGTCTTTGGTTTTGCGCTGTTTCGACAGCAACACACTTGACTTCTTCTTAACCCTTCAAGTGGCAGGAGGTTTGGAAGAGGCAATGCGAACATTCGTCAGATGTATAAGAAGAGACTCCCCTAAGAGCGTTCTGTCTTTCTGTAGTATTCGTCGTCGTTAAGATGGGCATATATGCGTTATCGCCGCTTTTGAACAGGTTTTCGATGAACGCATTATTGCGTCGTCGCTGTTCTGGGCACAGAAATCTTCGAACGCATATATGCATTCTTGCCACCTGGAGGGTTAAATATGGCCGTCCAGCTTCCCAATTCGTCTCCGTGATCCAGACCCTCTCTCATGCATTCTCAGACGAATTTTTTCCGTGTTCCTGACAACGCCTTTCTGGTGAAATTCTTTCATAGCCGTGAATTATCTCCCTTAGAATCTCCCCAAAATGCTTCTTTTCCTTCAATTTCCCAAATAAAAATAGTTTTCATAACAGTATTATAAATTCAACCATTCACTTCTATTATAAAGTGTCTAAGTCATAAGCATTAGTGGGGGTGGAAATAAGGATTAAAAGCTGTGGAAGCAAACCGAGAAATGTGATAAGTTGGAAGTAAAGGAGCCTTGGTTCAAGAAATACACAAAAGTACCACGCGATCGGGACAGACGTTCAGTGTAGGTAGATCACAACATTCTGTGCCATGCTGTTTGAGTTAATCCATCGATAAGCTCTCGCATAATCTCCTCCTAGCTTGGTTGTTAGCAGAAAAATGTCGTAAATTGTTTGCGATGCATTGGCAAGGTGAGCAGATGTTGCACATGAACTGCCTACTGATAAAACCAAATATCATATCGAGGTCTGCAAGGATGTGACGTACTACAGAGGTAAAACACGTGTCAAGACGACAAATCTGCAGCGATTCATTCCGTCCGTGTAGCTTAGTTGGGAGAGCAACTTACTCCGGAACGAGAGGGCGCGGCTTCGATCTCCGTCACGAACAAATTTTTGTTTTCACAAGGAACTCATCGCAAATTCAAAAGTTGCACATGAACTGACTACTGATAAAGCCAAGTGTCATATCGAGGTCAGCAAAGAAATCATCGCAAATTCATGCGACTTTTTTTTGAACGGAATTGTTGTATGCCATGAAAACTGAATCTACTTTACGATTCCAAACAAACCAAAACTATGGCTTGAGCCAGGCCATCCCATGCCTTCAGTTCCCAAAGAAAGGTTTATTCGAAAATCAAGCCAATATTGTGTGCATATTGGAATTTTGAGGGTGAAATGCACTTCCCGACTGGTTCCCGATTGATGTGCCATCAGTACCGATCTGTACTTAGCACAATTGGTGCGAATTCAGTCTATGATACTTCAATCCTACCAAAGGTGTAAAGGTTCAGCCGGAACGCTTTCGACAAGAAACCGCCTACCGAACTTCCGACCAAAGAAAAACTTTGAGAAATTGGTTTTGAGCTGTTTTTGCACAACGCACATAGTCGGGACCTACTTCCTTCCAATACAACCTTCCCTCCCCACTCGGCGATTTATTCTTCTGGGTAGACGGTTTAGAACATTGGCGTACGTCTGAAACGAAAGTTTGGAGATTTTTTGTCCTCAGTGGTACCGAAGAGCAATCTATCAAGTTGATCGATTAATCTTCGGTAATCCTCGAAGTGGCTATTTGTATTTCGCTGAGTAAATTTGGTAACTTAACGTTTCTCAAGTATAATCATTATCAACCATTTTGAATCCACTGCTGGATGAAAGTCTCCCCAAGTTTCTTCCACAAATATTTGCTTTCAGCTTGTCTCGTCCATGTCACTCCAGTATGGCTTCGAATTTCTTCCACCCATCTACAAATTAACGTCTTGTTTTTAACGCATTTCCCTGGCTCTTGATCATACATACGCTTAGAGTGCAGCGTGTTCGGAGGGCATTGATTCCCGTAGCACCGGTTTGGTCTTCTTCTGGGTCTTTTTCTGTCCCGTGGTATCCATTCTAATATTGCACTTGTACATCGGTAATCCGTTCTTCTGGCAATGTGTCCAGCCCATTGCCATTTCAGTGATTTTACTTTGATTTTGATGCCTTCCACTTTTGTCATTTTCTTGGTCCACGGGTTCCCCTTCTTATCTTTCCTGGTTACAACAAGCATGCATCTCTCCATGCCTCTTTCTGTTGTTTACACCTTCTGTATCTCCTTTTTAGTTAATGTCCATATCTCTGCTCCCTACCTAAGAACTGGAGAGATGCATTGATGAAACACTTTTCTTTTTAAGACGTAATGGTATTTGAAAATTACACTGTTTTTTCCAAATATTCTCCAACCAAGTTTTATACGCCGATTAATTTCTTCATCAATGAGGCCCTCACTTGATATCTGTTTCCCAAAAGAGTACAGTAAAGCGCACAGACTCATTAAAGACTCTGGTATACTTATAACTTGTCTTTTTCTGGATGTGTGTGTTTTAGGTAGAAGGACTGGAAAAATTATCTGTGGTCGGCACAAAATAAGGATGGACAAAGTTTTGTCTTCTTTTCACAGCACATAATTTTCTGGGTGAATGGTAGTAACAAACTTTATAATTGGAATGAAACAGAGGGTTGCGCGAATATTAGCGTAATTCCGAAATTTTTTGAAAGGATTATTTTAGTTAATCTCTCTTGCTTGAGAGAAAGTTCGGTAAAAGTTCTGATGAAAGATACAATTAACAGATTTAAGAAATGTCAAAGATTTGAAAAATTCCTTTCTGTTTAATTCTGGCTGGAACTTTTACCTAAATTCAGAAACCATTTTCTTTTAGTGCCAACAGTTCCTTTTCTTTTCGTTATTTTTTTTTCCTCACGTTGATGTTTCCGTATTATATAAATGATTTAGGTTACTGATTATTAAATTGTACGATATTTAATATGCCTGAGGGTTTGAGCGATGGTCGACTTCTTAAATAACATATAGTTCCACCCAAAATAGATATTAAAAAGGAAAAAGGACGAGAAAAGAAAGTTACCGCACAGCTTTTGACCTCACTTTTTGGATCATTCTTCAGTATGCAAATTGCAGCCACACCCAAGCAGCAAAATTTGAGGGAAAGTGTTGTTCTGAAAATCGACTACAACCTGTAATACGTAGTTCATGAAATTCATCTTAATTTTACCCTGTCTTTTATTTCATTTTTCTCCTTTGATGTCATAAGGGAACACATTATATCTTTTCTTTCTTTTTTCTCCTTGCGAGAAACGAAATGCTTTTAATCTGTGGTTCTGGCATCTTCTCACGGGTGTGCTGCGCGGATATATAGAACACACACACAACTGCGCCTGAAGCAGCAGAGGTTCTGGAGTCAGTGATTCAAATAAGCAGATAGAAAGGGCTACTGAATAGGCCCACCAAACCGGTGCTACGGGAATCAATGCCCTCCGAACACGCTGCACTCTAAGCGTATGTATGATCAAGAGCCAGGGAAATGCGTTAAAAACAAGACGTTAATTATAAGTTATCTTTTAATATATCAATCTTCTCGTTCATTCTCAAAAAAGCTCAGAAAATCAGGAAAGTATAGGGTCCCAGGAAGATAGGCAGCCAACCCTCAAACTTAAGTAAAACAAACACTAGGTCAGTGAATCTCCAATTGCTCTTACGCTGTTAACCCCCTCCTTTCTACCACCCCAAAAAATATTTGCGTTAATAATTTCAAAGGAATCGTGCACGTGTGTATCCCCAGTTATTAAGATAAACGTTAGTTCTAAACACTTCCACTTTAAAATCTACTTCAAGCAAGAAAGCAGTCTTGACGTCACTGGGGAGCCTAGCTCCTCTTAACTTTTGTCTCTCACTCCCTCTCTCGCTTTTATCTCTCTCTCTCGCTTTTGTCTATCACTCTCTCTCTCTCTTTCTCGCTCTCTCTCTTTGTCTCGCTTCTCTCTCTCTCTCTCTCTCTCTCTCTCTCTCTCTCTCTCTCTCTCTCTCTCTCTCTCTCTCTCTCTCTCTCTCTCTTTCTCTCTCTCTCGCTTTTGTCTCTCTCTGTCTCTTTCTTGCTCTCTCTCTCGCTTTTGTCTATCACTCTCTCTCTCTCTTTCTCGCTCTCTCTCTTTGTCTCGCTTTTCTCTCTCTCTCTCTCTCTCTCTCTCTCTCTCTCTCTCTCTCTCTCTCTCTCTCTCTCTCTCTCTCTCTCGCTTTTGTCTCTCTCTGTCTCTTTCTTGCTCTCTCTCTCGCTTTTGTCTATCACTCTCTCTCTCTCTTTCTCGCTCTCTCTCTTTGTCTCGCTTTTCTCTCTCTCTCTCTCTCTCTCTCTCTCTCTCTCTCTCTCTCTCTCGCTTTTGTCTCTCTCTGTCTCTTTCTTGCTCTCTCTCTCGCTTTTGTCTATCACTCTCTCTTTCTCGCGCTCTCTCTCTCTCTCTCTCTCTCTCTCTCTCTCTCTCTCTGTCTAAATTTTGAACATTTGGGACACACATACGATTTGAAACCTGTGTAACTTTTTTGAGATTTTCTGAATAAGGTTACACTTTTTTTTTTTTAAAGATCTGTGGAACATGGAAAGACCCAAGTCTTTGTGTAATACGTTTCGGAGATTGATGTAACTTACCAAAATAACCGCAGTTTATGCAACTCGCATGCGCAAATTTTTCGCGAAGTGTGTAACATTTCGGTGTTTGAAAGGCGCATGGGAATATTTCAGAATTTTGTTGTTATTGATTTGTTTGGTGTAAGACACAGCCCTCGTCCCCTACCCTAATGATACTTTTATTGCGAAACCTAGAAAATAAATCTCATATTTTCATAAAGTCGTTACGAGAAAAATGTCCGTAAAGGACACAGAGAACTAATCATAAAGAAAAAAATTATCTCAAAGAAATATTTGCTTGAAGCTAAGGAAAAAGATCATGATCTGAAAGTTGAGAGAGAGAGAGAGAGAGAGTGAGTAAAAAGTGTTGAAATCTACGCTTTTCTGCTTTTCTTTCCGTGGAGAAGACGGTTGAGGTTGCATTGTGATTCTTCTAACAGCTTCCTCACAAAATGATAAAAAAGAATAACTTCAACTAATTTGCGTTCCAAATATTTTCTCATAGCGACTATTTTTGGGTAAAGAATAATAAGAATGCCTCTAAAATAAATTCGTGCAAATAGTTTTTCTCTCCTGAAATATATTTCAGGATTAATTTTTGATACAAAGTGGAGTAACTGACAAATTCGTGATTATTTTTAAACTGTTATACGTGTTATATATGTTGTTTTTTAATTTCCGTTACTGTTTTTAATGTCACTGAACAACTGCCCTCATATATAACCCCAAAACAACTCTCGTCTTCTTCTTCTTTTTCTTTAATTTAATATCAGGTTTACACACAAACTGTTAACATATAAAAGTAGAGAGCCACAAAATGTTAGCTTAATTTGATATTTCATGAATGCAGAAAGGATTAAGGTGGTTATAATAATCATTTGAAATCTGCAAATCTCGGTATCTGTACAATGAAGGGCGGTAACCTATTCGAAAGTGGAAAGTGAGGGGGTTTGAAAACTAAAAGAAAAAGAAACATAAAGAGTATCTTTTTAAAGGCCTCTTCCAGCCATGAAACTAAAAAATTGTAATAAATATAAGAAATTCTACATAAAAGGATTTTGTTTTTACTTCCTAAACTGAGGGATTTCGTGAAGGCGCGAGCCTGGATGACTGGTTTGGCGCATGAACATTATGTAAAGAATGGGTTTCAGGAAAATTTTGAAACCTTGCTCAGATTCGTTAGAAATGTTCCACACCTTACTTTTCTGAAGATTTTGTACTTTTCTGGGACGTTTTCACGTTTATTGTGGAACGTTCCCCAAAATCAGGCTACCAGCCTGTTTTAGGATTTTTCAGCAGCATGTGCAATGTTTTTCACAGTTGTTAGAAAGGTTTGACACCACAGTTTTCCGAAGGCTTTTCCGGAATACTTTTATATTTAATATTGAACGTTCTTTACGATCAGGCTGGTTGTCCGTGTCAAAATGATTAAACAATGTGTGGAACTTCCGCGGAAGGTTGTTTAGTTTCGTTGAAAAGGTTCCACACCGTATAGTTTTCCAAAGGCTTACCACTTTTCCGAAATTTTCTTTGTTTAGGGGGAACTTTCCACAAAATCAGCCTAGCACAATCTTTCAGACTACTTCAAAAAATAATAACACTAACCCCTGATACAAAAAAATAATACCACTAACCATTAATACCACTAACCCCTGATACAAATGATGTGCGTAGTAATTATTTGTAGAAATACAGAATATACATACATCCCAGCTCTACGGAATTTTGAGTTCCATGGCGTCTTTCCCTCGTAAGGAAGAATATATTTTTTTCATCATTAATACCTATCCTTTGAGTTTTAGTACTTAACGCTAAAGAATTATAACGCTATATACTGTAAATAAATAACAACTATTAAACCTAAATAATAGTTTTGGTGATTCTTTTGCAATACAGTCGAGTCCCGTTAGAACGAAATTCACGAGACTGCCGAAATCTGTTCGTTATATCAAAATTTCGTTATGATGGAATTTTTAATTTTGCACTTATTTTTTGAATGACTCACGGAAATCGAACTTATTCAAAGTGCTTATACTGTACTGCATCTTAAAACGTAAAAGAGAAAATAAAAAAACTCTAGTGCGTCTAATTCCATACATATCTTTCATAAAGTTTACACCACTTTTGTACACTAGTGGTTTTTTCTTCTTATACAATACAAGTAGTTACAAGTAGTTTGTACTGTATGTACGTAGTATTTACATTTTAAAGAAATCTGTTATTTTTGTTTGAAAATGGGAATTTGTTGCTGCTTAAACTAAAAGTTCTTGCAAAGAATGTAAATAAAAAATGTAATTTCCCGTTTTTGCAAAGAAACCCAGCTCTCAACTGCGTCTTATCTCTCCTTTCAAGGACAGAAAAACTGTGTTAGAGCTGCGGAAGGAAAGGGGGGGGGGGTGAGGAGCTTACCGCACGTGGCAGGTAGGTTGTTATGGAAACACCGGCATCTGGTCGTAGGTCAGTCGCCACGGGTGGGCGAAAAAGAGTGAGTCATCCAAGTGGAAAAAGGCAGGTACATAAGTTGTCATTTCTTTCTTAAATGTGGGGAAAAGACCTTCGAAAGGTATGTGCTGTTCGTTTTCAGGGATGAAAATTGCGTTATAATGTAAAAATTTTCTTTCAAAATTCAAAATATTTCTACGTCGTAATGAAAATTTCGTTTTAATTAATTTCGTTTAAACGGAATTAAAAATGCATTTCGTCAATGGGAATTTTGCCGGGGAATGCTAAAAATTTCGTTAAAACGGGTTTTTCGTTCTATCGGATTTCGCTCTGATGGGACTCGACTGTAGTTGTTTTCTTTATTTCCTGCTTGTTTTCTTGGTTTTACCGTGTACACTCCTTTTTAAAAACTCAATGAAGAGTTTCTTCAAGGCATGTACATGGCATAACCAAGAGGACAAGCAGGATTCAGGAGTGGCTGCACCACTACAGATCATAGCCATGTACTGAAAGAACTAATTGAAAGGGCAAATGATTATGAACTCCCATTATGTATGGCTTTTATATGTATATCTAATTGAAAGGGCAAATGATTATGAACTCCCACTATGTATGGCTAATTGAAAAGGCAAATGATTATGAACTCCCATTATGTATGGCTTTTATATGTATATCTAATTGAAAGGGCAAATGATTATGAACTCCCATTATGTATGGCTTTTATATGTATATCTAATTGAAAGGGCAAATGATTATGAACTCCCACTATGTATGGCTTTTATATGTATGGCTAATTGAAAGGGCAAATGATTATGAACTCCCATTATGTATGGCTTTTATATGTATATCTAATTGAAAGGGCAAATGATTATGAACTACCACTATGTATGGCTTTTATATGTATGTCTAATTGAAAGGGCAAATGATTATGAACTACCATTATGTATAGCTTTTATATGTATGGCTAATTGATAGGGCAAATGATTATGAACTCCCACTATGTATGGCTTTTATTGGTATTAGAGAGGTCTTTGATTCCGTGAAACCATCGGCCATTATAAGGTGTTTGAAATTCTGCGGTATTGAAGATGCATGCGTTACAATGTCATTTAACATCTATGAAAATGCAAGCGCAAAGGTTGATCTGTTCATAAAAACTGGACAACCCCGTATCTTCCAAGCTCTTGAATGCCACATTGCAGAATGCCTTACAAACAATGAACTGGGAAGACAAAGAATAAAAATTGATGGAGACTATTTAACCCATTCCCGTTTTGCTGAAGACATAGTCATTTTTGTAAATCACAGTTCAGAGCTGCTGAGCATGATCCAGGAACTTGCACACAAGACTAAAGAAGTGGGACTAAAGATGAACTTACAGAAAACAAAGCTGATGTACAATGCTTTTACAAGAACTGAAGATTTAGTTGCGGATAGGGCAAATATTGAGGTAACCGATGCCTACATTTACCTTGGGTAACAAGTGAGAGCCACGTCGAAGAAGAAATTAATAGCGTGTAAAACTTGGTTGGTCAGCATTTGAGAGAAATAGCAAAATTTTCAAGCGCAATTTACCATTATGTCTTGAAAGAAAATTATTTAATCAAAGCATCGTTCCTGTTTTTACTTATGGGTCAAAGGCATGTATCTTAATGAAAAGACATACAGAGACTGCAGACAACACCAAAAAAGCAGATATGCATGCTTGGTGTAACCAGATCAGGAAAACAACAAGAGTAGAAGATCTAATTAAAAGACCTGAAATGGCTAGACATATTCCTAGCATAACTGACCACCGTTGGGCAACAGAAATAATAGACTGAATACCAAGGGACACAAAAAAGATCTTGAACACCACGTTTGAGATGGATGGATGAAATTCAATAATACGTTGTGCGATCAAAAAGTTCCGAGACTAGGTAATTAACGCGCTAACAGATGGCAGTACGCGGATGTGCGAGCAGCGGTCGAGGGCAGTGACCTTCATGAGCCATTGTGCAGAGTAACGTCGTTCTGTGAGCATCGAGAGCTGTGCTACACGATATTTGGTGACCACGTGCACAACACAGCTGCGATTTCGGTATGGACTACAAACTAGAGCCGTATCGAACTCTGTCAAGATCTTCGTTAGCAGGTGGTGAATGAACCAACGTTCCTGTCGCGGGTCATCACTGGGGACAAGACTTGGGTCTACGATTAGGACCCGAAGACCAAACAACAGTTGTCGCAGTGGAAGAGCCCGGCATCTCCAAGACCGAAGAAAGCCCGACAGTTCCGGTTCGCAACCAAAAGCATGTTCATCGTGTTCTTCGACATTCGTGGGGTTGTGCACCATGAATTCGTCCCCCAGGACCAGACAGTCACCGCCCTTTTTTACTGCGATGTTCTGCGGCATCTTAGGGAGGACATTCGCCGCAAACGACCTGAAACGTGAAGCAGGGCCGATTTCCTGCTCCACCACTACAATGCAGCAGCTCACAGAGTTTTAGCAACACGCCAGTTTTGCAGCCGCAACAGCATGACTACCCTTCCTCACCCGCCTTACTTTCCGGATTTGGCCCTGTGCGACTTCTTTCTGTTCCCGAAGATGAAGCCGAAGCTCAATGGTCGCCGTTTAGAAACCGAGGACAAGACCCAGCGCGAATCTCAGACATTGCTTGACACGATTCGCTAACAGGACTTCCAGGGAGCTTTGCAACAGTGGCAAAAACGATGGCAGCGTTGTATCGCTGCCCAAAGGGACTTCTTTGAGGAAGATCATAGCCAGACTTAAGTAACGTAAGTCATCATCATCATCATTGTCAACCATTATCAATCCACTGCTGGACGAAGGTCTCCCCAAATTTCTTCCACAACGGTCTGTCTTGTGCCAGTCTCCTCCATGTCACCACTGCATACTTTCGAATTTCATCCACCCATCTCCCATGTGGTTTTCTTCTGGGTCTTTTCCTGTCCCTTGGAATCCAATCTAAAATTCCGGCTGTCCATCGATGATCTGTCCTTCTGGCAGTATGTCCAGCCCATTGCCATTTCAGGGATTTAACTCTGATCATGATGTCTTCCACTCTTGTCATTTTTCGGATCCACGAGTTCCTCTTCTTATCTCTCCTGGTTACACCAAGCATGCACCTCTCCATGGTACTTTGAGTTGTCTGCAGCCTTTGTATGTCTCTTTTAGCTAAGGTCCACATCTCTGCACCATACGTAAGCACTGGAAGGATGCATTGATCAAACACTTTTCTTTTAAGACATAATGGCATATTGCTCTTGAAAATTATGCTGTTTCTTCCAAAAGCTTTCCAGGCAAGTTTTGTACGCCGATTAATTTCTTCAACAATGTGACCCTCACTTGATATCTGCTGTCCAAGATAAACGTACGTGTCTGTTATCTCCAGTTTTTCTCCATCAATCGATAAATCTTCATTTCTTGAAAAAGCATTGAACATCACTTTTGTCTTCTGAAAGTTCATTTTTAATCCCACTTCTTTACTCTTGTCAGCAAGTTCCTGGATCATACTCTGCAGCTCTGATGGGGTAGTTGCAAAAATTACTACGTCATCAGCAAAACGAAGGTGGGTTAGATAATCTCCATTAATCTTTATCCCCTTGTTTTCCCAGCTCAGCGACTGAAAAACACCCTCCAATGTGGCATTAAAGAGCTTCGGAGATATGGTGTCACCTTGTCTCACTCCCTTTCCAATTTTTACGTGTGCTGTACTTTCAAACAGCCTAATCTTTGCACTTGCATTTTCATAGATGTTATTAATTCTATTAATGTATGCATCTTCAATACCGCAGGTTTTCAGAGCCATTGTAACTGCTGATGGTTTCAACCGAATCAAAGGCTTTTTCATAATCGACAAAAGCCATGCACAATGGAAGTTCATATTCCCTCGCTCTTTCAATTAGTTCTCTCAGCACATGGATATGATCTATTGTGCTGTAGCCACTCCTGAATCCAGCTTGTTCTCTCGGTTGAGCCATGTCCAGTGTTACCTTCAAGCGGTGTGAAAGAACTTTAGTGAAGATTTTATAAACTACTGATAGGAGGCTGATAGGTCTGTAGTTTCCGAGATCCTCAATGTCACCTTTCTTACGTAGCAGGATCATTGTAGCGGTGTTCCAATCCTCAGGAATCTTTCCTTCATTAAGGCATCGAGTGAAAATTTGGGCGAGTGCTGTTTCGATTTCTCCACTTGCTTCTTGTATGATGTCTACCGTAATTCCATCTTCTCCTGGAGCTTTTCCCCGCTTCATGTTCTTGATTGCATGTGCAACTTCTGCTGGAAGGACTGGAGGAACTCTGGAAGACAGAAAGTTGTAAAAGAAGCTTTGGGAGACCTTCATACAGCTGCAGATTGATAATGATGATGATTATGACTTGGTTCGCAATGGTAGCTGACACGTGTGGATGGTATTTCTTCCAAAATTTCCTAATTTTTGCATTCCTGGAGGGAAGGGGACAATCACAATACTCCCTTTATCTTTCGTATCTTGATCCTTCTTTCCGAAATACTGAAAAAGAGTGTTCAAACATCTGGAGGGGAGGAGGGAGGAAGGGGGCTTGAACCTTGGGGGAGCCCCGCTCCGTGATTTGTGCGCAGGCTTTGTTTACGCCACTGAACGCGCATGATTTTTACAGGCAACACTGTTTCCACAGTGTGTGTTTGTGTGTGTGTGTGTGTGTGTGTGTGAATAGCTGACATTATTTATCTCAGGTTACAAATTGGAACAACCCTGTGACGGCAAAATTTAGAAAGATAAATAAAAGGATAATTGGCATGCCTAAATCTCTAAAATAAGAATACAACAGAAAATCCGGATTATGTGACATTCCGTGTCCTCCGAAGTATTTTATTTTATTCCCAAAGTTTTCACGTAATTCATGTTAAGAGAACACCATTAAGAAAACAGAACCGGTTGTTCGAGTGTTTGCATACATTAAACGCCGGTTTTATTTTTCGGATACATTTTTCGTCAGGCGTTGGAGAGCTCTTGCCATGAAGTAAAGGAAGGAGACTTAAAAACTATTATATATTTCCACCTTTTAATGCAAAGATTTCTATTGCCGTTTTTTAATGTAAAAAATCATGCTTTTCCGTTTATGTATTTTTATACAGTATACTTACAGTAACTTATTTTTCTTTACAGTCTTTCATATTGTGTTGATAGCGAATAAAAAGATAAAAATGTATTTTGATATGTAATTACTGTTGGTATTTATTTCCGTTAACCTCCTGTGTTATTCGATATCCTCTTGATCGAGACAACACTGTTCAACATGGGAATGTTTGTGAGAGCGAGATTACTAAATCTTAATTAATTTTGGGCTGATGAACACGAAAATGACTTTTAAAAATTGTGAATTGGCTCTTGTTTTCAAGTTAGAGTAGCGATCCTACATGTCAGCGACTTATTTCCACGGAAGTGGTTACAGTTTTCAGAGCTGAGGTGTAGCAGCTATATGCCAAGGCCACAACATTTTTACTATCACGTGATCAGTTAGTTACTTGTATCGCAGATGCTCCTCAGCTCCTGCCTTGCAGTGTTTCATTGTATTTCTGGGAGTCAGGTTAGGCACTCCATGAATTTTTGCTAGCTGTTATTCTACATGCTTTGTTGGAGGTCAGCCTTTGCTGAGGCGGAATAAATTTGCCCCGTAAGTGTGTGATTAGTGTGGATAGCTTCGGCTACATATACGGAGAAGTGACGTTTGCTTCAAGGAATGATGCTTTAACCACAGCGATAAAAAAGAAAAACGCCTACCTCCTGTACTTAAGCTGTAAAGCAGGCGACCAGAACAACGCAAGGGCCCCGCTCGTGTTGTTCGTCAAACTTGAAGGCGTATATGAATCGCAAAGGACGCTCCATGCCTTTTGCAGTATCAATGATATAGAGAGACCTGACAAATCGCGTCACAGGCGGGCTGTTGGTAAGTTGCACTCAAAAATTTGTGGAAAGGGTCAATTGCACTCAGAGCCTGTCCCGGTGCAGGGGGCTTATCACACTCACACCCCTCGGAGCTTCACCGTGATGTGGGATTATTGTACTCAGAGACTCCCTCAAAGGTAAAAGTGGCTAGTCGGGCGAAGTAAGTAAAGTACCTCTTCACCCTATAATTTATGAAAAAAATTATTTGAATAATTTAGCGGATTCTTAAAATCAGTCACTTTTTTGTTTTCTGGAAAATGCCGCGACTTTGAAACAAAAACTCTACCCTTTCTAGAAACAAACTGGCACTGTGACCCTGCCGTTTACAATGGCACCACGAATTGATGAACAGACCACCTTATGACTTGCACGTAAGCTATGTGAAGATACAAGGGTCGCAGTTCCAAATCACTTCCCTCCGGGACCGTGATGAGCGGCGAAGTAGGGACCTGCACTTCACTGAATAAAGTAGTCGCTATGGTAATCAATGACGTCAATGATCGAGGTGAAGTGATAGTTGCAGCCACTTCCCCCGCAGTGCGATTCTGAACTTAGATGGCTCTCCTGGTTTCGTCTGCTATGTTTATACAGTAACTGTGAGTGTGATCTACAGTTTCAGTGCCGTTTCTTTATTATCCTCCGTGTGTTTTGGATCCATGTTAAACGGCAGCTTTACGATGACATCATTGACCGCTATGCTTCCTTGAAAGATAGAAAAATGGACCTCTTTATAAGAAATAGATGCATTTTTTTCAAGGATTTTCATTTTGTAACACTTCGCCTGCTTCTCTGGTCACGAGCCACCACTTCCTTAGTCTCCCCTATAGGAAATTGTACTCATAGAATCCTAATTACGTGGGTATATGTATATATGGATATGTAATTTATTTTTCTTTTATGTATAAGTAAATATAACAGGCTTGGATTGCTATCTGGTGAAGTCCGTAGTCTATTAGTGTTACCCAGCTGATACCAAGGAAAGATTGACTCTTCATCCTCCACCCCAGTTTTTTTTTATTATTATTTTGTTGTTAATTGTTCTTCAAGCGGTCAATCGAGCATTGTTCAACACAGAGCATTCTTATGCCAGAGGCTCCTGTTCCACCCGCCGGTTTCTCACATTCTCCTGAATTAAACAAGGATGATTGAATGTTGTCGATCGTTGTTGTTGTCTCCTTTCTGAGTGTAATTGATCTATCATACAGTATTAGGTTGAATCTAACTGACCCCTGCCCCATAGACCGTTACTTCTGTATGATGACTTCTATTCGGAAAGGGATTGACCAAGAAAAAAATGTGGCCTGTGATGCACCCAAATATATCATCTGCGCACCGATGAAGAACTGCCCATTCCCGAACCCCCGTGACACTTTCTCCATAGACTGGAATGAGGAACATCATGATATGCCCAAAGAATTACCGCAGACTTCTGCCTCAAGGAATCAAGATTTCCGCCTGAACGTGACCTCTGTTGCACCACACAAGGTCACACACAGTAAGCGAATTTTCCCATCAGGAATCTGGAACTCAAGGCTGCAGCATTGAAATATTCTTAAGGTCTCTGTGAAAGTATATTGCATTTCGCCCCGGACAAAAAAACTTGTGCAACAGTTCTTCAAAACAGAAGGTACATTCACTGTCTGGGAGGATAACGATGGTCTGGTGATAGCAATGAAAATTAGGAACGATCCGGAAGAATTGGGAGTAGAATCTAAATATATATAATTTCCTTTGTCTGAACGTCTGTCCCGTTTTGTTACGAACCACTTTGTTTTGTTGTCATAGCAAAAAAGACTAATTTTTCACAACTGCTGGTGTGACGTCATCTCATCCAAATTCTGAAAAAGTCAGTGATACGTTACGTCACGCGATCAACTCTTTAGAAACAGGAAAACGTTACGTCAGGAATTTTGGTTCTACTTTGTTGTTCATAAACGACATATAGAATTTTTCATTTAGCATCCTGTCGTATGAAATTTACTTTTAAGATTCCCCTTGCGAATCTAAAATGATTATTTTAAATTGTCAAACGAGTTTCTTTTCTCATTTAAGTTTTAAAATTGAGAGTTCCAATACAGTAGGTAACAGTGTGTTATTATTATTTCATGCGCATGCTGAAGAAATATGATTTGGGAACTTTCTTTTTCCTTAAGCCCTGAAATTTTCAGAATATAACTAAATTTATTTTCGCTGAATACAGCCAGGTATTCTTTTATTTGTATTTGTATAAGAAATGAAAAAGGAAGAACAAAAGAAAAGAAAAGAAAAAACACTGTTTGTGCTTCTGCGCATGAACTACCATAGCATTTTAACGTTTGCAACAGTGCAATTCTAAATCCCCAAAAGTATTTAATGTCTTTACTATTTTAACACTTTTCCACTATCTGGCAACAGGAGGAACAAGTAAACGTAGTTGCTTGCCATATGCGGGATATTTTTTTCTACAGTAAATGAAACAATGCGCGCTTTAGGGCCACTATGCATTGTTTGAGGGGTTTTGAAGGACGGGAACCATTGACAAGGCTTGCTTTCTAACGGTTTCGTAAAAGAAAAACAATGACGGAAATATTGCAATTGGCTGCTGTGATTTGTGTTGGATATTTCATCAACTGCCTATAGAAACATCTGATGTGCGGCGAACTAACACTGGGAAAATGCGATCGCTTGCCTCTTTGAATCGTCGAATCCTTGCCTTGAGAGTTCCAATACAGTTTGTTTTATACTTCCTATATACTTTTTTTATTGTTGTAATGTTCATGAAACATACTTTCTCATTCGTACATCGCAAACAAAAATAACACCTGGTTATTAAAAAAAATCATCTTATTTTCCCCGATCATTATTCACGAGCTTTCACCTAGTGCCGATTATAATTGGGATATTACGGTATTAAAGTTATGGCATGTCGTCATCCCATGGCATTTTTTTCTTTTTCAGGATCGGGTTAAATCTGAATGAAGCAAACATTTTTCCAAAAAAATTCTATCAAACCGAGCAAGATAGTTTGCTGTTCTTATAAAACATTTATACGCCTTTTGCCTAAACAACCGCCCTTCCCTCTGAACTTTTTCTCCGGCCTCGTAACTGCAAGAGGGACATCATTGAATTCTCAGACATATGAATACATTTTATGACAAAAGTCTCGAACCTATTTCATTGAAGGAATTTTTTGAACTATGTAATTACTAACATCCCAACAAAAACAAAAGATTTTACGCTACTAGCGGAAAAATCTTTGCAACGAAGGAACTCAAAAAGGCGCAGTAAATCACCGCTATAGAAATTGAATGCAAAAAGAATCTGTGCAATCGGGCTTTTAGAAGCGAATAATACTATAAGTATACCGAGAGTACTGTGAAGCCCCTTTACTGGCAAACGGAGGTTGATAACGATGTGGAATCAATAGCTTTGGTGTAAGTGCTAGTAAGCCAATCACATCATCTCGACGTTAGCGCTCCTAGCGGCAAATCCAAGAATTTAGCTTTTCGAACGCCACTGAATGTTTTTAATATTTTCATCGAAGAAGCAATTCCCACCCGAATGAAATAAAATACATACCCACTTATTTACTAACTAAAAAGAGTTGGAATTTAAACAGTGTGTTCTTATCTGATGAGCAAGTAGTAATTTCCCAAGATTGTGCGGATGAGAACTTTCTTTTACTAACATTTTGGAACGGTGTTTGAGGTTTGTCTATAAATATCAATAAAACAAAGTTGTTGAGCCCAAACCGAAATGCAAAAGAAGTCGAGACGGAGAAATACAAAATGACAACACACGTTTAAAATACTTGGGATGGATAAGACAAATAGACGGATTCTCGGATAAGGAAACAGAAACGGGAATACGAGAAAGCAAAATGTTCATTTGAATACTGAAACTAGTTGTTTGGAGCAAATACATTATTGGCGGGGGGAAGCGCTTTCGAAGTTACTGTGCAAAGCATTATACTTTATGGAATGGAGACATCGGCAACCAGGAGAAGTTAAAAAAAAAAAAATCACTGTATAAGACAGGCGAAAAGTTTTGTAAATCTCAGAGCACGCTAAAAAACAAAAACAAAAAAACAATGGCGTTTATACACTTTTTTTAAAATGATAGAATAAATAAAAATATATTATTATTAATCGTTATCAAGTAGTAAACTTTTGAAATGGTGCCTCCTTCAATCTTCATGCTTGTGAGTAAATTTAAATATATTGCGGGCAAAATATGTTTCTTTTTTGTTTGAGTGCTTAACGACCAGGGTATTATACCCGGTATTTGGACCCGGACCCGTTCGGACGAACCACTGGTAGCTATCGCTTTGTATCACTCGGTCACTGGCCTACTTTTTGTTTTCTTCATGTTTTTTTCATAACTGTCTCATTTTTCAATAGATCTGAAAAATATTTGCTGTATGGAATTCAGCATAAAATTATAACAGATGCATTAAAGAATAACTTTATAATATCATCATTGTCAAACATTATTAATCCACTTGTGGGTGAGGGTCTCCTCAAGTTTAAGGGACCGTCTTAGGCTAGTCTCCTCCATGTCCCTCCCGCGTGCTTTCGAATTTTATCCACCCATCTCCTATGTGGTCTTCTTCCGTGTCTAAAACTTCGGTTGTACATCGGTGATCCGTTCTTCTGGCAACATGACCAGCTCATTGCCATTTCAGGAATTTTGTTATAATCATGATGCCTTTCACTCTTGTCATTTTCCTGATCCACGAGCATGCATCTGTCCATGCTTCTTTCAGCTGACTGCAGTCTTTGTGTGTCTTTTTTAATTAAAGTCCACGTCTCTGCTCCGTACGTAAGCAAGGAGGCATTGATTAAACACTTTTCTTTTAAGACATAATGGCATATTGCTCTTGAAAACTGTACTGTTTCTTTGAAAAGCTCTCCAACCAAGTTTTATACGCCGTTTAATTTCTTCATCAATGTGACCCTCTCTTGATAGCTGCTGTCCAAGGTAAATGTAAGGTATTGATTATCTCCAGCTTTCCCTCATCAATCGATAAATCTTCATTTCTTGTAAAAGCATTCATTGTACATCAGTTTTGTCTTCTGAAAGTTCATTTTTAATCCAACTTCTTTACTCTTGTTAGCAAGTTCCTTGATCATACTCTGCAGTTCTGAAGTAGCAGTTGCAAAAATGACTACGTCATTAGCAAAACGAAGGGGAGTTAAACAATCTCAATTATATCTAATTTAGGACTACAAAGCTTGCGGTGTTAAGATAGAATAATATTAACAACGTTTCGCACAATAAAATGTTTATTATACATCAAATAAACATTTTATAAACATTTTAATGTTTATTATACATCAATAAACATTTTAGATGTATAATAAACATTTTATTGTGCGAAACGTTGTTAATATTATTCAATCTCAATTACAATAGTATGCGTATATTCAACGTACACTATTTTAAAAGTGTGTTGAATATATCAATTTTTAATTTTTAGTATTCTGTGGTTTACGTTATCCATAAATTCTAATTACCATACAATAATACATTCCGATTAATTGGGACACATCGGGCATAGAAAACTTTGGCCCAATTAAGCGGCGGTCGGGACGCTACAGAGGGCTTCAGCCCACACACCCCTTTAGCAGACCCCCTCCAAGAAAAAAATATTTAAGAAATTAGAAAACATGGCTTGTGCAACCATCTAAGATGTTAGGGAACTTGAATAAAATTATGTAAATTTTTCGAATTCAGACAAATTTTGTTATATAAAATAAATGGTTTGTTAAATTTAGGGTTGTACTATTCTGCGAAATTGAGGGAGTCCTCTGAGGAAATGTCGAAGAGAGTTGTAGAAAAATACCATTTTCCAAATTATAGTTTAGAGAGGTGAAAGTTAGACAGAGGGGAGTGGGGGGGGAGAGAGTGGGAGATTCCTTGTCAGGTTACAAACTAAAATTCATAAACAGCCTTATGACAGCAAATATTTAAAAATATGACGTAAGTAAGCTAAAATTGCAAAACATTTTCTGTACCTCTGACTTTTAATAAAAAATTATAACTTGTTAAAGGCAATGGGAGTTTCGTATCTACGGTTCTCAGTGCTATATGCATTTAGTAAATAATATTGCTGTATGTACCTGAAAACGCCTTTTGTTTTTACTGTAGAAAATATCATCAGCTTCGAGTAAAATATACATGAACGGAATATTTTGGCAAACATTTCTGCCCGGCTCTCCAAATTTGTGCTCCCCGTACGCTACTTAGCTCCATTAATAGCCGTTCCCCCTCCCAGTTCTGAACTTCTGGCGCCGTCACTATTAATCGGCTGCTCCAGTTATGCGAAGCTTTATCCCAGAGTGCTGATTTGGGATGTTTTTCACGAATTATCCCAAATAACATGCTGCCCCGATGGCCCAACTAACTGGAATCTAAAAGTATATCAATGATTACCAAACGATAATATTGGCTCCACCTGCAAAAATCAGGGCATCCTGAGTACATGCTTAAGCAACTGAGCATACTTAAGGAGACTGAGATGTATGTAAAGGCAGGACTTTGGCAAGGAAAGGGAAATATATTTAGAAAATGTAAGAAATGGGGATGTTAAAGAATTAATGAAAGTCGGTTAATTATAATTATAGTAAAACGTGCCTCAAATGGTTCGTAGCTCTTAAATATGTCACTCCCCATCTGGCCAGCCAAACAGGCCGTTTTATTGGTAGGCGTCGTTAAGGGAATTTTTATTCGGTTTTCGTGATTCTCATTGAAGCCAATAATAATGTTGTTAAGGGAGCTACAATTTTCAAATAATTATATTAAGTGCCAAGAAGACAGTAATCAGGTGCGTCGGAACTGTTTCTTGACAACTGGAGTAAGACACCAGGATATACCTTTTTGGTCAGATCATAAAATGCATTGTGATGGTGTAAAACATACTGCGATGGCGTCATTTGAACATGCTATAGATAAAACGGTTATATCGATAAAATCTAAATTGATATATAGCTTGAATTTTGAATTTATATTATAAGATGTCTCGATATAAAACATTTTACTCAAATTATAAACAATATTAAACTGTACTGATTTAGATATCTCTACATTAATATGAATTCCAGAAAAAACACAGCTCTTACGTTGTACATCAAACAACATACGTGCAATCTTAAAAGCACGATAATTAAAATACTATACGTAGGCTTCCGATGAAATGAAGAACTTATTTAATGTATAAGTTAAAAGATTAAAAATAAAGCCATAAGAAATTTCTGTCTTCCTAAAGACCATCATCAGAGGGAAGTACTGAAGGAGCATTTTTGGGTGGGGAGACATATAAGTAACCTACAGGCGTCAGTGACGTACAGATCATGTCGTCAATCCAAATATGATGATTTTAAATCGATATATGAATACATAAAATCAAATGGTCAAATTATCAAAAACATTTTTTAACTATTTTACAATCAAATGGTCAAATTATTTTACAATCAAATGGTCAAATTATATTGATAATTTGACCATTTGATTGTATGTATTCATATATCGATTTAGAATCATCATATTTGGATTGACGACATGATCACCTGTTCTGTACGTCACGCTTGTAGGTTACTTATGTCTCCCCACCCAAAAATGCTCCTTTAGTACTTCCATCTGATGATGGCCTTTAGGAAGACCGAAAGTTGTGATGGCTTTATTTTTAATCTTTTAACTAGTACATTAAATAAGTTCTTCACTTCACCGGAAGCCTACGTATAGTGTTTTAATTATCGTGCTTTTAAGATTGCTACCTTAAAAAATGTTTTTATGATTGACTCATTCCGCACGAGAACCTGATATCTTAACATACGTGCTCCTTCCTTTCTCGCTCTATCCCTTCTATTTTCTTTCCTTAAAGAAAGGTTGATTTCATT
The DNA here is from genome assembly GCA_039090855.1 of Macrothele yani. NCBI lineage: Eukaryota > Metazoa > Arthropoda > Arachnida > Araneae > Macrothelidae > Macrothele > Macrothele yani. Next base: position 14,298,231 of record CM077011.1, on the reverse strand, counting down.
ATATTTAAATGATATAGAAAACTTTCTTGTTCTTCTTATATAAAAACACAATATTTTTCAGTAATTTTCAGGATAACTGTTTTTTTTTAAGGCTGGTGCTTTGTGAGAGACTTTTTCTTTTATCCTGCTGATAACTGTATAGAGTGGTGTATTCAGGCATCTTCTCGGGAGTGCTTAGCCCCCCCCTCCCCGTACGTTTTTAGGATATCTCCCCTTATGTTTAGTCTAATTGTTATCGTTTATAGCTGAATATTTGGAGAAATCAATTTAAAAAAATTAAGAAAATGAGGGAAAATATAATAATAAAAAAGCATCCGCATGGACTTCTAAATTTCTATCACCTTTCAATAAAACATTTAACACTCCTCGTCGGAGGGGCAATTTTTCAAATACTGACAACTCGGAATACTTCCGCAATAAAAACCCAATTCCACAAAGTAGAGATGTGTACACTGCAATACAACAGCATATATTGAAAGCTGGCGTTCAGCTTTGTTTCAGTCTTCTAGATACCAACTTTCCATGTATACATTTAAGCCTCAGTGTAGCTAATGAGACGTTGAAGCTTCCAACACAAGCAAAATATTTGCTACCTAATTTTTAACAATAGCAAATTGTTAGAAATTGTTCCCATAAAAAAATCCCTTGCGATGAGAGGTTTACACTCTCCGACAAAACAAAAAACAAAAATGTAGGCACCTCAAACTGGCATCCAGACAGTTAACTATTTTATTTACTACTATGTACTAATCTGGTGTGCAAAAATTAAGGACGAAGAGGAGAAATTAGCATAAGAGCGGAACGAGCAGGCAGAACGTACCGAAAGGCCACTCAGGAGATAGACTAGGGTCCGGTACGGTAGGGCATAGGCATATATGCAGCATGACGTTGGGGGGGGAGTGTCGGAAGGGCATAAAGCCCACGGTCGGTGTACGCTCAACAATTCGGTGAAAGCTATTGCACGGTGTACATCGGTTTAAACGACGTCGAGTTACTGCCACCGTGTGATATGGCCAACAGGCAATCCAGTAGACGACATCTGGATGACTTTAACCGAATTCGCGTCATTGGGAAGTTGGAAGAAGATCGAAGTGTGACTAGTGTGGCTGAGGAGTTCGGGATCGCTCACAGCATCGTTTCACGAGCTTGGGGAGCATTTCAAAGGACAGGAACAGCTGTCCGAGAGTTTCAGCAATGGTCGTCCACGAGCAACCATGGCGGCGGACGACCGGTATATTGTCCTACAGGCGGGAAGAGACAGACGGCAGACAGTGGGAGAAATCGCAAGGCACATGCAACAGACAACTGGACGTCCGCTATCGCGTTTTACCGTGGCCAGGAGGCTGCACAAAGGTGGTCTATTTGCACGACGACCAGTACGGTGTGTGCCATTAACGCCTGCTCGTTTGAGACGGCGGTTTCTGTGGCGCCAGGAACACAAGAACTGGACACATCAGCAATTGGGTCGAGTTCTCTTTACGAATGAGAGCCGATTTAGTCTGACGAGCGATTCTGGACGTATACACATCTGGAGGGAACAGCAGGGAACATGCAATCACACCTCCAACATCGTCGAAAGGGACCGGTTTTTAGTTGGCGGAGTTCTCGTTTGGGGTGGTATCATGCTTGATAGCCGTACTGACCTCCACATCTTCCAAGGAGGTTAAGTCACTGGTGTCCGCTATTGTACCGAGGTTCTCCTGCCTCACGTGCGTGTGTTTAGAGGTGCTGTGGGTCCTGAGTTCCTCTTCATGGACGACAACGCTACACCTCATCGTACAGTGGCTGTCGCAGAGCTGTTAGAGAGTGAATATGTTCAACGCATGGATTGGCCCGCAAGATCCCCGGACCTAAATCCAATCGAACACGTGTGGAACCTTCTCGGGAGAAGCTTAGCAGATCGTTATCAGCCGCCAGCAACGATTCCGCAGCTGCGATTGGCGCTACAAAAGGAATGGGCCGCGATGCCTCAACAGCTCCTTGACAACCTCGTCCTCAGCATGGACAGACGTTGTAAATCCTGCAACGCAGTCAGGGGTGATCATATCCCCTACTAAAGACTGAATTTTTCTTGGCAGCCGCCTGTCACATGGACGTTTCTGTCTTCTGTCCAGTTGCGCTCGAAGCTACCTTTTTAATAAAGTGTCTTTGTATCCTTTGGATTCCTTGTTTGGACGGCTTTGCTCACTTGTTCCATATTCTTACATCTTGGGGATCTTACGGTATGATTTGAGTCGATGTGGAGTACTTCTGCACGACGTTACATTCAAGAAAACGTCTCGTCCTTAATTTTTGCACGCCAGTGATCTGAAGGTGCTGAAACCGAATGGAAGGGGAATGGTTAACACCATACTTTTTCAGGTAACTCTGTAATGATTCCTTAATAATCAGAAATACGAAAAATGCAATTCATGAGGCAACCTTATGGGTTGTCTTATGTTATAAACGTGCTTATGATTAAAATATACATAATATCTAAGGTATTTTACCTGATATTTCAAAGTATTTCGTACGTAGTTTGCTCTGTGAGGCCCGTGCTCCTGGCCTGAGAGGTCCCTTACGTTGCGGACCTTTGGTTAGTTATAAAAAAAATTTTGCAGAAATAAAACAGTTAGGTTATATATTTTCAGTTCCACATTTCATTCATTCGTACAATCAAACGTTTAAAATTTACCATTAATTAAAAGATTTTAGTAGAAAGAGTTACACTCATCGGGTCAGGCGACGTCTCACAAGGGGTTCGTTGTTACTGGCCACTACTTCTACACGAGGGTTCCACGCGTGTGTGTAGTTTTGGAGTTGCATGTCGGGAATCGATGGGAAGGTTATCACTTATCACCTAACACATACAGGCAGCAAACCTTCCCATCGATTCCCGACATGCAACTCCAAAACTACACACACACGAGGAACTCTCGTGTAGAAGTAGTGGCCAGAAGATGGCGGTTAAGCACCGCTGAAAGCGCTCGCAGTAACAACGAACCCCTTGTGAGACGTCTCCTGACCCGATGAGTATAACTCTTTCTACTAAAATCTTTTAATTAATAGAAAATTTAAAACGTTTGATTGTGCGAATGAATGAATGTGAAACTGAAAATATATAACCTAACTGTTCCATTTCTGAAAAAAAAAAAAAAATTATAACCAACCAAAGGTCCATAACGTAAAGGTCTCTCTGGCCAGGAGCACGTGCCTCACAGAGCAAACAACGTGTGAAATACTTTGACAATATCAGATAAAATACCTTAGATATTATGTATATTTTAATCAGAAATACGCTTGTAGTAAGGCGAGAACATGTTTACCACTCCTAATGCCTTTTTTTTTTGGGGGGGGGGGGGGTCCAGCACAGCGTTATCTTACTAGAATCCTAAATATTTTGCACCATTATGGTGAAATTCATGGTGCATTACTGAATTAAAGCAAAGGTTTATAACATGTTTACATTTTTAATCACTTGTAAGTGTAGATTGCTTGGAATTTGCATTTGCGATACACGAGTATAAGAAAAATGCTAGTCTTTTTAAAATTTGTAAATGTATTAATGTGTATACATAATATTATATATATATACTTAGTTAGTTAGTTAATTGATTTTAGTGGCGCAAGGGCCAGGTTTGGCCAAAGAGCGCCAGACACAGAACTATCAGTTAAAGATTTTTAACAGCGGGGTGAAATGATTAGGAGCAGACAGGCTTGGTAAAAGTTAGAAAAGAGAATGATGAAAGCTGTGAAGACTAGTTAGTTAATTAGGTTTATATATAAATTTATTAATTCACTGTAATAATCATTATAATTTATTTTTTTTAAAATAAGTTTTTAAAAGTCAATCTGCTTAAAGAACGAAAATACTGCGAAAGTGTCGCAGTGGTCGCCCAAAAGCTTCTGCAGTGTAGCTAGCGCCGTCATCCAGTAGATGAGACTGAAAATAGTGAAACCGATGATAACGAAAACGAACACAACTACATAAAACATGAGAGATGGTGAGTAAACAGTAGCACGCCTCACACATTGGGGCAGTGTCACCACACAACAAATAGCTATGCGTGAAGCGACAATGCCCAATGCGGAGACGCGCAAGAACAACTTCTTCCCTACGGTTCCGGCGACACGATGATTTCCAAACTCCAAGGAAAAGTTTTATACGGTGCAGTTTATTCTCCATTTGTTGGTCCCACAGACCCTGCCACGTTCGCCTGATATGATCGTGAACAAGAAGAAAGCGAAAATCACGGTGAAACAGTGGCAAGGGTGTGACGACCAAAGAGGATTCAGATCTAGCAGCAGCATCGGCAGCCTCGTTCCCTGGGATCCCAACATGCCCAGGAATCCAGCAGAACCGAATCTGGACATCAGCCTCGAGCAAAGAACGAAGAAGTCTCCGAACGGTAAAAAGAAGTGGGTGGCCAGTGAAATCCAAAGCGTGCCAAGTGAAAAAACAGAAAACATAAAAAAATGTGAAAATCATCACATATAGTACATGTCGGCTCGGGCCGTGGGGATGCCATCCCCCAGCAGCTGTCCCTTCGGTAACATAATCGTGCAAGACGAAAAAGCAAGATGTTCCGTCACAAGGTCAGCTCGGGCCGTGGGGGCGCCGCTCCCCAAATAACTGGAAAACCAGTTATCCCCGTGCGGGGATATATATATACATTAAATCATATAATCGTATATAATCATATGTATTATATATCTTTAAGAGCATGGGTCGGGCCATGAAGGTTAATGGATGCAAGCGAAATTGTTAACTAGTGCTAGGTCATGCTACTCTACGGAGGACATGACTTATATATATATTTTTTTTAACTATTTTAGGTGGGAATGTTACTTGCATCTATGGCCTTGCAGAAACCCATTTCCAACTAGGTCTTTGTGGAAGTGAGAAAATGCAGAGTTTTTGCTGGTCCTTGATAAAGCCAAGGCTCAGTATTCTCGACACCTTCTACATTCAGTTGTTTTATTTTATTTTTTTATCTTTTCTCCTTTTACTCACACAGGTAGATACATAACCTTTTCTATGTTGTATTAGGTGTGAGTCAAAATTATATATGTATTTTTTTGCTTAGGTATCTTCTTTATAGAATTTAATTGTATATACTTATAAATAATCAGTCAACGAGTTTCAGCCCCCTAAAAATGTGTTATCCCCCCCCGAAAAAACTCTGAATGCAGCACTGACTGTATAAGGCTAGTGCTACTGATAACTATATAAGACTGATACTTCCGGATAGTTTAGCCGACGTTTGATGAATGACATTTAAAAAATTAGAGTTCTAAATGGTTAACAATTAAAATAGAAAATAATATTTAGTTTCATCAAAAGGAATTTTAAATGACAGGCATTATAAAAAAATTCCAAATATTTATCCGATAGCGGCCAAATCAAAAGGAAAGAAAAGTAAGGGGGCAAATGCGATGTTTCGTCCGTGCATGAAATGAGTACAGAGACAGCTGCCCCCTATGCCTCGGGGGTTCCGACTGACAGATCCTTCCTCCTATTTTGTTTGTGTTTCACTATTAGTCCGTGCCCGAAACACAAGGCAGTTTTAGAACGCAAACGTGAGCTGTCTGCAACGTATGGTTGTTGTCCAGATTTACTAATTTAAATCAACACAAAATTTAAACGCCTGTCAACATCGAATGTCCTAATGATGACAGATACCATCCAAGGAAAGCTGTTTCGCATAATCGTATGTTCTGTCCGGCATCTGATTATGACAAACAACCCTATGGTAGGGCGCCTAATGACAAGTAGCCCTATGGTAGCGCCATCTGTCGACCACATTTACAGATGGAAGCGTTCTATCTTGGCCTGCTGTGTTTGAGAGTGTGAAATTGATTTCCGTGACTGCTGCAAAGTTATGAGCAATTAGTCATAGACCAGCAGCACAAGTGACCCTGAAAATTCAGAATGACTCTTCGTTCCTCTAGGGTGAATCGTAGCGTTAAGCGATTGTAACAGCATTAAAAAAACTGCTTTATTGAAATTCAGAGAACGAGCCTTCCGTCTCGTCTGCCAAACGCAAACAAGGTTCACTCGGATAGCATCTGCTTTACAATTAGGAAAGAAAGAACACAAGCACAGCAAACATACCTTGACTGGGGAAATTTTACTCACTATTTATTGCTTTCAGTTGAATTGCACAGAAGAAGCTATTTCGACAAAGTAATTGAAATTGGTATTCCAGTTAACGTAACGTAAAGAACGTGTAATCAATCATAAAAACGTTTGCCAGATACTACAGCCGATAGATAGTACGTAGCGGAAACACTGCATTGAAAATACCCTAGGGCATCTCTACGAACAGATAATGCAATATTTTTCTGAGTAGGGGAAGAATGGAGGGGATCAATGATCATAAAAAAAAAAAAGCGGAGATAAAATTCTGCTCTCCCACGATTCGGCTATCTGTCGTACTGCCCTTCATTCACGAAAGTAGCAAGCTTTTCTTATCTGGAACGGCGAGCACCTTTAAGTTCAAAAGTTCCTTACTTCCCAAAAAAAGATGCCCTTGGGTATTTTCAATGTCCCAAAAGTTCCTTCGAGTGTAAGCTTTTCTTATCTGAATCATGTCCCTTTGAGTTCAAAAGTTCCTTGCTTCCACTCAACTACTATGCTGTTCGTAGCTTACTTTCTCATATCTTCGTTATAGGAAAGTATTATGATGGTTAAAAAATCTCACTTCCAGATTTCGACCTAATTTTACTCAAATTTAAAAATTCGGTGAATACCCAAGAGCCAACCAGCCCCCCCCCCCCCCCCGCAGTGCGAGAGCCCCCGGTCTGAGGGGGGCCCGGAAGCCGGAAGGATGTCCCACGAAACACTCTAAAAATGGCTTTCCTGAAAAAGCACAGTGTAAGAACGGACATATTAACCATGTTAAAATATAATAATGCTGAACATTATGTTACTTTTTCACAAAGAAAAGTAAGACAATACAAGCCCAAGAAGGCGACAAAAGGTTCGAGAACATTTTTTTTTCAGATGTCGAGAGCCTCAAACAAAGAACCTTGGTTTCTCACGCCTTAGAAAGGGAGAGGCCTTTTCGACGAACTGATAACATCTTCAATGATACCGCGACTTCCGCTGTACATTGTCAGCGTCGCCCAGACGCCTAAAAGTCTGGAAAACAGCCATCCACCTTTGTGTAAATATAACAATGTATATTGTGTTAGTGTAAGAATGTACTTCGGCGGTAGGATTACTTTCTCAAAGGGTGCGCTTCCTAATGGAAAGATCTGACAGGCCGCAGAGACACGAAAGGTAGGATTAAAACCCATCAGCGAGGCACGCCTAGCCAACGCCCAGGGTAGTCGGCGAGTGACGTCAAAGGAGGACCATGTGGCCGGAGAATGCGAGCACGTCAGCAGGTCAGCGAGAGGGCTGACCCGGGGTCTTCGCGCATGCGTAACGCTGAGGAGGTAAGGAGCAGTAGGTCTCTTAGAGAGGACCTGTTAGTGAGTCTGCTTTCATCCAACGGAGAGAGTAGTTCTCCGATAAAGTGGACGCGAAGCGTTTGCTTTTTGTGTGTGTGTGTGTGAGGAGACGGACGCTCCAGCTACGGAGGTCCAGGGCTCTGGATGAGATTAGCCAGCCCACTATCCTTGAAGAGATAGAGTGTTCGGCTGCAGCGGTACAGGTCCAAGTCAGGGAATCCCGCTTGCGTAACAGATATTCCTCTATAGTGAATCAAATATTAGCACAGGCTAAGATGGAAATCGTGTTGACAGGGAAGTATAGTTAGGCTACTCATCCAATATTCTCAGAGATACAGATCTACCTAATAGCAGGTAGATTCTTTCTAGAACGTCAACGCCGAAAGCGAGGACTCAGATAATCTTCTTCGGAAGTGGTTCACCTAGATTTCGTGTCTACGCCACCGTCCAAGTCAAAGCCTTAGGGAAACCCGATGCTAAAGAAAAGTAATCCACCGCCGTCAGGAACCTAAATGATTATGTAATAAATGTTTGTGTTTTATTAGTAACTCCTCTCGATATCCTTGTATCTTAGTTGTGAGTATTATTCTGTCCGTTCAGCTGTTTCGATCCGCCTTCCCGATTCACAGATTTCATAATAAAGTGGGGAAGGCTTCGTTTGTTCGCTCGAATAGAGTTTGGGGAGTGTTTCAGAGAAACACAAATACTTCCTTGTGTCTGTGAGAAGCCCCCATAGCGTGAACGCCTCAGATTCATAAGTAGGAGGCGGAGCCACGACACGTGACCAGTACTTTCGCTCTCACACACAGCATGATATTTTTCAAGGTCAGCTGGTGGTTGAGAAGAACAGTGTGGGAGGGGTAAAGTTAACTTTCCTTACTAAAGCTTCCCCCGTTCTTCCCCCCACTTCCTGTGTAGGTCGCGGCACCACGAATATTGCCTGCCGTAATTCTAAGAAGAAAGGGTGACTATAAGTAGAAACAGTCTTATACTTACGAATTTTTTATTTATTTCTTTATTTGATTTGGAGGTATAACGACCACAGTGAGCAACTCAATGGGCTATAAGCAGTCGCCCTTCCCTAATTTAGGGTCACTGGTTCCAGGAAAGGGGAGAGAGACAGCGCCGGAAGACAAGCACACCATCCATGCCTCACCGGGATTCGAACCCTTCTCGGACGAATGGTCATAAGCCAGCGCTTAGATCACTGCGCCACCGGGCGGCCTTACAAATTTTCACTACTAAAACTTAACTCTTAAAGTGGAGGTCAAGTAATTTTGCTTCCTACACTTCCAATGGAAAAACTTTTCTACACATTTCCTTCACAATTAGTGTGTTCCCAAGGATGAAAATTTGAACATCGATTAAAGTAACTTCACATTATAACTTGGAATAGAATATTTTCTAAAACATAACCATAATTATATTAAAAATCAATAACTTTTCCTTTGGTGTTGTTGAAACCAGAAAATAGATGGCGTGACCTGTACTTTGATGACGTCAGTAGACAAACAAATGTTGAATTGCATAATTATGGTAATGTTTTAGAAAATGTTAAGGGTATTCCAAGTTATAAAATGAAGCTATTTTAATAAATGCTCAAATTTTCATCCTTGGGAACGCATTTATTGTGAAGAAAATGTGTACAGAAGTTTTTTCCACTGGAAGTATAGGAAGCAAAAAGTGTTAATGAAATGACGCAAACTCTGCTGTTGATATTAATAGTGACCTCAGCATGACGTAAAATCTAACAAAATTCACATAGTCAGGAAGCGAATAAACATCTTGATCTTTTATTACATTTTTAGCACGTCTTTTGTAAACAAGTTAGTAAAATCATGCAATGCATTGATTATAATACGCTTTCCAACATACCAGAAATCATTACTCAAGTTATCACTCAAGTTATGAGAATAATCGCTGTGGAATAAATCTCGGTCCTGTGCCCTGACCTTTGATCCCATTTCGATTATATTCAACAGAACCGGTTCAGTATACCTCCGAAATAACATGATAAAGCTTTGTCGCAATCGAAGCATTTTTACGTAAGTAATGATGCATAAGGGCTATGGAATAGATCCCTCTCCTGTGTCCTAACCTTTGACCCCATTTCGTCCATTTTTAATAGGATTCGTCTCCAGGCAGGCCCATACAACATACTAACATTTAATAGTTAATATATATATATATCAAATATACTAACATTTCATCTAAATCGAAGAATTTTTATGTAAGTTATGACGCATAATGGCGATGGAAGTGATTCCGCTCCTATGTCCTGACATTTGACCCCATTTCGCCCATTTTCAATAGGGTTTGTCTCCAGGTGGTCCCCTACCACATACTAAAATTTAATCGAAATCGAACCTTTTTTACGTTAATTATGACGCCTAATAGCAGTGGAATGGATCCCGCTCCTATGTCCTGACCTTTGACCCCATTTCGTTCACTTTCAATAGGGTTCCTTCCCAGGTGTTTCCCTTCCACATACTAAAATTTCATTGAAATTGAACGATTTTTACGTGAGTTATCGGGCGGACGGACATACGCACACAACGCGTGACGTAATGAGGCAGATGGGAATGACGACCATCTGCTCGCAGGAGTGTGACGTCATTAAACTTTAATAGGATCCACACACAACGCGTGGCGTAATAAGACAGATGGCGTGACCGCGCGCCCACGTATCAATCGCAAGATTGTGACGTCATAAGATATCTAAACGTGGAAAACATCAATGGGACAACACCATGACACTAAAAACGTGGTAATTCGGGGTGATTCTTTAACACACTAAACGAATTTTCCTAAAGTCCAAATCAAGCTAAATCGATTTCTAGTGCCAGAAAACGGTAGGTTAACGATTTTCATCAAAATCCTTAGAGCCGTTTTCAAAATAAAATTTACACATATACAAGAACTGCTCCTTTAAGGTGGACGTCAAGTAATTTTGCTTCCTATACTTCCAATGGAAAAACGTCTGTACACATTTTCTTCACAATTAATGCGTTCCCAAGGATGAAAATTTGAACATCGATTAAAATAGTTTCATTTTATAACTTGGAATACTTAATATTTTCGAAAACATAACCATAATTATGAAATCCAACATTTGTTTGTCTACTGACGTAATGAAAGTACAGGTCGCGCCATCTTTTTTCTGGTTCCAAAACCACCAAAGGAAAAGTTATTGATTTTTTTATATAATTATGGTTTTGTCTTAGGAAATATTAAGTATTCCAAGTTATTAATATAAAGTTATTTTAATCGATGTTCAAATTTTCATCCTTGGGAACACAATAATTGTGAAGGAAATGAGTACAAGTTTTTCCATTGGAAGTATAAGAAGCAAAATTACTTGACGTCCACCTTAATAGTATGGGATAAGGGCGATGGAATGGACCCCGATCCTATGTCCTGACATTTGATGCCATTTCGTTAATTTTCAATAGGGTTCGTCCCCAGGTGGTCCCCCACCACATACTAAAATTTCATCGAAATCGAACCATTTTTACGCACGTTACGACGCGTAAGGGCAATGGAATGCATCCCACTCCCATGTCCTGATCTTTGATCCCACTTCACCCATTTTCGATAGGGTTCATTCCCAGGTGGTCCCCTACAATATACTAAAATTTCATCGACATCGAATCATATTTACGCAAGTTATGACGCATAAGGGCAATGGAATGAATCCCGCTCCTATGCCGTGACCTTTGACCCCATTTCGTCCATTTTCAATAGGGTTCGTCCCCAGTGGTCCCCTACCACATAATAAAATTTCGTACCACCTGGGGACGAACCCTATTGAAACTGGACGAAATAATAAATTTCATAATACCCGGGGACGAACCCTATTGAAAATGGACGAAATGGGGTCAAATGTCACGGCATAGGAGCAGAATCCATTCCATTGCTCTGTTGCGTCATAACTTGCGTAAATATGGTTCTTCGATGTAGATGAAATTTTAGTATATTGAAGGGGACCACATAGGAATGAACTCTATTGAAAACGGGTGAAGTGGAGTCAAAGGTCAGGACATATGAGCGGGATGCATTCAATGGCCTTTATGCGTCATAAAAGGCAATAGCCTTTATGCGTCATAACGTACGTAAAAACGGTTCGATTTCGGTGAAATTTTAGTATGTGGTAGGGGACCACCTGGGGACGAATCCTATTGAAAATGGACGAAAAGGGGTCAAAGGTCAGGACATAGGATCTGGATCCATTCCATCGCCGTTATCCCATACTATTAAAGGAGCCATTCTTGTATGTATGTAAATTTTATTTTGAAAACGGCTCTAAGGATTTTGATGAAAGTCATTAAACTACCGTTTTCTGGTACTAGAAATCGATTTAGCTTGATCTCGACTTTAGGAAAATCCGTTTAGTGCCTTAAATAACCACCCCGAATTACCAAGTTTTTTAGTGTCATGACGTCGTTCCTTTAATGTTATCCATGCTTAGAAATCTTATGACGTCATACTCTCGCAATTCAGATGGCGCGCGGTCACGCTATCTGTCTCATTACGTCACGCGTTGTGTGTGGATCCTATTAAAGTTTTATGACGTCACACTAACGCTATTGAAAGTGAACGAAATGGGGTCAAAGGTCAGGACATAGGTGCGGGAACCATTCCACTGCTCTTATGCGTCATAACTAACGTAAAAAAGGTTCGATCTCGATTAAATTTTAGTATGTGGTAGGGGACCACCTGGGGACAAACTTTATTGAAAATGAGCGAAATGGGGTCAAAGGTAGGTATTGAAATGTCAAAGGTATTGAAAATGGGCGAAATGGGGTCATAGTAGAGGAATCACTTCCATCGCCATTATGCGTCATAACTTGCGTAAAAATTATTCGATTTGGATAAAATGTTTGTATGTCGTAGGGACCTGCCTGGGGACGAATCTTATTGAAAATGGGCGAAATGGGGTTCAAAGTTTATGACACAGGAGCGGGATCTATTCCATAGCCCTTTTGCATCATAACTTACGCAAAAATGCTTCCATTCTGACAAAACTTTATCATGTTATTTCGGAGGTATACTGAACCGGTTCTGTTGAATATCATCGAAATGGGATTAAAGGTCAGGGCACAGGACCGAGATTTATTCCACAGCCATTATCCTCATAACTTGAGTGATAACTTGAGTAATGATTTCTGGTATGTTAGAAAGCGTATCATAGTCAATGCATTGCATGAATTTACTAACTTGTTTGTTTGTTTTTTTTTACGGCGTACAATTTCGCCGCTAGAGAGCGTAAATACAGATGATGTCGAATTCAAAAATACATTTTATTGCACATATTTGCTTCTAAACATCCGATTGAAAAAATTCTTTTATCTTTCGATTCCATTTATGTCGAAGAGTATTTTAGGAATAGTTACTTCTCCAAATTATGCATAGATTTTCCGCTAGGGGACATAAAAGTAAATTACGTTTTCCTCAATATCTCTTCTTCTAACCCTCCGATTTGAAAAATGTTTTCTATAGCGGATACAGCTCCTGATGGAAAATCTTTTGTATAAAATTTCTAATTTTTCGGTAAAGAATACTTTGGCCACCAGGGGCGTAAGTGTTCATTTTTGCTTCTGATGTATTTGCCATAAAATCTGAGCTTCTAAAATCTCGATTGAAAAAATTCTTTCGGAGGCCTTTGCCACTCACGTCGATAAACCTTTTCGGAAAATTTTACTTTTAAAATATTTCATGGTTTTTCCTCCGGGGTGCGTACATGTATATCTTATTTTTGTCAATATCTCTGCTCTAATGGTCCGATTTGAAAAATTATTTTTTTTATTATATAGAGTTTTCAGTGTGACGTGTTTTTCAAATAATTTCAAAATTTTCAAGTAATTCATAGACTTTCCGCTGGGGGGCGTAAGGGTAAATTGTGTTTCCCCCAATATTTGTGCTTCTAAAACTCCGATTTGAAAAATTCTTTCTGCACCGGATACAGCTCCCGATGGGAAATCCTTTGCACATAATTTCTAATTTTTGTAAAAAGTGGTTTGGCCACCAGGGGGCGTAAGTGTTAATTTGTGCTCCTGACGTATTTGCAGAAAAATTTGAGCTCCTGAAAACTCTATTGAAAAAATTATTCCGTGGGCTGATACCGCTGACATCAAAAAACATTTTGAGAATACTTTCTTTTTTACGCTTTCCAACCATACGTTGAAGAAGCGTATTTGCTCCAACTTTATCAGTCTGTCCGTCTGTCAGCACGATAACTCGTGAAAAAATGGTTCGATTTCGATGAAATTTTAGTATGTGGTAGGGGACGACCTGGGAAGGAACCCTATTCAAAATGGGCGAAGTGGGGTCAAAGGTCAGGACATAGGAGAGCGGGATCCATTCTATCACCTTTATGCGTCATAACTTGACTAAAAATGCTTCGACTGCGACAAAACTTCATCATGTTGTTCCGAAGATTTACTGAACCAGCTCTGTTTAATATCATCGAACTGGAGTCAAAAGTCAGGGCACAGGAGAGAGATTTATTCCACAGCCATTATCCACATAACTTGACTAAAAATGCTTCTATTGCGACAAAATTGTAGTATGTTTTTCCGGGGGTATATTGAACCAATTTTGTTTAATATAAACGAAATGGGATCAAAGATCAGGGCACAGGAGCGAGATTTGTTCCACAGCCATTATTTTCATAACTTGAGTAATGATTGCTGGTATGTTGGAAAGCGTATCATAATCAATGCATTCAATGATTTTACGAACTTGTTTCAATAATGCATGGTTTTCCCGCAAGGGGTCTTAGATGCATATCTTATTTTTGTCGATTTCTCTGCTTCTAAGAGTCGGGTTCGAAAATTCTTTCTTTGCTGGAGAGCGTTTCCGCTGCAAAATGTTTCTCATATAATTTAAAAATTTTCTTAACGCACAAGTCTGCCACCAGAGGGCACATTTCTGTTAACAGCAATATCTGCTGATTAAAACCCCGATTGAAAAACTTCTTTTTTCGGTCAGATACTAATGTTTTACATACCAGTTCCATTGACTTTGAATAGCTTTGATAAATTTAATTCGCGTTAGTACGGATTCAGAAGACGTGCTCTTTACAACCGAAGATTCTGTGTCATCTTTCTTGTTTTAATTCCTATTTCTTCTGTACCGTAAGTGAATAAAATGGCCTGTCTGCAGGCATTTGATTTTCTTTTGTTTTTATGCAAATCTGAATTCCTGATTTCTTTGTAATTTAGTGATGAAAGCTAAAGTGGAAAAAGCGTATAAAGTCATCGTCGTCGGGGATGCAACAGTGGGAAAGACATCTTTCGTTCAACGGTATGTCAATGATATTTACCGCGGTGAATACAAGGGAACGGTGGGAGGTAAGTCTGTTCAGTTTTTTTTTTTCTAGTTATACTAACGCAGGCATATTGATTTTTATTAGTGTCTTCTAAAAATGAATACCTTCGAAGTTCTCCAGAAATTATGCAATCAACTTTCTGAGCCATTTTTAGTTTACTGAAAAACATCAGATTATTTTATGTTTTTGAAAAACATATGCAAAAATGATAGCACAATTTTTTTATTGAAATATAATATTTTTGGTTACCACTCTTTACTGATTGTAGCTTGATCGTGAATCTACGATAGCAGAGAATGATCAGATCAGACCATATGTAGAGGATTTTAGGGAGTGTCTGACCCCAGGTTTTATTCCTTAGAAATAGGAAGCTAATAGATTTGGGCTAGAGTGCCCGCTACTCGATAGTAAACTGACACGGAATCGAGGTAGACAGGGGGAGGAACACGCCCTTATTTATTATCGGAAGGTGACGGGGGCAGTACCCGACGACTTAACGTGCCCGCCCGACGCACGGAGGATGTTTCAGTGGTTGGAGTGTTCGTACCTCCTGGGATCGAACCCGAGGTCTTCTCCGTAGCAGTCACGAACGTTGACCACTAGACCAACCGCGGCCCCGATTGCAGAGAAATGTTGAGACCACTGAGTGTTATGAGTAGATGATCGCTGGAAAGTGTCATTCGTAGCGATGCATTGTTTTGCTCGGAAAAAACCACCGATAAATCCTTCTTTACTCTTTCCAACCATAGGTTGAAGAAGCGTGTGTGCTCCAGCTTTGTCCGTCTGTCCGCACGATAACTCGCGTAAAAATGGTTCGATTTCGATGAAATTTTAGTATGTTGTAGGGGACCATCTGGGGACGAACCCTATTGAAAATGGACGACGAAATGGGGTCAAAGGTCAGGACATAGGATTGTGATCCATTCCATCGCCCTTATCCCATATTATTAAGGTGGACGTCAAGTAATTTTGCTTCCCATACTTCCAATGGAAAAACTTTTGTACACATTTCCTTCACAATTAATGTGTTCCCAAGGATGAAAGTTTGAACATCGATTAAAATAATTTGATATTATAACTTGGAATACTTAATATTTTCTAAAACATAACCATAATTATATTAAAAATCAATAACTTTTCCTTTGGTGGTGTTAAAACCAGAAAAAAGATGGTGCGACCTGTACTTTCATGACGTCAGTAGACAAACAAATGTTGGATTGCATAATTATGGTTATGTTTTAGAAAATATTAAGTATTCCAAGTTATAAAATGAAGCTATTTTAATCGATGTTCAAATTTTCATCCTTGTGAAGCATTAATTGTACAGAAAAAAGATGGCGCGGCATGACGTCAGTAGACAAACAAATGTTGGATTGCATAATTATGGTTATGTTTTAGAAAATATTAAGCATTCCAAGTTATAAAATTAAGATATTTTAATCGATGTTCAAATCTTCATCCTTGGGAACGCATTAATTGGGAAGAAAATGTGTACAAAAATTTTTCCATTCGAAGTACAGAAAGCAAAATTACTTGACGATCACCTTAAAGGAGCAATTCTTGTATGTATGTAAATTTTATTTTGGAAACGGCTCTAAGGATTTTGATGAAAGTCATTAACCTACCGTTTTCTGGTACTAGAAATCGATTTAGCTTGATCTCGACTTTAGGAAAATTCATTTAGTGAATTAAATAACCACCCCGAATTACCAAGTTTTTAGATGTCATGACGTCGTTCCTTTAATGTTATCCATGCTTAAAAATCTTATGACGTCATACTCTCGCAATTCAGATGCTGGCGCGCGGTCACGCCATTTGTCTCATTACGTCACGTGTTGTGTGTGGATCCTATTAAAGTTTTATGACGTCACACTCTTGCGAGCAGATGGTCGCGATTGCCATCTGCCTCATTACGTCACGCGCTGTGTGCGCATGTTCGTTCGCACGATAACTCGCGTAAAAACTGTTCAATTTCAATGAAATTTTAGTATGTGGAAGAGGAACACCTGGGAAGGAACCCTATTGAAAGTGAACGAAATGGGGTCAAAGTTCAAGACATGGGAGCGGGATCCATTCTACTGGTGTTATGCGTCATAACTAACGTAAAAAAGGTTCGATTTCGATTAAATTTTAGTATGTGGTAGGGGATCACCTGGGGACAAACCTTGTTGAAAATGGGCGAAATGGGGTCAAAGGTCGGGACATAGGAGAGGAATCACTTCCATCGCTATTATGCGTCATAACTTACGTAAAAATCTTTCGATTTGGATGAAATGTTAGTATGTTATAGGGACCTGCCTGGGGGCGAATCCTATTAAAAATGGGCAAAATGGGGCCAAAGGTTAGGATACAGGAGCGGTATCTATTCCATAGCTCTTGTGCATCATAACTTACGTAAATATGCTTCGATTGCGACAAAGCTTTATCATGCTATTTTGGAGGTATACTGAACCGGTTCTGTTGAATATCATCGAAATGAGATCAAAGGTCATGGCACAGGACAGAGATTTATTCCACAGTCATTATTTTCATGACGAGTGATAACTTGAGTAATGATTTCTGGTATGTTGGAAAGCGTATTATAATGAATGCATTGCATGATTTTACTAACTGTTTAATTGTTTAATGACGATAAGATGCTATGAAAGGAAATGCTGCTGTATGACTTCATTTATGATACCCTGTCGCACCACTAAAATGAGTCAGGCAATAAGTGAAATGATCGCCATTAATGAAATATAAACTGGTCTCAAAAATGTTGCTCCCTATTGCTTAAGAAAAGAAAAAAAGAAGGCTGAGATGAAAGCTTTCATGAAGATGCGCACCATAAAAGAGGTTCCAGAAATTAATATACTTTAAAAGTCAATTTTCTCAGTAGGCGAGCGCTTCGGCCAGGATGTCGTGAAAATGGAGCAGACACATCAGGAAAGGCAGATCACTTCTGATCTTTTAAACACAGTAATAAATGCAGCTGAGACTGGTGTGGGTGATCACTCTGGAAAGGAGGTAATTTGGTGAAAAAGAAACAAAAAAAAAACAATGAATTTAAAATTCAGCAGATAATGCTTATTGACATTGTATCGCAGATGATTTTCCTGAAAGCTCTATAAGTTAAATCATTTATGGACGTATTCAAAAGCAAACAAAATCGGAATTACAGAGCATGAGTCGAATGTTTTGCAATATTTGGTTCACTTTGTCTTCATACGTACCTTTACGACGAAAGCTGACTAGCATTCAAAGTATAGGCCATCGTCTTGCACCTTCTTTAGACATCTGTCTGTCAGTTCTTCGATTCCGAGGCGGTACCAGTTCTTGTTCTTCAAGGCGAAGAACTCCTTCACCCCAGCTGCCACCTCCTCCTGGTTGTTGAAGTGCCGCCCGCGAAGGAAGTGAGCCATGGACCGGAACAGGCAATAATCCAACGGGGCAAGGTCCAGACTATATGCTGGATTGGCATCAGTTCGATGCCCTCAAGTTCCTGGAGTTTTTCCCGGGACGTTCGCGCCGCATGCGGCCGAGCCTTGTCCTGCTGTAAGAGACCGCGCTTTCTGTTCAACAGTGCCGGGTTCTTCTCTTCCAAAACGGCATACATCCGCTCCAGCTGTTCAGAGTAGAGGTTGGCGTTGATGGTCCGACAGTCTGGAACAAATTCGTAGTGGATTATTCCCTCGTAATTCCACCAGACGCAGAGCATCACTTTGTGCTCGAAGCGCCCACGTTCGACAACAGGTTCAAGAAACTGGCTCAACCACTGCCGTTGTTTGTTAGGATTACGGAAATGGACCCACTTTTCATCGCACGTAACAATTCTTTTGATGAAACCTACATCACGCAGGTTTTCTAGGAGTTTCATGCACACTTCTACTCGGCGATTTGCTTCAGCTGGCGTCAGTTCGTGAGGGACAATGGGGCAGCTCCTGTAGACCTTTCCCAGGTCCTGAGTGTGACGAACCACGGGGTTCTGTGATATGCCCAGTTTGCCTAATAATCTCCGAGTGCTGGTTGTCGGATTTGCCTCTACGGCCTCCGAATCCAGGGTTCACGGCTTACCTGACCTTGGCTGATACGTCGAGGTTTTCGTCACCTGAGCGAAATTTCTTGAACCATGTGGTTGCTGTGCTGTGGTCCACGGAACCTTCCCCTTTCGCATGACAAATGCTTCGTGTTGCTTGAGCAGCGCAATGGCCGAGTTCAAACTCGTAAAGCAAAAGTTCCCTAATTAGCTGGTTGCGTCTGTTCATCTTTTAGGCGTCCCAACCACAGACAGAACGACGACATGCAATGCTGTTTACAGTAACGACTACCACTTGATATCCCTTTCGACTGACTGCAGTGCGCGACTTGAACTAGTTTAAACACCTGACATACCCGCTGCCACAAATGCAAATATTGCAAAACTTTCGACTCACTCTCTGTATATGTATATATCTTCATCATCATTGTCAACCATTATCAATACACTGCTGGATGAAGGTTTCTCCAAGTTTCTTTCACAATTATCTGTCTTGAGCCTGTCTCTGTGTCCATCCATCATCCACGGGGTCTCCTTCTGGATCTTTTTCTGTTCCTTGGAATCCAGTCTAAAATTTCATTTGTCCATCGGTAGAATGTTCTTCTGGCAAGATGTCCAGCCCATTGCCATTTCAGTGGTTTCACTCTGGTCATGATGTCGTCCACTCCTGTCATTTTCCTTGTTCACACGTTCCTTTTCTTATCTTTCCTGGTTACACCAAGCATGCATCTCTCCATGTTCTTTGAGTTGTCTGCATTCTTTGTATATCTTTTTTTAGTTAAGATCCATGTCTCTGCTCCATACGTAAGCACTGGCAGGATGCATTGACTAACCACTTTCCTTTTAAGACATAATGACATACTGCTCTTAAAAATTGTACTGTTTCTTCCAAAGGCTATCCATCCAAGTTTTATACGGCGATTAATTTCTTCAGTGTGACCCTCACTTGATATCTGCTGCTCAAGATAAATGTAGGTATCGGTTGTTTCAAGTTCATACTCTGCAGCTCCGAAGGGGTAGTTGCAATGTTGTATATGAAGATGCATACATTATAGCGTTATTAATAACATGTATGAAAATCCATGTGCAAAGGTTCGGCTATTTGAGGATAAAGCACCATTAAGAATTAGAAAAGGAGTGAGACAAAGTGACACCATATCTCCCAAACTCATTAGTATGCCACATTACAAAATGTCTTTCAATCATTGTACTGGAAAAACAAAAGGATAAAGACTAATGGAGATTATTTAACTCACCTTCGTTTCGCTGACGATGTAGTCAATTTTGCAACTACTCCTTCAGAGCTGCCGAGTCAGATCCAGGAACTTACTGACAAGAGTAAAGAGGTGGGATTAAAAATGAGCTTTCAAAAGATAAAACTGATGTACAGTACAACGCTTTTACGAGAAATGAAGATTTGTCGATTGATGGGGAAAGCTGGAGATAACCGTTGCCTAAATTTACCTTGGACAACAGGTATCAAGCGAGGGTTACATTGATGAAGAAATTAATCGCCGTATAAAACTTGGATGTAGAGCTTTTGGAAGAAACAGTACAATTTTCAAGAACAATATGCCATTATGTCTTAAAAGAAAAGTGTTTAATCAATGCATTTTTCCAGTGCTTACGTACGGAGCAGAGACGTGAGTAGTATAAGACCGCGCTTGATAACCCTTTTCGGTGGCAACACTTTCGGTCACGTGACGGGGTGGGTGGTCCCCATTCGGCGCAAGGGAGGAAGACGATGGCCGCACCCTCTGGTGGTGGTTCGCGAAAATGTGCAGCGCCATCTGTCGGCACTTTTTGAAATTAATTTCAAATGGTGATTATTTTTTTTATCGTCGATGTTGACGAAGCCAATTTTAATTCTGGGAAATTTCTCCGCCATTTTTATTTTGTAACTGTTTTTAGGGTGGTGGTGGGAAATTTTATTGTAAGTGGACTGGGGAAATTTTTTTTGAAACCACGGATTTATGTTCGGAAAAAAAGCGAAGCTGTACAGGGTTTGGAACTGGTTGGGTTCGAACTTGGGCCGTTTATATTGTGGCCTGAAGCTCTACTGATGTGACTACCGAGACATTGCTTGGGTAGGTCAAAGAGATTAAGACATATGATTCGCGTAATGGAGGAAGACTGCCTGAGGGATTTCCTGTTGGCCCTCTTTAGATTGAATGCAGGGAGGAGAGCGTATGAGCTTATTAAATATTTTTTTCATGACGTATTGTTCTTCATAATCCTAAACATACTCTTTTTCTTTTTCAAATGTAAGGCGTTGTTTAAACTTTTTCCCCCGACGTGATTCATACGCGTTTAATCTGGTTCATACATTATCTTATTAAATGAAGGACTTTATTTTTCACGTTTAGAATTATTTTTTCTGTAGGGGTTTCTTGTGATTAAATTTAATCAGTCAGACGACCTGTGAAATCTTTTTTTTTCATAACTTTTTCTACGCAGCATGTTGTTTTTAGTAATTGAGATTTTTTACCGTATTTTTGTTCATGTTTTTATCTTGTAAAATGAAGAACTTGATTTATTTTTTTCTCTTCATGGGTTTATTATATTTTATTCTTTCTAAAAGAGGACATATTAAATATTTTCGTTATTTATTCTGCGCAACGTGTTTTCAAAAATTCAGATTTTTGTATTGCAACAAGTTTTCGTAGGGTTATTATATTTTAATTTTCTGTAGAGGGACAAAATTTAGTTTTTCGTGCGTAATTTTTCTAAACGTTACGTTATGCTTTGAGAACTTAAAATTTTTTGATCTGTTACGATCGTGTTTAAGTTCGATCATGCTTGAGACCACGTGTCCGTCATTTTATAAAACGAGAGCTCATTGAGAAACAACGTACCCCACCCCCTCCCCTACGGCTACCGGGTTGGGGGTAGTCGTAAGGGTGCGGCGAAACGGCTGACGAAGATAGTATATTGACCGGTGGCAACGATGAGCGTGTGACCACGTGTTTGCTTTTTTTTTATGACATGTTGGCTTTTGTGTGACTCATATTCCGACTTGTTGGCTTTGTGTGATGGGCCGTTTATATTGTGGCCTGAAGCTCTACTGATGTGACTACCGAGACATTGCTTGGGTAGGTCAAAGAGATTAAGACATATGATTCGCGTAATGGAGGAAGACTGCCTGAGGGATTTCCTGTTGGCCCTCTTTAGATTGAATGCAGGGAGGAGAGCGTATGAGCTTATTAAATATTTTTTTCATGACGTATTGTTCTTCATAATCCTAAACATACTCTTTTTCTTTTTCAAATGTAAGGCGTTGTTTAAACTTTTTCCCCCGACGTGATTCATACGCGTTTAATCTGGTTCATACATTATCTTATTAAATGAAGGACTTTATTTTTCACGTTTAGAATTATTTTTTCTGTAGGGGTTTCTTGTGATTAAATTTAATCAGTCAGACGACCTGTGAAATCTTTTTTTCATAACTTTTTCTACGCAGCATGTTGTTTTTAGTAATTGAGATTTTTTTACCGTATTTTTGTTCATGTTTTTATCTTGTAAAATGAAGAACTTGATTTATTTTTTTCTCTTCATGGGTTTATTATATTTTATTCTTTCTAAAAGAGGACATATTAAATATTTTCGTTATTTATTCTGCGCAATGTGTTTTCAAAAATTCAGATTTTTTTGTATTGCAACAAGTTTTCGTAGGGTTATTATATTTTAATTTTCTGTAGAGGGACAAAATTTAGTTTTTCGTGCGTAATTTTTCTAAACGTTACGTTATGCTTTGAGAACTTAAAATTTTTTGATCTGTTACGATCGTGTTTAAGTTCGATCATGCTTGAGACCACGTGTCCGTCATTTTATAAAACGAGAGCTCATTGAGAAACAACGTACCCCACCCCTCCCCTACGGCTACCGGGTTGGGGGTAGTCGTAAGGGTGCGGCGAAACGGCTGACGAAGATAGTATATTGACCGGTGGCAACGATGAGCGTGTGACCACGTGTTTGCTTTTTTTTTTATGACATGTTGGCTTTTGTGTGACTCATATTCCGACTTGTTGGCTTTGTGTGATTTATATTCCGACATGTTGGCTTTGTGCGACAAAAGTATTACCAAGGTAGTAGGTGTAATGGACGTGGTCGGAGCACGTGATACATGTATTTATGCGTTGACGTCATTCTCCTTAAGGCTGCATACAAGTGGCAACTGGTGTTGTGCGTGTCCGTGCTTTGTACCGACTCTCGTCTCATGCTTTGTTCCCATCCGTTGCTAGCGACCACAGGATAGTGCCCGAGGGTAGTCACCTGATCCATTTCTTTCATTTGATTGGCTGTTTTGTTTTCGAGCATGAGTACTACAGGGAATCACTTCATTTTCAGTATTTGTCTTCGATCGATGCAGAGCTTTCTAGCCTTCCTGGAATTCCTGTTTTGTTCAATATTTTGTTATCATGGCAGCTGTAAAATCTATTGGAAGTTCTTCGATGATGCTGTATATGGATAATTTGCCAGAAAATTGTTTCCATCTAGGAGATAATATCTTCGTTTACGTATCTTCATGTGCTCATCAAGTCGGCGTGCACATCAGAGAATTTCAATGCTATGGCAAGCAATGCTATCCAAGCAAATCTGGTATTTGTATGTCTTTAGATCAATGGCGTGAAATGATGGATGAGAAGGAAACTATATCACGTCATCTAGCCTATGGAATATCGGCTCCTAATTTTTCATTCTCGAGGTTTCTGAAGGTAAAAGTTATGCCACAAACTCATGAAATCAGTATCAGTAGAGAAATTTATAATTGGAAGGCTGCGAAAATGTACAAATCGAATATTCTTCTCTCTGAAAATCTGTGGAAAGAATTACTTCATATTTCTTCCAGTGTATGGCATCAGGTGGTAATAGAATTTTACCGAAATATACCTTTTCATACTATATTCAAGCAAGAGATACAATCGAATGGACAAACCACTGACTAGCAATTTCACATCACCAGAGCAAGTGAAATGCTGATTAACGAACTGAAAATGGTTCTTACAAATGCAGTACTTGAGTATTTGAAAGAAACATCTAGATCAAAAGTCTTTAGATTTATCTGAAGTGTATTGTGATGACGAACATTTCTGCACAGCCCTTTTAGGAATAGAATGTAGTAAAATAGCGGAAAAATATCTCGAATCCCTAAAAAAAGAAGAAACTTGCTATCGTTTGTAACGGATGCTTTTTTACAAGCAATAGATCTACAAATTATTTTGAGTATGATCAAGGCAGAAATTCGTGCAAGTGACTTTGAATAAGAAATCGTACGTAAAGCAAACATCTACACAAAGAAAAACCAAAGGCCCTTTTAAAGGGCCACACAATTTATCAAAAAGGATTATCATAATCGTACATTTTTCAATATTTGTGTGCGTATGTGGGCTATTATGTAGCAGTTTCATGTTTTATTTTGAACTTCTATCATAATTTTTAAAAGTTATATGTATTAAGAGAAACAGTGTTTTTGATATGAATCACCATAATTTGATACATTTTGATAGGCAACATATCAAATGTATCAATTCAGTGATTTTTGTTTGTTTGTTTCATAATTGAAAATATTTCTCTGTTTGAATTTGTGCAAATATGATCTTTTTTCTTTTGATTCCGTTTCCGCATTACCCTAGAGGTGCTAATAATGCTCACCGACCTGGCAACACACTTTCGTCAAGGCTATTCATGTTTGCACCCGATAAAGATCTTGTCAGCCACGTGGTGCTAAACAACCACATGACGCGGGGTGGGGTTCCAGTTCTTTGTTTATCCTCTTAACTCGTAGAATAGGTAGGTACATGCACAAGAGCATTGTGACTATTGGTTAATCCCCTAAAGCTCTTTGTAGAACAATATGTGCTCAAACTAACACAAAGAGGAACAACGGCTACATATTAGTGTAGATAGGTTTCGGAACTATTACATAACCTCTAAATATTGTTTGATCGTCGATCCTACCCCTTTGGGAGAAAGTACGTGTTCACAGGCAGACAAAGAGAAACGCTAAGGGGGGGGGGGGTTCGGTAGCTGCTTGTAGTAGGGTAACAAAGATATTTGTTAATCCTCAAAACATGTTCTGTGCAAGTAAGCACGTGTTTAAGGGCAAAGAAATGCAAAAACGTGTCGTTATTTATCGCTGACATATGCTGACACCCTCATTTACTGTTCAGACGGAGTTCTGCTACACTCGAGTTTTTCTTCGTGCGTTTTCTTTCCAAGTAAATTTTAGTGTTTCTTCACTGTTCCTTAAGTTTGCAAAATGAAAATGATCAATTTACTATCTTGGATGTATTAGAGCTGCAAATTAAGCATCAGGTTCTGCTAACAAGAAAGTATTTTTGAAGAAACAAGAAGATGGTCTTCCTGAAACACAGCCGAAAAATCATTCAATGGTTGATATTTCTAAGAACTGTGTTTCGTCGGATATTTTACTAGTCGTTCAGTCTAGAAATTCTGGGGACAGTGAAATTGTAGTGGTGGAAACAGTGTTACCTTCAGGACAAATACTTCAAGAGGATCCTCCGAAGCACCATTATTCCCTTAGTGGAGGGAGGTTTGTGATTGATTTTTAGGTTTGTAATTGTGAGTGATTTTATTTTTATATTTTCTGAAATGAATTTTTATTCATTTCAGAAAATATTATTCCTGCGGTGTTACATACAAGCCATCAAAAACATTAGTAACAATGACACCAGCAACGTTCTACAAACTCAAAGCCAAAATTTCAAACATGATGTCAGGAGAAGAGATAGCAATAAAGAACTGTTTATGCCTTACACCTTCACCCCTCGCAAAGGACTACAAGTGAAGTGGCAAAAAATGTATGTTGAAACAAATGAAAGTTCTGTTTTGCTCGGGAGGAGTCATCTTCACCAAAGAACAATTTGAAAACTTGCAAAATGCCTGTGGTGTCGTGGCAGATTCCGTCGCAGAGTTATTGTTTGGCGGAGCCTTTCAAACTTCGGTTAAAAAATACGAGACTCCCCCAGAATAAATGCACCAAGTCAAAAGATGATACATTATTAGTAATTTTTTCAAAAAGGCTGTCGCCAGAGCAGTAGAGAAATGTATCGGAAAAGTGTTTGCTATGAATGTAGATTAACTATGGAACTCCAACAACCGAACCGAGCAGCGCATGACTGACATCAAGCGAAGACAAGTGGGCATTTTACAAAGATGACGCAATTCCCTACTTAGAACCAAGATTGCTCGCCGAGGCGGTTGTTGCAGAATTTAACGGAATGAAACTTTACATTCCAGATATATTTCTGAACTCTCTTAAAAAGAAAGCGGTACTGAATGAGGTTCGCGCTATCGACGTAAACAGGTGATAAAACAAACAAAAAACAGTTTTTTAGAGATTCGGCTTACGCGGGAAACCACTTAAAAATAAAACGCATTGGGATTCCTACCTCTTGGGTGAAGTGGAAACGGAATAAAAAATAAAGAACGAAAAGAACACATTTACACAATTCACACAAGAATAAAAAAAATCGTCTGTTTTAAAATGTTGCTTTGATTAAAATCTTGAAATGGTATTTTTGCGCCCACTAACTTCGATGTTGTGAGAGCAAGCTAATAGAAGTCTTTCAGAAAGCATTTATGAAGGTATTTGAATCATTGATTTTTCTAATAGTCAATATTTTAAACGTTCGTTTTTCAGGAGCCAATATTTGAATGCTTCATTTTCCTAAAAGTCAATATTTGAATCGTTCGTTTTCATAAAGTTTGTTTTTGAATCGTATAAATTTTAACGTCAAAAAATGGTTTTGTTGTTTTTTACTAGAGGGCGATTTTTTTAAATTTTCGTTTTCTTATAATCGCAAAAATCCCATAGAATAACATGGGAATTGCTATCCAACTAAAAGTCTATATTTGAATCGTTCATTTTTCATAAAATTCGTTTCTGAATCGCATAAATTTTAATTAGACAAAAAATGGTTTTGTTGTTTTCACTGAGAGAATATTTTTTTTAATTCCATTTCCTTATAATCGCAAAAATACCATTGAATAACATGGGAAAACTACCATGCATAAAAGAGCTGTTTTGAAACGAGCAAAATTCTCTAAAAGATCGATTCCGTAAAAGTTGAAAATAGACCAGGTGGAAAATGGAATGTTCTAAAAATGTCTTAAGGAACGAAATGAACTATGAAAAAAATATGTAGGAAAGAATTATTAGCTTAATGACTAGCTTTTTAAAAAAATAGGAGAAAAAATTCAACTAAAAGAATGACACTTTATTTTCTTTCCATCTGATTTTAATAGAGAATCCATCGATATGACACAGGATTCAAATTTTTACACATTTTCTTAGTTTCTGTCTTTTTCCGTTTAGAAGTTACGAAAGAATTTCCTTTTTGCACAGGATCTTTTAACATTTGTTTATTTTTAATATACTTTGTTGGCAAATTAATATCCCTTAATGCCTTTACAAATTCAGGAGGTAGTTGCAGCTTAGAACCTTTGCTTCGAAACATGGAGTCTACGAGATCGACAATATTCGAGTTTTTCACAATGTGTCCTCGGACTTGGAGTTCTGCTTTGGGGCTCCAACCAATTATGTCAGAGTTTGTTTTATAGATATCCAACACATTTCTTGCATAGCGTTTCAATTTAGTAGGAACGGCCTGTATTGACAAGATCTTTCACATAATGTTTTTCTTTCTCTTCTATGAAAAGCTCTTCTTTCGCTGGTTCTTCAGTTCTCGACGGGGTTTCATGAGATGTTACCGGAGGATTGAAGCTGGATACGTGAATGCGTTTATTCAAGACTTGGTTATATAATTTCACTTTTGCTGCGTCAGGCTCTTTGCTTTACAGAATTTTTTTCATTTCTTTGTCCAAGTCCGTTAGCGTTTCATCTTTTGGCATATGGCGAGAAATCCATTCTTCGGGAATCAGAACCATTTTCTTGGTGAATTCCATTATTTCGTAAGCAAAGGCATAAGTACACCTTGCGAGCTCTTTCTCTAAAAAGACGCCTCTGTATAAAAGAGGAAACTCCTTATTCAAAAGGGGGATTTTTAGGCGTGTTGATTCCTGCTGCTCTCAGTCGTTAGCACGCTGAGATATTTATTGCTGCTCTCAGTCGTTAGCACGCTGAGATATTTATTGCTGCTCTCAGTCATTAGCACGCTGAGATATTTATTGCTGCTCTCAGTCGTTAGCACGCTGAGAGCAGCAGGGAATCAACACGCCTAAAAATCCCCCTTTTTGAATAAGGAGTTTCCTCTTTTTATACAGAGGCGTCTTTTAGAGAAAGAGCTCGCAAGTGTATATGCCTTTGCTTACGAAATAATGGAATTCACCAAGAAAATGGTTCTGATTCCCGAAAAGTGGATTTCTCGCCATATGCAGATGAAACGCTAACGAACTGAACAAAGAAATGAAAAAATTCTGTAAGCAAAGAGCCTGACAGCAAAGTGAAATTATATAACCAAGTCTTGAATAAACATTCACGTATCAACCAATCCTCCGGTAACATCTCATGAAACCGTCGAGAACTGAGCAGCGAAGAAAACTTTCATAGAAGAAGAAAAACATTATGTGAAAGATCTTGTCCTTACAGGCCGTTCCTACTAAATTGAAACGCTATACAGAAATATGTTGGATATCTATAAAACAAACTCTGACATAATTTAGATTTGGGCCCCAAAGCAACTCCAAGTCCAGGACATTGTGAAAAACTCGAATATTGTCGATTCATGATTTCGAAACAAAATTCTAAGCTGCAACTACCTGAATTTGTAAAGGCATTAAAAGATATTAATTTGCCAACAAAGTATATTAAAAATAAACAAATGTTAAAAGATCCTGTGCAAAAATTCTTTCGTAACTCTAAACGGAAAAAGACAGAAACTAGAAAATGTGTAAGAAATTTGAATCCTGTGTCATATCGATGGATTCTCTATTAAAATCAGATGGAAAGAAAATAAAGTGTCATTCTTTTAGTTGAATTTTTCTCCTTTTTTAAAAAGCTAGTCATTAAGCTAATAATTCTTTCCTACATATTTTTTTTTCATAGTTCTTTTTCGTTCCTTAAGGACATTTTTAAAACATTCCATTTTCCACCTGGTCTATTTTCAACTTTTACGGAATCGATCTTTAGAGAATTTTGCTCGTTTCAAAACAGCTCTTTATGTATGGAATTTTCCCATGTTATTCAATGGTATTTTGCGATTATAAGAAATGGAATTAAAAAAATATTCTCTTAGTGAAAACAACAAAACCATTTTTTGTCTAATTAAAATTTATGCGATTCAGAAACGAATTTTATGAAAAATGAACGATTCAAATATAGACTTTTAGTTGGATAGCAATTCCCATGTTATTCTATGGG
The DNA here is from genome assembly GCA_039090855.1 of Macrothele yani. Classification (NCBI taxonomy): domain Eukaryota; kingdom Metazoa; phylum Arthropoda; class Arachnida; order Araneae; family Macrothelidae; genus Macrothele; species Macrothele yani. The sequence continues at coordinate 14,269,107 of CM077011.1, read as the reverse complement.
ATTTTTGCGATTATAAGAAAACGAAAATTTAAAAAATCGCCTCTTAGTAAAAACAACAAAACCCTTTTTTGACGTTAAAATTTATACGATTCAAAACAAACTTTATGAAAAAACGAACATTCAAATATTGACTTTAGAGAAAATATTAGCTCCTGAAAAAACGAACGTTTAAAATATTGACTATTAGAAAAATCAATGATTCAAATACCTTCATAAATGCTTTCTGAAAGACTTCTATTGCTCTCACAACATCGAAAGTTAGATGGGCTAAAAATGCATTTCAAGATTTTAATCAAAGCAACATTTTAAAACAGACGATTTTTTATTCTTGTGTGAATTGTGTAAATGTTCTTTCGTTCTTTATTTTATTCCGTTTCCACTTCGCAAAGGTAGGAATCCCAATGCGTTAAGTGGTTTCCCGCGTAGCCATATCTCTAAAAAAACTGTTTTTTTGTTTGTTTTATCACTGTTTACGTCGATAGCGCGGGAATTGCCGCTTTTCTTTTAAGAGAGTTCAGAAATATATCTGGAATGTAAGTTTCATTCCGTTAAATTCTGCAACAACCGCCTCGGCGAAAATCTTGGTTAAGTAAGAATTGCGTCGTCTTATAAATGCCCCTTGTCTTCGCTTGATGTCAGTCATGCGCTGCTCATATTCAGTGTTGGGTTCCATAGTTAATCTACATTCATAGCAAACACTTTTCCATTACATTTCTCTACTGCTCTGGCGACAGCCTTTTTGAAAAATTACTAATAATGTATCATCTTTGACTTGGTGCATTTATTCTGGGGAAGTCTCGTATTTTTGACCGAAGTTTGAAAACTCCGCCAAACAATAATACTGCGACAGAATCTACCACGGCATCACAGGCATTTTGCAAGTTTTCAAATTGTTCTTTTGTGACTCCTCAGGCAAAACAGAACTTTCATTTGTTTCAACATGCATTTTGCCACTTCACTTGTAGTCCTTTGCGAGGAGTGTAAGGCATAAACAGTTCTTTATTGCTATATCTCTTTCCTGACATCATGTTTGAAATTTTTGGCTTTGAGATTTGTAGAACGTTGCTGTCATTGTTACTGTATTTTGATAACTGTAACACCGAATATTTTCTGAAATGAATAAAAATTCATTTCAGAAAATATAAAAATAAAATCACTCACAATTACAAACCTAAAATCAATCACAAACCTCCCTCCACTAAGGAATAATGGGATCCTCTTGAAGTATTTGTCCTATAACACTGTTTCCACCACTGAATTTCACTGTCCCCAGAATTTCTAGACTAAACGTAAAATATCCGACGAAACACAGTTCTTAGAAATATCAACCATTGAATGTGTTTCAGGAAGACCATCTTCTGTTTCTTCAAAAAATACTTTCTTGTTAGCAGAACCTGATGCTTAATTTGCAGCTCTAATACACCAAGATAGTAAATTGATCATTTTCATTTGCAAACAAGGAACAGTGAAGAAACACTAAAATTTACTTGGAAAAAACGCACGAAAAAACTCGAGTGTAGCAGAACTCCGTCTGAACAAAGGGGTAATCATATGTCAGCGATAAATAACGACACGTTTTTGCATTTCTTGCCACACGTGCTACTTGCACAGAACATGTTTTGAGGATTAACAAATATCTTTGTTACCCTACTACTACCCCCCCATAGCGTTTCTCTTTGTCTGCCTGTGAATAGTACTTTCCCAAAGGGTAAGGATCGACGATCAAACAATATTTAGAGGTTATAGTTCCGAAACCTATCTACACAATATGTAGCCGTGTTCCTCTTTGTGTTAGATTTGAGCATATATTGTTCTACAAAGGGATTAACCAATAGTCACAATGCTCTTGTATGTACCTACCTATTCTACGAGTTAAGAGGATAAACAAAGAACTGGAACCCCACCCATCGTCATGGTGTTTAGCACCACGTGGCTAATATCATGAATAGGTGACAAAAATGTGTTGCCAGATCGTGAGCATTAGCACCTCTAAGTAATGCAAGTAGAATCAAAAGAAAAGATCATATTTGCACAAATTCAAACAGAAAAATATTTTCAATTATGAAACAAACAAACAAAAATCACTGAATTGATACATTTGATATGTTGCCTATCAAAATGTATCAAATTATGGTGATTCATATCAAAAACACTGTTTCTCTTAATACATATAACTTTAAAATTATGATAGGAGTTCAAAATAAAACATGAAACTACATAATAGCCCATACACACACAAATATTGAAAAATGTACGATATAATCCTTTGACAAAATTGTGTGGCCCTTTAAAAGCCTTTAATTTTCTTTGTGTAGATGTTGCTTTACATACGATTTCTTATTCAAGTCACTTGCACGAATTTCTGCCTTGATCATACTCAAAATAATTTGTAGATCTATTGCTGTAAAAAAGCATCCGTTACAAACGATAGCAAGTTTCTTCTTAGGGATTCGAGATATTTTCCTATTTACTACATTCTATTCCTAAAGACTGTGCAGAAATGTTCGTCATCACAATACACTTCAGATAAATCTAAAGACTTTGATCTAGATGTTTCTTTCAAATGCTCAAGTACTATACTGCATTTGTAAGAACCATTTTCAGTTCGTTAATCAACATTTCACTTTGCTCTGGTGATGTGAAATTGCTAGTCGGGGCAGGTTTGTCCATTCGATTGTATCTCTTGCTTGTATAGTATGAAAAGGTATATTTCAGTAAAATTCTATTACCCACCTGATGCCATACACTGGAAGAAATATGAAGTAATTCTTTCCGCAGATTTTCAGAAGAAGAATATTCGATTTGTACATTTCGCAGCCTCAATTATAAATTTCTCTACTGATTTCATGAGTTTGTGGCATAACTTTACCTTCAGAAACCTCGAGAATGAAAATTAGAGCCGATATTCCATAGGCTAGATGACGTGATATAGTTTCCTTCTCATCCATCATCACGCCATTGATCTAAAGACATACAAATACCAGATTTGCTTGGATAGCATTGCTTGCCATAGCATTGAGAATTTCTGATAATGCACGCCGGCATGAAGCATGAAGATACGTAAACGAAGATATTATCTCCTAGATGGAAACAATTTTCTGGCAAATTATCCATATACAGTCGAAGAACTTCCAATAGATTTTACAGCTGCCATATTGAACAAAAAATTCCAGGAAGGCTAGAAATTGCCGATCGAAGAAATACTGAAATGAAATTGATTCCCTGTAGTACTCATGCTCGAAAACAGCGTAATCAAATGAAAGAAATGGATCAGGTGACTACCCTCGAGGCAGGCTATCCTGTGGTCCTTAAGCTGGCAACGGATGGGAACAAAGCATGGACGGAAGTCGTGTACAAGCACGGACACACAACACCAGTTACCACTTGTATGCAGCTCAAGGAACAACCATGTATCGCATGCTCCGACCATACACCTACTACCTTAATTAATACTTTTGTCGCAAAACAACATGTCAGAATCATAAATCACACAAAACAACAAATCGGAGTAATATAGTCACACAAAAACCAACATGTCATAAAAAAAAAACACGCTCACGCAGTCAATATACTATCTTCGTCAGCCATATACTACGCACACACCACATACCACAGCCAAGGAAGAGAGGGTACGGTGTTTCTCAATGAGCTCTCGTTTTATAAAATGACGGACATGGTCTCAAGCATGATCAGGCTTAAACGATCGTAACAGATCAAAAAATTTTAAGTTCTCAAAGCATAACGTAACGTTTAGAAAAATTACGCACGAAAAAATTTAATTTTGTCCCTCTACAGAAAATTAAAATATAATAACCCTACGAAAACTGTTGCAATACAAAAATCTGAATTTTGAAAACACGTTGCGCAGAATAAATAACGAAAATATTTAATATGTCCTCTTTAGAAGAATAAAATATAATAAACCCATGAAAGAAAAATAAATCAAGTTCTTCATTTTACAAGATAAAACATGAACAAAAATACAGTAAAAATATCAATTACTAAAACAACATGCTGCAGAAAAAGTTATGAAAAAAGATTTCACAGGTCGTCTGACTGATTAAATTTAATCACAGAAATTTACAGAAAAAATAATTCTAAACGTGAAAATAAAGTCCTTCATTTAATAAGATAATGTATGAACCAGATTAAACGCGTATGAATCACGTCGAGAAAAAGTTTAAACAACGCCTTACATTTGAAAAAGAAAAAATATGTTTAGGATTATGAAGAACAATACGTCATGAAAAAATATTTAATAAGCTCATACGCTCTCCTCCCTGCATTCAATCTAAGAAAAGGCAAATCCCTCAGGCAGTCTTCCTCCATTACGCGAATCATATGTCTTAATGCTGACCTACCCAAACAATGTCTCGGTAGTCACATCAGTAAACTTCGAACCACAATATAAACGGCCCAAGTTCGAACCCAACCAGTTCCAAACCCTGTACAGCTTCGCTTTTTCCGAACATAAATCCGTGGTTTCAAAAAAATTTCCCCAGTCCACTTACAATAAAATTTCCCACCACCACCCTAAAAACAGTTACAAAATAAAAATGGCGGAGAAATTTCCCAGAATTAAAATTGGCTTCGTCAACATCGACGATAAAAAAATAATCACCATTTGAAATTAATTTCAAAAAGTGCCGACAGATGGCGCTGCACATTTCGCGAACCACCACCAGAGGGTGCGGCCATCGTCTTCCTCCCTTGCGCCGAATGGGGACCACCCACCCCGTCACGTGACCGAAAGTGTTGCCACCGAAAAAGGTTATCAAGCGCGGTCTTATACTACTGACGTGGGCCTTAACTAAAAAAACATACAAAATCTGCAGACAACTGAAAGGAGTATGGAGAAATGCATGTTTGGTGCAACCATGAGAGATAAGAAAAGGAACTCATGGATAAGGAAAATGGCAAGAGTAGAACACATCATGATGAGAGTAAAATTCCTGAAATGGCAGTAAGCTAGACATATTGCTAGAAGGACAGACCTACAACCGAAATTTCAGACTGGATTCCAAGGGACAGAAAAAGACCCAGAAGAAGACCACGTGGGAGATGGGTGGATGAAATTCTAAAGCGTGCGGGAGTGACATGGAGGAGACTGGCACAAGACAGATCGTTTTGGAAGCTTGGGGAGACCTTCATCCAGCCGTAGATTGATAATAATTGACGATGATGATAAAATATGTAGATTTTTACGTATAAATGAGGAAAACTTGTAAGTGAGAAGCATATAAATGGGGCTGTAAAGTACTAGTACGTACTTTTCTTTCGAAATTAGTGATTTCCCTTCGTTTCCTGGAAGCTATTTTGAGTTCCCCGTTGCTAGCTGACATACACTTCGTCCTTTCCTGTTGATGGGTGAGCAATAGGCATGATTGGATGAACTTCGTCACGTGCCTCGGCATTGTTTCGGAGAAGGCCCGCCCAGACAGCCCAAGTGCTACGGATTCTCCCTCGTCATTGCAGAAATCGGGGTCACAGTGAGCTAACGTTATTCAATAAAAATGTAAAATTCATTTTCTTGTTTTCAAGATTCCAACACTTATTAAACATTTTTGAGATCCTTATCGGATTTTTTATCGTGACATTAAAAACGTCCGATGTTTTCGGACGTCTTCGTGCCGTCCACTAGCCGAAAATGTTTTGAAATGCCGGAAACGATTGTTCTAGCAGAGTGAGAATGCTAGAATGTTCCATGATTTTCGGAATTTCGAATTTTTCTGACCAAGCTGGTGTGTCTGTGTGTGTGTGTTGCTGTTGTTGTTTTGTGATTTCTCTTTCTGGTAATATTGTTATTTTTTATGTTTTTCTGATACTTGTTTTTAATATCTTCGGTAATGATGAAAAAGAATGACTTCGTGTATTTTTTAAAAATGCTTTGTTGCAAATGAAAAATGCATGGTTTTCTATTTATAACAGTCTCTTCATCAAAACCAATCAGTTAAACAAGCATTTTTTTCCTTCCCTTTTAAAGGCGAAATTTAATTTCAAAGTCGGTTATTAATCTGTTTATGATGGAATTTGAGCCATTTTCGTGACCTGTAGAATTGTTTTCACATCAGAGTCAACAATACAGTTCCGATTTTTGATATTTCATTTTGCTGAAAACGTGCGTTTTTCCAGTTCTTTGTCACTTCTTGCTATTCAAGGAGCAGAGCAAGCATTTTTTCTTTTGGTTTAAAAACGAAATTAATGCTAAAAACGCTATTGTGTTCTTACTGACGGGAAAGAACGACGGCAACGGAAAGTTGAAATTCCAGTTTTGAACTCCAGTTTTTTGGTAAACAAAAGATAACATGCTGGCTGCTTTTGTCTGTTGATATAGCAAGGAGTGGCAACGCAATTAATTTTCAGAGAAATTAAACTTTAAAAAAAAATTGGTGTCGTCGTTGGCTCCTGGAAAATAGGTTTCGGACTCCTAGAACGAAAGTGGAGAACGCAGAGTAATTCAAACTTGCAATTCGACAGATACGTGTTTTATACTCCTCTCAATTTTTGTGCTAATGGTGATCTGGGCTCGGCTCTGATGTAGAGAGTTGTCAAAACAGAGAGGGACAAAACGGTTCCGGACAGTGCAGTAAGACAAAACAACATCCATGTCTCACAGGGGATTCGAACCTGGAACCATCTCGGACGAATGGTCAGAGAAGCCAGCGCTTAGAGCACTGCGCCACCAGACCGGCGAAGGCAAGCTTACAACCCTGTAGGAGGGGAGAATTGGTGATCTTTTGAATATTGCAGTTTCTAATACCTGAGTGCCACGAAATCAAAACAGTCGAACTTTCATACAACTTCTCCGCATGTGACTGTAAGCAGTAACTTAAAAAAAATGCGCCTGTAGAAGTACTAAGATTTAAGAAACTTATTAGACAAGAAGTTTTCGCTTTTTTTTTTTTAGCTAAATTGCTCTTGTCTTTGAGCAATCAGTAAAAAAAAAAAACAATTCACCACCCCTTTTTTTCCACTATCACAAAAATGTGTGTGTGTGTGTGTGTGGATGTGTCCTACTATTTAATTGGAGTTTTGAGCACACGAAACACGTTGTGGGTTTCTGTCGCATGGCAGGCGTCTTGCGTCCGGAAATAGCAGATCTCACTGCTGCGCTCATGACGACAGATGTCAAAGGGCGGAAGGCCTTGATGCACCTGGCTTGCAGACGGAACATTTGTCGCTTGATATCATCTTTCACGGTCTATGAAGATCTCCAGGGTCAAACTAAGACCGCAAAGTTTAGATCCCGCTCCTCTTTCATCTTAATTACTGCAGTCACCATTGCTGGCCCTCATCATTTTCCTACATTGTATTTTTTTTTTCTTTTGGTTAATGCCGCTTAAATGTTGAACTTTTGGGCCTTGCACAGGAAAGCTTCGAGTAAAGCCCTGTGAAATTCACAAATTTGCCGGTGACGACGATTGAACCCGAATCTCCTCGTAGAGTTGGTCTAACCAAATGAACTACACCAATGAAATATATCGTTGCAGATTTGTCGTCGTGACATGTGCTTCACCTCTGTAATAAATACGTCGCACAACCTTACGGTGGCGAAATTTATTTGCCACAAATCACGCTTAACAAAGAAATATTTATTAACTTCTTTGTAAAGAGTGATTAAGAACTGAATAAACTTTTTGATTAAGAACTAAATTGAACTAATATTTGTAGTACCGCTTAAATGAAACGTGCTATGGAGATATACATATAATAATATCATACACCTTAAAGAAAAGTGTGCATGCTTAGAGGAAAACTCTTTACACGTTGCTCTTGAGTGGCAAAGGAATACACGACATTGAATCATAGTAAGTCTAATGGATGACAACTGATATATATTGCACTGACATTTATTTTATATGATGTAGAAGATATATACTTAACAAATGTATGATTCACCCGCTGCTGTTATCATTACAGCATGCTATAAAAAAGTTTAAAAAATATTTATGCGAATAATTTACAAAGATATATGTACATGCACTGTTACATTCAAGCACAACTATATATATTCAAGCAAGAACTTCTGTGACAAGTCCAATTTGCAAAATGACGTCGACTAAATGAGTGGTTCCCAATGATGTATCTCAGTATATATGCGAAACATATATATATATATATATATATATATATATATATATTCTATAAAGAAGATACCTAAGCAAAAAAATACATATATAATTTTATATATATATGCGAAACAACAGAAACTTTTATGTGCATCATATACCTAACTGTCTGGAATAGTTTCACCTAGACTGTAGTCTGTAAGAGCATTTCCTGAATGCTAACAAAACGATCGTACGCCTTCATGAAGGATCTTCAATTTAACTGATTTGGTAACGATATTACGTCTGATACATTACAACATCAAGCACAATATCAGTGGATAATCAAGCACAATATCAGAGGATAACATACATTAATGAATAAGTATTGGAAATACCTAAAACTTTCAGCGAATAGTTGTGTTTGAAGGTAACAGTGTATGTACATATATGTTTGTAAATTATTCGCTTAAATAATTTTTTAAACTTTTTTATAACATGCTATAATGACAATAGCAGCGGGTGAATCATACATTTTTAAGTATATATCTTCTACATCATGTAAAGTGCAATATACACTGACGGAAAAAAAATTCCAATAGCACGAAAAAATAGTTGTAGAGGAATGAAATGGCGGCAATATATTTGTATATAGGTAACATATTTAATCGATTAAGGTTTCAAGATCACAGCTTATTGTAAGCGCGAGAAGAGCCATTTTAAATGTGAAATGCTGGTACATTAATAACCGGTGTAACCGCCAGAATGTTGAATGCAAGCACGCAAACGTTCATGCATTGTGTCGTACAGGTGCTGGATGTCAGTTTGTGGGATGGAGTTCCATGCCTGTTGCACTTGGTCGGTCAATACAGGGATGGTTAATGCTGGTTGGGAGTGACGCTGGAGTTGTCGTCCAATGATATCCCATACGTGCTCGATTGGTGAAAGATCTGGTGATCTAGCAGGCCACGGCAACGTGTCGACACTCTGTAGAGCATGTTGGGTTACAACAGCGGTATGCGGGCGAGCGTTAACCTGTTGGAAAACATCCCCTGGAATGCTGTTCGTGAATGGCAGCACAACAGGTTGAATCACCAGACCGACGTACAACTGTGCCGTCAGGGTGCGTGGGATAACCACGAGGGTGCTCCTGCTGTCAATAGGAAATTGCTCCCCAGACCATAACTCCAGGTGTAGGTCCAGTGTGTCTCGGCCGCAGACAGGTTGGTTGCAGACGCTCACCTGGCCTCCTTCTAACCAACACACGGCCATCACTGGCACCCAGGCAGAACCGGCTTTCATCAGAAAACACAACAGATCTCCACTCCGTCCTCCAATGAGCTCTAGCTTGACACCACTGACGTCGCAAACGGCAGTGGTTTGGAGTAAGTGGAATGCACGCTACAGGGCGTCTGGCTCGGAGCTGTCCTTCAAGTAACGGATTTGTAACAGTTCGTTGTGTCACTGTGGTGGCAACTGCAGCTCGAATTGCTGCCGCAGACGCGGTACGATGCGCCACAGCCATACTCCGTACACGGCGGTCTTCCCTCTCAGTAGTGCCACGTGGCCGGCCGAAACCCGGTCTTCTTGAGGCAGTACCTTCCCTTGACCACCGCTGCCAACAATCATGCACAGTGGCTACATTTCTGCCAAGTCGTTCTGCAAAATTGCGGAAAGGAAATCCACCTTCTCGTAGCCCTATTACACGACCTCGTTCAAACTCCGTGAGCTGTTGATAGCGGCATCTTCGTCTTCTTAAAAGCATTCTTGAATAACATCAACACCCTACGTCAAATCTCAACGATAACTAACGCTCACGAACTTTACAGCGCGTATTTACAGCAAACCTGCTTTGCATGTTCCGAGAGGCGCTACTAGCGCCACGCCTATGCGCCGAGCGTGAAATTTGTATAGACGTCATCTTACAGATGTACTCTCACCGCCTACCAACTGTCGTTTATCTAACACAACCCCTTCTTGGTGTTGGGAATTTTTTTCCGTCAGTGTATGTCAGTTGTCATCCATTAGACTTACCATACTTCAATGTCGTGTAGTCCTTAGCCACTCAAGAGCAACGTGTAAAGAGTTTTCCTACAAAATCTTTACACGTTGCACTTTTCTTTAAAGTGTATGATATTATTATATATTTTGTCATTGTTAGGCTCTGTGGTGTCACCCAAAATATTTATCAACGGGTTATCTTAAAAACTATCCTTGAATAGGCATTACAGGGTTTTCCATCACAATAATATCAAAAAATAAATAAATTAAAAAATGATGCTTATAGCATCATTTTGCGTGTGTGTGTGTGTGTGTGTGTGACACCATGAATCTCTCTGCAACTGCAAGTCCGATTTGAAATTTTTTTACAGTAGAAAACCCTAAATTTAGAATGATGACCTTTAGATAATAAAACAGTTTGTCACAAATATTTATTTTTTGAAATCGACTATGGTTTCGCTGGGTATTGACCTTGCTTCGTCAGGACGAATGGCACGTAAATATTCAAATTCGATGTATTATCTTAATAAATATAATCGTCACAAGACTGTAGTCTTTGAGATCAAGAACGACGACCTTTGCTTTCCTGTCCTTTTCCGATGCATAACTTCGCTGCTAGGGGTCGCAAATGTAGATGCTATCGAATTTAGAGTACATTTCATTCCACATCAATACGCCTAAATGTCAGTCGCATTTGAAAGAATTCTTTCCTTCGATAACGTTTATAACAAAGACTATTTTGGGTAGAGTTTCTTTTTCAAGTAATGTACAGTTTTTCCGCTAGGGGAGTAAAGATAAATTGCGATTTCCCCGATATATCTGCTTCTAATACTCCGATTAAAAGAAAAAAAAGGCCTTTTTCGAATCGGATAGAGTTCCTGGTAGGAAATGTTCTGCATACAACTTCTAATTTTGGTAAAGAACTATTTTGCCACTAGGGGACGTAAGGGAATATTTCTTCTGCTTCAGAAGTGTTTTGTATTTGTAGCAATGTCTGAGCTTCTGAAAACTCGACTAAAAAATTCCTTTGGGACCAGATACCGCTACCAAGAAAAACATTTTGCGCACATTTACTGGTTAAAATAATACATAGTTTTTCCACCAGACGGCGTAGATAAGTAATTTTTTCTCGATATCTCAGCATCCAACATTCTAATTTGGAATAAAAATTTCTTTGTCACACAGCGTTTCAGGTCGGAATCTTTTGCATATTATTTCAATTTTTTCTTTACGCACAAGGGTGCCACAAACGGACATAAGTTGACGATGTTTACGTTTACAACAGACTTGCAGTGATATCGGTGGGTCTAAAAATTCGATTTAAAAATCATTTTTCCATCAGATATTTCTAACTACAAAAATATTTTATGCGCGTTTCCTATCCAAAAGAATTAACAATTTCCCAACTACGAGGGTCATAAAAAAAGTTATGTGCCGCCTCGGTGGCGCAGTGGTCTAAGCAATGGCTTCTGATCATTCGTCCGAAAGTGGTCTGGGTTCGAATCTCGGTTAGGAATGGATGTTGTGTTTGTCTTACGGCAGTGGTTCTCTCCCTTCCCTAGAGTCTGCTTATAGCCCATTGAGTTGCTCACGGTGGTCCTTAAACCTCCAATAAAAATAATAATAATAATAATAATAATAATAATAATAATAATAATAATATGCACACGGTGTTCTAAAACGGAAGGAGATTATGCAATCGGGAAAATGACTGTGCCGTGTCCAGGTCAGACTCTTAGCAACGCACTGATGTCAAAACAATGCGCTATCATTTCTTGTGGGGACGTGGGAGCGTTCGGAAATTGAAGCGTGCAGCTCCTCAGGTCGAGCCACGGCGTTAGACCAGCGCTCGTACGTGAAAATAGAAACTCTGCGAGAAAAAATTCCGACACAGATCCGCACTGCCTTGCAGAAAGTTTGTGGGGAGGAACTCTTGATCGAAGCACAATTTCTCGCTGGGTATCGCGCTTTCGGGAGGGTCGAAGCACCATCGAAGATGATCACCAATGAGACCGACTTCGAACGGCGACAGACAAAACATCTGATTTGTCACCATTGTTGCAACATTTCTCGAAGAAAATCGCCGTTAGACAGTCGAGGAGATTGCTCATCAGGCAAATTTATCCACCATTTCTGTTCACCGCATTTTGACAGACTCACTGGGGAAAAAGAAAAATCGCCACGCTCTGGGTGCCCCATCAACTCGCCCCCGAGCAGAAGGCAGCAAGAGTGAGCATCGTACAGGATCACCTCCACAGGTTCGAAAGGGAGGGCGACTCCATCCTGAACAGAATTGTCGCCATTGATGATACTTGGACCCGTGATTTTTGAGCCGGAACTGCAGTCATAATCAGCGGGATGGAGGCATCCAAGTTTTTCATGCCCCTCAAAGTGTCGTCGGCAACAATCCAAAGTGAAGCAAATGATTATTTCTTGCGTACCATGCCCAAGGTGTTGTGGTCTTTGATCGAGTGCCCGCATAGCAAAATGTCAACCCACAATATTATCGTGATGACAAAGACGTCAAAATCGCCCCAACTTGTTGGAATCGGGAGCGATCTTGCTGAATGACAACGCACCGTCATGGTACAGTGTCGGCCCCGGGACTTTTGTCGAAATATGGCTGGGAAGCTTTATCCCACCCACTATACAACTCTGATCTCAGTCCACCAGATTTTGATTTTTTCCGAAACTAAAAAAATCGACTCCATGGCATCATTTACGAATCGCCGGAGGAACTGTCATTGGACGTGACCCGAGTAACACGAAAGCTGAACAAAGATGGCGTACTACGGGGCATCCAGGACCTAATTCACCGCTGGCAAGCTGTCATTAGCAGCAGAGGGAGTACATTGAACGGCAATAAGGTAAGTTTTCTCCGTTACTTCACACTTTTCTCAAAAATGGACAGTGTGCAGAACTTTTGCCAGGACCCCCGTAGAAGGGCGTTAAAGTTTAATCTGTTTCATCCATGCTGTTTCAAACCAGATTAATCCGTGCTGTACATATCTTTCAATTCATAGCCAAATATGATTTCCAACGTGTTTTTTCCTGCCACATCCACTAAACTTTTAGAGGTTTCCGCTGATTCGCCTTTTTTTGTTTCTAAATGATAATCTATACCGATTTTCCAGCCATTACTGTATATGAATTCTTGAATTTAATATTCTTTCCCAAATTGTGTCGCTTTTTCAAGAATAACTTCATTGGTAATAGTTCTATTCTACGCATTTACCTTGCCGACCCACAGAATAAGAGCTTTCTCTAAATTTCGTGCTTGTCACATTTGAGTTTTTTTAATGCAACTGTTTTTCAGATCCCATCTATTTATGTTTATCTCTTAATGTGTCTCCTACCGTTTTCTTCTGCCAGTTTACTTGTCGAAAGGGTTAGAAAAATGATTTGCTAATGCCTAATTGCCAGATCCAGGATTACGATCTTCATTATCAAAATTTGCTCATGAACATCCAACAATGTTTTTACCCATTTCAGGATGCTTTTAAATAAGCAAAAACTGATGAATGAAAAGAGCCCACATACACATAACAAGCAGTCCTTACGAGAAACAGTTATTACCGAAGGCGTTGGATAACTAGAGGTTTTAGAATCCAAAATGTGAGGCAGGAAATAATATTTTCTGAGGGAGTACAGCCTTTATAGAAATTAAAGGCGCAGTAGTTACGCTGTTGTCATTTGGTCCAATCTTGAAATTTGATTTTCGGAAGCTGACCACACTTTGCTAACGGCGTTATTCCTTTTTTCAGGGGTTGGTTGGTTGGTTGTTTGATTTTTATGGCGCAAGGGCCATTATTGGCCAAAGAGCGCCAGAGACGAGACAGACAAGCAAACAGTAATAAAAACGTGGTAAAAAGCTTAATTTTTCAGGGGAGTGGGCATGGCGGTAGGTTTAACTTACCCATTCCACAAAACTTATTTGAGGAGGACCTATCTAACGTGCTTTTGGAGCACACTTTAAGAAGGCAAGTTGGGCAATTCGGAGTGTCCGTTGCAAGTGAATATTTTGAGAGGCAGTTCAACGGGATATTTTCCAATGGGAAACCCCAAAATGTCGCTAGAATGTCTTGGCGGATGGCGGTTGAAAAAAGGAAATTTCTATTTAGAAGAATACGTTGCAACATGTGAACAGTGGCGGTTTAAAGGGGAGCGGTTTACCAAAAGAAACCGCGAACCATAGATGCCTTGAAAGCAAACATCACCGAAAAAATTGAGGAAGTGACAGCGGACGTACTGGCAAGGACTTTCCACAATATGGTGCGCCGGGTTCAATTCTGTCTGGACGCAAATGGTGGCCACTTCCAGCACATATAATGATGTAATTACATTTCGTAGGAAATAAGATAAGCCCACTTCAAATTTCGTTGCAATATTTTCATATTATTAAAGAAATGCCGGGTTCGGTAGCGAGTAGAACACCCTGTATAAAAAGCAGAATAAGATTTTATTTTAACGAAGAAATCCCTTCACCAACCAGTGTGATAGTTGCTATACATGAAAGGTAAATAAACAGCTTCTCCAATAAATTTTGCAACTAGCGTTGAAAACGTCATAACATTATATCTTATAAACAAAGTTTCAGAGACTCAAAGACTGTCATAGTTTTTAATTATGTTTAATTCCTTCGTACACAGGAATTTTACTTAAAACAATTTGTATGTGTGTTGTGTGGTGCTACAGATTTATTTCAAACAAATGCTTACGACGTGCTTGCACGCGCACGTATAAAAAAATAAGTAAATATATAAAAAAAAACGGACTTCTTTTGATGCAGTATCTCTACATATGTTTGAAATTACGGGGGTGGGATGTTTTTAAGAAGTTTAGGTTTATCTTGTTTTCATAAAGAGGCGGAATCCCATGGTTTGTTTACATTTAGATATATTTATCCCGGATAATATGAACATGTATAAGAAAAAAATGGAAACACGTGAGGGGTTTTTCACGACAGTAAAATAAAAATGCTGGGAAAAAGTTGGGTTCTTTTTTAGTCTTTGCTCTGCCGAAACTCGACTTTTCTCACGGATCTAAAAACAGCCCTCTTACCGCGTTCATCAATTTGGTCTTGAATTACTTTGTGTCTCCGCGTTCGTGAATACGCCTCCTGTCAGATAGACCATTTTTTCTTTTAACGCGTAGAAATACTAGTTTCTCTCTTATTTTCGACTAAATTCCTAAGAAACGTAATGTATCCCTCTCTCACTAGCTGTTGCAATTTGAGTACACCGCATTTTGGATTTACACTTGCACCTGCTTAATTTCCAAAACGAGAGCTGACACCCACGTTTTGAATGCATGATGAACGCTCTTTTGACAAATAAACAGAGTCTAAATGCTTCCGATTCCAGTGTGACCTTCCAGAATATTCCAAGGAAATGCAGATAAAGTATGCACTAAGACTCAGTAACATGTGATTTTTTAAATTGCGTTCAGCACGTCTTTAAAAAAAAGGGGAAAAGAAAAATGACACCGAATTCTTGGGTGTAATGAGTATATCTTTTGAACCTTTTCCGCACGAAAGGAATTTCTCATAGTACACTGAGAAAAAAAGTTTGTTTGAAACAACAAAATAGTTTTTTTTAACTGTTTTGTCGATTTATTTTGTTGCTTTAGCCAAACTTCGTCGTAATTGTTTTGTTGGCAACACAAAATGATTTCGTTGGCTGTATTTTGTTAATTCAACTATATGAAAGTGGCATCGAGCTTACGCCAAAGCGCACGTGATTACTAGCTACTCCATACGGACACTACTAGACTACCACTGATCAGAAAAATCGCGAGAAAAAAGATTTCGTTTGAATTATGGCTGACTGCGAATTTTTATTTCCGATTGGTTTCTGATCGCAAATAAAACTTTGCACATGAGATAATGATAAGAGTTATAATTTATGTATAGAGCTTGATTTCATGTATAGGCTATATATACAAGCTGTTTCAAAATTCGTGCGGCAACCAAAGATTGCATGGTGATCTTAGAACATACAGAACGTTAAAAAAATATTATGATTTTTTTTTTTTGTCTAACCAAAAATGTCAATAATTTGTTTCATGCAAAAGCTAAAGAAAATATTTAAAAAGAAATCGGATTTAGAAACATGTTATACACGCACCAAAATAGTGTCAATACATCGTTATGTCAAGTATAAATCATCCGTGAACAATCGAGAAGGTAATAAACGGACCTTCCAATGCTGAATTCGCAGATAAAAATTTACTCGTAAGAACAGGTAAAGCCGAGTGGTTGGCATGCCTGGTTCGTAAACTGAAGGTCTCAGGTTTGAATCCGCTCGGTGAGAGATTTTTCGCTGGCTCTGAAAAAATTTCCTCGTGACGTAACACTGTTCAAATTCATTTAAACACCACTAGATAATAAATACGGCGGGGAAATTTAAAATACGGCTGGGGGGATGGCCGGGGGGAGAAAACCTGGGGTTAAAGGGCACCGCCTAAAATTACTGCACCGGCAAAGTGTTGCCATTGGAAAAAAGTTTAGGGACGAAGTGGCCCAGCTACATAACTAATCTGAGAATTACTCTTCCAGTGCTGCCCCACGTAATGCGTTTAAGTATGAAAGGGCACAGCTTTTAGAATTTTCACAAAATCCATCTATTTGCACTATATCTGTTGACAAATCACTTCAAATTGTGTTCCTTGACAAAGCCGATTACTATCAAAAACTTAAAGAGGCAATAGACACTATTCCCCATAAAATTATTACCACTAATCCAACATCTGCTACTATCAGTTCACTTAGTAAACTAAAAAATCAGGGCTTTCTTCCAACGTCTATTGCTTCAAATATGCATCCACCCAACGGACCTGGTATCCCATTGCTTTTTGGCAAATTAAAACTTCACAGGGAAGGCTACCTAATTAGACCTTTGGTCTCCGGATTTAATAGTCCTACCCGTCCATTAGAGAAAGCCATTTCTACTTTCCTTTCCCCCTACTTTTTGCCCTCAAAATTTTCCATCCAAAGTTCTCGTCAAGCACTTGATACTATTAAGGCTTTTAAACGGACTGATATTCCTTTTTTTATGGCAACCCTTGATGTTAATTCATTATTCCCAATGTACCTAATTCACTTGCCCGTGAACTTAGTGAACAGAAATTATACTCTATGTCTAATATTTCACCTGTTGAAAATTAAGCTATTATGTCAGCCTTAAAATTTGTTGCAAAGAGGTCATATTTTAAAATTGACGACATCATCTACCAACAGCTTGATGGGGCTCCAATGGGATCCCCCCTATCACCTATCCTTGCAGAAGTTGTGTTACAGTTTTTTGAAGAATCTATCATTTCACAACCTCTCCCCCTTTACTTTATTTACGTTATGTATGTAGACGATGTTCTGATTTTTTGGCCTCATTCACTGCAACTGTTTCAACAATTTGTTCAAACACTCTCCTCATTCATTCCCACCATTAAATTTACCATAGGTACCGAAGAAAACTGTTCCCTTCCTTTTTGTAGATTTTTGTCTTCATCGTCAACCCGGTAGCAATTGACTGTCTTATTCAGTTTTTCGTAAACCGACTTTTGTACCATCACTTTCTCGTCATACCAGCCGATTCAACATAAACTAGCAGGATTGCGTTCATATATAGCAAGAGCTTTCACTCACTCGTCTTCAATTTGTCGTCGTCGAACTGAACTTACTTTTATTTTAAACTTAGCTAAGACCTTTGATTACTCACCTTATGTAGTACTGAAGCTTATTTATCGTTACCAGCGGACTGTCTCCACAAAACTACAAGTAGACAAACTAAACCGACTGTGAAATTTGTTGGCTCTGTAACCTTTAACATCCCTATTGTGAACACGCTTAACAAATTTTGTAATAAACATAAATTACATTTCGGGATCCGAACTTCGAACATTTTTAAGAATTTACGTTCTGACCGAGATGTTTTATGAACGGGCGAAAAACATGGTGTATATTGTATTCCTCTACGCCCCCAAACCCGTAATCAACCGAATTCGAGTTTTCCAGGGTAGCTACAACCACGTCTTTAGCTCGCACAACAACCCACAATCAATTTACAACGTGTTGGAACAAGGTCCCTCATCTCGTCTACACCAAATACAGGAAAGACACCTTGTTTACGGAAGCACTTTTTATAGTGCAGTTTAACAAATTATGCTGTAACGATGACATCCGTTATGCGCTCCCTTTAACCTGGCAACGTCTTATACGTTCACTTGAATCTCCATTGTTAATATGATTTTAATATTAACCTTAAAATTTATGTTTATTCATATGCACATTACTTTTACCATGGCGACATCACGTGACTATCATAAGGCATATAAGTTGTCACCGCACCACATATATTTACAGTTGGCTTGACAATAGGCACCAAGGGGTGACCCGAAAGATCTCGCCTCATGTAATTTTGTCATTTTAACTGTAACATACTGGTTTTAATTGTAGTAAATCTTTCACTTCATCTTGCAACTAGTGTGTTGTGGTTTTAATGAGGTTTTATCGTGTTTTAGACAGCATTACAACCTAATATATTTGGGAATGGTAACACGAATTCTCACACAGAACTTTGGATTTGACTGAATCCTATCCACGCCAAACGGTACGAGAACTTAATGAGAAACTCTGAGTACACTATGCAACCATTACCCGATATTTACCGGCCATAGGCAAAGTGAAGATGTCAGCACAAATCACGACGATTTGGTGTTTGCTCTTCCCAGCTTATCCGCAACCAAACGAACAACATTTTGAAGGTCGTCGTCACGTGCGATGAAAAATGGGTGTTGTATAACAATGCCGACATTCTACTCAATGGCTCGACTGCAATGAAGTTTCGAAACACACCCTGGAGCCGGTACTCCATCCCAGAGAGACAATGGTGAGTGTTTGGTGGTGCGCAGCTGCTGTGATCCCCTCATCCTTCTTATAACTGGGTCAAACCATCACGGCGGACAGATAGTGTCAAGAATTTGACATTATGTTTGGAAAACTCTCCATCAAAAAGTCGCCATTAGTCAATGGCCATAAACCCATACTTTTCTATTAGTCAGTTTGCCATAAACCTTTTCTATTAGTCAGTTGCCATAAACCCATACTTTTCTATTAGTCAGTTGCCATAAACCCATACTTTCCTATGATAGCGCAATACCTCACGTTGCACGCCAAACGATCCAGAAGCTGCATCAGTTGAAGTTCGAAACCTTACCTCATCCTCCGTATTCACCTGATCTGTTCCCTACAAACTATCACCTCTTCAATCACCTGGACACCTTTCAATAAGGTAAATCGTTTCCCTATTAAACATCAGTTGTTCCATGAATTCGTCACATTCCGAAGCTCGACATTTTTTTCACGACTGCATACCGAAGCTTGTTTCTCGTTGGTAAAAGTGGGTTGCTGCTGACGGTGATAATTTTTATTGATAAAGTTTATTTTTCGCGGTATTTTGTGTGTTTGAAGTTTCTATCGATATTCCGACATTTCATCAGCAACGACCCAATATAACGAACAGACGAAACTGGAGCGTAATTTTTTATTTCATCTGCCACTGAAATCTCTGTAAGGATTCTTAAGTGTGCAAAGGCCGTTCCATAAAAAACTGAGAGTATTCTTTTTTGAGTTGGCAACACTGCGAAGGGGGAAATAACCACGCAGACGACTAACTGAATTAAGGAAGTAGCCGTGGCGCACGATCCTGGTTTTATTATTGCACAGTTGTTTAAGGTACGTCTGCATTTCGCTACACATCTATGGAGGTGAGTGATTCAGAGATTCAGAGTTAAGAAGCGAAATGCGTGGTGTGATAAAATTTTGCTATCGTTTGGGTAAAACGGCTTCGGAAACAGTTGATTTAATGAAAAAAGCTTACAAAGATAAATGTTTGAGTAAGTCAACGTCTTTTAGATGGCTCCATGATTTTAAAAAAGGGTGTTTGTCGGCAGAACTCGCTTCTAGGCCTGGTCAACCTGAAAGTGTTGTTACGGAGCGTATTTTTAATACTGTTTGGGCAATCCTGCAAGAAGATCGACGAGTGACGTGTGAAGACATGGCGGCGTCAAATAATACTTCGAAAACGTCGGCATTCCGCATTCCACGCGATAAATTACTGCTGCATCGTGTGCAGGCGCGGCTCCTGTATAGGCACTGCGGAACTGAAGCACCCCCTATTTTCACTCGATATTATCGATAACATTCAATATAATGAGTCTTTTTTTTCTTTAATTCTTTCTTTATACTTGTACATTATACACTGAGTGGCCACTTTATTATGACCACCTGACAGTTTTAAGCAAATGGGGTATGACTGCACGCTGTTGCCACCACAGAGCGAGGCTAGTATAAAAAGGGAAAGCTTAGTGCTTGCGACAGTAGTAGAAGTGATTTTTGGGTGACGAGATGGGTAAAAAATGCGAGATTTGACGGACTTTCAACGTGGGATGATTGTAGGAGCTCGGAGCCATGGAGCGAGTATCACCGAAACCGCCGCATTCTTGAAATATTCCAGAGCAGCTGTTATTAAAGTGTTTAAAGACTGGACTGTCAGCCAAAAAACTGGGTCTCTACGTGCAACGTGTGGTCGTCATCGACTAGTGACTGCTCGGGCGGAACGGAGAGTGTCCAGATTGGTAACAGACAACAGAAGGGCAACAGTGCAGCAAATTACAGGCCATTTTAATCAAGGATCCTCTCAAATGATCTTTGCACGCACTGTTCGCCGTACACTGCATCGGATGGGATATGGCAGCCGAAGGCTTGTTCGAACACCTTTGCTGTCTGCAATTAACAAAAGAAAACGTCTCCAGTTCATACAGGAGCACAAGAATTGGAGAGTTGATAATTGGAAGCAAATTATGTGGTCCGATGAATCACGTTTTCAGTTGCACCATGCCGATGGCCGAGTGAGAATTTGGTGGAAACAGCACGAAAGCATGGGCCCCAAATACATTGCTACAACCCTTGAAGCTGGTGGAGGCAACGTTATGGTTTGGGGAATGTTTTCCTGGCATGCTTTTGGCCTTTTAATTCGTGTTGATCAACGTCTTACTGGCCCATCATATCTAAACATCATTGCGGACCAAGTGCATCCTGTCATGTGGATGGTTTATCCCAATGGCGATGGCTACTTTCAACAAGATAATGCGTCCTGCCATAGTGCTCATATTGTACAGGATTAGTTTCAGGAGCATGCCAGTGAGTTTACTTTGTTTAGGTGGCCCCCATAATCTCCAGATCTCAATCCCATTGAGAATTTGTGGGATGATGTTGAACGAACCATCAGACAGCTGTATCCACAACCCTGCAATCTCTCAATCTTGGAAAGTGCTATTCATCAAGCATGTTATCAGATTCCACAAACCACCTATTAATATCTCGTGGAGTCCATGCCACGAAGAATCGATGCAGTATTAAAGGCAAAAGGTGGCCCAACGAAGTACTGAGGGGGGGGGGGGTCATAATAAAGTGGCCACTCATTGTATAATCCTTAAGCTTAATGTCAGTAGCCATCCCGTAGTTCATGAAAAAATTACAAACATCCTTCTATGGAACTGTGCGTTTCACAGTTCCAGCGACGCGGTGTTTGGCTGTTGTGCGCACGCGCACATGTTCGAGCTCCGAGATAGGAGGCAGCACGCTAGGTAGAGAGAGCACTGTCGATCACGCAGTGCCGACCCTGTGGAGCAAGCGTAAGGTAGTGTTTCTTTTGGCTCCGCGTGTGTTGCTCTTAAAAACCGTCGTACCATATTCTTTCTTAAATGTCATAAAGTGTAGAATTAGATGATTGTGAATTTGTGATGCTTCCAGCTATTCTATTTAATTCATAGGGTTTTTTTTCGGTTCTTCTATTTTACAGAAAATTTAAGTAATTTAACCATGGCCTCCTTGCATCCCCAAGAAATAAGTTCTGTGACTGTAAGTGAACTTCAACAGCTTAAGTTTTCAGAATTATCTCTCCATGAGAAAGTTACAGTGAAGAAAAGAGGCCGTTTAACACCTGATATTCAAATATCTCAGCCAGGAATAAGCAACAACAAGAAGTGAAGTGTATTCGTAGCTTTAATTCTGAATGGTACCAACGGAAAAGTTTACTTTGCGGCTGTGAAGTAAAAAATGCATTGTTTTGCTTCCCGTGTTTGCTGTTTGGAGGTGATGTACCGTGGAGAAAAGACGGTTTTAGAAATATAAACAAAATGAAAGAAAAAACTGAAAAACATGAGAAGTCAAAGAAGCACGTTGAAAATGTGGTTTCACTGTCACTTTTAGGGAACGTAAATATTAAGGAGAAACTTAGTGAGGCATACAGACTTTCAATCAATGAGCATAACATAAAGGTTAAAAAGAACTGTGAAATTTTGTCCAAAATAATAGACTGTATTTTCTTTTGTGGATACTTTGATACCCTAAATGCACTTGCATTGCTTTCAATGGAAAAAAATTTCCTCAACAGTCATCCAGAGATGAAGGAGAAAATTATTAATCTTTTCGCGCAAATTAAAACAAGAAGAACGGATTTCGTTTTTAAATGAATGGATCAAGCTTGAACTGTAACAATTTAGGCTATTAGTAAGTAACAAATATCTTTTTATGTATAAATTTTATTTTTATATGTGTTTGTTTCGTTTTACACAATATTAAAACAATGGATAAAAAATTTCTGAAGCAGCACCCCACTAATTTTAGCTACGAGCCGCCACTGATCGTGTGTATTCCAGATAAGTACCTCATCACCTGAAGAGAGAACAATTGTTAGCCAGAGTTCAGATGGGTCATGAGTGGAAACAAATGATTGCGAAAGATCCAAACTTTCTAAATGCTGACATTATTCAAGCTGCACAGGGGTCACTAAAGCATATTCCATAAAATGCCTTGGCCAAACGCTTTGAAAAGTGGATCGAACGATGGGACCATTGCATATCATCCGAGGGAAGATACTTTGAGAAAGAACTACATATAATTTGCTGTACCTATATATTTCTTCATGTTGTGTGATTTTACTCTTAGTTTTTATGGAACAGCCACTGTATATATAAAACACCGCTATAACGATATATTCCGTAGATAGTTTATATTTATATAACACGGTGTACATAGTTCGAATTTGAAAATAGTGCCCTAAGTAATTATTCATCTGCAAGCCTTTAATTGCTTGTTGAAAGAGTTACGCTGTCATAAATGTCCCCTCCTACTGAGATATGAATAAGAAATAAATTAAAAAAAGGCTTCTTGTGCATGGAATGAAAGGAGGTTTACCTCCCTGCCTAAGTAAAGGACCTTCGGATACAATCTCACCTGATTATACTGCCTCGGGGTTATCTTGGTACCACCCGAACTGGTAATCTCATCTGAAAGCATCCTAATATTATTGATAGTGTCATGCTACTTGTTTTTATGCTTTTATTACTCACATGGCAACTATCTATTAGCGACTTCTTTTTTCGCCCTGGGAAATTCGAATAAAATAAAAGTAACTCTTTCGAAAGAACGTTAAGACATCTCTCTCTCTCTCTCTCTCTCTCTCTCTCTCTCTCTCTCTCTCTCTCTCTGCACGTATCTTAATTATCTTTCAGTCACAGGGTATAATTTTTTATCTTGAATGTTTATGTACAAATAATAAAAGATCTTCGAATGAATATTAAAATATAATTGACGTTTACGTAGCAGTTCCTGGGGAGTTAGGCTAAACTTGCTTGCACAGGATGAAAAGTACACGTGAGCTTAATTTGATTAATGCGACGCAGCGCGTGTATGAGAAACTTTCATCTCATCTGCATGTACTTTTTCCTAACACCAGTATGAAAAGCAAAAAGTGAACCCTGCGTCACATGCATAGCTAATAGCATAAGCTTCAATACGAGTTTGGCTAATAGCGCACAGGATTCACAGCTGAAAAAAAAAGCAATGTTGCTGATTTTGTATGTATGGCGATTCCCGTCCAATCAAATACGCACTCATGACTTTTAATTATTTATTCATCAAAAAAGTAGCAAGCAGACATCGGTTCAACAACTTAAATTTGCGTACATAACACATTAGTGAAGCTGGTTCATTTTCACTTTGGTCTGAAAACATTTGTGTTACAGCAATGAAAATTATAGACTGAATGTGTATTTCCATAGAACGCTAGTTTGTGTGCCGTTTGTTCAGCTTGCGCTGAAGCTGTTGATGCAGCAAAACCTGCCTAAGAGAGTCGTTCACAGAAAAAAAATGACCGTTGACAGGTGACAGACAAACAGGGTAGTTCAATTTGCCACAATGTCTTCCCTCTCCACTTGAAACAAAAATGAAAAAGACTTACCGTTTTTTAATATACCGCGATATTTGTTATTTAGGTATGCTATTAATTAAATCTCTCATTAAGAGAAGAGAGACTGAGGAATAGGGTAAGCTGATCTGAACATAAGTATGCTGTCACAAATCGGACGTTCCCACCACGTGTTCCTTCGGAGAAAATGGAAGGTAACAAGATGCCGAACGCAATAGCAACAGTAGTGCGGTTGAGCTTTGAAGCCATTTATCCTCTCCTTTTTCTTTCTTAAAGTCAGCTATCTTTTCTTTTGGCTTTTGGAGCGGACCATCAAGCCTGCTCAAACAATATAGCTGCTATCTAAGAAGGCTGAGTTCGTTGGGAGGAACCCCTAAGTGGGCTTCACGCACTCATTTAGGAGAACTGAAGATTGAGCATTCGTAATCTAGTTAACAGAAAACCATACCGTCTGCAAACAAAATTCTAAGAACTTGACAGACCCCACGAACCACCTATCATTTACAATTTCGTGAACGCTGTGACAGAGAGAGAAAAAGGTGTTTCATATTTTTAAACTCACGTCATTTTCGTTATCTTCATGGGATTTCCTAAACAAAATTTTTCCGGAAGTTCCGCTTGTTGGTGACCACGAAATGCTAGTATATTCTCTTATAGGCTTCAAAAATGGCTGCCCGTGGACGGATCTTGCAAATGGCTGACAAATAGAGGTTGGTTATGCATTGTTTCTATTCGTGATGACATCCGTGCCAGACAAAACTGCCTGCTTTAACAGGTGATCGGGGAATACGAATGACCGCCACACACAGTTTTTATCGCGTCAGCTAAATTTTCATTGCTTTTCATGCCGTTTGATAAAAATACGCCCGCGTACTAAATTATTCGGTCTTCAGCGATTGCACTACTATCGCAATGAATAAGGCTCTCGCGGAAATGGATTTGGAAGCAAGCGATCGGTGTATTGCTACGAGGGTTTAGGAGATTTTATAAGATTTTATAATTAATTAAGGAATATTTAGCAATAAGTTTTTTCAGTCAGCATGGGAATGTTCAAAGATTCCGTCTACGACGACAACAGTAATTAGTAAAGCTGTAAAAAAGGGTTCCCAGGCAGTCTTCTTTTTGTATTGAAGAGCCAGTTCAGAAAACGTAAAGTGCTTTTTATCGTTTTATTGGCCTACGCTGCAATCATCTACATTGCGATCCCAAAAGCACATCGAGACGGCTAAATTAGTTTGTTGCTCAGGAGGCGTCGGAGAATTGCTGTTCCCTTCGAGTTAAGGGGAGAGGTTTTGACGGAGACATTGGTCTGAAAAAAGCAGGAGTTGATGGTTTGAGAAGGAATACTTTTTCGGGTCTCCGGACAAGGACAGCGCAAGAGAATGAAAAGTTACGTAGAATTATAAAGTAAGTAAGAAAGAACGAATAATTGAGAAACAGAATAAATAACGAGAGAACCGAGAGATTCAAGTAATAATTTAATAAAATAATTCTAGGATAGCCTGCACTTTAAGGTTAAGCAAATAATAAATTAATTGAAACTGCAACTTTCTCAACTAATTCTTTGCTACATATTTTCTGCAACGAGTTGCAATTAGTCTTAAACATCGAACCGGAACAGAGCTTATAATAAGTGCATACAGCCCTCTTACAGTATCAGAGGGCCTATCTGGCTTGAGTCTAAAGTTGAAACATTTAGTGATTTTATTTTGCTTTGGATGCCATTTTCCCCCGTTTTGTTTCGCAGTTTAACGGCCACTGTGAGACAACTGTTCTGCTCTTAGGGATATTAGCAGTCACCCGTCCCAAATCGCGGACTACTGATTCCAAGGAAAGGGGACAGGCAGCACTATCAGGCAAACATACCACTCCTGCCTTACCCAGGATTCCAACCCGGACTCACCTCGAACAATTTGTCAGGGACCAGGACTCATACCAACAGAAATGGAATCGGGTGAAGATTTTACGAGTATGATCTCGATCCTTGTGTACTTCATCCGGCTCTTACCTGGGCCCGACCCAGAATTGATCCGACCTGGCCTGAACTAGACCTCTTTGAATTATAAATACGTAACTTACCTGCACGCAGGCTCTCCATCTTAATGAGTCAGACTAGGATACTGAATCTTTATACAGTAGTGTCCCTTATCCGCCGTCTCGCGTTCCCGCGGTCAACCGCGGTCCGAAAATATTGAATGCAAAATTCCAGAAATTAACAATTCATGATTTTAAAGTGCGTGCCGTTCTGAGTAGAGTGATGAAATCTCGGACCGTCTCGTTCTGTCCCTTGGACGTGAATCGTCCCTTTGTCCAGCGTATCCACGCTGGACACGCTACCTACGCGTTTGTCACTTAGTAGTCGTCTCGTTTATCAGATCGACTGTCACGGTATCGCAGTGCTTGTGTTCAACTAACTCTTATTTTACTTAATAATGGCCCCAAAGCTCAAGAGTAGTGATGCTGGCAATTCGGATATGCCAAAAAGAAATCGTAAAATGCTTTCTTTAAGTGAAAAGGTGAAAGTTCTCGACTTAATGAGGAAATGAAAAATCGTACGCTGAGGTTGCTAAGATCTACGGTAAGAGCGAATCTTTTGTCCGTGAAATTGTAAAGAAGGAAAAAGAAATTCTTGTTATTTTCACATTCACATAACTTTTAATTACAGTATATTGTAATAATCGTTCTACTTTATTAATAGTTATTGTTATTTCTCTTATTGTGCCTAATTTATAAATTAAACTTTAGCACAAGTATGTATAGGAAAGAACATGGTATAATTATATAGGATTCGGACTATTCGCGGTTTCAGGCATCAACTGGGGTTCTGAACGCATTTTCTGCGGATAAGGGGCAACTACTGTACTTATAATTTCCGCTCCTGTTATCGTATAAAATGTAATATTTAGCATAAACTACATTTACATCTCTGGATACGGGATTACTGAAGTTTCTAAAGTAGTAAATTATACTAGATCATGAAAACAAATGATCTTGTATAATTTTACGTCTACATTTTTATGTCATGTCTACATTTTTTAACAATTTTATGTCTACATTGCCTTGACAAAGCTTCCCATTGGAGTGTGACAAGCATGGCGAATATTTATACAAATTTACATTACGAATTTAAACGTATTTACTACGCTATAAGCATTCCATGCTTATAAAACAAATGAATTATCGAATAGTTCAACGCTCCACGCTGAATGGATCTATTTGATTTAAAATTCTAACAAAAGTTATGTTAAATATAAAAATACACAAGCATAAACTTGTTTATTCACATGTACTTGAACCGTGTTATGATTTATCAACATTAATACATTTATATTACAGTAAAAAAAAAGGGGGGTGGAGTAGAGGAATTGGGAAGGGTTGCGAGCGATATTCATAGCATTCTGACTCAGGACAAGTTCATTATTTTCACTGTTGCTGCTGCTGAATTGCTGCAGGTCAAATTTCAAAAGTGAATTACTTCAAAATTCGAAATACTGTAGTTTAAGGCGAAGTACTTTCAGGACATGAAAAATCAGGAATATCAGGACAATTCCTACCCTTGGAGCATGCTAATCGTTTTCACACAACGAAAACAAAAGTGATGCCATCGAATAGGATTCTCGGATATGATGAGCACGTCTTTGGACAAAACGTTTCAAATTTAGTGTAATAAAGGCATTTCAAGTCCTGCGATCGGTAGTTATAAAAAAAGAAAAAGATTTCTTAGGCCATTTTTTTTTATTTCGCTTTCGGCTACTAAATCGTGACAAATGCAAATACGTGGTGTACGAGTATTTGTTCATAAGAAAACCGAAAAATGCATGGATAATTTTGGTCATTTTTACAAATATCGGAGGACGAAAATAGAAATATTTCACTCTCATTTCGAGATCTTCTATGTAAAATAAATATGCATTTACTTCGTCGATGGGGGCAGGGGGAAAGAACAAGAAAGTTCTGGTGTTTCATGGACCACAATGAAGTCGAAAAATGGCAGCTCGAAAACTATACAAGAAGTTATTCAGAGATTTATAACTTTTTCTTTAAAGAAATACAAATTAAATAAATCGTGTCTGGAGGGTTTGACCCGACCCATTTCATCCGAAAGAATATCCTGACCCGGTTCCAGCTTTGCAAACCACTGGACCAGCCTTTTTGTTATGTGTAAACGGCTCAAAATTTGGAACTGTAATGAAAACTCTTCCTGGTTATATGCGTGTTCTGTAGATGCTTTCAGACGACATTTCTCTTTGATTTGATTTAAATCTCAGTTTCCCAAAAAATAAACACTGAAAAAATTTCAGTCATCTCTGTACCATGCAGTAAAGTGAAATAATCCATATGAAAGACGAAAAAATGCGTAATCTAGTATTTCGTTTGATCTTTTGCAGTGGATTTCGCCCTTAAAATATTGTGGAGATCTGAGACTGAAATGATAAAGATTCAGCTGTGGGATATTGCAGGTATCACAATTTTTTAACCATATCATTTACTATTGTTTCTCAAATGTTGCGTTCTATAGTCTAACATATAAATGTAGAAAAATAATGGAGACAAAATTTCTCAACTACTAATTTCAAGGTGAACGCTCATGAAGGACAAAGTGCCGCTCAACACAGACCACGAGGTATACGATCATTATGAAACTGTATAC
This sequence comes from Macrothele yani, assembly GCA_039090855.1. Classification (NCBI taxonomy): domain Eukaryota; kingdom Metazoa; phylum Arthropoda; class Arachnida; order Araneae; family Macrothelidae; genus Macrothele; species Macrothele yani. The sequence continues at coordinate 14,240,140 of CM077011.1, read as the reverse complement.
GATCCACTTCGAATTTCTCAAGTTACTTATTAAGAATATCGTTAAAACTGACTTTCTCACCTTAAGAGCAATGAGAATTTCCTTCAAAATAATGCATTTGTTTTCTAGTGCAACACACGCTACCTGTCGAAAGTTTAGCGTCAAACACAGTATGAAGAAAAAAACGAAGGAGTTAAGATTCACGCAGGATTAGTCAGCCTTTGGACATTCTCACTGGGGCAAAACATGTAAATGTCAGAACGAGGAACGGATGGCGATAGGGAAGAGAGTAATGCAAATCAGAATGCTGGATAAAACGAATGCTCTCCTTCGCAGGCTGTCAGGACCACCTGATGTTGTTTCTGTCTAAATCATGAACAGCCATTATGGTGTTTTAAGGTTGACGTTGTGCAAATTATTTGTTGAACAAACGACACAGCCACTAAAGATAGCAAAATAAAGAAAGGGCAAGATTCATACGAATGAGAACAACTTACGTTAAATTCTAAGCGCTTTATTCCCCTTTCAAATGTAGAAGTCACACGATTGTATAAATCATCAGTAATGTGCAGCGGCAATCACATATGAGCTTTTTACTTTCATAGTATCAAGTTTATATTCCAATTCAAATCAATTGGTAATCTCTTCATCACGCTCACAACACTCTTCTTGCTTTCGACGTAGTTTTTGTTTACATCAGACATCTAAAAGATTCAGAACGATGGACAGACGTTAGGAAATTAAAGTAGCTACATCCTTTAGAGTTTACCACTCTATGACCTCACGGTTCTGGAACCAACTTCAGATAAGTGAAATAGTCACCCGGAAGCCTGTTCTTTGTCGGTCAAGAGTGGCAACACCTCAAGATGGCCGCTACATCTCATTGCTAGTGAGATTGGATTATTCAGCCTTTGGACATCATCGCAACCACAGGAGGTCAGGTGTCCTTTTCTGCTGCGCAGCCAGAAGACTTCATAACTGTGGACCCTTTCTGGTGGGTTCCCAGCTATGTTATAATCCAGGGAAACAAGTCCGCTGCTGCTGCCAAGTATACGTTTCCCCGTTGGAGGTTGCAGTTTTGCCTCTGTTCCATTTTTTCTGTTCTGGAGCATATCAACACTATGTGGCAGGCTCTGTGGGACTAACAGGTTGGTACAAACTGCTTCGTATAAAGTCAGTTTAGAGAGTCTTTTCTTCCAGTTTCCATCGGAATCGTAGGAAGGAAGTACTTCTTGCACATCTGCACGTTGACGTTTCACCCATCACTATTCGCTCTGTGGCGACTCTCCCTGTGTGTGAGACGTGTCATTCGCCAATGACTGTTTTTCATATTTTTTATGCTTCGTTTTGCTTGTGAACGTGCTGTTTTTTTTTTGTTTTTTTTTCTCTGCCTACTTTAAAAGACGATTGAGAAACCCTGTGTCCCCTTTTGAACAATAACTATGATGTGGCTTCTGTGTTGTCTTTCCTATAATTATACTGTGTTTCGCGGTTTGCATAAACTGTTGTCTTTGTGTCGGCCACTTACACCGTTTCACGTTGCATTTATGTGTCTTGTGCTTTACCCTTATTGTTTCGCTATGTTGTTCATTTTTGCTCACGTTGTAATGGTGATTGGCACTTTTCGGCCCATTGTAGCCCTTGCACCAATAAAGTCACGCCAACCAATCAATTCACTAACTGTGGACTCTGTGCTCGTAGACCTGCATTGTAGACCTTGCGCCAATGAACTCTCACCAGCTAACTTTGAACTCCATGCTTGTAGTTCTTTTATGTAGATTTGTACTGTAGCTCTTGCGCATATAAACTCCCACCAGTCAACTGTGGACTCTATTCCTGTAGACCTGCTGTGTGTGTACCGTTACCTTACAACCATGATGAACCCGCCTAAGATGGTGTGATAATCATGTTGATCGAAACTTAGAACCGTGGTGTAATGTCTTGTTCACGGACGAGTCACGTTTCTCACTGAAACCGAACAGGAGACATGTACTACTCTGACGAGAGATTGGAACTGGCTACACCTCGTGCAACATCATCAAAGTGCTTTTCGCGATGGTATTGTGAGTGCGTGGGCTCCATGTTTTTCCTGTGATAGCCGTAAAGCTCCCATTGGATTTCATGAGCAAAGCTAGAGCACCCATTGGATTTCGGGAAAGTCGGCGCCTATCAAAGATGGTCTCGCTTCCCAAATGGATGTAAGTAGGTCACTTCATTTGCATATTGTACAGCTTTATTTAGATGGTGAAATAAACTTCTCATGTTCCATATAACACGGGGTGCGTTACTGTCATTATATTTCATTCAGTGATTTTTTTTTTTTCAGAATTGTTTTTCGGTCTTCTGATTTTAGACAAACTGTATCAGGGTGCAGTCGGGGCTTGACACCGCCAGACCGCTATTTTTCAAGGCCTGGCGGCGCAAGGCTACTTCTTTTCTAACTGAATCGGATTTTATTTTTTTAATTTATTTATTCAATCGTCGCCCTTCGGAATCGAGATTTTTTTTAATACAATGTATCGTAACTGAGTTGTTGTTTTTTTCTCTTTCTTCTTCCTCTCTCTTTTTCCTTCTCTGTTTTTTTTCATGGTGGCTGAGAAGATATCCGACCACCTCAAAAATAGCCCGTGAAGTTGGTACCAGACACTATATATATATATATATATATATCATCATCATCAACCATTATCAATCCACTGCTGGATGAAAGACTCCCTAAGTTTCTTCTACAACGGTCTATCTTGCGCCAGTCTCCTCCATGTCCATATATACAGTACACTGCATATATATTAGATTTCAAAGTTGTCTTAGAGCCCACGTCTCTCGCATACCTGCTGGAGTCGATAACGCCTGGTGCAGGCTTCGGAGCGCCATGCCACTTCGTTTTTCAGGACTGTACCACCGAACTGTATTTACTAGTAAATTGCAATTGCGGTTATTCATAATTTGTATTATTTCGAGCATAGCAGACATGATTGACAGTATTCATTTCTCACTAAGTACGGCAGTCTTTAGAGACATCAAAATCCAAAATGCTGGATCACGAAGTGACTGAAACGGCATTTTTTTAAAAAGAGAAAAATTCAGCGCAGCGCTATTTTTTTCTTTTTTTTTCTTTTATAGGTTGTTTACTAGCCGAGATGTTCAAAAGGGCAGACGATACAGGTGAGACAGGCACGCGGTGAGCTCTTGAAATTATTAAAAGAAGGCAGAAGCGGAATTGATCTCAGACAGGAGAAAAAAGAACCTGAAGAAAAGAGAAAGGGCAGATGTTTTGGTGGTCAAAGAAGAGTTTGATCGCGTATGGTATTCAAGAAGATTCCGGTTAAAGACAAAAAAAAAATGAAAACGCCAATCCAGTACTAAATGAACGTGGATTAAGTAGTCTGGTAAATAAGGAACGAAAAGTTCGCTTTAAGCTCTGTGTGTGTGTGTGTGTGTGTGTGTGTGTGTGTGTGTGTGTGTGTGTGTGTGTGTGAAACCTCCGCAGGAGAAATGAACGGTGCAGCCGTAATCACATTAAAATGGACTGTTTGAACTTAAAAATCTTGGAATTAAATGCCTCCCAACAGTTGAGCTTAAAACTTCCATGACATGTTAAGACTAAATTAGTAGTTTTCCGAGCTTTAATGGCTAATAAATTTTACAGAATGGCTAAAAATTTCATAAAGAAAATTCATGTAATTATATATATATTTGCATTTTCCTTAGCAATGCATTTATTTGTTCTTGACAGCTATTCTGATACGAATTCAGCAACCATCATGATATGATAGCCAATATTTGGGAAGTTCAGTTCAGTCGATATAATATTTTTTTTATGAATGATTATTATTTTACGAAAGAGAAATGTTATTCTACCAAAACGTGTGCTTGGCAAGAGCTTTTTTTTTTTTAAATATGAAACCAAACCTGACAGAACTTCAGCGACCGGTTTATGTAATTTCTCTTTCCGTCTCGGATATTCTTCCGAGAGCCTCTCGATTCCTCTTCATCACGCAGAAAAGAACTTCACTGAAGCACACTCAGAAGGAAAAGCCGTGCCAAGCTAAACTCTTGCGTAGTTTTAGAATAACGTCCTTCATATCACTTTCAACAGCTCTATTCAACTTAATGAAAGGATAGGCTTACTTGAAGTACACTTCATCGCAACAGCTTCAGAAAGAATGTTCACTTCGTAAAATCCAAACTGAACAAACTGAACCATCCAAACTGAACGAGCTAAAAATGTTTTCTTGAGTTCAAAACTCCTTGGACAGGGTAGAATAAAAAGGACCTGTCCCTTTTGTACGACACAACTATTATCAGATGCTATCATTTGCTTTACATACAAATTTTAGAAAGTTTTGTAATGAACCAGCCATGCACTTTACCTTCAACAAACATTTTTTTAGGTTCTTCAGGCCAGCAGCGCCAAATTCCAGCTGATATATATATATATATATATATACGAAGATTTATCGATTGATGGAGAAAAGCTTGAGACAACCGATTCCTACATTTATCTTGGGCAGCAGATATCAAGTGAGGGCCACATTGATGAAGAAATTAATCGACGTATAAAACTTGGATGCAGAGCTCTTAAAAGAAACAGTACAATTTTTAAGAGCAGTATGACATTACGTCTTAAAAGGAAAGTGGTTAGTCAATGCATCCTGTCAGTGCTTACGTATGGAGCAGAGACATGGACCTTAACTAAAAAAGATATACAAAGCCTGCAGACAACTCAAAGAACCATGGAGAGATGCATGCTTGGTGTAACCAGGAAAAATAAGAAGAGGAACTTGTGGATAAGGAAAATGACAAGAGTGGACGACATCATGACCGGAGTGAAATCACTGAAATGACAATGTGCTGGACATATTGCCAGAAGAACAGACCACTGATGGACCAGTGGAATTTCAAATTGGGTTCCAAGGGACAGAAAAAGGCCCAGAAGAAGACCCCATGGGAGATGAATGGATGAAATTCGAAATCATGCTGGAGTGACTTGGAAGAGACAGGCTCAAGAGAGACAATTGTGGAAGAAATTTGGTGAGACCTTCATCCAGCAGTGGATTGATACTGGTTGTTGTTATTGTTGATGATGATGATATATAAGAATGGTTGCAGATGATGATTATATATATATCATCATAGGTATTTAATCATACCCAAGTCAACTGCTTTGGATGTACTGAATAAGTGGAAGACACATGGCGTGCCTGAAGCAGTAAAACGTACCGGCAGACCAAAGAAAATCAGTGATAGAGAACGTCGAAGCCTCAGAAGAGTCGTTACAGCCAATCGACGGAGTACTGCACAAGACCTCAGTGTACAGGTGAGCAAAAATGCTGGAACCTCGGTATGTACGCGTACCATTGGCAGAGAACTTCACTCCATGGGTTACCGTGGTCGTGCGGCTGCTCATAAGTTTTCCATCTCCACTCGGAATGCTACTCGTTGTTTAGCATGGTGTAAAGAAGATTTATCGTGGACAGTAGATCAATGGAAACGGGTCCTATGGACTGATGAATCCAGATACACGATCCATCAGTTTGATGGCTGCATTAACATTATTAATAACATCTATCAAAATGCAAGTGCAAAGGTTCTACTATTTGAAAATACAGCACCAATAAAAATTGGAAAGGAAGTGAGACAAGGTGACACCGTATCTCCCAAACTGTTAATGCCGCATTGCAAAGTGTCTTGAAATCATTGAACTGGGAAAACAAGGGGATAAAGATTAATGGAGATTATCTAACTCACCTTTGTTTTGCTGATAATGTAATCATCTTTGCAACTACCCTTTCAGAGCTGCAAAGTATGATCCTGGATCTTCCTGACAAGAGTAAAGAAGTGGGATTAAAAATGAACTTTCAAAAGACAAAACTGATGTACAATGCTTTTACAAGAAACGAAGATTTATCTATTGATGGGAAAAGCTGGAGATTAATCAGTGCACATTTCCTATTCTTACATATGAAGCAGAGACATGGACTTTAACTAACAAAGGCATACAAAGGCTGCAGAGAACTGAAAGAAGCGTGGAGAGATGCACGCTTGGTGTAAACAGGAAAGATAAGAAGAGGAACTCATGGATAAGGAAAATAACAAGAGTAGAAGACAATCATGATCAGAGTAGAATCTCTGAAATGGCAATGGGCCGGACATGTTTCCAAACGAATGGACCACCGATGGACAACTGAAATTTTAGGTTGGATTCCAAGGGACAGGAAAAGACCCAGAAGAAGATCTCATGGGAGATGGATGGATCTCCCAAGACAGACAATTGTGGAAGAAACGTGGGGAGACCTTCATCCAGCAGTGGATTGATAATGTTTAAGAATGATGATGATGATGGTTATATATAAATATATATATAAATCGTTGACGTATCTCAATATTTCTACGCTGTACATGAAATTCCAAATTACGCGTATGTGAATTTTGCGTACCATTTTTTTTAGAAATTTCACATTTACTATTTCGTTGTAAGGAATAAAATGTCCGGCACAAACGAGCAGTGCAGACAGGCCCCCACCACAGCGGAATGGAACCACCCACAGGTGTTGGGGGTATTACGTCACAGAGTTACTATAAATAGCTAGCACGTGTGTGAAGAACAAGGTTCAGGCGTGGTTTGTGTGGACTAACATGGCTTGCAAAGGAAAGATGCAGACGCCGGATTAGAGAGTCATCTTCCTGTATGAATTTAAAGTGGGTCATTCTGCAGGAATTGCCGCTCGAAACGTTAACAAAGCTTTTGAGGAGAATACAGCCAACGAACGAACCATTCTGCGATGGTTTGTGAAGTTTCGAAGCGATGATACGGACCTGCAAAACGAAGCACGTGGTCATCGACATGTTGCTGTTTCTTGACGATGTTCTGTTACGTGTGGTTGAAGCGGACCCCCGAAAAACGTGTCGTGAGATAGCGGCAGAGGTAGGTGTCCACCACACGACAGTTTTTCGGCGTCTGGCTGCGCTGGGTAAGGTCAAAAAGTTGGACATGTGGCTGCCGCATGAGTTGACAGCTGCCAAGAAGACTAGACGTTTGGAAGCCTGCACGTCGCTGCTTGCCAGGAATAAACGGGAACCTCTGCTGTATCGAATCGTCACCTGTGACGAGAAGCGAGTCCTTTATGATAATCGGAAACGATCTGCATTATCGGAAACGATTGGCATTATCAATCCACTGCTGGACGGCATCCTAAGCCACCCCTACAAACCAAGAAGATGATGTTCCTTGTCTGGTGGTCTACAGCCGGGATAATTCATCGGAGTTCTTTGGCAAGAGGTGAAACCATCACGGCAAAATGTTATTGTGCTGAATTACATCAGATGCACTGGAAATTGCTGCAGAAACAACCGACTTTGGTCAACAGACATGGTGTTCTTCTGCTTCAGGACAACGCCCGCCCTTATGTCGCACAACGAACGATGCTGACACTAAGTGTCTTGGGCTATGAAGCACTGCTTCATTATGCCTATTCCTCGGACTTATCTCCGACAGACTATCATCTGTTTCGTCGCCTGGATCACTTCCTGTCCGGGAAACAGTTCACGACAGATAACGAAGTTCAACGTGCAGTTGATGACTTCTTCGGGTCCCAGCCACAAGACTTTTTTCGTTACGGGATCATGGCTTTGCCGGGCAGATGGCAACTATGTTTCAATGCCGAGGGGGTTATTTTGCTTAGGTAAGTTGTCCTACTTTTCCGTTCTCGCAGTCCATGTGTTCTGGTCCTTTGCCGGACATTTCATTCGCACCAACCCAATACATACACTGAGTGGGCAATTATAATTATTATTCCCAGCTCTCCATACTATTTTGTGCTAAGAAACTATTCCTTCAGATGCTGTTGACGCAAGATGGCTGAACTGATATAAAAAGGTAAAGCTGAAGGCATGCAGAGAGAGATTAATGAAGAGCATGCGCAAGAAATAATGGGTAAAAAACGCGATCTGGTGAACTTTGAACGTGGAATGATCGTGGGTGCTTGAAGCAGTGGTGCGAGCGTTAGCAAGGCGGTAGCATTTGCAAAATGTTCGAGGGAAGCTGTTGTTAAAGTTTACAGAGAGTGGACTACCAGTCAAAAGATCGGATCTTGGCCTTTGGTCGTCAACGGGTACTCGATGCTCGAGCTGAGCGGAGAGTAGGCAGACTTTTTCAATCCCCCAGACAGGCAGCACTTCGTCAGATTTCAGATAATCTGAATCAGGGACCAAGTCCGATTACCTGTCAACGTACAGTTCGCCACACATTACATCGTATGGGCTACAGAAGCAGACAGTCTGTTCGTAATCCACTGCTATTTGTGGCGAACAAGAAGAAACGCCTCCAGTTCGCTCGGGAACACCAAAACTGGACAATAAATGAAAGAAAAAGGGTATTGTGGTCCGACGAATCACATTTTTAACTACATCATGCAGATGGAAGGGTGAGAATATGGTAACAGCAGCAGGAAAGTGTGGATCCATCTTTCATCGTCTTTACTCTTCAAGCTGGCGGAGGCAACGTTTGTGACGTACTACAAAGATGAAAACATATGTAAAGACGATAAATCTGCAGCGAGACATTCTGTCCGCGTAGCTCAGTGGGAGAGCGACTTACTCTGGAGTGAGTGGACAAGGGTTCGATGCCGTCGCGGACAAACTTGTATTCTCACACGTAATGTTAGGCTTTCATCGTCACTACCCTTCAAGCTGGCGAAGGCAGCCTTATGGTCTGGGGCATGTTTTCGTGGGAGTATTTGGGGCCTTTGATTCGTGTGTAGCAACGTCTGGCAACCCAAAAGTATTTAAATATCATTGTTGACCAAGTCCGCCCAGTTACGTTGATGGTTTATCCCAATGGAGATGGATACTTCCACCAGGACAATGCTCACGTCATAGTGCTTACATTGTACATGAATGGTTTGAGGAGGATCATCACGGAGACTTTTCCCTGCTACATTGCCCTCCTGAATCACTGGATCTCAATCCAATGGAGCATTTGTGGGAGGAAGTCGAAAGGAGCATCAGACAGCTGGATCCCCCACCTTCAAATTTTCAAGAGCTCGAGGGTACAATTAATCGTATTTGGGCTAATATACCGAAACTCACTTACCGACATTTAAGAGTCCATACCAAGACGAATTCAAGCAGTATTAAAGGGAAAGTGGTAGCACAACAACGTACAGTGGCGCAACTAGCACAACAACGTACTAACAAGGTAGTCACAGTGGCGCAACTAGCACAACGAGCGCCCCCACGCAAGATTTACTTCAGCACCCCTAAGTAATTTTCCCACAATTTCAAACACGAGGGAGGATGTGTTTTTCACAGGGGGGGGGGATAAAGGGGGAGCGGGGTCAGAAAGACAGAGAGTGTCTGGAAAAGAAGAGGGTTACCTAGAGCCCTGTAGTCTTAACTTTTAAGTGATTTTTTAGAACAGAAATACGTAATGAAAGGTTATTAATCAACTAACCAGGATTAACGTGGTGCGCGGATCGATGCATGAACATACATTTTATCGTAAGAAACTAATTCGATAAAACATATTTATGTGGTTAAGGTTAATAAGACTTACTAACCACCCACTTTACTTTACTTTCACTTGTTTCTGAAGTGCTTGGTTTTTGTAAAATAACTGCTTTTAAACTTTAAATAGTTGACGTGCTAAATAAATCGTCATTCTATTCATCAGAAACTACACTTGAGCTTAATTGACTCTGCGCAAAAAGAACTGGCCGAGTTTTGGAAGTTTCTTCGCGCGTTCTCCTTTTCTTTTGTTTCGCTGATACTGCGCTTCACTTACACGCCTTTGTGACGTTTTGCAAATGGATGTCGTTCGCTTGTTTATGAAAGTTTCCAAACAGCAAATGAGGTAGACATTCTTACTATAAGGAAGAACTGAAAGTGATAGCAGCGTCTAATTGTTTTGTCCAAAACTAAAATGAATCACTTGAAGAAATCACCCTCTTATACATAGTAGATCTGCGGCTGGTGTGAATAAATGTGTTAGCGCCTGTCGTGTACGTAGGTAACTGTTTTCCCATATTCTCCATGGCGAATACCCATGTGGCCTTGCATTTTTCCTCAGCAGCATAGAGAGAGAGGGCGATTGGAGAACGATCGTATTACACCCCGGAGCCAAAGAAGGGCCAAATAGCTTCAATCTGTAGGACATCCAGTGTTTTAAAAGTGAAACTTTATATTTATTTAGACAAAGTTAAATACATCTTAAAGGAAAATATAAAACTTTGGGTTAATTATTTGTTTGTTTGTTTTTGTGCGTGTTCGGATTTTTTCATAAAACTATAATTGTCAGCTGCAGTACGGCTCTTAGCTACCTGCGCCCCCCCCCCCCCCCGCAGCTTCGAGGGTGGTAGTTACGCCCCTGGGTAGTCGTAATAATTTGGCCAGTCAGTGTAATAACAATACTAACAGAATTTATCTCCCCATGGTGTCCTGGTATATTTTTCATCTTAATTCCCAGTCTTACATACCGATTTTGTTCCATTCCCCCTTTTTGCGCGAAGATCATTAAACAAGTTTGTATGTATAAAAAAATAACTATTTGAAAATATCCTTTATAAAATAGTCGTTTTAAAGAAGTTGTGTATTTACAAAGGAAAAACAAAATGCTGGATGGAGGGCATTTGTAAAAAAGCTGACATCATTTAGTATCACTCTCTGATTCACGTTCACGTATATGGCTATATGACTTTACATCAGAATGTAAATGTTCCTTGCTTTCAAATAATTTATATGCTGACTCTTTGAGTTCTGAGCCATCCAAAGTAATTCGAGGAAGATTATCGAAAGTATCCGTGTCCATTTTGTTTCTGAAATCAGAGTCCATGATGTAGGAGGTGCTGTTTAACGTACCCGGTACTAACACTAGTTGTGTACGGGAGTGATAGCTGATCGCTCCCCACACCAGGAGACCAGGTGTAGGCGCTGTGTGTCACTGGCGGATGCAAGAAGGTGGAGACGCTCTCCTGTGCGTCTGCGAACACGCATACGGCCATCGGAGGCTCCCAAGCAGAATCTGCTTTCATCGCTAAACACGACAGATCGCCATTGCGTTCTCCAGTGCAGACGTTGGCGACACCACTGCAGCCGTTCCTGACGGCGTGCTGGAGTCAGAGGTACACATGCCAGAGGCACACGTGCATGTAGACTTGCATCCAGTAGACGGTTGCGGGTTGTTCGCACAGTCACCTCAGGTGCAACGGAAGCTCGGATTTGCGTCGCAGTGGATGTTCTGCTTGACAACGCCGCTCTTCTTATGCGTCGATCGGTCCGCTCACCAGTCCGTCTGTGACTCCCGGTTCCACGTCTTCTCGTGTGGGAATGTTCCTCGGACCATCTACGCCACCATCGTACCACCACCGATACTTCCCGTCCAATTCGCTCCGCAATACGACGATACGACCGCTCGGCCTCGCGGAGTCCGACTAGACAACCTCGCTCAAAGTCCAATAACTGCTGAAATCGTACACGTCTTCCATGTCCAGGCATTGTAGCTTCTTCAGGGTCTTCGCACGTGTCCGTACGCCGACGACTGATTACATTCACTTCGCCGTACTCCTTAAATACCACCGACGATAATTTGCATATTATGCCGTGCTGTGGCGTAAGCGCTCACCGGTTGGTCTCGAGATTAACATCACACCTACGTAAACTCGACCCCATTAACATATGTAAATTTCATGATCGTCCGCCAATTCCTTCTTGGTGTTCTTTTTTCACTTTCCGCCAGTGTATAACCTAAGTTTTATATCTTAGAATTTGCTGTTTCTCAACTCTTTGAAGTAAAAACATGTAACACAGGCACGAAGTAGCGTTTTCAAGTGTTGACCTGAATGTTTCTTCCAGGGCAAGAAAGGTTTACTTGGATGACTCGGGCTTACTACCGTGATGCTCAGGGGTGCATCGTTATGTTCGATCTTGCCAATGGCACCACGTTTAAAAACACCACCAAGTGGAAGCAGGACGTGGATTCCAAATGTCAGCAAGAAGATGGTTCAGCTTTACCAGCTGTCCTCCTGGGAAATAAGGTGAGTTTGTTTCAGACATGTTGGCTTGTGAACCACAAATATCCGTTCTCATAAATTACATCTCGCTTAGTCATGAATCGCACCATATTTGTTAAAATACATCGTGAATAATTTTTTACGAATGTCTTTGTAAGGAACCTTCAAGCATGCTTTACTGGCGTTTTTGTACAGAATCTTTAGACTTTCTTTATCGGTATCTACACTGACGGGAAAAAAATCCCAACACCACGAAAAAATAGTTGTAGAGGAATGAAATGGCAGCAATACATTTGTATAAGTAACATATTTAATCGATTAAGGTTTCAAGATCACAGCGTAATGTAAGCGCGAGAAGAGCCATTTTAAATGTGAAATGCTGGTACATTAATAACCAGTGTAACCGCCAGAATGTTGAATGCAAGCACGCAAACGTTCATGCATTGTGTCGTACAGGTGCTGGATGTCAGTTTGGGGGATGGAGTTCCATGCCTGTTGCACTTGGTCGGTCGATACAGGGACGGTTAATGCTTTTTGGGGGTGACGCTGGAGATGTCGTCCAATGATGTCCCATACGTGCTCGATTGGTGAAAGATCTGGTGATCTAGCAGGCCACGGCAACATGTCGACACTCTGTAGAGCATGTTGAGTTACAACAGCGGTATGCGGGCGAGCGTTATCCTGTTGGAAAACACCCCTTGGAATGCTGTTCATGAATGGCAGCACAACAGGTTGAATCACCAGACCGACGTACAACTGTGCCGTCAGGGTGCGTGGGATAACCACGAGAGTGCTCTTGCTGTCATAGGAAATTGCTCCCCAGACCATAACTCCAGGTGTAGGTCCAGTGTGTCTCGGCCGCAGACAGGTTGGTTGCAGACGCTCACCTGGCCTCCTTCTAACCAACACACGGCCATTACTGGCACCCAGGCAGAACCGGCTTTCATCAGAAAACACAACAGATCTCCACTCCGTCCTCCAATGATCTCTAGCTTGACACCACTGACGTCGCAAACGGCAGTGGTTTGGAGTAAGTGGAATGCACGCTACAGGGCGTCTGGCTCGGAGCTGTCCTTCAAGTAACCGATTTGTAACAGTTCGTTGTGTTACTGTGGTGGCAACTGCATCTCGAATTGCTGCCGCAGACGCGGTACGATGCGCCACGGCCATACGCCGTACACGGCGGTCTTCCCTCTCAGTAGTGCCACGTGGCCGGCCGGAACCCGGTCTTGTTGAGGCAGTACCTTCCCTTGACCGCCGCTGCCTACAATCATGCACAGTGGCTACATTCCTGCCAAGTCGTTCTGCAATATTGCGGAACGAAAATCCACCTTCTCGTAGTCCTATTACACGACCTCGTTCAAACTCCGTGAGCTGTTGATAATGGCTTCTTCGTCTTCTTAAAGGCATTCTTGACTAACATCAACACCCTACGTCGAATCTCAACGATAACTAACGCTCACGAACGTTAAAGCGCGTATTTACAGCAAACCTGCTTTGCATGTTCCGAGGGGCGCTACTAGCGCCACACGTATGCGCCGAGCGCAAAATTTGCATAGACGTCATCTCACAGATGTACTCTCACCGCCTACCAACTGTCGTTTATCTAACACAACCCCTTCTTGGTGTTGGGATTTTTTTTTTCCGTCAGTGTATGTACAGAACCATTAGTCATTCTTTACGGGCATATTTCTACAGAAGTTGTAGTCATCCTTTAAGGGCATCTTAGTAGGTAATCTTGAGACATCTTTTACAGATATCTTTACAGGGAACTTTTAGTCATTCTGTACAGGATCTTTGTTGAGAACTTTTAGTCACGTGCTTTTCTGACATGTTTTTTTTTTTTTTTTTTTTTTTTTTGATTGGAGGTTTAACGACCACCGTGAGCAACTCAATGGGCTATAAGCAGTCGCCCGTCCCTAATTTAGGGTCACTGGTTCCAGGGAAGGAGAGAGCCAGTGCCGTAAGACAAACACAACATCCATGCCTCACCGGGATTCGAACCCGGACCCCTTACGGACGAATGATCAGAGGCCAGCGCCTTAGACCACTGCGCCACCGGGGCGGCTCTGACATGTTTGTACAGAGCCTTTAATCATTCTTTTCTGACATGTTTGTAGAGAACTTTTAGTCATCCTTTATGGGAACCTTTATAGATAATCTTGAGACATCTTCTAGAGGCGCCGCTCAGGTGGCACAGTGGTCTAAGCGCTGGCTTATGACTATTTGTCTGAGATGGATCCAGGTTTGAATCCAGGTGAGGCATGGATGTTGTGTTTGTCTTATGGATTGGCTCTCTCCCTTCCCTGGAACCAGTGGCCCTAAATTAGGGACGGGCGACTGCTTGTAGCCCATTGAATTGCTCACGGTGGTTGTTAATCACTAAATAAAAAAAACTTTAACTGGCATCACTATAGAGAACTTTTAGTCATTCTTTACAGGCATCTTCGTAGAGAACCTTTAGTTATCCTTTACGGGTATCTTTGTAGAAAACTTTTAGACATCTTTGTAGAGAACCTTTAGTCAGTTTTTTTTTTTTTTTTGAATGTTTAACGACCACCATGACTAACACTGTCCTTATTTAGGGCCACTGGTTCCAGATAAGGGAGAGAGCCAGTTCCAAAAGACACACGCTATTCATGCCTTTGCGGGATTCGAACCCGGACTCATCTCGGACGAAAGGTCAGAATCCAGCGCTTAGACCACTGCGGCAATGGGGCGGCAATCATCCTTTGCGAGCATCTTTGTATTGAACTTTTAGTTATCCTTTAAGGCATCTTTTCAGCGGAACACAGTGAATCCCAGTCACTCCGCTAACACGTTTGTAATGATGTCCTTCATGGCGGATACCTTTGTTGAGGTGATAAAACGAGAAAATTGCGCTGTTGTGCTTGAAGTAAGTAGTGCTGTTTTTGTAATTACGTGTATGGTTGAATTCCAGCGTTCGGACAAGAACTCGAAAATGTTTTTCCTATGACTTACCTCTGTGGAAGTTTTCGAATTTTTTCTGAACGAAGGAAATTCAGAACAAGCCGGGTTTATCTTCTTCTTGGCTTATTTCCACGAAATTCCTAGAAAGCTGTTGTGATCAGGGTAACCGCTAACAGATACTATTTTGTGATTCAAAATACAAAACGGTAAGTCCCTTCATGGGAAGCATCCCCGTTCCGCCGCATGCTTGAATCGGGCCCTGAGGATACGTTAGCTCGAACCCCAGGGAATTGCCTCTCCCCCGACAGGCAGTAGTCAAATCATGTGGTGTAGTTATGCCATGGCGCCGCCTCTGTACTTTTTCATGTAACTTGGGCGCACCCTGCCTCCCAAAATGACAGTAAATATTTAGTTTTTAAATTTGATTTATACACTATCTACCAACAAGTAATTGGACACCTGTGATAGCTAAGGAAAACGAAGTTTATTCACCTTCAATAGTTGGTGGAGCCTCCACGAGCGGCGATTACAGCTGCGACTCTCCGGGGCATATTCTCAACCAGGCGTTGTACGACGGTTAGCGGTATTTTCTTCCACTCGGCTTGGAGGGATAGGTCAGTTCCTTCACCGATTTCCGACGGTTCGGGCTCCCCTTAAGTCGACGCTCCAACTCGTCCCAGAGGGGCTCGATAGGGTTAAGGTCCGGGCTCTGCGCAGGCCAGTCCATTCGATTAACCCCACTGTCACCATACCAAGCCATGGTGGACCTCGCCACATGACAGGTGGCATTGTCATCCTGAAAGTAGCATGGGTCCACCCTGTAAAACTGCCATAACGTAGGAAGCGCATGGTCATCCAAAATGGTGCAGTACGTCTCGGCGTTGAGTTTTCCAGGAATTGCGACCAAGGGTCCAGTGCCATACCAGGAGAAACACCCCCATAGCATAATTCCACCGCCGCCGAATTTCACAGTTGGCACAATACATTCCGGCAGGAGGTGTTCTCCAGGCAGACGCCAAACCCAGACCCTGCCATCCGAACGGTAGAGGGTGAACCTTGATTCGTCGCTCCAGAGAACCTGTTTCCACTGTTCAACGGTCCACTGTCGACGTTCTTTGCACCACGTTAGCCGAGCAGCGCTATTGGACTTGGTGATCAAAGGCTTGTGGGCGGCAGCACGTCCATGATAACCGAGCAGATGGGCTTCCTTACGGATGGTATTCATCAAAAGAACACTCCCGGATGTCTGTTGAAACTCTTCGCGGATGTGGCCCATCGATTTGGTGTGGTTCTTCTGAATTTCTCTGGCAAGCACCCGTCGGTCTCTAACTCCCAGTTTTGTGGGTCTGTTGGGTCGTGGCACATTCCGGCAGTCACCTCTCAACTTCCACTTGCCAATAATGTAGGCCACTGTCGATTTTGGGTACTTCAAGTCGGTGGATATGTCACGTATGGATCGGCCATTTCTGTGATACCCGACGATTACACCTTTCTCGAAATCAGAGAGCTCCGAACTGCGTGGCATCTTGCATGTGACTGGTTGCGTTGTTGTTTCCCACACGATATTTAACGGCGGCTGCGGCCGTGACGTGTATCAGGACAGCAGCTATCGTCGATTGCAGGGGTGTCCAATTACTAGTTGGTAGATAGTGTATAACTTTAATTTGTTATGTGTCTATCTAAACAAAACCTAACGTAGCACAATGACTCCTTTGTTGTTAACATCAAGATAATAATTATTTTATTGAGATACTTGAGATGAAACTATGTTACTGATTAGTAGAGCATAAAATAATAAAGAAAAGTAACACGAATGGGACTACACAGTGTAGGCGCCAATCACGTAGTGCAGACTACACTATGGGGATTGGCGCGTCGTCTGCCGCGTGCACTTTTTTGAGTTCCCGAAAGTTATCACTAGACGAGCACGAGGAGAAGAGAGAAGTTTGAAAGTCTTCTGACAGGGCGAATGTTGTTTTCGTACGAGTAATTCAATGATTTTTTCTTAAATTTCATCTTCCTGGAGATTTATAAGCGGCTGAGGAATATATTAGCCATTGTTATGTACGTTAACTGTGTGTAACTAGTTATATATAATAATAATAAACATTGTGTTAACAACTATGACACCATATTATGTAGCTTAACGTATTTACTACTAGTATTTTACGCTATTGTGATGCAGTTTCTAAAACGCCCCCGGTACTATTTATTTTATGACTACACCACTGGTCAAATCGCCTTTGAAAAGGAAATATTTCATGTGAATTGCATTTTATGTGAACTTGAACGACACCATTTCCACGCCATTTTACAGTCACACAGCTAATGAATTAGTATTTTGTTTCGGAGAAAAGTTGTACGATTGAGAGAACAAAAATAGCGGGCTTGTGATACATTTCGTGCGAGGCAGGGATCATTGTCGTAACGATTTGAGCCTGTTTTTCCTTTTGTCTGATTTGCCACTGTCGTAGCAGCGCACACTAAAAGCTTTTTTCTTCGACACTTCGATTTCCGGGCTCCTAACTCCGGTTGCTATGGTTTCCTTACAGTTTGTGCTACTCGTCGAACAGCAAAGAAGAGCTTTCATTTTTATATGTAAAATGATGCACTTTCTAAAACATCGTTGCTTTAAAATAAAAAGTTTTGTAATTAGTCGCTTCATGTTCTATAACATAATGGTTGCTAAAAAAATGGTCGTGTTCAGAAAATTGTACCGAAATTTTCCACAGATGAAAATAAATGGCGGCGTTTCTCTGTTTCACAAGATGAGAAATGCAAAAAAAGATGCCACTGAATTCTTGGATGTAATAAGCACGTCTTATAATAATTAAAAAAAAAAAAAAGAAAAAAAAAGAAGTATCCTAAACGCGTTTTAAGAGAAAGTGCGAGACACTAATTTTTAAAAATGAAAATTTCTTCAATAGTGTGTACATAATGTTCCCAGCTAACCAATGCAAAAGGTTTTTTTTTTCCATTTCGAACTTTAGTTGCACAAGTGGCATGCGAAATGTATACATTGCGTCATCAATGGGAAATTGAGCATCAGAAAAAAGATTTGTAATGCATGGGAAATTGATGATGATTAGTGTCTGACTAAAAAAAAAAATCAGGCAATTGCTGATCTTTCTCTTTCTGTGTGTCTTCCATGCCTGCACAAGTGTACCAGCAGCTGTTTTACGGAGCACTTTTCGCTCCATCCCGATTTCGTGCCTGTCTTCAACGATGGCTCGAAATCCAGTGATGTTGTAGGCTCTGCATTTGTGTGTGGTAATGACACCTGTGCTGAAACGACAGTCTTCTCGGCAGAGATGTATGCTGTGCTCCTCGCCTTGCGCCACATCCAGTCTGGACCCCATCGTCGCAACACGCTTTGCGTTGACTCCCAGTTTGTCATTCAATATTTATCTTCTCCCGAGGGCAATGATTCTCCAGTCACCAGAGATGTTCGTCGCCTCCTGCGGACTTTGACTGGTGCTTGATTCCTGGTCCGATTTTGTTGGGTTCCTGGCCATGTTGGGATTCGGTGTAACGAGCTGGCGGATGCCTTTGCCAGGTCCGTTGCCCTCCATGCCAATCACTCGCCTGTCGCTGTTTTTTAGAGGTTTTCGTCCTGGCATCTGTGCATTTATCATGGCTGAGTGGCAGTCCCTTTGGTTTCAGCAGGGCAAGAACAAACTTCTCTCCATCAAACCCAGGGGGCCGCCCCGGTGGCGCAGTGGTCTAAGGCGTTGGCCTCTGATCATTCGTCCGTAAGGGGTCCGGGTTCGAATCCCGGTCAGGCATGGATGTTGTGTTTGTCTTACGGCACTGGCTCTCTCCCTTCCCTGGAACCAGTGACCCTAAATTAGGGACGGGCGACTGCTTATAGCCCATTGAGTTGCTCACGGTGGTCGTTAAACCTCCAATCCAAAAAAAAACCCCAGGGGCGGTTCGTCATTAGGGGCCAGAAGGGCCGGGCCCCACCTAATAATTTCTATTTCTAGAAATATATATATATATATTTTTTTTTGCCCTGATTCTTATTCTCTCTCTTAACTACATGGTGATAAACCTTTCCCTTCAAAAACCATTACCTAATGGAAAAGTTTCTTTCAAAAACGAAAAACTATTCCCTGAGGAAAGAGATCACGTTCAGAGTGTGAGGTTATTGGGGCCAGCTCCAACAGGCCCCAGTAACATCACTACGCAAGCGAAGAGGAGACGATTTTCACCTCGTCTCATTCAGTATGATGACCTACGTAAAACACTGCCTTAACCGCGTGTGCAAAGAAAGCTGTGGGGCCAGATTTATCTGGCCTCGCGCTAATTTGATTAGCCGGGAGAGTATCCATTTCCCTAACGCCGTGGGTTGACACAGAAGCTTACCCCAACCAAGCTCAAGGGTGGCGGGAGGGTTTCGAATGTCGTAGCAAAGTTCAGTTAGTTGTTTTTTCTGTGTGTGTCTCTCTCTCGGTGATGTGTTGTTCCTTTGTGTCGTGACTTTTTTGCTTATCGAGTACAATAAATGGAGTGGATATTTTCTTAAAATCTCCGTTCTTTGCTTTAAATTTGGAAGAAAAACTTCACTTAAAAAAAACTCAGTGCTTATCACCCCAAGAATTTTCAGTTTGAGCTTCACTTAAAAAACTCGGTGCTTATCAGCCCAAGAATTTGAGTTTTCAAGAGTATGAAGTTTACAAAGCGCTTTGCAGAACTAATTTCAGTTGTAACTAAGATGATTTTCTATGTTAAAAAAAAAATAAATGAAAAAACCTGTAAGTATAATTTGCACATGAGTACATATATGTTTTTAGGTTTCACAAGTTCTTTAAAAAAAAAGGGTTAAAGCTTTCAAATAATGGAAATGGTAGTATGGTATTCATTCTATATGGGATGAAATTCATGAAACATTCCCTCCCTGCATATATTTGGAGTTATTTTTTCACTACCTTTTTTTATCCTGTGAATATTCCTCAGTTGAGAAATCTGAAGAAACACAAAGCACAACCAACATAAATTAATGCTCATATGTTTTAAGGTAAAAAAAATATTTAAGGAGTTTTAACATTTTTCTGTTAATAGTTATGCATTCTATTCTGAGGAAATTTTTTTCGTGTGCAATACAATAGTTGACACATTCCTGCCTGATTTGGGCATTATTGTGAGTCAAGGGGGTAAACAGAGGCAGAGTAAAGGAATCGTGGTGGTGGGGTCTGAATAGTTCGCCTAATAATGACAGCGCCGCCCCCGGTGGCGCAGTGGTCTAAGGCGCTGGCCTCTGATCATTCGTCCGTAAGGGGTCCGGGTTCGAATCCCGGTCAGGCATGGATGTTGTGTTTGTCTTACGGCACTGGCTCTCTCCCTTCCCTGGAACCAGTGACCCTAAATTAGGGACGGGCGACTGCTTATAGCCCATTGAGTTGCTCACGGTGGTCGTTAAACCTCCAATCAAAAAAAAAAAAAATAATAATAATGACAGGTTTTTTTTTTTTTAATTTCATTGTTTGACTTCGGCTACTGGCCCCACCTGTTTCAGTTGCCACGAGCCGCCACTGATCAAACCACAAATCGGACTGTGGCCGATTTGTGGTTTAATGGAGAGAAGTTGTGAAGTTCTAGTTTGCGAACAAACCGTGTCGTGAGGAAGTTGTCCCTGCGAGTCTCCGCATTGGGCACTGTCGTTTCACCCACCACTTCTTGCTGTGTGGCGACACTGCTCCGATGTGTAAGACGTCCTACTGCCGTCTCTCTGTCGCTCATATTCTATGCTGTTGTGTTCGTTTTCGTGATCATCCCCTTCATAATTCCCGTTACCATTTGTTAGACGATAGCGTAGCCATGCTGCAGAGGATCTTGGGTGATCAATGTGATACATCCTCCGACTTTTCGTTTTTAAAACACATTGACTTTTTTTAACTTATCTAGTTTTTTAAACTTTTCCTCGTTCTCATTTTACACTTTTACGATATCAGCCTGCTTTATCTCTTGCACAATGTTTTTAAATATCTTTCTTTGATCCAACTACCCCCCCCCCCAAAAAAAAAAGAAAAGAAACCTGGGTCAGATTTCGGGTCAAACAATCACCTAAGAGATTTCCCGTTGCGTAGTGATCACCATACATGAAGAAAGGCTGAGGATAACACTGTGATTAGCAACAGCTGGTTCGTGATCAGCTGGTCGCAGGTTCGATCCCAGCAACTACAAGAAAATCCGCTGTGTATTGGAAAGCAAGTTAAGCTCCCGTCTTCAGGACGAAATCAAGGCCATCTAGGAAGTACAAAACCCTGACATTAGAGAGATGAGTTCCTTCCGTTTGTGACATCACTCCCATATTACACGGCCTGATACTTCGGTGTTGTTTGATGTCATACACAAAACCAATCGGAAGCCTTGGTTTCCGTGTGACGTCACCAAAAGAGGAAACACATCTGTCTAATGTCATGGCCTTGTATTTTCTAGACGGCTTTGGAAAAATCCATTTACAAATAAGATCATCATCCCTCGCCATCCCCCACCCCCTTGGCTGCTGTGCGCTCTGTCTCCCAAACTTTCCTGTCAAGGGTCGTCTGACCCGCTTCCACGTCACTTCTTCCGTTTCTCATACATGACCCAAAGGCCTTTCCAGGTTCAGGTGGTTATGCCTTGTCTGGTTCACTCTGGACTTTAAATTACCCAATGACAACAAATCATCGGGTGTCAGGTCTGAGGACAGAGGTGGGCACGGGATGACGCAATCGGGTGTCAGGTCTGAGGACTAATTAGTCTTTCTGCACCAAATGCGGTGACAAGTTCTTTGCTGGATATGCGACGTGAGCTGGTGCCCCATTCTGCATAATTGTGACTGTATGCTTCAGATTTTGTTCTTGCAAACTTAGTGTAAGGGTGAGACATAGACTTTCGTGCTAAGTCCCGCCTTCTTTCTGATAGGCGTCCGTGAGTTATTTTAACAACTCCCTCCTTACAGCAAATAATCTGAGGTTCTCACTCTCGTAATTTATTAATTATAAATTTATTATCCAGGCCCCTCTTCCTCCGCCTTTTTGTGTAATTATCCGCGAATCAAGGAAGGGAGAGAATGGCTACTGTAAAGCACTGCATCAACTTCAATAAATACTTCGTGAATAAGGAAAGACAAATAAATTTAATGAAGCTAAAGTATGGGTGAGAGTCTGGTTCCGGTGCCAATGTCCACGTCGACGAATTTGTGTCGCATGCGTCGTCCGTCACGAATTGTTCAATCACAAATCAGTGTCCTTATGGCCACTCTAATATCAGAGTCGTTCCGACTCCACGCTATCTCTCGAAACACTCGGTTTCACGCAAAAAACCAGGAACTGTGTTCCTCGGAGCATAAACTCCACACGTCTACCCGCCTTTCAAGCTCACCTCGCAATCCTCCCTTCTCTCTCCGAAGCTATCTCTTATCCCCCTCGCGCCAGAAGAGGACCCCTCCATTCTCCCCCCCTACCACGAGGCGCTGACCTCTTACCTTTGCCAGATTCCGGAGCGAACCTGACCTTTGCCCCCAGGCCAACTTGCTTCGTATCAGTACCTCAGCCGTTCCTGCTTCTTGGAACTCAGCTTCAAACTGGTCCTCCCTCATTGTCTTCATGTCCGACGACCGCATGTTTCACATTCCTTCTAACGGACTTCTGCACGTGGAAACCAGACTCTATACAAACAGAACAAAACATACAACAATACTGACATTCTTTCACATAAAGGATGTATTCAGTCCTCCCAGACAGGCTGGCGCCCTTCTAACCTTGGGCATTGTATATGCACACAGTTAATGAAATAAAGTTATTTCCGGAGTAAAAGAAACATTTTTCTCGGGCGACATTTCGCCGTCGCTCTGCACGTGACAAAGTCCATTTTCTGTTTCCTTGTTTTAATGTACATAAATTAGCACTTGATCATATCTTAATTGATATGCATCTCATTATTATTTTTCGCCCTTATACCTAGCATCGCATTTTCACGCAGCAGTTTCAAATAGCGTTTGGCATTTACTGAACAAGTCTTCCAGCCGTTTCTAGAGCACGGTTTCTCAAAGAAAAACAGCCCAAGAATGAATGATGCA
Organism: Macrothele yani; assembly: GCA_039090855.1. NCBI lineage: Eukaryota > Metazoa > Arthropoda > Arachnida > Araneae > Macrothelidae > Macrothele > Macrothele yani. Next base: position 14,217,157 of record CM077011.1, on the reverse strand, counting down.
GTCAGGGCCGGATTGGCCCACAGGGGCATTTCCCGGTGGACCATCAGACAAATGGCACACTTTCTCGTATTTTGTGTCTGAATATTTTTGGTACTTATGAATAATAACCGTTAACTTCGTTCGGTCTTTATTTCTGTCTGAAAAGTTACTTCCATAAAACACAGTTTCCTTTTATCTATATGTTGAACTTTTGCTTTGAAATGGCACATCAAACTTCTCTGCAATTATGTAAGAAATGTGCCGCCGTATCAATGACACTATTCTAAATTAATTAAGCCAAAACAAAGGACAATTACGTAGATGTAGATCGTTGCACTTGGAGCCCATGGTCATTGGTATGCCTTACCTTCTGCTTGCAATCTTGAAGTACACACTAGTACCTATTGCGATTGCCCACTTATCCACAGGCTGACACAGAGCCCGAAGGGATTCTCCCCCAGAGAGTTACTTTGAAATCAGTGTCCACTCACATTTATCTTAAAAACCAACAATGATTTACCGTTACTGGTAAATCATTGTTTCTTTTAAGATAAATGGGTTGAAACGGTACTCCATGCAGTGCCGGATTAAGGCCTTAGTGGGCCCCTAGGCAAAGACATCTGAGTGGGCCCTTAAAGAACTTATCACGGGAAATTATTATGAAGTCCGTTAAAACGCGAAAATGTAACTAAATTTTCTGCAGAGTTTTCATAATAAGTCACTGTATTTTTCATTGTTCTCACAAGAACATGTGTTAAACGCTTAAGGGCGCAGTGGTCTAAGCGATGGCTTCTGATCATTTGTCCGAAAGGGGTCCGCGTTCGAATCACCGTGAGGCATGGATGTTGTGTTTGTCTTACGGCACTGGCTCTCTCCCTTCCCTGTAACCAGTGACCCTAAATTAGGTACGGGCGACTGCTATTAGCCCACTGAGTTGTTCACGGTGGTCGTTAAACCCCCAATAATAATAAAAACAAACAGGAACAAACAAACAAAAAATACTGTGTGCATTATTTTACACAATTGGATAACGCAGTAGGTGTCTCACAAATCATAAAATTCTATCACAAACAGAATGTGAACTCCTTTGTCTAGACACTCAAAATAAATTTGTAGGAGATGGCTATACTCACTGGGCTTAAGATCGTAGTGCTCAGAGAGAAAACGATGGAGATGGACATTTGTATTAAACAACTCGCCAGTACAGCTATCGACTTCAATAAAAGTAATCCCTTGAGCTCACTCTCACTTTAAGGGCAACGCAAAAGTCTTCCACGTGTACCACATAATTTTAACAAGTTGGTAAAATCATGCAATGCATTGATTATAATACGCTTTCCAACATACCAGAAATAATTACTCGAGTTATGAGGATAATGGCTGTGAAATAAATCCTGTGCCCTGACATTTAATCCCATTTCGATGACATTCAACAGAACCGGTTCAGTATACCTCCGAAATAACATGATAAAGTTTTGTCGCAATCGCAGCATTTTTACGTAAGTTATGATGCATAAGGGCGCTATGGAATAGACCCCATTTCGCCCATTTTCAACAGGATTCTTCCACAGGCAGGCCCCTACAACGTACCAACATTTCATCTAAATCGAAGCAGTTTTACGTAAGTTATGATGCATAATGACGATGGAAGTGATTCCGCTCCCATGTCCTGACCTTTGACCCCATTTCGCCCATTTTCAATAGGGTTTGTCCCCAGGTGGTCCCCTACAACATTCTAAAATTTCATCGAAATCGAACCTTTTTTACGTTAGTTATGACGCATAAAAGCAGTGGAATGGATCCCGCTCCTATGTACTGACCTTTGACCCCATTTCGTTCACTTTCAATAGGGTTCCTTCCCAGGTGTTCCTCTACCACATACTAAAATTTCATCGAAATCGAACGATTTTTACGCAAGTTATCGTGCGGACGGACATACGCACACAACGCGTGACGTAATGATGCCTCATTACGTCACGCGTTTTATGACGTCACACTCGCGACCATCTACTCGCAAGAGTGTGACGTCATGAAACTTTAATAGGATCCACACACAACGTGTGACGTAATGAGACGGATGGCGTGACGCGCGCCAACATCTCAGTCGCGAGATGTGACTTCATAAGATTTCTAAGCATGGGTAATATTAATGGAACGACGCCATGACACTAAAAACGTGGTGATTCCGGGTGGTTATTTAACGCACTAAACGGATTTTCCTAAAGTCGAGATCAAGCTAAATCGATTTCTAGTACCAGAAAACGGTAGGTTAACGACTTTCATCAAAATCCTTAGAGCCGTTTTCAAAATAAAATTGCCGCCCCGGTGGCGCAGTGGTCTAAGGCGTTGGCCTCTGATCATTCGTCCGAAGGGGTCCGGGTTCGAATCCCGGTGAGACATGGATGTTGTGTTTGTCTTACGGCACTGGCTCTCTCCCTTCCCTGGAACCAGTGACCCTAAATTAGGGACGGGTGACTGCTTATAGCCCATTGAGTTGCTCACGGTGGTCGTTAAACCTCAAAAAAAACAAAAAACAAAAAACAAACAAAATAAAAATTTACATAGATACAAGAATTGCTCCTTTAAGGTGGACGTCAAGTAATTTTGCTTCCTATACTTCCTATGGAAAAACTTCTGTACACATTTTCTTCACAATTAATGCGTTCCCAAGGATGAAAATTTGAACATCGATTAAAATAGCTTCATTTTATAACTTGGAATACTTAATATATTCTGAAACATAACCATAATTATGCAATCCAACATTTATTTGTCTACTGACGTCATCAAAGTGCAAGTCGCGCCAGCTTTTTTCTGATTTCAACACCACCAAAGGAAACGTTATTGTTTTTTAATATAGTTATGGTCATGTTTTAGAAAATGTTAAGTATTCCAAGTTATAATATGAAGTTATTTTAGGCCGCCCCGGTGGCGTAGTGGTCTAAGGCGCTGGCCTCTGATCATTCGTCCGTAAGGGGTCCGGGTTCGAATCCCGGTCAGGCATGGATGTTGTGTTTGTCTTACGGCACTGGCTCTCTCCCTTCCCTGGAACCAGTGACCGTAAATTAGGGACGGGCGACTGCTTATAGCCCATTGAGTTGCTCACGGTGGTCGTTAAAGATCCAATAAAAAAAAAAAAAAAAAAAAAGAAGTTATTTTAATCGATGTTGAAATTTCCATCCTTGGAAACACACTAATTGGTAAAGGAAATGTGTACAAAAGTTTTCCCATTGGAAGTATAGGAAGCAAAATTACTTGACGTCCACCTTAATATTATGGGATAAGGGCGATGGAATGGATCCTAATCTTATGTCCTGACCTTTGACTCCATTTCGTCCATTTTCAATAGGGTTCGTCCACAGGTGGTCCCCTACCACATACTAAAATTTCATCGAAACTGAACCATTTTTACGCACGTTATGACGCATAAGAGCAATGGAATGCATCCCGCTTCTATGTCCTGACCTTTGACCCCACTTCACCCATTTTCAATAGGGTTCGTCTCCAGGCAGTCCCTTACCACATACTAAAATTTCATTGAACTCGAACCATATTTACGCAAGTTATGACTCATAAGGGCAATGGAATGGATCCCGCTCCTACGTCGTGACTTTTGACCCCATTTATCACATTTTCAATAGGGTTCGTCCGCAAGTCGTCACCTACTACATACTAAAATTTCATCGAAATCGAACCATTTTTACGTGAATTATCGTGCCGACAGACGGATGGACGGACGGACGGAAAAAGCTGGAGCATATACGCTTCTTCAACCTACGGTTGGAAAGCGTAAATAAAAATGGCACATTAGTCAAATTGAATCGATGTTACTCTATTAGTTCACAAATATTCCGAATGCATGTTTAAAATCGTATAAAACGAGACGCAGAGCGGTATTTATATAAAATATTTGTAATCTTAGCATATATCTCTCACTTTACATTCTACAGATTAAGGAGTTTTAATATAAATTGACATTGGTAATTAGTAACGAAAATTAATAATAAATAACAAAAGCAACGAATCAGATTTTGAAAAGTTTTAGGTGTATTTTTTTCTAGTCCGTTCACCGACAAGGCACTGTTTTATTTAGAACTACATACATCACTGGTAGCAACGCTCCTCATGAATACCGTTTTCATTAAAAAGGGGGATGAAGGCGATTTTCTCGCTTAGTGCGTTTAAAGGCATCACATTTGCAAATCTTTCATGGTTTGCGTGCGTCTAAGCGCTTCTGTATCGCCTACGACGACTGCCCTTAATACCATTGCATCGTCATCCAAGATTGCAATGGTGTCGTGCCAGACTGTCATGGAGCCACTCAGAATGGCAGCGGGTGATCTTCAGTGACGAGTCCTGCTTTTGTCTTTTGGTGTTCGTTACAGGCACTTTGACAGCCCAACGTTACGTTAATGAGGTCCTGTAAGCAGTGGCCCTACCTTTTCTGAACGCTCACTCCAGTGCGATTTTCCAACAAGACAAAGCTCGTCCGCATACTGCTGCTGTCTCGAGAGCTTGCCTTCATGGAACTGACACTCTGCCATGGCCAGCCGCATCACCAGACCTATCGCCGATTGAAAATGTGTGGGATGCTATTGGACGCGCTATCCACACTCCACCCCTGCAGCACAATCTGCAGGAACTGCGTGAGAAGATTCAAGCTACATGAGATGGGTTATCGCAGGACGCCATTAGGAACCTGTACAACTCCATGCCGAGACGTCTGACATGCTGTGTGAGCAAACATGGCTGCCCGACGCCATACTGAGAGACACTACTTATTGGCGTGTAGCTCAATAAATATTGCCCATATCAGTCTCAGTGTTTAATCATTTAATACAGACAAGTGACGTGGATCAGGAACATCAAACAGAAGTTATCGCTCTTTCCACGTTTTTATAAGTGAGTCACGGAAAAACTATCATCGGCCGCCACCGGGAATCGAACCCAGGGTCTTTCAGTTGCGCGCCGGACATGCTTCCGCTCCGGCGCGTAACTGAAAGACCCTGGGTTCGATTCCCGGTGGCGGCCGATGATAGTTTTTCCGTGACTCACTTATAAAAACGTGGAAAGAGCGATAACTTCTGTTTGATGTTTAATCATTTATTGTTCTTGGTAACCTTTACCTTCCTCCCGAATAGCATTGCAATCCGACACGTTCTTCTGGGTGCAACTATTTTTTCGACGATGAGTGTATATTACGTTTTCCCCCGTAGCGCTTCTTCAAATTGTTGGATTTAAAAATTATTTTAACTTCGAATATCTTCCAGTACGAGGGAAATTTTGCGTGCAATTTGTGATTTTTCGTAACGTATATTTTTACTGATAGTGGGCGCATATTGCTATTTGTAAATGTTATACCAAATCTAGGAATCAGGTCTAAAAAATTTTTTTTCTAACTGGTACCATTCACAATTAAGCCTAACACATTGTGCATTTAAATTAATACGCATTGTTTACGCTAGGGGGTGTAAATTAATTTTCTTCGATTTTCTACTTTTCTAAAATCAGCTTTGAAAAATGTGTATGTGTCAGAAAAAATTCAAAAGACGCGGTCATTACACCCGAGAATTCGGACAACTTTTTTGTTACCTTTTGTAATGCTAAATTTTTCCCTAAGACAAAACATATTATGTTCAAATGAGAAGTGAGAAACAAAGCACAAAAGTCTTTAACTGGACAATAAGTTATTAGCAGATTTTTCCAGAAGCAAAATCTAATAATTCTTATGATTTTGTTGTGACAGTTCGAAGATACAAAGCATGTTGGTGAATACGCAAGTACAACTTCAACATTTTTAGCAATTTCTTGTTATGGTCAGCCATAAAATTTCTGTAGTTATTAAACAACGTGATGTGCCAAGTTGCCTTCAACCTTTTGGCGTTCCTAAAAATACAGAGTGTCCACCAAGTCTCTTTACAGCTTTGTACATTTATTGCGGACACCCTGTACTATGTAAGTTCATGATATTTTTTTTTTTTTGGTTGGAGGTTTAACGACCACCGTGAGCAACTCAATGGGCTATAAGCAGTCGCCCGTCCCTAATTTAGGGTCACTGGTTCCAGGGAAGGGAGAGAGCCAGTGCCGTAAGACAAACACAACATCCATGCCTAACCGGGATTCGAACCCGGACCCCTTTCAAACGAATTATCAGAGGCCATCGCTTAGACCACGGCGCCACCGGGGCGGCACGATGATATTTGTTGTATAATATACTGTAGGTATCAAAGTTTTAATTGGCATTATCGTTTTTGGTTATAGGTACCTCACTGACGTAGCAGGTGCTGTTCTATGAAAATGTGGTCCCCACAAGAGAGAACGCAGTGCGTCGCTTGGTTCATCGAAACATAATCTGATACACAAACGCAACGACAATTCTGGACTAAGTCTGGGAAAACCTCGCGATCTCCTCCTAGTATCTGCCAATGGCACCAGAAATTCATGGAGACTGGGTCCGTGTTGGATCAAGATCGTAGTGGCCGCCCACGAACATCGAGTATCCGCCAATGGCACCAGAAATTCACGGAGACTGGGTCCGTGTTGGATCAAGATCTTAGTGGCCTCCCACGAGCATCGAATGAAGACATCGAACGTGTTCGTGATTCATTTTCACCAAACCCGAAGAAGTCCAATCGTTCCGCTGCCAGAGAACTACAAATGTCCCGGTCCACGGTACACAGGGTGCTACATAGACATCTACGCTTATATGCATACAAAGTGCAACTGTTACAAGCACTTGAGGCGAAAGATAGACCACGACGAAAAGAATTCGCAGTAACGATGATGGATAGACTGAGTGAAGATCCCGAGTTTCTCACACGTTTGTTTTACGGATGAGGCAACATTTTCATGTCTCTAGGCAGTTAAACAGACACAACGTCAGAATCTGGGGGTCTGAAAATCCTCATGCGTTCATGGAACTTGCGAGAGACAGTCCTAAAGTGAACGTGTGGTGCGGTGTTATTCATAACCGAGTCCTTGGATCATTTTTCTTCAGTGAGAAAACAGTGACGGCAGATGTTTACCTGGATGTTTTGCGTGAGTATATTGTGCCACAGTTGGAGGACCTCCAACCAAGTATGATATTCCAACAGGACGGTGCGCCACCACATTGGAGACGGTACGTTCGGGACTTTTAAACACAACATTCCCTGAGAGGTGGATTGGACGGGATGGTCCAATTGCATGGCCACCCCGTTCCGCGGACGTCACACCTCTGGATTTTTTTGTATGGGGATCTGTGAAGGATATCGTGTATCGGACAAAGCTGCAGGACATCGATGACCTGAAATCGAGGATCAAAAATGCCATTTCGACCATTACTGAGGACATGCTGCAGCGCACATGGTTGGAACTGGAGTTTCGGCTAGATGTTCTGCGCTAAACAAATGGTGAGTATACTGAGCTTTTGTAATGAGGTAGAAAAGAATTTAGTCTTTGCTCTTACTTATGTGCTCAATCACATTTGTCTATCTTATACAGTGTATCTGTAATAAATATGCAAATTGTAAAAAGACTGTGTGTACATTTCCTCGGTTTTGACAAAGCAAAACTCGAGTTGAAAACTAATGAACATTATATTCAAAACCAATTAAAACTGTTTTATGTACGCTTGGTTTGAATACATGTTTGTGCCGAATACTCAAATTGATTTGTTAAAAAATAATGTTATCATTTATTAATTATCAATTGGTTTGGTACAGCGCGCTACCCACCAAGCTGGGTGCAAGGGCCTAACCTTGGTAGCAGACTACTTTTGTGTCCAGATTCTAATGTAAACTTTTCAATTCTGAGAAAATTTTGTTTTGTCAAGATACATAATTTTGAACATGTTCCTTTTTTCATTTGCTAAGCAATCATGTAAATTTAATTTTGTCTGTGTAAAATGGAAATGGGATTAATCACAGCTTGAATACTTTCAGTGTGATCTGCGTCAGAGAGATGTCAACCATGACGAAATTGAGATCACCTACAGAAAGGATAACTACTTAGGATGGACAGAAGTATCCGCAAAACAAGGTTTGATGGTGGAAGATAGCATGAAGTAAGGAAAATTCGCACTTTCTGTTTAACAGTGCAATTCCATCCGCCAGAAAAAGCAAGCTGATTTAAATAGTATAATTATACTGGTAATCCGAAATTTCTTGGTGTAGAATAGAAATCAGAGTTTCCAAGCTTTCGCACATCAACCAGATGGCTTTTTCATGGAAGGTAGAAAGCAAACTACAAACTGGATAATAGAACGATTCAACAATTTGAACGCGGTGGCTTGACTTGGCAATAACGAGCAGATGCGAACATAATCAGGTATTCAAAAACACTAGGCGTTATGCTCATTTAGCACGCGGAACCATGAAACAAAAACCAAGAGGCAATCACTATTTAAAGAACTGGTTCCAAACTCGTGGTAGCTCCAGTGAGACGTTATCATTGCACGACTCGCTTTTGGTTGGGATCCCCAAAGTTTCGCGAATTGCAGTAGATTTTGGGGTGGAATAGGAAGCTAATTTCTTTATGTCATGAGCAGAGGTCTTGAACTTGACTTACCTGGATAGGGCCGTGGTTACTTTGCCGTTCTTTATGTCCCTTTTATGCTCGTTGACTCTAATTCTAAATGAACGTTTAGTCATTCCAATGTAGTATCGCCTGGGGCCGTCCGGAGATAGTAGAGGAATGGAATAAACACCTGCTTCGTTGGAAGGTGGGGTCTTGTCAGTGTTTCCCTTAACATGGTATATAAAGATGTCGGAGACCTGATGCCAACACCGAGGTCCATCTTCTTGAGCGCGTTCTTCATTTGATAGGAAACATTTGGTATATAGGGAATGGAGCCCAGGTAGCGTATTAGTACGACTGGTTCGGGTTTTCTCGATGTATCGATGTACCAGCCAGGTTCATAGCGTATCTTGCTTCAGTGGCCAACTCGACAGCGTTTCTCAATACGCATTGCGTAGAAGGAACATCTGAGAAGACTGCAAACGATATTCTGATTAGAGAACGGAATAAAGCTGTCTTGTAGTCAGCGGTGCAGAATGAACTGCGGAGCATCAGGTTAGGTACATATGTGGGTTTGTAATAGACTTGTGTGCGAAGGCGATTTTTAGATAAATTTTAGGTTATACTATTTAAGTACAGTTGGTGTATAGTTCCTTGTTATTTAATTAGCAAGCTGATTTGTCAGAAAATCGGTATATCTACAGGCCACAAAGAGACAGACATATTCGCATGGACTGACCCCTTGTTAGAGAACAACGAAGAAATTTCTGCGTAATTCGGAAGTGTTCATTCAAGACGGCGTTAGATGGTACTCTTCGCGGATACATCGCGAGACAGTCTGTCCTAAGCATGTTCCAATAGGGAACAAATCCGGAAATATTCATTCATTATTTTTTCATATAAAGTTACCAAAAATAACTTTCTTCCACGTTTGCAACTCTTCAGAAAACTTGTACAATCTTGATGTGAGAATCGAATCAGCGATTTCCGTCCAGGTATATGCAGTCCTTACACCATCAGTTAACTGCAGTACTAACCAGAAGAAAACTACTGGATTCTGAGACGATGGCAAAAATCGGGAAATGCAAGTGTGGCTCCTCCTCCACGCTAATATAATTTTCATGTTTTTAGCACGTCTTTTGTAAAAAAAGAAAAAAAAAAAAAAAAAAAGACCGTTCTTATGTAATCGGTTTGTCTGTCCGTGGACACAATATCTCTGCAACTATTTATCCGATTTGAAAAATTATTTTTGTATTGGGAAGCTTAAAATGTGAGAATGATAATCTCTGCATTCCGGTTTTTTTTTTGTTTGTTTGTTTGTTTTTTTGTTCGATGCACATCTTCGCCGCTAGAGGGCGTAAAAGCAGATAATATCGAATTCGAAATACACTCATTGTCATAAAAATCAGCGCACTAAGAAAAATCCGTGCGATTAACGCGGAACTCGGCGAATAGCTACGGGGTGGGTAGACATGCAAATGATTAAAGTTTCGCGCGTCCAGGACCGGCGCTGCAAGCGCGGGCTTATAAGACGCCGCGCAAAGGACTCCACATTCGTGCCGAAGTACACGGTGAGAGTCAGGTGAGATCCCTGAGCGATGGACATGCCGAAGAGCCGCCGTATATGTGCGTACGGACAACTGACGGAGTTTGAACGAGGCCGTATCGTCTGGATGAGAGAGGCAAGGTAGCCTGCGCGCCGAATCGGCCGCCATTTGGGCCGGTCGGACAGTACGGGGCAATCATGTTGGGAGCAATGGACACGGGAAGGCACACAGACACGGCGGACTGACTCTGGACGACCCAGATGCACCACCAGCAGAGAGGACCGTGAGATCGTGAGAGCGGCACGCAAAGATGCAACGACGTCCTTGTCCAATATCCAGAGACATGTGGTGGCTGTCTCTGGATATTGGATCTATCCCCCTCTCTCTTCAGGTCTTGGGCATAGCGGAGGGGATGGATTTTGCTATTTTTCTTTACATTTAGCAGGAGCTTCTTCAATTATGGGTGCTGTAAATTTTATTTCTACAATTGTTAATATACGAGGAAAGGGTATAGTGATGGAACGAGTACCTTTATTTGTATGGTCCGTATTGATTACTGCAATTTTGTTGTTGCTTTCTTTACCGGTATTAGCGGGGGCGATTACTATACTTTTAACAGATCGTAATTTTAATACTTCCTTTTTGACATTGCTGGTGGTGGAGACCCTGCTGGTGGTGTCCGAATCTGCACTCTCGACGGCCTTTACGTTTGCTGTCATTAACACTTGACCATCGTCGGCGTCGATTGCAGTCGTGTCAGCAGCGAGCAACGTGGAATGCTACAGACTGGCGACGTATAGTGCTCAGTGACGAATCCCGCTTCTGTATGGGACGGACGACCACCGTGTCAGTGTGGAGGACATCAGGTGAGCGCTACAATCCCAACCTCACTGTATAGCGGCACACGTCCCTAACTGTAGGTGTGATGATCTGAGGAGCCATCGCGCGTGACAGCCGGACTTCCCTCACAGTGATCCGAGGAACGTTGACAGCCCAGCGCTACGTACAGGAGATCCTGCAGCCTCATGTGCTGCCTTTCCTGGCGGGACGGCCGGGAGCCATTTTCCAGCAAGATAACGCCCGTCCACACACGGCTCGGGTTTCGCAGGACCGTCTACGTCATGCTTCGACGCTTCCGTCGCCTGCCAGATCGCCTGATCACTCGCCCATCGAGCACGTGTGGACCAGATGGGACGCCAGCTTTCTCCATGTCCCAGTGTTCGTGATTTAGAACGTCAGTTGCAAGAAGTGTGGGTCAATCTCTCCCAGGATAACATACGACGTCTCTTTGACTCCGTGCCGGACCGTATCACCACATGTATCCGAAAACGAGGCGGTCCGACACGGTGCTAACGCTGACCGGAATGTGTAACGTATGTCCGTGGGAAATCGTCTTGCTGTTGTGATATTGCAATCACTTCTGTCCTTGGTACGTACCATCACACAACTAAAATCTCATTTCAATCCGGCGCCTCTTTCTTGGTGCGCGTATTTTTACGACAATGAGTGTACATTTTATTCCATATACACTGACGGAAAAAAATCCCAACACCAAGAATGGTTTATGTTAGATAAACGACAGTTGGTAGGCGGTGAGAGCACATTTGTAAGATGACGTCTATGCAAATTTCGCGCTCGGCGAATACGTGTGGCGCTAGTAGCGCCCCTCGGAACATGCAAAGCAGGTTTGCTGTAAATACGCGCTGTAACGTTCGTGAGCGTTAGTTATCGTTGAGATTCGACGTAGTGTGTTGATGTTAGTCAAGAATGCCTTTAAGACGACGAAGAAGCCATTATCAACAGCTCACGGAGTTTGAACGAGGTCGTGTAATAGGGCTACGAGAAAGTGGATTTTCTTTCCGCAATATTGCAGAACGACTTGGCAGGAATGTAGCCACTGTGCATGATTGTTGGCAGCGGTGGTCAAGGGAAGGTACTGCCTCAAGAAGACCGCGTTCCGGCCGGCTGTCCCTAATCCATAAAGAGAAATCTAGTTAAATTAAAATAATCCTAAAACGTTTTGATGCTATACAGAAAAGAGCAGTTCACCTGACTTTAAGAACCCAGCGTTCCCTAATTATTTTTTTTCTTGGAGATTTAATGACCATCATGAGCAACTCTATGGGTTATAAGCAGTCGCCCATCCCTAATTTAGGGTCACATGTTCCAAGGAAGGGAGAGGGCCAGTCCTGTAAGACAAACACAACATCCTAGCCTCATCTCGGACGAATGGTCAGAAGCCAGCCAGCCAGTACTTAAAACCATTGTGTCACTGAGGTGGCCCATAATTCTCTTCAATCCTTTTCCCATGGGTGCGAAGTGGTAGATCTACATACACTATATTGACAAAAGTCACCGGACACCCCTTCAAAAGCAAATGAACTGATCGGCTGCGTTGTTAAGATGCGCGGTACAGCTGCAAACGGTATAAAAACAAGCCTGCATCTGACCGCGATCATATCGCACTGTGAGGTTGAGTGAAAATATCGCTGAACTAACTTTGAGAAAGGAAAGATTGTTGGGTGTTATATTAGTGGGTTGTCCATAAGAGAAACCGAGAGGCGTTTAAACATACCCAAGCCAACTGTTTTGGATATACTGAATAAGTGGAAGACACATGGCGTGCCTGAAGCAGTAAAACGTACGGCAGACCAAAGAAAATCAGTGATAAAGGACGTCGAAACCTCAGGAGAGTCGTTACAGCTAATCGACGGAGTTACTGCACAAGATCTCAGTGTACAGGTGAGTAAAAATGCAGGAACCTCTGTATGTACACGTACCATTCACAGAGAACTTCATTCCATGAGTTACCGTGGTGGTACGGCTCCTCATAAGCCTTTCATCTCCACTCGGAATGCTACTCGTCGTTTAGCATGGTGTAAAGAACATTTATTGTGGACCGTAGATCAATGGAAACTGGTCCTATGGACTGATGAATCCAGATACACGATCCATCAGTATGGTGGCAGCCGGGGGAACGTTATTTACCAGTGTACTGTTCCTACGGTCAAGTTTGGTGCTGGCAGTGTACTCGTGGTGTTTTTCGTGGTACGGTCCCGGCCCATTGGTTACCGTGGACAAAACTGTTAACCAACACGTCTACCTTGATATTCTGGGCACTTATGCCCTACAAACTTTGTAGCAATATTATGGAACCGAGCTTTGTTGTTACCAGCAGGATAATGCACCGAGCCATAAAGCAAGGACTGTTACGTAGTGGTTTGACGATAATTCCGTATCGTGTGTGAACTGGCCAGCACAAAGCATGGTCTTAATCTCATATAGCACCTATGGGATGAATTACAGCGCTGCATAAGAAGTTTGGAACCAAGGCTTACTACTAAGCAACAGTTAAAAAGCAGCATTATGTACTGAATGGAAGCGCATACCTATCGCTGTGTTCAAAGCCTTGTCGAAAGCATGCCTCGAAGGGTCAGTGCATGCATTAAGGACAAAGTGCTATGTTGTGTTTCTCTTATAGGTGTTCGGTGACTTTTGTCAATATAGTGTATGTATTTCTGGCACATGGTATTATCATGTTGGCAAAACGATCTGCCAAGCCCTTTTCCAACAACCTTAAAGTTTTGTTACACCAATTTGTATTTAGCTCAGTAAGTCATGATGATTCCTTTGCCAACTTGTTCGTTTTTCCTGCAATATGAAAACTTTTGAATTGTTATACGAGGGTTATATCAAAAGTAATGCAAATGTGGGCATAACTTTTTATTAACAGACAGAGGTCGTTCAAATTGCACATGTTGGTAGAGTAACTCTTCCTCTATAGAAACCCTTCTTCATTGCAGGTAAATAATGGATTCCAAGCAGAAGCAACGTGCCGTCATTGAGTTCCTGACGAAGGAAGGGTGCAGGCTGCCTGACATCCACAGAAGGCTACAGAATGTTTACGGAGATGACACAATTGAGAAGAGATGGATGAAGTTTAAAGGGGAAACCAGCTTTGAAGACAAACCACGCAGTGGGAGATCATCATCTGCTACCACTGACACGAATCATCAGCGATTGAATGAATCGATTTGCATGGAGAGATGAGTCACAATTCATGAACTTTTTACACAACTGGACTGTGGTCACAATGCCATACGGAAGATGGTGGAAGACTTAGGGTATTTGAAAGTGTGTGCCTCAGCAGCTAACACCCGATTTGAAGGAGAGAAGGGTGAAAGTCTGTTCTGATCTGCTGGAAGCATTTGAAGCCAAAGAAGACACTTTTTTTCGATCTGGTACAGGCGATGAAACGTGGGCGTATCTTTATGATACGGAAACGAAGAATCAAAGCCTTGAATGGTATCACACCTCTTCACCAAGGCCTAAGAACTTCAAAAGCCCGCTATCGGCATAGGTCATGGTGACCGTTTTTTTTGGGGGATGACGGGTGTCATTTTTCTCGATTTTTTGGAACGTGGCTGTACCGTGACCAGCAAGCTGCACATAGACACTCAAGAAGCTTAAAGAAGACATAAGGAGGAAGAGACCAAACAAGAATCTAAAAAGGATCTACATTCACCATGACAATGTGAGGCCACACACATCTTTGGCAACAAATCAGGTGATCAGCAAATTGGGCTGGTCAATGGTCCCCCATCCACCGTACAGCCCAGATCTGGTACCTTCCAACTTCCACCTGTTTGATCCAATGAAGCATCATGGACAACGATTTGATGACACAGACGAGGTGAAAGTGGTTGTGAAGAAGTGGGCACAACAGTCCGCACCTGAATGTTTTCGAAGAGGATTCGAGAGTTGGATTGAGCGATGGCACAAATACATTGCTTGTGATGGACACTATGTTGAGTAGTACCTTTGTATAGAGAAAGAGTTACTCTACCAACATGCGCGATTTGAACGACCACTGTCAGTTAATAAAAAAGTTATGACCACATTTGCATTACTTTTGGTACAACCTTCACATTTTCTTTTAATAATGACAACTCATATATGGCAAAAGTTACTTTTATTTTTTATTGACCCATGTGAGCTTCTAAGACTATTGCTGTACCTTAATTTAGGCCAACTGATTTCAAGAAAGGAAGAAAACCAGAGCACACCACCCATACATCATCCTCTGAGCACAACTAAAATGATTAGTTAGGAGCCTACACCTCTGACCACTTGGACTTTTTTACACAGTTCCAAGTTTTATTAATAAAAAAAAACACATGGATCATGGTGCTATGCAGTACATATTCTACCTAATTGCTTGACAGTCTTCTCTTTAAGAAAAACAAACCAATCAGTGGCAATGTTATCAGACAAAATTCTTTCATTCACTTCCAATGTCAGTTTCAAAGCAACAGGAAGAAAGAAAATTGTTAGCTATAATGTACACGTTTGTCAGATCTCATTTGAAGTAAATTAACAAAATTACAAATTTCTATGCAATATTCTGTTTGTTTGAAGAAACAGAGAGAACATACCCCTACTACCCTTCCACATTATATGGTAATTTAGATTTTATATGGCAAAAGTTCTGTGATCAAGCAAATACAATAAATTGCAACAGTTATTGTATTCATCTGCATTAACCACTATTCAGCTGTTTACACATTTTATTTCATTTCAGATTTCTCATAGATGCTATGGTTAACATGGATCACAGTCGATGGTCAGTTACTGACGATTCATCTTCAGAAGACAACAGTGTTAAGTTTCAAACTGACAAAAAAAAGAAAAGGAAATGTTGTTGATTATTATTGGTTTGCCACTTGTACAGTCACATGAAAAGAAGTGTGTGGGTATGACTCTGCTAACAGGTGACTTGAACACAAATAGACATTACTGAAAATGCACGTTTCACTACCTCAAAAAAATTATGAACCATCACTTAAACTGCTCCCAGAAAAGTTATAAGAACATTTAATCCCCTTTTTAACAAATTATTCTTATTAAAAGAGTGTACCATAAAAAAACCTGATCCAATGAACTGTTCAGCATCAGCAAGCACATTATAAGGGGGAAAATCAAATCAGTTTAATCCACAATTGCTTGGAACATAAATAGATAAAATCACAATGACAGATACATATGTTAAAAAATCATAAACTTATATTTCCCCCTGATGCTGACACAAGAACTCCGGTCATATTCCATAAATTTGTTTCTCATCAGACACAGAGTGTGCGTGATTCATATGTTCCATTTATTTTCTGATGAGCAATATCTTGGTTTCTAGAAGACACGTCAGAAACTGTTTTCTTCACAACGTGGTGTGTGTCTGTTCAAGGCCACAAACATTTAGTTAAATGTTCTGCACTGGGTATGTTTGAAGCAGAAGTAAATTTTCATAAAGCAGGGGGGGGGGATTTTTAGAGGCAGTGCAGATTAGCTTTTCTGGATATTCTAAAATAAAGTAGATTTAACAAGGATGAAAAAGGTTTTGATAATGAAATTATATTAAATATAAAGAGAAGTTTTAAATTCCACAAAGTAAATTTATATAATGTGCAAAGAAATTTACTCTTATTTGTTATGCTAGACAGAATGAAAACTGAAGGTCAACATTCCATTACTTTTCTCTTAAAAAACACTACATGGTGAAATTATAGCTGCAGCAAACCCAATTCTCAAAGAAGTTTTTACCATGCAGCAAAGTAGTGTATCAGGTCTTCATTGTACACAGCATTCAATATAAAGGATAGCTAAATCAAACATAGCAAAATGTAGATAAGTCTTCAGCCATCACAATACTGAGAACACTCTTTCTGCAGAAAAATTGCCATCACTGGTTGTAGCCCACTGGTAAATACTGTTCTCTATGTCAGGTTTTTCTTGGGTGGTGTTATGGGTCGTAGCTAGTCCACTTACGGCTCATCTTGTCAATGATTTCTTTGTGAGCAAGGACATTTGAAGGATGTCATGAGTTGGCCAGCCAGGTCTCTGGATCTGGGCCTTAAAAGAGCCTACCTGGGATGCTATAGGGAGACAAGTTGCAGCTCATCAGCATGACACATTGTTGTCAGAGCTTTTGGCTGTAAAATATCATATTCTCTGCTTTTGATACGTTATATTCTAAACGGCCAAAGAAATTGTCTGCATTCTCAAAGAAATACTGTTGTACAATAAAAATAAAAACTGTATTCATAAGTTATTGCCGGTCCTATTTTCTTCTCGAGGTAAATGTATTTAGACACGAAAAACGTTGTCAGAAGATTTGCTCTGTTGCTTATGACACATTATAACATACACTGGAGAATATGTAAATTTCTTTACAGGTGCACATGCACTTGATTGGCCAACCCACCTGAGGACTTGTATGTCACCATGTGAGTAATAGGGATTTAAAAATGATACATTGGTTAAAAACATGGTGAAGCATGAAAAGTCTAAAAAATCCTGAAATGACAAATCTTCAAGCCTGTAGCTGAAAACAATAAGAACCTCCAGACTCGCATGTTGTGTTCAAGGACACTCACACTCAAATGCAACCGACACGTGTTTCGGGCTCGTATACCCATCTTCAGAGTTCAGAAACAACTGCTGTACCTTGTTACTCGCAGTTAACCTGGGGGTTTCTTCAATCAGCCCCTCCCCTCTTTGTGCTGGTTCGTTGTCGCTATTATGTAATGCTCTCGTGTTTGTATTATTCTTGGTGGTGACATCTGGTGTCACTATCAGATATCCCAATTTGATCATATTTCTTTTTTCATCAGTAATGAATTTTTTTCCATTGTAATGGTATTTTATTAGGCTGATTTATATTACAGTTAGTATTCCCAGTTTTTTCAATAATTACTGACTCAGTTCAGTGATTCTGATATCTTTTTCTGTTCAACGTGATTTCAAGTGTTTAATGTTTTCAAAATCGAGTTCTTTGTTATTTTGTATACAATATTGAACTAATGCATTTTTTTCTTCTTTTTTTACTTCAGTTCATTATGTGTTGGATCAACCTGGTTTTTAGTTGATTTTTTGTACTTCCTATATAGTTTTTTTTTATCATTGTTGTTAGTCTTTCTTATTAGTATGCTGAACACTCCCAATTTTTCCAATAATTGTACTTGATCTTTGATTTTAATTAACATATCTCTTTGTATCTTGACCGATATTCAGATGTTTTTTGCAAATTTGTTCAATAGTATTGGATAGTCCTTTAATATTGGGAAAACTTCTGCAGTATTTATTTTACTCCATTTTTGGTCTTTGATTCTTATGTTTTATATCATAAATGATTTTCTGAGATAATTTTTATTATATCCAAAGATTTTATCATTTTATTTATCCATGTTTGTTCTTTATATTTATTGCTGCTGTTTCATGTGCACATGGATGGTTAGAATTCTTCAGAATTATTGATGGTATATATGTGGGCTTCCTGTAGACAATCTTCTAACAACGTTTTTCGTGACTAAATACATGGTACTTCGAGAAGAAAATAGGACCGGCAATAACTTTTGAAAACAGATTTTATTTTTATTGTACAACAGTATTTCTTTGAGAATGCAGACAATTTCTTTGGCCATCCAGAACATAATGTGTCAAAAGTGGTTTCAAGTTTTTCACTAATGTGAAGATGGTGTATATAGTTAAGAGTACCACGTTAAAACGGAAAATAATTCCCATATAAAGGAATTTATAGCAACATAAAGTATCATATTCTCTGTTAACCATCTTATTGGATGAAATCTGGCATCCCATTTTAGAGACTGCATACTTGTGTGATCATGTATAATCAAAATGTGTACATATTGTGTTATGCCTCAATAAATTGTTTGTAAACCTTTTTCTCAACATTCTGTCACCTGGTTTCCTGTTATCCAAAAATGTCTTTTTTTTTTATTGGGGTTTAACAACTGTCATGAGCAACTCTAAAGGCTATATGCAGTTGCTTAACTTTAATTTAGCGCCAGTGCCATAAGATAAACACACCATCCATGCTTCAACTTGAACACGGGCCAAGCTCAAACTAGAAAACTATTTGAATAAAGCTCATATTGAGAAATGGCTTCCTAGTTTAATTGAATTAATAATCTAAAGCAACTTATGGGAATTTACTAGGAAATTTTTTCATTTATAGCAAATTTTCGGAGAAAACTCTTCTCCTTCTTCAGGCTCTCTTGTTGTTGTCACTTTTTGCTTGTCACTATCATGGTTACGGTTTACCTTGACGGTTACGGTTAACCTTGACGGTTTAGGTTATTTTTCAACAAATCCTGCCAGATGTTAGGCAGGAAAATCCTTTGCAGTCATTGATGATGGAATTTTGATTTTTCTCAATCTCTATTCCTTCTTTCAGTTTTCTTTTTGGAAATTGCTTTGGAAACTGATTACTTTAAGGGAATTCCAATCCATGCTGTGCCCAGTTTCTCTAACATGCCTATCTAATCCAGTCATGTTGGAGCAATTTTTTATAGCTGCTTTATGCTCAGCTATACGAGTTTCTAGTCTGCGACCTGTTTCACCTATGTAAGATAGTCCACAACTACAATTTACTTCATAAACTACTCCTTGCATTTTTAAATTATCTTCTTCTCTTTGAACTATTTTAGGGAAAAAATTTTTAACCTTCTCTAAACTTGGAGCTAGCCTAATATTGTATTTTTTACTAATTCTCTTTAAAGCCTCAAATAAACCTTTGTGATAAGAAATTTTTCTAGTGAATTTTACTTCTTGCTTTTGTGGGTTCTTCGTACCATTAAAATTCATCTATCCTAAAGAAGAAATTGAGAAGCTTCTGAATTTTAATGGTACGAAGAACCCACAAAAGCAAGAAGTAAAATTCACTAGAAAAATTTCTTATCACAAAGGTTTATTTGAGGCTTTAAAGAGAATTAGTAAAAAATACAATATTAGGCTAGCTCCAAGTTTAGAGAAAAAGGTTAAAAATTTTTCCCTAAAATAGTTCAAAGAGAAGAAGATAATTTAAAAATGCAAGGAGTAGTTTATGAAGTAAATTGTAGTTGTGGACTATCTTACATAGGTGAAACAGGTCGCAGACTAGAAACTCGTATAGCTGAGCATAAAGCAGCTATAAAAAATTGCTCCAACAAGACTGGATTAGATAGGCATGTTAGAGAAACTGGGCACAGCATGGATTGGAATTCCCTTAAAGTAATCAGTTTCCAAAGCAATTTCCAAAAAAGAAAACTGAAAGAAGGAATAGATTGAGAAAAATCAAAATTCCATCATCAATGACTGCAAAGGATTTTCCTGCCTAACATCTGGCAGGATTTGTTGAAAAATAACCTAAACCGTCAAGGTTAACCGTAACCGTCAAGGTAAACCGTAACCATGATAGTGACAAGCAAAAAGTGACAACAACAAGAGAGCCTGAAGAAGGAGAAGAGTTTTCTCCGAAAATTTGCTATAAATGAAAAAAATTTCCTAGTAAATTCCCATAAGTTGCTTTAGATTATTAATAGAAAACTATGTTTCTAACCACTCAGCCAAAAATGCCTTTCAGAGTTTAATTTTGAACACCAGTGTAAAAAGAATGATGGTGGCAGTGATAAACGATAAGTTTTGTGTACATACCCTTGTAGTTTATTCTAAATTTTAGGTTTACAGCTCTCATTAAAAGAACTATTGCTTTTCAGCTCGTGATTGACACAATAACACCTTTAATTGGATGGATATAAGTATGACAAAGTTTCCCAGTTCTTAGTGTGGAATTTTCTCTCAATGTAACATCTAGTGGAGTTTTAAAAAGAAAGAAATGGATACTAACTACTATTATCCACAAACACAACATACTTGATGCCTTAAAAATTTTTCAGGTGATATTTTCAAATGTTGTAGAATGCTCAAAATTTCAATTAGTGAAAAGACATGCTTATTATGGCAGTAAAGAGCTCACGGCACCTCTTTTGTTGTTATTACTGTTTTTTTCCCTCATCAGAATCTGGTATCCAGAGCTTCAGTTTAGATACCAATGTGGTTCACAAGTTTCATTTTAAATGTGCAGAAGAATCAATACTGCCTTAAAAATATAACTTACACAATCAGTTCATTTCACAATCTTGCTGTTAAGGCACATTAATTAAAAATTCAAGAAAAACCAAAACATAAAATTCTTATATATTTCATTTTTATTTTTAAATTATAGCTCAGCAAATTTGGCATTTTTGCAAAATATTCACTGAATCTCACAAAAAGATCTAAAAACTGTATATTTTCCATATTTTTTGACAGGAAAGGTTAAATTGTATTAGATCAACATTTACTACTTTGAACATTTTGTGCAAAATAAATAATAATTCTGAAATATTTTTATAAAAAAGTTTTGCATCCACTTACATTGTGAGCTGATAACAGACTAAGAGACTGTTTTTGTATAATACCTGTATCTCATCAAAAAGCCTGTTCATTTATATTCAATTTACCTAATCTACACTTAATCGTCAGTTAAAGAGATTTTTAACTACAGCAATACTAACAATCTTGAAATGTGATATGCCTACATAACATACTGTGATGTGAAGTCTACTGCACAAATGTTGGTCTATTTAAACTACCATACCATAGATAATGATTTATTTTCTTTTAACATATGTAAACATCAGTGCAGTGTTTATCTACTTCAGTAAGTTATGCATATCCTTCCTCTGGAAAGCCACAGTACTAACACATTAGTGCCCTATCTCTTCATGAGTTATTTTATTTCACTTCTAGCTCACTCACACAATGAGTATTTTCTTAATACCAGATGACACTACCTCCTGATCGTTACACTGATATATCCACAGTAGATACAGAGATGGGCACCAAAGGAAACGATAAAATCAGGCTTTTTTTTTATACATTAAGTGGTGTATTCTCTCTTTTCATTTACACCCTTATTAAATTCACTGCCCCAATAACACCTGAAAAAGCCTGCATGCTGCCAAGAGCAAAGAACCCAATTTGCTCATGAAATTCCAGAAGCAACTGTAGCACAGACTGCTTGACAGTTAAATATCTTAGCTGTCATCAAGGGGAAAAGTTTACTTCTCTTGGCATGCTTCAAAATTCATGATGCTCCTCCTTCCAGCAGGCAGCCAAAGTGTCCCGGAGATGGGGGGGTGCTTTTTTTATCCTTCTGTACAGGTAACTAGGATTTGTTACATCCCATATTTTATATCTTTTGGTGTGCATACAGAAATTTCGTTATCTCAAGAATCAGCAGTATTATGCTATTTGGTCAAACAGGGAACAGAGACGGTTGGTACAATGCTGTGAAAGTTGCACTTCTGAATTATTTGTGAAAGGGGGCAACAACATCACTGTAAATATCATTTTTTTTTCCTATGTACCTGTTATGCTTCTCTATGTGCTATAGCACATGTGAAATTCAGGATTGGGATTGTAACTGATGAAGCAAAGCACTCCACAGAAGAATCCTTGAACACTGATTGATGTTTGAAATCAGAGACTAGTCTTGTGACGACTATATATATTAAGATAATACGTTTGTCACAAATATTTTATTTTTACAAGTCGACCTAGCTTCATCAGGACAAATGGCCTGATGAAGCTAAGTCAATACCCAATAGGTTAATACCCACTGAAACTTTGGTCAACTTGAAAAATAAAATATTTGTGACAAACATTGTATTATCTTAAAATACTGATTGATGTGTCATTAGAGAATTCAGAGCTGTGGTCTCAAGAGCGCCAACAGAAGAATGTGGGATATATACTCCAAGAGTGGACAAAGGAAGGAGGCTGGCCGTCTCTTTGAAGAAAACACACTCTTCAAACTGTGGGGATGGAAGCCTTTGAAGTTTGCAGGAGCAAGAAGCTAGAAAGCGCTCTAAGCAATACACGAGAAAGGGGAAACATGAACTGAGGCAAGTTTGGTGCAACCCACAATTGAAACAAGTTAGCCATCATTTGGCCTACCAATCCGTTTCTAGTTAAGTTTGAACTCTGCATGTCAGCATCCTTGGAAATCTACTGGCTGTTTTGTGACCTCTTCCCACCCTAAGGGTCAGATACTGTCATACTTGCAGTAGCAAAGGCAGGAAGAGTGGGTTGTCAAAACCTTTAATCTTCTTGTAAATACAGATGCATCCACGTCACCAAGTAAAATAACCCTACAGTGATGTGTAATGAAATAATAGAATAGATGCATACATAAAAACCTTTGTCCATGGATTAACAGTGAGCTTGTTTTTGCCAGGATGACGTGATTTGTTTTCTGTTTATAACAATGTCTGCAATTATGCCTAAAATCTTGTGAAAAAGCATTATCCAGTACATACAAGATTAATACACTCTGAACAAGCATTAAAACATTCACAAAGAAAATATTAATACCTGGTCACGTATATACACTCCAACAATATATTAAAAATGCTTGCAGAAAAGGCACATTAAGTTTTGATGATTTCATATAGAAAGAGACAAAGATGAGCAAAAGTGTATATAGATTGTCCTTATTTAAAACAGTGAAGTTCTGGTGCAAATAATTACAGAAGCTTTTAATACATCGTGAACAATGATTCAATAATGACTAAGCACAGGGATACACTTTGGAATCATATTAACAGATTCTTACCTCAAGTCTTATCTCTCAGAAGATAACATACTGTATTTTCCAATCAGAACAAATTGCAACTTTTTTTTATGATTTCACTACATAAAAAAATAAAACCACACACAAGACAAGGAACATAAAATCGCTTGGTAGGAACTACTTGACACTAAAATAAGTACATGTGAAAACATACATGAACAATGCAAAAGAAAAAAATATCTTTGGTCTGTAACAGCTTTAACCATAATAAATCAAAGGAAAATCACTAACCGTTCATTTTATGCTTTCTTTTTTATTAGTAATTTAATGACTGCAGATGTACATCAAAAGCTAATGGTTTCGTTGAGCAAATGCAAGTTTACCGGCCAAAGAGAGAACCACAATCTCTGAGCAAACATAATAAGGTATATTTCTGAGAAACATATTCCAGACCTCTGAAACAAACACTTCAGTTATTTAACCACTAACCAATTCTTTGAAACAGTTTCGTGCTTATACTAATAATACATATGAGAGCAAAATTATTATTTGTTGATGTGCAGAGTTATGAAATAACAAAATCATGTAAGTTTGCTGGTGGCATTCTGTACAGGAAAAATAATAATAATAATAAACTTACTCCAACAAGCCTAAGGTACTTGTTCTCACATGAATACAGGACATAAAATTTTATTTAATAATGATCCTAACATATCATGACATCCCTTTTCTAATGTCATCAGAAAGCTATGGCTAAAAATAAATTGTTAAATTCCAGTATACTTTATTTTAACGAGGTTCCAGAAATGTACAAAGTACTATACACTTTCGTACCATTCACTCATTTCCAATACGTGATGCCCCATCCTATTATCCGATACACCTATGCATTGAAATGAAATACACAGACAATCTCACTAGTTGACAGAGGTAAATTGTGGGCTTCAGAAAAAAATGCATTGGAAACAGAGGTGGAATTATGGAAGGCTGTTTCATACACAACTGTTGTATTAGTGGAAATTATGAAAGCACTTCACAAAGTCTTGATTAGAACTCTCTGTGCCATTAAATAAATAAATAAAGTTAAATTTTAACTGCCAAGCTCTAAAGAGGTCTCCAAGAAATGCCAGAGAAAGGGAGAGGCCTAAATTTTTTAGAGACTATCTGAACTTGACATAACATGTTTTCTTCATCCTGCTGAGGTATTTTCAAGGTCCTCCCTTTTAAAAATAAATTTTTCTACACACAAAATTTTTTACTGCATTTACTCAAATATTAAGAAAAAACACCCACAGGAAAATTATACAAAGATGTGATTATATTTTTTTAAATTTAGATGCTTATGAATTTCTTAAAATCATAACTCTTCTTTACAAATACTGCACATTAATACAGTTTGTAAAAGAATATTTACTTTTCTAACAGTTAAATAGAAACAAACAGCTGTTACTTAATTCAGACTTTCTACTTGTGGTTAAGTAAAATTACTTTCAAAGCAGCTTTTGAAGTTTAATATTTATTTAAAACTCAATTTCTCATATACTTATGAACATTTTTACTTCAGTGTGTATAGATTGTATTGCTCTATTATATGTTCATAGTGTTCATAATCCATCATATCACTGATCAATTATTATGCTTTATTTATAACTTTAAAAGGATTTCAGTTATGCTTCTTATGGATGTTATATTTATCATTTTGTGTAAATACCCATGTAGCTGAAAAACTATTTATGAATAAACCAGTCCTATTATATAGAAAGCAAATAGTTTAAACATATTTTGTCTTCAGCTTGATTTCATAAAACCATACCTATTTGTCACAATGTAATATTCACAGACTCCAGTAAATCTTGCCCAACATTGCGCTACTTTCGCTGCACAGGCTATATAATGTTTTGCCTAGTTAAATCATTCAATTGGCATTTTGCAAAATATGAACTGAATGATTTATTTTGACAAAAATTCCTATACCCTGCCTACTTTAATTTAAATCACGAGTTTCTCTTACTCCCTATCCTGCTTGGATTTCTCTGACAAAAGCAAAATTATGTCACCAACTCAACATGTCTAGAATGCAAGATGGGTTTTTGAAGACAACTAAATCACTGCTGCCACCAATATACAGTTTAATCAATTAACAATAAATTGTCTAGCAATTGGCCTCTAGTAGTATTGCAATGATCCAATCACTGATGATGAATCCACTAGTGATTTATTAACAATTACTGTGCATCATCATGCTGGAACAAACTTTGATTAATCAGAGAACTCAAAAAGGGCCTAAGCAACGGCTCATTTTGTAAATGTAGTTCTGAATGCTCTGGCAGTGTAAACATCTCTCTCATGTTTCATTTTAGGAACTCATTCTCATTTCATACTTCAGGAGCTGTTTAAATGAGAGATGTACAGCAGACAGCTCACAGTTAACTGTGGATAATTTTTTCAAGAAGAAACCTCTATTTGAAGTCACAATCTTTTATGACCAGTTCTTCCATATTGCCTTCAAACTTTTTCTGTTTCAAAGCCATCAGATATTTTTATTGAAAGAGGTACTCCTAAAAGTTCCTTTTAACTGGTTTATGCTTTAAATATTTAGTAATCTAATGTTCTTTTGTCTCAATTATACATCTGTAGAATACTAAACATATAAATATCCATTTTAGTGTTCTCCCCAGATCCTTTTAGTCACCCAGCTGCTCAGGTCACACAAATACTGTGGAATTTTCTTTTTAATTGAGCTTTTAACCCTTATAAATGGCCAATAGTTTCCACTGCATTGACAGGCATATGCAGTGGAGACTAGAGATGAGTTCGGGCTCAATTTTAGGAGCCCGGGCCCTGCCCACTTTTTTTTTTATTACATGTGTTTGCTGAGCCCAGGCCCGCCCGGGCCCGGGTTCTTAGAAAATTTTGCTTATCAAGGCTTGCATTTATGCATTATACACTGGCCAAAGATATGGCCCAAGCAAGGATTTGTTTAAAAATCATTAGTTTAAAAAGTTTAGTTCAGTTAATGCACTTCACAATATTAATATGTTTTTAGAAATACTACGCATAAAGACAAATGTTCTAAAATGTGGATTTGAAAATAAATAAATAATTAACGTGCCCTTCGACCGTATCAAGGGAATCAGTAATTTTGGCAAAAGCTGAAGAAAAGAAAATCGTTTAGAAACAAAAAATTCCATTCGTTATTTTTTTTTTTTTTTTGAATAAATTGCATTATAAAACATACAACGCCGTACAGACAGTTGCAAGTGTTTGAAATTTTGACACTAGAAAACTAATCTTTGCAATATAATTTACATATGTGCTAATTGGTAAAGGTAGTTTAGAGTGATGTAGTAGAATATAAAAAAAGCATGTAGGGAAATTTCCAAAATTAAAAAAAAAAAGGAACATAAAAGCATTCCAGACCAGATTATTCTGCATTTTGTAACATTAACAAAGCTTTGCGCTTAATAGTATAATAATCACAATATTATCATATGTGTGTGCAGTTTCCAGATCAAGTTCATCATGAAAAAAAATGAGAGAGAGAATTGCATCTAATGCCTCAGTGCTTCAACTTGATCTTCTTTTCTCTAAAACTCGACCTGCTGCACTAAAAACCAATGTCACCCCAAAAATTGCGGGAGTGAGGAAATTTTAAAAAATAAATAACAATACTTCTAACTGCACAATTTTGGAAATTAATACATCATTTTAAAGATAAGATTCTTGATTTTTAATGAAATACAAAAAATGGGAATCTGATTTTTTCCCAGTTTTTTTATACCAGACCTCCTTAAACTAATCCTTGCTTGGGCCATAGCTTTGGACAATGCATAATGCAAGTCTTGCTAAGGAAAATTTGTCTTGCAATGGCAACTAGCTTAGGAAATTGAAAATCCTTCCACCATGGTAACAAATTCACAATGAAATTCAACACGTGTAATTCAGCCAGGCTCGGAATTACACGTGTTGAATTAATTACAATAATGAAATTCAAGACATGTAATTCCGAGCCCGGGCCCGAGCTCATCTCTAGTGGAGACCACTTGCGGAACAAGCAAACGTGAGCTCTTTGAAAGTCACGATGACGATTCTGAGCGAAATAAACGACATTAATTGTTGGGTGTGGGGAGGGGTGGATGGTACATATGAGTAACAATAGGAATTTGAAGTGTACCAATAGGAAGCAGGTAAGAAATGACAACATTTAGCTACAAAAGATGTTTAGTAGAATGGTATATTTGTGCAAAAATATGCTATTTCGTATGATACAACATGAAAGTCTTTGCACAAAGGTAGATTACATTGTTGGCAAATTGTTTCTGTTCTTTTTTTATGCTTTGCTTCTGCACAACAAGCATGTCGTCTTCCTGTAGGACCTTCTACGGGAAGATGTAATGCTGCTCCAAAAGTTGTATTTTCTTCGAAAGAGGGCCTCGTCTTGGTAATGGTAAATTAATGTTTTTCTTTCCGTCGGCAATCAGTTCCTCAGCAAGATCTACCAGAAATATGAGGAATGTCGGGATTCCCCGAGTCTACCTCCGTTAGTGCTGTACAATATGCAGCGGAAGTTGCACGAACCACTAATTGAAGGTGTCCGAATGAGGTGCATCTGTAGAAATCCCTGCGAGAACAGTGCAGATGATATACAAATATTTCCTATTTTTTCTTACACAGACGGAACTACAGTGTTGATTTCATGAATGAGTAACATTTCTGACTAACATATAGCCTTGCCTAAAACATTTCCATATAAAGAAATGCAATGAAAAATTCGTGCGAACAACATCAACGACTACAAAATACCTTCTAAGCATGATGTGAATGTGCTTAGACAGTATTTTGTAGTTGTCACTTCCATTCAGTCATCTTTATTACCCAATCTCAGCGAAAGTGTCCCTTCAGTTTTCCATGTGTTAACCTCTCAGGAAGCGGTAACACAAAACCCTGCCATGGTACAATATTTACTTGTCTGTCAAGCGTTCTCCAAGTTTCCGGTAATTTGCCCTTTTTCTGGTACATATGTGTACCACTCGGAACGAAAAGAGTTAAATCAGTCATTCCTAGATTTATTTTTTTTTTTTGTTAATGCTGTCATTCAATTTTATTGATCTGGAACATTAATGCAAGATTTCAACCAATGCTTTCATACACACAAATTAATTTTGCATCTAGATCCAACTAAAAGTATTGGGTTGTGACAAAAGTTCATAGCGTTAGGCAGTAGAGGTGGTGGTGTGACTTGAACGCGTTGCATGTGTAGCAGAAGAACGAGACAGAGATAAAACAGCCTGAAAGGTCACAGTGCAACATGTCGTTCACTGCAAGTTGCATGTGGATTTGTGCAGTTCAAGTGGATCGAAGTGAAATTTGAAAATGGAGGACAATAAAGTGCATTTTTGTCATTTGATGCTCTTTTTTTTTTCCGCAAAGGAAAAAAATGCTGAACAGACAGCACAAAATATATGTGTCTTCTATAGAGATGGTGCCATAGCTGCAAGCACTGTTTGTAAGTGGTTTGTTCAGTTCAGAAGTGGTAATTCTGATCTGGAAGACTGGGAACGTTCCCGGTAGGTCTGCGGTCGTTGATGATGACCAAATCGAAATACTCATTGAAAATAATCCATGTCACACAACGCGGAACATTGCAGAGACACTCAAGATATCTCTTATGGCACTGAAAGGCATTTGGAGACACTCAGATACGTGAATCGCTACAATGTTTGAGTGTCGCACGCTTAACGGACAAAAATTTAATACACTGCATTTCCATCCGTGATTCTCTGCTCAAATGCAATGCCAACGACTCATTTCTGAAACGAATGTTCATGGGCGATGAAAAATGGATTGTGTACAACAATATGATGCAATAACAGCACTGGGGAAACTGAAACAAGCCACCGCTGACCACTCCAAAAGCTGGTCTGCATCCGAAGAAGGTGATGCTGTGAATCTGGTGGGATTGGAAGGACGTGTATTACGAGTTCCTACCACCCAACCAGACAGTGAATTACAACATGTACTGTTCCCAATTGGACTGACTGCAGGCAGCAACTGATACAAAACATCCAGAACTGACTAATCAAAAGGGTGTCGTCGTCTTCCATATGGACAACGCCAGACCACACATCTCTTTGCAGAGCCAGCATAAATTGGTGCAGCTTGATGCCAAGTTCTGGAGGATGGTTCTACCTCACCTGTCATATTCCCCAGATCTTGCACCTTCAGATTACCACCTATTCTGGTCCCTACAGAATTTCCTTAATGGGAAGAGCTTCAATTTTCTGGAAGCCAGTGAAAACCACCTGGAACAGTTCATCGCCCAGCAAGATGCCAAGTTCTGGGAGGATGGTATCTAGCAGCTGCCGCACAGATGGCGCCAGGTTGTGGAACGAAATGGCACATATGTGGTTCACTTATATATGCAGGTATGTCAACACTGTTGTTTAATTTCACCTAACCTACAATACTTACTTTTGTTACAACCCAATACATTTGCTTCGCCTTAAAAAGTAGCTTAAGTTAGTGAAAATTAAGGCTTTCAACCAATTTTGCTATCCTTTCCCCACACAGGCAAAGGTATAAAAATTTTATGCAACCCCACAACTGTTAATTTTAAGTGCTGTTTCTGTTTACATGAAAAACTGCATAAAGAGATTGTTATTGTTTTTTCATGATCTTGTTTTCTTATCATTCCTCAGTACTGTCGTTTTTGTCTTTGTGGACAACTGCAAATAGTTTAAAAAGTCAAGAGCTATTCTACCTTCTGGCACTTGTCTGGGTTAGCTGCCTGGCTAAGGCTATATTCTAGGAAGAACACTATATCGAATAAGTAGCAAAAAAATTGGTTTGCTAGGTGTAAAAACGATTATCTGGACTTTGGGAATGGATAATGTATGGCTTTAAAAAAAATTCTATACTCAATTAATGACCGATTCATTAAACGATAGTTTCTCTGGAGCAGATTAAAATCATTAAAGGGCATTCAATTGCATATCCATTTCTTTCTTTTTTAGTAGGCAAGATTACATCACTAATCTGATCATGTTTAGCAAAAATCATATGCACAACTGATTTGTTAAAAATCATCATATCCTGTGGGATTTTGTGGCCTTCTTTACTCAAATGAGAAATCTTCCTAATGCCAAGAACTGCTACTTAATTTAATATGTAAAAAATAAAAACATTATTTTATACCTCAACATTTTTTTTCTATATGTAACAGATTTAAAAAGCACAAGGAACAGCACATTTATGATTTGTGCAAAAAAACTTAACATTTCAGCAGGGTGAATTATGTTATGAAGTACATATTTATAAATAGTTAGACTAAGTTGTCACATGACAAATTTTTAAAAATAACTGAGCTTCTTAATAAGAAATTGTTTACTGTTCCATAATCAAAATCATAATAATGATACCAGTGATAACTGATACACTACCTCAATTTAAAAATCATTGTTATGTAAGAGCACTTGGTAAGCACTTAGGAAGCATCCTTACCATTTCTATTTAAAATAGATGGATTTCCATATAAAAAAACAATATAAATACAGGGAGGAGTGAAAAATGAACTAAAAACAATTTTATTATTAAATGCCATATGCCAGGAGAAAAATTGCCATGCTAAGTAATCTATTAATCTAAAGTCTATGTGGTAAGTAATCTGTTATCATATACACAGTCGAGTCACATTATTGTGACCACCTCCTACTTTTGACATCAATGAAACAAAGCATGTGTTGTGAGCTAGCTTGGAGGTTATGTAAGGTGTGCTGTAGGCTTTCTGAAAACATATCACTCATTGCTGTCATGGATAAAAGGAGCGGTTTATCAGATTTGCAAAAAGGAATGATTATCGGCTTTTGGGCCAAGGGTGGCAGTATTTCTGAAACAGCACAATTTGTAAACTGTTTGCATGCTGCTGTGGTTAAAGTACAGTATATTGTGATTGGGGACATGGCACCATTGCGAATAACCGACATGGAAACTGAGGAGCACCACGTGCCATTGATGCGAGAGGTGAACGTCGGCTTCGAAGGTGCGTGGGGGCCGATCAACACGCTACAGTGGAGCAACTCACTGGCCGAATGAACCAGGAGACTACCAGAAGTATGTCTAAAATGACAGTTCAACAAACCCTGCTGCATATGGGGCTCTGATGTATACGGATGGTCACTGCACCTATGCTAACAAAGGTGCAACAGCAGAAAAGGCTTACATTTGCATGGCAGAATCTCCACCGATTGGAAAAGGATGCCTTCTCCGATGAGTCATGTTGTTTGCTGCATCGAACGGATGGACATTGGCGTATAAGGCAAGAAACATTGGAGGACAAGCACTCTACAACCATTGCTGGAAGAACACAAGCTGGTGGGTGCAGCGTTATGGTCTGGGAAATGTTTTTGTGGCATTCTCTGGGCACCACTCATACCTGTGGAAGGCACTATGGATCGAATTCGTTATGAATCCATCCTTGCAGACCACCTACACCCATACATGCTGATTGTCTTCCCTGGGGCAGATGGGATCTTCAAGAACGACAATGCGAAGTGTCACACAGCTAGAAATGTCAGAGAGTGGTTGGAAGAGCATGATGAAGACTTTAAAGCACTTCCTTGGCCCCCTAATTCCCCAGACTTAAACCCAATTGAGCATTTGTGGGACCACCTCAATCGTGTTGTTCGTTCTATGGATCCTCCACCACATACCCGCGAGCAGCTGTACGATGCACTGCAGTCTGCATGGTTGCACATACCTGTGAACACCTTCCAGCACCTTACTGAGTCACTCCCAGCCTGACTAGCTGCTGTCCGTGCTGCACACGGCGGTTACTCTGGATATTAGCTAGTGCTCACAATAATGTGATTTTACCGTGTATAATCTGCTGAAAATTGTATAGAAACCCAGTCTGGGTCATTCAAAGAGGAACATTTTTTTTTACTTTTCTGAGTTAAGACATAGCAGAAGGTCATAAGATTTCCCACAGCAACAATTTTTTGACTTAAATAATCTTATCATAATTCTTTTAGAAAACCAGGTGACTTTTTTTTTTTCCAATTCTTCCTACTTTTCATTTTTACATTGACAGGAAAAGTTAAATCCTATGGTCACTTGATAGAAAGGAAGGGGAATCTAAGCCACAAGTTTTGAGGAATATGTACTGAGCACAAGACTCAATATATCACAGGAACTTTGCAAAATTGGCATAGTTAAAAGTGCACAAGAAGGCAGCGTGATTATCAATATATCAACAAATCAAAAAGTACTAGTATAAAACACATTTCACACATATTGCTCACACCATCACGTAAAGATGAAAATTATACTGTTATAATAATTTTATTGAATGAACTGACAATTCAACTAAATGAATTTGGCAACTGTAAAGATTTAGATCTTCAAACACCGAAATGCAAAAATCAAATAGGGGCCACAAAACAATGAAAAATATGAAAATGATTGAAATATCTGCTTGATGAATTAATAGTTTAACAACAATGAATGTACAGAATATT
Source organism: Macrothele yani (assembly GCA_039090855.1). Classification (NCBI taxonomy): domain Eukaryota; kingdom Metazoa; phylum Arthropoda; class Arachnida; order Araneae; family Macrothelidae; genus Macrothele; species Macrothele yani. The sequence goes on along the minus strand of CM077011.1, from coordinate 14,184,170 downwards.
TCCATGCAAAGGACAGACACCTTTATGTTTCTGACATGAATATTCAAGCTGCTTAAAACAGTTGTTCAAATATGTGTTTATGAATTGAATCATTACACAGTGCACAATGCTAATAACAGTTAACCTTAATGCATTAGTTAGTTCTGATATTTTGCCTTCATTAAACTGGAAATAAGTACTTACCCTGAAGTCTGTAGTAATAAAGCTATTTACTGTACTTCAGCTTCAGTCACAAATGCTCAACCTCTAAAGAATAAATGTAATAAAATGCCAAATTTTTGTATTCTTGTAATTTTAACCTAATTCTGCTAACTAAAAACAAATAAAAAGGCAATTTGTGACTGCAGACAAAATTTCTAGAATGCAAAATATTAATAGAATGATTATTCATGTGCCTTTACATTTATTTTGATTGAAATCAATAGCTGGGTTAACACGTGGATGAGTTTTAAAGCTTTATATTTTGGTTACAAGGTTAAGTACTGCCAGATGCTGATTTTTAAGCTGTTCATCATGTTTCAGTTTAATAAACCTCAATATGCTCTATAGGGGTTCATAATTGTATGTTACATTGAAAACATGTCATTTAACATTTTACAAGTTGTAGATTTTGTCTCATGACAGGAATTTCTAGTTCTGCACTGAGATTTGTACCTTACATGTAACCACTTTTTCCAGGGATTATTGCTCATGGTTTTACTTTCTTTATATGGGTGTTTCAGTTAACAACTTTTGAACACAGATAAAAAAAAATATCTATAATGGACTAGATCACACCTATTAATTCAACTTCCATAAAAACAAGAATAAGACAAATCTTCGACTGTGGTTCATAATTATATGTTACATTGAAAACTTGTCATTTAACATTTTACAAGTTGTAGATTTTGTCTCATGACAGGAATTTCTAGTTCTGCACTGAGATTTGTACCTTACATGTAACCACTTTTTCCAGGGATTATTGCTCATGGTTTTACTTTCTTTTAATGGGTGTTTCAGTTAACAACTTTTGAACACAGATAAAAAAAAATATCTATAATGGACTAGATCACACCTATTAATTCAACTTCCATAAAAACAAGAATAAGACAAATCTTCGACTGTGAGTGCAGTCTGGCTACAGAATATTGCTAACCGAATCACACATTTTTAGTTTAGGACATTGCTTCCAGAGCATGAGGAGAACCAGTGCAACATTATTTTTTTTATTGCTTCTCAAGGAATGAAGAGAACTACAGCAACATTTTTTTACGTCAGTTTAGCTAAAGCAAGATTTTTTGAAGTCAATTTATTTATCTACATAAGAGCTGAACATTACAGAATTACCTCTAAATTATTGCTGTAGACTCCAAGGGAATAAACAAATCAAAGTATGAAAACAATAGCCATACAGCATTTAGGAGGCTAAGCAGGGGTGTCTTATATACCAGAAAAGTAAGCACACGCTTTAGGCAGCACGTTTCCAGGGGTGGCACTGCAGAGTGTAAATGCTTGGAAAAGGCAAAACAAAAGTTAGGAGACATAAAAAATGCTTTGTTTGGGCCCCAAAGAAATTAGGGCCTTTCCTAACAACCTACATTCTCAAAGCAAGAAGTTAATATCTAACCACTCAGCTATCAGTTGGCAGTTATGACTGTTGCTCAGTGGTTAAGATGCTAGCTTTGTCTTTTTTAAGAAACTTGCAATGGTAGCATATCATATCTGTATATGTTTTCTCCAGTAGACTTTAAACATGTGATCATGTCAGCCATTCACTCTAATTTTTTTTACCATTCTCTGAAGGTAAAAACTTGAGCAAAAGTGTGTTTACTAGGCAGCCTACTGCAGATGTTATAATAAATATCCTGCCTTCTTTGAGTTAACAGAATGCTAATTAAGATTTTTTTCCTTTATTTTCCTCCATATTTCCAGTTATCTGTAGTTATAAAGTGGATTCCCTACAAATACACACTCCAACCCTTGATTAGCACAGATAACTGCAAATACACAAAATGCTCTTTTGATAATGTACATTAAAATCTTAACAAATTCACTGGAACAGTGTTTTTTTAATTTATTTTTTAAATGGCATACACTTTTTTTTTTTTTTTTTGTTACAACTGGCATTATTTTTGAATTTGTTCAATTTAATGAGTACAGATTTTATTTTTCACATTAGCAATCACTAGTTGGATTTTTTTCTTAATAAAGTACATTTCTGTTTTGGTATTTCCATACAAGAACAGCATATTTGTCATTTAAAAATTATGCTGTAATTATTGCACTTTTGCAAGAGACCTGGTGCTAGCTTGGTGTTTTAAAAGTTTTCTCTGCAAAATAAAACTACTATGAATGAATAAATGAAAACTGAAAAGAAAAGAGTTTTAAGGACTATCAAGGAAAGCATGGACTAAGGAAAAGTAACATACACAGTCACTTCATAGGAGGAGAAGATAAAGGCAAGCTCAACATGCTTTTAGTGCGGTGAGCCAGCTGCAGTGCATATGAATTAAATTGCCTATACCTACAGACAGCCAAACAAATGGATTTATGTTAAGGATTATAAAACCATGCAGCTTTTGTCAAGTTTTGGGGTAGCTGACGTGGTTCTGCCAACATACTAGTGCATTTAATTATCTAGATCTGTATCATTAACATTTCAGCAAAGTATTGATAAACTAGTAGAAGACAATGTTTAGCTCAGTGATTAAAGCTTCCTACTTGATATTTTTTATTGCTCAACAAACTAAATACCTGTTTGTGTGGTCTAACAATATTCAACTCTACAATAGTTCAACTCTAACACTCAAATTGTAATCTGAAACATTAAGAGAAATGGGTAAAAACAAAAAACTATTAAAAATGCAGCAATGAAACAAAATTCACATTTAAGTTCTGTAAATAAGAAACGTAATATAGGTTTTTTGAATTATATCTCTATCATGTTTCTACCAACATACTGGAACAGTTTTTCCAAAACTTCAGTTAAAGAAGACTAGAGATATAGTTTGAAAGCTCTCATATTGCATTTCTTATCTTACATAATGCATGCATGAATATTACTACTGTAATTAACACTTTGATTATTAACACAAACTTACACCATTTTCTGCCTTTATTGAACATAAAATGTGAATGCCAAGTAGTGAAGATATAATTTCACAACATTCAGATCCTGATTCTACAACACTGTCTGCTGCACATTCAATTTAGTATAAACTGAAGTAACATTCTTCGATACAAAAAAAAAAATTGGAGGGGAGGGGTGCTTCCTCCACAACAAACTAAAAATTGTGGATGTTCAGTACCATTCGATTTTTAAAGAACAAAACATTTTGCGATTTTTTTTTTAAGTGTCTAGTTTCATAAGGCATAAAAATATATTTGACCCTAAAATGGCAGTCTAGAAATATAAAACCCTGGTAGTTTGCACACATTTAGTTCAATATATGTTATGGTATAGAAAGGTAGTTAATCAGTATTTACAAATAATCACCAACAAAACTAGTAAATGTAATAAATGCCACAATAATTACTTTTACTAGTCACTAAGAATAATTATCATGAGCCATTATAAATGTAATAACTGACAGTCCATTAAGTTATAGGAAATATTTTGAGCCATTTTTATTCTTCATAGCACTAAGTGGATATTTTTTCCATTCACTGACCCAATGTTCAATTCAGTTAACTTCCCCACCTGTTAGCATGGTTTATTGAGCACACTTTATTCTTCATCAGCATTTTTCACCAGTCGGTAGTAATTTATATTGCTCTTCCTCTAATAAATTTTTTCACAGATGTTGTTCATATTATTGAAGAACATTTCTACAACAAATTATTTGGCATAATTTCCCAGAAAGAACTATGCGTCCAAAAACAAAAGGAAGATATGTATGTTAGTATGATAAATAAAATCAGGGAACCAAAAAACTACCAAACTAGAAAGATTCTAACCAAATCTGAATAACTGAAATGCTATGACATACTTGAGATACACTGTTATAAAAGAAGTTAGTTTATCCTGCTATGGAAGACATCTCCAGTGTTAGATATTGCATTCACATTGAAGAATTCTTCGGAATATTACACGAGATTCAGTTGATTGCTGGACATATAATGATGAATGAACTGTAATAAATATTTACCATGTTATCATTCATCATATGTACCAATGGCTGTTGAAAGATACAAGTAAAAACTGGTAACAAATTACTTGGAATCCATTGCAAATTATCATATTTACCTGTAATTTTAATGCTGATTTTGTAAAAAAGCTGGATTTTTTTCATGATTACCTCGCTTTTACCATAACATATACATAAGATACATGCCCTCTAACAGCAACTACATTAAATATCATTATGGGATAAAATTGTTATGTTAAGTGGTCATTTGACCAATTCCATATTACTCTCAATGTCTAACAAATCCAATTGAACTTGTGAGGAAAAAACAATTACAAAAATTCCATTAAATTTCATGTCATTACAGTTTTGTTTTTTTTCATACTGATGTCTGAATTAAACTTTTATATCTATGAATGATTTTATCTGTCTATTTTCTTTTAACTGAGTTGTATTATCGTCAAAATCAGTAGTTAAGTGTTATTTAAACCTTGTTCATTTTTCAAAATGCATAATTCAGGACTTAAATTTAAAAAATCAGATAGCTATAATGTTTCTGCTCATTTAATGGTTCCCATTTACACTGCTGAGCATTAAAAATAAACAATTACAAATATATCACTACCTTAAGACATGACCACAAAAAGAGGGAAAGAGCTAAAGAAAAAAAAACCATAATTACAACACAGTTAATGTAAGGCTAGTTAAGGCTACATGGTTAGCTTTATTAGCTTTTCAATGGTTTCAAAAACCAACATCTAAGTCAAACTGATGAAAAATGACTAGTTAGCAAGGAGAAAAATTACAAAAATTCTAAAAATATTGAATCACACTTCAAAGTGATCAATATTTGTTGATGGGGAGGGGGTAATATTACACATTTTAATATAAAAATTTGGATATTATCCTAACATACATTTTGTAATAAAGAACAGTTTTAAACTTAAAGATCAACTGTTTATAAACAGTGTACACAACCACATTGGAGTAAAGTTTATGTGGTTCAGTCAAATTAAAATGAGTTGATTCATATACAGCAACAAAGAACTGGCTGAAACATATTATTTTCAATGAACATATATTCAAACATCTAGTTCACAGTGACTCAACTTGTCGTACAGCCTTCTCATTCATATTTTGAGTTTTATTTAGCCTCATCCTAGTTTTATCTAACAGATCTTTAAACATTAAATAAATCTTTATTACAGAATTTTGGAACATAACAGATGCCAGATATTTTAGATGCAATGACAATATTATACCTAAAACAGCAAAGAGAAGCATCTTGACCACGGTCGGTGGATTATGTAAATTTTACATCCACAAGGTACACTGACAAATAACAAACTTTGTTTAATATTAAAGAATCTTGAAAACTTAAATGTGTACAGACATACCATGGCTCAAAAAATTTGGTGAACAAAAAAAAAAAAATTGCATTATCGGAAAATGCAAAGCTACATCAAATAAATACTACAGCACAAATAATCAGATAATTAGGTACTTTAGTTTAAACCTATTCAGTTTTGAAATATGAAAATTATGCACAGAAAACAAAACGTACTGAATATGTTAAAAACACACTTTCACATGAATTCAGCAACAACACAAAGTAAATTAATAAACAGAAATTAAAATGAAAACAGCACCAATAAATAATATGGTTGAAAACACCAGGCTTCACTCACCGATACCATAAAATATAGAATTAAGTGAAAAACACACAGTCATGTATAATAATAAAGTTCATTAAGCAGAAGCTTTCGGCCACTTTACGGCCTTGATCACTCAAGATCAACTGAATCTGAGGACTGTTTGCCAGAACTACAATGTGAATTGAAGGTGCAGAAACTGTTGCCGGATTTTAGTATAGGGATCCAAATAAATAGGATTTGATGAGGGGTCTCTAAATTACAGTTCTTGGTAAATGAAAATGTGATGCTTTCTTAGAAATGTAGAGATGCTTTGTTAATAAAAGAGGCAAACATTTTTTTTTCTTTCCACAGAGGAACTACAGAAGTGTCATCAATGGTTAGTGCTGATATTGCTGTTTTTGGAAGACCATCTGACACATCTTGTTCGTGTTCACAAAGTCTCTACATTTCCAAGAAAGCATTAAAATTTTGTTTACCAAGAACTGCAATTCAGAGACCTTTCATCAAATCATTCATTTCGATCTCTATACTAAAATCTGGCAACAGTTTCTGCACCTCCAATTCACATTACAACTCTGGCAACCAGTCCACGGATTCAGTTGATCGCAGGCAATCAAGGCTGTAGAACAGCCAAAAAGCTTCTACTTAATGAACTTTATTATTATAAATGACTGTTTTTCAATTAATTCCTATGTTTTAATAAATAATTAAAATGAGGTGTCAGAAAGTCTTACATGACATTAATGTTGCTCCATAGCTCCTAGAAAATACTTAATCACAACCTTGATCAACATAAAATGGCTTTATTATAAGATGAGTTAAAGATAAAGGACTAGATCAAGATCTTGGATTAAATAAGAAAAATCAAAATATGTAACATTGTTAATCAAATTGCCAGCTGTTTGCATGCAGTTCAATTCAAAATATTTGTGCATCACAAAAGCAAAATGTAAAAAATGTCTTGAGTAGAAAAGAGAAAACCACTCACTTACACTGGACTACAACCAAATAAATGACTAGAACTACAAAAATAAGAAAATGTCAAAAGAAACTGGGAAGCCAACAATTAAAACTACCTGAACAGTAAGTCTCTCAATTACCAATGTTTTCATGAATCCTTCACATTATATGACTAGACAATTAGTTTCTAAATTTCTATTGTACAACTGCAGACTTGACCAAGCACAGAATGAGCAAAACATATAACAAAAACTACAGCTCAGGCCATGGGGATCCCACTATTAAAATAATCAGCTGATCTGTGTTCCAGTGTGGAAACACATTAACAGGTAACAACAGCAAAAGTAGACTGGCCTAAATGTTTCCCATTAGGAACAAGCTGTTTTAAACAAGTGGTGCTTCACACATTATTATGGGAACACATTTTATAATTTATCACATTTATAATATTCATAGCTTTGATGAAAGAACACAAAAAACTCATTCTTACAGTTAATTAACAATGGAAAAAGATGTATTGCTAAAAGTGAGAACTAGGATAATCATGCAACATGCTTAACAAAGTCATTCACTTATTTAGTATAACAATAGAAATTTAGTGACAAAGATTTTAGCATCTTTGTTGTCAAATTTTTGCACTAGAACCTAGTTTTAAACCTAGCAGAAAATTTGACTATTAAAAAATAAAACAAATAACTCTACAAAAACTGTAATTCAACTCTTTCAATGTAAAATAGGAAAATAGAGGTGCCTTGATGTCCTTCATTACTAGAAAGATTTTAAAGTAAGAATCTGACTTTGTAAAATCAATGATCAACTAAAAAATGTGCATGTAAGTATATCTAAATTTTCTAATCTATCATAGTAACCACCAAAGTCTGAATCACTTGGCATACACCTATCAAGTGCCACATTTACAGAATCCAACTGCATTTCCATCATTACTAACAAACAAGTACCATACCTACATTCTAACTGCATTTGCCTCAATACCAACAAAGTGCTATGTCTACAGTCCAGTCCACTGCATTTCCATCATTACTAACAAAGTACCACACCAACAATCCAACTGCACCTGCCTCATTACCAACAAAATGCTATGTCTATCATTCAGCTTACTACATTTCCATCATTGCAACTAAACAAGTACCATGCCTAGAATCCAACTGCATTTGCCTCATTACCAACAGCATCTACAATTCAGCTCACAACATTTTCATTATTACTAACAAAAAAGTACTACACTTACAGTCCATTGGGTGCACTTAGTTCACTTACAGTCCAATAGTATTTGTCTCATTACCCACAAAGTGCTATATAGTCCAGCGCACTGCATTTTCATCATTACTAGCAAACACGTACCACATCCACACCTACAGTCCAACCGCGTTTGCCTTTTTACTCACAAAGTGCTATGTCTATAGTCTAACTACCTGCATTACCATCATTACTAACAAACAAAACTACCACACCTACAATTCATCGGCATTTGCTTCATTATTAAAACACTAGAACCAATCCCAAAAGCTGAGAGCATTTTCCAGACTAAATGCCTCTTGAATAACAACAACCACTTCTTAAAGTCAACACCACTATCTTACTTCACTTCAAAAACTGACATATTTTTGCCTTATTATTAATAATAAAACTAGCACTTCTAAATACCAACTGGCTGGCCTTAATGCTAATAATCAGGCACCAAAACCCAACGTGTATTTATCTCTTAACTAGCAAATGAGCACTGCTAATTTAGTTTATTCATAAAAATTGATGACAACAGCTATGCACCCTAGAATTATTAATTAAAAGCGCTTTTCAATTTAAACATAAAAATAATTTAATGATAATGATACATATAGCAGATATAAGTACATTAAAGATATAAGCACTCTAATTTAGACGAATACTATTTATATGATGTAAGAAACAAATATAAAAGCTACATAACCATATATAACAAAGATGAGTTTGATTTACACATAATTTGAGAAAAACTGACAATTTAACGTAGAAATATTTCACTATGAATTCAGAGTTTATATTGGACACCAGTGCTAAGTTTGGGCTCAATTTCAGAGCCTGGATTTTATATCGCAAGATAAAGCCCAGGCCCAAATGAACCCCAAAACTGTAACTAACCTGTTTAGGAAGTAATAATAATAATAAAAAAAAAGCTTTTCCTTTAGACATCCAGTCTCTCTTCCCCTGCAATTAACTGATGTCTTTTTCAATTGGGGAGTGAGAAATGAACCTCAATCTCCTCCTCCAGACATCCACTCTATATCCACTGCAATTAATTGATGTCTTTTTCAATTGGGGAGTAAGGAATGAACTTCAATCTGCTCCTCCAGACATTCACTCTATACCCCCTCCAATTAACTGATGTCTTTTTCAATTGGGGAGTGAGGAATGAACCTCAATCTGCTTCTATAGTAAAGCCATATATGATTTCCTCTGACTATTCCTTTACTTCCAAAACAGTTCAGGAGGCCCCACAAACTCAGGCTGCACTTCAAGCTATGTACATTGTTTAATGAAATCAGCAAGGAGCTACTGCATATTGGAAAGGGGGCAAAATTTTGACAGCTTAGTATCTACTATCTAGCATCTACAGTTCTCAAAGAAGCTTTTTTTCGTAACTGAAATCCCCTAAAGCATGGTCTATGTCATTTGTTCCCCAAGCCAAGTATGAACAGCCCTCACCAGTCCCCACTCTGATCTCCAGTTGTCCAAGAATTCTCTTTTCCAATTAGGAAGTGCAATACGAGTAGAAGTCCTCACCAGTCTCCACTGTGATCTCCAGTTGTCCAAGAATTCTCTTTACCAACTAGGATGTGCAATAAAAACTTTCAACAGTCGTGTGATCTCAAATTGTCCAAGAATTCTCTTTTCCAATTAGGAAGTGCAATACGAGTAGAAGTCCTCACCAGTCGCCACTGTCATCTCAAGTTGTCCAAGAATTATCTTTTCCAATTAGAAAGTGCAATAAAAGTCATGTATAATAAATCATAGAAAAAATCACAGTTTAAGAAAAAAAAAGGAAGAATATTTAGAGCCTGAGCCATAGTAAAATATTGTGCAGCCAGAACCTGATTTGGTTCCACACTAGACTGAGGGCTCGGACTTCGGTTGGCTTGGCCCATCTCAACACTGTTGAACACTATTATTTAATAATTCTGCAAATCTTGTAAAATATTGTTCAATAATTAACTTAAAATATTTCAAAGCAGCATCACTGATTTATACTGGGTAACTCAGGCATGACAACATACTGTTAGACTCCTACAACTGTTTCCTATTCTAGAATGGCTTTTACATCTACTTTTTATGTACAGTTAATAACTTTCCAGAAATTGTTAAGCTTCTACATAACAACTGCACAAAAGACTGCAACAGCTTTTATTTTCATCAATCTGGAACTACTATGGTAAACTCACACAAGAAAATTCTAGAATTTTCAGAACATGGACAGCGCAATAGGTAGCAAGCATGCTTGGACGGAAACCTAGAAATGTGGATTAAATAACTCCCACCCCACAAGGATGCCATTTCTACGTTTTCTGAGTTTTGCACAAGGATGACAACTGCTAGCAACATACCCATATTAAAAATAATTATTTTTGAATTACCTTGTGATTCCAAAATTAAATGTAAATTAATTTCTAGGATATTTGCTATTCAAAACCTTGTTTTAATTATTTTTTGAATACAAAATCAACAAAAGTTATTAACAAAATTGCCTGAATTACCAGTTAATATAAAGTCAAAGCATACAATAAGCACCAGAAACAATGGAAGAGTGCATAAATTAAGGAAGATCCAGATTTTGACAGCTTTTTTTTTTTTTTTAATGGAGCAGAATTTTTTTTTTTATATATATATATTTTTGACACGGTTAACATATATACATGCGGTAATCTAATGAGCAGTGAAACTATGTGCAAATGCTCTGATGCAGCACTGAATATGCAAATTATGAATTACTTTAAAAGAAGCTCTCCAGGTGCCTGTCTTTCACTTGTCATTTAGCTACACAGCAATTACTGTTGCTCACAATTTTTGTTTCAAATGGCTTTGCAATGCCATTTGAATGACAATCAAAGGTGGAGAGCAAGGAGGATAGAATAAGAGGAGGGAGCATGTGCTCTCATTGGTGAAGCCAGCTGAGTTGCATGGCTGCCATGTTGGGTTACCCTCAGTTTTTCATTTGCGCATTCTAAGTTGTGGGAGTGAACACTAGTGTAGCTTGAGTTTAGTATGTTTTTTTTTCCTTTACCATAAAAGCTTTAAAAGTACTAACCAGTCTAATGTTGCTAGGTATGTAATTTGATGAGAAGTATTCAGAAGGGTAATCTAAGATATGGCTGCTGCTTAGGAGCATCCTTATTCTATCCTCCTTTGTGGAGATCAAGTCGCAGGATAGAAGCTGTTCAAATTCATGCTGAGGTGTTGCCACATTTATGAATGTGTCACATCAAGACAAGGCAATGGTGACAGTTCCACGATACAAAAACATACTATAAAGACATTACAAGGTCAACCACAGTGTACGACTGAGGATGACCAGCATGTAGCCTTAATGAGGATGACAAGTGTAGATCACTATTAAGGTGGACTGTATCAAGAAGACTTCAATGAAAGAAGATTGTATGCCAAGAAACCTAGAGTGTGTATCCGGATCCCTTACCCGTGGACATAAAAGAACTCAATTAACATGGAATAGGAAGCATCGTACTTGAATTCTTGAGCAGTAGTTATGTGTACTTTTCACGGACGAGTGAAGATTTTCTCTAACAAGTGATTCCCAATGCCAGTACATCTGGAGAGGAGGAAGCATTTAAAATCATCCCTCAAAAAGGGACAGTTTTACAGATGGAGGACAATGGTCTGGGCAGCTATGATAATTGATGGCCAGACCTCTCTGCACGACTATGACATCAGAATTTTTCTTGGCCACAAGTATCGAGAAGAGATCCTACACCCCACCCCACCCCCACCCCCCATGTGAATTTTTCAGGGTGTTGTCAGTCCAGAATTAGTTTTCACGGAAAATAATGATTTACCAAGAATGGAGTAGCCATCCAAGTTTTTAGACCATAACTCCATTAAGCATGCTTGGGATGCTTTAGGATGGCAAGTTGTATGTCGTCAACCTCTTCCAAGCTCTTGTTCACTGTGAAAAGAAATTTTTACGCAAGTATTCAGAGATCATTAAAAGTTCTGGGTTAGCTCCCAGTCTCAACAGCAAATAAATGGCCATTTCTGAAGATGAAGTGGGCTAAATTGGTTTTAAGGGGGAGAAAAAGTGGACAGCAATGATTGAATAGTTTGACCCATTTTTTAGTGCATTCAAATGTTTCTCTTAATGCTGATGAAGTTGGGAGATGTAATGTCTCTCATTGCCCAAGGTGTCTCCCCTTTTGCTCTCCAATAAAATACTTTTATAGTGGTCAAATACATATAATTGAACTCAAATACAAATTTTTAATTAAATTAATTAAAACACACATAAACATACATATATGTAGGTCATACTGAAAGTAATGAGCAAAGCTGCATTACACAGTCAGATTGCACATTGGGAGAATGATAGTTCGTGGGCAGGTAGTGTCATGTCTCGTTGTGGCCATGAACGCCAAATGACATCACCAGCATCAGTCATGTGACCAAACAGACGGCCAACAGCGATACACCATTCTGTCAGTGTGCTGTGATTCAGTTCCTTGTGAAAGAGGAAATTCCAGCAGCCGACATTCACCATGGGCTTCGGTGGGCATATGGAGATGCGTGTATGGGTGCCAGCAGTGCGAGAAGATGGGTGAAACAATTTAAAGACGGTTTTATGCGCATTAATGATCAACCTTGTGGTGGTCGCCGTCAAACAGCCTCTATGGAACACAATGAGGAAAGGGTTGATACCTTAATTCGTGATGATAGACATGTGACAGTGAAAGAAACTGTGACCAACTTGGGCATAGGACACACTGCAGTTCAAGAAATGATTAGCATCTTGGGATATCAGAAAATATGTGGCCATTGGAGCCCACATTTACTGACAGAAGACCACAAAGTCCAACACACAAACACCTCATCACAACTGCAGGAGCAATATCAAAAGTAAAGGCCAATTTTTTGCACAGTATTGTGACAGGTGACGAAAGTTGATTCCACCATTTTGGATCTGAAACACAAATGCCAGAACATGGAATGGCATCATCTCCATTCACCAAGCAGCTAAGACAGTTCCATCAGCTGCAAAGGTTATGGGAACTTTCTTCTGGGTTACAAATGGGTGCATTCTGGTTGATACTTAGAGAACAAAAAAAAAAAAAAAGCATTAATGCAGCTCGTTATGCCTAAACATAAGAAAAGCTCCACCGTGCATTGTGTGATAAACAGCCGGGAAAGAAAGTCATCTTCCAGCATGACAACGTGGGGCCCCAATCTGCTCATTTCACCTCGGAAAAAATCCAGAAATTCAGATGGGAACTTTTACCTCACCCTGCTTACAGTCTAGATCTGGTACCTTCCAACTATCATCTTTTTGGATTCCTAAAGGGCCAGATGCGCTGCCAACACTACCAGAGTATGAAAGCAATACAGCAAACTGTACGTCAGTGTTTTCGCGCAACTGGAACGGAGTTCTGCAAGGGTATCTTTAAACTGCCAGAACGATGAGAAAAATGCAACAGGGATTTTGTGGAAAAACAGAATAAGGTGTCATACTTATTTCTTCAATCATTACAACTGGCAACTTTTAAAACATTTTAGCTCATTAATTTCAGTGAAGCCTTCGTAATAAGAGCAGAAATGCCAGCTTTCAAAATCTGAAAATCGGGAGATTTGTACAGCTCATAAAATCAAACTAGCACTATTTTTATCGATATTTTCCAGACATAGGAACAATTTTCCAGAAATAGTATTATTGATCTACTAAAAGTTCTGGAGATTTAAAAAACAGCGCGAAAAGCAACACCCCTACTCAAATTCGTTTTCAGGTATGTCGATTCGGCAAGATAATGAAAACGTAAAATGGCCCGCATGTTGTAGTTTTTAGTGAATAAAATAGCAGCCAACTGTTTTTCGTTTTTTCTTTAGGTTGTGCCCGAAGGTCAAGACGACAAAAAGCATCAACTAACGTCGCCCTTCGTTACAAGGTGAGGACAACTTTTGTCGTTAAGTGAATTCGCCGCAATGCGTGCGGCTTTGTTGAGGCGGGGAGTTGAAAGACTGAACTGCAAGAAGGCAGGGCAGCTCCCATCTGTCAATTAATTACTGACCCTCCCTGACATTCTAGTGCCAGAGAAGGTGAGCTCTTTGCTGAAGGCATCATATTACAATCGGATTGAGAGAATTTTTTTTTTAAAGAAAATTTTTTCCGATCCACCTTGGACAATCGGTCGGAAGCCAGCCCTTAGACCACTGCACCACCGGGTCAGCTTTTTTTTTCGCAGATAGGAGGAGAGGAAAAGTATGAAACTGATGTCGCCTTGCATCGACACAGAAAGAAAAAGATTTTACAAGCAATTCGAAATCATGGTGGCCGATGGAATGCCGTCCATTCTAATGGCTAATTCTCGGTGAAAATCAGGAGAATTTGACATTCATCCGGAGGGCTGGAGGAAGGGCTGAAAATCCGGAGGGTTGGCACATCTGTAAGAGTGAAGTAGGATCCTGGAGACACCCCCTCCATGTAATCTGGTTATGTCAGTGTTTTACAACATTTACACTGATCAAAATGCTCATCATTTTGTATTTTGCAAAACTTTGATTCTTTATGTCAAAGTACATGTTCATATAGAGTTTTTATTAAATTCTACCTAGGTTTCATTGAAATATATATGAATCTATATCTTACTTAATTTATACACACCAGTGTAGTTTTCCATAAATCACACCATGGAACAGATCAAATAAACCGATGCAAAACACATGGTAGTTTCACAAAAATTGTAAAATATATCTATATCTATCCTAGACTTTATGAAAATCTGCACTACAGCGCAAGTCTCTAAGATGACAGATTATTTTTTTAACTACCTGCATTTCAAAAACAGCACATTAAATCGAAATTTAAGGCTAAAACTTTACCTATTTTTATACAAGTTTAGAACTAACAAATCACCTATTTTTATACAAGTTTAGATCTAACAATCACCATAGAATTGCACAAATCTCAACTGCCTGCATTGAAAGTGAAGCAAATGCACTTCTGTGAGAGTGATTTTAAATATACTAAGGCATCAGTGAATTACTACCAAACAATCAAATAGAATTATGAATAAAAAAGTTGCATCTGTGTAATCACAATCTTGCACTCCAGCAAAATCGTAGAACTACAAGCAGATGAAGCACATGACACAAGATCAATTTTACACACACAAAGCTAATCTTTTTACACGAATTCTCAAGCATAGTAAATAAAAGAACACAAATTCTTACAACAAATAGTATCTTACAGTTTGTTGATTACTGTCAATTTTCAATTTGCTTTGAATCACATTTTTTTTTTTTTTTTTTTTTTACAAATATTTACAATTATTTATAGGGAGTTCCTTGTCAACTCCCAAAATTCTTTTGCACAAACACACATCAGACAATGAATAAGGATAATATAACCTTTCAAAGGTTTAACAAGATTGAAGTATCAATCTACAGACAATGAATGGACTTAATAACTAAAACTCTCTTATTCATTCATACACTTCAGCAATCAAAATGTCAGATTAATTTCACTGGGTAGCTTAAAACAACCAGTGAATTGAATACTAAAATTTTTAAAATTGCAAAATAACAACCAGAAAGATTCAAAAGTATGAGGTATTTGTAAAATTTATAAGGCAACAATTTATCACAAGCCTTAAATGCGAACATTAGCCTACGTTACTTTCGAGGTGATCGGGGATAGCGAGGGTAGCGTGGCTTTGCTGGATCTCTTCTAATTGATGAACCGTGAGAAATCACTCGTGATTCTCCATGTGTTAGGGTGAAGAATTTCTCTGTAGGTATATTATACTTTTCCAAACTTTCTCGTAATTTCACTGGAGGATCCAAATAATACTAAAAAAATAAAAATGAATGGTTAGCCAAGTAAGAGAAACCAGGTTTATATTTAAGCTGAATAAATTACAAACACATACTCTCGTCTTCACTTGCTTAGAACTATATACAACAAAAAAAATGTCCATTAAGTGGAAATGTTTAAAAAAAAAACTGCAGCATACTTCAGCACTTACAAATCATTTGGAATTGCTTCTCAATATAGCAAATTTTCAATACTGGAATCAAAATTGGTGAAAAACCTGGTACTAGACTTTAAGAGGCAATCAATTTCTGGTGCATTACAAATCTCTTTAGCCAAAAATATTAGAGGCAGTCCTTGACACAATTTCATACATACCTCATTCTTGCACATGTGTGCAAAATCGTGAACTCCCAGAAATACACTGGTATTGAAATCTTAAGGACAAGCCAGGTTTTGAGCTGCAGCATCACACAGGAGCAGCCTGGATATGTTAAATTCAAATCATAGAAACTCCATCACTTACCAAATTGATAACGAAACAACACAGACACAAGTGCAGATACTAAAGAATATAGTGGAACTTTATTCAGAATTGGTTACATAACACTGGGTGCCATGATACAGATGAATCACTGCCAAAGATGGTACGAAGGGAAGAGGAGGTCCTCAGTAGGAGATGTGATCATCCCTAAAGTTGAAGCATAATTTGCACCATCTGTCTATAGTTCGCACTAAGTTGTTAATGAATTCTTGTGGTAACAACACACATTCTTCCCTCAGCACCATCTTCAGCTTTTGGACAGTTTCCTGGTGTGTGTTGACGTGTCACACATCTCCCAGAGCATCCCACACGTGCTCTATGGGATTAAGGTTGGGGAAACTGCTGAATGTCTTCACTTTTCAACAGCTCATAAACAGCCACCTTACAGCAGGGTTTGGTGTTATCATCCATTAAGGACCAATGACAACTAGGAACAGACAAACATGGAGAAGGATTACCTCATCACAGTAGAGCACACCAATTAGAGTACCTCCTTCAGTATCTGGAGCTCCTTACACCCATCGATCAGAATGACTTCCCATACAAGAACACTGCAGTCACCATATCTATCCCGTTCACTGATGTTTTTAGGACAATACTGAATGTCTACCTTACAAGATTAGCAGATGTCCAGAATTGCTAGAGACTAAATCTACTCGCATTAGTAAAGAGTACCGTACCTCACTGTTCTGCTGTCCAGTCTGTATGTTCTCTGGACCACTGTAAATGGTGTCTCTGGTGAGCAGATGTTAATGGAATACAGCATACTGGTTGTGGGGCAAACAGTTCATCTTTGTGCAGTTGCCTGGCCACTATAAACAGCGATATTGTGCACCCTGTGCCCACGTTAAGTTGTTTTGCAAGGTTACTTGCTGTCTGGTGTTGATCCCTCTTGGCTTGTAGGAGCAGATAACGGTGCTCAATGGGGGGTGGTTTTGGTGGACAACCACCACTGGTGTTTCACACAGCTGTACCTGTAATCCTGAGGGTCAACCACACGTGCGATAGGATGCTATGAGCAATACCAAGCTCTTGGGCACACTCATCACAATTCTCCCTTCCTCAAGTCTATTATTCGGCCATGAGTAAAATCATCAGAATGTTCTCAACATGCCCTTTTGTCATCTCAAGCACACAACAAACATCTTTAACACTTACGCACACCATCCAGTGATTTCCATTCAACAGATGCTATTGAATTGTGTGAGCACATTTTGTTTTCATGCCACACAAACCACATTATGCTTCATTGTTATGCATGTGCTGTTCTGTTCCCAGACACAGTCCTGAGTTACTTTGTGTTTGGGTGCTGCTGTTATTCACAGCGTTATTTTACTTTTTCCACTTTGTCTTTAAGTTTTGCACACCAGCGTATAACTTGGCTCAATACATTATAAAACAGAAATACAGACACTACCTTACAAATGAACATTTTACTTGAAATAAACAAAATCTGAAAAAATAAATATGCAAAAAGATTTTTTTAATTTTGTTTTTTCTGCTCCAAACAGCAGGAATGATTTCCCTGATGCCCGATAAATGGTGACTCTAGTGGGCTAATTGAGTCAATGGCTGCATCTTGAGAACACCTATGTTTGTTGGGTTTGCTGCTGATGTGTTGATTATAACTTTTACAAACATTTTAGCCATCCAACATGGTTGGGAAGTGTAAAAGTAGTGAGCGAAGTGCAATGAACATAAATAGTGATGGAAACCAAAATTAAGATCATAAAATACACAGAGAGAAGTCAAAATACAACTTTTCTTTTTATCAAAGTTGCAAGTGCTGATGAAAATGCTGGAAGGGAATTTTTTATTCAATGTTGCACACACAGACAATTTAAACGTAAAAACCATTTTAAAATACAAAGAGAAAATATCCTCAGCTATATCAAAAATTTGGTGCCGTACATTCAATGATCACCTACAAGAAAGGAAGGGTAGTGACGGATGATAGAGAAGCAGTTAGCAATGTGGACTGAGGACTAACATCGCTGTAAAATCCTTGTAAGCCTTACGGTTTTTCAAGAAAAGGCTTTATCTCTCTTCATCTATGTTAAGGATAAGTACCATGAAGAAAAGGATGTGACTTTTGCTGTTAGCCATACGTCGTTTACTCATTTTAAGGCATGGGCAAATTTACGCAATGTGAAGAGGACCAATGAAGTTTCAAGTGATGATGAAAATGCTGGAAGAAGCATGAAGGGGTGGAGGCTACCTGCCTAGGCAAATAGTTAACATAAAGGAGATGCAATCTTCTGAAAAAAATAGTTCACAAGGTCATAAATCACACACACAAAAAAAGAAGAGCTTACCATGCTTTAAAATCTGTAAGGCAGGCTGATAATATTGTTAGGCAGCTATACAACTGAAGATTTTAAAGCCGGAACTGATTTATCATTTAGCGAACCCTAGAGCACTGAAGAACATGTTCAGTTCCAGTAATATGGAAATCTAACCTGAGGCCTGGGAGACCTACAGTTTCCGAAGATTGGTTCTTCACAATCACTTCATTCCTGATTTGTACAGAAAAGGGCACCCCCTTCAAGATCCTGCTAGTGGTCACCAATGCAGTAGGTTAACTGTATTAATGATCTCTCAAAAGAGAGGGGAGTAAATGATATTTTGATTGCTGGCTGTTCACTCTGGCAATTAGAGAATATTTTCGGAAGTGTTGATTGATAAGAACACTGATGGGGCACAAAAACCTGTAGCTCTAGAAGCTGGTTATGTATCCAAAGCTTCACTGATAAAAAACAGATTCCTTATCTTTGCATCTCTAACATTAAGGTGGAGTATTTGCTCCAAATACCTCCGTCCTTTTTTTATTTTATTTTTTTAATACAGCCCATGGGTCCAGGTGTGATCTCATCTTTTACAAAATACTATTTGAGGGTAACCTTTTGGCAGGCAGTGAAGGCTACAGACCTTCACTCTCCTTATGCCGTTGTACAGTGCTGCTCTCTGTTTACAAGGAGAGTAACATGATCTTGCAACAGTTTTAGAAACAGAACAACATTTACAAGACCATCACAAATGCTGAAACTGTCTAGCAAGACGCCACACAGTCAAATACGAATGGTGCTTCAAACAACCCTTGCCCACAGTTCGTGTTTTCTGAGGATTTGAAGAAAAGCCTGAGAGAGCTATCATCTAAAATCTGATACCTCTTATTAAAGAGCTTGGTGAGGATGTTTTTGATGAAATTAAGGAGACACAACTCTCAGGAGCTTAGCAATGAAGACCTGATGGAGCTTGAACAGCACAGGAAAAGAGTGAGACAAATGATGAGGAGTTGTATGAAGGAAATAGCTGATGCTTTTAGCTGGCTTGAGAAGGGTCTAAGCCTCTTTTGAGATTCAGGATCCAAACAGTGAATGTTTATTTAGCAAAGATCTTGCCACTGTGAAAGATGCACCCATATGCAAGGTTGTGCTGCCGATCGCATTCTTTGCAATTTGCGAAAGAAAAATCATTCCGGCAATGGATAAAAAGCTTTGGGGAAAATATTAGTGATTTCCTTTTTTTAATGATATTACCCTTTTCAATATTTTGTTGTTTAATTGTAAAAAATATATAATCTATTGTTTTTGTATTATTATAACACTTCATGTTTTTACATTTCCAATGGAGAGTGAACAAAAAATTGGAGACTTCAGATTACATTTGGCAAAAACTTTTAAAAAGCCAGCGCAACTGCTGCACATCTTATTGCTGTAACTGAAGAGGTGCCAACATACTGATTAGGCAGGTAAAACAAATACCACTTAAACACTACTAACATATGTTGGCATTCACAATCACCTGGATGGAGCAATAGCATCATGAATGGGATGCTACATAATGGGGACTTGTCACAGGCACATCTGATCACTGCAGCACTTTCAGTGCAAAAGAAATGTTTAAACAAAATCTGGGGATATGTTGAACATTCTATAACAAACAACATTTCTACATGCATTGAATTTCCTTAATATGGTAAACTTTTAAAACCTCAGTTTCCATTTCCAATAACCCAGTGAAAAATTATATTATGGAAACTCAATCTGTAATGAATATTTCTCAACAACTCTCTAAATTTTAGTTGAAATCCCAGATTGCCTCTTCAGTGACTATGCACACAACTGTAAGAATTCAATCTCAAGCAAATTTTACATATAAAACTGTTTGTAGTTGCAACCAAAAATGATACCTACCTCATTTGATAAACAAAATGTTCCCCAATGAATAGCGAGGCTGAAGTCACTTTGAACATCAATATGTATTTTGACAGCTTCCTCAGGATTAATATGTTGGTACTTCATAAACCACCTACAAAATAAACAACAAAAATTACCACTTCTGAAATCCTCACGTTAAGCATTAAGTTTTCGCTACAATTAATTTCTGCAGAAAACTGGTTTTAAATGCTAAAAACAAAATACTAACAAATTAAAATCAAATTCTGACTATTAAATTTATAATTTCATTAAAATTAAACTCTTTAACTCTACTTGGACTCTTTTACTGCTACAACTTTTAGTGACTGTATAAAAAATAATATAAGTAGACCACTAACAAGACACCATTGGGACCTGAGGTGAACCAGATTAGTGATTTTCCCAGATTACTGATGATTTCCTTAAAATTCCTTAAATAGATTGAAGTGCCCATTAGGGTACTTCAATCTATTTAAAGAAATTTGCATTGAATGGACAAATAATTATATACACCCCAATAACAGTATACAAGGCAGAAGTATCACATCCAGTCATGTGGTATACTGAAACTGGCACTGCTTATGAATAGAGTAGGTCTCTACAAATTGGAAACCAATCACGGAAAAGTAATCATGGGTAAAGGCAGTGATGTTAGTTTGACCATGGACAGATAGTAGCTGCGACGAAGACTGGCCATTCAATTGCTGCAAATGCTGAACTGTTGGGATTTCCACATCATACTGTTGCATATATACCAAGACTACATGAAACACAATGAAACTTCTGGCCATAAATATGCATTGTGCATCACACTGCTACCACGGAACAGATGACATTGGAATTTAATAAGGGCACGATCACAAGCTTTTACACAAAGATTATCCATCAGGCCATGCAATAATTAAATAGGCTACGGCAGACAATGCCCACATTGCACCCCCTTTTTTACTGTGAGACACTGAAATATTAGGCAGCAATATCCAAAGACCAATGACAACTGCAATGAAGAGGACTGGAACACATCATCTCATCTGACAAAACATGAGCTCAACTCTGTCGCATTGATGGAAAGGTCTATGTATGGCATAAACCACACGAAGTGATGGACTAAAGTTTGCCAAGTTGGGATCATACAGATAAGCGGAGGTGTAGTGACAGTTTGTGGTACATTTACGTGGGCTTCTTCAGGACCCCTTGTACCCATCAAGACCTCTGTCACTGGCATAAGGTACATGAACTTCCTTTCTGACCATCTACACCTATTCATAATGATTCCCTTTCTGCACCACAACACTATCTTTCACCAGAACACCACCACAATGAATGCTACCTGAGTGGTGACCAATTGACTACATAAGCATTCAAGTGAATTTACCAGTCAAATAAGCCCTGGACCTCAACCCATTGAGAATCATTTGTGAGATGAATTGGAAAGATTTATTTGAGCCCACCGGCAACTATGGATAATCTAAGACAGGCGATCATCACTTCATGTGTGGCAATGCCACCTCCATGTTTTTAACATCTCATTGAGTCCTTGTAGCGAGGGTCAAAGGTGGAGCAACACCTTATTAGGTAGGTGTATATAATACCATTTCAGTGTTTTCAAAATCTTGCTGAGCCCTTGCCGAAACACCTGGCTGCTGTTGGGAGGGCAAAAGGTGGAGCAACACATTATTAGGCAGGAGTACACTTCGTATTTTCAACACCTTATTGAGTCCTTACCAAGAGGTCTGCCTGCTGTTATGAGGGCAAAAGGTGAAGTAACACATTAGGTAGGTGTATATAATATCACCTCCATGTTTTCAACACTTCCTTGGGCCCATACCAAGATGGTATTGTGAGGGGAAAAGATGGACCAACACATTAGGTAGGTGTATATAATACAACCTCCATGTTTTCAAAATTAACAAGACGTCTGACTGCTGCTGTGAAGGCGAAAGGTGGAGCAACACGTTATTATGTAGGTATATATAATAAAATAATTTGTGCATTTAGTGTGCAACATTGAATGAAAAGCAAGAGAAATTTTAAACTAAATAGTAAATAGTCCATGTTGTAAATACTTTAGTACAGTTACTTACTTGCATGGTGGCACATCTGGGTGAGCAGAAGTTGATGGAACTGGATTTTTAAGTATTGACTCTTTTCTATCATTTTTCTTAACTATTTTTTTAAACATATCTTGAAGGTGTTTCATACATTTTGGTCTTTCTTCGAATAGTTAATGATGCACCATGTAAATGTTCATTCATTATTTCTTGTTCAGTTATAAAATTGCATTGCTCTACACCCTTTGTCAGTTTGCCTGTCAATAGAATTAATGCATCAACAGAGATTCTTTCTGCTACTTCTTCATTTTCATCACTGCTTTCTTCCTCACTGTCTTTTTCCTCTGGACTGAAAAAAAATCTACACTTCTGAGTCAGTATAATGATAAACGGGTGTAGATGATGATGTAAGCACATCATCATCTACACCCATCCATTCATCAACAATACCCTCATCCAGTCTTAATGCAATATCCTTCATCAGAATTAATTACATCTTAAGCATAAGAAAGCAGTTCATGTACAATCTCATTTTCCTTTGAAACCCTCAGTCCTGTGAAATCATTTGCATTTTCTTCACCAGATGCAGACTTAGTTCTAAGCATTAGCAATGCCATACATATCTCTTCCTTTAAATTCCTGTACTTCTTTGCAAGAATTAACTAGCTGGTTTATAAACAGGGAGCAACATTTAGACTCTCAAGAGTGTAATATGACATTGTTCTGGGACTGAATCAATAATGTACAGTTTGGTGGCAGGCAGATATCAAAAAGATAGTTCTTTGATAGGATTTCTGCTTTTAAATAATTTGCAGAGTACTTATCTTTTAGATTTTTAGATAATTTGCATAACAATTATCTAAAATGAGCATTATCTTACAATTAGTGTTCAGGCCAACAGAGGCACAGTGAGCACTCTCTCCTTTGCAAAAAAAAAATAAATAAATAAATAAAAAAATTGAACCATTTCAATGCAATGTCAGTTGTAATTCTGTTGGCATGGTATAAACAAGGAAAACTGCTTCATAATTTTCTAAGGTTCTGGGATGTAAACTTTTTCCAATGACCAGCAATTTCCACCTGCGAGTTTCTGTGGAATTAGAGCAGGACAACACAGTGGAACAACCTTTCAATGCTTTAAAACCTGTTGGTGATTCTGTATCCTTAACTAAAGTTTTTCTTTGTGTATAATTCCAATACAAAGCAATCTCATTTGCATTACAGACCTGCTCAGGAATTAAATTTTCATCACAAACTAACTTGGTGAACTCATCAACAAATTTTGCAGTTGCTTTGTTGGATGCACTTTAATCTTCGGCCCCCGTCATCTGCTTCAGCCAATGCGCCGCTAGAATGCCGGGAGAAACGTTTCACGACAAGTGGCGCTGCAGCTGCGTCAGCGTTTTTTCTTCCTTTGCTGCGTGCATTATGTAATCGGTGTGTATGTTGTGCGGGAGGAGTGCTAGGGACGTGAAATATGCGGAGGGGGGTATTTTTGAAAGGAAGGGGTTTATTTTGTAATATGGCTGGCCCTGAAAAGGACCTTTATGGAATGTGAGTAGTTCAGGTGTTGTTAAATATTTATAACGACGGAAAAGAAGTGTTTCCTCCTCATTAAGAACCTGTCTGTCTGTCTAGTACGAATATTTAAGTGGAAAACATTACGTACCAGGGAAGAACTGTTTGATGATAGCAATCATCACCTCAAAACAGTGTTCAGAGGAAAGACGACAATTTCGTCGGAATAAATATTCCAGAATGTGGTCTGCCAAGTGATCTTTGTGAATTCCATTAGATAGTGTGCATTTGAGGGGCCGCCAATTGCTCTCAACACCTTGCATATGCGCCCCAGTAGTCGGATCGATGAAATTGAGTGAGTGGTTTACTGACAGATGTTGGAAACCACAGGATGGAAGATTGCAGTACGCAGCCCACTGATCCATCATTACAGTACTTTCAGGTTGAACATGTTTCTGGATAAGCGGCAGCAATGTGTGAGCAGAGCGGTTATTCTCCAGGCAGATCTCAACCCTGAATCGTTTCGAATCTCGTTCAAAGATGCCAAGGATCAAGGTGCCCTCAACGAGACGGCCACGATTATACTTCCGCTTCCCAACCTTCGCCTCATCCACTTCTACGATGACACCCGGGCCTCCAAGCTGTCCTTCGTTTTGTTCGTAGGCTACCATAAACTCTGCGACTAGTTCTCTGCAAGACTGATAAAAGTCATTGACTGTCGCAGAGGATGTGGAAACCCCACCCTGGGAAAATTCCTCAATTGCATCATCGTAGAATAATCCTTTGGCGAAACAATATAAAAGAGTCATCACTTTATCAAGAGAAATACAACCAGCCTCAAACCACGTCCCAAGTAAACGGGAACACTGCTCACTTTTTCCTGTACTGTGATTCTTCCTACACCTGAATTGTCCTAAACGATGACACATATCTACTTGCAAACTCATTGGATGACCTGCGGAATATCTTTATTTGGTTGGAAGCAATCCTTTTCGCTCACACCATGCAATGCATGTTTCTTCATTCTTTCCAACTTCGTCGAAGAAACACCTCCAGTTCCACATGGCTATTGACAGAGCTACAACGCACGCTGAAAAAAACACAAGCCATGTATCGCTGCAAACAGTAGTAAGTATACGGGATTCACGGCTCACGCACTCAGCAAACTGCGATTACGTAACACACACAGCGCGGGAGAAAACGCCGATGCAGCTGAAGCACTAGCTATCGCAAAACGTTTCTCCTGGCATTCCATTGGCGCGAAAGCTGAAGCAGACGACAGGGGCCGAAGTCTAAAGTGTAGCCGCTTTGTTCTTGGTCAAATGTTTTTACCACCCACTGCACAAAACTTTATGCCATATCAATCTTTAAATCCCTGCAGCCATCTTTTAGAGTACTCACACTAAGAATCTAGCCTTAGATATTTATAAAAATGTTCTGCTTGTTTCCACACCATGAGAGTCTCCTGAGAGTTTCATATTTTCATTTATGTGGAGTTTAAACCATTTCATCAGTACTTCATCTAGCTGTGAACTTTTTCGATCTTTCATTGGTTTCCTTATGTAAATCAGTTTTTTTATTCAGTATCAGCAAAGAATGGAAACAACTGTTCCTTACTTTGTTTTTATGTCATACACTGGGAAAGAGCCAATATTATATAATTTGCATAAGTTTCTCAGATAGGCCACTGTTAAGACATTTGAAATGTTCAACCTCTCCTTTTATGGACAACCTATGGTGTTTATGTTGCACACCACAAAAGCACTTCCTTTGCTCACTGAAGACATGAGTAGGGATAAATAATAATAAATGCACAGAATGTATGGTAACAGCTGATGCTACATGTGGTGCCACAAAAACGTAGTGGCACACATAAGTTGGAGTGGCTACAATCTGGGAAACTTTAAATTACTCTTAGCCGAATTACACCAGATTAATGATGGAACTGGATTACTGGTTGCCAGATTAGTGACGGTCAGCCTGTATATGAAATGAACATCAGCAAACTTAGTAATATTTCTCATTGACCATAGCTGTTTATCATGATTAAACTTTAGCCATCATCCTTTATAAAATTATTAAACAGAATCCAGAAAGAGTTATCATGAAGTCTGTGTATATATTTCTATCTTAATGGCAATGGTAGGAAATCTCATTTGCTGCAGCTGCTGACTGTGTCACCTCTGACAGAAAGGTGCTAACTAAAAGTTCTCCAATTTACATAAAAATGTTCTACACTTCATTAAATACAAAAGTGATATTTGAATTACAATATGATCTTTTGAGTACTTTATAATTCAATGAATTTAAAGTGCATGACATTCTTACAAGAAAACGTTAAGGCAACATTCTGCAGAAAATGAGAGGGTGTTTCAGAAAGTAACTTCCAGTGGGCTGTTAAAAATACCAGAAGTACTGCATTTGTCATTTTCTTGTAGGACTTCCATCCACAGTGAGTAGAGTTTAGGTCCCAGCCACCTACAGCAAGATTGCCTTTTGGGCAGGACACAGAAACGAAAGGAAAGAGAGCAAGTCTGGCGACTTTGACAGAACAGTTTGTAGTGAGATTAGAGTACAGCAGATGGCGCCACCGTACAAGTACGATGTTGCACACAGAGGGATGAGAGAATTTCAGGGGGCATAGGAAAGGATACCCATTTAACCAGTGGGTCCAGCCTGGGGACCGTCCCTTAACGTGCTCGTCCGATGCACGGCGGATATTCAGCGATTGTTAGTAAATCACACTATCTCTGGAAGATCAGCCCAGGTTCGAACCTGAGGACCTTGCATCGATAGTCTGACTCACTAACCACTAAGCCATCTGCAGCTCGCAATACCAAAAGTACGGCAAAAAAAATATTATATACAGGCACTCCTCACTTAACGACCAAATTTTGTTCCTACAACTAGGTCGTTAAGCGAATTGGTCGATAAGCGAGGAGTTTAATCATTTTTATTTATTCTGAATAAAGAAAAGGACTAAACTCCAACTTGATAACTTTGTTTTAATTTGCATCTCTTTCATATTACAGAACATAAAAATACAATGAGCAAAAATTATAAAAATGATGTACAAAAAAAATTAAAGTTCATTCATAAAAAAAAAAAAAAAAGATGTTTAGATTTAATATTTTGGTCATCGAATCCTTCAAAGTGTGGTAGTGGTTCAAGGTCATCAGTAGGATTATCAGGAGCTATAGAGGGCCTGGGTAAAAGAGATGACGGTGAGGAAATGGAAGTACTTCTAGGGGTAGGAGTCCTGGATGTAGCTTTCGAGAAGAATCTCATTAGTGGGATCTGCTTTGTAAGTTTCTTTCTTTCTTCATAAATTTCACAATAGCAATGTAAAAGTTCATTCATTTGCTGTTCCACTTTCATGAACTGTTCAACATTCGGATCGATACCCTTAGTTCTAATATAGCCACATTCACTTTTGAGAACACACCAGCAAACCCCTACAGTGAACTTCTTTTGTACTTCCATTCTTTCCTATTCTTCTTCCTCTTCCAAGTGCTGCTGCACTTCCAACTCTATTAAATTTTCATTAGTTAGCTCTCCCTCGACATATTCCACTAATTATTCAATATCTTCCACTTCAACATCTAAATTAAGCATATTAGCAAGTTCCACAATTGTTTTATGCATGACATCAATACGCTCGTCTTTGTCAAACCCTTTGAAATTATTTACGAAACATTTTAGGCATTTTTTCCATATGCCTTGCATAAACTTTTCTGTCACTCCCTCCAAGCTGATTCATAGTCGGATCGATTTCCCTCGATTCTTGGCGCTTCCTCCAGGTGAAGTTATGCTCTTCCTTTTTGCAGGCATCTTGTACTATGGGGTGCATAATAAAATTACACATTTATACATGAAATATGTAGTCTTGGAGATTGCGAACACTTCGTGTAGTGAATACTGACCGACTGTGGGAATGAGACTGTTGGAAGACGACGCCCATGTCAACAATGCGGGAACATCAAAGAGAGCAAAAAACTCATAACAAGAGAGAGAGAAAAAAAAGGACTTCCTCAGAGTTCCACTCTCAGAGAAAGAACTGAGTGTGGGCATCGTCATCGAGAAAAACACAGGTGACCTATTTTTGAGTGGAAGACTCTTTCAACTTTGCCTTCTTGGTCTTGGTGAAAGCATGTGTGTGCAGCCGGACATGGAAAAAATGGCTCAACAAGCAAAATGATGCTGTTGTTGTTATTTATAACTGTTACCAATAAATCTTTGATGAAGTGCCATCATTCTGCAACTCGGCAAATTAATGTCCGAATCAAATTCATGCACCCACCTGCCATTCAGTCATCTGCTATGTGTTATGTTACGTTTATCTTTTGCAGACTGAGAAAAGGGATTCCCCATGCTGGAGAGCTGGTCGTAAGTCAGAGTGGTCATTAAACAGGTAGGTTATTAAGAGAGGAGTGCCTGTATACAAATTATCTCATATTAATTTTCTAGATAGTCACCATCTGAAATAAGACATTTGTTGCATTGGGGAACAAGCTTTTAAATTCCTTCATCCAAAAAAAATATATATCTGCTGCCTGTGAGCCCAGCCATGACTGTAGACCAGTTTTCAACTCCTTTCTGTCCCTGAAGTGCTTGTACCCAACCTGTTTATCATTCATTCAAAAAGGTGATAGTCACCCAAAGCGAGATATGAACTGTGCAGCAAGTGATCACATAATTCCCATTCGAAATGTTCCAGCAACTCGGAAGTGCAAGTTGTTGTATGAGGTCGCATGTCATGCTAGAGAAACACACAAGTCAACACCCCACACCTTTTGTTCTGAATGGCTCTTCACAGTCTTTTTCATGTCTCACAATACACTTCTAAAGAAACTGGTTTCTTCTGCTGTTAAGCCAACAAGCAGCACCCCTTTCCAGTCCCAAGACAGCTGGCATAAGCTTTCTGGTAGACAAAGTTTGCTTGAACTTCCTTGGTTCATTTGGTGAATGAGTGTGGCCACACTGCATAGACTGTCAATTTGTTTCAGCATTAATGTAGGAAGCCCAGGTTTCATCTCCTATAACGATATGATTAAGGAATTCATCTTTTTCATTATGGTTCTTTCTCCAGGAAAGTGAAAGCTGCAGCCATCGGCCATCTGTAAGCATCTTTGACACCCATCAAGTGCAAAACTTCTGAAACTTCTGATAACCTAGCTTATCTGTGACAATTTCATACAGAAGAAAATGTGAATTCCTGAAAATCAAGTGAAAGCTCAGTTATTATGAAGTGCCAATTCTCTCAAACCTTTGATTCCACTTTCTGCACAAGCTCATTAAACACCACAGCAGGCTACTCAGTTTGTTCTCCATTGTGAACATTCGTTCAGCCATCTTGGCAGCACTTGTGTTTTATGAGTGAAGAAAACAAAATCATTGCATGGGCAATTCACAGCTGGTGGATTACTGATTATACAGGGGTGATTGTGACTCAAAGTGAAAAACCCTGAAACTTAACGATGCAAAGTAAAAATCCCTGGAAGTTAATGATGCAAAAGTATACGATTCTAATATCTTTCAAATCAGTACAGAAACCACATCAAACTAAATGAACATGAATGCGAACAAATCTCACACAATTACCATGCACTGTCCCCATGAATGCGGATAGTAACCATTTTCAATAGGATAGGTCCACTATGGGTGCTGAACAGCGTACCAAAACTTCATCGCAATCATGCTTTGATTTTACGCAAGCCATCACACAAAACGGCGGAAGAATGAATCCCGCCCCTATGTCCTGACCTTCGACTATTTTCAATTGGGATTCGACAAATTAGTATGTACCCCAACATATTATTTTAATTAAATCAAGCCAAGACATTTTTATGCACATTATCGAGCAACGAACAAAGCACGGTTGGAAAGAGTAGAAAATTTACTGACTAAAGGACCAGCAAAATAAATCATTACTGGAGAAGCACTGGCTCGAATGAACATTGGACTTACTTTTTTTTGTAACTTCCTCTCATAGTAGCATTTTTCCATTAGGTCAAATTTATTGCCTGAGAAGAAGTTACGAAACCATGCCCCAATGCATTTTTAATTTCACAAAACTGGTAGATTTTGCTTAATTTCGTCATGTTGGGAATCCATCTGGGCTGTTTTTAAAAATTCCACAGATTTAAAATCAGTTTAATTTTTTTTTCTACAATAACTAGGTAACTACGTAAATGGACGATGTCATCACTCTTTCCACGTTATTTTTTAAACAACGCATAGCGACTGAAAAATTGTATTCCGGCACTGCTGGGATCGAACCCCAGAACTCTCGATAACTAGTCGAGTGCGTTCGAATTTACGCTACAGCGCCAACAGTTCTCAGCGCCATGCGTGGTTTATCAGTCAGCATCTGACTACACGAATACGTATTGATGGTCTCAGCAACTGAGATGTCGTCATCTGGTGGCATTTAACGCAACAGCTATTTTAATTGTAGCTGATAAATTCAAAGGGCGATAGAAATGGTTAATATATATGAAATACGTGGAGACAATGTAAATGGACGATGTCATCACTCTTTCCACGTTATTTTTTAAGCAACGCATAGCGACTGAAAAATTGTATTCCGGCACTGCTGGGATCGAACCCCAGAACTCTCGATAACTAGTCGAGTGCGTTCGAATTTACGCTACAGCGCCAACAATTCTCAGCGCCATGCGTGGTTTATCAGTCAGCATCTGACTACACGAATACGTATTGATGGTCTCAGCAACTGAGATGTCGTCATCTGGTGGCATTTAACGCAACAGCTATTTTAATTGTAGCTGATAAATTTATCAGCTACTGAGATGTCGTCATCTGGTGGCATTTAACGCAACAGCTATTTTAATTGTAGCTGATAAATTTATCAGCTACTGAGATGTCGTCATCTGGTGGCATTTAACGCAACAGCTATTTTAATTGTAGCTGATAAATTTATAATTGTAGCTGATAAATTTATCAGCTACAATTAAAATAGCTGTTGCGTTAAATGCCACCAGATGACGACATCTCAGTTGCTGAGACTATCAATACGTATTCGTGTAGTCAGATGCTGACTGATAAACCACGCATGGCGCTGAGAATTGTTGGCGCTGTAGCGTAAATTCGAACGCACTCGACTAGTTATCGAGAGTTCTGGGGTTCGATCCCAGCAGTGCCGGAATACAATTTTTCAGTCGCTATGCGTTGTTTAAAAAATAACGTGGAAAGAGTGATGACATCGTCCATTTACATTATTGTCTCCACGTATTTCATATATATTAGGTAACTACGTTCTGAGATAGCATTTCGAACTGGAAGAAGACACAAGACACGTACTCCAATGCAAGACACACCCTACTCTGCCTACTGAGAAGTTGCAACCTGGGGGATGAAAAACACATATTGTGTGTGTTTGTGTGTGTGTGAGAGAGAGAGAGAGAGAGTTTTAGTGTTTGAAACAAAGCAAAACAAAAACCTAAAACATGGGGAAACTGTGGCAAATGTTCCCACATAAGCACATGCAACTGAAAAGTTATTCGTAGCTTACATCGGCGCTTTACTTCAAATGGATTACATTAAATAAAAAAAGTTTTAATAGTGGGTGCAAAATCAGAAAAAAAAATCTCAGAGAATCATCAAATCCGTAAAATTAACATTTTGCCCATAAAACCATAAAACAAGTCACATTTCCGTAAATTTTACGGGTAAATCGTGTTTTTCGAAGGAGAAAATACCAATGCACATGGGTGCAAGTTGTGAGATGTGGCCAAGACGGAAAATATTTTTAATAGCCCCCACCCCCACCCAACTCACACCGTGTGTGCCCAAACAAAAAAAAGTGTCACAAATTTACCAATACATGGTGAATTTCACATACGTAAATTTGAAGTGCATATGCATTTCTACTACAATGCTCCTCCTACACAAAATGCATCAGGCGCCGCTCCTTCTTTACGACCGATGTGGTACGAGTGCTGTTGCCAATGGTACACTTATTTTCCGGAGTAGAGCATATGGATAGAAAGGGGGGGGGGAATATGTATTTGGAAATTTTATTTTTATTGATATTTTCATCCGTCCTGTTTCCGTCTTTGGAAACTTTTAAAAGACGGAAAACTTGCACCCTTGCGATGGGTAAAAAGTAAACCTGGATGGATCGGTTAAAAAACATGGAAATCTAGAGTACCCCTGGAATACAATCACCCCTGATTATAGCACTCATTTTAAATACTCAATACAGGATGTGAATTAACAGTAGGCAGTGAACAATGGGACTGCTGGAAAGTTACTGAGTTACCTCACACTACTGCATGACCCCCTCCTCATTTCTCGCTGTGCTGCTATAAATTAACAGAAGTTACTTTCCAAACCACCTATTATATAAACAATGATGGGCAGACAGACTCGTCAGACTGAGTCCAAGTGGGCCATACAAAATATAACACGTCAGGATAAATTTGTTGTTTTCAGGAATGGGTACTCCATTAGGAGAGACAAATCAGCTTCTCATATTTAAAGTTAACACTTGAAAATATGCAAAGGCTCTGCTTTTCAAAACTCTTGTAAATCTTGCAGCTTAAGAAACAATAGAAGAAAATGGGTCAGGTTATAAGATTGTCTGCAATTACATCAGTATATGCTTTGGTATACCAAAGAAACAGAATAGTACATAAAATATCATGCCATGTGAACAAGATACTACTAACTGAGCTGCAGAAAAGTGGACAACTGAATGTTTAACTGAAATTCTTGAATTTTTTTTTTTTTTTTGATTGGAGGTTTAACGACCACCGTGAGCAACTCAATGGGCTATAAGCAGTCGCCCGTCCCTAATTTAGGGTCACTGGTTCCAGGGAAGGGAAAGAGCCAGTGCCGTAAGACAAACACAACATCCATGCCTGACCGGGATTCGAACCCGGACCCCTTACGGACGAATGATCGGAGGCCAACGCCTTAGACCACTGCGCCACCGGGGCGGCAATTCTTGAATTGAATGAACCTCACAAAATTAACACTTCTGATGATGTGGGTCTTAACTTTGGAGCACTACCTGCACATTATATGAAGTTTAAAAATGATTTGGAATCTTATACATTATTTTTACTACAATCATTGCGATGCTTAAATAGTTGGCTACGCTGCATCAGAACACTTAAATCATTGTGACATCATCAGCATTCTCATGGTCATAGAGTTTGGTGAGTTGCTTCCACGCACTTGAAAGAAATGGAGTTGTCATTAACAAATGAAGAGTTGCAATATATGTAGAAAGCTTGCAAAATATCAAGCATGATAGTTGAATTGGGTTTATCAATATGTTTAGCATTTTCAAACCAAAATCTATGGTTATTTTCATGACAATGTTGAGCTGTAAAGAACTACTTCAGTTCACAGTTCTATATATAAGTCTTGTGTTCCTCCAAATAGAAACATTGCCCTGAGGGTCTGTCCTATATATGAAAGTCCACTTTAACAAGAGATCTGGTAAATTGCTAGTAAAATTATATCTTCAACACTGCCTTCTGATCCAAAAAAAATTAATTTTGTTTATGGAATTGAAAATAACTTTGAAATTAAAACTTTTGAGAATTTTTGAAATTTTGAAGCAAATCTCAGGAGCAAATGGGATGACAGCCAATTTTTATTTTCTTGAATTCTCTCTTACATCACTGCAAAATTTTGATATCCAATTAAGAAGAAGGTAGTGTAGAACACGCTAAGTTACGTATAAAAAGTTTAAGGCAAATATATTTCAGCCATTACTATGGCCTTCATCAGTCGCACTGATGAAGGCCATAGTAATGGCTGAAATATATTTGCCTTAAACTTTTTATACACTGACGGAAAAAAATCCCAACACCAAGAAGGGGTTGTGTTAGATAAACGACAGTTGGTAGGCGGTGAGAGTACATCTGTAAGATGACGTCTATGCAAATTTCACGCTCAGCACATACGTGTGGCGCTAGTAGCGCCTCTTGGAACATGCAAAGCAGGTTTGCTGTAAATATGCGCTGTAACATTCGTGAGCGTTAGTTATCGTTGAGATTCGACGTAAGGTGTTGATGTTAGTCAAGAATGCCTTTAAGAAGATGAAGAAGCCATTATCAACAGCTCACGGAGTTTGAACGAGGTCATGCAATAGGGCTACGAGAAGGTGGATTTTCTTTCCGCAATATTGCAGAACGACTTGGCAGGAATGTAGCCACTGTGCATGATTGTTGGCAGCGGTAATCAAGGGAAGATACTGCCTCAAGAAGACCGGGTTCCGGCCGGCCACGTGGCACTACTGAGAGGGAAGACCGCAGTGTACAGCGTATGGCCGTGGCGCATCGTACCGCGTCTGCAGCAGCAATTCGAGCTGCAGTTGCCACCACAGTGACACAACAAACTGTTACAAATCGGTTACTTGAAGTACAGCTCCGAGCCAGACGCCCTGTAGCGTGCATTCCACATACTCCAAACCACTGCCGTTTGCGACGTCAGTGGTGTCAAGCTAGAGCTCATTGGAGGACGGAGTGGAGATCTGTTGTGTTTTCTGATGAAAGTCGGTTCTGCCTGGGTGCCAGTGATGGCCGTGTGTTGGTTAGAAGGAGGCCAGGTGAGCGCCTGCAACCAACCTGTCTGCGGCTGAGACACACTGGACCTACACCTGTAGTTATGGTCTGGGGAGCAATTTCCTATGACAGCAGGAGCACTCTCGTGGTTATCCCACACACCCTGATGGCACAGTTATATGTTGGTCTGGTGATTCAACTTGTTGTGCTGCCATTCATGAACAGCATTCCAGGGGGTGTTTTCCAACAGGATAACGCTCGCCCGCATACCGCTGTTGTAACCCAACATGCTCTACAGAGTGTTGACATGTTGCCGTGGCCTGCTAGATCACCAGATCTTTCACCAATCGAACACGTATGGGACATAATTGGACGACAACTCCAGCGTCACCCCCAACCAGCATTAACCGTCCCTGTGTTGACCGACCAAGTGCAACAGGCATGGAACTCCATCCCACAAACTGACATCCAGCACCTGTACGACACAATGCATGAACGTTTGCGTGCTTGCATTCAACATTCTGGCGGTTACACCGGTTATTAATGCACCAGCATTTCACATTTAAAACGGCTCTTCTCGCGCTTACAATAAGCTGTGATCTTGAAACCTTAATCGATTAAATATGTTACCTATACAAATGTATTGCTGCCATTTCATTCCTCTACAACTATTTTTTCGTGGTGTTGGGATTTTTTTTTCCGTCAGTGTATGTAACTTAGCGTGTTCTACACTACCTTCTTCTTAATTTGTTTGTTAGTTACGTGCATTGCCTACCACTCACTTATGGATATCCAATATTTATGCATTCCATAACACACGTGGTTTAACATTTTCTAAAAGCCTCAATCTCTGCAACCTGTAGCATATGTTATTTACAGTTAAGAATACTACCTGGGTAATGTTGATTTCTTTTTATTTCTTTTAACATGTTGTAGAAATGGATTCCCCCTCCCCCCTCTGTTTTCCAGTTTCTGTAAGTTCTAATATTTTATGTATAACGCACTGCTTTTTAACTGCCTGATAGTTTTCAACTGGTTTTCTTATTATTACAATTACACTGATAAACAAAAAACATTTCCCAGGGAAATTGTAACTAATTTCAATAAACATACCCTTGGGGATATCAAAAGTAATCATAAAAAAGTAAAGTTGATTATCATTTCAGAGATATTCATGTTTGAAGATCACTGTGACCTTATTTTTTGCCTTTTTCAAGTGATTTTGAACGCAGACAAATGGCACTGGAAGTGAGTGATGCAATAGGTATAGGCGCCAGTGAGGCAGAATACGCCAGACAGTCTGACACACTGCTGAAAAGCTTCATTCATTTAGACATAATAGCCACGTAATGAGCTCACGAACAGACATAGCAATCATTATGTCTCGCAAATGCATGAATTTTAGCAACAGATTTTGTTATATATGTGGTGAAATTGTGAGTGTTAAATGTAGAAGATGTATAGCCCCATTAATTGGAACAGCCTATAAACATTTTGGATGCCAGATTGGCGAGCAGGATAAGCACTTCTGTGAATGCTGTTCGATTTGGCTTCAAGAGTAGATTAGAGGAAAGGGAACGTCGATGCCTTTCATCATACTGATGATCTGGAGGAATCTAGAGATTATATAACAGACTGTTACTTTTGTACTTTTGTATGACTCCAGCAGTAAAAGGAATTGATTTTAAAAAGCAAAAGCATGTGCAATATCCCAGCATCGATTCTACAATAAGGCCAGTACAGTGATGCGCATCCTGTCACAGCCACCTGTAAACGGTCCTTTAGATGAAGAGGAATGCATTCCATCAACTAGTCTGGAAAGTGGAAAAGACAAGGATTATGTTCCATCGGAGAAACATTCAACGCCTCATATGATCACCCAAGAAGAGCTCAATGACCTCGTTCATGATCTGGGATTAAGCAAAAAATAAAGCTAAATTGCTTGGATCCAGGCTTAAGGAGTGGGATGTATTGGATAATGACGTACGTATTTCCGTGTATCGTGACGGACACACACAAAGACTATTCGTTTTTATGAAAAAGATGGTGAGATATGCTTTTGTTACAACATTTTCAGCCTGATATCTTTAGATCTGTATCACAAGTCAGAGGAATGGCAACTATTTATTGATACTTTGAAAGTGAGTTTAAAAAGCAGTATTGTTACACATTGGCAACAAATATAACTCCATTCCTGTTGGATATGCTTCACAGGGGAAAGAAACCTATGATACCTCGAAAAATCTATTGCATGTGCTAAAGTACAATGATTTTCATTGGAAAAATTGTGGTGGCCTGAAAGTCATTTCTTTTTTACTAGGAATGAAACTGGGATATACTAAATATTCATGTTTCCTTTGCAAACAGAACAGTCACGCTAAAGAGAAACATTACCATGTAAGAAAGTGGCCTTCACGACAGTCTCTGAAGCCTGGCGCTAAGAATGTAGAGAACGAACCTCTTGTACCAGCAGCGGACATACTTCTCCCACCACTGCACATCAAACTCAGATCGATAAAAAAAAATTGTTAAAGCTTTGGACAGGGACGGTGAGGCATTTGGGTTTATCCAAGATTTATTTCCTTCCATATTGGATGCTAAAATAAAAGGAGTATTTATTAGTCCTGACATTCGGAAGCTCATGAAAAATGACTGTTTTGAAAGTGTTCTTCAGAAACCAGAAAAGGAACCATGGCTGATATTCAAGGATGTTATGCAAAATTTCCTTGGAAATACTAAAGCTACAAACAGTAAGAACATATGAAAAAACCATTAGAAAGTACCACGTACTCACCAAAAAATTATGGTAACCTCCAATGACAACACACTTCCAACACGTCATTCATCGTGATGTAACTGGGCTTCCAAGTTAACAGACTTCTTGCTTACGCTTCTTACTTCCGGAAGCCCAGTTACATCACGATGAATGACGTGTTGGAAGTGTGTTGTCATTGGAGGTTACCATAATTTTTTGGTGAGTACGTGGTACTTTCTAATGGTTTTTTCATTTATGAATTGCACGTAAACTATGCGCACTTTGCAAGAGGTTAATACCTTAAAAGTGCAAATATAATAAGTAAGAACATAGTTCAAAAGCTGATGAAAAATTTTCAAAAGTAGGGTTTTTACATGTCTTTAAAACTGCATTTTCTTCATTCTCACCTAGATCTTTTTCCCAATAATAAGGGAGCAGTTAGTGACGAACATGGCGAACGATTTCACCAGCAGATATTTGTCATGGAAAGCAGTTACCGTGCACAGTAGAATGAAGCGATGATTGCTGACTGCTATTGGTCCATCAAAAGATGCTCCTGAACAACAGTATAAATGGAAAAGCATGTAATGTAAAAACTTTGCTAATATAGCACATTAATACACTTAAAATGTGCTCCCATTGTAAAATATAAATTACCATATATCTTCGTGTATAAGCCGAGAATTTTTAACCTTTTTTTTCACCACTGAAGTAGAGGTGTCGGCGACCACATTCAACCTCGTCTGGATTAATATACAGGGACAACTCTGGACCGTGGCCCACCAAAACTCACTTAATAAAATATGCATAGCAATAAAACATGTTTACTTTATACTTTAAAGTTACATCAAATGCGAATTAAATATGTTTAAATTATTTTTATAATAATGTACATAATAGTCTGTATAGATAACAACACAGAATAAATGACTGAAAAAGAACTTTACCTTTATTTTTAATTCATCCATCCTCATTCGCCCTCAAGGTCTGTATCCGAGTCCAAATTCCTGAACAGTTCTCGTTATTCAGTCTCCGTCATGGAAAGATTTGGGTGGATGTCATCGTGCTCCACCTCACTGTTGTCGTAGTCATCCCCCTCGTGCACAATATGGTCCTCACTTCTTTCCATAGCGTTGCTGATGCAACACTTTTTAAAAGATCAGGCTATCATTTCCGAAGGAATGTCTGACCATGCTTCCTTCATCACTCAGGATCATGACGATATCCACCTTTTTCAAATTGCTACGCTTTGTCACCGCCTTATCCTCAGACGCCACATTGGAATGAAGCGATGCTTGCTGACAAGAAACAAAAACTCCAGGATATCAAGTTCCGTTACCTGAGTTCAAAAGCCCCAATAGGAATAGCAGACACAGTAAATGGTTCATACACTTTTCCAATTCAGCCGGAAGCCTGTCCTTAAACGGCTTGTTCAATGAAACAGCGAGCAGCTGCATTAGAAAGGTGAGGCCTCAGGGAATCACATCCACAGAAGATTTCATTTAATGACACCTTTTTTTTTTTTACTTTATTGGTGAGATGGTTCTGAAACGAGTCCCACACGAGCATCGACTGCTTCTTGAAAACGCCACCTTTCCTTTTGCTCCACACGTTTTCCAACCATTCTGAGGTGCCACTCTCATCCATCCAACCTTTGATGTGAGCACGCACCAAAAGCCACTTGGGGACTTCGCCTCCTTAGGCACAGTCTTTCATTTAAAAATAATCCCAGGGGGTAAACGTGACCCGTCTGCCATAGAACACAAAATCACTGTGAATCTAGTCTTTTCATGTCCAGTTGTTTTAACAAAAACTGTCTTCGCGCCTTTAAGATCCACAGTTCAATTCGAAGGCAAATCGAAGGAGACAGGAGTTTAGTCCATATTGCCAACTTGGCACAATTCGAAATTGTATTGCTCTGGAGATGGATAATAAATTTTTGAAACGATTCAACTTTCGTTTCCAACTCTCTCGGCAGTTTTTGGGAGAGCTTTGTGCGGGTTCATAGACTCAAGTTATATCTGTTCATAAATCGATCACACAATCCCACAGAAGCAACGAAATCCACTGGTTTTAGTGGCAGGAATTCAGGGTCTTTTGACATATATTTAGCACCCTGATTTGGATATTTGTGTGGGTTATAATAAAACCCGCTCTGCCGTGACTCCCTAAATCCACTGCGCCAATTTCTCCTCCAGGTCAGGAAACATCGGCGGACAACCACGTGCAGCGTTCTTTGTCCTCGGCATCATCGTAAGTTCCGATTTATTTTTCTTTATTTTTCCTCCACTCACGCACTTGCTTTTCGTTGACAGAGAAATAATGAGCAGCCATCGAATTGTTCGATCGTTTGGCAAAAGCAACGACTTGCAGCTTAAAACTAGCCCCATGTGCAGTCCTTTTTTGTCTAGGCATCTTTCAACGTAAGCAAAGTTAAAATTGTGACAGAAGCTGAAGAGCTGAAATATTTATAACTATCATAAAAGCAGAGCAATTTGAAAAAAGAAAAAAAGAAAAAAAGTTCTCCTTGCTTCAGAAAGGTTACCACAATTGAATTGAAACTATCGTTTCGTTGGCTCTATTTCCTTAGCAAATCAAAAGCATTACTGTGTGGCTGGGCTTCCACTTTTCTTAAGACTGGTTGGTGGGAAGGAACAACAAGCAGATCGTATTTCATGGATGCAGGTAGGGGCTGTCATTCAGTTCCTGACACTTTGTCACATTAAGTGGTGCCCCGCCGTTGCCCTCTCTCACTCTTCATGGAGGGGGAGGCCGGAAGTGAAATTGATATCTTTCAATTCCTACCCCCCCCCCACCTAAAGAAAGAAGGATTTGGTTCATGTGTGTGTGTGTGTGTGTGTGTGTGAGAGAGAGAGAGAGAGAGAGAGGGGGGAGCCTGTGATACAGTAGAAACTCAGCTGGAGTCTTCCCCATCCCCCTTGTGCGGGCGCCTGCTTAATATCGGGCAGAGGTCACATTCCCCTCCATATATAAACACAATCAAGATTCGCAAATGCTTATAAGTTACAATCCGTTTTTAATCCTCAATCTAATACCTAATAAGATGAATTACTGTAGGTTTGTGTTTGCTTCTGTAGTGTGTAGGTGCAACTTAAATCCCCACAAATGTAATATGCTGAGATAAATAATATGAGAAATTTTGTAATTTACACAAGGTTTCGCTTTTCGTCAAATTTATGCAGTGAAAATCGTACTCTCGGTTTACACGAGTTTTCAATTTTTGTCAAATTTATGCAGTGAAAATCACACTCTCGGCTTATACACGAAGATATATGGTAAGTGTAATGTAACACATGCAAATATATTGTAATAACATATAAAATACTATTACATTATAGTAACACATAAAAGCAAATCCTCTGTTGTACATTTCATATATACTATTGAAGAGTCAACTTATGCATATATAGTAATAATGCATTGTGACAATGTATTATTTTTAGTAATGTATAAAAACAAATCCTCCAGTAAAAAAAATAAGAATCAAGAAGAGATTTTTTTTCATCATTTTTGTGTACTCTAAATTGTATGTAACTGAAATATTAGCTTTAAGTCTAAGGAAAAATTACAATGTTGAATTTTGTCAATCAGTGTTATTATCATCATTTTTATTGTAATTATTATCAACAGCAGCATTAATCTGGAGAAACAAAACTCCGGAATATCAAGTTCCATTACCTGGGTTCAAAAGCCCCAATAGGAATAGCAGACACAGTAAATGGTCCATAAACTTTTCCAATTTGTTTAAAAGCTTCACAGTAGCCAGTATCTCCAGCAAAGAAAAACCTATACTTGGGGCCTAATATACACCAGCTTCCCCATAACACCTGAAAAAACAAAATGAAAAAAAAAGGGTTAATTCAAAATAAAATAAAACATTATGAAGTAATAGTGGCTGAAAAAAATTGCAGAAACATCTACAAAAAAATAAACAGTAAAATTATAAAACAAGTTAGTAAAATCATGCAATGCATTGATTATGATACGCTTTCCAACATACCAGAAATCATTACTCAAGTTATGAGGATAATGGCTGTAGAATAAATCTCGCTCCTCTGACCTGACCCTTGACCCCATTTCGATTATATTCAACAGAACCGGTAAAGTATACTTCCGGAACAACATGATAAAGTTTTGTCTCAATTGAAGCATTTTTACGTAAGTTATAATGCATAAGGGCAATGGAATGGATCCCGATCCTATGTCCTGACCTTTGACCAGTGGCGGCTCGTGGTGTAAAATGCTGGTGAGGCGAACGGTCTTGATGTAAATGTAAAACAGTAACACATATGTTATTGAAAAATATATAAATTCGTATAACGTTATAGGAACATATATATATATCAGTGGCGTAACCGGGGGTCGTGGTTTGCACCCCCTAAGTAGGCGAGACAGTTAGCTTTTTCTAAGCACGTTTTATAGATAATTTCCCTATTTAAATTCATTGATTTTTACATAACTTACAATGCAATACAAATAAATTACATTGATACATAATATCAATGCAATTTCTTGATAATAGAACAGAAAGTAAAGCAAAGCAGCCAAAGAAGTTGCTTTATTAACTTTTTATTAAAACAACTATAATTTATTGCATTTTCTTCATTTTATTAAATTAGCTTCGTTTTGTATTAATGTCCAAGATGTGCGTACGTACCAATAGAAAAATATTTGTCGAAGCGCCCCCCCCAAATTGTTACATGCACTTATACACAGTTATACAGCATAAATGCAGAACCCCCCCCCCCACCCTCAAAAAGTTTCATGTCAAAGGCAGTATCACCCATCGGATATCTTTGAAGTCCTGGGTTCGAGTCGGCTGAATCATTAAAATCCACTGAGATTCGGAAGTCTCGTTAAGCCATTGGTCTCGGTTAGGCGCCTTGTTATAAACAGCTGTAAACCCCATCACTTAGGGCTCCATCCCATGCCATTTAGCCCTTATATACAAATATTATTCAACAGTAATGGAATAAAATTATAGAAATATATGAAACACGGCGTGGGGAGTCTTTCTTCACGAAAAAATCCAAAAATTTTAGAGGAAAAATGTGCATATACCACTATATATATATATATATATAAGCTAGCAATAATTTTGCAATTATCTGTAAGAAGTTCTATTTTGAATTGTTAACTATGGAACTCAATAATAGAGTAACATACGAGCCCGTAAGTTATTCTACCAAGCAGTTAGAAAATCGGTTTAAGGCATTCTTCAAGAAACTTAAAATTCCACAAACTAGAAGATATGAGCCTGAATTTCCATTTCTTTTTGCAACGGTTAAGTTTCATAAGGATCCTGTGAAGTTCAGGTTCATAGCTAGTGGAGTAAGGAGTCATAAAAAGAAAATAGATCTTGCTTTTGAAGATGTCTTAAAGAAGGTTTTGAAACACATTAGAAACTGTTCTAACTTGATGTACAGAGATTTTTGGATAATTAATAATAATGCTGAAGTAATTTCTACTATACTCAAAGTTTGTCCCCTAGATATTAATAGTTATGATTTTGAAAACCTATATACTAATCTGCCTCTATCAGATATAATCACTACCTTTAAAGAGCTGTATGCAGAATTTAAACTTAACCAATTTGTTGATGTAGGAACTTGGAACTCTTATCTCAATTGCTGCATAAAAAATAACCATATCTTATATAATAATACTCTCTATAAGCAAGTGAACGGTATTCCAATGGGAACATCAACGTCCACAAATATCGCTAATCTATTCCTGTTCTTTAAGGAATATAAATTCATTAAAAATCACCCCACCTGCTCAGATAACTACCTTTACACTTTTAGATATATTAATGATCTGCTGTGTATCAATAATTCAGAAGTTATAGAGAGTGATTTTGATAATATCTATCCTAGCTCTCTTAACTTATGTAAAACCAACCACAGTAATCAGGAACTTGAGTTCCTAGACTTAAGCATTAAGCTCAACAGAGGTAACCCATCTATTAGCCTCTTTGATAAAAGAGTTAATTTTCCTTTCAAAGTAATTAAATATCTACACTGGAATAATAACATTTCAACCAAAGTAATTGAGAATGTACTAATTTCTCAGGTCCTAAGAATTTCAAGAATTTGCAGCAACAATTTGGACTTCAATTACCACATTAATATACTATTAGAAAGTTTTCTAGAGAACGAAATTCCTTCTTCTTTCATCAAAAGAACTTTAAGAAAAATTATTCTGAATAACAGAGTAAGGTTGGCAGATCTGCTTTAATTTTCTACACAGTTAATAATATGATTCTGACCAATCAAAGCCGTAAGGAAGTTGGCTAGAGGATGCCTATTAACTACCTAAAGGAACCTTAGTGCTATGGATATGACGGTCCTGTTAAAACAAAAAATTAAATAATATAAACAAAATCACAAAAAAGCTTAAAAATCTGTTTATAAAAGAAAATAAAAACAAATAAAAAAGAAAACTAGTTTATTCATCACTAGGATAGCTATACTAAAAACAGTAAAACCAACATTAAAATTAATAAGATTCTGATTAATCTATAGAAGCTCACTAAGGTGATTTAATACATGCAAAGATTATTAAATAAACTGCTCGTGTATTTTATAATATTTCTCATGTATTCTGGAGAGTTAATTCTGCTCTTTCTGATCATACAGATCCACAGTCTTAAGTTTATATATTTTTTTCTCTGGTTAAAATCTCCGCGCGTTGGTTTCTTGCTGTATGAGGAGGCCATCAGCCCCACCCTCACTGCCCCCCAGCGTCTAGGGAGTGGCGGAAGAGGTTAGCCATGTTCTTCTCTTGTGAGGAGAAAAGTTTTTGTCACACAAGAGGTAAGCTCTCTTCCTTGTTTTTGGGTGCTAGGTTTTATAAGTTCAATGTTTGTACTTCATGTACCTTTTCTCTGTCGTTTTTTAGCTTTTCAGCTTTTAAGCATTGATTTGTCTGTTAACATTTTTGCGGGTTTTAACTCTTACTTTTCTTTGTAACTTTGAGCGTCTTTTGGGGTACCTAGGAACAGAAGATGGCTAAGCTTGTTCCTTTTCTATGCGCTGTCTATGCGCAGTTTTTTCAATGTAGTTAAGTTCT
Source organism: Macrothele yani (assembly GCA_039090855.1). Taxonomy (NCBI): domain Eukaryota; kingdom Metazoa; phylum Arthropoda; class Arachnida; order Araneae; family Macrothelidae; genus Macrothele; species Macrothele yani. Next base: position 14,139,730 of record CM077011.1, on the reverse strand, counting down.
TAATAACTAATTAATTATGCACTTAAAGCACTGCTGAAATACTTTGTACATATTGCAACTAACTGTTTAAGGTATATAACTTTCACAAAGTTTTCTGTAGTTATTTATTATCTTTAACTTATTCTCGTTTTCGTGCTGTCATAAGTTGTAGAGTAGGGGTTTTAGACTCAAGTTTTCTTTCAAAAATCTGTTCGTTATAATTTAACATTTCCTTTTTTAATTGCAATGTAAAATTTGGATTTCTTTTGCATTGTTTTTCAGGTTTAAATTCTCTCTCAAACGAACTTGGAATTTCGTTATAGCTGAAAATCATTTCTAATTATTATGTCACTCTCACAGCTTGAGTTCTCTTTAATCTTCTTCTCTCTGTTTAATAGTAACAGACGAAGAGCATGGGTCGGGCCAGGAAGGTTTATGGATGCAAGCGAAATTGTTAACTAGTGCTAGGTCATGCTACTCTACGGAGGACACGACATATATATATTTTTTAAACTATTTTAGGTGGGAATGTTACTTGCATCTATGGCCTTGCAGAAACCCATTTCCAACTAGGTCTTTGTGGAAGTGAGAAAATGCAGAGTTTTTGCTGGTCCTTGATAAAGCCAAGGCTCAGTATTCTCAACACCTTCTACATTCAGTTGTTTTATTTTATTTTTTTATCTTTTCTCCTTTTACTCACACAGGTAGATACATAACCTTTTCTATGTTGTACTAGGTGTGAGTCAAAATTATATATGTATTTTTTTGCTTAGGTATCTTTTTTTTGCTTAGGTATCTTCTTTATAGAATATATATCATCATCATCATTGTCAACCATTATCAATCCACTGCTGGACGAAGGTCTCCCCAAGTTTCCTCCACAACGGTCTGTCTTGTGCCAGTCTCCTCCATGTCACTCCCGCATATTTACGAATTTCATCCACCCATCTCCCATGTGGTCTTTTTCTGGGTCTTTTCCTGTCCCTTGGAATCCAATCTAAAATTTCGGCTGTCCATCTATGGTCTGTCCTTCTGGCAGTATGTCCAGCCCATTGCCATTTCAGGGATTTAACTCTGATCATGATGTCTTCCACTCTCGTCATTTTTCGGATCCACGAGTTCCTCTTCTTATCTCTCCTGGTTATACCAAGCATGCACCTCTCCATGCTTCTTTGAGTTGTCTGCAGCCTTTGTATGTCTCTTTTAGTTAAGGTCCACGTCTCTGCACCATACGTAAGCACTGGAAGGATGCATTGATCAAACACTTTTCTTTTAAGACATAATGGCATATTGCTCTTGAAAATTATGCTGTTTCTTCCAAAAGCTCTCCAGGCAAGTTTTGTACGCCGATTAATTTCTTCATCAATGTGACCCTCACTTGATATCTGCTGTCCAAGATAAACATACGTATCTGTTATCTCCAGTTTTTCTCCATCAATCGATAAATCTTCATTTCTTGTAAAAGCATTGAACATCACTTTTGTCTTCTGAAAGTTCATTTTTAATCCCACTTCTTTACTCTTGTCAGCAAGTTCCTGGATCATACTCTGCAGCTCTGATGGGGTAGTTGCAAAAATGACTACGTCATCAGCAAAACGAAGGTGGGTTAGATAATCTCCATTAATCTTTATCCCTTTGTTTTCCCAGTTCAGTAATTGAAAGACATTTTCCAATGTGGAATTAAAGAGCTTCGGAGATATGGTGTCACCTTGTCTCACTCCCTTTCCAATTTTTATGTGTGTTGTATTTTCAAACAGCCGAATCTTTGCACTTGCATTTTCATAGATGTTATTAATAATATTAATGTATGCATCTTCAATACCGCAGGATTTCAGAGCCGTGGTAACTGCTGATGGTTTCACCGAATCAAAGGCTTTTTCATAATCGATAAAAGCCATGCACAATGGAAGTTCATATTCCCTCGCTCTTTCAATTAGTTCTCTCAGTACGTGGATATGATCTATTGTGCTGTAGCCACTCCTGAATCCAGCTTGTTCTCTCGGTTGAGCCATGTCCAGTGTTACCTTCAAGCGGTGTGAAAGAACTTTAGTGAAGATTTTATAAACCACTGATAGGAGGCTGATAGGTCTGTAGTTCCTGAGATCCTCAATGTCACCTTTTTTATGTAGCAGGATCATTGTAGCATTGTTCCAATCCTCAGGAATCTTCCCTTCATTAAGGCATCGAGTGAAAATTTGGGCGAGTACTGTTTCAATTTCTCCACTTGCTTCTTGTATGATGTCTATAGTAATTCCATCTTCTCCTGGAGCTTTCCCCCGCTTCATGTTCTTGATTGCATGAGCAACTTCTGCTGGGAGGACTGGAAGAACTCTGGTACCTTTCATGATGTCTGGAGTACATGTATCATCCCTTTCATATAATTTGGAGTAGAAATCTTTCACTCTTGTCAAAATTTCGCCTATAGTTATACCGCAAATAGCGGTATAACTATACCATCGGGATCAGAGGAAATGCTATCCCACACTCACCAACCCGCTTGGCCAGCGTGGTGAGTTATGGCCAAACACCTCCAAAATGACTCTACAACTTAAATCTTGGCCCTCAGTCTCCGGCAGCTGGAATGTACCTGGCCAAGGCAGCGGCCAGTGCGACATGAAGGCAGAGGGTGCTAAGAATCCCCGGAGGACCGGACTAGGCTGCCATTTGATGCTGACCTTGGCTACCTACAACGGACGCTCCCTATCTTCTGATTCAAGGCTTCTTGAATTGGAAGAGGAACTACAAAGGATCAAGTGGGACATCGTCGGGCTGAGTGAGGTAAGGAGAAAAGGAGAAGATCTCATTGAACTGAAAAGTGGACATCTCTTCTATTATCGTGGGACAGATACTGGCAGAACTAGTGGTGTTGGATTTATAATAAACAAGAAACTGAAGGATAAAGTGGTAGAAGTTGAAAGTTCCTCTGACAGAGCTGCACGACTCGTTATCCAACTATCGAGAAGATACCAGGCTCAGATTATTCAAACTTATGCACCCACCACAAGTCATCCTGAAGAAGAAATTGAAGAATTTTATGAGGAAATTCGTCATCTAAATAATAAAGGTAAGCAGCACTTGAAGATAATTATGGGAGATTTCAATGCAAAAATAGGGCACCGGCAACAGAATGAAACTTCAGTAGGTAAATTCGGTCACGGCAACAGAAACCAGCGTGGAAATACTCTCGTTGAGTTTGCAGAGGCAGAAGGATTTTTCATCTTGAATTCCTTTTTCAAGAAAAAGCCACACAGGAAATGGACATGGAGACATCCAATTGGGACGACAAGTGAAATTGATTTTATTATGTGTAACAAAAAATTCGTCATCGAAGACTGCAATGTGCTAAACAAGTTCAACACAGGTAGTGACCATAGATTGGTGAGATGTAAGATGCACCTCAACACTAAACTGGAACGTGGCAAGCTCATAAGACAAACAAAATGTATTGACATAACCAACCTTAAAAAACACCATAATACTTTCAAGTTGGAACTGAAGAACAGATTCTCTGCTTTAGAAGGCCTAACATCGGAAGAAGTGGATATTTCTGAAGTTAACAGAAAAGTAACCAAAGCTCTTATGGAAACAGCAACAAAATTAGCTGGGTCTAAGAACAAGTTGCATGTAAACAAATTATCAGGAAAAACCAAAATGTTGATGCAAAAAAGAAGAGAGATGAGGACAACTAAAGAAGATGTGACTTCCAAAGTGGAATACATAGAGCTATGCAAGACAGTAAGAAAAAGTATCACTGAAGACGTAAGAAAATTCAACTGTGAACTAGTAAGGAAAGCAATTGAAAACAACCAAAGCCTAAAGATAGCAAAGGGACATCTCAGTAAGGGAAGAAAACAGATTATGGCTCTGAGAAAAGAAGATGGTTCTATAACAAGAAATAGAGGCGAAATTTTGACAAGAGTGAAAGATTTCTACTCCAAACTATATGAAAGGGATGATACATGTACTCCAGACATCATGAAAGGTACCAGAGTTCTTCCAGTCCTCCCAGCAGAAGTTGCTCATGCAATCAAGAACATGAAGCGGGGGAAAGCTCCAGGAGAAGATGGAATTACTATAGACATCATACAAGAAGCAAGTGGAGAAATTGAAACAGTACTCGCCCAAATTTTCACTCGATGCCTTAATGAAGGGAAGATTCCTGAGGATTGGAACAATGATTCAATGATCCTGCTACATAAAAAAGGTGACATTGAGGATCTCAGGAACTACAGACCTATCAGCCTCCTATCAGTGGTTTATAAAATCTTCACTAAAGTTCTTTCACACCGCTTGAAGGTAACACTGGACATGGCTCAACCGAGAGAACAAGCTGGATTCAGGAGTGGCTACAGCACAATAGATCATATCCACGTACTGAGAGAACTAATTGAAAGAGCGAGGGAATATGAACTTCCATTGTGCATGGCTTTTATCGATTACGAAAAAGCCTTTGATTCGGTGAAACCATCAGCAGTTACCACAGCTCTGAAATCCTGCGGTATTGAAGATGCATACATTAATATTATTAATAACATCTATGAAAATGCAAGTGCAAAGATTCGGCTCTTTGAAAATACAACACACATAAAAATTGGAAAGGGAGTGAGACAAGGTGACACCATATCTCCGAAGCTCTTGAATGCCACATTGGAAAATGTCTTTCAATCACTGAACTGGGAAAACAAAGGGATAAAGATTAATGGAGATTATCTAACCCACCTTCGTTTTGCTGATGACGTAGTCATTTTTGCAACTACCCCATCAGAGCTGCAGAGTATGATCCAGGAACTTGCTGACAAGAGTAAAGAAGTGGGATTAAAAATGAACTTTCAGAAGACAAAAGTGATGTTCAATGCTTTTACAAGAAATGAAGATTTATCGATTGATGGAGAAAAACTGGAGATAACAGATACGTATGTTTATCTTGGACAGCAGATATCAAGTGAGGGTCACATTGATGAAGAAATTAATCGGCGTACAAAACTTGCCTGGAGAGCTTTTGGAAGAAACAGCATAATTTTCAAGAGCAATATGCCGTTATGTCTTAAAAGAAAAGTGTTTGATCAATGCATCCTTCCAGTGCTTACGTATGGTGCAGAGACGTGGACCTTAACTAAAAGAGACATACAAAGGCTGCAGACAACTCAAAGAAGCATGGAGAGGTGCATGCTTGGTATAACCAGGAGAGATAAGAAGAGGAACTCGTGGATCCGAAAAATGACGAGAGTGGAAGGCATCATGATCAGAGTTAAATCCCTGAAATGGCAATGGGCTGGACATACTGCCAGAAGGACAGACCATAGATGGACAGCCGAAATTTTAGATTGGATTCCAAGGGACAGGAAAAGACCCAGAAAAGACCACATGGGAGATGGGTGGATGAAATTCGTAAATATGCGGGAGTGACATGGAGGAGACTGGCACAAGACAGACCGTTGTGGAGGAAACTTGGGGAGACCTTCGTCCAGCAGTGGATTGATAATGGTTGACAATGATGATGATGATGATATATATATATATGTATATATATATATATATACTTAAGAGCAAAACTGAAGACTAAGGAAAAAATTTTAGAATTTAAAACGAAGGGTGCAAATATATATATATATGAGTGTGTGTGTGTGTAATATACGCTACTTTTGCAACAATATTTTTATGAAAACAATTATTCAATAATTTTACAACAAAGAAAGAAATATTTCACCTGTATTCTTTTATGTAACACACTTGAGCGAAAATACGCAATTTGTGCGGTTTCTTTAGCTAGTCAATGCGTCACTCACATCCCAACGCCAGTCGGAGATCCACTTCTTAAAAAATTCAAAGTAAATCATATGAATAGAAATTGTTTTCTTACGAAATGTTTCTTGAGCTTGAATAAAAGTCACAGTTCGATTGGCATATTAGTGAAGGTGCATTTAGCACGGGTCATAAACTGAAGTCCAGGCTCGTGATAATTATTAGCTTCGTTTTGTATTAATGTCAGGAGAAGTCAAGGAAGCACATTTCTATATAAAAAAAAGTATTAGGTAATTTAAACCTGGAATTAAAAACAGAGGAATGCGATATTAATTTGCTTTGGTCTCGAACAGAATGCTTTCAGTTTATGTTTTATAAATAAGTTCAATTCTGCGATCCTTTTTGGCTGCAAATTTGTCTATGATCAGATCATAAAATGGTTGAGTGGACATTAGATGGTTCAGCAATTCTTTCTCGATTGAAATTTTAGCGAGTGAAGACAAACGATCTTGTGCCGTTGTATTACGGAGGTAAGTCTTAATTATCTTCAAACAAGAAAAACTCCTTTCAGCAGAAGAACTTGTTGATGCCAGTGTCAATACAAGAGAAAATAATTTGTAGGCTTCTGGTAACACATCTTTCAGCTCGTTTTCTTTCATTGTTTTCAAGGTTTTCTGAACACCGAGTTCCCTGAAGTTGTGATCATTATATAAAAAATCTAATTCGTTTTTTAGTCGTTGTGTGTCTGTAAAAATGTTTGGATAAATTTTTTGAGAGTGTTAAGGGCACTGGATGGAAATGACTCTGAATAACTATGGTATTTTGAGCTGTCAACTAGCTGCAGAAACTCGAGCTTTCCCATATCTTCAAATCTGGTATTTATTTGGACTATTATGCTGTCAACGATTTCGTAAAACAAAATTTTGTAATAGTTTTCCACTTCTTCTTCAGTCAAATGTTTCTTTTGGCGACATTTAGGACCTCCACTCAAACTAATTGCTTCACTGAAATGTTTCAAGTAAGTGGTTACATTCCTTTTCTTATTTATTCGTTCGCAACATTGTTTAATTTGTCTTTGGCAATAACTGATATCTAAAGTCTTTTTTTGTAAAACATCAAATAATACATCCGTAATTCCAAAAATGTCATCAAAAATCAGTGATAAAAAAGCAAATTCAAAATTAGTGAAATTTTTCAAATATCCTATGGCTCCGTTGATTGATTCTGCCGTTGATTCCGGGTCATTCATTATGTTTTCAAACACATTCTTTAGTTTGCCCCATTCGCTTACAATTAAACGCAAAATGTGTGAAAGTGATGCCCAACGTGTTTCCGCTATTTGAGGAATCCGTTTCCCAACAACTGAATCTGCTACGTGGGTTCTCTTGGCAGATTTATGAAAAAATGAGGGCATGCTGGATACAGTTGCGAAATATATGCGACAATTTACAATACTTTTGCACCCCTGTTGTAGGACAAGGTTAAGGCGGTGGGCGAAACAGTGGGTAAACAAAGCTTGCGGGGCTTCTACCTTGACTCTTTTCTGCAGACCGCTCAACTCTCCAGCCATAACGCTTGCACCATCATAACACTGGCCTACTAACTTTGATTTAAAATCAAACTCCTCCAAAACCGATGCTAGCAGATCATACAGTGCCACAGCAGTCCTGTCAGTGCTGATATCATAAAAACCAAGGAAGCGCTCAACTACTTCACAATTTGAGTCCAATATGTATCTGACAATTATTGAACACTGTGATTTTTGAGTAATATCAGTTGTATCATCAACTTGCACTGAAAAAAATTTTGACTCATTAATTTCGCTTTTAACACATTCGTTTATATATTCATGAATACACTCCAGTAAATCATTCTGTATCGTTTTAGATTGTCCAGAAAATAAGCTTCGTATTTCTTCAAAATGTGCTTTTAATTCTGGGGTGCTCCTACGAAGTAACAAATGGAACATCTCCTTGAAATTACCTTTATTTAATGAGGAAATAGATTCATCATGTCCTCGAAAAGGCAGTTCTTGCTTGCTTAGAACGACAACTAAATCGATTATATGTTCCATAAAAAGCCTATTTAGTCTGACCTTTTCATTAAACTTAGCTTTATGAAGAGTAGCATTTTCTTTGAGCATATCAGAAATAGTGTTTATATTTTTTCCATCCGTTTCAGACCTACGTGATTAGTTATATGCTCTTTAGAGCTTTCGTGCAATTTTGCACTACGAGAAAAGTTTTTCAGATCAAAATAACCCGTTGTATTCCACACATTTTTCTTATTGCTCAAAAGTAAACATGGCCAGCAAAAGAGAGTTTGCTTGTAATAGCTACCAGAAAGCCAGGGGAAAATCTCGTACCATGATTTATTGAAAGACCTAAGAAACGATTTGCCGCACTTATCTATAGATATTGAACTTATTACAGGTGTCGGTCTTCCAGATATGAGAACATCCCTTTTATTATAATCTTTCCAATGTTTAAAAGGAATTTCTTCCAGAACACAAATCACGTCGTTTATTGGGCCATTCATATTTTCCAACCCAAATCAAAATATGCTGTTTAGTAACAATAAAAAAATAAAAAAGAAGAAAAACTCAACATTACTATGAACTAGCCAACACCCGCATAAAGAGAGGATTGAAAACACACTACAAAAGTTAGACTCAAATATACTCTGACGAATAGTTAAAGCTACGTAGAAATCATCCTACTTCAAAGCATATAGAGGCGAACGGCGTCATCGCCTGTAAAACCACTTTTTACCAAGGTCATCTGCTCATTTTCCCGCGCCCATTGGATACACAATCCTTGGGTTCTCCAATAACAGCAGAGATGCGATTCCAGTTTAAGCGAAATGGAGGGTCGCCTCAGAAATTTCCTTTCTCTTACTGGAAGTCCGGCACCTCCTTAGGTAGACCTCGGACCGTGGGGGTGGGGGGTTCACTCTGTAGGGCTCTTCTCTGATCCCCAGTTCCCAAAACCGGCTTCTCATCGAGACGATTCAGCCGGTCGCCTCTAAGCGCTTAAAACATGCAGCTGCTTTGCAAAAATAATGATTCATTCCTCTTCTTGAAAGCCTTTTTTTAACCTAATTCATGAATCACAATGTAAATTTCAGTGCTTCATTTATCCTGCAAAGTTCTTATATCTTCGTTACTGACCGAAGTTTTTTTTTCACTTCTCATTCTGCGGAATTTCAGGTGAGGCGGCGCCTCACTTGCCTCATCTGACGGGCCGCCACTGCCTTTGACCCCACTTTCAATAGGGTTCGTCCCCAGGTAGTCCCGTACCACATACTAAAATTTCATCGAAATCGAACCATTTTTACGCAAGTTATGAAGCATAACAATGAACTGCATCCCGCTCCTATGTTCTGCTGCCCTTTGACCCCACTTCACCCATTTTCAATAGGGTTCGTCCCCAGGTGGTAGGAGACCACATACTAAAATTTCATTGAAATCAAACCATATTTACGCGAGTTATCATGTGGACGGACAAAGCTGGAGCATATACGCTTCTTCAACCTATGGTTGGAAAGCGTAATAAGAAATGGCATACAAATGCATTTACTTATAATAGCAAACAGTTGAAAAGAATCATCATACTGTTAGGATTACGGAAATTTCAATTCATGAGGCAACCTTATGGGTTGTCTTATGTTATAAACGTGCTTTTGATTAATATATACTTAATATCTAAGGTATTTTACCTGATATTGTCAAAGTATTTCTCACATTGTTTGCTCTGTGAGGCACGTGCTCCTGGCCCGAGAGGTCCCTTCGTTACGGACCTTTGGTTAGTTATAAAAAAATTTTGCAGAAATAAAACAGTTAGGTTACATATTTTCAGTTCCACATTCATTCATTCGCACAATCAAACATTTTTAATTTACTATTAATTAAAAGATTTTAGTAGAAAAGAGTTGTACTCATCGGGTCAGGAGACGTCTCACAAGGGGTTCGTCATCACCATGTTATGGTGAGCACTTTCAGCGGTCTGAAAGCGCTCTTTGAACACCTTATTCCACCTTATTCCCCAATTGGGCTGCCCGGCAGTGATGATCTGGAAAGAAAAAACAAGGGAATAAATTTTTCTCTGTCCTCGGTCAGTCAGATACCACTCAAAGATATGTCTCTGTATATGTTTCTCACTTCCTACCCTTAGATAAACTTTTTGGAGTGTGAAATTGCCCATCATGTTAAATAAGTTAGCATACCTGATAAAGGACAATTATTGTGCCCAGCCAAAAATATCAATGATTTGACCAGTTCAGAGAATCATGAGAATGATGGCATTCAGAAACATTTAAGACATGCTTATGTGTTTCCGAGAGGTGGGCAAAAGAAGAGACAAATAGCAACAGGAGTTCTGGAGATCCATAAGAAGCAAACAGACATGGGTCTGCATGGATCATTGCAAGAAGTAAAAGCTGAACTGGATGTTACCAAGCCCCCAAAACAGGATGCAAATACAAAGTGAACTAGCAGTGAGAACAAGAAGCTAGGACTCATCCAAGATATTCTGCTGCCAAGGAAAGTAAATGATTAGGCTGCTGCAACAGGGTGTGTGTGTGTGTGTGTGTGTGTGTGTGTGTGTGTGAGAGAGAGAGAGAGAGAGAGAGAGAGAGAGAGAGAGAGAGAGAGAGAGAGAGAGAGAGAGAGAGAGAGAGAGAGAGAGAGAGAGAGAGAGAGAGAGTGTGTGTGTGTGTGTGTGTGTGTGTGTGTGTGTGTGTGTGTGTGTGTGTGTGTGTGTGTGTGTGTGTGTGTGTGTGTGTGTGTGTGTGTGTGTGTGTGTGTGTGTGTGTGTGTGTGTGTGTGTGTGTGTGTGTGTGTGTGTGTGTGTGTGTGTGTGTGTGTGTGTGTGTGTGTGTGTGTGTGTGTGTGTGTGTGTGTGTGTGTGTGTGTGTGTGTGTGTGTGTGTGTGTGTGTGTGTGTGTGTGTGTGTGTGTGTGTGTGTGTGTGTGTGTGTGTGTGTGTGTGTGTGTGTGTGTGTGTGTGTGTGTGTGTGTGTTCCAAAATCTATAAGTCGAGTGGCAAGGAAAGCAAACAGTACTGATCAGAAATGACAAGTGACAGGCTAGCAACTGGTGCCTATTGCAACAAAGCACCCAGCAGACTGCACCTTCCTCCCCTCCTTAGAGAGAGTGCTGGATGTCAAAGTATTCAATTGGGGGAAAATGACAGCATCCCTCCAATCCTGAGGTGCCACTCCTAACTTCCAGCACAACTAACAAATTTCAGTTAACCAGTCAATTATACAGTCATTGCCATATTTAACATTTCAGCAGTTATGCCACCTACTCCTGGAGTCTTACCATTATGAAGAGATTTTAGAGCTTTACACACCTCTTCCCTTGAGACCCCTCTTGTACTTCCATCTCTCACTGTGACATCATCAGCTTCTGCCTCAGAATCACCTTTGCTTCCATGATCTAATAACTGACTCACAGATGTATTCACCCCATTTTCACTTAAACTCACTGGGCTCCCATATCATATCTCCGATCCTATTCTTCACACAACTTAGAATTTTATTTCCCCTATTTTTCCGACATCTTATGTACTTCCAGAAAGTTTTCTATCTTTCCAAAAAGCCAATTCATGCCTTTCGACCTTTTCCTTCCTACCTTTTGCCTTATTCTGGAAAACCAAATTAGCTACCTCATGTTTTTTACAGCAATATTCGTCCTCAGAAATTGTACCTTACAGCATCCCCAAATAGGCTTCCTTCTTTCTCTTTACTGTTTATTTAATCTCACTGCTCCACCAAGCATCACCTCTAATGTTACCCACCATTATGGTACCACAGACCTCTTCGGCAGCAGTGACAACACAGTTCTTAAAACATGTCCACTTCGTTTTCGTTTACATCCCTCTAACATGATTTCACCTCATTCAGTGATTCTCTAAGTAAATTAGAGTAATGCTGACATTCTTCAAGGGGTAGGGGGGCTTTCAATCTTTATTCTTTTCATCACAGGTTCCTTCCTATTTCTCTAACCAACATTAAGTTTCACACATGATACTAACAAGTAACATTTGATCAGAGCCAACAGTCACACTTCTCATCACACGGGTATCAACAACTAAGTGTTTCAGATGCTGATCGTAAACAACAAAATCTATTACACTCTTTTGACCAAGAGTACGATTTTCCCAAGTACATGATGTGTGTATATACTTGTGGTTGAAAAATGTATTAGATACACACAAACAATTCTCAATGCAGAGTTCAATTAATCTTTCACCATTATCATTCACACAAGGATCATTAAACTTACCCAGAACATTATCAGAAATTGCATTCTACCCACCTACTCTAGCATTGAAATCCCATGCTATTATAACTTTCTCTTTAGCACCAAACTGGCTCAAAACAGCTTTTAGTTCATTCCAGAAATCCTCCTTCCTATCAGAAGGTTCTAAGTCACAAGGAGCATACACTACAACTTTATTCTAAAAGTACCTTAGAAAAATTATCTATTTTGGTAAGATATCCTTTCATTATGAAGAGTATTTTTAACCCATTTTCTTCTTTAAGTAATAAAGTTGTAGCTTTTCAGCTAGGGAGTGTAAAGTTATAACACACATTCCTCTGTATCTCTTCTGTTGGATTTGAAAATTTCTTTGTCTCTGATATCTTTCATTATGAAAACATTTTTGTGCACAATTTGTTAATTTTTGTAACACTTCTCAGCTGTTGTAGGTATTTCTGTTACTAGATGTTTTATTGATTGTAGAAATTCGGTTGATTTTTTATTTTAACAGTTCCACTGACTATGAATAAGCCTGCTCAAAGTACATATTTTAAATATGTGCAGTTTTACACCCTAGATGGTGTAAGTGTATTTTCTCTTCTGCTGAATTTTTAGATTTTCTAAAAATCTGTTTGAAATAAATTTTTCTTATCAAAATTAATTCAAAAGAGGTGATCATTACAACCAAAAATCCAGTGTCTTATTTATTGTGTTGTTGTTGCTGTTGTTGTTAGGGAGGTGAAAATGCACATTTCCACCAGTCGTACTTATATCTAGGGAAAACAGACTGAAAAAAAAAATATTTTTCACAACTCATTCATGAATAAACTCAAGGACTTTTCATCAATCTATTATTATTAGCATATAGCCTATCTTAGGATGGTTGTTTTTAAGCTTTAAATAAATATTAATATATATGGGATGTTGCCCATCCTATGAAGTGAAATTATTAATTAAAGCAAACTTAAAACAAATCAAATAGACGCTGAATTTCTTTAAGGAAACATAGTAAAAACTTATATAATAAGAACTCATTCATGTTAGAACAAAAAATTATATGCTACTTATTTCCGTTTTTCGTAAAACTTTGAGATAAATAACATTCTGTGTAAAATATTTGTTGTTTAACAATTGTAGATTAGAGCATTTAGATAGATTGATATTTTTCAAAATGTATAATATAATTATCATTAAACTCGGAAAGTTTGTTTTGTGTAAACTTACCTTAATAACTTTTACTTTAATTTTTCGCGTTAAATTACTTTTTCTCCGGCACACTTGTTATTCCCTTCACGTCTTGTTTTAGATTGTCCTATTCGACAGTTAGTTTGAAACTTCATACCAAACCCTTTTCTACAAAACAATGGCACATCTGGTATTACAAATCGGAACTATGTAAATTCTCGACAATGTGCTATTGGGGCGACATCTGCTTTTTAGATGCAATCTTGCTCACTTTGACATCTCAAGATTTCAGTTTTTATTGTAGGTTAGAGCACTTAGATAGATTGATATTTTGCAAAATGTTTAGTATAATCAGCACTAAACTCGGAAAGTTAGTTAAATTAAAAAAGTTAAAAATAATTGAAGCTTACAAATTAATATTCAAATTATGCTAAATTAAATTAATATACAAACGCAACTTGCCATGATATTAAGATTTTAATTCAAATTTGTAGATCGGTATAATAGAACTCGAGTCATTGATAATCCAATGTTTTTAAATTAGCACACGATCCCCTTGACATTGCGATGTGATCTCGTGCAAACTCAACTTGCTGTGATATTAAGAATTCAATTTGAATTTTGTAGATTGGAAAAACAGAACGAGTCATTAGTAATCCAGTGTTTTTAAATTAGCACGCAATCACCTTGACATCTAAAAATGATCACGTGATATTATATAGCAGGCAATCATTTTGACATCACGAGAGCACACACGAATTTGTCAATAAGTGATGGCACAACAATGCAGACGTTGGTGTGATGTCAAGCATTCCAGAGAGACAGACGGATCTGGGTGTTTATATTATTAATTACACTTTGATATCACATGCTCAAATTCTTATTATTTCATTTTCATTTTTAAGCAGTATAATGCTTATACAATACTGTTCTGAAGAAAAAAAAATGAAATACGTATAATGGAAGTGTTGCAATTTCAATTATTCAATTTATATTAATTTTGAAAGGTCACCTTGTTGTCATCAGAAATGGTTCTTTTGCTCCAATGCTGAGCTGGAGTGAAGACAAAAAAGGTGTCACTATGCTCTGGAACACAGTTTTCTTCCCACCAGTCCAGTTCCACAACATTTTCACATCCAATTCGCTGCATCCAAGGCAAAAGACCAAGTGGGACAAACCAACGAATATCACTTCCAAACCTACGAATCAAAAAGCATAATCAATGCTGTCAATAACAGATCCATACGAATTGATCTAGGAGAAAATATGTATACAATATTTTCTGAGCACCAATTATGATGATCAAAACAGCTTACAGTCTAATATTGCATGCTGTCAAGGATCAGACAACTTTCCTGAGTACTGTAGATGTTAGTTATTATGATCAACTGGTTATTAAAATTAGTTGCTTTATTGAATTAAGTTTTACATAATGGTTTCAAATAATAACAGGTCTGCAAAAAAATAATTTTGGGAAACTGACCTGGATGTTTCAGGTGATTCATACGTATTTTGGGTTGTTGAACTCGAAAATGTAACCCATTTTGCTCCATCACACACAGATTTCTAGCAAATAAAGACTAAATAACATACTAATGCAGGTTACAGTATATCAAAAAAAAAAAAAAAAAAAAAAAATCAACAAAAAAAAAACCAACTTTAAACTTGAGTTAATTCAATAAAAAACTGTACAGTACTTATTCTTCTTCAGCCTTGTGAAATCGTCTTTTCTCCTCTTAAAAACTTCGGGGCATTTTCGCTTGTGAGTGGTTTCCAGTGCCTCCTGCAATATCATCCAGCAGTAGTCACACATCATATTTACATTCAAATTTCTTTGACATCTGTGTTCCATATCTCTAATGTATTGATGGAATCTTTCCTCTTGTTCTTTGCTAAAGGCTTCCAAGTTTTCAGGGAAATAGTCCACATGGGAATGAAGCAAATGCAGTGTTAAGTTCATCTTGCAACCTTGAGCTTTGAATGCCTTCAGCATAACGTTCCACAATGTGCTTGTAGTTTGGATCCTTGATATTGCCTAAAATTTCTTAAATGGCATCCTTACAGGATACCCAAGCTTCCTTTTTCGTTTTGTCCATGGTCCGAGTGAAGTATTTATCACACATAAGTTTTTGGATATCCGGACCTACAAAGATTCTTCCTTTCAGTTTGGCATGAGATAAATTTGGGAACTTTGAGCACAGGTATTTGAGGCACTTGCCATTTTCAGGGATAGATTTAACGAATTGTTTTATGAGCCCTAATTTTATATGCAGGGGCAGTAAAAGGGCCCTGTTACTAGGAACCAAACTTTCTCTTGATAACGTTTTTCGCCCAGGTCTGAGAGTGTCTCGAAGTGGCCAGTCTGTTTTATTCCAGTGAGATTGTCTGTCACGGCTATCCCAAAAGCAAAGGCAGAAGGGGTATTTTGTGTAACCTGATTGCTGGCCTAACAGTATTGTCAATACTTTGAAATGCCCACATATTAACCACTTGTGGTTATTGTACCAGATTTTCTCAAGAACCAAGGCAAAATTTTCATACGTTTCCTGCAGGATAACAGAATGTCCGACCGGCACTGAGACATAATCATTACCATTGTGTAGCAACCCTGCTTTTAAGCTCCGTTTTAATGAATCAATGAACAGTCGCTAATCAGGTGAATCGTACAGTATTCCAAATTGTTTTATCAACCCACAAACGTCAGTGTAATAGACTAGATTTCCCTCTTGTGAGAAAAATGGAACAAACTGTCTGCCACTGTATCTGTACCATGAGAAAGCTTTGAATGCCTTTTTTTAAGAGGAGGTAATAACAAATGTTTTCCTTTGAGCCTGGATCCTAATAGCTCAGATCACTCTTTGGAAAGACCTAGGTCCCTTACTAAGTCATTCAGTTCGTTTTGGGGGAAAAGTTGAGGTTCTGTTTGACTTTCAAACTCTGGAATTGACTCCACAAGAGAAAGACTTTCAATTTCTTCATCTGATTCTAAAATAATATCATTTAAGCAATCTGGAGGATTCGGGACAGGTAATTCACTATTATGCGGGATTGGCCGAATAGCAGACTCAAGATTAGGGTAATTAATGCCTTTCTTATTTTTACAGTTATACCCCTTCACACCGCATGAACAAAAATAGCAGTCATCTCCTTTACTTCTCTGTTCATGCCACATCATTGGCATGGGAAAACAGAACAATTGTTTCTCACCTTTGAGCCACAAGAGAAGATCTTCAACACAACATTTGCACACTTTATGTGGAGCCCACGCCTTATCTTGATCTCCCAGATGCAAACAAAAATAAGCCAAATACACTTTTTTAATGAATTCAGAAATATTTATTTGAAATTTCTTGATTGTATATTCACCACAGATGAAACAAAACATGTCCAAAGAGGTTTTCTAGGGGGCATTTTCCAATTACACACGAGAAGAGGCACTGCCACATTGAAAAGTGCACGTGAGGCAGCGTAAACCAGATTCTACTGGTATTAACAGGCTTTCACACGTCACAGGAGGCGGCAAAGGGAAACGAAGCGGTTTCCACAGAAGATGCATATAAACGTATTTCACAAGAAACTCTTTCAATTTTTGATTTCCTAATGAAAATTTATATAAATTTTATCGAGAAAACAACCTCATACAATGCTATCATACTGATTAACTTGGCTTTTCTGAAGAAACCTGATGTGATAAGACCTTTTTCAATTTATGTAAATTTTATAGAGCATAACCTCATACAATCCTATAATACTGATTAAAAACTTTACTTTTCTGAAGAAACCTGATGTGATAGACCTTTTTCAATATTTTTTTCTGAATTTGGCGTGCAGAAATCTATAAAAATCAACAAAAAAACATTAGGTCAGTTTTTCAGTTGCAGACCTGTGTAATTAAAATGCAATGCATTTTCTTTGTCTAATGAGAGTTGCTTTTTTTAACGTAAGAACAAAAATTGCAACAATCTCATTTTTAACCAAAATAAACCTTAATTATGATTTTATATATATATATGGGTCGTCCAAATGAAACATGGACTCGGGTGGATACGTGGTGCTGCAATAGCCGCTGAAGCGATGATGGCACTGCAGTAACCACACATAAAAAAGGAATGCAGCATGCAAAGCATTTAGTTGATGTGGCCTGTTGGATGCGAGTAATATCAAAGGAACATAAACTACTATCTCATGGATACTTTCCAGTGGGCATAGCGAGCCGTGATTTAATTTTTGACAAAAGAGGGAAGCAAATCGACAGAAATCTTACGGTGTGTGTAGGTGGTTTACAGGAATGGTTGCTTTTTCACAGTACGACCTTGAAATGGTGCAAAGAATTTCAGGGTGGATGTGAAAGCACCATGGGTCTGCCAAGACCTGGCTAAGCACATGCCACCATCACAATGGACACAATCGCAGCAGTGGACAAACTGGAAGTTAACCACAGAATAACAGTTAGCGAGTTAGTAGCTAATAGGCATCCGCAAGGGGCTCCATTGGCACAATCCTCCACCAAGAATTGGGGTATTCGAAAGTGTGTGCGCAGTGGGTTCCAAAGCACCTGACAGAGGAACCATAAACTTATTGACTGATGGGACACCTGCCTAAATGTTAGGGGTGCCTGTTTCTAGCGCTATCAGCACCGATGTGTTATGTATTGTATATATTTCCCAGATACATATTCTTATGCTGTAATAAAGTACACTTAACTCCAACAGCTAGTCTATGTTTCATTCACAGATGACCCTTATATATTATTACACTTTATGAAACAAAACACTTTGTGGTGCCACAGACTTGCATCCACTTTGACACTCACAAGCACACAATCTTGTAAATATCTCTACTTAGACAAAAACAAATACAGTAATTATTATAACGCCATGTTCACTGCTACTCAACACAAGGTAATGCAAAAAGATATATAACCAAAACCTCTGCTCTCTTTTAAATGTTACTGACAACAGTATATAAAAGCATCTTAACCCATATCTATCTGTTTTCTTCAATCAGTAGTTCATTAGCTGTGTAGGTGTTAGCCATCATTGATTCCAGTTTATCCTATAGAATGAGAACATACAACTGTTTATATAAAAGTGTCAGAAAATAAGAACAAAATGGGTCTGACTATAAGAGAATTGTACGCAAACATAACTGTGTTTGTTTTCATGAGTTTCTGATGAAACTTATATTCTTACTCAAGCAATGCAAAAAGAAACTAATAAATCTGTTTGACTTCCGTGCAGGGACCATGTGTGTTAAAAGCACTACCAAATGTTTTTCACTATGTTCTGCAAAGTTATCCAGATAATTTTTCATGGTGCTGCACTTTTAACACTGATAGTTTTTTCAAGACACAATAAGAGAAAACACATTAACTTGGTTACAAACTCTAGCAATACATTATCATCTCACATCTATTTATTTGTTTGTTTCAGGTTTTAACAATCCCTCTGAGCACCTAAGACTATAAGCAGTCACCCCTACCTCATTTGGGGCACTGGTTCTAGGGAAAAGAGCCATAAGTCAAAGCACACTCATGCCACATCTCAGACAATTAGACAAAAGCCCACGCATCTGGACACTTGGCCACTGGAGCAGCCATCTAACAATTCTATACCAACCTGGTGTTCCAGCATGTTATCTGCACTAGAAAATGATCGCCCGGTTCAATGAATCATGTTTTCAGTTAATATGTGGCAATGGATGGGATATAATACGGCATCAACACCACGAACTGATGGATCCCAGCTGCTAGTGTTAACTGAACAAGCTGGTGGAGGTTATGCAATGGTCTGGGGTCTGTCTTTATGGCATGCATTGGGTTCTTTAATACTGCTGGAGCAGCATACCACAAGGCCGCCCCGGTGGCGCAGTGGTCTAAGCGATGGCCTCTGACCGTTCGTCCGAAAGGGGTCCGGGTTCGAATCCCGGTGAGGCATGGATGTTGTGTTTGTCTTACGGCACTGGCTCTCTCCCTTCCCTGCAGCCAGTGACCCAAAATTAGGGACGGGCGACTGCTTATAGCCCATTGAGTTGCTCACTGTGGTCGTTAAACCTGCAATCAAAAAAAAAAAAAAAAAAAAAAAAAACACAAGGTATCTTAATACCACTGCAAACCACACACGCCCATATACACATGCATGGTGTTTCCTGGTGGTGAGGGCTAATTATTATGTCAAAGTTTGAAACAAAAATCACGATATGCGATCTACATATATTTCTTAATCATGTAGTGTATAACATATAATAATTATAAGGGAGTAATTCGGTTAAATAAATTTAGAAAAATCTAACCAGGAAAAGAATTTCATCTACTGCTTCTTCTAATCATTTAACTTTCCTGTACTGTAACATTACTAGTAACTGAATAAGAATAAATGTACAAAAGTCAAGTTCTTTCTTAATTCTTATGCTACCTGACTACTTTTACTGGCAAATTTAGGGGAATCACCGATGCTTTGGGAAAATTCTGTGTGTCATGGCCCATGCCCCCCCTCCCCTCTTTGGGAAATTTTTGGGGGTGCTACTGCTTCCAGCAGAATAATGTTCCATGCCACAAGGCTTGTGGCATCACATAGGGATTCCAGGAGCATGACAGTGACTTCACAGTCCCCAGATCTTAACACAATTGAACACAGGTGAAACAAGATTGATAGAGCCATTTGTAGCAAAGATCCTTCTCCAGCAAATATTTGGACATAGATGAATTTGGCTTAACATACGTGTAAAAACAATATACCTGACACACTGAATTCAGGACATATTGAATCAAGGCTGTTTTAAACACCAATGGCATCCTAACACATTATTAGGCAGATGTTCCTAGTAATTTGCTGCTTCACTCTATGAACTACCGATAGGTCTCACTGGTGGATAAGCAGTCTGTGGTTGGGGACTTCAGATCTCTTGTATGATAAATACTCAGTTGACATGGACCAGGAACATCAAATAGAAGTCATCGCTCTTTCCACGTTTATAAGTGAGTCATGGAAAAATTATTATCAGCCGCCACCATGAATCGAACCCAGAGTTTTCCAGTTATGCGCCAGATAGGCTTCCACTGCACTACAGCGGCCTCAAAATTCTCCAGACTCATAAACGACAAACTGCCAAACCACATGGCAGGGTTGTTTCTTTGGAGTCCCGCACAATGCTGGGGATTCACCAAAGATAAACAGCAGCAACTGAACAAATAACTAGAAGGCGAATGAATGATAAATACTCAGTTGACATGGACCAGGAACATCAAATAGAAGTCATCGCTCTTTCCACGTTTATAAATGAGTCACAGAAAAATTATCATTGGCCGCCACCGGGAATTGAACCCAGGGTCTTCCAGTTATGCGCCGGATATGCTTCCACTGCACCACAGCGGCCTCGAAATTCTCCAGACTCGTAAACGACAAACTGCCAAACCACATGGCAGGGTTGTTTCTTTGGAGCCCCGCACAATGCTGGGGATTCACCACAGATGAACAGCAGCAACTGAACAAATAACTAGAAGGCGAATGAATGATAAATATTCAGTTGACGTGGACCAGGAACATCAAATAGAAGTCATCGCTCTTTCCACGTTTATAAGTGAGTCACAGAAAAATTCTCATCGGCCACCACTGGGAATCGAATGATGGCGAATCCCCAACATTGTGCGGGGCTCCAAAGAAACAAACCTGCCATGTGGTTTGGCAGTTTGTCGTTTGTGAGTCTGGAGAATTTCGTGGCCACTGTGATGCTTGTGAGTCTGGATAATTTCTCCAGACTCACAAAGAGCGAGGACTTCTTTTTGATATCTCTCATATGAGTTGGGGAAAGGTTTAAACACCAGTGCAGGCAGCGGTGGTGTGTTTGTCCAACCCCACCCACAGCTTAGGATGTGGCACTTCACCTATGTGTAGCCCTGATAAAGCAACCTCACAAAGTAGTCTTGTGGTAGCATGAGCTCAAAATGGCACATGTCTGTATTTATGGTCTGGGAAGGGGAGGAAAATGAACTATTAGTAGTACCTGACAATCAAATAAAAGTTGGCCAATAATTTCCTTGAAAGATAGCATACTTTTACATGTTAGAGATGAAAATTTTACTTTCTCTGACAGTAATTAAAGAGAGTAAATCCAAAAACAGAAATGCATGTGTTCTGAAGTACAGTGGAGTCTCGGCGATCCAACTCATATCGGACCAGCGGGTGTCGAATTACTGAAATCGTCGGATTACTAGATTTTGAATAAAAAATAGAACTACAGTATGTACAGGAACAAATCACTGATTATTAATATATGTACGTACAAGTTAGCAAAATACACAGTTAGTTAATCACACAGTAAAGGATACAAGAAACTCGTCAATTTTTTTTTCTTTCGCTTTTAAAGACAGTTTCATTACTTGTTCTTGCAGTCTTTTTAAAACCAGTATGTCAGCAGCTGCTACGTTGTTTTTCTCTGCCCACATGACACATGTGGTAAATGCACTTACTGCACTACTGTGCTGTACGGCATGAACTTGTACAGTTGGCCCCCTCTTGTTCCTCGTCATTGTCATGTAAAACATCTAGGATGATCTCTTCATCAGTCATCAGTTGGAAATTTTCTTCTTCATTCCTAATGAGCCAATCGTTTATGTCAACTACAGTCAGGCTTTCAGATTCATCACTGCACAGCACGGCAATGGCTTCTTAGAATTCTGTAACAGCCAAATTATCACTATCAAGGACTTCTTGAACTTTAGTTTTTAGTTTTTTTGTACTGAGCTAACAATGGCAGTGTAGGTCATAATTTGCCCAACGAGGTGACCAATATATTAGTCAATACATGTCCCCATGCTGGAGCAAGATTGTAAATGACATCTTTGACGTTAATGACCTTCTGAGAATCGAGGATGCTTTCCTCTTTGCTTATCATATTATAGAGTATACTTTTTTTGTATTGGATCTTAACAGTTTGTATCATATTTTGATCCATTGGTTGTAACAAAGGTGTTACATTTGGTAGTAAGAACATCACTTTTACAAAATCATCTGTAGATGCCAGTTCATCTTCTTCTGGATGGCCTGGGCAATTATCTAAAAGTAACAAAGCTTTCTGTGACAAATTTTTCTGTCGAAGAAAGTTCTTAACTGATGGGACAAATTGCTCCTGAAACCAATCGGTGAACAATTCTTTTGTCATCCAAGCCCGGCGTTGGTTTTTGTACAAATCCGGAAGATTTTTGGATTTTTAGACTTGCCTATAACTAATAACGGAAGCTTATGTGTACCGCTGGCATTTGAACACTGCATAAACGTGATTCGATCTTTTACCAATTTCCGACCAGGAGCACTGGCTTCTGCTTGGTGAACATATGTCTTTTTCGGCGAAAGTCTCCAAAATAATCCACTCTCATCAGCATTATAGATTTGATCGGGGCTAAGATTTAACTCCTGTACCAACTTGATAAATTTTTCTTTATAAGGTTCAATGGCTTCAAAGTCACAAGAGAGTTTCTCACCAGTCGTTCTTAGTAAACGGATTCCAAATCGTTTCTTAAATTTATCAAACTAGCCAATACTATCGTGAAAATAATCTTTTTTCATGATTTCCTTATAGAAGAATTTTGCTATCTCTTTAATAATTTCACCAGTAATAGGAGTGTGTCTGTCACGTTCCTGGAGAAACCATGCGTAAAGAGCATCTTCAACTAAAGGGTACTCACCTGATCTTACAACTTCACTATCACTGGTCCTGCTGTCCAAACCTACAACAAATCCCTCAATTTTGTTCTGGTTTTTGTTGATGTCATAAGTCCTGGCACGTCCAACACCATAAAGACGCAGCCAAATCACCGAACTTTCTACCCTCTTCAATTTTCTTAATGATTTCCGCCTTTTCAATCAAAGGTAAAGTTTTATGCTTACGTTTAACAGATTGAGACATTTTGAACAATACAGTACGCAAACAAACACTGACTGCTTTGCCGACCGCATGTGCAACAAACAACTAGCGACTGTAGGAAGGCGTTACTCACGCATTGATGCCAACCTCTAAAAGTAGTTTTCAGTAACCAGCATGTTCATTTTTCAGTAATTTTCAGTAACAAAATTTTTTTTTCAGTAATTCAGTCTACAGTGGCAAATTTGGGTATTTAACACTACAACAAATTTTAATCTGTCAGAACTATTAACAATATAATAATAATAATAATAATAATAATAATAATAATAATAATAATAATAATAATACAATAAAAAATAATTTGCTAGTGGGAAAATTTAAAATACTGTCTACCAGAAAAATATAATAAATTACCTCCAGATATGAAGAAAAATTATTCCTTGGAATGTTGGCCAAATTATTATGATAAACTGCCTGTAGTTGCCATTTTGGCCTTCCTTAGTTCAATTTGCAAAAACTTCTTCTGATAGCATAGTTCACTGTGTGCAATGCTGTTCATTTTTTCTACTAATAAAGAAGACAGCACATGAGTACTTAAATTAGGTCTGAATTCATTCATGTTTTTTTTCACAATACTGAAAATTCTTTCTGTACTTGCATTGCTATGAGGGACTATTAAAATTATTTTCATAATTTTGCTTAATGATTCATACTTCAACTGGCCACTTTCATTTTTCATTAAAGAAATTCTGTGCCACACTTCATCCATTCTCCCAGAAGTAACAGCACAGTTAAAATTTTCAAACTGGTAGTGAGCAAATTCAGATTCCACCTTGTCAGATTCTTCTGGTTTCAAAACTGGAAACAGGGAACAAATATATTGGACTGATGCAAAAGAAACACTTTGCCTTAATGCTACATCTGCAATTTCAGCATGACTCAGAAATTCATCATTAAGTGGAAATTTTCTTAAAATGTAATTGCAGCCTGCCTTGTAAAATTCCCTTACCTCAGAATAAAAAGTAGCCACTGTGTCTTCACTCAAATCTGCAGTTGTGCCTATATAAGATCTCGCTTTTGATCCAATTACGAGATCACAGTTTTCTTTTTGATTTCTCCTTCTTTCAAAATTTCCATCTGCAAGAGATGTTGCTGTCACATCAAATGCTGATGGCTTGATAAATCGTACAAGCAATTCAGATAACAGACTATGAAGTTTTCTTTTTAATACATGCACAAGCGGAGCTTCCTGCTGCAAGAACACGTTAACAGATGTAAACAAAGGAAGAGTAGCAGATAAAAAAAGACAAAGTTTAGATGAAGGATTTCCAATCGTACTTGCAAGGCTCTTATACTGTGAATTAGCTTCTTCATTGTCACTGAAATAATGTTCTAGAGCCTCCCACTGTTCTAAAATTCTGTCAATGGATTCCAAAAGTGATAACCAGTGAGTATTGACATGCTTTAGAATTTTGTTTGGTTTTGTACCACAAACAGCTTGGCTCAGTTTCAGTTTGTGTTTCCTCTTTGAACTTTTTTCCAAAAAAGTACAACTGTATCAGAAACTGCTCAACATTAAATCCTTTCAGTTGAGTAGCAGATTTCTGTGCAGCTAAATTTAGTAAATGGCATGAACATTGCTGCACTATGATTGCAGGCTGAACCTTCTTTATGCGAGAAACAACACCTTTTACTTGACCTATCATAGTGTTAGCATTGTCACAGGAAAATGACACAGTTGCTCCACGAGATATTTTTTTTAACAAATTCATTGTTCAAAACGTTGAATATTCCTTCACCTGTATTATTACTTGATTCAACCAATGATAACAAAACAGTTGAATTTTTCCCTATTTTTTCGTCAAAATATGTTATTGTAATGGGATACAGTTTATTTGCTTGAGCATCATTACTTCCGTTCGTAGATAGAGAAAAGGGATTTTTTTTAACTTCAGATACGATGTTACTTGTAGAAACACTGGCCATGTGCTGAATCAGTGCAGTAGCCTTGGTTCTTCCACACGAATATTTTTTTGCGATCGCTGAATCGGGAAACATGGCTTGAAATAACGGTTTTTCAAGCCTTCAGTTTTCGGAAATTTAACCAACATTTTCAAGCTGAAATACAAATATTTATGGAATAAAATGATATCTAACAATACTGGGTGGAGGAAACATCGCGAGAAAAAAAAATTACGATTACCACAGAAGCCTTACCTCCGTCTACTTTCCGTTTTCGAAGGATGAAATTCTGTCCTCCGACGGAGAAAACGACCCCCCCCCCCCGCCGCCAATCCTCCCAAAATTTAAGTTCAGTTATGCATCGATTTCGTACATGGTCCAAATAACAACAAAAAAAAAAAAGACGGAATTCCTCGAATCAGCGTGAGAATCTCGTCGCCGAAGATTACGGGGAAATTTTCGGGCGGCCTAACTTCCGTTTTCGGAAATCGTTGCCTACAATTTCAAGCTGAAATTATGCAATGAAATTATATTTAACAATACTGAACAGAAGCAACATCGCCAGAGAGAAAAAATACGATTACGGGGGAAAATCTGCACTTCGTTTAACTTCCGTTTCCGAACGTTTAAAAAGACAAAACAACGTCCCCAGACGGAATACGACTCCCCCCAACTAATATCCCGAAAATTTCTTCACTTGTGCATCAATCTCGACGAAAATGACCAAAAAAAAAAAAACCGAAGGGGACTCCGCGAATCCGCGGAAGAATCTCACGTACGAATTAACCGCTGAATTGATTTCGAATGTCGTAAGATAACGCTAAAATATCGATGACCGATAAATTTTAACTTTTGGCGCAAAATTGGCGCATATTTCGTCGAAATGGCGATTTTTTTAGCAGAATGGCGCAAGAACAACGTTTTGGCGCGGACTGGCGCAATTGACGCAGGTCTGGCAGCCCTGAATTAGCATTTAATTTTTTCCCCAAAAAAACTTGAAGAACCAACAAAAATTTTTAAGTTGATGAAAATTAGCTTTCTATCCCAGAAAATTAAATCAAATGGCGATTTTCCGTAATTTCAGCGGTGTTTCCGTACTAGCAACCAAAAATCCGTAAAATTACGGAAAATCCGTACTAGTTGGCATCTATGCTCACGCAACCCCGTTTTTCCAGTTCTTGGCACATGTGTGAAGAACGTCATATTTCCGGTACACTGTACTCGCGCGCTTTCCGTTCGTTTGGCGCAAGTGTTCGATTGCCGAGACTCTACTGTATATTCAATCATGCAACTGAATGTTTGAGGAAGATGCACAGTGTAAAGCCATTTAAAGAATAACAATATTGTGATTACAAAGTAAGAAACTTTTACCTTGCATTGAGTAGAGTAACAGTATTGAAATCCAAGTGATCATAATGAGAATGACTAATGACAACGGCATTGATATGAGGCAGGTCATGAATTGAGCATGGAGTATCTCTGTACCGCTTTGGACCAACAACCTGACTAGGAGAAGCTCTGTCGCTGAATATGGGGTCAGTTAGGACATTGAGGCCATGCATCTGCACAAGCACAGTGGAATGACCAATCCAAGTAACACGGATGCCATCATCAGGAGGATTTCCAATTCTGGCAAAATTAGGCTTTGTTATTGGCAAAACCAAGTCCAGCTCCTGAAATGTAATTCAAAGGATCAAACATGCACACTTCACACCAAAAAGAAAAACAAATACCAAAAGTTTTATCTTCATTTACCAAAAAATATTTTAACAAATTACAAAACTTAATATCAGAAAAAAAAAAAAAAAAAAAAGGAAGATCAGCATGCAAGAGCACAACATTCATCAAAATTTAACTCCACTGAATTACAAAACAAAAACGAAAAATGCAACTAAAAATACATGCTGTTTGAGCCTTAAACCATCTTATAAAATAAATTCCATCACACATGTATTAAATATTTCATAATGTTAATTATTGTCATATTTTTTATTTTACATAGTTAAAACACGTACTCAAGGCTTTACTCTGATAATAAATTTACTTAATTCTATTTTAACCTGAAGAACTTTCATCTTCTCTTCTTCAGAGTTCTTTCGGTTTTACAGACATTTCTGGCCTCTGGATTTTTGTGAAGGCCTGTTCTCAATGTATAGAAACTGTATCAAAAGTTCTGTTTACACCTGATGAGTTTAAAGTTTGTTGCCAGGTTCCACTTGCTGTTACCAGTTGTCAAATTGAAATATTTTCATTATGTATTTTGTAATTCTATTACTTTCAATTAAGTTGTTGAAAATGCCATTTATAAGTTTTGAAGGTTCGTTGATGGATTTTTTTTTATTTAAAAACTTTCTTTAATTAGTCTCTTGTTTTTAAAAAATTTATAGCCCAATATTTTAATTTATTTTTCATAAAACAATTATTAGGGGTATGCAAAAGTTTCCGCCATTTTAAGGAGAAAAGAGACTGAAACAATCAGGAAACCAGTACACATTTATTGAATGAAATATTAGCAGTTACCATCAATGACCATTTGCCATTTTTTTTGGCAACAAATGAATTCACCTGTGATAGAAGGACTCTGGTTTTGAGCTGAAGAACGCAGTGACGAAATTTTCCACCTCTGGAACTGTGGTGAACATTCTATGCATGTTGCATAGAATGAAATATTGGGTTGGTGCAAATGAAATGTACGGCGTGAACGAGCAGTGTGGACAGGCCCCCATCACAGTGGATGGAACCACCCACAGGTGTTGCGGGTATTATGTCACAGAGTTACTATAAATAGCTAGCACGTGTGTGAAAAACAAGGTTCAGGCGTGGTTTGTTTGGACATAACATGGCTTGCAAAGGAAACATGCAAACACAGGATTTGAGAGTTTGATTGATTGCAGAGGATTTTAGGAAGGGAGTGTCTGACCCCAGGTCTTAAACAACCCTTAGAAATAGGAAGCTAGGAGTTTGGGCTAGAGTGCCCGATAGGAAAGTGACATGGAAGCGAAGTAGAAAAGGGGAGGAAGACGCCCTTATTTATTACCAGGGGGAAGTACCCGGCGTCCAACGGCTTAACGTGCCCATCCGACGCACGGCGGGTATTTTAGTGGATCGAGCGTTTGTACCTGCCAGGGATCGAACCTGAGGTCTTTTCCGTGGCAGTCACAAACGTTGCCCGCTAGGCCACCCGCGGCCCAGGATTTGAGAGTCATCTTCCTGTATGAATTTAAACTGGGTCATTCTGCAGGAATTGCAGCTCGAAACATTAGAGAGAATACAGCCAACGAACAAAAACCATTCGGCGATGGTTTCTGAAGTTTCGAAGCAGAGATACGGACCTGCAAAACGAAGCACGTGGTCGCTGACCTGTTGCTGTTTCTGACGATGTTCTGTTACATGTGGTTGTAGCGGAACCCCGAAAAATGTGTCGTGAGATAGCGGCAGAGGTAGGTGTCTACCACACGACAGTTTTACGGTGTCTGGCTGCACTGGGTAAGGTCAAAAAGCTGGCCATGTGGCTGCTGCATGAGTTGACAACTGCCAACAAGGCTAGGCTTTTCGAAGTCTGCACATCACTGCTTGCCAGGAATAAACAGGAACCTCTACTGAATCGAATCATCACCTGCGATGAGAAGTGGGTCCTTTATGATAATCGGAAATGATCTGCAAAACGGTTAAGCAAGGCACATCCTGCTGGACGGCATCCTAAGTCACCCCAACACACCAAGAAGATGATGCTCCTTGTCTGGTGGTCCACAGTCAGGATAATTCATCAGTTTCTTGGCAAGAGGCCAAACCATCACTGCAGAACATTATTGTGCTGAATCACACCAGATGCCCTGGAAATTGCTGCAGAAACAACCGGCTTTGGTCAACAAACATCGTATTCTTCCGCTCCCGGACAACGCCTGCCCTCACGTTGCACAACGAACAATGCTGACACTAAGTGCCTAAAGCTCTGAAGTACTGCCTCATCCTGCCTGTTCCCAGGACTTGTCTCCGACAGACTATCATCTGTTTCGTCGCTTGGATCACTTCCTGTCCGGGAAACAGTTAACGACAGACGAGGTTCAACGTGCAGTTGACTTCTTTGGGTCCCAGCCACAAGACTTTTTCCGTTCCGGGATCATGGCCTTGCCGGATAGATGTCAACTATGTGTCGATGCCAAGGGGGATTATTTTGCCTAGGTAAGTTGTCCTACTTTTCCGTTCTCGCCATCCACGTGTGCTGGTCCTTTGTCGGACATTTCATTTGCACCAACCCAATAGATGAAAGTCTGAGGATGCAATGTCCTGGGATTAAGCTCGGTGTGGTAAAACCAGTGTAACTGTTCAAGGATTAATTTCATGATGGCACTGACATGTGGTCTGGCATCATCGTGTAACAGGATGACTTGGTGGAGTCCTTTACCTGTCCATGGGCATTTTTGCTCAATTGTGACATTTAGTTTCATTAACTGATCGTTATATCATTGTGCAGTGATTGTTTTGCCCGGTTTCAACAGTTTGAAGTACAGCACTCCATGCATATCCCACCACACACATAACAGCACCTTTTTCCTGTGGATATCCTGTTTTGCAGTGGATGTTGATGGCTAGCCTGGGTTGACCCAGGATCACCTGCATGCAGGGTTGTTGCAATAGACCCATTTTTCATCCCAGGTGACAACCTTCCACAACAAACTCTTCCCTTGAAATCTCTTCAACAACAACATGCAGATGCCCAATCGTTGACCAATATTATGCACTGTTAAAGTATCTGGAACCCTCTTGTTAATCTTCTGGATCTTTCCCAAGGCCTGTAGACGCCTTACCACCATTGATTGAGCCACTTTCAAACATTTCGCCAGTTGCGTGGTCGATTGTGTGGCATCCTCTTGCAATAGCGATTCCAGCTCTTTGTGTGCAAGTTCCTGTGGTCTACCTGCACATGGCTTGTCTTTCAAGCTTACATCCCCTTTCTTAAACCTGGTAAACCATTCTCGACACGTACGCTCACCCATAACCATTTTGCCATACATATTGAACCACATGCTTCACTCACACTTTTTCCTAAATAAAACATGAATAACAAACAGTGCTGCAAATGAACTTTACTGACCACCATGCTTGGCTTCATGTACAAACTGACAGCATGGGTCACCGGCCGGTTAGACCCCAATAAGTGCCCGCATGCAGGGGCGGTGGGAACTTTTGCATGCCCCTAATACATAGTTTTTCCTATATCTGTTTTTAAAAACATTATAAACTGAATGACAAATTATTATATACACCTACCTAATAACGTATTGCTCCGCCTTTTTCTCTCACAACAGTAGCCTGACATCTCTGTAAGGACTCAATGAGGTGTTGAAAACATGGAGATGACATTATATACATCTACCTAATAACATGTTGCTCCACCTTTTTCTCTTACAACAGCAGCCTGACATCTTGGTAATGCCTCAATTAGGTGTTGAAAACATAGAGGTGGTATTATATAGTATTATATACACTTAACCTAATAATGTGTTGCTCTACCTTTTGCCCTCACAACAGCAGCAAGACGTCTTGGTAAGGACTCTGTAAGGTTTTGAAAACATGGAGGTGATATTGTACACACCCACCTAACAACGTATTACTCCACCTTTTGTCCTCACAACAGTAGCCTGATATCTTGGTAAGGACTCAATGAGGTGTTGAAAACACGGAAATAGCATTACATACATCTACCTAATGAACGGTTCGTACTGCACGTTCCTTGAAAACTTTTAGAAGTCCTTGAATAAAAAGAATTCATTTCAAGTCCTTGAAAGTACTTGAAAAAGTTTAAGGCTCTGTAAATGGTACTTGAATTTTTGTTTTTGTTTTTTAAGTAATGATATGAAAGAGCATGTGTTAAATAATTGTTTGTGCTAAAAAGATGTATAGGAGATTACTGTGTAGTTTTGATAAAAACAACAAGCTGATCAAATAGTGCAGATCTTGCATTCAACCCAGGGAAGTGTGTGGACAGCTGGTGCCTTCACTATGATATGACTGCAGAGTAAAGCGTCAGCCATGTGAGTAAAATAAGAGGAATTATGTATTCGCAAATTGCGATGGGCTTCTGTTTACTGGGATTAGGGATGCATTCTTGCAAGAGGGTGGAACTTCCAAGAATTGCTTATGCTTCATGCATGGACCCTTCGTCTTCTGACTGCATCAAAAAATGCACCAAAGCATCAAAGTCATGCATCAAAAATAAAAACTTAAAGCAAACAATAAGTGTCATACCAGCAGATGAATACAACAATAATGTACCCTTTCAACATATTCCACAAAATAAAATAATTTGTAAAAACACCAAAACAGAGGGGCAATTCAAAATCAATAAAATAAAGCATCTGGGGGCAAGGGATAACAGGCAGGTCATTGAAGATGTGCCCACCCCAGCTAAGATTAATAGTCTGAACTTACTAAAATACCTATCTACTGACTGACCGACAGTACATACATATGATAATTTGGGTTTAAAAAGTCCTTGAAAAGTGCTTGCTTGGAAAAGTATGAACTTTTTAATAACTCGTTGCTCCACCTTTTTCCCTGACGACAACAGCCTGACATCTTGGTAATGACTCAATGAGGTGTTGAAAACACAGAGGCGGTATTATACACACACACCTAACAATCCTGGGTACTGCAGAAGAAACATAGCAGTCATTTGTGTGCTGGAGATATGCGTTACTTACGGGGGGGGAGGTATGGCAAGACACAATCTGATTGTGTGATGAATGAAGATGTGTTGCAGTTGCATGATGTGAAGCAAAATGTTGTTAGCAAGGCGGAGACCAATATGCTTTGGTGGTTTGGCCATGTTGAAAGAATGAGTGATGAGATGCTTACTAAGAAAATCTTTTAGCCCAAGTGGCAGGAAGGAAAGGCAGAGGAAGGCCAAGGAAGACATGAATGGATCAGATTCAGGAGTGTCTGCATGAGAAAAAGATTATGAGTATGAAGTATAAAATATCTTGTATACGGCGTGTAATGGACATCAGTGAAGCCCAAATTGTATGTCAAAATCGCTGTAAATGGAGAAGTTTGTTACGACAACAGTAAGTAAAAATATCTGGTAGTTTGCATTTCTTTTTGGAGCTAACCTCTGAATCTCAGAGAACAGCTTAGTGATATGTATGTATGTATGTACCTAACAATGTGTTGCTCCACCTTTTGTTCTCACAATAGCAGCCATGTCTTAGTAAGGGCTCAATGAGGTGTTGAAACTACGGAGGTGGTATTATATACACCTACCAAATAACATGTTGCTCTACCTTTTGCCCTCCCAACAGCAACCACACGTCTTGGTAAGGACTCAATGAGGTGCTGAAAACATGGAGGTGGTATTGCCATCAATGCAGCGAGGATCACATGTAATAAAGCATCGACAGTTGCCAGTGCGGGCTGGTGTAATCGAGAGCAAATATTTCCTATTTGTCCCACAAATTCTCAAAAGGGATGAGGTGTGGTTATTGATGGGGCCATTTGAGTGGGCAAACTCATTTGAATATTCCTGGAGCCAATTGGTCACCACTCTGGAAGTATGAGGTGTGGTGCTGTCCTGTTAAAAGATGGTGTCATGGTGTAGAAAGAGAATCATTAGGAACATGTGTAGGTCAGCAAAGATGTTCACACATACCTTGTGCAGGTGATGGAGATCTCATAGAGTGCAAAAGGCCCCAATGAAGTCCATGTAAGCACACCTCAAACTGTTACAGCACATCCACCTGCCAGTATGACCCCAACTTGACTAGCTGGGTCCATTGCTTCCTGTGGCTTACAAACTACACATGCACTCTCACATTGATATAAGAGTTGAAACCATGATTCGTCAGACCAGGTGACATGTTTTCATCCTCCATATATGCTCTAGTTGCAATACGCCATTGTAAACTGCAGCCCAATCTTTCAGTGCCACGCAGTCAACAAGGGGACTTGATGTGGATGTTAAGTTCTATTCCTATTTTTCTTTTTTTTTTTTTTTCGTGGTACAACAGACCTACCTACTAACATGTTGCTCTACCTTTTCTAGTCTTTGTGCAGAAGCTTGGGAATGCACCTCACCACATCTGCTCTACTGTATCTGTGCGATTCTTTGTAACTGCCGAACTCTTGGAAATTTCACGATATTTCATATAGTTTTGGTATACAAGTGCAATGATCTGACATAAAAATCTCAACTGTTCGGCAGTTGAACTAATTGAATAACTGGCCTTCCTGACATCTATTATCTGACCATGGTCAAACCCACTTATGTCACTGCCTTTACTGGATTACTTTTCCATGAGTGGTTGGTTCCCAATGTGTAGAAACCTGCTCTATTTATAGGCGTTGCCAGTTTCAGCATCCCACATGACTGGACGCGATACTTTTGCTTTGCATATTGTTTTCAGAATGTACATAATAATTTGTCCTTCAGTGTATGTTTGTTAACTTGATTGCATGCTTTGCCAGATCTGTTAACAACAGAATTATGTGCAGTAACTTCATTATGTATATTGGCACATTATTTTTTTGTTTTGTTAACACCCAGAATTATTTAATGTCATCATACTCTAGCACCTTACTCCTTTTGGGGATTTATTTTAATGCTCCTAATATAAACACACTGGACAAAATATTACGGAATACTGGTTGAGACACGTACATAAGTATAAAGTTGATGAACATAACGAGTTGAATAAATATGAAAAGTGAAACTGCTGGATTATGACTGGTTTTCTGAGGGGTGTGTTTAAAGCATCTGTAGCATTCTGCATTTCCTCTTACAGGTACAACTATGGGTCGTAGGTAACATTACTGAGTAGCAAAAGGGAGCCATTGTTTTTGGCTGAGAACATGGTCATTTCTTGCAAGAGGTGGTAAAGTATTGAGTGATTCCATGAATCGATGTCAAGGATCCTCAATAGCCAATTTATATGATAAAGTAGGGACACATTTGAGAGCTCTCAAAATTTTAGGTGTTACTTCCGATAAATATGCAGCTATGCTGTATCATCTTGTGGAGTCATATTTGTCAGATGATATTATTAGGATCTGGGAACGAAACCTGAGTTTGACTACCAATGACGATGCCACTAAAGTTAACCGCTTTAATGAAGTTTCTCAAAACAGAAGTAGAAGGAGAAGAAAGAATTTCTATTATAAAAGGTAGTTTTGGTTTTGAACCAAAATGTAAAGGAAGGTCTCTGAAATCACTTGCAGATAGCGAAAGGGATGTTCCAACTGCAATTGGCCTCTTTGCCGGAGATGAGAATAATGATCAATCAGTCAGGGCAAAAACCTGTCATTTTTGTGAAAAGGCCCATGATTCACAGAGCTGTAGGTATGCCTTAAAATTGACACTAGAAGAAAGAAAGAAACTTCTATTTAAGAAAGGATCTTGTTTTTCATGTTTAAAAACTGGTCATCGAGCTCGCAATCGTAGAAGTAAAATAAATTGTACTAAGAGTCATCGCCATCCTTTTGCTATCATGTGTCCGGTCGAAAAGGGACCAAATGATTTGAATATGAAGTTTCTACTAATGAAAGGAGTATTTGTACTGATAATGCATTGGTGAATCGAACTTGTACTAATGAAATTTTGCTGTGAACTTTGTATGTTTATCTTTGAGGAAAGGAAGGAAGGCATACAGTGAGAGCCGTAATAGATACAGGGTCACAGAGATCCTATATCGGTAAACATGCAGTAAAGTTAATGGGATACAACGTTATAAGTCAAGAACAGGTAATTCATGATCTTTTTGGAGGGATTAAAGTCCCTCACATGCATTTTCATGACAGTGTGTTTATGAGCAATATACAAGGAGAGTATTACTGCAATTTTGAAGTTTTGGACCAAGATAGAATTTGTACCAACATACCCATGCCAAAGATCAGTCCATGGATAAAAGAGATCTCCAATCGAGGCAAACTATTGAGTGAAACTTTAGTTCCCGAAGAACAGAAGTTCATAAAAATATACATACTAATAGAGGCTGATGTAGCTGGAAAGCTATTTACTGGTAGTGTGGAACAAGTCACAAATGGTCTCGTTGCAGTTGAGACTCAAGTGGGTTGGACTTTGACGAGAAAACTGCCCATGGGAAACAGAGCCCAGGAAGGCAATTTGATAGCCCTGTCTTTGCACTTGAATACACAAAAGATATTGAATTGGTGGGATCTCAACACCCTTGAAATTCGTAATCCAGCAGAGAAGGAAGACAAAGAAATCAGAAGAGGTATTACTGGAGCAATTTCGCCGCACTTTAAGAAGAGATGAATCTGGTCGATATGAGGTATCACTCGACTGGAGGGAAAGTCATCCACTGCTTTCGGATAACAAGGCTACGGCAGGAAGAAGATTGAAATCCACTGTTAGAGCACTGCAGTCGAAGCATTGCTTAGAATCATATGACACCATTTTGGCGAGTAGCTGGAAGAGGATGTTATTGAACTCGTTCCTCAGGAGGAAAGATCAAATCTTGCTTGCCATTATTTGCCTCATAGAGCAGTTATCAAAGATAGTGCCATAACCAAAACTAGACCAGTTTTTGATGCCTCAGCCAGGGAGAAAAATTCAGTCTCCTTGAATGACTGACTAGAAAAGAGTCCAAATCATGTGGAACTAATACCTACTATTCTAAATAGATTTTGACTGAAAAGAATAGGTGTTATTGCTGATATTTGAAAGGCGTTCTTACAAATTGCCTTAAACAAGAAGGATAGATACTCTCTTAGGTTCTTTTCGTGTGAGAATGGAAACCCAGAGATTTTGAAAGTCTTTTGTCACAGACGTGTCGTTTTTGGAGTGACCTCTAGTCCTTTTGTTTTGGGAGCTATGATAATCTTGACAGAATTCCTACACATTTAAAAGAAGTTCCAGCCGAGTTGAAAAAATCCATGTATGTAGATAACTGCATGACAAGCATTGACAATGAAGCGCAGCTAGAGACTTTCATCAGACAGTCTAGAGAATCATGTCTTCAGCAATGTTTGATGTTAGGGATGGAGATACAATTTTCCTGATCCCAAGTTTCCACAAGAGAACTCCAAAGAGGTAGTCATTTCGAGAATAACACCCACGGTAATCATATCTGAACAGGAAGCAAAAGAGAACACAGTTTTAGTCCTCGGTCTAATTTGGAGTCCGGAAAGAGACTCAATCCGTTGTGAAGTGAAGAACCCGATTGATGCCTACGAAGGAACTGTTACCAAGAGATTAGTTTTATCTTTAGCTCAACAAATTTTTGATCCTGTCGGATTCACGAGCCCAGTCACTTTAACTCCCAAATTAGTGCTTCAAGAATGTTGGTGTATGAAATTAGCATAGGATACTGAGCTGCCCGCTGATCTTGCTCGAAAGTTTCGAAAGGGGCAAGAATCAGAGCCATCTGAGGAATTTGGGAATTCCTAGAAGAATAATCATGAATTCGGATTCTGAGACACAGTTATCCCTACATGCTTTTTGTGATGCTAGTCAGCTCACATATGCTGTACATATTTTCCGAGGACAGAGAGTAAAACGGAAGTTTCTTGTCAGTTAGTGCAAGCAAGAGCACGAGCTGCACCTTTAAAACCTATAACAATTTCAAGATTTGAATTACTGGCCTGCTGCATGGGAGCTCGACTAATGATTTCTATTAAGAAAAAATAGTTTAACTTACTCTATGAATGCCTTATATTGGATAAAGAAGCTTGGGCAACATTTGTAATGAATAGAGTACTTGAAATAAGGCCTTTGAGTAATGAGGATGACTGGCATCATTTACCCGGGATCTTGAATCCAGCTGATTCTCCGTCCAGAGGGTCTTCTTCCAAAGTCTTGATAGAGAGGCGATGGTGGGAGGGCCCCAATTTTTTGAGAAAACCGGAAGAAGAGTGGCCCAGGATTGTCATTTCACCCTCCACAGAGATCATTAATTCAGAGAGAAAAAAGAAGTATTGTGACATATATCAATACAGAGAGTGAAAAGGACAAATTATATAATTAATCGACTCTCTTCTTTTTTATGACAATTGTTTATGTCACGGCTTGAATTTATAGATTTTTCAGAAATTCTAGATCTACTTGGGTTTCTTGTACCCTGGGTGATCTAGTGTGGATGAGATAAGGAAGGCTGGGTTCATTTTGATCAGATGTATTCAACGAGAAGGATTTTCGAAGGGTATCAATGATGACAAAGTCAGTTCTTTGCAACCTGTAATGGACAAAAATGGAGTCCTCAGGATAAAGTCATGCATTTTGATGAGGGAAGATACGACATCTTTTTGTTATCATGTGATCCTGCCTTCATATCATCCGGTTGTACACAAGGTCATTTCCTGGAGTCATGAAAAGCTTGGACATGCTGGAACACAATTTTTAATGAACAATCTAAGAGAAAATTACTGGATATTGAAAAGTAGAAAAACGACCAAACAGATTATACACAAATGTGTTCGTTGTCAAAGGTTTACTGCATCTACTTCAGAAGTACAGACAAAGCGCCTTGTCTGAAGATAGAGTCAGAAAGGCCGCCATTTTTGAAGTTGTGGGGATGGATTTGGCCGGACCTCTGATCCTGAAGGAAAATCAGAAAGTGTGGGGTGTGCTGTTTACTTGCACTGTCTTTAGAGCTGTACATCTCGAACTGGTGACTTCCATAACAATTGGAGTTTTTGCAAGCACTCAGGCGTTTTGTCGCTCGAAGGGGCCAACCCTCCACTATCTATTTGGGTAATGGTAGTAATCTGAGTGGAGCTCGTGGCGTTTTGAAGAAGAATGATTTGGAAAAATTACAGTCTGAAGCCACCTTGAAAAATAACTTGGAAATTTATTCCTCCTCCTGTCCCATGGTGGGGAGGATGGTGGGAAAGACAAATTGGTATGAAGAAACAGATCCTACGTAGAGTTCTTAGCAAGGCTTCTCTCGGATCTGAAAAATTGAACATAGTGCTTTGTGATACAGAAAGTTTGATTAATTTTCGTCCTTTGACATATCTTTCTGAAGATGGTGAAGATTTTATTCCCCTCTCGCCATCTACGTTCTTACAAGATATTAGAGAAGTTGGTGTGCCTGATATAGACCATATAGATGTCATCAGTGTGCGTAAAAAATACTTATATCTGCAAAAGATTCGTCAGGAATTGAGGAAGCGTTTTCGATCTGAATATCTTGGCTATGTCAGACAGCAGTCTAAATTCGTTAAAACTCCAAGGTTAATGTCAGTTGGAGACATTGTACTCATCAGTTATGACAATTTGAAGCGGTTACAGTGACCACTAGCAAGAGTCATTGAGGTCTTCCCTGGAAAGGATGGAACCATACGAGTTGTGAAGGTTAAAACAGCTTCTGGAGTACAACTTCGACCTGTACAGTGACTTTTGCAGCTGGAGGTGTCGGGACCAGACGCTTCCTTGTTAAAGAAAACTGTTCCGGAATAAAGAAAGTGTACACAGAGTCAAGCCGCAGAAGATCTGGAGTGCTGTGCTGTTTCACCACCACAAGTTTCGACAGTTTCCAGTGATCAACCTGTGGTTTTTACCAGAAGTGGATGTATGGTGAAGCTGAGAAGAAAACTGAACTTATAACCTGATGGACATTTGGCGACCCGAGTTTGAGTTCATGTTGGTGAGAACTCAAGGTAGGAGGATGTCGCAAATGATGTCATTGTATTGTGAACTCAAGTAAACTGAACTGTATTTTGAACTCAAGTGAACTGAACTGTATTTGTGAACTCAATTCAAGTAAACTGTATAAAAAAGATTCGAAGAGATCATTACGGCTTCATGATGTATATAGCGTTTTGGTTCTGTTGGCAGTGTGTGTGTGTGTCCTGCGATGTTGATAGTTATAAATGAAGTATCTTGTATCGGTACTTACGTATTAACGCCACCGCAGCAGAAGTTGTGCTAGTGCACCAATAAAGAGCAATCTTGTTGTTCGCATGCGCAGGCATTAACGCCACCGCAGCAGAAGTTGTGCTAATGCGCCAATAAAGAGCAATCTTGTTGTTTGCAAGTGCAGGCATTTATATTTTGGATTCTTTGTTGCCTTTTTGTTTGCTGATTTTTGACGCCATTTTTTAGTGCTACGAAAATGCGCATTTGGGATTTGCCAAAAACAGAACAAGATGCAATTTTATTTTTTCAGGAGCGAAATATTTTACCAAAAGAACGAAAATGTACCAATTCCCATGACATGAAACTTTATTTCGGTAAACGTAAGTTTTGGAAATGTAATTTAAGACAGTGTGATCAGCAAGTGGGACTTAGAAAAGACAACTGGTTTGAGGGAAGCAGAATTCCATTTTGTTCAGCTTTGAGATTCATATACTGCTGGTGCGAGGAGTTGACGTCGATTAAATTTTGTGAAAAGCAACTTGATTTATCAGATAAAACTGTTATAGATTGGAACAATTACATGCGTGAATTATGTGTCTTGGATATGGAGAATAAACCAAACAAGAAGGTAGGTGCACCAGATTGCATTGTGGAAATTGATGAAAGTTTGTTTACTAAACGTAAAAATAATTGTGGTCGAGTATTACCCGAACAGTGGGTGTTTGGTGGTATATGTAGAGAAACAAAAGATTCGTTTGTTGTCACTGTTCCTAATAGAACTGGCTGTACCCTTCTTGATAAAATTATTGAAAACATTGCAGATGGTAGCACAATTTATTCTGACAGTTGGAAAGGTTACCAAACAAATAGAATTAGAAGGATTCCTACATGCTCAAGTTAATCATAAATACAATTTTATTGATCCTGATACAGGAGTTCATACACAAACAGTTGAGAGAATGTGGGGCAGTGCTAAATGGAGGAACAAGAGACATAGGGGGACAGCGAGACATCATTTGGAATCTTATTTATCAGAGTTCATATGGTGACAGCATCAGGTGAAAGAAAATAGAGACTGCTTTGAATCTATGTTGAACTCTATATCGGCCCATTTTCCACCGAAATCCGATTGACTACTTTGTTTTTAAATAAAGTGTTTTATTTTATGATTTGTCGCAAAAATTTTAGGTGTAGATTTATTGGCGCATTAGCACAACTTCTGCTGCGGTGGCGTTAATACGTAAGTACCCTTGTATCTAGCTGCATCTCCATTGCACGACGTTAGATTAGCCGAGGATATCTAGTGTCATTGCAAGGAATGAATTTTGCCTTAATGCTTTGAAATTGAACCTGAAATGCGCACCTAGAAGAAAAAATGCTACAACCGCGAAACATTGCAAATAGCTAGAGTGCGTGCGGGTATGCAAATGATCCACATTTGGTGCGAGTGCGCATGACCACACACCCTGTGGTGGCGCTGTAAGCACAAACCGTCAGCCTTATAAACCAGCGTGTAGTCAATGCCCCACGAAAGCTAAAAGCACCGGCAGACGCAAGCAAGAGTACAGAGTGACAATAACATTGGGAAGATGCCACAGACGTCGATTTACGCAACTTGTGGACTTTGAAAGAGGCCTGATCATCGGGCTGAAAACCACAGGGTGGTCAGCACGCCATATAGCTGGCCAAGTGGATCATTCTGACCATACCATCCGACTGTGTTGGGAGCAGTGAACATGTAACTGCACTGCCACATGGTGAAGCAGCTCCGGATGGACCAGTAGGACCACCAGTAACGAGACTCAACGGATCGTGCACCCGGCACGAACAGATCCCATGGGGACCTGGTCCACTATACAAGCAGATGTAGTGGCTCCTGTGTGCCCACGAACCATTTCCCCGACGCCTCACGAAAGCGAATCTGCAATCCCAGCACCCCTTAAGTGTGCTGCCATTAACACCGGAACATCACCGGCTCCGTGTGCAGTGGTGCCAAGCCAGAGCGACGT
This sequence comes from Macrothele yani, assembly GCA_039090855.1. Lineage (NCBI taxonomy): Eukaryota > Metazoa > Arthropoda > Arachnida > Araneae > Macrothelidae > Macrothele > Macrothele yani. The sequence goes on along the minus strand of CM077011.1, from coordinate 14,098,915 downwards.
GGAATGCTTCAGACTGGCGATGTGTGGTGTTTACCGATGAGTGCCGCTTCGTTTTGGGGAGAGATGATCATCGTGTCCGGGTGTGGAGGTCTCCGGGTCAACGGCACAATCCCAACCTCGCTATCGAGCGCCACACCTCCCCTACTGCAGGCATTATGGCCTGGGAAGCCATTGCCTACGATGGCTGATCATCTGTAGTAGTGGTACGTGGATCATTGATGGACCAGCGGTGTGCAGATAAAATCCTACGGACCCATGTGCTCCCACTCCTGACCAGGATTCCAGTTGAGCTATACCAGCAGGATAATGCCCGCCCACACATGGCTCGGGTTGCCCAGGACTGCCAATGTCAAGTCCAGACACTTCCATGGCTTTTCCGCTCCCCGGACATGACCCCTGTCGATCATGTGTGGGACCAGTTGAAACGCCAGTTACAGCCGTGCCGCAATATCCAAGATTTGGAGCACACCATCCAACACGTGTGGGCCAGTCTGCCACAGCACAACATCAGGCGTCTGCTCGCCTCCATGCTGGACCGTATTGCAGCATGTATCTCCGCACGAGGAGGTGTGACGTGCTATTGAAGATGACCGGACTGCGTGCCACAGATCCCTCTGTAATTGTCCTGCAGCTCTGTTTTTGCCATCATGTGTATCACTCATCCGTATCATTACGTCCATAAAATTTCAGTTCAATCCAATGCTTCCTTCTTGATGCGCAAATTTCATTGTCCGTGAGTGTAGCTTGGCAAATGCCTTCAGAGTTCTTCGCTGCCACTAGGACTAGGGTATCAAGAGAAAAAAATATTGAAGACTTAATACAAATGATCTTTATGCCAGGAGACCCATGGTTTTTGTCCCGTTAACTGCATCTCACAGGAAAGCTCACTTTAACTGCTGCAGGCAACATTGTTCCTGGAGCCCAGGCAAGTGGGTTGGTGTTCCTTTTATAGACAAGTCAAGATTCAGTCTACAAATGGATTATCATCAGAACAGATTCTCATTGGAGAAGGAAAGGGAATCCGTAATGATCCTACAAACATCCACGAGCAATACTCCCTTCGAGGCGATGGTCTGCTCGGGTGGGGTGGAATTATGTTCAACGGCTGCACACCACTCCATGTGTTCACAGGAGGCAATGTGAATGCTCAGTGCTGTAGGGATGAGACCCAAGAACCCTATGTCAGACTTTTTCATGAGCTGTTGGTCCTCAGTTTCTTTTAATGGATGATAGCACTCGCCTGCACAGGGCTCAGCTTGTCAATGATTCCCCGCACAGCAAGGATATTCGATGTACGGACTGGCCAGCAAGGTCTTTGAACCTGAAACCTATAGAGCATGTCTGAGATGATCTGGGACAACAGGTAACAGCTTATCAGCCCCATCCCAGAATCCTTTTCAAGCTACAGCACTGCTCTCATCAAAGAATCAAATTCTTTGGCTCCAAAGTTCATCAACAACCTGGTGATGAGCATGTATCGTTGTAGTGAGAGTTGCCTGCCTGTATGAGAGTATCATATTTCTTACTAAGACATTTTCAGGTTACAGTCCTACATCTCACCCTGGTGACATTTGTGGATGTGATCCTGTATATGCAAAATGTGTACATATTTGTCTGTTATAAAACGTTTATTACCCTTATGATTATGTCTCTTTCGATGCCAAACATTCTACCAGTTGTTACACGTTTTCCTTTTCATCCCTGTGAATGTCTTCTGGACATTAATTTTGGATCCCAGTGTACTTATCACTGTTAGCATATAGATGCCATAATTTGTACTGTTTCCTATGTAGCCATTCTTCAGAAAACTTAAAAACTGCATCACCCTGGAATGCAAATCAAACCTGCATCACACGATTTACTTTCAAGCATGCTGCTGTTGTACATAAATGCAACTATATATGCAATCAGCTTTAAGTTAAAAGGATGCAGTTAAAGGCATATTTCACTTCTGGATTACAAACAGAACATATTGTTTTGAAAGTTTGCATTTTACTGTTATGGCAACATTGTCTAGATGCACTTTAGGAAAAAAATAAGATGGAGAGCCATTGCAAGGCTTGAAAGTCAGCCAGTCTCAAACTGAAGTAGCAAGGTAGCTGAATGTGTTATTCCATCCATTGGCTTTGGGCCACATTCTAAAGAACAAGTACGGCACCAAGAAGATTTACTAACAGACGACCTCCGGCAGCAACTTCAAGAGATGACTATTATATGTAGCTAAGTGCTTGAAGAAGACTGCCAAACCTACCAAACTAATTGCATTCAGATCTCATGGTGGCAGCAGCAACAACAAATATAGTGGAATAACTTTTTTTTTACGGGTCTTTTAGAGGTTATTTTTAATGAAAGTTGGTTGTCAAATTTTCGAACTAAAGCCTAGTTCGTCATCAGGACTATGTCACTGGAGTAGTTGCTGCCACTCAATTGGAAGAGACCATCCGCAATTATCGTTAATTGTGGTACTTCTTCTTCTTGCTATTTCGATCCCTTCTTCTAGTTTTCTCTTTACTAAGTTTGACTGGTGGGCGATTATTTTCACTGAGTCCCAATTTATGGAGTGTCCACTTGCTTGTACATGTCTGTCTAGCCCTGTTTTGTTCCCAATGTTCCTAATAGCTGCTTGGTGTTCTTTCATTCGGACCTTAATACTTCTCCCTGTTTCTCCTATATAGCTGAGTCCGCAGTTACAGTCGATGCAGTAAATTACTCCTTCTTGCAATTGGATGTCCAATTCTTTCTGCTTTAAAGCTGGCAGGAATTTCTTTATTTTGTTATTAAGATCTGGAGCTAGCCTGATATTATATTTTGCTCCGATCCTTTTCAGTTTCTCGAAAAGTCCCTTGTGGTACGTAATTTTGCTGGTGAATTTGAAGTTGGTTTTTTCCTGCTTCTTTTTTGGCACTTGTTTAAATATTTTCTCAACATATGGGGAGGGGTAATTGTTTTCTGCCAACATTTCCTTTAATTCTTCTTTGTGAAGATCTTTTTGAGAAGCTGAAGAGACCAGGATTTCAATTTTTTCCAAAAATTGTCTCGCTGTATTCGATTTAATATAATCAGGGTGGAATGAGCAGAAGTCTCATTCCACCCTGATTATGGTGTTATAGTCATGTGAACTGGTCTGATCTCAATGGAGCTCTCTTTTCTTTACAGAAGAGACCAAATTTGCTTCCCAGAGTGACTATAGATGGTAGACTTGTCTTTCAGAGAACCAGGGAGAGGCATTTTTTTTTTTTTTTTAGAGTTATTTCAATATCTTAGAAGGAGATACTTACGATGGTGGTACTGTTGAGGTGTAGGTAGGCATATCTCTGGGCAGTTGCACAGATCTCTATGCTTCAAACTGAAGCTATGAATGCTCAGATTTATAGAATGATATCCTAGAATGATTTGTAATGCCTTATGCTGGAGCAATTGGTGTAATTTTTTTCCTTCAGGACAATCATACACATCCTCATCATTGATCAATATCTTGAAGAGGAGCACCATCAAATAAACTGACTACTTGGAATACAATACTATCAGAAATTTTCTTGCCACTCTGTTTCTAATGAGTCAAGTTTGGAAACATATCATGAACTTTTTTCTGTTTTTATTATCTGCACCAGGAACTTGGTGACTTCGAATTCTGAACAAGTTTGAGGAGTTAACCATGATTGTGGAAACGAGCTAACAATCATGCCCTTTTCAAGACTAGCAATGATTTTCATTTTGGTTTTAAGGCTAGAAGTCAATGTTTGACATTCATTCATTTGTTTCAATGTTTGGCATTTATTCATTTGTGTTATTTATATGTGAACTTTGTTGGTTTTTAGCAGTCCTAAAAAAAGCAGTGCAGAGTTTAATAGGAATGGAAAAACTTGCAGATGCTTGTGTGACTATTTCTTTTTCCAAAGTAACATCTCTCCTCTTTATTGGCAGGATTTGTCCTTTAACTAAATGAAGTCCTAAAACACTACATGCTTCATTAACTCTCATACCAACCGAACATGAGTTGTTTCACACTTACAAGGCTGGTTAATTGCATCATACAGATCTTGTTTACCTGAAGCACCAGATTTGGAGTCTGGTTCTTTGTAGTTTAGTTCCTTGCATTTTTTTTTATTATCAAGCCTTTCAGTCATTGAAGAATTTTTATGCAAAGTTGTGCGCAAAGATTTTTCTGCAAAAGTTGAAGGCTGAACACCCAACCTAGTAGGTTCTTCTGCACATCTTACAGTTATTTCATGCAACATTTCTTGTATCAATTTTTTTTTTTTTTTTTTTGACAGAGTTAGGATCACAACATCACACTCCATGTAAGTAGTTGTATTTGTCCGAATACTATTTTTAGTTTTGCACAGTACTAACGAATGTCTCCTCTATTTTTAGCAATTTCTGCTGTACAGGTGAATACTAAGTAATTACAGTTTGTTGATGAACAGCTGTATGATGTATTATTACAACTGGCTACAGTCAAGTACTAATAGAGTACTGCTTATACTGAGCACATTTCTGATACACACAAATCAAATCATTTATAAATTAGTTGGCAAACTAAATATTTAGGCAACACAATACAGGTTGAGCATCCCTTATCCAAAAACCTCCAACACCTTAAACGTTTTTCAAGTGTTGACATGATGTCACTAATGGAAAATCCCAGAAGGCTCTGGGAAGGTTCTTAGGCATTGTGCAGGTCTCTATGTACTCCAACGGCTATGATAAGCGGTTTTAGATACCCTGGGTTGGGCTCTGATGCTCTGTTCTGTTGTAGTGATGGGCAAACCAGTGCTTTCGATTTAACTCACTGAAACAATTTGTTTGCACAGATTCGTTCATTGACATTTCCAGTGAGCAACTTTTAAAGGGAATGGCTCTAGTGAATTGGTTCTAAGTCAGATCCATTTGTGTTGTTTGTTGACTCTTCCTGTGAATAATTTCCACAGGGAATGACTCTCACAAATCAATTTTGAGTTGGAGCAATTTATGCCCTTCATTGACTTTTCCAGTTTAATGTATGATTTTCAGTTTGAATTTATTTTTAAATCTTACAAAAAAAAAAAAAAGTTCCTTGGTTTTTAGATAAGTTGATTTCAAAATGTTCATGAAATTTATTGCACGTTTTATAACTCTAAATATGGTTACACTTTCTGGCTGAAACACGAATCAAACCAAGATACCCTGGTGAACATTTGATGTCTGGTGAAAAGTAATTCTGACCAATTATTTGAGGGAATCATCTCTTTTGCAGAGTCAATTCCTTTTGCTAAAAAATTATTCACAAATGACTTGGTTTGCTAATTTTTTCTTTGTGAACAATTTAAAATTCTTGAAATATAAATTGAATTGGTTTTTAGAATTGGTCCAAACCCCAAACAATCTCATTATATAGGTATACCTCACTGGCTGCTCATCTATAGGAGCACATGATCACATGTTCTACCCACCATTTCTCAGGAAATCTTATTAGAATAACAAAAAAAATTATGATTAAAAAAAACAAAACTAAATTAACAGTGAATTCTGCTTCTCATAAGGACAATCTCCTGCTGCTTTGGCTCATGAGTATTTGAGTATGCACGGTTATGCACTCTGCTAGAAACTAGACGGCACTTGGTAGAAAAGCATTGGAACACTCTTCCAAAGTGCTCATTCTAGTTTCATAACCACGAAGAAATGCTATCACACTCTGCTTGTCTTGCATCAGGTACTGGATTATTTTAGTGCCATTCTTCTATTTCGTCACTGGAACAGTGTTAATTCCACCGATGAAATACAAGAAAAAATAATGAAAGGTGAAAAGCTAAATGTTTGTTTTCTTAATCAAGTTATACTGCTGATTATTTGTTGAATCATCCACTCTCACATTTGTTACAACAGAAATTAGGAATTAAGGTAGACCTACATCAGATCTTAAATTACAGCAAAAATTTAAAGATAAAATACTGAGCAAATCAGGAAGTTCAGTTCCGAAACATCCAAAGTAAAAAAATGTGAAATAACAAAAACGGGTAACAGTGCATCATTATCAAAACAATTGTTGACATCAGATCATGCTGCATGCTGTCCAATGAAGTGATGCAACAATAGTAGTTAATTTCATTGTTACTCAACAATATATTTTACTTAACTATCACCAAACATTATTTTCACATTTTACATAAACATAACAATATCTCATTGCAATTTGCATAAATTACGAGAACCTGATGCTAAATGTGATAAAAGCCATTACAAAAATGTATTTTGATGCTGTAGTTGGCGCGCTACCTAGGTTAATTTTGTCTAATATCTTGAAAACGGTACATCATAACAAAATTTGGCTTCCTCTTGATCACCCACAAGGAAGGTAACCTGCTATTGACGAGAGCTTTAAAATGATGTAAAACACAATTTCGTGTAACCAGCAGATATTCTATCTAGACCATACGTTACCAATCCCTTTTACTTTCACGCTTGCGATTCAGCTTTTCATTCTATCTTGAAGTCAGCTTTTAGCTTGTGTATGGGCAAATGGATTTTCATTGTTACATCACATTTCATCAGTATCAGGGTCGCTGTTTTTGAAAAACTAAACATTCGAAATACTTACTATTGCCGCCCCATAGTTTAGTAAATATTTACTCTAATGACTCACATATCTTCTTTCACTGGTTTTAGGACAATAACATTCATTAATCTACCTACCTAAGTATTGCTCAACATCAGGAATTAGTGCACCTTATTGTTATGATTTAATAGTGGCTTAGTGTGGTTGTGAGAGTGGATGAATAAATGCAATGTGTTGTACGTATATAAATCTTTACCCTCAAATTGCTCGTTTTATTTCACACCCACAAAGATCTTGGTGTGCAAAAGATGAATAGAATAAATTATCTACAAAGAGTACCAGGGTACTCTCTGGTTCTTTTGCTACACTCATGTGTCTCTTATGCTGTTCCTTACTCAATTTTTGAAATGAGTTCTTCAGAAAGAAAGCGATTCTCTGAAAGAAAAGGAAAAACTAATCAATGAAGTAGATTCTGGAGTGAGAAAGGATACCATTGCTAAAATATATGGCATAACTCCATCAATACTATCAATAAATTGTTCTTAAAAGACAGAGAAAAAAACTGAACACCAATTGCAAAAACCAGTTGAGAATATGGCTGGAGTAAAAGATGTCGACTAAGCACTGTTCACATAAGACATCCACTCCTGGAGTGTGCCATTTAGTGAACCATTAATCTATGAAAAAACACTGCAGTTTGTCACCGCTCCTGGCCATGAAGATATTCAGGCTAAGGCTGGATGGCTAAGTCGTTTCAAGGAACGGCAAGGGAGAGTATTGATAAAATGATCTGCAGTCTGGCAGGTGCTGTCTGTGCCAGCAAAAAGCATGAATGAATGGAGAAGAAGCAGTTGCTCTTATATTCTCATACTGTCCATATGATGTGTTGAATCCTGATGAGGAACAGATATTTTTTAACTCCAAGTCAGAAAGAGCATTAGTGTTTGAAAGAAGCCAATGTGCTGACTGAAAAATTGTGGAAATAAAAAACTGTGAAAGTATTGTGGAAATCAGTCACTAAGTCGACTTCTGTCCTAATGGCATGCAACTGGAGGATCTTTTGTTTGCAGATGTTTACTTTTCACAAAATGAGCAACGCAGCTATCACCCAGTCAATAAAGAACAACGAAAATGAAGGAAACGTTGAAAGCAGCAAAGAAGCTGCTAAGACCTCTTTGACAAACATTAGTGCTTCAGAAGCACTTTTGTGCTTTGAAAAAATTCAGCATTTTATGTCATCACACATTAATATTAATGTTCTGGAAGATGTTTTCCCACATTCATTCCCTGCAGATTTTTTTTTTTTTTAATATCTGCAGCTACAAAGTGCCTTGTTAAAAACTCACTGATTTTCTGCAAAGATATGAAAATAACAGTGCCAAGTTTTGATTTGACAATTTTATTACATACACCATATTATCAAAAGTATTCAGACACCACAATGTTTCAGGACAAATGGCTTTATTATTGCAGTTAGTTAATTGGTCCACTTTTTGCTTGTATGACAGCAGCACCATGTTGTGTAGACTATCAACCAATTCCTGGTAGGTCTCAACAGGAATGGCTTGCCATTTCGTCTCATGAAACCTGCTGCCAGAGTGGAGAGTGAAGATGGCCGTTGTAGTCGATTTCAACCATATCCATCACTCCAGTTCATCCCAGAGGTGTTCTATGGGGTTAAGATCATGACTCTGAGCAGGCTTGTCTAACAATTCCACCTCATTTTCACGAAACCAGTTCTACACATGCATGCAGTGTAACAGGGAGCTCAATCGTGTTAGAAAGGACAACGGTCATTTCTGTAATACTGTCACATTGTTGGTAGGCCAGAATTATCCAGAACGTCAAGGTACACTTCATAGTTCATGATTTGTGATATAATAACGGTCAGGCAGAGTTCCATTGACAAAAAACAACTCCATACCATGATAGAGCCTCAGCTGAACTTTTGAAAGAGCATAGTTTGATGAGAATCATTCACCAGGCTGTTGCCAAATCCAAACACGCCCATCCGATTGGAAGAGTGAAAAGGATGACTCATCACTTCAAAGAATAGCTTTCCAGTTGCTCGCAGTCCAAGAATGACGGGAGACACTTACGGCAGTGATGTGTGCCATGTGTGCCGCTGCTCAACCATAATAACTCACACTGTGCAACTTTCTGGGGATAGTTATGGTACTCACTGAGCCTTTACAAGCATTTCCTACTTCAGCAGAGATGTAAACGGTAGAGGAAGAATGGGATTTCTTAACATTTCTTACCATGGCTCTTCTGTCATGTTTCGCCGGTTGGTGCAGCCTTTCTGAAGGTTTTTTTCCCCTGTAGTTTCCATCTTGCTTTTATCTCTTCATGACATAACTTACACTTTTTTTTTTTTTTTTAGTTTTGAAGTATTTGCATACTTTTTTTATTCTGTCTATGTGTATTTGCATTTTAAAGAGAATATATGACCAGATAAACAATCATTTTGTAGTATTATTGTTCCTTAATTTCATTTATTAAATATGAACATTACTTATGCGGGGTTTGTGGTAAGACACGCGCTGACCATATGAGGAATGAAGATGTGTTGCAGATGTGTAATGTGAGGCAAAATGTTGTTAGTAAGGTGAAGATTAATATTCTTAGGTGGTTTGGCCATGTTGAAAGAATGAGTGATTAGGTGTTGACTAAGAGAATTGTTTCAGCCCAAGTGGCAAGAAAGAAAGATAGAGGAAGGCCAAAGAAATCATGGAAGGACCAGATTCAGGAATGTCTGCTTGAGAAAAAGATTATGAGTATGAAGTACAAAAGGTCTTGTGTGCGGTGTGTGATGGATGTTAATGAAGCACGAGCTGTGTGCCGGCACGTGGTCTTCCTTTGGGGAGCTAACCTCTGAATCTCAGAGAACAGCTTAATGATATGTATGTATGTATGTAAATATGAACATAATATTAGATTAACCAGATGTGTCCTTGACTTATGAATTGCTATGTTCACCTCGTCCTTTTCGTAGTTTTAATGTCATTAGATTTGATTCATTGTTGTGTTCATATTCCAAACATGTCCCTGTTACAAATTTTGAAGATGACAATATATTTTTTGGTGTTAATATGACATGGATGGTAAGTCAGATAATATCCAAAACATTGAAATTTTCGTCGTCATGGAGCAGGAATCAAACCCACAACTCCCAGATAGCACCTGGGTATGCTAAATTTTCAAGTTTAATGCCATTAAACTTGAAAATTAATGACATTAAACTTAGCATATTTTCAAGTTTAATGTCATCAAACTTAATATTTAGCTTATCGGGCACTATCTGGGAGACGCAGGCTCGATTCCCGCTCCAGGACGACGAAATTTTCAAGTTTTCGGATATTATCTGACTTACCATCCTTGTCATATTTACACCAAAAAATGGACTGTCATCTTCAAAATTTTTATTGTATGGTGTAATCCCATATTCCATTCATGTCCTTTGTTATATCCCTCTTGCAGCCTTTAAGTGATCAGATCAGGTATTTAAGACATTTTAGCTCAAATCCGATCCACTCTTTTGTTCCACCGTGCATATCCAGTTCTTGTTGGAAACCTCGTTGGAGATTTGGAATTTTGAACAGGTCCAGCACTTGTCGGAATTCTAACGAAAGTTCTTTAATTTAGCCACTCACACAATAAAATAGTTATTTTAAAAATGTAATAAATTTGCAGATACATCACTAACTTTTATATATTTGAATACTTTAGTGATTAAAAAATGTATGTCGTTTTTTCTCCTAGTTGTATTCTCATTTTTTGGATGCATGCATTTTGCACAGCAATCTTCGCTGGCATTTTGAACAACCGTTTGTTGACAAATTAATCTTAACTTGTCTGCGATTAGTTCAGGTCTCTCCTCTGACAGGCTATATTGATATGTTTGGTTTAGCTGTAATGCTCCGTATGGAAACATTACTCAAATGACATCCTATGACCAGACTACGCTGTAACTCAGAAAGTTCTCATCCACACAGCACGTCCACTTCAAAGTTACTGATAACACAACAGAACATCTCAGCTTTATATACATACCTCTCTACTCAGAGCACTCCTTCCTGTGCAATAGTACTTTGCACTTAGCAAATATTTGGTAGTATCTGAATACTTTTGATTATATAGTGTATATTCAGGGGTATACAAACTCCCCAAATTTTGAGGCACAGGCTCCTCTTTTTCAGGAGCCAGCACATTTTTAAAGAGATAGTGGAGGAAACCACAATCAATCAAACCAAAAACTGCACATGCAGAATTGCGACCTCAACAGTGAAAATTAATCCATTATTTCTCTGATTTTGTTCAATGATTTAGAGAAAAACCTGCAACTAAAACTAGAAAACAAATAAGAAACTAATAGCTGCATTTTGAAATAGGTTTCAATTTCAGAAATTTCAGCACATCAAATTCAATTAAAACACTAATGAATAAATACATCCAAACACTATGTCAGTTAAAATAATATGATGTTTGAAAGTATGCAGACCTAAGAGTCATCCATTTTGTAAAGTTATGATAAACACATATCATTCAGCTTTCTGTCTTCTTTATGAGTCAATTTGATTTTGCACTGAAATACTAATGATCAAGATATTTAAATGTTTCAGTCTTTGATTGAAGGCCCATTTAAAGATATCATAATAAAGCAATAGTGCCAAAAATTGCCATTATTCAGATATACATATAAAACGAGCGAAACACACAGAGTCATGTACGGTAAAAGGTTCGTTTAGCGGTAGCTTTCAGTCATCCTACAACCTTGATCACCTGCGATCAACTGGACACTATGACGACCAGGTGCCTTGGATTATTTCTATTATTTTTACTTTATAATAGGAAAAACTTATATTAAAATTCTGATTTGGCATTTTCAAAATAAATGCACATGTAAATTTAATAGTTTGGTAAAATGTCAAATTTCGTTTTCACAAAATATTTCGGTGGTCCCACGAAGTTTGTTTTAACAGGATTCAACTGAATTATTTCCATGATCAATAGGAGGAATATTACTCTGAATGTACGGGATTTTGCAGGAAAACACAACACTTGAAGGAAAAATTGGGAGAAAAGAAATCAAGATGAGTCAAACCATATAAAATGAGTAAATCTGCAACTTAGAGAAAGTGACAGTTCAAATGCCTCACATAAAGGTCAATTAAAAAAATTCCCGAACTTTTGTGATAGCGCGCTGACATGTCACACTGATGTGCGATAGGTGGCACTGCATAGCAGTGACCTTGACAAGTAACCTCTCAATTACCGTGGCTTTCTATTCTGATTAGTCATCATGCTGCATTGCTTTGCTTAAGAGCTTATTGTGCATGCCCTGCGATTTTAAAGACGGAAGAGTTTTTCTGGTCTTGGTGAACTTTTCTTTCTTTTTTTTGATTGGAGGTTTAACGACCACCGTGAGCAACTCAATGGGCTATAAGCAGTCGCCCGTCCCTAATTTAGGGCCACTGGCTCCAGGGAAGGGAGAGAGCCAAGGCCATAAGACAAACACAACATCAATGCCTCACCGGGATTCAAACCCGGACCCCTTTCAGACAAATGATCAGAAGCAGTAAACTTTTCCCAACCCACTATGAACACTGCATTTTCGTGTCATAAAATTTTGGTCCTCATTTGCGCGATCCAAAAGTTTCCAACAATCGTGTTTTGCAATTGTCTCTCTCTGATTTTTAATCAGCAGACGTTGATTGAACTTTGCAGCAATTCAATGCATTTCCAATTTTTTGGTCAGAATGTGATGACACAATCCAAGTGAAATGTTGCAGTCCTCCGTGATTTTGTGAACAGTCATTCAATGATTTGAACATACAACATTGCCAAATTGGGGCACGTGAGTGTTGTCAGCTGACATAGAGAGCCACCCTGAACAGGAATCACCAGTTGACTATCAACCATCTTTGAATCACTTAAATCATTTGTAACACTGCATAAGCATTGATAACCATACACTTGTTACACTGTTTCTTGAGTCTGTAAATATTTTCCCAAGTTTGATGCAAAATTTGATGTTAATACAATACATTGCTCGTGAAACTAGTCTATCTTGAAAATCCCAGAACATGCACAAGTTTTTAAACAGTTATGTAGCATGATGGCTAATCACAATAGAAAGATGCAGTAAACAAGAGGTTACTTGCCAAGGTCACTGCTACACAGCACCACCTGCGGCACATTAGTCTGACACTGTAAGTGCATTTTCATAAAAGTTTAGCAACTTTTTGAGCAGACCTTGTACAGTGAAAAATTGCATTACGAGAGGAGTGTAGTTATGGTGCTAACTGACAAAAGAAATACCGCAACTCCTGAAAAGGCTAAATACTGTAGGCACATGAAGTGCTGGCACTGCTTCCACACAACTAATAAATAAACAACATTTTAATTATTTATAATGAAGTTAAGGTACCTGTTTAGAAGGAACATTGCTTTTGTCTTTACTAAATCCAAACTTCAAAATATTAGTAATAGTTGGTGGACGCCATGTTGGCCATGGATTTTGGTATCTTCCATTGACACATATGGATGGCTGCATGTCAATTTTATCAGGATGAACAACAGAATCTCTTTTTACAAGTGAACTTTTTGGACTGATGTCGAGATCACTTTGTGAAGAGGACTGATCGTTGATAGGTACAACATTTTTCTCACGAAGGACTTGTTCTGCATCAAGTTCCATACCAATTGAGCGAGTAGGAATGTCATTTCGACCACAGTCATATGTATATTTATCAAATCCTTCAGAGCATATCATGGAACTGCGACGGATCAACTTCACGTCACCGGTGGATGAGCTATTAGCGTTTGCATCCGACGTCTCATTGATAGATGGTAAGCCATTAGGTGTGAACACAGCTGTTTTGGGAGAATTAGGAACAGAGAAAGAAGCATACTTGGGTCTACCATCTATTGACACTCTTTTTGCCTTTGTTGCCATACTCACATTTTGTGCAACCTGCATGGAAAAAAATATATATATTTATTCATTTATTCACTTCTTATCATCTATTCATTTACTATTTACTATAGGACAATTCCAGTGAAAAGCTACTTTTTAAAAGCAGATAGCTAGTGCTACAACTACATCCTTAAAAAAATAGCTTGCTGCAACTACCTTTACAGAAAAGTAGCTAGCGACACTATTTTTCTGAAAAGTAGTTACTTTCGCTACTCCTTAACAATTTTTTTTACTTTTAGGTTTAGGTTAAAAGTACAAATTCTAGAGATTCTTACATATGGCATTGAGAGCTAAATACCAAGGTATATTACACAAATACAATTACCCTTTGTATTTACCTCTTAGCTCTGATTATCATACATACACATTTCAACATACTAATTCCAAATTGCACATATATAAAATATGCAGAAATACTTAGTGAGAAGGTGTACTTTTTTTAACATTAGATATAAAGGTATCCACTTCATCTGTTTTTTATAGTTTTCTGTGCATACACACATATGATGATTTGCTCCCAAACAAAAACAATGCATTTTCTCAATGCTTTTTTAGAAGGATGTTGCACTTTAAAATTCAATATGTATTAGGTACATACTATTTCTAAATAAAATAAAAATGGAGAGAATCATTTCTTTTCTCTCCCTGTAAGCAGTATAATAAAAGCATTGGCTCACACCAATGCTTTATTATACTGCTTGAAGGTAAGAAAATTTTTGTCCACATTTTTTCTTTTTATGGATGTTTAACGACCACCATGAGCAACTGAACGGGTTATAAGAAGTCACCCATCCCTAATTTAGGGATGCCGGTTAAAAAATTTTGCCCACATTTTTTTCTTTTTATGGATGTTTAACGACCACCATGAGCAACTGAATGGGTTATAAGAAGTCACCCATCCCTAATTTAGGGATGCTGGTTCAAGGAAGAGAGAGAGCCAGTGCCATAAGACAAACACAATATCCATGCCTCACTAGGTTAGAACTGGGATCCCCCTCAGACGAATGGTCAGAAGCCAGGGCTTAGATCAATGCAATACAGATGTAGCTTTTCCCACATTTCAACAGGTGTTTGTGGGTATGATTTCATCACTTGCTATTGATCTTTACACATGTTCAGCAGTCAAAAGGAAATAAGTAAAAAAATGATTGCCTAGCTTTTACAATGTATTAAATCCAGTCAAATATACCACGTTATTGTAGGCAGGGCACACTGAGCTCTTGTTCCAGCCAATAGCATTTCTGGAGATTTGGAAATGGCGTATGATTTGTAGGCGAGTGAATTCTTCTTTGAAAGTCATAGCTGCTCTGGGAGGTTTTCACAGGAATGATGGGTTCTCTAGAGAGTCCCGCATGGCTGTGTATAAAAGTGTAATTGTTCCTACTCTGATGTACGGCAGTGAAACCTGGGTACTGCAGAAGAAACATAGGAGTCGTTTCTGTGCTGGAGAAATGCGTTACTTACGGGGGGTTTGTTGCAAGACACAGTCTGACTGTGTGAGGAATGAAGATGTGTTGCAGTTGTGTGATGTGAAGCAAAATGTTGTTAGCAAGGTGGAGACCAATATGCTTTGGTGGTTTGGCCATGTTGAAAGAATGAGTGATGAGATGCTTACTAAGAAAATCTTTTTAGCCCAAGTGGCAGGAAGGAAAGGCAGAGGAAGGCCAAGTAAGACATGGGTGGATCAGATTCAGGAGTGTCTGCATGAGAAAAAGATTATGAGTATGAAGTATAAAAGATCTTGTGTATGGCGTGTAGTGGATATCAGTGAAGCCCGAGTTGTGTGTCAAGAACACTGTAAATGGAGAAGTTTGATACAACAGTAAGTAAAATATTTGGTAGTTTGTATTTCTTTTTGGAGCTAACCTCTGAATCTCAGAGAACAGCTTAGTGATATGTATGTATGTATATGATTTGAAGAATATGTTTTTTCTGCTACAAGCAACTTCATTTTGCAGCATACAGCTACATTCCATGAGTTTAGGACCCAAGTGGTTGTGAAGTCCTTCAAGAAATATAGAGGTGGTTGTCAAGTCCTTCAACAAATACAGACCAAAAATTCGGGGTCAGCTACAATTGCATTTTTCTATTTGTAGTGTGCTACAGCAGCAGCACTACTTCTGCCCATTGGACAATTCCATGATAAAGTCTCAAGCTTGGTTCAAAAACTTGAAAGCAAAAATCATTTTTAAGTTGATTAATAGAAGCAGATGGAAGGCCACCTGTACTTTGTAATGGATTTATCACATTACTTTCTTTCTTTATACATTTTGTGAGTGTGTGACATGGAAAATAAGGGGGGGGAGAAAACAAAGAATTAATAAAGGAAAATATGCATTTTATAACAAGAAACATTTGTTTATCAATAAAATGAATAAACATTTAAAGAAAAGGCTCATTAAGTGCTTGCCATATTTGGAGTTTCACCGAATCAAAGGCTTTTTCATAATCGATAAAAGCCATGCACAATAGAAGTTCATATTCCCTCGCTCTTTCAATTAGTTCTCTCAGTACGTGGATATGATCTATTGTGCTGTAGCCACTCCTGAATCCAGCTTATTCTCTCGGTTGAGCCATGTCACCTTCAAGCGGTGTGAAAGAACTTTAGTGAAGATTTTAAAAACCACTGATTGGAGGCTGATAGGTCTGTAGTTCCTGAGATCCTCAATGTCGCCTTTTTTATGTAGCAGGATCATTGTAGCATTGTTCCAATCCTCAGGAATCTTCCCTTCATTAAGGCATCGAGTGAAAATTTGGGCGAGTACTGTTTCGATTTCTCCACTTGCTTCTTGTATGATGTCTACAGTAATTCCATCTTCTCCTGGAGCTTTTCCCCGCTTCATGTTCTTGATTGCATGTGTAACTTCTGCTGGGAGGACTGGAAGAACTCTGGTACTGGTATCTTTCATGATGTCTGGAGTACATGTATCATCCCTTTCATATAATTTGGAGTAGAAATATTTTACTCTTGTCAAAATTTCGCCTCTATTTCTTGTTACAGAACCATCTTCTTTTCTGAGTGCTATAATCTGTTTTCTTCCCTTACTGAGATGTCCCTTTGCTATCTTTAGTCTTTGGTTGTTTTCAATTGCTTTCCTTACTAGTTCACAGTAGAATTTCCTTACGTCTTCAGTGATACTTTTTCGTACTGTCTTGCATAGCTCTATATATTCCACTTTGGAAGTCACATCTTGTTTAGTTGTCCTCATCTCTCTTCTTTTTGCATCAACATTTTGGTTTTTCCTGATAATTTCTTCACATGCAACTTATTTTTAGACCCAGCTAATTTTGTTGTTGTTTCCATAAGAGCTTTGGTTAATTTTCTGTTAACTTCAGAAATATCCACTTCTTCCGATGTTAGGACTTCTAAAGCAGAGAATCTGTTCTTCAGTTCCAACTTGAAGGTTTTATGGTGTTTTTTAAGGTTGGTTATGTCAATACATTTTGTTTGTCTTATGAGCTTGCTACGTTCGAGTTTAGTGTTGAGGTGCATCTTACATCTCACCAATCTATGGTCACTACCTGTGTTGAACTTGTTTAGCACACTGCAGTCTTCTATGACAAATTTTTTGTTACACATAATAAAATCAATTTCACTTGTCGTCCCATTTGGATGTCTCCATGTCCATTTCCTGTGTGGCTTTTTCTTGAAAAAGGAGTTCAAGATGAAAAACCCTTCTGCCTCTGCAAACTCTACGAGAGTATTTCCACGCTGGTTTCTGTTGCCGTGACCGAATTTACCTACTGAAGTTTCATTCTGTTGCCGTTGCCCTATTTTTGCATTGAAATCTCCCATAATTATCTTCAAGTGCTGCTTACCTTTATTATTTAGATGACGAATTTCCTCATAAAATTCTTCAATTTCTTCTTCAGGATGACTTGTGGTGGGTGCATAAGTTTGAATTATCTGAGCCAGGTATCTTCTCGAGAGTTGGATAACGAGTCGTGCAGCTCTGTCAGAGGAACTTTCAACTTCTACAACTTTATCCTTCAGTTTCTTGTTTATTATAAATCCAACACAACTAGTTCTGCCAGTATCAGTCCCATGATAGTAGAAGAGATGTCCACTTTTCAGTTCAATGAGATCTCCTTTTCTCCATACCTCACTTAGCCCGATGATGTCCCACTTGATCCTTTGTAGTTCCTCTTCCAATTCAAGAAGCCTTGAATCAGAAGATAGGGAGCGTCCATTATATGTAGCCAAGGTCAGCATCAGATGGCAGCCTAGTCCGGTCCTCCGGGGATTCTTAGCACCCTCTGCCTTCATGTCGCACTGGCCGCTGCCTTGGCCAGGTACATTCCAGCTGCCGGAGACTGAGGGCCAAGATTTAAGTTGTGGAGTCATTTTGGAGGGGTTTGGCCATAACTCACCACGCTGGCCAAGCGGGTTGGTGAGTGTTACATCAGCAGTTACAATGGCCCTGAAATCCTGCGGTATTGAAGATGCGCACATTAATATTATTAATAACATCTATGAAAATGCAAGTGCAAAGATTCGGCTGTTTGAAAATACAGCACACATAAAAATTGGAAAAGGAGTGAGACAAGGTGACACCATATCTCCAAAGCTCTTTAATGCCACATTGGAAAATGTCTTTCAATCACTGAACTGGGAAAACAAAGGGATAAAGATTAATGGAGTTTTGCTGATGACATAGTCATTTTTGCAACAACCCCATCAGAGCTGCAGAGTATGATCCAGGAACTTGCTGACAAGAGTCAAGAAGTGGGATTAAAAGTGAACTTTCAGAAGACAAAAGTGATGTTCAATGCTTTTACAAGAAATGAAGATTTATCGAGTGATGGAGAATAGCTGGAGATAGCAGACACGTACGTTTATCTTGGATAGCAGAAATCAAGTGAGGGTCACATTGATGAAGAAATTAATCGTCGTACAAAACTTGCCTGGAGAGCTTTTGGAAGAAACAGCATAATTTTCAAGAGCAATATGCCATTATGTCTTAAAAGAAGAGGGTTTGATCAATGCATCCTTCTAGTGCTTACGTATGGTGCAGAGACGTGGACCTTAACTAAAAGAGACATACAAAGGCTGCAGACAACTCAAAGTAGCATGGAGAGGTGCATGCTTGGTGTAACCAGGAGAGATAAGAAGAGGAACTCGTGGATCCGAAAAATGACAAGAGTGGAAGACATCATGATCAGAGTTAAATCCCTGAAATGGCAATGGGCTGGACATACTGCCAGAAGGACAGACCATCGATGGACAGCCGAAATTTTAGATTGGATTCCAAGGGACAGGAAAAGGCCCAGATGAAGACCACATGGAAGATGGGTGGATGAAATTCGAAAGTATGCGGGAGTGACATGGAGGAGACTGGCACAAGACAGACCGTTGTGGAGGAAACTTGGGGAGACTTTCGTCCAGCAGTGGATTGATAATGGCTGACGATGATGATGATGATATTTGGAGTATAACTTTACATGGGGCAGAAATGTGGACAATTGGGAAGAATGAAGCTAAAATGTTGGAGGTATTTGAAACGTGGTTATGGAGAAGAACGGAAAAAATAAAGTGGATTGAAAAATTTACCAATGATGCAAAGAGCTGAAGAAGAAAGGAATACGCTTAGAAATATGCAATCCCTTTATTTTACCCAAGAGACAACAGAAACACTTAAAACAAAGTGTGCTAGCTTTTGTCACCATGGGTGACTTCTTCAGGCTAATGAACAGAAGAACTGGCATACCGGGGTGAGGGGGGGCAAGGGCTATATATGCCCCCCAAAATAATTTTGTCTGGTATTAAAAATTGATAAAAATTGTCGGTGACGTTATTTTGCTAGTGTCGTCATTCTGGTTTTCCTTGAATTGCTGTTAGTTACTTCCTTATTTGGAATGGTCAGACAAGGTCAAATATGCCTATTGTTAATGCCTCCCACCCCCACACCATGCGTTTTCCCCACTAATATGCCACCAAAGAAATAAGAGAGCGAAGTGGTGTTGTAGTGGTCAGGGCGTCAGGCTAATGAATGGTGCGGGCTGGACCCTGGGAGAGGGAGGGGGTAAGTCTTTTATTTTGAGTAAATAACGCAGGAGGAAAACAAAAACGTAGAATGAATATTATCTTGTACATAATAGTATTTGCATTTTTGAACTTCACTATTAGTTGGTAAAGTTCGATGAACAGTTACCGCACGTGGGGCTTGGCTTTCAATTCTTATTTCCGTTATGTGGATGCGGTATGGGGGTTTTTCATTTGGTCACGGGTCCACTTCTTTTCTTTTTTTCCCCGTTGGTATTTATTTGGCCTCGTCACTAAATGAGTTTTTTCCTTTGCTGCATCCTCATTTACTTCAATACTTATTCATAACCCTAGTACTTTCGGTAATACTCCATTACCGTCTTCGAGGGACGTTTTGCTCCGACTAGCACGGACCGTGTCAGCTGGGCATTTCGGTGGTTCTCGCGGGCTGCTTCTGTCATCGGCTATCGCTTCTTCTTGGGCGTTGTGGCGCCATCTCTTGTTGGTCACTGATCTCATTTTTCGAACTTTTTCATTTTTTTGCTCAATTTTAATTAAATTTCTCCAGCTGTTTCTCAAAATATTAGGGTCATTATGGTTGCAAACTTTTGCCCTATTTTTTTCAATCATTACCGACTCTGCTATTCTGAGGTGTTTTTCGGATTTACAGCTTTTAATGATTTTTATATTTTCGAATTTAGGATATTTTTGGTTATCCAGACAGTATTGAATAAGTGCTGTTTTTTCTTCTTTTTTCTGCCAATTTTTTACGTGTTGTTTTAATCTGTGTTTTAGCTTATTTTTGGTACTTCCTATATAAGCCATTGGAGGATTTTCAGTAACAGGAATTGAGTAAATACCTGCTTTTTCTAACATTTTTATTTTTTCATTATTTTTATTACCATATTTTTTATGGTATTTACTTTTCCTCCAATTTGAATGTTATGCTTTTTACAAATATTATTAATTTCATTGGTAGTACCTTTAATGTAAGGAAAACCATTTAAATATTTGACTTCTTTTTATTTACTACAGCATTATTTTTTATTTTCTTTATTACTTCTGTGTTCCATTTTTTTATTAAATGGTTAGGATAACCAAAGCTACCTGCAATTTTTTTTATGAATTTGATTTCTTCATTGATGAACTGACTATTTTCAGAATGCGTATATGCTCTTTTAATTAAGGTTTTTATACTATTGCATTTTTGAGGATAAGGATGTGCCGAATTGTACGGGATTAGGACCGGAACAAATGAGCTTTTCCGAAAAACCCTGTATAGCAACTTATCTGTGGATTTGATAACTTGTACGTCCATAAAGGCTATTGCATTATTTTTTTCTATTTCAACAGTGAGTTCTATAGTAATAATAGTATTTGAGAAAAATAAAAATGCCTGTTCTCATGCACATTTTTTCATCACTTTAGGAAGGAATGATTTTGTAGCTGCAGTGATAAAACCAAGAATGTGAGAATTTTTCGATTTTTGACTTGACATCATGTAAAATTTTATTCACTGATGCATAATACACATGCAACTTGATGTAAATGTTATATATAGTGCTTGAACAGTCTTATGTAATTGCAAAAGTAGTTATTTGATCACATTTAATTTTTAAATAGCGATAATTCAAATTACAAAATTTCGCATTCGTGGTTTTGAAATTGCTGCGACGATATGCGCCTCCCCCCCCCCCTTTAATTTCTCGCCACTGAACAGAAGACTAAAAAAGGCTAAGACAGAGAATGTCTTAGAATGTAAGCTTTCTCTGTCTTAGAATTTAAGCTTTAGTCTTCTGTTTATTAGCCTGAAGAAGTCCGCCCGTGGTGACGAAAGCTAGCGCACTTTGTTTTATGTGTTTCTGTCGTCTCTTGCGCGAAATAAATGGATTGCATCTTTCTAAGAGTATACTTACTCGTGAAAAAGTCCACCTTCTTATATTTATAGAAAGAAATATACCAAAAACCATAAGAAAAAGAAAATATATAGGAAATATGTTAAGAGGAGACAGCCTATTGTAAAGAATGATAGAAGGGAAAATTGAAGGAAAGCAACCAAGAGGAAGGAGACGACTAATGATGCTTTATGACATAAGGGACACAGGAAGCTATCAAGAATTAAAGGAGGACAAGGGACACAGGAAGCTATCAAGAATTGAAGGAGGACAAGGGACACAGGAAGCTATCAAGAATTAAAGGAGGACAAGGGACACAGGAAACTGGAGGAAAAGAACTTATTGTGTCACCACTGGACCTGTCAAGAGACAGAACACTAATAACGATGATACATTTTTTTTACAACATGCTCACCATAATATTAGTTAAATCACAACTAAAAAATTAGAAGTAATATATTTAATGAACTCTATGCTTTCATGAAATGCATTTACCATTTTTTTTAGTTGAGTACACTATGCATATTTCACCCATATTTCATAAAATCGATAAAACAAAATAATGCACTGCAACACAGGAATTCTTCATTGCCCTGTCAGTAGCTAGCATCTGAGGTCTACATGGGCTTTAATTTGGATGGCCTGGCAGTGAACTTTAAAGGGCAAGGCTTCCTATTGCGAAGCAAAGCTGCTCGACTGAGCTGAACTGCCAGTGTAGTAAATGGAATATAACAGAGCTGAACTACCAGTGCAGTAAATAGAATAAAACACAAAGATACTAGCCATTTCTCGTAGGAATTCCTCCTGCAGATGAGGCATAGACCTAACTACCTAATTGTGGGTTAAACTTACAAAATGTTACATGAATTCTCACACAGCAGTTGCTAGCAGGTTTGCTTACACTTTAGATGATGGCTCTCTGTGTGTTGCTAAGGGATAGTTTTCTGATGTCACTTACAGTGGGCAAAAGAAGTACTGTATTTTTTCGTGTATAAGACGATATTTTTTTCCAAAATTTTTAGACCAAAAGTTGGGGGTCGTCTTATATACGGGGGGGGGGGAGAACCCTGCTGTTACTGCGACGAAACTTCCAGTACCTCTCATCCCCCCTCTCCCCACTATGACTTACAAGCAGTTATCCAGGTCAGCTACAGCCTCTAGATGTTTCCATAAATAAGCCCTTCAAAGCCCTGATGGAAGAAGAATGGAATAAATGGAAGCAAAAAGCAGGTAATAACTTGACACCAACAGGGAGAGTGAAAAAAACAACCATTACTGAGGTCTGCAACTGGGTCCTAAACTCATGGAATGGAGTCAAGCAAGAGGTGGTTGTGAAGTCCTTCAAGAAATGTGGAATCAGCAATGCCATGGATGGAACTGAGGATGATCTAATATATATAGATAATGACTCAGACGACAGCAGTGGTGCAGTTGAGATTGAAAAAAGTGGTATGTCTGGAACTAGTAGTGCTGAAGAAAGTGATGCAGAATTTCATAGTTTGTATCTTAAAAATATTACCTAGTAATTTCTAAACAATATAAATTTCCAAACTTATTTTTTTTTATATATATTACCACAGACTTTGTGAGATTACTTAATTCCTAAATGTACTTCGGTTGGTTGGTTAGTGGATTTTAGTGGCGCAAGGGCCAGGTTTGGCCAAAGAGCGCCAGAGAAAGAACTATCAGCCACAGATTTTTAAAAGCGTGGAAAATGATTAAGAGCAGACAGGCTTGGTAAAATTTGAAAAAGAGTATGATGAAAGCTGTGAAGACAAGGTAGTTAATTAGGTTTATATAAAAATTTATTAATTTACTATTATAATTATAATTTTTTTTTTTTTTTTTTTAAACACAACTACACAAAGGATGAGTCACTCTCCTCCCCCCACACTCCTCTGCAATGCTGGCAGAGGGCGGGGACGAACTGTCACTCTCCTCCCCCCCATGTTCCTCTGCAATGTTGTTTGAGGCTGGGGACGAACTGTCACTCTCCTCCCCCCTATGTTCCTCTATAATGTTGGTTGAGGGTGGGGACCTCGCTGAGGCCGAGACAGTTGGATGGACACTGCACACCTTTGCGGATTGAGGGCCGGGTCTTCCGCACATGCAGGCTTTCGGCTGGAAACTGGAAGAGACGGTCGGCAGCAAAAGAGAAGGCCTGGCCAGAATCAGGTATTCGAAAAATCTCGAGCTCGGGGAAAAACACCTGTGTCGCTTGGTCAGCTGTAGATCGCTTGGCAAGGGCGGCGAGAGCTACAGGGCGCGGAACAAAGGGCTGCACGGGTTGTGGCAGAGACTGAACTACTGCAGCAAAAGTACGCTGTCGGGTGGTGGGTATACCCAACTTGGCCTTGGCAGCAGGGTACGAGAGGCCTTCCAGGGTCTTGAGGCGCTGGATCGCCATCTCGTCCTTCCATTTCATACAGTTGCGGGAGTAAGCTGCATGGGCCTCACCACAGTTAACACAGCAGGCCGCAGAAATGCAACCATCCCCGTCATGTTCACTGGAGCCACAATTTGCACAACGAGCGGAACTCTTACAGAAACGTTGGGAATGCCCGTACCTCTGGCACCTGAAACAGCGCAGAGGACTGGGAATGTACGGGCGAACTCCACAGACCAAGTAGCCAGCCTTGATTTCGGTCGGAACTTTCGGGGAGTTAAAAGTCAAGATGACATTTTTTGACTTAATCAAAGAACCATCGCGCCGGAACATCATACGACGTGCAGCAATAACACCCTGATCTGCAAGTTCAGTCACCAATTCGTCCTCACTGCATGGCAAGAGATCAAACTCCGAAATAACACCCCGAGAGGTGTTAAGAAACGGAGTGAGGTGTCACTTTTACAGGAATGCCTTGAAGACTAGTGAGGTGCAGAAAAGTGTTACTCTGAGAAACACTGCAAGTTTGGACAAGCAGGTCCCCAGAGCGAAGCTTCCTCACAGACTTCAAGGGGCCAACTGCAGCGTCCAAAGCTTTAGAAATGAAGAATGGAGATCTGGTGGACAGTCTCTCATTCGGATCGATGGATTCCACAACTAAGTGTGTAGCATGCGTATTCACAACAATCGAGGGAGACGACGCTTCAGAGCGACTGGTACAGCTGCCGAAGAAGAGGTTCCACATTCTTGGTCCAGATCATGGTCTAAAGATCGTTTAAGGGTATGAGACTTGGTAGGTTGAGAAGACGAAGGAGAGTCGTTGTCAACGATCATTTGCTCAGGTGACTTGAATTTGGAGCGTTTGTTTTTGGGTTTACCCATGGAAAAAAGGAGAAGGATTCGTCTGCAGACTACTCCACCCACCACCGAGCCCTACAAGGGAGAACTGGAGGTCTGCAAGCCAAGAAAATGACGCTGGACACAGTTCTGGAGCTTATACGTTGCAGATATAGTCCGTTGGCTGTGATCACACGCACTCGGCGGACACTTCGGCCTCCGGGTACCGTCATGCCAACGCCTTTGGCATGATCCCACAGCCCCGGGCTCACCCTGCCGTGCTATACGACAAAAAAGCCGCTAAAGCCCTGCACACAACTAGGTACAAGACTTCTGACTAGAGGTGGGTTAGTCTCTAGCCTCCCGTTTACAGCGAAGCCGGGGTCGAAGAGGAGTGTTGGCACACAGGAGGCACTTATCCGGTCGACCTCAGCCGCCAGACATCCCATTTCCGCCTCACGGGTCTCCGCACGCGGCAAACATGCAGGTAGGTCTAGCACCCAAACCAGTTAAAAGGAGAAAAGAAATCCAAAGAAGACAAATCCTGGAAGGGAACCTAAACGGAATCTCAGCAACCTACGAACTGAGCGGTTAATATAAAACAGTTAGTGGTGGAGGGTAACAAAAATACAAGACCGGGGTGTTAGTACATAACGTGGTAGCGATTAGGTAAAGTATACAACACGGGCAACTAGCCAGTGGAGAAAATAAACAAAAACGAAAAAGTGAGACACAAGACCAGCTCGGGATCGTGGGGCAGCGACTCCCCAACAGCTGGATGAACAGCCGTCCCTGCAAACACCAACAGCACCAAAACAAAAAAAACAGGCAGTGGCATGACAACAGATGTTGACCAGTCACAAGGTCAGCTCGGGCCGTGGGGGCGCCGCTCCCCAAATAACTGGAAAACCAGTTATCCCCGTGCGGGGGAAAATGTACTTCAATGATATTACCTAATTTATAAAAAAATGCTCACACGAAATCAACTCTTCCTGTGACACATTTGATATTTTTTATAAATGTACTTCAATGATATTACCTAATTTATAAAAAATATCAAATGTGTCACAGGAAGAGTTGATTTCGTGTGAGCAAAACATGCAGTAATAGAAATTGCTGACGTTTACATGATCACTAAGTTTGAAAAAACGTTAAGTAAAAAAGAGGTTAAAAATACACATTAGATCTTTCAATCCCACAATGGGATCATCATCAGATGTTAAAAATGATATATGATCTTGTAAACGACGGCAATTTCTATTACTGCATCAAATGTGTCCTTTTTTGTAATAAAAATATTGATTTCTTAATTTTCGGTTCGAAAAAGTATGGGTCGTCTTATACATGGGGGTGTCTTTACACGGAAAAATATGGTATTTGGACGCATACATTACTTTGCATAAATCAAGGTCCGTTTTCATCCAAGCAAAATAAATTCAAACACTTTTCAAGGACTTTTTAAAATCAAATTACTATATGTGTGTGCTGTTGGTCGGTCAGTAGGTAGGTATTTTAGTAAGTTCAAACCACTAAACTTAGCTGGGATGGGCACACCTTCAACGGCCTGCCTGTTATCCCCTACTCCCTGTCGTTTATTTTATTAACTTTGAATTGGCCCTCTGTTTTGGTGGGGTTTTTTTTATAATTTTATTTTGTGGAATATTTTGAAAGGGCACATAATTTTCGTATTCACTCTCCAGCAAGAACGGGACCCTAACCCGAGTCAACAGAAACTATGACGATTCGTGAATATATCATTCCACTTATTTTACTCCCACAGTTGACATTTCACTCCTTAGTGATGTCATAGCTAAGGTACCAGCCTGCCCCATGCTCTACCCCAAGTTAAACACACATTTTGCACAATTTGATCAGCTTGGAGTTTCTATCAGAACTACACAGAAATCTCTTCTACAACTTTTTAGCACAATTATTTTACACATGCTCTTTCATATCATTACTTTAAAAAAAAATCCCCAGGTACCATTTACAGAATCTTAAACTTTTTCAAGGACTTGAAAATGAACTTTATTTTTTAAAGGATTTTTTAAGGTTTTCATGGAATGTGCGAACAATGTAAATAAACATGGAAAAGCAATCGTAACAAGATATTTTTAACCATTGGATAATTTTTACAATAAACACACACACGCTTCTTTTTTCTATTAATCAGAAGAAATATAGGCTATAAGCAAATGAAAATCTTAATTTTTCTTGTGAAAAAAGTATCTGTGCATTAGTTAAGATAAACAAAAACAAGAAAGAGATTAAAAAATATTATTATTTAGTATGCATACCTTTTGCTTTGATTACAGCTTGTAATCACCTGGGCATTGAGTCTATTAACTTTCAGTAAATGCATAGTTTAGCGTCCTAAATTATTTGGCCGAAAATTTCGTGAAATTTGGGGGGGGGGGGGTAAACATATACATGGGGTTTAGTCACATTATATTGTGACTACCAGCTAATATCCAGAGAAACCGCCGTGTGCAGCACGGACAGCAGCTAAACGGGCTGGGAGTGACTCAATAAGGTGCTGGAAGGTGTTCACAGGTATGTGGAGCTATACTGACAGCAGTGCATCTGACAGCTGCTGAAGGGTGTGTGGTAGAGGATCCATAGAGCGAACAACACGATCGAGGTGGTCCCACAGGTGCTCAATTGGGTTTATGTCTGAGAAATTAGGGGGCCGTGGAAGTACTTTGAAGTCTTCATTGTACTCACTCCTACAACCACTCTCGGACATTTCTAGCTGTGACACGTAGCATTGTCGTGCTGGAAGAACCCATCTGCCTCAGGCAAGACAATCAGGATGTATGGGTGTATGTGGTCTGCAAGGATGAATTAATAACGAATTAGGTCCACAGTGCCTTTCACAAGTATGAGTGGACCCAGAGAATGCCACAAAAACATTCCCCAGACCATAACACTACCCTCACCAGCTTTGTTCTTCCAGCAATGCTTGAAGAGTGTTTGTTATCCGATGTTTCTTGTCTTATATGCCAATGTCCATCTTTTCAATGAAGCAGAAAACGTCACTCATCGGAGAAGGCAATCTTTTGTCAATCAGAGGAGGTCCAATTCCGATACCACCGTGCAAATGTAAGCCTTTTCTGTTGATGCACCTTCGTTAGCATAGGTTCAGTGACTATCCATTTGCACCGGAGCCTCATACACAGCAGAGTTCGCTGAACTGTCATTTTAGGCACACTTCTGGTAGCCCTGTTTCATTCGGCCAGTGAGCTGCTCCACTGTAGCCTGTCGATCGGCCCTCACGCACCTTTGAAGCCGATGTTAACCTCTCACATCAATGGCACGTGGTGTTCCACAGTTTCTACGTCGCTTATTCGCAATGGTGCCATTTCTCCAATCACGATACACTTTAACCACAGTAGCACACAAACAGTTCACAAGCTCAGCAGTTTCAGAAATACTGCCACCCTTGGCCCGAAAGCTGATAATCATTCCTTTTCGCAAATCTGATAAATTGCTCTTTTTATCCATGACAGCAACAAGTGATATGTTTTCAGAATGCCTGCAGCACACCTTTATACCCTCCAAGCCAGCTCACAACACGTGCCTTCTTTTATTGGCTACGTGCTGTTGATGTCAAAAGTAGGAGGTGGTCACAATAATGTAACTTGACTGTGTAGTTGTTTCTACACTGATATTCAGCCATCCTTTGCTGAGTGCTTGCCAAAGTTCTGTTTTGTTGAAAATTTTTATTTTCCTTACTTGCAAATCCAAAAAATACTCTAAAGGGTTATGGTCTGGCAATTGTGGGAGTGTTTTCAGTTGATTTTTTTTTTTTACTTTATACAATAACCATTACCTGTTACATTGGCTATATGTTTAGGATCATCGTCTGGTTGAAAATAGAATGAATCTGCAGTTCGCAATTTCGATGTACTGGCCAATAAATTACCTTGCAATATATCAACATATCGTCTAGCATTCACATTACCTTCAATAAAAGCCCTATTGCAAATTAATTCCATTAAAAGTTAGGCATCCCCAGATCATAACATAACCACGGACATGTTTTACAGCTGGACTTAAATTTTTGGTTTCCAGGGAAAAGTTTTGGCTTTTTCCACATATATTTCTTTCCATCCGAACCAAAAATATTAAACTTGCTTTCGTTGGAAAACAGATTTTGCCAAAACTCTGCTAAGCTTTGGCAAACTTAAGTCTTTGGACCTTTCCTGTTATCTGCCCGGCACTGTTTGCTTTTGTTCATTGTTACATAAAATTACACTATTTGACTTCCGAATAAGAACGCTTTCAAGCAGTTCCCGATTTTGAGTGTATCGTTCCGCTTTGTTTACATGAACCCTGATCATATCCAACATGAGAGAAAGTAGTTCATGATAAATGTTATGAGGATTTTTTATTGGCATATAAAAATGACACTATAAATAGCAAAAACCTACTTATTCAGTTTTTAATAAAATTTAAACTGTTTAAGAAATATATAAAAGAAAAAAATTATACAGTATAAGAAAACAAATATCTACAAATTAGGTACCAATATCACTCTGGGGGCCAATACGCTACGATATCTTTCATAATTTCTAAAAATGGATTGTCATTAGTTTTCCATCTTTTTCACCACATAAATTCACATAGATACAAATCCAACATGCTCCTATGAGGGCCCCAACAAGTCTTATTTTTAAATTTTGCCTTTCCCCATATAGATTACACTGATTGAGTATGACATCTGTGTTGGGATTCACAAAGGCACATAATTCCAAAGCGCAAACAAACGATTAAAAACGAACGTTCCTTCCAAATGACCACACATAATTCCAAGCACACACAAACGGTCAAAAGAATGTGATCACTGCGCATAGGTGGTATGCAATACGCATAGAGAAGCACATGATCACTGCTCATCTGCAGCCGAGGACTCTGTGTTCTACTTTAGAAATCGGGAACTACTTGACTGCGTTCTTATTCGGAAGTCAAATAGTGGCGGGCAGATAACAGGAAAGGTCCAAGTCTTTTCTGCCTATTTGTTTCACTGATATAAGAATTTTTTTTTTCCTGGGTGACCTGCCTTGAATATGTGCATCGTGAAGAATATTACAAAGAGTTTGAGAACTTACTATGGTCTCTGATGTTGAAGTAACATCAGTAACCAATTCTCAATTAAGCTTTACAGAGGAATTTTTTCGATACTTTCTTAATGATGTCCCTCCACTGCCTTGAATTTAGCTTCATATCGCAATTTATTCTCTGTACTACCACTCTCTTTTTTATTACATACTGAACACTATGAAAGTTCAACTTTAACTTCCTACCAATTTCATAACCACAGGCATGAAGAGCTATAATCCTCTCCCATACTGCAATGGGAAACTCGTACTTTTTTGGAGCCATGACAGCTGAAACTACACTATCTACCAAAACGTAATTGGACACCTGTGACAGCAAAGGAAAACAAAGTTTATTCACCTTCAATAGTCGGTGGAGCCTCCATGAGCGCCGATTACAGCTGCGACCCTCCGGGGCATACTCTCAACCAGGCGTTGTACGACAGCTAGTGGTATTTTCTTCCACTCGGCTTGGAGAAGATAGGTCAGTACCTTCACCGATTTCGTACGGTGGGGGCACCCCTTAAGTCGATGCTCCAACTCGTCCGAGGTGCTCGATAGGGTTAAGGTCAGGGCTCTGCGCAGGCCAGTTCATTTGATTAACCCCACTGTCACCATACCAAGCCACGGTGGACCTCGCAACATGACAGGTGCCATTGTCATCCTGAAAGTAACATGCATCCACCCCGTAAAACTGCCACAACGTAGAAAGCACATTTTCATCTAAAATGGTGCAGTAGGTCTCAGCGTTGAGTCTACCAGGAATTGCGACCAAGGGTCTCGTGCGATACCAGGAGAAACACCCCCATAGCATAATTCCACCGCTGCCGAACTTCACAGTTGGCACAATACATTCCGGCAGGAGGCGTTCTCCAGGCAGACGCCAAACCCAGACCCTGCCATCCGAACGGTAGAGGGTGAACCTTGATTCGTCGCTCCAGAGAACCTGTTTCCACTGTTCAACGGTCCACTGTCGACGTTCTTTGCACCACGTTAGCCGAGCAGCGCTATTGGACTTGGTGATCAAAGGCTTGTGGGCGGCAGCACGTCCATGATACCAAAGCAGATGGGCTTCCTTATGGATGGTATCCATCGAAACCCTTCAGGATGCCTGTTGAAACTCCTCGCGAATGTGGCCCGTCGATTTGGTGAGGTTCTTCCAAATTTCTCTGGCCAGCACCCGTCGGTCTAATCAGAGAGCTCCGAACAGCATGGCATCTTGCATGCGACTGGTTGTGTTGTTGTTTCCCACACGATACATAAAGGCTGCGGCCGTGACGTGTATCAGGACCGCAGATATAGTCGATTGCAGGGGTGTCCAATTACTTGTTGGGAGATAGTGTAATTAAATTGCTGCTCCAAATATTTTATACCGTGCCTTTTAAACAGTGCGAGACTTTCATTTGTTGTCAATCTACATTACGTAATGTTTAACTAAGCTTCAAAAACAGTGCGTCATGTGTGCAGATATTTTTGAGCATGAAAAAATAAGAGTTTCATTTGTCATATACATATTTCTTCTGATTAGTAAAAAACGGAATGTGTGTCTATAGTAAAAACAATCTAATAGTTAAAAATATTTCGTCACAATTGCTTTCCATGTTTATTTATGCAAAGTAATGTATGCGTGCAAATATTTTTTTGCCCACCATATATCTTCAGCTGTGCCCCCTTAATGAGGCGAAACAGCTATGGGCAATAACTGGTACATATATGACTATTCTGAACTCAAGACATCACACAGAAATACCACTCCTTTCGTCAGCCAATGGAGTATGTGCATCACAGCAGGAGACACCGATTTTGCCCTAAAGAAAATTCTGATTTCAGAAATTTTTCAAATTTCACTCTACATATCTTACTTTTGTTCATTGAAATATATAAGTGTATTCTTAAAAAGGGATGTAAGGTCAGGTGATGCGTAACATCACAGCCTCTCCTTGACAAATGTCAACCCCGCCTTCTCGTGGCGCATCCTGTTCCTACTAAAGGGGCTCTGACGACCGCCAATAGCGGTATAACTATACCATCGGGATTAGAGGAAATTCTATCCCACACTCACCAACCCGCTTGGCCAGCGTGGTGAGTTATGGCCAAACCCCTCCAAAATGACTCCACAACTTAAATCTTGGCCCTCAGTCTCCGGCAGCTGGAATGTACCTGGCCAAGGCAGCGGCCAGTGCCACATGAAGGCAGAGGGTGCTAAGAATCCCAGGAGGACCGGACTAGGCTGCCATCTGATGCTGACCTTGGCAACGTACAATGGACGCTCCCTATCTTCTGATTCAAGGCTTCTTGAATTGGAAGAGGAACTACAAAGGATCAAGTGGGACATCGTGGGGCTAAGTGAGGTAAGGAGAAAAGGAGAAGATCTCATCGAACTGAAAAGTGGACATCTCTTCTACTATCGTGGGACAGATACTGGCAGAACTAGTGGTGTTGGATTTATAATAAACAAGAAACTGAAGGATAAAGTTGTAGAAGTTGAAAGTTCCTCTGACAGAGCTGCACGGCTTGTTATCCAACTCTCGAAAAGATACCAGGCTCAGATTATTCAAACTTATGCACCCACCACAAGTCATCCTGAAGAAGAAATTGAAGAATTTTATGAGGAAATTTGTTATCTAAATAATAAAGGTAAGCAGCACTTGAAAATAATTATGGGAGATTTCAATGCAAAAATAGGGCAACGGCAACAGAATGAAACTTCAGTAGGTAAATTCAGTCACGGCAACAGAAACCAGCGTGGAAATACTCTCGTTGAGTTTGCAGAGGCAGAAGGGTTTTTCATCTTGAACTCCTTCTTCAAGAAAAAGCCACACAGGAAATGGACATGGAGACATCCAAATGGGACGACAAGTGAAATTGATTTTATTATGTGTAACAAAAAATTCGTCATAGAAGACTGCAGTGTGCTAAACAAGTTCAACACAGGTAGTGACCATAGATTGGTGAGATGTAAGATGCACCTCAACACTAAACTTGAACGTGGCAAGCTCATAAGACAAACAAAATCTATTGACATAACCAACCTTAAAAAACACCATAATACCTTCAAGTTGGAACTGAAGAACAGGTTCTCTGCTTTAGAAGGCCTAACATCGGAAGAAGTGGACATCTCTGAAGTTAACAGAAAAGTAACCAAAGCTCTTATGGAAACAGCAACAAAATTAGCTGGGTCTAAGAACAAGT
Source organism: Macrothele yani (assembly GCA_039090855.1). Taxonomy (NCBI): domain Eukaryota; kingdom Metazoa; phylum Arthropoda; class Arachnida; order Araneae; family Macrothelidae; genus Macrothele; species Macrothele yani. Next base: position 14,066,009 of record CM077011.1, on the reverse strand, counting down.
TGCATGTAAATAAATTATCAGGAAAAACGAAAATGTTGATGCAAAAAAGAAGAGAGATGAGGACAACTAAAGAAGATGTGACTTCCAAAGTGGAATATATAGAGCTATGCAAGACAGTACGAAAAAGTATCACTGAAGACGTAAGAAAATTCAACTGTGAACTAGTGAGGAAAGCAATTGAAAACAACCAAAGCCTAAAGATAGCAAAGGGACATCTCAGTAAGGGAAGAAAACAGATTATGGCACTGAGAAAAGAAGATGGTTCTGTAACAAGAAATAGAGGCGAAATTTTGACAAGAGTGAAAGATTTCTACTCCAAATTATATGAAAGGGATGATACATGCACTCCAGACATCATGAAAGATACCAGTACCAGAGTTCCTCCAGTCCTTCCAGCAGAAGTTGCACATGCAATCAAGAACATGAAGCGGGGAAAAGCTCCAGGAGAAGGTGGAATTACTGTAGACATCATACAAGAAGCAAGTCGAGAAATCGAAACAGTACTAGCCCAAATTTTCACTCGATGCCTTAATGAAGGGAAGGTTCCTGAGGATTGGAACACCGCTACAATGATCCTGCTACATAAGAAAGGTGACATTGAGGATCTCGGAAACTACAGACCTATCAGCCTCCTATCAGTAGTTTATAAAATCTTCACTAAAGTTCTTTCACACCGCTTGAAGGTAACACTGGACATGGCTCAACCGAGAGAACAAGCTGGATTCAGGAGTGGCTACAGCACAATAGATCATATCTATGTGCTGAGAGAACTAATTGAAAGAGCGAGGGAATATGAACTTCCATTGTGCATGGCTTTTATCGATTATGAAAAAGCCTTTGATTCGGTGAAACCATCAGCAGTAAAATGGCTCTGAAAACCTGCGGTATTGAAGATGCATACATTAATATTATTAATAACATCTATGAAAATGCAAGTGCAAAGATTAGGCTGTTTGAAAATACAACACACATAAAAATTGGAAAGGGAGTGAGACAAGGTGACACCATATCTCCGAAGCTCTTTAATGCCACATTGGAGGGTGTTTTTCAGTCACTGAGCTGGGAAAACAAGGGGATAAAGATTAATGGAGATTATCTAACCCACCTTCGTTTTGCTGATGACGTAGTCATTTTTGCAACTAGCCCATCAGAGCTGCAGAGTATGATCCAGGAACTTGCTGACAAGAGTAAAGAAGTGGGATTAAAAATGAACTTTCAGAAGACGAAAGTGATGTTCAATGCTTTTACAAGAAATGAAGATTTATCGATTGATGGAGAAAAGCTGGAGATAACAGACACGTACTTTTATCTTGGACAGCAGATATCAAGTGAGGGTCACATTGATGAAGAAATTAATCGGCGTACAAAACTTGCCTGGAGAGCTTTTGGAAGAAACAGCATAATTTTCAAGAGCAATATGCCATTATGTCTTAAAAGAAAAGTGTTTGATCAATGCATCCTTCCAGTGCTTACGTATGGTGCAGAGACGTGGACCTTAACTAAAAGAGACATACAAAGGCTGCAGACAACTCAAAGTAGCATGGAGAGGTGCATACTTGGTGTAACCAGGAGAGATAAGAAGAGGAACTCGTGGATCCGAAAAATGACAAGAGTGGAAGACATCATGATCAGAGTTAAATCCCTGAAATGGCAATGGGCTGGACATACTGCCAGAAGGACAGATCATCGATGGACAGCCGAAATTTTAGATTGGATTCCAAGGGACAGGAAAAGACCCAGAAGAAGACCACATGGGAGATGGGTGGATGAAATTCGAAAGTATGCAGGGGTGACATGGAGGAGACTGGCACAAGACAGACTGTTGTGGAGGAAACTTGGGGAGACCTTCGTCCAGCAGTGGATTGATAATGGTTGACAATGATGATGATGATGATTCTTAAAAATATTCAACCCTGCTTTCCATTTCACTGTGGAACTATTTATATGGTGTAGTGACACACAGGGAGCCACAATCTTAAATGTAAATAAACCCACTTGCAACTGCATCAGAAGAAATCATGTAACATTTCAGAAATACTTCCTACTTCTGTTACAAATATAAATGTATTTCTTCCGCACTTAAGCATGTACAAAGTAGCCTAGATCGCTAAATATGTAAAGAAATGCTTCCAACTTCCGTGTTGTTGCGGCAACAAAGCACACCAGAAGCTGTTTATGTGAACATGTCTTGAAAATGAAAAAAGTCAGGTATTTCAGTAGCAACTCTGCATATATATTGCTCAGAAATGAGTCACATACTATGACAATGTGTATGTTTATATGACTATGTGTATATTTGAACACCTGGGGTGTTCCTGCATCCAATGCATTCCCTCCTACAGCAAATATAGTGTTAGATACAACTATGTGCAGCGCAACATCAACGCATGGATCTGAGAGACAACTCTAGACATAACATGTATAGAGTTCAAAGCACCCATGATATGAGTTCAAGACAATTATCCTTCTACACGTTTAAAACCAGTCTTTTTTTAACATGATGCATGTTCACGACAGACTTCTTGGTACAGTCACATATTGTATGACAACGGAAGACCCTGACAAATATTAAATCCACAGAAGCTATTGCATTTTACATACAATCTTTATGGCAGTCAAGCTGACCACTTCCGTAGTTTTAGGTTTAAGTGATCGTAATCAAGTTTGCTTTCAAAAGATCAATTTCAAAATTTTTTCACAAAGTCATGAACTAAAAAGACAGACATTGTAAAGGGAACTAACAAACACATACCAGTGTTGCATTCACATACACACACAAAGCACTAACCCCATTTTTATGGATGATTAAGTTCATTTACTTCACTAATTTTCTAGTTCACTGACACCGTTATTCCTATAGAACAATCGAATACTTTTTATGACAAGTGATATAACTGTTAGTTATAAATGGACATTTTTTATTTTCATTGGGGGTTTAACCACCGTGAGCAACTCAATGTGCTACAAGCAGTCACCCGTCTCTAATTTAGAGCCACTGGTTCTAGGGAAGGGAGAGAACAAGTGCTTTAAGACAAACATAGCATCCATGCCTCTCCAGGATTTGAACCCATCTCAGACGATTGATCAGAAGCCATCGCTTAGACGCCTGCACCACCTGGGCAGTGTAAATGGATATCTACCTAAACTGTGGTTCTTCAAAAATCTGGCCACTTCTGTACAAATCAAAGCTACCATTAAGCAAGAGAAAAAATTTGTACTGTCCAAATTCACAAAATATTTTGGTCACTGAGAGCAAATCTATTGTGACAGACCCTCTCACAATATTGTTTATCATCAAAGAAATCCTGATTATAGTGATACCCAATAATTTTGCATAAATTAATAAATAAAATACCTTATAAATAACCTTAATACACATTTTGTGGAAGGTAATTTTTCTCTTTTCAAATTTCCCTTCAAGATTTAATTACAATTACTGTGTCCATTAACAATAAACTACTTAACATATCATTTTCAAATCTTAACTGCATTTTTGGAATTCCGTGAGGTCCTAGTGTTCCTTTTTACATCTAGAAGTAATTTGAAAAATCAAAAATCGAACTCGTACTTGCTTTCTTGAAATAACGATTACATCGCCGTCCTTTCCTTACGCTCAAAAAACAAACACAACGCACATACATACATTTTTTCCAGTGCACATTAGAGTGAAACATGATGGCATTATTTAAATAGACACAGAAACATTCTTCGCAGTACCGTAGTTGTCAAATGTTTGCCTGCCAAGCTACTCAGAAACCATACTCATAAAAACAGCATGGTCTTTTATTTTTATTTTCTCAATATTTCGCGTGGGCATAACTTCCAAGATTCCTGTTACAAAACGAAAACACAACTTAAAGGCACTATCAAATTTTTAACCCTACGAAATATTCCCATTATGTATTTGCAGAGCTCAGGAAGCTACAGTAAATTATCATTTAATAATTCTGAGTTTCCAATTCTGAATTAAGTACATACATCAACTTCCTGTAAACTTGGGTAAGCACTTGACAAATGAAAGTAAAAAAAAAAGCAAATATATTGGTAAATATTCTTTTTTTTAACTCAAGAACGGAAAAAAATATGATTTACCACAAATTTTGTTTTTATTGCAGAAATTCTGAAACAACCAACACAGGTTCTTCTAAACATAAAAAGTACGGGAGAAAAAAAGAAACAAAATTTTAAAAAAATCAGAAACCCTATTTTTAAATCGCACTAAAACATTGATGCCAATCTTTCCTAGAAACATAGCCTAAAGAATTACTGAGACGTTAGGTAAAATCTACCTCAAATTTACGTCTGCTAGTAAATCCACAGATTCATTTAACTTTCCAAAAACCCGGTTTCATGAATGCCGCAGCAAAATAACTACTTTGGGTAGAACACTGCTGATGAGACATTTTTTACGATTAATGCATCCTCATACCTTCCAGCGAATGAAACAACCAAGCAAGAACCCTTGTTTTTTTTTGTTTTTTTTTTTTTGATTGGAGGTTTAACGACCACCGTGAGCAACTCAATGGGCTATAAGCAGTCGCCCGTCCCTAATTTAGGGTCACTGGTTCCAGGGAAGGGAGAGAGCTAGTGCCGTAAGACAAACACAACATCCATGCCTGACCGGGATTCGAACCCGGACCCCTTACGGACGAACGATCAGAGGCCAGCGCCTTAGACCACTGCGCCACCGGGGTGGCTTTGTTTACCAGCTCAGAACTCTTGTTTATGAGCAACGGCAGTTTTTTTTTTTTTTTTTTTTTGGAGGTTTAACGACCACCGTAAGCAACGCAATGGGCTATAAGCAGTCACCCGTCCCTAATTTAGGGTCACTGGTTCCAGGGAAGGGAGAGAGCCAGTGCTGTAACACAAACACAACATCCCTGCCTCACCGGGATTCAAACCCGGACCCCTTACGGACGAATGAGAAGAGGCCAACGTCTTAGACCACTGCGCCACCGGGGCGACTGAGCAACGGCAGTCACAGTAGGTATAGGGAAAATCAAAGTGTGAACATACTAAATATATCTAGTGAGGGATGTAGATCAGCCCCCAAGACTGCCTTCTGATCATTCGTCTGTGATGGATCCGGGGCTCCGGGCTTAAATCCCAGTTAAGCATGGTTGTTCGGCTTGTCTTACAGCCCTTGCTCTCTCCCTTTCCTGCAACCACATGCCCTAATTTAGGGACGAGCGAATGCTTGTTTCTCGCCGAGTTATTCACGGTGGAGCCCCAAACATGGCCCAAAACGGAAAAAAATGTGGAAACTGAGAGCAAGAATTATCTTCCAGCTATGATAGTTTCAGTGAACATGTATCTCCTTAGTATCACACGCTATACCAATTCTCGCATTAGTTTTGTAGGAAGGTTTATTTACAACTTTATACATCTCAAAAAAATTTGTGTCAGAAAAAAGCAAATATCATAAAAAGGAGCAAAGTACCCTAACTGGAAAGAACTAAAAACAAAGTAGGAAAGAATAACATAACAACAGTTTTTAAGGAGTATATGCAGAGCAGTCGGGAAAGGTGCAGAACGACGTTCTTTTAAGAAATAGTTAGAGGAAATTTTTCACTCTGAATGTAACAATTATGGCTTCTCTACTGTCAAAGTAGTTACAGGTCGTAAGAGCTGTATCCGGGTTCAAGTTTTGTATGAAGCATGGAAGATAAGCTTCTCCAACGGAGCTGGCTCCCTCCCGCCCTCCCTTCTCTGGTCAGTTACTCCAAGCTGGCGCAGTGGTCTAAGCGTTGATTCAGATCAATCGTCTGAGATGGGTCCAGGTTTGAATCCCGGTGAGGCATGGATGCTGTATTTGTCTTACGACGCTGGTTCTCTCCCTTGCCTGGAACAGTAGCTCTAAATTAAGGACCTGTGACTGCTTATAATCCACTGAGTTGCTCACGGTGGTCGTTAAACCTCCAATCAAAAAGAAAAGAAAAGAAAAAAAGTTACCCCAAATAAGGGTAAAGCCTGGTTTTCTATACGGTTAATTGCAGGAAGCGATGGACAGGGAGACCGCTTACAGCCCTAAGAGTTTTCCCTGGTGGTCGCTAAGCCAAAACAGAGAAAGGGATAGCAAACAGTTTTTTTTGTGTGTGGGTTTTTTTTTTTTTTTTTTAATTGGAGGTTTAACGACCACCGTGAGCAACTCAATGGGCTATAAGCAGTCGCCCGTCCCTAATTTAGGGTCACTGGTTCCAGGGAAGGGAGAGAGCCAGTGCCGTAAGACAAACACAACATCCATGCCTGACCGGGATTCGAACCCGGACCCCTTACTGACGAATGATCAGAGGCCAGCGCCTTAGACCACTGCGCCACCGGGGCGGCATGTGTGTGGGGTTTAAGGACCACCGTGAGCAACTCAATGGGCTATAAGCAGTCGCCCGTCCCTAATTTAGGGTCACTGGTTCCAGGGAAGGGAGAGAGCCAGTGCCGTAAGACAAACACAACATCCATGCCTGACCGGGATTCGAACCCGGACCCCTTACGGACGAATGAGAAGAGGCCAGCGCCTTAGACCACTGTGCCACCGGGGCGGCGATTGGTGGCTTAACGACCACCGCGAGCAACTCAATGGGCTATAAGCAGTCGCCCGTCCCTAATTTAGGATCACTGGTTCCATGGAAGGAGAGAGCCAGTGCCGTAAGACAAACACAACATCCATGCCTCACCGGGATTCGAACCCGGACCTCGTTCGGACGAATGATCAGAGGCCATAGCTTAGACCACTGCGCCACCCTAAATTATGGACGAGCGATTGCTTATAGCCAACTGAGTTGCTCCCGGTGGTTGTTAAACTCCTAATTAAAAAAAAATCTGTTTTTCATGCAAATGACTACAGAGGATGCTTATATATTCGAATGTTAGAAACATCATAAGGGTAAGCATATAGTGTGCCTGCATTAGGCGCACACTGGTGTTAAAAAAAGTGAGTGTCAGTTTTATTTAATCCCTTTTTTGTTTTAAAATAGGAATTGTTCAGTTTAGCAAAGAGCCCGAACTTAAACAATAGAACACTGTACACAAATACGTAAAGCTTGCGCTCTCTGAACCGTGCTGCAAATGCTGATCGAAACAATGGTGGTGCAGTGATTGGGAACCTCAACGAACTATAGGGGGCGCTGCACAAACGTAAACAAACTTCTCTAGTACGGGTAACGTCACACGTGTTTCCATAAAGTCGAATGTTAGAATGGCTGGTTTGTCGCTTTCAATCCTTGAAATAATGAAATTTGTGGACGCTTCCAAAAATTCAAGATGCATTAAAGAAGGGGAAGTGATTGTTAATGTAGGCCATATAATTTCTTGTGGAATTAAGAAGGAAGATGGAAGAGAAATTCTCATAGTTTCGCACTGCAATCAGTCCACGGCAATAACGTCGTCGCCTCACTCCATCAACGGTGTTTTAGATACAAGTAACAGTGAAATTTCTATAAAGTAATTTGAGTGCTCTTGTAAAGCGGGCAGAAGTGGAACGTGTAAGCACTGTGTAGCAGTAATGCTTTACTGTAACAGGTAATTTTTATTTTTACATTTTCAGGCAAGTGATATAGTAATACCGACAGGGGTGTTCTAATCCGGATTACTATTAAAAGCTGAATTTCGTTTCACTTGACGTTTCTCAGAACCCATTTTCAGTACTGTCAACAATAACATTTGTAATTTTTGAACATTCTGTTCCTAAAAGTGTTTGTGAATTGGTAATTGTTGATCATCATTGGGTTCTGCGTTTTTGAACCGATGACTGTTGACAGAACATTGCAAATCTTGTTCCATAATGAAGTTTGAATTTATATGGATAACAGCAATTATTTGTTTTCAAGATTATGTAGAAATGCGGATTTTTTAATTACTACTATGCAATAAAAACATGCTGCCTTGTTTATTATTCATTCAAAGACGTTACTAGGGTAGTAGCATTTCACTGGAAGGATTTCAAACGCAAGGCACAAACGTTTATACTAATTTGTGAAAAACATAGCTGAAACCTTGGGAACGACATTGCGGGACACAACAATATGATTTGTTCTTCTTCACGGAATTCTCCATTATACAACTATCTAATTCCAGAATGAATGCAAAAATACACCAAACTACGACAACTGAACGTAATGAGCGATCTACCAACAGCCAAGCATTGAGCCGAAAACGTTACCCGTACTACAGTAATTCTTCCTTTTGCCGCTAGAGGGAGAGCGGACCGCTGAGATTGCCAATCGAAGCGCCCATCAAAGTGTGAGAAAGCTGGTGGTTTTCAAGGCTACCGCAATGCATTTCGTGTTGACAAAATCGCTTTCTTCCGTAGCAAATGTTAGACATTTTGCATCGAAAACTGTTGGTGATATGTGAGAAAATACTGAATTTATAACATTCTTAATTATTTTGAGGCACCGTCCAATTTTTATTTTAAATTGAAACACACGAACGTTGGAGGGAATCTAAACAAACCACAACGTTACAATTGAAAACTTTACTCGTGTAAAAAGTATAACTAATTCCGGTTTGATATTAAAACGATTTCTGCAACCAAGAATCACGCAATTCCAAAATACACATAGCTGAGCTTTTTTTTTTTTTTTTTTTGATTGGAGGTTTAACGACCACCGTGAGCAACTCAATGGGCTATAAGCAGTCGCCCGTCCCTAATTTAGGGTCACTGGTTCCAGGAAAAGCAGAGAGCCAGTGCCATAAGACAAACACAACATCCATGCCTGACCGGGATTCAAACCCGGACCCCTTACGGACGAATGATCAGAGGCCAGCTTCTTAGACCACTGCGCCACCGGGACGGCGCTGAGCTTTCATAGCTGTCATGTAAACAACGTCGATTTCTCACACTTTGCGGCTTCACGGTTAAGAGACTCGAGGCATCTCCAGAAATATTATTCTAACCACCTTGTTTGAAGTGTGGGAAAGCTGGTTTTCAAGGCTATTGGCAACCTCAATGGACTATAGGGGGCGCTGCACAAACTTCTTTTAGTACGAATAACGTCGCACATGTTCCCGTGAAGTCGTATGCAGGAATGGCTGGTTTAACCAAGGAGATAATGAAATTTGTGGAAGCTACAAAAAAATTCACGATACATCAAAGCAGAGAAAGTGATTCTTAATGCAGGTCATATAATTTCATGTGCAATTAAAGGGAAGATAGGACAGAAATACACATAGTTTGGTATTGCATTCAATCCACCGCAACAACGTCGTCGCCTCATTCGATCAACGGTGTTTTAAACAGAAATACTTGTGAACTTTCTGTTGTCTTTTGAGTGCTCTTGTAAAGCAGGCAGAAGCGGAACGCGTAAGCACTGCGTAGCAGTAATGCTTTACTGTAACAGGTAATTTTTATTTTTACATTTTCAGACAAGTGATATAGTAATACCAACAGGGGTGACATTTCGCTAAATTTGTAGATTAGCGTCCTAAATTATTTCGTCGGAAAAATTTTAGTACCTGGAAAAAGTGCGATGTACAGATTTGATATTATGGAAATTTATGGCAAATGGTGCAGAAATTTCATGTTTTAAATGTCTTTTAAAGATTTGAATCGTAATATTTACCTGTAAGGGCGATGCTGTGAAGGGACGCTGCGGCAGTCCTAACGCATTGCTACCGCAGCAATGTCAAGCATTTGCTGTGCCACTGTATTTTGGTTCTCCTGTCAATACTTTCTTCGCAAGTCAGTTTCTATCTCACTGATCAGATCATATGTAGAGGATTTTAGGAAAAGAGTGTCTGACCCTATATCTTAAATAACCCTTAGAAATAGGAAGCTAGGAGATTTGGGCTAGAGTGCCCGATAGGAAAGTGAGGTAGAAAGCAGGAGGAAGACGCCCTTATTTATTACCGGGGAGTCAGTACCCTGGGTCCGACGGCTTAACGTGCCCATCCGACGCACGGCGGGTATTTAGTGGTTCAAACGCTCGTACCTGCCCAGGATCGAACCTGAGGTTATCTCCACGGCAGTCACGAATGCTGACCACTAGGCCACCCACGGCCCCGATCTCACTGATACGTATCTTTTGCAAATCAAAGAGGTTTTTTCCGGTTTTCCCTGCCAACAACGTATAGGATACAACAAAATAAATGGTGGATAGTCTGGACCTATTTTCTGTAGCGTATCACTACAACATTTATCGCTCTCCAGCCACAGATATCATATAAAGGACTAGATTGGACATCCGGCTTGTGAGACGTGACAGCGTAGGAGCCATGTCGAGCGGGTCAACGCTGCTTCCCGTAGCTCGACGAAATACGTGTTTCGTATGGCGATTCGCTGGCTCAGGTTAGATGATAGGTATCTAGTACACATTTCCGGGAGAAAATACGAATAATTATATTGAGAAAAATCGATATTTGTTAGTACTGTACAAGTGATAGCTTTAAGGCGATTGCAAAGTATTGCGGAAATCAGATATTAAACCACAACTTAAAATACCACGGAAACGGCGTTTCGATACCTACGATAAAAAAAGTCACTGATTCATGGGAAGTCCTGCAGTTCATTTTTTTACATAAACAATGAATTTGAGATACTAAGCAACTTATTTTCGAGGGGAGAGATTGGTTCAATAAGTCACGGAAAGCAATTTCTGACGTTCATCGATATAAGAATCCACAATTTCTTAAAAACAGATTTGGTCCAAAAATTCATGATGTCATTTTTAATATGCAAGCATATTTGCCAAATTTTATCATTACGGAGGATAAAAAGTGTTCGTCCAACAATTTCTGCATTTTTTCTAACATATGTTAAAAAATAAAGAGTTCTAAAAAGATCTGCTCATTAGTGAAAATTGGGATCACCCAAGGTGTGGTTATTCAACTCATAAAGGTGATTAATTTTAGTTAATGAGAACGAGTGTTACTATTACAGCAGCCCATATGTTAATTCACACTTAACCTACTTCTTCTGGTGACAAAAGATATATTGCAGAGACAATTTGTTTCTGGAGTATATCCGTGTAGAGGCACAAGTTATTTAAAAATTATAAATAAAACATTCTGATGCTGCACATTCAATACCTAGCAACACACAAATCTGTATCTCAGGGGCAATTTCTGTTTGGAAGTGTGTGCATATTTACATATCTAAAAATTAAAAATAAAGCATTCTGATGCTGCATATTTGGTAATATCTACTAACACACAAATCTAGATCTCGGAGGCAATATCTGTTTCTGAATAATATAAGCATATTTACACTAGTTACCTAAAAACTAAAAGTAATAGATGCTGCATATCAGGAGAGATAAGAAGAGGAACTCGTGGATCAGAAAAATGACAAGAGTGGAAGACATCATGGTCAGAGTAAAATCCCTGAAATGGCAATGGGCTGGACATATTGTCAGAAGGACAGACCGTTGATGGCCAGCCAAAATTTTAGACTGGATTCCAAAGGATAGGAAAAGACCCAAAAGAAGACCACATGGGAGATGGGTGGATGAAATTCGAAAGTGTGCGGGAGTAACATGGAGGCGGTTGATTGATAATGGTTGACAATGATGATGATTTGGTAAAATCTAGTACACACAAATGTAGATCTCGGAGGCAATTTCTGTTTCTGGATTATATATGCATATTTACACAACTTATCTAAAAATTAAATTAATACATTCTGATGCTACATATTTGGTAATATCTAGTAACACACAAATCTATATCTCAGGAGCAATTTCTGTTTCAGAAGTATATACATATTTACACACAAGTCATTTAAAAATTTAAAAAAACATTCTGATGCTTCACATTCAATAATATCTAGTGACAAGTCCATATCACAAGGGCAATCTCTGTTTCAGAAGTATATGCATATTTACACAAGTTATCTAAAAACTTAGACTTAAAATAAATTTTTAAGGCAAAACTTTTGCATAATGAATGAAAAAAAATGACTAAAATTGTTTTGGTGATCAATAATAGAATATATAACACTACATTTCATTAAATTAAATTAGAAAATGCCCCAAACCTCACAAATTTTTATCGTTGCATAAGGAACAATATAATCATAAGGTTCCTTAAATACACTTTGTATGTTTCATTTGACATATCATTAATTGAATATTTCAAGAAATAGTACCTGGTCTGACATAGTTCAAAATAAAATGTACAAAAGTTTATAACAGTTGGGTACATAATGCAAATACAGTGAAACCTGGGTTGTATGTTTTTCTAGGTGGTCTTAAAAAACGTAAATGAAATTCCAAGAGGTTAATAAATAGTATTGTTAAATTTACGCTTTAAAGAATAAGATGTTGCTTAATAATGATCTATTTAAAGTCAAATTGGTAGTCAGGAAAGAAAAAAATGAGTGTTACAAATTATAATATATTTTATCCCATTGCAGAAAATCATAAAAGTCTGTGAAAAACAAGCTTTTCTTTTAATGATTCTCTCGGTCTATAAAAATCCTGATTCTATAGATCAAGTAAAATCCTCACAACTAAAAATCTGAGACCAGTGCTTCAGTATGGAACTCATTAATTAACAGCTTTCTTCTTCTTCTGTGGATCCTAAGTGCATTCATTTTAAAACCAGAATGTTGAAAATTGAAGACACATTCAAGATTCTATTCTATTATGCCACAGAATAGTGGAGCCACAAGGTTACGTCTCTGGGATTTAACAATTTTTTAAATACAGCATATGTGTGTGTGTGTGTCATGAAACCTATTTTTCATCGAAACCGAATGTTTCGATATGTTGAATGTAAACAACAGACTCTTCTCTGATACGACAATGTTTAACTTTGGCTGCACCAACTCGTCAGCACTGTCTCAATTCTCTCAAAGTTGTAACACATTGAGTTACATATAAAAGAAACAAAGAGCCATGTATTGTTGATAATCTGAAATTCAAATTTTAACTTATAAACATAAAACATATATAAATGAATTATGTATAACAGAGTTAAAAGCGATAGAAACTATAGTGAAATATTGGGACTAATGCAGAATGGCATGTAAAAGTGATAAACATACAACTGAGGTTCTACTGTACTTTCAGTTACTGGTCAGATTGCGGCAATCAAGTAAAATTCAACCCCCAATCATAACATTACGAGCCCCAGTATATGAACGTGAGCAGGCCTTCACCCCTCTATTGGGATAACAATAGCTTCTATTATGAAAAACATGTGTGCAATAAAAGAAAAAGTACTGTAGCAAAGTCATTTAAGTGGGAAAAATTATGTAATTATGGTTCCGCTACACTGTAATAACACTAAGACATTTTTGCACATTTATCAGCACAGATCAAAAACTATTCCCATGAGAAAAAAATGGGAACCTCTACAATAAATGCCAATCACCTTTGCTCCCTCTTCACCTGCATAAAGCAATCTTTAATTAGCTTGATTTTAAAAGACTGAAAAATTTCAACTGCACTCAAGCTGCAAAATTTAGAAGGAATATTGATTCTGGTTAAAAACAAATATCTGTTGACCAGTTCCTTGCCAAACTTTTTGGGTATCACTGAAGAAATGCCTACAGTAAAAACATCCACAGAAAAATGCCAAACCTCAAAAATATGCAAAACTCCCAATCACATTCCTACATAAAAAATATATATATATATATTGCTTAACTTAAATTCTCACCTGGTTTACCATGTGCATCAACTTGGGGTATGTAAATTAATGCCCATAGTATTAATTACATTAGTTTTTTGATGTTAAAAACAATTTTTGACCTGACAAGGGTATAAAACTGGTTTAAATCATCAAAAACTACTAGACAGAAAAATAAAGCCTTACCTACTATTTTTAAACAAATTATTAGCATTAAATAGATTTATTAAAAGTTAGAACTCGCCTTGTAGATATTTATTTTTTTCGTTTTGTAAATTTCTTAACACTGAGAAATAAAAGTGTTATTTTTGTTAACATTTTCATTTTTTTTTTCATATGCACAAAATAATTACTTTAACATAACACTCTGCAGAGTTAGAACTAATTACAAGTCTGGCTGATTTTTTTCCTTGTAGTATATATCACATCACTAATTTTGCACATTTATTAACACCTAAATGAATTTGTAGTTTAGAGTGCATAATGCCAAAGTTAGAAAATATTCTCTCTATTGAGCCAGGACAACAGCAAAATCATTCTATTTGAACAAGTTCGGAAACAAGACCAGTCTTACAATTTTCACATTTGGAAATTCCTTTCCACCAGATCACAGGATTGGTCATCTTTTCACTTCTTTTAAAATAGGACGGAGGGACTGGTGTTTCTTCAACTTCGTAAGAAATTATTGGAGGCAAGCACCCACTAATTTTTTCCGCCACCCAATGCGGACTGATTATTTTTGTGTGTTGATTAACCCTTCGTCCATGTATTTAGCATGCAAAATGTAAGTCAAATAATAAAATGGGTTTAGAATTTGCTCTATTCATTTTTCACCTTTTCAATATGTCATATAAGGGAACTTTCAAGAGACTAAACCAAACACATAGCATGCACCAACAGTTGTGGATGTATCTAGCTAGAATATGTTGCATAATAGAAAGTTACACTATTTAAAGAACCTTACTACAGGCATTATATTATTCACACGTTAATATCAAATGTTACGTATGTTCATGCTATGTATCTTAAAAGGCTCTCTTCACACTGACTAAGCTGTCGTTTTAAATGAGTTACCTCATCGGTTGCTATAGAATATGTGTGATCATGTGCAATGTACACACTTTTTACTTTAGACATAGGAATTTTAGTAGTGACCACCTGATTATTTTGTTGTGACATTATGTTTACAGGAATATTAAAAACTGATGGTACAGCATTATTTCTTAGTATCTTGCGCTGCTGAAGAACTTCAAAATCTGCTGGAAGCCTGGAACAAAATGTTTTGAACACAAGAGAACTGTGTTGGCTTCCAAACAGAGCCTTTCTTTTTGCCTTCTCTTTTTGTTGCAAGAGCCCATTCGTGTCTTAATTTCTCATTTTTAGGGAATCTGAAATTATAGCATAAAATAGTTTCTGAAAAATAATACTGTAACCAATCAATTTTCTCTAAATACCGCATCAAGTATATTAAAAATCTAATGACGCCAAGTATTTATCCGCCATCAGCACTAAACAATATGGCATAAAAAAAAAGTTGATTTAAAAATCTACGAAAAATAGGCCAGCTGAACATATGGTTAATGACTTTTTTCACTAAAATAATGAGTATTATCCAGCAAAATAAAAACTTTATTTCGTCGTTCTGCTAAAGTGGTACAGAAAATTTATGTTGTTATACTTATCAACTAGACATTATATTTCCCAGCCACCAGCAAAAAAATTTACCTAGGAATTTCCCCCATAATGAGCATAGAGTTTTATCAGAGTAGCACAAACCGCCAAAAAAAAAAAACTGCTAGGAGCACATTGGAGCATAAACATTGGTGATGCTTTTCACTTGTGTGAAGAAGCATATACCCGGAAAAATGACTTTCATGAGCAAGTTGTTTGGAGCATACGTCACATTCCTGAAGTTTTTCACCTAGGTGAAGAAGAATATGTGGTGAAAGATCACTTTTATGAACAAATTGTATTGAGCATTCATGCTGATGGAAAGATGTTTGACTTTTGTGAAGTGGCATGTCTTGCATTAAACCTTTAATAAAATAACTGTCAATATTTCGTTCGAACTATTGCAATGTTCATTTACAAACTGTAATTAATATTAATTAACTAGACTTTAACGCTATTTCTAATTAACAGGTTCCCACTAAAGGGGCTCTGACGACCGCCAATAGCGGTATAACTATACCATCGGGATTAGAGGAAATTCTATCCCACACTCACCAACCCGCTTGGCCAGCGTGGTGAGTTATGGCCAAACCCCTCCAAAATGATTCCACAACTTAAATCTTGGCCCTCAGTCTCCGGCAGCTGGAATGTACCTGGCCAAGGCAGCGGCCAGTGCGACATGAAGGCAGAGGGTGCTAAGAATCCCCGGAGGACCGGACTAGGCTGCCATCTGATGCTGACCGTGGCTACGTACAATGGACGCTCCCTATCTTCTGATTCAAGGCTTCTTGAATTGGAAGAGGAACTACAAAGGATCAAGTGGGACATCGTGGGGCTAAGTGAGGTAAGGAGAAAAGGAGAAGATCTCATTGAACTCAAAAGTGGACATCTCTTCTACTATCGTGGGACAGATACTGGCAGAACTAGTGGTGTTGGATTTATAATAAACAAGAAACTGAAGGATAAAGTTGTAGAAGTTGAAAGTTCCTCTGACAGAGCTGCACGACTTGTTATCCATCTCTCGAAAAGATACCAGGCTCAGATTATTCAAACTTATGCACCCACCACAAGTCATCCTGAAGAAGAAATTGAAGAATTTTATGAGGAAATTTGTCATCTAAATAATAAAGGTAAGCAGCACTTGAAAATAATTATGGGAGATTTCAATGCAAAAATAGGGCAACGGCAACAGAATGAAACTTCAGTAGGTAAATTCGGTCACGGCAACAGAAACCAGCGTGAAAATACTCTCGTTGAGTTTGCAGAGGCAGAAGGGTTTTTCATCTTGAACTCCTTCTTCAAGAAAAAGCCACACAGGAAATGGACATGGAGACATCCAAATGGGACGACAAGTGAAATTGATTTTATTATGTGTAACAAAAAATACGTCATAGAAGACTGCAGTGTGCTAAACAAGTTCAACACAGGTAGTGACCATAGATTGGTGAGATGTAAGATGCACCTCAACACTAAACTTGAACGTGGCAAGCTCATAAGACAAACAAAATCTATTGACATAACCAACCTTAAAAAACACCATAATACCTTCAAGTTGAAACTGAAGAACAGGTTCTCTGCTTTAGAAGGCCTAACATCGGAAGAAGTGGACATCTCTGAAGTTAACAGAAAAGTAACCAAAGCTCTTATGGAAACAGCAATAAAATTAGCTGGGTCTAAGAACAAGTTGCATGTAAATAAATTATCAGGAAAAACCAAAATGCCGCCCCGGTGGCGCAGTGGTCTTAGCGATGGCCTCTGATCATTCGTCCGAACGGGGTCTGGGTTCGAATCCCGGTGAGGCATGGATGTTGTGTTTGTCTTACGGCACTGGCTCTCTCCCTTCCCTGGAACCAGTGACCCTAAATTAGGGACGGGCGACGGCTTATAGCCCATTGAGTTGCTCACGGTGGTCGTTAAACCTCCAATCAAAAAAAAAAAAAAAAAAAAAAAAAAAAAAACCAAAATGTTGATGCAAAAAAGAAGAGAGATGAAGACAACTAAAGAAGATGTGACTTCCAAAGTGGAATATATAGAGCTATGCAAGATCGTAAGGAAAAGTATCACTGAAGACGTAAGAAAATTCAACTGTGAACTAGTGAGGAAAGCAATTGAAAACAACCAAAGCCTAAAGATAGCAAAGGGACATCTCAGTAAGGGAAGAAAACAGATTATGGCACTGAGAAAAGAAGATGGTTCTGTAACAAGAAATAGAGGCGAAATTTTGACAAGAGTGAAAGATTTCTACTCCAAATTATATGAAAGGGATGATACATGCACTCCAGACATCATGAAAGATACCAGTACCAGAGTTCCTCCAGTCCTTCCAGCAGAAGTTGCACATGCAATCAAGAACATGAAGCGGGGAAAAGCTCCAGGAGAAGATGGAATTACTGTAGACATCATACAAGAAGCAAGTGGAGAAATCGAAACAGTACTCGCCCAAATTTTTACTCGATGCCTTAATGAAGGAAAGATTCCTGAGGATTGGAACACCGCTACAATGATCCTGCTACATAAGAAAGGTGATATTGAGGATCTTGGAAACTACAGACTTATCAGCCTCCTATCAGTAGTTTATAAAATCTTCACTAAAGTTCTTTCACACCGCTTGAAGGTAACACTGGGACATGGCTCAACCAAGAGAACAAGCTGGATTCAGGAGTGGCTACAGCACAATAGATCATATCCACGTGCTGAGAGAACTAATTGAAAGAGCGAGGGAATATGAACTTCCATTGTGCATGGCTTTTATCGATTATGAAAAAGCCTTTGATTCGGTGAAACCATCAGCAGTTACAATGGCTCTGAAAACCTGCGGTATTGAAGATGCATACATTAATATTATTAATAACATCTATGAAAATGCAAGTGCAAAAATTAGGCTGGTTGAAAATACAACACACGTAAAAATTGGAAAGGGAGTGAGACAAGGTGACACCATATCTCCGAAGCTCTTTAATGCCACATTGGAGGGTGTTTTTCAGTCGCTGAGCTGGGAAAACAAGGGGATAAAGATTAATGGAGATTATCTAACCCACCTTCGTTTTGCTGATGACGTAGTTATTTTTGCAACTACCCCATCAGAGCTGCAGAGTATGATCCAGGAACTTGCTGACAAGAGTAAAGAAGTGGGATTAAAAATGAACTTTCAGAAGACAAAAGTGATGTTCAATGCTTTTACAAGAAATGAAGATTTATCGATTGATGGAGAAAAGCTGGAGATAACAGACACGTACGTTTATCTTGGGCAGCAGATATCAAGTGAGGGTCGCATTGATGAAGAAATTAATCGGCGTACAAAACTTGCCTGGAGAGCTTTTGGAAGAAACAGCATAATTTTCAAGAGCAATATGCCATTATGTCTTAAAAGAAAAGTGTTTGATCAATGCATCCTTCCAGTGCTTACGTATGGTGCAGAGACGTGGACCTTAACTAAAAGAGACATACAAAGGCTGCAGACAACTCAAAGCAGCATGGAGAGGTGCATACTTGGTGTAACCAGGAGAGATAAGAAGAGGAACTCGTGGATCCGAAAAATGACAAGAGTGGAAGACATCATGATCAGAGTTAAATCCCTGAAATGGCAATGGGCTGGACATACTGCCAGAAGGACAGATCATCGATGGACAGCCGAAATTTTAGATTGAATTCCAAGGGATAGGAAAAGACCCAGAAGAAGACCACATGGGAGATGGGTGGATGAAATTCGAAAGTATGCAGGGGTGACATGGAGGAGACTGGCACAAGACAGACCGTTGTGGAGGAAACTTGGGGGAGACCTTCGTCCAGCAGTGGATTGATAATGGTTGACAATGATGATGATGATGATATTACACTCAATAAATCTTACACACTACCACTGGGTCAACTTCATATTGGCCGCCCCGGTGGCGCAGTGGTCTAAGCGATGGCCTCTGATCATTCGTCCGAACGGGGTCCGGGTTCGAATCCCGGTGAGGCATGGATGTTGTGTTTGTCTTACTTCACTGGCTCTCTCCCTTCCCTGGAACCAGTGACCCTAAATTAGGGACGGGCGACTGCTTATAGCCCATTGAGTTGCTCACGGTGGTCGTTAAACCTCCAATCAAAAAAAAAAAACAAAAAAAAAACTTCATATTGGACAGACATCTTAAAATTCGTAAAACTGACTACAAAAACTCACCTGTGAAAGGGTATCCCACTTTGTTTGCTCTTTTCATTATCACGAGCACTGCAATTTATCGCCGAACACGCTTTGACCATATTGGATATCTCATATAACATACATAGATATCACAGAACCATGCACAGCCCTTTCTCAAACCGCTCGAACTGTCCCGCTCAATGTGGCTCGTTGATGCCACATCGTAAGAGTGTTACACAAATAGCGGGCAGCCAATCTAGTCCTTTATATGATATCTGTGTCTCCAGCCAACAACTTAACCGCTTTCTCTTGTACTCTTCCGCCCGTCATTTCAGTGCAGCAGAGACGTGCGGTAGCGATGCAAATTCTTTTAAACACATTTAAAATATGAAATTTCTGCACCATTTGCCATTATTTTCCATACTCTAAAATCTGTTCGTCGCATTTTTTCCAGGTACTAACATTTTTCCAACAACATAATTTAGAACGCTAATCTACTATACTCGGGGCAAACCTATCCTGGCAATGAGGCCAAAGCTACGGTGACCTTTTCACTCCCAGTATTACTCCGCACTAATGGTGTGTAATTAACCTTCACTCGGAAAACTTCTCCCACAAGCCCTCAGGGCTGGCTGTCTGTCACCGTGATCCCTTACCAAACCCCTCTATTTTAACCCCTCCCCACCGCCGCGCGCTTTGCAGACCGGTAGACAAGCAGTTTATTTCTCCCTCTCTTATCTTTTTTTTTTTTTTTTTTTGAGATGTTACAGAACGTGTAACGTTTCTTTCTTTCTTTCTTACTTTTAAAATGAAATTATCTTTGCTAAACACGGGAAGCAGTCTTAAGTGGCCTAATTTTGTTTTCACATATTTTTCCATTTTTTTTTATATATTTCATATATTTATACTTATTGCTTGAAGATTACCAACTGCGGGATTTAATTAAAAGTAATTTTACCATGTCATCAGTTATGCGTAAAATTTCGTTCTTTCAAAAATTTTGCCTTGATTAGATTTTTTTTTTATAACAGACATCCGTTAAATGTGTATGCATTTTTAACTACCCCGTGTTGCCATAAGTACTGGACAAGAGCCCGTCTCTGTGGTAAATGATATTTTAGGGTTCACTGTAAACTGCCACACATCGTTCAGCAACTTGGAAAATTGCCACATGTTTTTCATTGATGGGCCGGGCACAAATTGCTGTTCCTCCGAGGAACACTTTGAATGTGTGGCAGTTTTCCAAGTTTCCGAATTATGTGTGGCTGGGGAAGGAACTCTTTCATTTGTCTGAATTTTCATGCCGGTTCATGCGCGTTTAAGGCAACTGCGCACAAAAGTTCAAAAGGAAAAGATGGCCGTTTCTTGGCCTATATTGAGAACTGAATTGGGAACTCCAAACTAATTTCGAGAAAACGTTCTATGTAAGCCAAGCGAGAATTGTATTTTAATTTGAAGAAATAAATTGCCGATGGATCTGAGGTACTTCAGTACTAAATTCAACCTTCATTATCGCAATGGTGCGACTTGAAACGCCAGTGAGTTCTGCCGTAAGAACTGTTAATTCATTTGATTTATTCGGCGAATGTTTTTCCATCAATTTAATGAAAACATTCATAACGATCACCTTAGCAGAGCTTCGTAGTGGTTTCCCAGGTTTATGCGGCTGAAATACACTCATATGCCATTCGAAAAAACCGAAAAGACAGAAAAGTGTTTTGAAACAACAATCAAGAAGAAGAAACGCGAAATGCCCTCGGAAACACTTTTTTCGCCCTCATCCTTCCACTAATGACCCCCCACCCCCCACAGCAATAAATATCCCCTGGGTTGACAGCTTAACTCTGACCCAAACAAGAATGCTGTGACAGAGAACCATCAGTGACGTCACCAAAGCACGAATATCTGTATTTTTTAGAAATGCCGCTGAAACTGAGATCTGAATTTTTTAAATGCACACACACACAACGTATTGAACATCTGTGTCATTTCTAAGTGTCAGTTGAAGCTGGAGTACGAGCTTTTACACCGGAACTATTTTATGCAGTGGAAGTATACACTCTGTAGCCTTCCTTCCAATGACAGGTTAAGTTTGCCCCGAGTATAGTAATACCAACATTTCGTTTCACTTGACGATTTCCAGGATCCATTTTCAATACTCTGTCAACAATAACAAATTTGTAATTTTTGAACATTCTGTTCCTAAAACAGTGTTTTTAATTGGTAATTATTGATCATCATTCTGTTATCAGTGTTTTTAAACTGGTGACTGTTGACAGAACATTGAAATCTTGTTCCTTAAAAAGTTAAATGGAGTTTACATTTATATCGATAACAGCAATTACTTTGTTTTCAAGAGCATGCAGAAATACAGAATTTTAAATTATTACTATGCAGTAAAACCAAGTCTTGTTTAGTATTCATTCAAACAGGTTAATAGGTTAATAGTATTTCACTGGAAGGATTTTAAGTGCAAGGCACAAGCGTTTATACTAACTTGTGAAAAACATAGCTGGAATCTTGGGAATGCCACTGCGGGACGCAACAATATGAATTGTTCTTTTTCACGGAATTCTCCATTATACTATTCACTAATTCCAGAATGAATACAAAAATACCCCAAAACAAGCCAACCGAACGTAGGCGACATCTAACAACAGCTAAGAATGTTATCCGTACCATGTCAGTACTATAGTAATTCTTCTTTTTGCCGCTAGGAGAGCGGATAGCTGAGAATGCCAATTGAAATGCAATTTTTGTGGGCCGAATCGATTTCTTTCGTCGCAAACGCTTCTAATTTCGCATCGAAACTTGCTGCCGTTGAGTGAGAAAATGCAGAATTTATAAAATTCTTAATTATTTTGAGGCTCCTTCCCATATTTATGTTAAATTGCAATACATTAACGTTAGGGTGAATTCAAAGCAAAACAACGTTAAATTGCAAACTTCACTCACGTATGAAGTATAATTCATCCCGGCTTGATATTTACACGATTTTTGCAACCCAAAATCAGGCAATTCTAAAATACGCACAGTTGAAACTACATGGGTATCATGTAAACAACCTCAAATTCCCACACTTTGCAGCTTCACGGTTAACTCAGAGCATCTCCAGAAGTATTATTCTAATCTCCTTGAGTGGGCCACAACCAAGGAGGTTAGAATAAGATATCTGGAGATGCCCTTGTTAATGGAGCAATAGCACTTGGCGTGAAGCTTATTACCGCGTGCGAACAAGGTTATATTACTGGAGACACCACTGGCTCTGCCGCCAAAGATCACAGCTAATCTGTGGTGTGACATCACAAGCAAGCAAAAACGAACTAAATTAAACCGTTGATAAAACAGTAAGCTTGTTTTTTTTATTGGAGGTTTAACGACCACCGTGAGCAACTCAGTGGGCTATAAGCAGTCGCCCGTCCCTAATTTAGGGCCACTGGTTCCAGGGAAGGGAGAGAGCCAGCGCCGTGAGACAAACACAACATTCATGCCTCACGGGATTCGAACCCGGACCCCTGTCGGCCGAATGATCAGAGGCCATCGCTTAGACCACTGCGCCACCGGGGCGGGCAGTAAGCTTGTGTATCATTAATAAAGATTATTGAATTACTCATTTTATCTGTTTATACGCTTAGAAGCTTTTGTTCCATTGGTTTCAAGGCAGCTTCTTTTCTGCGGCTGCGTCGCACCTGCACATGACTTATGGCGGCCAATGCTGCGTGGATAGGAGTGGTGTCTCCAATAATATAACCTCCTTGCGAGCGAAGGCTGTCAAAGTGTGGGAAAGCTTATGGTTCTCAATGCTGTTGTAATGCGTTGTATGTTGACCGATTCGATTTCTTTCGTCGCAAATGTTTCGAAATTCACATCATAACTTTTTTTTTTTTTTTTTTTTTTTGATTGAAGGTTTAACGACCACCGTGAGCAACTCAATGGGCTATAAGCAGTCGCCCGTCCCTAATTTAGGGTCACTGGTTCCAGGGAAGGGAGAGAGCCAGTGCCGTAAGACAAACACAACATCCATGCCTGACCGGGATTCGAACCCGGACCCCTTACGGACGAATGATCAGAGGCCAAACGCCTTAGACCACTGCGCCACCGGGGCGGCCATCATAACTTGCTTCCGATGTTTGAGAAAATGCTGAATTTATAAAATTCCAAATTATTTTGAAGCCTCTTTCCATTTTTATTCTAAATTGAAACACACGAACATTAGTGCGAATTCAAAACAAAATATAACATTAAAGTTGAAAACTTTACTCGTCTGTGAAGCATAATTCATTTCGATTTGATATTAACACAGTTTCTGCAACCAAAATCCACATAATTCCAAAATATACCCGTTGAAATTACATAGGTGTTATGTAAACAACGTCAAATTATCACAGTTTGCGGCTTCACGGTTAAGAGACTCAGAGCATCTCCAGAAGTATTATTCTAATGTCCTTGGCCACAACTCGTAAGGTAGGCGTTGTTGTTTTCCAAAATTAAATATGCGCTTTTGCAGAGCTGGAGCAAGCTTTTCAATCTTATTTGGGAGGGCGTGATCAAGCTTTCCCAATACTTCCCCTTCGAGTTCAAAAGTTACATTCAAATAGTATGCGGTGTTTATTTTCTCTCATCTCCGTTACGGGAAAGTATTATGATCCTTCAAAAATCGCACTTCTTTTTCTGACAATTTTACTAAAAATGTAAAAACTAGATGAATACTCAAGAGCCACCGGTTGTAAATATTAAGTAAAACATAAAAGTTACGTGAACTCCCACAAAATAGGGTGCCGCAAAATGCAGAAGATAAAACGAATCAGCACAAGACGAATGAGTATTTCAGATAGTAAACGAAATAATAAAAAGTTCCTTTCGTGGTAGGGCTTGGAAAAAATCCGTTGTAGATTTTTTTTTTCGAGGTCTAACGACCACCGTGAGCAACTCAATGGGCTATAAGCAGTCACCCGTCCCTAATTTAGGGTCACTGGTTCCAGAGAAGGGAGAGAGCCAGTGCCGTAAGACAAACACAACATCCATGCCTCACCGGGATTCGAACCCGGACCCCGTTCGGACGAATGATCAGAGGCCATCGCTTAGACCACTGCGCCGCCGGGGCGGCCGTTGTAGATTAAACGCTCAGAGAAACTTTCGGTTACAGAGCACAAATCGCTAATTAGCTCTGATCTCTGTGGCGTGTTCAGATAGGTCACGGAGGTTAGGCGTACCGCATATTGTTTTACATGCCTCGATCTGCTGTTTTAGACAATTCCTTTCATGCATATGAGCTCACACTTCACAGTGTAGGTTATTCTGTACCCTGATTAGTTGCATGGAATACCGTATGCAGCAAACTAGTCTTAAAAAAGAAAATACTTTATTTTTTAGGTTTAGCGACTATCGTGAGCAACGCAGTGGGCAATAAGCAGTAGCCCATCCCTAATTTATGGCCACTGGTTCCAGGGAAGGGAGAGAGTCAGTACCGTGAGACAAACACAACATCCATGCCTCACCGGGATTCGAACCCAGTTCACGGGCAAACACTTA
The DNA here is from genome assembly GCA_039090855.1 of Macrothele yani. Classification (NCBI taxonomy): domain Eukaryota; kingdom Metazoa; phylum Arthropoda; class Arachnida; order Araneae; family Macrothelidae; genus Macrothele; species Macrothele yani. Next base: position 14,041,117 of record CM077011.1, on the reverse strand, counting down.
GACCACTGCGCCACCGGGGCGGCAGCAGTGTATAACTTTCGTTTTCAGTAAATTTATTCACACACTGTACTTTTCTATTTTATTTGCCACTCAGAGCATAAATTTATGCCCCCTCCTCTCCCCCGGTGGCGTATTTCACAAGTGAATGTACGGAATTGCAATTAGGGCCATTTCCGCCATGCGATTGGTTCAAAAATGCTACTTTGGAGATTGCGATTAGGCGGGGCTTATGAGGAGAGTCATGCGACTGAGACATATAAGCTTTGCTGCACACCAGCACACACAATAAGCCATTTTAATGTTCGGGTGTTTTCATTGCGACAATGGTTACCTTCAGGTGTTTAACTCGTACAGTCGGAATGCGACAGGAAGTAAATAGAGAGTGTACTTTATTGATAGGGGAACTTTTGAGTTTTTATATCAACATGACTAAATGGACTTGTTACTTACCTACCGAAGTACCTTCAATCTATATAGTTCTGACAGATGCCAGCGGTCACTGCTCTAGCACAGGTTTAGTACTGATGTGTTAAGTATGGAGAACCCATGAGTTGTTTAACGTTTTTTTTTTTTTAATGTGGAATTAAAGGCATTTTGATGAAGTTTGGAGGGACCAAAGCATGAAGAATTTCCTAAATATTAGAAAAAAATATATATGACAGTTCACTTACCATTTTATCAGACACAATATTGGCAAACAACATTCTGGAGTATTTATTCCAACGGAACCGTCTTATTTCAACAGAACACTGTTTTCAAGTCTTACTTCCTGTCATTAGGTAGTTCTTTGCCAAAACAAACTCACTCTATTTGATTTATTTTTTTCTATCTAGACCTTCTCACATTTATGAGGAAAGAACCTTAATCTTAAAAATAAATATTTCGGTGAGGAGACATGCTTTTCATTGTTAAAGGTCATTTTAAGGGTAATAAAAAGGACCTTTAAAATAGTACTTTTTAGTATCCTTATATATACGCACATTCATAACAGCACGAATAGTGATGGGTAGTTGACGTGCTGCCATCTATTGGGAGAGTATGGTATACAACTAGCTACTTATTGAAGTCGTCCTTAATTTTAATATTAAGATAGAGTTCCTTTTTTTTGATTGGAGGTTTAACGACCACCGTAAGCAACTCAATGGGCTATAAGCAGTCGCCCGTCCCTACTTTAGGGCCACTGGTTCCAGGGAAGGGAGAGAGCCAGTGCCGAAAGACAAACACAACATCCATGCCTCACGGGATTCGAACCCGGACCCCTTACGGACGAATGATCAGAGGCCAGAGCCTTAGACCACTGCGCCACCGGGGCGGCCGACTTGCATTCATCTGAGAAACTGCACTATTCCTTATATCGTGCACAAAATTACTTTACCGTATTATTCAATATGATTATTTGTCACACATGTTAAGTAACCTCACAGTGAATTTCTTAGGAAGCAGAACTTCCCACGATATAATTCAATATGATCATTTGTCACATATGTTAAGTAACCTCCCAGTGAATTTCTTAGGAAGCAGAACTTCCAACGATAAAACTTTCCACGATATAATTAAATATGATAATTTGACACATATGCCTCACAATGAATTTCTTAGCAAGCAGAACTTTCCACGATAAAAGAGTGTTCCTTTCACATGACTCTCCTCATAGGCCCCGCCTACGCGCAATCTCCATAGTAGCTCTGAACCAATCGCGTGGCGGAAATGGCCTTAATCGCAATTTCGCACATTCACTTGTGAAATACGCCCCCCCCCCCGGTGGCGCAGTTGTCTAAGCGATGGCCTCTGATCATTCGTCCAAAAGGGATCCGGGTTCGAATCCCAGGGAGGCATGGATATTGTGTTTGTCTTACGGCATGGCTCTCTCCCTGGAACCAGTGACTCTAAATTAAGGACGGGCGACTGCTTATAGCCCATTGAGTTGCTCACGGTGGCAGTTACTTGGGATATTCCTTGAGCTATAAGCAGTCGCATGTCCCTAATTTAAGGCCACTGGTTCCAGGGGAGTGAGAGAACCAGTGCCGTAAGACAAACACATCTATGCCTCACTGGGATTCGAAACCGGACCTCTTTTGGACGAATGATCAGAAGCAATCACTTAGACCACTGCGCCACCGAGGCGGCTATCACATAGCTGTTCTGTGATCTTGACATGTAAAATTAAGTGAGCATATATAGTGCACTCACTGATGCTGTTACTAGGCAGTATATATACACAGTAGTCACATTATTGTGACCACCTCCTACTTTTGACGTCAACAGCGCGTAGCCAATGAAAGAAGGCACATGTCTTGAGCTGGCTTGGAGGGTATGTATAGAGCACGATGATTTCATAGTACTTCCTTGGCGCCCTAATTCCACAGACTTAAACCCAATTGAGCATCTGTGAGACCACCTTGATCGTGTTGTTCGCTCTGTGGATCCTCTAACACACACCCTCCAGCAGCTGTCAGATGCACTGCAGTCAGCATGGCTCCACATACCTGTGAACACCCGAGTCACTTCCAGCCCATCTAGCTGCTGCCCGCGCTGCACACGGCGGTTACTTTGGATATTAGCTGGTGGTCAGAATTGTGTGATTTGACAGTGTATTTTTTATGCAAGATCATTTTCATCGGGCAGATTGACATGGAACTTGAGTTTTGCCGATACATATTCCATATTAAGCGATCACACAGTGGACTCACTGATGCTATTACTAGACAGCATATATATAGTGTTGGGCTGTCAGTGCGAGACATTCTGGGTCCTTTGGGTGATTTCCTCTAGAGCGAGTGATTGCTCACTCATAAAAGTTTTTAAATAATTATTTTGGGAAATAAAATTCCTCTTATCCTTAATAAAACTAGCATGTTCAGTAAAAATAAAAAAAAAAAACTGCTGGGAAAAGCTCAAAAACTGTTAACTGAAACATTAACTGGTGTGAACAGACCCAAAACATGTTTCACAAGGTTTTCAAAAAAATTTGTATCCTGATATTAAGATCGATCAACATATTTTCATAATATCTTTTGATAACTCACCTGTCAACAGCCAATTTGGGGTCTGTTCACAATCAAAATATTAGAAACTTTCTAGGATGTTCTCTCCCAGCTAAATTCTACTTTGATTCCTCAAATTTCCGTGAATTCGTTTCGGGGAGAAACTGCTCATCTCAGCAATACCGTGGCTCAATTTGCCCAGTTTCTCACTCAGAATTATGTTATTGCACACATTTGATAAGATTTTTTCATGTTCACTTGTCTGTGATACCAGAAAAATGTTCAATTTATCAGATTTAATGAAAATGATAGCTTTTGACAAGTTTTCTGAAAACTTAGTGTATGGAGAGTTGTTTCTGAAGAGTGCTCATTTCAGCCCCCCAGCTGAATTCCGTTTCAATTACTCATCTGTGTCAACAATTACACTAATGTTGTCCATGCCAATATGTATTGGATGAAATTAGTGAGAATTAGTTATTGAAATAGCATTTCCTGACCAGATTGTGTGATGTTCAGTGTGAATTTTTTTTTTTTTTTTTTTTTTTTTTTTTTTAGCATTATGACGTGAGTTGTCAAATTCTTTCTGTTAATCAACGTTTTACTTTACCTTCGTCGGAAGAGCTACACAGGTTTTGGGTTGGTTCTTATTACTGTTTTGTTAATGTTGTAAATAAAGGAATGTATTTACCCAAGTTTTGCTTTTTTTGTTTTTTTCTTCTTATGTAACTAATTCTTCAAAGTCTATGTACCACGTAATGGAATTACTTGAAGAGATTAATGAATAAATCTCAGTTATATACATGTGAAAATTCAAATTTGTCTCTTAAGCTTATGAGAAATGCTTTTAAAAACTGTTTATGGATCTTCAAAAGTGAATGCGTTTAGTATCAGATGACTAGACCTCATTTCCTGGGGGGGTCAGTCCTCATTTTCTTGTATTTTTTATCCTCAATTTTTGAAATTTCCTAAAATAATTGAAATAGGAAAAAAGTGTGCTGAACATGGGTCATAGGACACAACTGAATCTATAAAAATGAAATTTAGCATTATTTATTTACTTAATCGCAAGAAATGGACTCGCAAAGGTATGGAACTATTTTCCGAGGAAGATAAATTTTTCCTTGAATTGAGTTAGAATTTTTTTTTTTTTTTTTTGATTGGAGGTTTAACGACCACCGTGAGCAACTCAATGGGCTATAAGCAGTCGCCCGTCCCTAATTTAGGGTCACTGGTTCCAGGGAAGGGAGAGAACCAGTGCCGTAAGACAAACACAACATCCATGCCTGACCGGGATTCGAACCCGGACCCCTTACGGACGAATGATCAGAGGCCAACGCCTTAGACCACTGCACCACCAGGGCGGCAAGAGTTAGAAATCATGCTATATTAATGGAAGACATACCGAAGCATCGGACACGGTCATCTCAATAATTGTGGTGTTATTTCGTTCCTGTTTTACTGAATTTAAGTAAAATATTTTTGGAAAGGAGAATAAATCTTATCTTTTTTAGCTTCCACTTTCTTGCAATTAAATAAGTAATTGAGGCCAAATTTGGTTGCGTTTGGTAGATTCCATTGAGAGTTCTACAACTTTTGTTCAGCACATTTTCCCATTAAACTGTTTCTTCAAGCAAAGTTATTGGACTTGGAATATTCCTTCTTATGTATATTAATTTTATGAAATTGTTTCTGAAGAATGTTCATTTCAGCCCCCTCCAGCTAAATTCTGCTTCAATTACTCACCTGTGTCAACAATGTATATTCATTTTATAAAATGGTAATTTCTTCAAAATACTCTTGTCTGCTCTGTGTATATTAATTATCTGGCTTCAGATATTTTTTCTTGTACAGAATCACAATGAAATTTTAGCTTTGTTTTCCTATGCTGCCCCCTTATGAGTAACATCACATGAATATTACAATTCAGATTCATTGTATGTTTTACCATGAAACTGGACAATTTTGGTAAGTTCACAACATTCTTTGCTAATCTTCAGCTTTACCATAATTTGTCAGACGTTGTCCTCAATTATGTACATATTTTGAAAAAAAAAATTGTCCTCAATTTCATTCTCAAAAATTTGGTCACCTTGGTTTAGTAGAATATTATTCAAAGAGTGTTTCTAAACAGGATCTTCAGAGAAAGGAGAGCATTTCTAGGATAAATTTGCATTGCTTGGAACAGGGTGCCCACTCTTTTTTAAAAATTCAAGGACATTCAAGGACTTTCAAGGACCTTCAGGAAAAAATTCAAAGATAAATTTTTCAATGTCCTAAACCGCAATGAATATATATATATATATCAAGTGAGGGTCACATTGATAAAGAAATTAATCGGCGTACAAAACTTGCCTGGAGAGCTTTTGGAAGAAACAGCATAATTTTCAAGAGCAATATGCCATTATGTCTTAAAAGAAAAGTGTTTGATCAATGCATCCTTCCAGTGCTTACGTATGGTGCAGAGACGTGGACCTTAACTAAAAGAGACATACAAAGGCTGCAGACAACTCAAAGTAGCATGGAGAGGTGCATGCTTGGTGTTACCAGGAGAGATAAGAAGAGGAACACGTGGATCCGAAAAATGACAAGAGTGGAAGACATCATGATCAGAGTTAAATCCCTGAAATGGCAGTGGGCTGGACATACTGCCAGAAGGACAGACCATCGATGGACAGCCGAAATTTTAGATGGAATTCCAAGGGACAGGAAAAGACCCAGAAGACGACCACATGGAAGATGGGTGGATGAAATTCGAAAGTATGCGGGAGTGACATGGAGGAGACTGGCACAAGACAGACCGTTGTGGAGGAAACTTGGGGAGACCTTCGTCCAGCAGTGGATTGATAATGGTTGACAATGATGATGATGATGATGATATATATACACTGCCGGACAATTGCTAAGGACGGATGACAATAGCAACGATAGCAACCATAAAATGGAAGGCAGGAAAATGTAGAAATTAGCATAAGTGCGGGATACAGTAAGACGTGTTGTGCATATGCTAATTTTGGATTGCCGAACTTGTTCGTGACGTCATAGCGCTGATAAGAGATATAAAGGATTTGACGCGTATTGACCGTTGTTGTTCAAACGCAAAGTTGAAAGGGAAAGAATCAATTGACGAACTTGCAATTTTCAGTATGTCTTCCCGACATCACCTAGATGATTTTACGCGTGGCAGTATTATTGGCAAGATTGAAGAAGGGTGAAAAATAACAGATGTTGCCAGGGAGTTCGACGTCAGCCCCAGTGTTGTTTCAAGGCTTTGTAAATCATTTCAAACAAATGGAGAGTGTAGCAAACGTCACGGGGGATGTCGTGTTCGCAGTACGACACCTGAAAAAGATCGGTACATAGTGCTATCAACAAAAAGACACCGGCGCAGCTCAGTTAGTGAGGTAGAAAGTCAGTTTATGGCTGCTACTGGCAAGCGGATCTCCCGAAAAACTGTCGCCAGACGCTTGCATGAAGGAGGACTATACGCCCGCCGTCCTGTTGAGTGCATCCCATTGTCCAGACGTCACCGTACCGCCCGTTTGCAATGGTGCGATCAACATCACAATTGGACTGATAACGACTGGTCTGCTGTCCTCTTCTCAGATGAGAGTAGATACAGTCTATCGTCTGATTGTCAACGACAACTGATCTGCGTGATAATGGTACTGCATATTGTCCAGCAAACATACAGGAAATGGACCGATATCCGACATGTAGTGTCATGGTATGGGCTGGCATCATGATCAATGGCCGTATGTCCCTCTATGTGCTTCCAACTGGGACTATGACTTGCCAACGATACATTAATGATGTTCTGCTACCTCATGTTCGCATGTTCCGTGGTGCTGTCGGTGATAGATTCATTTTCATGGACGACAACGCAACATGTCATCGAACAGTCGCTGTTTAGGAGTGTTTTGAGAGCAAGGATATTCAACGCCTCGTATGGCCAGCACGTTCTCTAGATCTGAATTGCATTGAAAATGTATGGGATACTTTGGGGAGGAGTCTTGCTGGTCGCCAATGCCCTTCAATAAACAAGGACACCCTCATCCATGCACTGACAGAGGAATGGGGTAAATTACCCCAACAGCTGCTTGATAATGTTGTGCAAAGCATGACACAACGCGTGGAATCTTGCATCGCCCTTCATGGTGGCCATATCCCGTATTGACATCTTACGCCGGGACGCCTGCGGACGGTAATTGCATTTTTTTCACGTTTACGTATTCTGCACAAAATGGCCTGTTTGTCCCTTGAACACGTTCCAAAGCCTTCTGGATTTCAGAGCACAATAAAGTGTCTTTCTTGTAATGTCCTGGCATTCTGACATTATTTTATTTCACTTGGCATCCAACCACACTTACTTTTTTATGCGCTATGTAGCCGTTTATGATCCGTCCTTAGCAATTGTCCAGCAGTGTATATCACCATCATCGTCAACCATTATCAATCCACTGCTGGACAAAGGTCTCCCCAAGTTTCCTCCACAACAGTCTGTCTTGTGCCAGTCTCCTCCATGCCACTCCCGCATACTTTCGAATTTCAGTCACCCAAACCCCTCCAAAATGACTCCACAACTTAAATAAATATATATATATATATGGGATGTAAGGTCAGGTGATGCGTAACATCACAGCCTCTCCTCGACAAATGTCAACTCCGCTTTCTCGTGGTGCATCCTGTTCCCACTAAAGGGGCTCTGACGACCGCCAATAGCGGTATAACTATACCATCGGGATTAGAGGAAATGCTATCCCACACTCACCAACCCGCTTGGCCAGCGTGGTGAGTTATGGCCAAACCCCTCCAAAATGACTCCACAACTTAAATCTTGGCCCTCAGTCTCCGGCAGCTGGAATGTACCTGGCCAAGGCAGCGGCCAGTGCGACATGAAGGCAGAGGGTGCTAAGAATCCCCGGAGGACCGGACTAGGCTGCCATCTGATGCTGACCTTGGCTACGTATAAGGGACGCTCCCTATCTTCTGATTCAAGGCTTCTTGAATTGGAAGAGGAACTACAAAGGATCAAGTGGGACATCATCGGGCTAAGTGAGGTAAGGAGAAATGGAGAAGATCTCATTGAACTGAAAAGTGGACATCTCTTCTACTATCGTGGGACAGATACTGGCAGAACTAGTTGTATTGGATTTATAATAAACAAGAAACTGAAGGATAAAGTTGTAGAAGTTGAAAGTTCCTCTGACAGAGCTGCAAGACTCGTTATCCAACTCTCGAGAAGATACAAGGCTCAGATTATTCAAACTTATGCACTCACCACAAGTCATCCTCAAGAAGAAATTAAAGAATTTTATGAGGAAATTCGTCATCTAAATAATAAAGGTAAGCAGCACTTTAAGATAATTATGGGAGCTTTTAATGCAAAAATAGGGCAACAGCAACAGAATGAAACTTCAGTAGGTAAATTCGGTCACGGCAACAGAAACCAGCGTGGAAATACTCTCGTTGAGTTTGCAGAGGCAGAAGGGTTTTTCATCTTGAACTCCTTTTTCAAGAAAAAGCCACACAGGAAATGGACATGGAGACATCCAAATGGGACGACAAGTGAAATTGATTTTATTATGTGTAACAAAAAATTCGTCATAGAAGACTGCAGTGTGCTAAACAAGTTCAACACAGGTAGTGACCATAGATTGGTGAGATGTAAGATGCACCTCAACACTAAACTCGAACGTGGCAAGCTCATAAGACAAACAAAATGTATTGACATAACCAACCTTAAAAAACACCATAATACCTTCAAGTTGGAACTGAAGAACAGATTCTCTGCTTTAGAAGGCCTAACATCGGAAGAAGTGGATATTTGTGATGTTAACAGAAAAGTAACCAAAGCTCTTATGGAAACAGCAACAAAATTAGCTGGGTCTAAGAACAAGTTGCATGTGAACAAATTATCAGGAAAAACCAAAATGTTGATGCAAAAAGAAGAGAGATGAGGACAACTAAAGAAGATGTGACTTCCAAAGTGGAATATCTATGCAAGACAGTACGAAAAAGTATCACTGAAGACGTAAGGAAATTCTACAGTGAACTAGTGAGAAAAGCAATTGAAAACAATCAAAGCCTAAAGATAGCAAGGGGACATCTCAGTAAGAGAAGAAAACAGATTATGGCACTGAGAAAAGAAGATGGTTCTGTAACAAGAAATAGAGGCGAAATTTTGACAAGAGTGAAAGATTTCTACTCCAAATTATATGAAAGGGATGATACATGTACTCCAGACATCATGAAAGGTACCAGTAGCAGAGTTCTTCCAGTCTTCCCATCAGAAGTTGCACATGCAATCAAGAACATGAAGCGGGGAAAAGCTCCAGGAGAAGATGGAATTACTGTAGACATCACACAAGAAGCAAGTGGAGAAATCGAAACAGTACTCGCCCAAATCTTCACTTGATGCCTTAATGAAGGGAAGATTCCTGAGGATTGGAACAACGGTACAATGATCCTGCTACATAAAAAAGACGACATTGAGGATCTCAGGAACTACAGACCTATCAGCCTCCTATCAGTAGTTTATAAAATCTTCACTAAAGTTCTTTCACACCGCTTGAAGGTGACATGGCTCAACCGAGAAAACAAGCTGGATTCAGGAGTGGCTACAGCACAATAGATCATATCCACGTACTAAGAGAACTGATTGAGAGAGCGAGGGAATATGAACTTCCATTGTGCATGGCTTTTGTCGATTATGAAAAGGCCTTTGATTCGGTGAAAACATCAGCAGTTACAATGGCTCTGAAATCCTGCAGTATTGAAGATGCATACATTAATATTATTAATAACATCTATGAAAATGCAAGTGCAAAGATTCGGCTGTTTGAAAATACAACACACATAAAAATTGGAAAAGGAGTGAGACAAGGGGACACAATATCTACGAAGCTCTTTAATGCCACATTGGAAAATGTCTTTCAATCACTAAACTGGGAAAACAAAGGGATAAAGATTAATGGAGATTATCTAACCCACCTTCGTTTTGCTGATGACATAGTCATTTTTGCAACTACCCCATCAGAGCTGCAAGGTATGATCCAGGAACTTGCTGACAAGAGTAAAGAAGTGGGATTACAAATGAACTTTCAGAAGACAAAAGTGATGTTCAATGCTTTTTCAAGAAATGAAGATTTATCGATTGATGGAGAAAAGCTGGAGATAACAGACACGTATGTGTATCTTGGACAGCAGATATCAAGTGAGGGTCACATTGATGAAGAAATTAATCGGCGTATAAAACTTGCCTGGAGAGCTTTTGGAAGAAACAGTATAATTTTCAAGAGCAATATGCCATTATGTCTTAAAAGAAAAGTGTTTGATCAATGCATCCTTCCAGTGCTTACGTATGGTGCAGAGACGTGGACCTTAACTAAAAGAGACATACAAAGGCTGCAGACAACTCAAAGTAGCATGGAGAGGTGCATGCTTGGTGTAACCAGGAGAGATAAGAAGAGGAACTTGTGGATCCGAAAAATGACAAGAGTGGAAGACATCATGATCAGAGTTAAATCCCTGAAATGGCAATGGGCTGGACATACTGCCAGAAGGACAGACCATCGATGGACAGGAAATTTTAGATTGGATTCCAAGGGACAGGAAAAGACCCAGAAGAAGACCACATGGGAGATGGGTGGGCGAAATTCGTAAGTATGCGGGAGCGACATGGAGGAGACTGGCACAAGACAGACCGTTGTGGAGGAAACTTGGGGAGACCTTCTTCCAGCAGTGGACTGATAATGGTTGACAATGACTCATTATCTTCATAAAACATCTACATGCATCACATTAATTCTTTCTGTATGTTTCAAAACTCCCAATTTCTCAAACACAAAATTATAACAACAAAACACTTAATATCTATTTTAGAATTATGTACAGGTATGGTGTCTGAAAAATTAAAAATTCTGTGTTAGGAGGTGGGGTGAAATGCACCTATCAACAGCATTGAATGAACCCGCTTTGAAGCAGATAAAGAAGAAACAAGAAGGGGAAATCCCAGCCTTTGCGCAAGGAAAATGAAAGAAACGATACGATAGTTTTCCCCGTCACAGAACAAGTGCTCAGGGGGAGCAAACACTCGAATCCTCCGGCATTAGATGGGGGGGGGTCCAATCTTGACCTACTTAACTCCCCATCAGACCACAGCGCACGCTTTCTCCCAGTGACGCAGCTGCTTTGAAGTTTACTTTTTTTGACTTCCGATGTCAATGGGGGATTGCAGAAAAAAAGTGAAAAATAACAAAAGGAAAAAGATCAGAAATTCCAAACGAAATTTTTCGGCTGTGGCATTTTAAAATTCATCGACTTTCCAGGCTAATTAAAGAAATTCAAGGACATTCCAGGCCTTGAATTTTTTGAAATTCAAGGACTTTCCCGGTTTTCAAGGATGCGTGGGCACCCTGTTGGAAGTAAATTGCTCCTGTCCCTAGCAAAACTCCAATTTTCTAGAATGCACTACTGTTCACATTGAAATGATATTCATGAAGAAGTACTTTATCACCCCCACCCCTAGCAGTTAAATTCAGTTCTTAAGGCAATATATGTGTCTGTAAATCTGCATTGGACAATATTTTTGAGAACCTGTTAACAAGTTTATCGAAATATTTTGGTGACAAATTTTTCAAAAGTATGGATGTGTACGGATGGATTCGCCTATATTTGTGCCTTAAGTTCTGCGAAATGCTCCATTAAACTATTTTCTTCAAAAATTCTTTGCGAATCTTCAGAAGTGAATGTGTTTAGAAGAAAAACTGTTCAGTGTTCTAAACAAAAATGTTCATTCACTGCAGTAAAAGTCAAAATATACAGGTTGCATAGGACTGGAAATTTTAGCAACTTTCTATGAACATTTGAAGCACAATTTCTACAACAATTTTTCTGAATGATCGACATTTCGAGGTCTGTATGTGAAATGGAGATTAAAAAGTAATAATGCCGTGTGTAAAAAAAAAAAGTAGACTACATTTCAGTACAAAAAGGAACTGATTAATTTTAGGGAGCATGAGACTTTGTCAGGCCTTTTTTCCATGCTTGTTTTGATACACTTGTAATACAATCTTTCCTGCACAGCAAAATAAATTAATTGAATTGGTTGGACATAGCCACCCAGCAAACGTACATACTACAAAGGGCATCCTGAAAGTAATGCCTCGTCCCTCACAAAATTTTTATGTGGCAGCAAAAATGTGAAACTTGGTGGCAGAATACTTGGACACATTGTTAATAATGGTAGCCTATTCAAAGTATTGTCCATCACTTTCTATATATTTCTGCCATCTTTGAACCCATTGATAAAATCCATTTTGGAGAAATTCCTACGGCTGTCATTTCACCCATGAATTTACTACCAGTTTAACGTCAGTCACATTGTCGAAACGTTCCCCACAAAGGGTGTTTCTTAAAGGAGCAAACAGGAAAAAGTCTGAAGGAGCCAAATCAGGACTGTAGGGAGGTTGGGGCATCACCATCCACCCCATTTTGGCAATAGCCTGTGAAGTCCCCATTGAGATGTGGGGACGTGTTACCCTGGTGTAAAACAACACTATGAAGCGGAATGTCACATTTCCTTCCAATAGCTTCCTTTAGCTTCTTCAATGCCTGAATATAGTGAGCACTGTTTATTGTTGCAACTCCTGGACGGTGACACAACGATCAGCTGTGACGAGGTCTTTCACTCGTTGCTAGTTGCATTTTTTGTCAGTGCAGTTGCGGGACCTCCACTCCATTGTTTGTCCGACACTGAACTTTCTACCTCTTGAAACCTCTTCATCCATCTTCAGACATTACTGATATCAACTATGGCAGCTCCATACACCACCAGGAGTCTTCTGTGGATTTCTGGAGCCTCACATCCCTCATTTTCCAGGAATTCAATTACGGCTCGCAGCTTTTCTCTGTCATTCATGATTTTTTTCCGATTCTGAAAAAAATATGTTCCCACATTGGTAACATATCATATTACATGTCAGTGCAGTTTCATTAAAATCACTTCAAAATTACATAATCTTTAAAGTTAGGCAAAATTAAAGTACCTACCTACCTACCTACCTAAGTGAAAGGATACATATTAATGCACATACTGGAGAACCTGAACGGGGTCCTCCAGGTCTTTGCATTTATTCTTTAAATAAACTTTAAATATTTAAATTCATATAGTTTAAAAACTTTGAAAAGAGGTGCAAAGTTGAATTAAAAGAATAAATGTTACATAGACCTGGAGGACTGTCAAGAGTCTATGTGCACTAATATGCATCCCTTGATTTAGTTATGTAGGTAACTTTTAATTTTGCCCAACTTAAGTTACATAAAAAAAAACAAAAAAACATTTAAATAAGGAAGTTTTCACTTTTTCTCTCACTTAAAAACTAATTCTGATTCTCCGTTTTTACATCATTAATACAGAAATCAATTTCAGAAGGAAAATAATGAAATATGACACTACAAATCTGGTAATAAAAAACAAAACACAATCTTATTTATCCTTTCAAATGTTCAGAATTTTCCTTATTTAAATAATCTTTTACACAACTCTAGTTTGTGCTTATACAGAGAAAATGGAATGCACAAAAAACAACAACAAATGTTTCAAAAAGCAATTTATTAATAATTGAAGTGTAAAAAGTAAAAAGTATTCAGTGGTGGTAAAAACAAAATTGAGCACACAGGAATTACAGGTTTGGCAGAAATTCTGATGGGTGTGATTTAAACATTTCAGTTACAAGATTCACAATGAGAAGTTTATGTGCATCAGTGAAAAGGTATAAAAACCATAATAAGTTAAGTCTGCTGGCAATACTAGCAAATTTACAAAATTGCCCGAACAGCATCTTCTAAAACACATCTTTTGAATTGCGCACTTTAACCTACTGATATAACAAATCAGTTTATTTGAGGTTATGCTATTTTAATTGTAGTGTTAAAATATGTACTTTAGACTCTTCAACATGAAGGCAATGATTTCATGTACCCAATTAAGAACGAAAAAGGAATAAATAATTACCATTGAAAGTGGCAGTGTGGCCCCTGTTCAAGTTTAAAAGTCTGGCCATAGAAATAACTCTCACTCCTCATGTAATTTGTTCTTAAGTTACTGCAAATTTGCATACTGAGCTGAAAAAGATGGGAGATAATACTTTCACCTTCAGTACATGGCTACATCTTATGAAGCATCACAGTTTGCACTTCCACATTCTCCAATCAAGCTATTTTTTTTTTTTTTTTTTTTTTTTTTTTTTTTTGATTGGAGGTTTAACGACCACCGTGAGCAACTCAATGGGCTATAAGCAGTCGCCCGTCCCTAATTTAGGGTCACTGGTTCCAGGGAAGGGAGAGAGCCAGTGCCGTAAGACAAACACAACATCCATGCCTGACCGGGATTCGAACCCGGACCCCTTACGGACGAATGATCAGAGGCCAACGCCTTAGACCACTGCGCCACCGAGGCGGCCAAGCTATATTTCTGCAATATATTCTTTTAGTAATAAGTAAATATGTGGTCTAATAGCTATTATGCATCAGCACCAGAAAAAATATATATATACACAAAATGTATATCACAAGCTCTGAAAGGTGAAGGTTATATGATGAACATTTCATTCTATGTTCAGGGCTTGAAAAATTCCATGCCCAGCTGGGCATGTGCAGAAAATATTTACCTGCCCAGGAAGCAAAATCTAGATGCCCAGAAAAAATTATTCTTTAATCCTAGTTGTAAATGAATTTATGGCTCCACTATTGATATTTCACTGTGTAAATCACTATTTTATGGGTCTTATAGAGGAAATTATTTAAAAGAATTGGGGGGTCAAATTTTCAAACTAGAACCTATTTCATCATCAGGACTACGTCACTGGAGTAGTTGCTGCCACTTAGTTGGAAGTACCCAACCACAATTATCATTAATTGTGGTACTTCTTGCTATTTCCACCTCTTCTTCTAAGCTTTCTCTTTACTAAGTGTGATTGGTGGGCAATGATTTTTACTGAGTCCCAATTTATGGAGTTTGTTCACTTGCTTGTACATGTCTGTCTAGCTGTTTTGCTACCAATGTTCCTAACAGCTGCCTGGTGTTCTTTCAAACAGACCTTAATACTCCTTCCTGTTTCTCCTATATAACTTAGTCCAAAGTTACAGCCAATGCAATAGACTACTCCTTCTTGCAATTAGATGTCATTTTCTTTCTGCATTTGAGCTGGTAAGAATTTCTTTAACCTGTAATTTAGATCTGGGGCAAGTCTGATATATTTTGCTCCGATCCTTTTTAGTTTTTCGAAGTCCTTTGTGGTACGTAACTTTGCTGGTAAATTTGAAGTTGCTCACTTGATGCTTCTTTTTTGGCATTTTTTCAAATAACTTTTTAATGAATGGGAAGGGGTAATTGTTATCTGCCAGTATTCTTTTTAATTTTTCTCTGCGTATGTCTTTTTGGGCATCTATGGAGACAAGGATGTTAATTTTCTCCAAAAATTGTCTTGCTGTATTAGATTTAATATCGTCTGGGTGGAAAGAGTAAAGAGTAGTAGTCTAACATCTTGCCTGTGTTAGTGAGTTTTCTAAAGATCTGATTGAAGATTTTTGCATCTCTAAATGTCAAGATTAAATCTAGGAAATTGATGCCATGGTCTTATTCCAGTTCCAAGGTGTACTGTAAAGAAATTTCCAGTGAGTTAAATTCTGTCAGAATTTGAGAGGGTAGAGACTGGTCATTATTACCTATAATAAATAAGACATCATACATGTACCTGACAAAGAGAGCAAATATTGAGGGTTGGATAAAAATTTTAGCTTCCAGTTTACTCAAATTTGCTAGCAGAGTTCCCATTGCGAGTTCTGAAGTTTGCCTGTAATATTTCTTATCAAATTGGAAGAAATTATTTTTGAAAGAAAACAGGAGCAGTTCATATATTCCAATTAGCATTTCTCTATTGTGGTTATGGTATACTATTTTTTCTGCTAGGTCACCTGCATTGAATTCAAGCAGGAGGTCTAAGTTAATGTTAGTATACATAGATACTATATCTAGGCTTGCAATTACTGGATGAAGTAATTCTGGAATGTTGTATGGAATTTTTTAGAAGGTAAAGGAGTAGGGAAAATATCCTTGAGGTGAAGAAGCAGATAATAATTAATGTTGGAGAGTGGGGAATTTTTAGTGTCAATGATAGGTCTTATTGGATGGCCTTCTTCGTGAATTTTTATTGTACCATAAAGTTGTGGAACTCTAGTCTGGATTTTGGAGAAGTTTTTGAAGAGCTCATTCCACTGACTTTTACTTTTTAAGGAATTTCTTAACTTTTTAAGATTTCTGACAGTTTGATTAACAGGGTTACCAATGAGTTCTTCATAACATGGCTTGCTCAATTCAGCTTCCATTTTACTGTAATATTCATCTTTCTCTAACAAGACCAAAGCTTTGCTTTATTTATTTTTTAAGGTAACAAAAAAGAAACCCTGTTTTTTTTAAAGCTAAAAATTATGATAAACATTTTTATACATTTTTTGCATTGCCATTTTAAAGTGTCTGTATTCAAAATGCACAAAAGGTATATCTCAAGTTTTAAGAAAGGAATAGTACTGAAAATGGTATTTGAGAAATTTAGTGATGTCGTGTTCAATAATTTTTAATATATATTCCATGTTTTACAGAAAAATTAAATATTCATAAATGAATATACAGCAGTTTAAGTAGTTTTTAAAAACAATTTTGAATATAAAAATTATTTACCTTTTTCTCTTGTGCAAACAGAAGTGATTTTGCACCATAAAATATCCCAAGAATTGTTTAAAAACAAATGATGAAAAGTTCATGTGGTGATTTCATAAAGTAGTACACAAAATTTTATCTGCTTCAATGTAAATCCTGACAGCATCATGTAACTACCACCGACATATCAGGAATTTCACATAATCAGTGGTATAGTGGAGCCGAACGCCACGCAACGGTGTTCTGGTATTATTTTTTCTAGCCAGTACGCTTTCTGGTAAATCCTATACAGCATAATTTGTTTGCTTTTTGAAATGCAAATGACCTATAGTTCTTGTCCAATTAAAAAACATACAACAGAAAAACTCCACAGTTAGTGGAATTACCGTCTCATGTTTGTTTGAAGGTAGAGTTTAGTCTCTATTCTCACTGGCAGTCCCAAAGGTGAAATCTTGTTCCTTGAATGCCAAAATGTGTAAATCCAGAAGTCTGATTTTGACTATTCACTATACTTTCTTATACTATAAATATAAGAAAATAAAAAGGGGAGAGATGGAAAGGGCGAGGGATAAGAAAGGAAATGTATTGAGGACGTAAACACACCTCAGATTCCTGCACTTTTACATTTAGCACCACACCACTGTACATAATTGCTATGAGATATAATACTCTGCTGGATTTTTTCCCCAAAAAACAACATCATCTGATATCCATTACTATAAATACAACTTACATTCACAGCTAACAGAAACTACCATTCTCTCAGATATCCCAAGTATTGGCATAAGCAATGTTCACTCCTCCCACAGCTAAGTGGAACGAATTGTGCAGGCGTTCTTAAATGAAACTTAGTCCTTGCTTCAGTAGTACCGCTATCAGTTCCTGGGCAGAAGCTTCCACTCAACCCAATAACGATAATTTCTGAGGTTTAGAGCCATTTCACATTCAATTGTACAGCAAGAAAGACAAAGGAGCAGATTCAGGGTAGAGTCCTCTGATTGGAAAGTGTTTTATAGGAGAAAAATGAAAAATAGAGTTTTAAAAATGTGTTAATTAGGGTGGCGACAGAACTACATGCACCCTTACCAGCTAAGAAAAAATAGTATGCCAAAAAAAAAAAAAAAAAAAAAAAACCCTAGTAGTTTGGCCTAACACTAAATAAATAAAAAATAAATTATCTGGGGGTGACATATCGGGGAGAGGAAAGAGGGCAAGGCCAAGTGTAGGGGGGGGGGAGAAAACATTTTATTGGGTTGTTAGTAAAAGTTCCACAATTAGTTTGCCGTGCAAACCTTCAATGCAGCTGAAGTTGTAGCAGATCCTGGCCGATGAGTATGATTTATCCAAGGTAATTCCGGGAGAAGTGGGTGATAACAAGGATATTGTGGTGTACAGGAAATATATTAAAAGCATAAGTGAAATTTGGGAGATTTTACTCAATGCAATAATTGTTAGAACTTTTTTTTTTTAATAAATTTTTGTATTAACTGGAAATACCTGCTACGAATACTTAGGAATCAAGGATATTTATTCTTTTAAAAGCCAAGCAGGGACTTAATAGCGGGCTAACACAAAATTTAATTGAGTTTTGGTGATAGAAGGAGATTGTTCCTGAAATTAGATTTTCTGGAATTTGTGTAAAAAGCTGAATTTTCATTGGTTGAGAAGACTCAGATTGAGAACCTGACTCTGGCATGAAGACAGAGAAAGAGCACAATCGGAATGCAGGCACAGTAGCCAACTCCAGTGAGAAGACTGAGCAGGATTACAGTTGCAGTGCAAACGTAATGGAGATGGGATAATTTGCTAAAACTCATGACACTATGGACTTAGGTTAACCTTGGAGAATTCCAAGTGCAGTGTAGTGGGAAATATAGGGTATTTGTTTAAGGAAGAGATTGTGTAGTGATTCTTCTCATAGGAAATTGGACAGCCAGAAGCCACCCTTAAATGTAGTTGAAATACCACAATGCTGCTGGAGTTTCATTTAAGTATCTTGATTAAATATGTGTAAACACACTTTGGGAAGGGGGGGGGTATGTTTTGAAATTCTTTGTAGTTTTTGTAGTATTTTTAGGAAATTTGAGATAAAGAAATGCAAGATACAACAGAAAAAGAATACGGGGAAAGTTGTGGGGGTGGGGGGAAGGGGCTTACTCTGCCTTGGGGAGGCTCATAGATTGAAATGCTTTTAAATATTTAAGGGAGAGATAGATTGAAATGCTTTTAAAAATCTCAATCTATAAGAAAGTTCAAGCTCTTTGAGTTTGGAGTTACCCGAGGGAGCAGCGGGAATATTGGATTTAGAGGTGGTAGAGGAAGGGTGCCTACGAGGTGGGGTGGGTCTCTAGGCCTGGATACTGGTCTCTTGGAAGAGGATGTAATTTGGGGAGTTTCTCTAAAAGGTTCAATAGATACATCAACGCCAATCTGTGTTAAATTTGATGGGACTCTAGGGCTTTCCGAATGGAAAATCAATTGGCAGGAGACCAGTGTTTCTCTCCTGTAACCACAAATGATTTTCTGAGTGGATGCCAGCTTCAGCTAAGGCTTCAGAAATTTTATGGTTGGAAATTTTGATAGGGATACCCTTAATCAAATATTTCCTGGACTCGGGGCAAGGGCAGAGGAGGACCGAGGGCGCTTAGCAGTGGGAAGGATTGACAGATGAAGAGGAAGAAGCAGAAGGAGGAGATGAGTGCATCTTGGTGAAAAAATTGGAGTTCTGTAGCTAGATGCTGATTACTTCTTGAAACCTGGCTTGAAGATGAGAATTGGAGGTAATTTCTTGAAGGCCTTTTTTGAGCTCCTTGAATTTTGCGATCGATTTGGAGATGGCACCTGTGTTGGTTTCTGCAGTCGCAAGAAATTTATCCAGGGAGTTTTGAAGTTGTTGGCTGAGCAGGGCAAAATGTTTATCCAAAGCTTCTGTGTGTTTTTCAACACTTGGGAGATTTGGGAGCAAGGTTATGAAGCTGAGCATAACACTAAAGAGCGTGGAAAGACTTGTCTGCTGAGCTGCCAAACCATCCTTCAAGAAGTTTACTGCCTGAGCAAGATTTGGTTTCCTAGTAGTAGGATCCACAGGGAGCTTGTTATTGAGGGTTGAATCCAACAAAACTTGATGGATATCTTCAACCATCTTTTGAGCTGCATCCAGGGCTATGGCAGAGGAGGGAGGAGATGCGCTAGAATCCATAGCTAAGAAAAGTAAAGAGAGCAAAGAAAGTGTGAAAAGAATACATTGAAGCTACTTGGAAGATCCAGGCAGCAAAGTGGCAAAGAAAAAAGGCTATGAGCTGTTATATAACGATAGAGAGCCAATAGGATTGTAAAAAGGAAATTATGAGGGGAATGGGACGGGGAGGATTACACAACTGGAACAGAGGCTAAGATGTTAATGTGCTGGGGGGCAGGGCTGCAGTATCTGAGAATATAATGATGGAGATGGTGTAGGAGACTAGGAGACTTGACAATATTTTGACTTCCTGAATAGTAAAATGACGCAGGGAGAGCTGCGAGCATGTAAGTGGAATGAAGTGATTAAACTTTCAATTTGTTTTTGTAAAGGAAATTTATCATGAAGTGCCCAGATGAAACAGAACTAGCAGTTATTTCCCATACCCTGGAATGAAGAGAGTGTTAGCACAAGCAAATTGCAGACTGCAGGAAAAACTCATCTTAAATAGTGTATTTTCTACAGAACAGGATTTTTTTTTTTTATTTATTTTTTTTTTTTTTTTTGTGGGATTTGGGAAGTTTTGACTTGAAGAGGGGCTTTATTGGTGTTTTCTCCTAAAATTAATATAGTGCTAATTGAAAGAAGAAGCTTGTTCTAGGCTTTGGGAGAAAATCCCGGAAATAGGAGCTGACTCTTGCGTGAATACGGAGCAGGAGCACAGTTGTAGTGCAAACAAATGGAGATGGGCAAAATTGTTGAATAGGTAGGGCAAGGGGTGGCGGTAAGAATTTTTCTTAAACTCATGGTTTCAAATTATTTTTCTTTGGAGATTGGTTATGGGGTTGACTATTCATAGTTTTCTTTTTGTATATTTTGGTTTTCTTTGGTGGGAGTCCAGGACAAGATTTGAGCATAAACCTGGGTCTTTTATACAATTTTCCATTCGCCCTCCCTCACTTGCTCAAGTTATATCAGATGGACCCAACCCCACTTAAGGCCATGCAATAAATTTCCCGTTGTTGCTCCCTTCCCATAAAGCATGGCTTTTTCCTCTATTAGTCTGTGTCCTCCTGTTCCATTGCAGTTTATGCACTTAGTAACTTAACACCGGAGGCTAGTTTCATCTGAGGCATGCATCCCGTCATTAACTGTACACAACATCACGAGCAAAGCTACATATGGTTCCAATTTCTGGACCTAATATAATTAAAGAAGTGGTATTCTCCTGGCCTTGGGCACTTACTCCATAGCAATAATACAACTTCTGGTGGTTTGCAGTAAAATGAAAACCAACATGCGATGCCAGTCTTTTTTCTTAAGAGTAGAAAATTCTCCATTCCAAAGTTTTTTACTTCTTCAAATCAAGTTACCCAACTGGGCAACTTAATTTAATTTTTACTTGCCCAGGCCAATAATTTACATGCACCGGGCATCTTGGACACGGAATTTTTCAAGCCTTGTATGTGAACAATTTATTTGGTGAGAAGGGTTTTATTCCCACCCCCTTATTTCTGATAATTCCCCAAATACACTGAATATGTACTACAACTTCTGGTATACTTTCAAATTTGAGATTTTCTTTCCTTTAAAGACAATGATTTCAAGTGTAAAGTATTGTGCAACTATAATATATTAATCAGTTGCTTGTATGAAATTACAGCTACAAGCATTTCAGGGGTGAAAGAGTTCCGCCAAAAGGCGGAATTCTGCCTTTTTCGAAGTCATCTGGGGAGTTCCTGAGCTTGATGCAGAAATACAATGATTGCAATAAAACAAATTAGATCAGTATAAATATGGGATTGGCATTATAGGCTTGATGTAAAACAAACCTATATTCGTTCCTAAAGAAATGTTAGACAATTTTATGGCTTTTATATACGCATATATGATGCTTAGGGTAGTTAATAAATGCTAAAAGGTTAATTATTTTTGCATATTCCTACGAGGGAAAATTTCAGCCTTTTTCTGCCATGACCACTTTCATGCCTGCATTTATAATGAAAGCCTGTGATTAGTGACTAGACTCTGTCAGATGATGCGACTGGGTTATACACTTAGTTAAGCAGTAAGTGCTACTACTGCAAGAGTTATCCTCCATATGTTTATGTAAAACACTTCAGGGATGCAAAAAAGTAGATCCTTAAAGAAACCTCTGCACATCAGATACTGTTAACTCAGTTTCATTATTCTATTTAAAATAAATGAAATGACATTTCACCATCTGTTTTCCTGTGTATTTGAAATACTTGATAAGAAAAACACAACTTTATGTATCCCACATTTTAAAGCATATGTATATACCAGAAGGGTAGATGACTAGATGGAAGCCTTTTACTTGTCATCAGATCTTTTCATGTCTCTTTTCTCAAATTTTGCTATATTATTTTTACATCAATCGCATGAACAATTGTTTCTTGTCTTACGAGAAGTCAGATACAAATTACATTTAACTAAGTATTAACTGAAATCAATGGAAAATAAATTCCTCACAATTACATGAAATTCATGTACAAATGTCATTATTAGCATAAAGGTGGTGTGTTTTCACTGTTTGTCATGTAGCCATCTTTCCAGTAAACTCCAACACAATGCCATTTTTAAGTTTTCTTGACAGATTGCTACATGGAAAACAGTGAAAATATGGCACATTTGTGCTAATATATTGACAGAAGTATCAATGCTTCATTTTTCTGAGACATCCAACTGAAAAATAGAAAATCTTTAAAAACCTGACACTCCAATTGCAAATACGAATACCTATGATGCATTATTGTGACTGTGACAATATTGCACATAAAATCATATTAACTTTTTATCAACTGGACTAATGCAATCACAGTTATATTTTTAATTAATACTTTGGAGAGGTTTTACCAAATTAACAGCTTTCCAGAATAACCTCACTAGTCAATGCACTTTGCAACAGCCCAAATAAAGACACTTCTTAGCATATGAAAGAAATTACTGCTACAAATTGTTTCCTCTAATTGATACATTCAATGAAAGTGATGACACTTAGTTGAGACTTTAACAGGGAGGAAATCCAAATAGAAAGACACTAACAAAAATACAAAGATTTAACATTCAGTAATAGAATAGCACAACAAAATATGATGCATTATTAAGAACACTTAATATTTTCACAAAAATTAAACAGGCCATGGAAATTCTACACACAATTATTTATGAAAAATACACTAATCCCCCCCCCCATGAACATACATGGGTACTTGCTACAATGAACTTCGAAAATGTTTTGTATTTTACTAAGTAAATTTATTTTAAATATTTGTTCAATTGCTTAGAAAAATGGAAATTAGAATACAACAATTCATAAATAAAGAACACATCTGAAAATCTGTAAGGTTATGATTTTTCCAAAATTAAAAAGAAAATAGGTACATAAAGTACAAATCTTAACTTTGAGGTGAAAGGAGTTAGAGAAAAGGAAATACAGTGGAGTGTGTGAGCTATTTAGAAATTTAGAAAGCCAACGAATAGAAAAAAAAAATTGAACTTGAAAAATTGTGTACGTACACAACAGAATTAGCAACAATACACTATATAAGCCACACAGCCCCCACCCCCTTTTTTTTCTTTCTTTTTTTTTTTTTTTTGAGTAATGAATGCACTAGACCAATTTAAATTGATTTAAATTGCTTCTGCTTTAAAAAAATGAGAGAAAAGGAGAAACTATGAAACATGCCAATCAAAAGAGAGGCAAATGACTGAAAAAAAATAAAAAATAAAAAAACACTACTTGAATTCATACACCAGCATGTAATGCATCAGATGAGATACCCACTTTTTAAAATAATATGTAAAATGTATGATACATTAGTATTAATTTTACACAGACACAAAAGTATGTTTTGTGCAAATCATCCCAAGTCAAATTAATTATTTTACTACATTAAAATAAAACAGAAAAAAATAGAAGACCCCACGTAACTAGGAATTAACATGATTTGCAATGTAGTACTTTTGCAATTACTATATTTTTTTTGGCGGGTAACAAAACATACATTTACTATAAAAAGCCAGAAAAATCAATGTACATAAATTCTTAGGATGTTTCACAAAATGTAGCATTTCATACACACCATATCATAAAGTGAAAGATGTGGTGAATATTTTCATCACAGTTCCAATTATACTTTAGAACATATTTTGACATTGCTTTATTCCTTGAATGAAGACATAAGCAAAATGGTATTCTTCATGCAGATAAAACAAAGTAATACAGTCTTCACTGTGAAAAAAGAAAGTGGCATGTATAAGTAAGAGTTTTTGATGTGCAAAAACTTAAAGGATGTCATGTGCTTTGATTTGTGTTTCATGCACATTGAACTACTGATATAAAACGGCCAGTAGAATCACTTTGCTTGTACTTATGTGCTGCAGTATAAAATAACTGGGAGATACAAACAGGTGACATTTACAAAAGAACTGCCCATAGCAAGATTTTTTTTTTTTCGTTTGAAACTAAATACTGAAAGCTACTGATCAAAGGTACTGAAAGCTACTGATCAAAGGAAGAAATTGTTGAAAAATATCTACAAAATTTGAGAAAATAACTTAGTTTCTGATAATGGCAATGATACAGTTCATTAAAAGTAAAGCAGTGTTTGAAAACTTTTATATATCAGTTAATAATTTGAAAGATTGTAGCATAAATGATTAGCAATGTTGAATGAACAGTAGAACAATATTTCTTCCTAAGAGGAATTTGTACAACTGTTTCAATATGAGGAAGAGCAACATATTCACCAGAAATGTTATAGCAAACTAAAGTCTTCACATAATTCATGAAATGAACACAAATGGCCCACCGAAACTGATAGTTCTGAAGTCTGATTATGTAGCTCAATAGATGAAAACAAAAAGTTTTACTACGGAAAGGTAAAACAACGCAAAAATTATGTTCAGGACAAGGGACTCAAATACTGGCAATTATCTTAAATGAAGGGAAGTGACTGTTGAGCTTACACAGTAAGTGAAATCAAAATCACTTATTCAGTAAACAAAGCATTTAATAAATACATAGCTGATGAAAAACCATACTCATATCACATTACAGGCTTTGACCAAATGAATGCAGGTTGGACCAAAAAATTTATAAGTTTTAAACACTTATAAAACAGAATATGGATGTGTTGAAAGTTTAGTTTGCAAGAGGGAATAAAAATGATTGAAGTTTTCCCCCTCCCATATCTATAATAATAAAATTCATGTGTCTGCCTTCCACACATAGTCACCTATGGAAGGAACTACTGAACATAAAGGTTTGAAATTTCGCCAAAACCAGCAGAGGCACAAGTGTTTAGTACCACTTAGAAATGTGAAATGTTTAGTATCAATACAGTATGCCTTTCCAAAGCAACATTAAAACCATTAACATGTGGAAGTGTGATGAATAGCAATGCTTGAAACTGGAATTATTGACAAAGCATTCAAAGACAATTTGGTCCTCCAAATGCTAATTTTCTAACTGCTTAGAAGTGTATGCTCATTTTAACCATTATTACACACAAATGGCACACTATTAAAACTTATACTGTTTTTTTAGTCCACTCTCTGCATTAGCCTTCTGAACAAAAGAAAAACCATAAACTGCATACTTGACAAACGTAGATTGCACTTAGTTGAAATAAAATCACATAAAGCGTAAAACATCAACAAAACAAAAAAGTAAACTGCATTAACATTTGCAATGCCTTCTGAAAAAACAAACAAACCGATCATAACTACATACATGACTCCAACATAGATTGCAGTTAATTAAAATATCATAAAACCACAGAAAGCATAAAATATTGACATAATAAAGAAACAAACATCCTTGAGCAGAGCTACACAGGTATTCAAAATGAAATTTTATGAAAACATACCATTCAATCATAATGTACACAATGAAATCTGAAGCATCCTTGTGCTTTTTATTTGGTAAATTAATGATTAACACAAGTGTTTCTTCTTTTCTCTAATCATATTAATAACCCCAAAACTCAGCACTTCTCTACTAACAATGATATCAAAAATGCCAGCAGTTAAGCTGAAAATTGATAAACAAACTTTTGCCAAATTCAAGCTTTAACTTTTAGATAGTGGATGTGATTTTTAAGTAGTGACAAAGTCACATAAATCCGTAGATGGGTGTATAACAAAATTAATTTTATTGTGCCAAGTTTTCGCCTTCCAACAGAAGGCCAAAGCTTGGCACACAAAAATTAATAATGTTATACACCGATCTATGGGTTTATATTGACTTTGTCATCTACTTAATTATTTAGCGGTGTACTTAACATCTTTCGGATTGCTCCTTGAGATCCAACAGATGTGATTTTGTTTATCTATCAATTTTTAATCTTACAATGTGAAGTAAATTCTGAATTCCGGAAGACTTGTTTTTATGCAAATTTTTAATAAAACCCTCCGATACTTCAGCCACTTTTTTTCAAATGAATTCCTTATGATTTTATTTTTCTGTCAATCAGTAATCTTGAAATGCAAAGTAAATTCTGTTCTCTGAAAGACTTGTATCAGACATCAAAAACTGATATTTAAGCCATTCTTTTAATAAGATTTTTTTAAATCATTTAATTGGAATATCATAGTTTTTTTTTCATTCGAAATTCTAAATATTAGATACATTTTTTTTTTGGCAAATACTTGGTAACTTTGGAATGCAAATAAAAAAATGCACTGCAGTTCGAAAGTGCAGTTTTGATAATGCATAAGAAAATGATACATCAGCTATTTTGCCTTCTTCTTACATGGAAGTCTGAATCTTATAAACAGTGTGATTTTACAAAATGAAAATGACTCTGAATTTGAATTTTCCTGTAAAGTTAAACTTTGTTTAAATATTCATTATATTTATAATATAGTTGCATTTTAAATAATGCAGACACATACCTGCCAACATTGGCAAGAGCCTTGTCAGTAACTAATATTATTGTGCAGCACACATAAACGCAGAAGAGTGGGAGAATCACGGGAGAAATCTTTGCTCCGCCCGACTTCCGGTTTTAGAATTTCTCCTGTATTTTCAAGCTGAAATAAAAATACTTATGCAATAAAATGTTATTTAACAATAATACTGGACAGAACTAATATCGCGAGAAAACAGAAATTGCAATTACGGAAAAAATCTGAACTCCGTTGACCTTCGGTTTTCGAAAGTTTAAGATGTTATTCCGTCATCCAAACACCCTACCCTGTCACCACCAGCCCCCATCCCCTTATTTCTGTTCACTTGGGTGTCGATCGCGTGAATGATCAAAATAATAACAAAAAAGGCGGAATTCCTCGAATTCGCGGAAGAATCTCATGCCTGAAGATTACGGGGAAATTTCCGCGGCATCTAGCTTCCATTTTTACAAATTGTTGCCTACAGTTTCAAGCTGAAAAAATTCTCCGTTTAACTACCATTTTCGAAAGTTTTGAAACGCGAAATACTGTCCCCAGATGGAAAACGACCCCCCCTCTCCAAATTCTCTTCAGTTTTTCATCAATCTTGGGAATAATCTAAATGTCAAAGGCGGCGGCCGGGGGGAGCAGAATTCCGGAAATCCGCTAAGAATCTCATGTATGTCATAAAATAATAGCAAAGAAAATTTTTAAAAATGAAAATTCGTAGAATCCGTAGTTTCGGCAGTGAGTTCCGTAGTCAGACAACTAAATCCGTAGTAGTTGGCAGGCATGCAGACACTAACCTCGTGAAGTGTTTATAATTTCTTTTATAAGATGATTATGTTATGTTTTTGCTGGCTAAGACAATGTGCCCAATCTTTACTATTTGGTTAGTAAAGGACAATTATCTACACTGGCCTCCGAAAATTAAGCTGCAACCAGTTATTTGACCCTCACCATTAAAAGAATGTAAAGAAAGATAACATCGATATAAAGAATAATAAGTAATTTTACTAAAATCACATGAAAACAGTATACCTACGTTTGTGAGACAAGAACTGGTATTTATGTAAAAACCAGACGTAGCCCTGGATGCAACACTGTTGAATGTTTGTCTGATGTGAATTAATGTTCATTAATCTTCAATTTTAGGTATGAAGATATTGTTGGTGATGTCAAGGAGAAATCGTTTACCTGATTCTGCCAGACGGCTTAATGTTTCTGGCAGCATGGTCCAAAAACTTTGGGATCAGTTCGAATCCGAAAATTCAGTTTCAAGGAGACCTGTCCCAGGTCAGCCACGCATTACAACCCAGTCGGATGATTGCTTTCTGGCTCTTTCAGCCAGAAGAAGGAACACTACTGTGCCCCAGCTTGTTGCAGATCATTTTGTGGCAACAGGGACAAGAATATCTGCTACTAAGATGTCTTTCATATGCAAGGGCTGTATGCAAAAAGACTGGTTGTGTGTGTGTTCCTCTTAACTGATTGCAGAGATGTGCCCGATTACGTTGGGCAAGATAGCACATCATCTAGACCACACAACAATGGAGGTCTGTACTTTTCACAGACGAGTCCCGGTTTATGTTGGGAGAGTGATTTACGTCGTGTTCTGATCTGGAGAGAACAAGGCCCAAGATACAACCCAACCAACATTATTGAAAGAGACAGTTATAGAGGGGGTGGAATCATAGTTTGGGCTGGGATCTCTTTGGGTGGTCGCACTGATCTCCACGTGTTCCATGGAGGGACTCTGAATGTGAAGAGATATTGGGATAGATCCTTGATCCATATGTAAGACCGTATGCTGGTGCGATTGGTGATGATTTCCAACTAATGGGCGATTATGCCAGACCTCACCAAGCGAGGCTTGTTGACATATCTTGCTGATCAAGGTACGGAACGAGTGGACGGGCCATCTCGATCCCCGGGCCTGAATCCTATCTAGCACCTTTGGGACTATCTTAGATGACAGGTGGCTTCTCTAAGTCCTCCTCCACATTCTTTAAATGAGCTGGAACAATGGTTGATCCATTTATCGTCTTTGCTTCTCATTCAGGTGTCTGACAACTTGATTGCCAGTATAAACAGGCGCTGCCAAGAATGCATTATAGCTTGGGGAGGACATATTCCTTATTAAAACTCGTCTTCCATTATTTTTTTCATTTCTTCTTTTTCTCCACAAGTGGACTTTTTGCATGAAACATATTTATTCTTTTGTAAATTATGCATGATGTAAAACAAATGTGAAATACAATAAATAAATGTATAATGTACAGCTCATCCACATTTCATGTTTTTCTATTACTTTGTTTGGAAGTTGTACCTTAACTTTTGGAGGCCAGTGTAGATTGAATGCTCTCCCTTTGAAACATCAGATTTTAATTGTTTGTTGCACCATTGTGTTGTCCACAAAAAATTGCTGATGTCTCCCCTTTATTTGGCTTTATTCATTAACCATCAGCATTTTAGTTACCATCAAGACACCCAATTCAATGTACCCATTGTGCCTATTAAGTAGACTAATTTTCTACAGGACAGCGCTTTGAACAAAAGTAACAAATGTGTGTATAGTTTTGACCGCTAGAATGTGCTGTAATCGCAGGAGAAACTTTTGAATTGGGTGACGAAGCAGCTTTTGTGCAGCCAGTGAGAAAGTAAAACCATGTGAGTGGAATGTGTCAGAAGTTGCATAATGGAGAAAAGAGCTGTAGTAAAATACTGTATAAATTAGGGAAATCTGCCACAGAAGTGTACCAAGATCTAAAAAGTTTACGGCGATGACTATCTGAGCTGTGTACAGGTGTTCTGCTCGTTTTCAACATTTAAAGATGGGAAGGAGTCTTTTGAGGATGAACCACACACACACACAAGACATGCAGTTCCTGCAAGAACAAATGAAAATATGGTGAAGGCTAGTGAAATTGTCACCCATGACAAACTACTAGGCTACTTGCTGAACAGCATGGATTCAGTAAGGAAATGGCCAGGGTAATCTTAGAAAAAGATTGACACAAGAGGAGGATTTGTTCGAGGCTTGTGCCACACACATCGGGTTGCACGTTGTCAAAATTTCATCCATGCAGTTGAACAAGAAAAACCAAGGAAAAAAAATGAAAAAGAAATGATGATTGTCGTTCTGAATATCATTGTATTTTTAATGAAATTCTGGACACTAATGACTCAAACAAAACTGAGGTTCGAGTCTCAAAAATATCTTAAATTCGTGGCTTTGTTGGATTCGAACTATTTTGACAAATTTTGTGAAAGCTTTCTTGAACATTTACTGCCAGAACTTAAAAAAACTTATGCCTCACATTTTGATACAGTCCAATTAAAAAATGAAGTGAAGGTGTTTTATTCTCTTCATGAATACAAACAGAAATCAATAAGGACATTGTTACATGAAGCTGAATAAATTGGACATTGTGTTTAGTGAGGTGTACAAATTAGCAGAACTAATATTAAAGTTTCCATCAACAACTACTGATAGAAGTTTCACTGCATTAAAAAGAATCAATACATATCTTAGAGCCACATAAAGACAAGTATGCTTGAGCAATTTGGTTGTTTTGCCAATAAAGAAAAACATTCTTTTAAACATGAAAAAGTACACAGAAGAAACTTATCAAAATGTAATACTAAAGTTCATACAAAAGGAAAAAGAATGGAGTTCATGATGTGCAAATAAAACTTTCACAAGGTAAAGTATTAAAATGCTAATCCTCATAATTAGTTCATGTTATGATAGCAATAACATGTTCCTAATATATAGAAGAAAAAGTTGCTATTACTTAACTGAAAAATTTGCAATTTTTAATTAAAAAACAGTTGGGGAGGGGGGACACATGTTCACGCATTGCTCAAAGACCACTGAGGATGGCACAGATTTGAGTGCCAAAATGCATTTGGCAATTGCAATGGAATAGTGCAATGTTCTTCCCAGGCTTCTAAAGTTTGTTGTGTCTTTTAATGAATATCTTGTGGTTTTAATTTTATTTCATTTAAGCCTTTATTTCATTTTTATTCAATCTTTCACTTTGTTGTTTATACACATCAACACATTTTTATTGGAGATAACAACAAAGATGAAGTTTTATTTACTCAATCTTGAATGCACATCTACCGTTCACCAGGTTAGTTCTAATTGCTTGTATTTTAATTTGAACATTTATTTTTACCATCACTACTATTCCTTAGGTTGAAGTATATCTATTATTGAAACGTTTAACAGAAATTAGCAAATGTTCTTCTGTTCCACTAGATATTCAGGGAAAGTTGCTTTTACTTGTACAATGAAATGTCCAGTAAAACAATCACCAAATGAAGTTATACAAGGTGATCAAAATCAACCGTACAATAAACCTGCTGGACGATTCCTTGTTGAAAAGGAAACCCAAAACTGTTGTATATTTTTCGATCAGATGTCACATTCCGGAGATATAAGTGTTAAAAGTTTTGTGAGCCACATCTGGTAACGCATATCCTTGATAAAGAGCGACATGGATGGTTATACAGACGCATGTATCACAACACAATCAACATTTTAAAATGTGGCACGAAGTGGGTAAGCAAATTTGAAGGACGTGGTGGTGCAAAACTATCAGTTTTATGCCTGCGCGATACTACAGGTAAGGATAAAAAGGGTAGGTGACAGTAGCAAGTAAGATCATACTGTGTTGGTACAGTCGACAGTAGTATGGGCAGCAATATGTCTTACAGTTTGAGAGAGTATTGTGACATTTATCTCTTACTGGGGGAATGCCATGGTTCAGCATTACGTGCAGTAAGGGCCTACAGAGAGCGATACCCAGCACCCAGACCTCCAGGTCATAAGGTGACTTCGAGTGTGAGACACAGGCAATGTCGCACCATGCCCAAGTGTTGCCAGTGGTGCTGAAATCTCTGTAATAACACCATCCCTCGAGGACGCCATACTAGAGTTGATAGAGGAGCCAATGACCATTAACCATGCGATAGCACAACAGTTAGGTGTGCACCAAAGTACCGTACTTACCGTTCTACATGATGAAGACCTGCATCCATATC
The DNA here is from genome assembly GCA_039090855.1 of Macrothele yani. Classification (NCBI taxonomy): domain Eukaryota; kingdom Metazoa; phylum Arthropoda; class Arachnida; order Araneae; family Macrothelidae; genus Macrothele; species Macrothele yani. The sequence continues at coordinate 14,009,271 of CM077011.1, read as the reverse complement.
ACTTCACATGGGTGAAAGACCTATTACCACAGGATTATCTAGGAAGACAGACATACTGAGTGTGGCTGCTACAGCAACATGCTGCCGATGATAAGTTTCATCCACTGGATCTCGCGGACTGATGAAGCAAGGTTTACATGTCAGGGCATCTGCAACACCCATTTAATAGTCATGTTTGTGCATCGGACAATCCGCATGCATTACATGAATATGCACACCAGGTCTGGTGGGGTGTTAATATCTGGTGTGGCATTGTCGGCGATATCCTAGTGGGGCCATATCTTCTTCCCGAACGTGTCGCAGCTGCCAACTACATGGTGTTCCTACGTGATGTTCTGCAGGACTTGCTGGAAGACGTACCATTGGCTGTTCTCAGGAATTTGATTCCAGCATGATGGAGCACCAGCGCAGTATGCTGTGAATGTTTTGTGAAAACAATGTGAGGAAATTATCTCATATTGATTCAAAAACGCTCTAAGTATAATGAAATGCTATTAGTAATTTTTTCTCTGTTTTATTATATATAGTGAACAAGTTTACCAAAAAGATGCAAGTAACACTGCGGAAACACAAGTTTTGGTAAACCACGGAAACATGAAATTTAATTATGTTTTATTACGTACATGTTTTAGAGATGATGAACCACAATACTTTCCAATAAAATGTGATTTTCTCATCTTGGTTTGCAGCTACATTCAGACAGAAACATGCTGCCAAGGTTAAAAATTTATGTTTATATCAAAAACTGTAAAAAATGCAAAGGGAATTGGACACTACAAGACAGACTTTCGAAATTTGAGCAAAACAAACAATAGAAAAAATATGACAGGATACAAAAGAATACATGGCAAACTTTCAATCACAACTAGTTGATAATTATAGAAAAACATCTACCAGATGATCACCAGAAGCAGTTAGAAAATATGTTAACATTGCTCACCAAAAGGATATAGCTTCACAAAACATTATCCCATTCAAAAACAACACTCAGACCTGCCAACTTTCAAGAATTAAAATCCGGAAAAAAAAAAAAAAAAACAGTTCAGTGAACGTTTAATCAATATGTCAGACTGACTAATGTATCAAAAACATACTGATGAAATTTATCGAGCATATCAATTAAAAACCTATTTATAATCATATATCAATTTCATATGCTATACAAATAAAATGTTTCCCAGAATTTCTTGCTTATAATGATTAAAATGCAGTCAAAACATGAACTCATCAGTATAATCATTAGGCTACATATATGAAAAAAAAAATTTATTTGTAACCCCAAAACTATAGCTATAAGCGATATATGGTAGTGGCTTCTTACTTTCAGTTACAAATGGTTTTAATATATACCTTTTTAAAAAAAAGCAATTTTCTCTCTCTCTTTAGTTGTCCCTAAGCTTAATCTTACAAAGTTTATTTCCAAGTCTTTCCGAATTGGATGAGATGAGAGAGGGTTGGAAGAAATTATGATCAGGGCAATCAGAAATATGCAGGTGCCGTAGTCATTTGAGATAATTATTCTTTCTTCAAAAAATGCTTAGGTAATGTACATAAATATATACAGGGTGATTTTAAAGTCCCCGAACTTTATATTTTAAAACACATTTGCTGTAAAACCATAAAAGATATCAGAGTATTGCTGCTTGTGGCTGTTGTGTGTGACCTTGGGGAATGAGCTGCGCCACGTGATAGCACCACGTGGCACTACGCTTACGAGGGCGCTGGTAAGCAGTAATGTTCAGTCAGCCACGAGTCTCGCGCAAGAACGGAGAGTCGCTTTGTTAGAAGTTTATTTCGCGGAAAAATCTTACTAATGTTGCATCCAGCTCTTTCAAAGGAAGTTTCCTGATGCTCCTATACCAGGAAAAACAACTGCGTATCACCCTGTGTACAGGCAGTGTTCAGGATAAGCCTAAAAGCGTCTGTCCGTCCGTGTGACAACCACGTTTCTGGAGAAAATTCATGTTTTCCTGCAGCGCTCTCCCTAGAAGTCACTTTGGTAGCTGTCTCAAGAGTTAGGGGCATCGCATTCAGCCTGCCAGAGGGCTACTAAACATTTAAAGCTATGGCCGTACGGAATTCGAGTAGTGCAAGTGCTACATCCTTTGGACTCGGGAAAGCGCATTGCCTACTACCAATGGTTTAAGAGTTTCATGCGCAACAATGTGACTAACCAACTCAACAACACTTTTTTCAGTGATGAGGCATGGTTTCATTTCAACGGATATGTCAATGGCCAAAACACTCGCATATGGGCTGCGGAGAATCCACACGCGTTGCATGAGGTTGGATTTCACTGTCAGAAAGTTGGAGTGAGGTGCACCATGTCTAGATGGCGAATTGTTGGGCCATTTTTTTTTCGACACAGCTGTAAATTTCGCTGTGCATGCAGACATCCTCCATCAATTTGTAATGATGCTGGAAGAACACAAACGTTACTGTTGGTTTCAATAAGATGGAGCAATGTGCCACACATCAAACGACACAATGGAGATGCTCTGCGAGTTCTTCCACGATCAATTAATCTCGAAAAAACTTTGTTCGCCTAGCTCACCAAACTTTTATTTGTGGGGCTATCTGAAAGACACAGTTTATCACAACAACCCTAAGATGGTACAGGACCCAGCCCCTGATTTACGGGAGGGCACACGGGGCACGTGCCCAGGGCCCCCCAAATTTTAATCAAATGTGTACTTAGTTAATGGGAATTTTGTGTGTGTATATTCAAAATTTATTTTTTTTACTTTTGCATGCTCATGAGTCAGTGTTTATAGATGTGGTACTTACACGCAGTGAGTTTGAGTTTCGAATTTCATGTAAACACGTGGCCATTAATGAGTTTCAGTGGTTTAATAACATTCAGGTGGCCATTGAGAAGGAGGATCGCTTCCATTGATTCACGTGCCCTTTCTTGCTTTTCTGAACGCACCTAAACTCAACTGATCCTTCAACTTCCTGCACACGGCTTGTGGTTGTCGTAACTGTAACCACAAAGGCTTGGTTGTATTTTTGCATTGCGTTTCTTGTAGTCTGATGGAATGTTGAATATTTGTTAATTTTATATATAATCAAATTTAGTTAGTTGTAACAATATATTTAAGTTGAATTATTTAACAGTTAAATTATGCCAAAACGTACATATTTATAAGGCAGTGCTAAACGGAAAGCCAAACAATTAAAACTGAAGAATGATGACCTGCAGCATGGTAGCATTGAACGTTTTGCCATTAAAAATTGGATATTTCACTTGATCCCAAAAGTTCTGCAAATTCATCTAATTTTACTACTGGTGAGTCTCTTGAGTGTAATTTGTCTTTGGAAGCCAGTAATCTGACTTCAGAATAATCTAACATCACAGATGCTCCTAATTTGGGAAATCTTTTGAATTCATCTAAGGAAGAGAGCACAAGTTCCACAATGAATGCAGTGGATCCTGCCTTATGGGGAGAAATTACAGAAGAAATGCACAAATGCTTTTTGAGCAATCCACCAGTCCAAGATTTTAAGTTGCTGGCAGTTCACAGGGAAGGATATATGTGGTAAAAAACGTTTTCTAACAGAAGGTAATTTTCTCAGAATAAAAAAAATAATGAGAAGGTAAAACGCAACTGGCTTCTTTTATCCCCATCAACTTGTTTACTATTCTGCTGGATATGCAAATTGTATGCTAGGAGCACTACAGCATTAGGATCCACAGGTTTTTCTGACTGGAAGCATGCAAGTGAACGTCTTACAGAGCATGAAAATTCACACATACACAGGCAAGCAGTATGTAACTATTCATCACGCATGAATGCTTCTGCACGCATTGACTGTCAGATAGTTATGCAGTATCGGAATGAATCCAAGTACTGGCAAGATGTTTTGCATAGAGTTGTTGCAACAGTTAAGTATCTCTCAGTTCGTGGGTTGCCAATGTATGGTGATGATGAAACAATTGGATCAGTTCAGAATGGAAATTTCCTGGGCTGCTTAGAATTAATTGCAGAATTTGATCCATTCTTAGCTCAACACTTGGAAAAATGTGGGAATCCAGGAAGTGGTAACACCAATTACTTATCTTCAACATGTGTGGATGAATTTGTTGAATTAATGGCTGTACGTGTTTTTAATGCCATCACTGATGAAATAAAAATGTCAAAATATTTTTCTTTCATAGTTGACTCTACTCCAGACATTACACACATAGATGGCTTTTATCATAAGGTATGTCAACAAAGATTGTGAAGCAAAACAACGGTTTTTGACATTTATTCCATTCCATGGACATACTGCAGAAAACATTATAAATACCATATCTTTTCTACAGGAGGCTGGTCTGGATATTATGAATGTCAGTGGCCAAAGCTATGACAATGCCAGCAACATGTCTGGGAAGTATTCTGGTGTTCAAACACGCATTAGGGAAATCAATCCACTAGCGGAATATGTGCCATGTTCTGCTCACACTTTAAATTTAGTTGGTGGGAATAGCATAGATAGTTGTGGTAAAGTTCTCTCTTTTTTCACATTTTTGCAAAAACTCTATACTTTTTTTCTGCATCAACTCATCGTTGGAAGATGCTTCAGGAGAAAGTCCAGGAAGCACATGGAAATTCATCACTCACACTGAAGAGTCGGTCAGTTACCAGATGGTGTGCAGATGCTGCATCTACACGATCAGTGAGGGAAAATGATCGTGAAATAGAGGAAGTTTTAGTATTTCTGTCAGAAAATGTAGATGATTCTCCACAGACAAGAGATAAGCAAAATCACTGCTGAAGAAAATGCGAACAATGGAAATATCGATCAGCACAGTAGTTTGGGACACAATACTTCAGAGATTAAACTGTGCAAATCAAACTTGCCAGAATCCAAAAGGAAATATTTCTGAAGTACCTAAAATTTTCCAGTCGTTAACTGAATTCATTCAGTTCGTGAGGGGAAAATTTTGAAGTCTATGGAAGAGGAAGCTAAAACATTAGTGTCTGAAAATGTGCAATACCATGGTCATGATTCCCAAAGAAAGAAAGTGCCCAAGAATAAACACCTAGATGAATGTAACAGTGAACATAGAGAACTCAGTGCAAGGGATATATTTAGAACTCAGGTTCATTATGTGCTTTGTGATGCTTTAGTCACTCAGCTTTCAAGCAGAAAAAGTGCTTATGAAAATATGAGAAAATTTGAATTTTTTACAAAAAAATCAAGATCTGAAATTTTCGAAGGGGCAAAAGCATTGCAGGAATACTATAACAATGACCTTGACGACCAGTTTCCAGATGAGTTTTTGCAATTCTCCTCAATGATGGGGGAGCGTGCAACCATTCCCCAGATGCTGCAAACTTTGAAGGTAAACAATTTAGAAGCCACATTTCCGAACACTAAGACTGCACTTAGAATGTTCATGACATTACCGATTTCAAATTGTACAAGTGAGAGATCATTTTCTTTGCTGAAAAGACTTAAAAATCTCTTACGATCAACCATGCGACAAACGAAACGGGCATCATTAGCTCTGCTGTCTTTGGAGAGTGATGTGACACAGTCTTTAAATTATGATTCTCTGATACGACTTTGCATCTAGGAAATGTAGAAGAAAAATATTCAACCCAACTGTTTCGTCCTGATATAGGAGGTAAATTTTAAATTGTTTTTATTCATTCCTAAAAATAAAGAATAGTAACAGAGTTATTACAAATAAAAAGATCTGGTGCCCAAACACAGCACCTTGTCATCGTATTGTCAGTTTTGTTTGACATTGGACAGTTTATACATTCATGTCATTATGTGCTCATTAGATTTTGGTAAAAATTGGGTTAATGTGTAGTTTAGCGTGGTAAATTATTTGGTCGGAAAAGTTGTAAAATTTCTAAAAAGTGTGACGTACAGATTCTAAAATATGCAATTTAAGGGGAAATGGTGAAAAAATTTCATCGTTAGAATGAATATTAAAGATGTTTACCGAAACACTTGAACTCTAAGTATGACGAGTCAGCAGACACTGCGGGAGGCCTTAAACAACGCTGAGGCGTTGACATGAAGCTGTGCTCCGTTGAAAGGAAGGATCGCTGCAGCCAGGGCATTCACGGGCGGAATAGTACAACAGGAACCGGGTACGCTGTTGTCAGGAAAGAGTGTAGTGCTACGCTACAGAAAATAGTTAATTTCGGTGTCAGTTCTTGACATCGCAATCGGACAGTTTCTTGTTTTTTTTCACATGGGATTCTTTGATGCTGAATGTATGAACTCATTTCTCCGTGGAAGCTTTTTTTTTTTTTTTAATTTAGTAATCAAACTTTCACTTTGAGACTTGCCATCTAACTTCCGTTAGAGAGAATGCGACACCTACTCTAACGCTTTTCTAAAAACAAGAAAGGCATGTGCATACTTACTATTTCGTATCAAGGAATTACATGCCAAAGAACGAAGACAGTCTCTGCAAGTTTCTTTAAAAAGTATGACAGAAATTACAAACCACATTCTTTAGAGTAGCAGTATATTCCGTTACTCTTTCCTGACAAGAGCGTACCTGATTCCTGTTGTATTCTTCTGTCCATGAATTCCCAGCCGCAGCAAACCTTCCTTTCAACGGAGCAAAGCTTCAGGTCGTCGCCGCAGCGTGTGTTTACTCATCCTACTTGGAGGTAAGTTTTTTGGTAAACATCTTTAATATGCTTTTTTTTTTTTTTAATTTTACAACTTTTCTGGCCAAATAATTTAGGACGCTGAAGTACAACACATTTACCAAAAAAATTGAACCGGACTAGGTGTTCCCCTCAGCTTTTCAGATTATTATTGTTTTTTGTTTTGTTATTATTATTTTTTTTTTTGTGTGTTTAACTACATCAAACCATTCTACAATAGCCATGAAGCCAGTATTACTAATGCTACTGAAGTTATCAACAAGTTAAAAACAATTAAAACCTCCAATTTCACAATGGCCAGTTTAGATGTCATCTCTTTATATCCCAATACTCCAACCGATGTCGCTATTGACTTAATTAATTCCAGATTGGAAGATGAAAATCTTACTGATAAAGTCAGAAACAGTATTATATCTGCATTATTTTTTGTTGCAAATAATAATTATTTCACCTGAAGTTGTTCTGCAAGATATTGAAAACTGTACAACACATTTACCAAAAGTACAACACATTTACCAAAAAAATTGAACCGGACTAGGTGTTCCCCTCAGCTTTTCAGATTATTATTGTTTTTTGTTTTGTTATTATTATTATTTTTTTTTTTGTGTGTTTAACTACATCAAACCATTCTACAATAGCCATGAAGCCAGTATTACTAATGCTACTGAAGTTATCAACAAGTTAAAAACAATTAAAACCTCCAATTTCACAATGGCCAGTTTAGATGTCATCTCTTTATATCCCAATACTCCAACCGATGTCGCTATTGACTTAATTAATTCCAGATTGGAAGATGAAAATCTTACTGATAAAGTCAGAAACAGTATTATATCTGCATTATTTTTTGTTGCAAATAATAATTATTTCACATTTAATGGGATAATTTATAAACAGCAATATGGCGCCCCTATGGGGTCCCCAATTTCAGGGCTACTGGCTGAAGTTGTTCTGCAAGATATTGAAAACTGTATATTAGATCATTCTAATATATGCTTACCATATGTATATCTCCGATACGTAGATGATATTTTACTGTTTTGGCAGCACTCCAATCTTGAAATGGATAATTTCATTGCTAAATTTAACAATTGTTATCAATCTATACAGGTTAGTAAAGAAATTGAGGTTAATGGCCAGCTAAACTTCTTGGATATATCTATACAAATGGATAACTGAATTATAGAATATTCTGTATACCGGAAGCCATCATATGTACAGGCAATTATCCCAAGGAATTCTACACACCCTTGGAAATATAAGACTGCAGCGTTCCGCTTTTATATTAAAAGAGCCATGACACACTCATCCAATAAAGAATCTGAGATCAAAGAGCTTAAATGGATTGAAAAAACTGCAGAAGAATTCGAATATAGTAAAGGATTAGTCAAATCTTTATATAACAACATTACGACCAGTACACATCGTTCCGATAATAAGATTAAAAAAGAAATACAGCAATATTATGGAAAATTTTTATACTTCCTCCTATTAGTACTATTTTAAAAAAGAATGTTACACCAACAATATTAACATTGCAGAAACAGTTATTGACAATGGAAGCATACTTACTACTACTAATAATAGATCAATTCTAAATAAATCTGGATTTATGTCATTCCAACAGTTAAGGATGATAACCAAAAAGACAAAGTATATATCGGAAGTACGCGTAGAAGATTTTTGACTAGATTAAATTAACATATTACGAATTGGACAAGAAAAGATGAAAAAACTTCATTAATACAACATTGTATCAAAAATCATGTAACTCCTGATTGGACTAACACAAAAATTCTGACATCACATAGATCACATGCCCAGATTCTAACCTCCGAGGATGTAGTCATTGAGAAAACTAAGAGATACAACTGTAACGTTAATAGTCCAGTAGAGCTTCAGTTTGCATGGAGGTACCTTATTGAACAGGAGAGAAAACATTTCAAGAGGAAAAACATTAACAAAAAACATGTGACATCAAATATTATGTAAAAATACAGGTGAATATTTCTACATAAAAGCAACTAGTGTATTTTTGTTTGACTACAGATGGCGACACCATTGATATGTGCAGTGGAACCCAAATCATGATGCGCAAATATCTACACGACAGGGCTGAACATACATTGGGGTTAAGCTGCATACCTGAGCGAGTGAGTGCGGTAATCCTAATGTCCGTGCACCTACCACTGATGATGGCTACGAATGTTAGCAGAAACTAGTTTGGTGCTTCGCATTCGGGAGATTTGTATTTTTTTATTTTCTTTTTCAAGATTGTTCGTTTTTGAGGTTTCGGCAAAAGTATAATTCATCTTCAGTTTCATTATATATCAGGGTGCTTCGCGGTCAAGATTGTTTCCTCTTCAGGATTATAGTTCGTTTTTCAAAAAAATTCAACAAGGTTTTAATTCAGTTTCTTATTTCATCGATGTTAAAGGATTTATTTGCATTGTAAAAATTCATCTTGTTTAATTTTATCTGGTGTAGATTTTACAATATCATGAATTTTAACTTCACAATTGAAAAAATTCATTCTTTGATGACGCACATATGAAGCCCCGACAGCCACTATGAATATTGTAAGTACAGATACTTATTATTATTATACTTGACTTCAATTGCCAATACTTTGTTAACGTCCTTTTGCAATCTCCCGATAGCTGAACTTGCATAACGTGTGAAACAGTATTTACAGACATTTAATGTCAACCAAATTAAAATATTGTAGCCACGTAAAAAGTATGTTCATCGCAAATTGGCGAAAATTGAACAACGATATATGACCTTAATCTATTCCGGAAAAATAATAATCCGGAAAACAAGTACAATTTCAGTAAATCTTACGCATAAACCGTAAAACTTGGCAGATATGAATACTGTGTTGCTTTAATGAAAACCTGTGTAGTGAAACTGGTGTTGACTCTTTGATAAAAGAGAGCCTTCCGTCAGAAATGTTGAAATTAAATGAAGCTAAATTTGAATCATTCATGAAATGTTCATCAAACCCCACCATCCATATAACAAGAAGTTAAATGAGATGTTGGGATGAGAAAGATACCTATATCCGCAGTGAAAAATATCCAAATGGGCCTGCTACTATGCCTTGTAAAGTGAAGGCAAATAAGTTGGTTTTTGTGATGCACTAGCAATCAACAAATTACAAAATTCCTGTTGCAAGTTTCTCTTTCATACAGCTATCAGAATGCAATGTGTATGCATTAATAATGTCAATGTCTTCATATATTTTTTGTTACTGAAAATAATCACAAAAGCACTGTGACTATGATGGAACAGATTTTAGGTTGCTCACTAAAAGCTTCTACATTCCATCCCTTATGTTAGCCATCTACCTTTTACTAGTTTTGACACTGTCACATAATTAAGAATATCAGATCCTCATTTCTACAATGAAAAATGAATGATGGGAATGGATATATAAATGGGGAATATGTAAACGAAGTTACACGGAATTCAGTTGAATAAGACTATAAAACAAATCAGATTTTCGACTAAGAAACATGCAGCACTATCAAATCTTGAAAAAAAAAAAATGTAAAAAGATCAATCCTGATATTTTCACCTTTAGTGATAGCTGATCTGAAATGTTTAGAACAAAATTCACCATTGCATCAACAGGAGGCAATATTTTCTGAAGTTGATTCCACAATAAAATTTATGTCGTATATGAACCAATGGTTTACACTTCACAATATAGGTAACTGCACCAACTTCCAGCACAGGATAAAATCAAACATATGCATTTCATTTGAATTTCAGAAACACGCTTAAATTGGCTAGAGCATTATTTTGTGAACTACCCCAGTTGAAGTTGGCAAGAGAAAATGTTTGAAAGTCATTCTAAGCTTGGAAATATATAAGGGTCATTCAAATGAAAACGAGCGAATGGACACAGTAAACTGCTGAATGAATTTACCACGCCAGCATCAACATGAAACATAGGTGGCACCACTATAGTGTCACAATGCAGTGAAATGTGGCACTGCAACCACACAACGATGAAAGCGTTTGGCTTTGTACAGGACTGAACACCTTATGCACATGTTCAGTCTAACCAGTGGCGACTAAACAGTTATCTAGTTTTTAATTATGGAAGCTGTCAGTAGTACAGAAATTCATAGCCGCAAGAGTAATGTGTATGAAAACTGGCTCATTTCAATTCAGATCACCCATAATATAAAAATTTCATTGCCCTTATCTCGTGTCACAGATTTTTGTGAAATATTTTTTGTTAGCAAGTACTTTATGAATTTTTTTATTATTATTATTATTTTTTTCCCCCATAATTTTTGGGTCAAAACTGAAGTTAGGGGTCATTTTGAAATCTGATGCCAATTTAACAAAATGGCATCATGGACAAGATGGTTCTGAAGTTTGAAACAACTGCAACTTTTTTATTTATGAACCAATATTTGTTCATTTTGGTGTCCACACAGCACACATCATTAATCTCTGCAACTCCCATTTACCACTTCATATGATACCATACCTGAGATTCTTTCATGGAATTCCGCTTTTTTATGTCATTGTTTGGGACATTCTCAAGGTCGATGCAAAAATAAAGAAATTGTGTGTGTGTGTGTGTGTGTGTGTGTGTTAATGGGCGCATTGTACAAATGTTTGCATTTCAGCATGAAACTGTGGGCAACAATTTCCAAAAACAGGAAGTTAAGATGGCACAAAGATTTCTCTATAGTCCTTAGGCACAATATTCTTCCAGGAATTCTGCCATTTACATTAGCATTTGGGACACTTCCAATATCAATGCACAACTTAACAGAAATTTTGCGGGTGGTGGTGGGTTGTGTGTGTGTGTTCATTTTCCGTTTGAGGATGGAATTCTGTATTTCAAAACTGGAAGTTAGATATAGTGAAAAATTCCCTCATAATTGTAATTTTGTTTTCTCACGATGTTCCTTCTGCCGGGTATTGTTCTTAAATATCTTTTTATTCCACAAATACTTGCATATTTCAGTTTAAAATGGAGGAAGAAGTTTCTGAAAACAGAAGTCAGTTTTTTCAATCAATACAGACTCTGCAGTGCGTAGGTGTCTCTCATTGCGACATGATTTTATTATTTTAATCTCTTCAAAATTTGGGTATGTGTGGTTATCCATGCAGCATTGTATCAGTGTTGTTTCTGCTTTTTTATTTTTTTTTGCCAATTTTTAATATGTTGTTGTAGGCGATGTTTTAATTGTATGATATTGGTGGGATTCCACTTATAGGTATTTCGTATACACCCGCTTTTTTTAAGATACTACAATTTCCAGTGTTATTAATTATCATATCTCTAATTGTGATTTCTTTGTTTCCCATCTGAATTCCATATTTATGGCACATTTATTGCAACAAAGTAATAACAATTAGAGATATAATTAACAACACTGAAAATTGAAGATTAGCATGAGGCACAGGAACAACACAGAAAAAGCAGGTGTACACAAAATACCTATAAGTGGAATCCCACCAATATGATATATTGGAAGTACCAAAAATCAGTTAAAACATCGCCAGCAACATATTAAAAATTGGCAAAAAAAAAAAAAAAAAAGAAGCGAAAACAGTACTGATACAGTACTGCCTGGATTAACCACACATATTACCCGAATTTTGAAGAGATTAAAATAATAAAATCATGTTGCAATGAGAGACACCTACACACTGCAGAGTCTGTATTGATTGAAAAAAATAGAGATTGAATTTGTAATAATAATGACCCAGTATTCTTAATGAAAACTGGAAATTAATAAAAATTGAACAAAAAAAAAAAAAAAACACACACACACAAAAGAAGAAAATGAAGATTTTACTAAAGTTAATAAAAGATGGGGCCACGTTGTAAGTTTTTCGTAAGTGACGTTGGAGCGGGGGAAGGGAGACAAACGTGTCGCTCACTCTCATGGCGGTAGCAGGAGAGAGAACTTCTGGAATGCCTCCTGAAGATGACCCCCGGAGGGGGTAGAAAGTACTTGAGGCAGTCTGCATGGGAATGGCTTGGGTGTGGTGACTGAATGTTCTAGTTGTCGTGAGGTGTTGGGAAGGGGAATTGAAAGAATGACATAGAAGGGAATAAGATGAGTTGTGTGTAAATAGTTGTATATATGCTTTTAATATTTTTGTTCGGAATTTTGTTTGTATGTAAATAAGAAGTTTATGTTCGTTGGTTATATCAGTAGGCTTTGAGTTCACGAATTGGGGTTTTTATAAATGTTAATCAACCAACGAAGGTTGGGTTTTACACGCTGGTGGGAAGGGTAGAAGAGGAGGTAGATGCTGTTGGTACCTAGAGTCATTAAGGCAGTGCACTTCGTTGACTTGAGCATTGCATGAACCTGAAGACGAAAATGGAACACCGCACCAGAGGCTTGAACCAAGCAAGACAACCAAAAGAATAAAATGTGCAAGGAAATGTGTACAAAAGGTAAGCAACCTACATTAAAGAGCAATTGAATTAGAGACAGCTGGCGTTATGCAAATGTGGCGCTGTGGGCGGCCCTGTAAACGGGAACGACATGACGTATGCAGCGATCCGACAATATAAGGAGTGATGTAACGGGAATCAGTAAGAGTAAGTCGCAGTATGGGTAAGACGAAGGATCCAAGCGCATTTGATCGTGGGCAAATTGTCGGGGCCCGACGAATGGGTCACTTCATCTTGGAAGTCGTGCAGGCACTGGGATTTTCACAAGCCACTGTGTCACGGGTGCACCGTGAGTACATTGAATCCAGTAAAACCATCCCTGCAAGGGCCAACTGCAGTGGACAATAGCGTGTGGATGAGCGGGGTCATCGTCGGCTAGCTCGCATTGTAACAGCGGATAGATGAGCCACAGTGTAAGAAATACCTCGGCAATTAAACGCTGGTGCACAAAAAGCCACACCATCCAGAACCATTTCCTCGCTATAGGGTACAGAAGCCATCGTCCCACGAGGGTACCGCTGCTGACCGCACATCACAGGGTGCAAAGATTAGCATGAGGCACAGGAACATCGAGACTGGACCCTAGACATGTAGAAAAATGTTTCCTGGGTTGATGAGTCGAGATTCACGTTGGTACATGCGGATGACAGGATATGAGTATGGCGCAAACCACATGAAGCGATGGATCCTTCTTGCCAGCAGGGTACTCTTCAAGCTGGTGGAGGTGGCATTCTCATCTGAGGACTGTTTACATGGACTGAAATGAGACCCCTGGTACATGTGACATCGTCCCTCACAGGTCAACGTTACTGGGATATCCTGGATGACCATTTGCTCCCGTTTGTTCGTCTTCAACATCCCACTGGGGACCTCATCCTGCAACAAGACAATGCACCATGCCATCGCTCCTGAATTGTATCAGAATGGTTGGATGAAGACTCCACCGACGTGACCTCGCTTTGTTGGCCAGCTAGGTCACCTGACCTCAATCCCATCGAGAGAGATGTTCGAGGCTCTGCCCCCCCCCTCCATCAAATCTTCGTGAACTGTGGGAGCTTGTTCAGGGGTCGTGGATCCATATGGCTTCCCCACACTTCTGGTGTCTTGTCGAGTCCATGCCGAGACGAATCGCCACCATCATCAGGGCGAAAGGTGGTGCTACACGTTACTAAACGGGTATCTCTAATTCAATTGCTCTTCAGTGTATTATAAATATGCTATATCATTTTCAATTATATGAAAGTTAATATTTACTCTGTTGCTGTATGCTGATGACTCAGTTCTGTCGTGGTAAGTGCAAAACAGAATTGCAGAGTATGTTGTTGTGATATACAGAGTTTGTTTGAGATATGTGTGAATCCAGTACAAATAAGGGAAATATAACATTATAGTTCCTGAGCGAGGAACTGTTAGTACAAATCTGTGTGGGCCTTAATTTGGAAAGCCTGGGTCTGAACTTTAGGAGGCCAGCCTGACCTGCTTCTGGCTTTCATCAAGCCTTCACCACTAATTGCAAATAACAGTAGTTTTCATTCTGACTAGGAGTGTTCAACCTGTGGCCTGCTGAGTACTTTTTAATGGCCCGTGAGATCTTGACCACAAAGGAAATTTCAAAATGGAAAAGAACTACATTTTCAAAATGGAAAAATGAATATCCAAATACCTTGGATACAAGGACGAGGAATTCCTAAATCTTCTGTAAACTGTGCTGCAATGAATTCTATAATTGAAACTCTTCAAGACTACTGAAAAATGTAGACATATCAGGTATCTACTTCCGACTTCTTTGTAACATAAATATCATGTGATCTACATCATTTCTTTTTTCCAGGTCAAGTTTTAGTATTCAAAACCTCTCAAAAGTAATTGATATTCTTTATAAACACATGCATTTGTACTTTTCTTTTTCACGTGGCTTGCAAGTCCTATTCCATTTTGTCATGTTCTCCACAATTCAGAAGAGGTTGCAGGGGTGACCAGTGACTGTGAAAAGTCGGGGATTTTTGTCCATTGGGTAAAGTTGGGGAAGGTGTGGGTTGGACCTTCCACCAACCAAAAATGTTTTGGGTTTGAAATATCTGCATTCCATAAGATTCTTCCGCTATTTGCAGATTTTTTTTTTTTTTTGTTAATTCTTGAGATTGATGCAAAAATGAAGATAATTTTGTGGAGAGAGGGGGTCGTTTTCCATGCGGGAAAGGTATTTTGTGTTTCAAAGCTTTTGAAAACAAAAGTGTTTTAAACAGAATGAAAAATTTTGCCATAATCTTTTTTTTTTCCCCCACAATGTTGCTTCTGTCCAGTATTGTTAAATATTTTGTTGCATAAATGTTTGATGGGCCGCGATGATGATGCAGTGGTCTGAGCACTGGCTTAAGTCAATTCGTCTGAGATGGGTACAGGTTCGAATCCTGGTAAGGCATGGATGTTGTGTTTGTTTAATGACACTGGTCTCTCTTCCCTGGAACCAGTGAACCTAAATTAGGGGCAGGCAATTTCTTATAGCCCAATGATATGCTCATTGTGGTCTTTAAATCCCATTTAAAAAATGTAAAGTTAGACAAGGCTAAGATTTACACCTAATCTTCAGGCATGAGATTCTTCTGCAAATTCATCGGGATCCTCCTTTTTGTTATTGTTTTGCAAGGAATTCTCCCTTTTTTGCTATTGTTTTGGTCATTCATGAGATTGATGCCCAACTGAGGACAAAGTTTTTGGGTGTTGGTGGTGGTGGCGTGTCGGAGAACGAAATTTCACCTTTACTAAAGCAGAAGGTCGACGAAGTTAAGATTTTTCCCGTAATCATACTTTTTCTTGCGAAGTTCCTTGGAAGTTAGACGAAGTAACGATTTCTCCTGAGGTCGCAATTCCTCCACCCCCTACGCTCCCATTCTCCTGCTTTGTTGCTGAATGTTATCTTCCCACACTCCATAAGTGTTTGCATTGAAGCTTGATAAGGGAGAGAGAAATTTTCGGAAATGGAATTGACGAAGTTGGAAAATTTGTAAGGATTGATTCATGGTGTTCAGAAGTATTAATATTTTCAAAGTTAGACCATTTATCTAAAATAGTTAAACCTTTGATATCGTGCACTCATGGTCCTCAAGCTAAAAGTTCTTTCAGCAAGACAAATTAAATTGTTGTCATCAGAGGCCATAAAAAAAAGTAGTGACAATGAAGAAATAGGGAGGAAAAGATATAGTCAGAAAGAAAAATTAAGCAATAGACGCTGTCCAGCTGCAAAGTCAACAAAAGACTAACTAAAATAGTCTGCATTCCTGCTGTGTGATTTGATTTTTCACCCAGTTAAAAAGTTTAGCTTTTTTTTTCTTTTCTTTCTCGATTTCACGTATGTATCTGTTGTAAACAACTGCAAGCTATATTATGAGCCCATTAGGCCAATCGAAGTGTAGAAAAATGTTCTTTTACATAATTTTATGAATTTATTCAATGATTTTTAAAGTAGCAGCAAGCGTCATTAAAACTGTAATGGAGTTGAAAGGTTATGAACGGAGCCCGGGGTCACTCGCACTAGCTCGATCACATCTTCCCAGAGTGCTTGCAAGATGAAAATCTTCATTACTTTGGACGTTGCCTGTGAAATAAGATCCCCTGGTAGATATCTATTGTCAGAAAAATGTTTTTGATAGTACTGGTTTGAATTTGATGGAAAATGTTAATATCTTTGAGCCACAAGTTTTGTTTAAATACAGAATTAAATATTTGCAGAAAATTAAAAAACAGATAGGTAATATACTTTTGTTCTAGAATTATTTATGAAAGTAAAACAGAAAGAAATTAATACCCACTGTTCCAAACTAGTCAGCATTTCTAGTTTGGTAGTATATTTTGTAATACATTGTATACTAATTGAATGATTGGTTGTTTTCTTTTGTAACCAGTCATTTCAACACAGTATCCTTCAAGAAATACATATCCTGGTAAATGGAAGTTCTTTCTGTTATTTATTTTATAATTTATTCTAATCACTTGCATGCATGCCTATCATTAAGCTGTTCTCTGAGATTCAGAAGTAAGCTCCTCAAAGAAAACAATGTGCCAGGTAATATTTAACTGATAGAACTAGAATTTACTTACTGTTGGTGTATCAAAATTTCTCTACTTACAACGATCTCAGCACAAAGCTCGAGCTTCATTAACATCCATCACACACTGCACACAAGACCTTTTGTACTTCATACTCAATCTTTTTCTCAAGCAAACATAACTGAATGTGGTCCTCCCATGATTTTGTTGGCTTTCCTCTACCTTTCTTTCCTGCCACTTTGGCTGCAAAGACTCTCTTAGTAAGCACCTCATCACTCATTCTTCCAACATGGCCAAACCAACTAAGAATATTAGTCTTCACCTTACTAACAACATTTAGCCTCACATTACACATCTGCAACACATCATTCCTCACATGATAAGCGTGTCTTACCACAACCCCCACCCGCCCCGTAAATAACGCATCTCTCCAGCACACAAACGACTCCTATGTCTTTTCTGCAGTGCATCTCTCCAGCACACAAACAACTCCTATGTCTTTTCACTAGTTCTTCACTCAAAAACCACAACTTTGGTTTTTCCCTTATTTATACTCAGTTTGAATTTCATACAAACTTTGTACATCTGGGACAACATACTCTGGAACTCACTTTTGCTCTCTGCCAACAGGAATGTGTTTCATCAGCATAGAGCAATCTGCAGACACACGTATTAACAAGACATAAACCAGTACTATCCATTTTGGCATTACGCATGCATGCATTCATAAACATAAATTAAACAGCCAGGATGACATTACACAATCTTTCATATATTCATACAAATGCCATCTAGCTGCTTAATTATTCACGTGCTATTTCGACAATCTATATTTTGAGGTTACTCACCTTTATTCCCTAAATCTTTTAGGAGGTTTTCGTCTCTACACATTTCCATAAATAACGGTGAGTAACCTCAAAATATAGATTGTCTAAATAGCACGTGAATAATTACGCAGCTAGATGACATTTGCAATGCTGTATAAATATATGATAGATGTTGACATGCAAAGAGAGTAGTGATTTCTAGAATGAGCGTGGTGTCTTCTCAATAATATATTTTTTCAGAATGTATTACAGAACATATTTTCAAAGGAGAGAATTTCAAATGAATAAGAGATTTCAAAAAATGTAAAATTAAGCTAGTAAACTCTGAGGTGCAGGAGGAATTCTTTGTGGCATGTAAAGACTTCGATATGGTACCTAAATATCTAAGGTTAATAAATAAATCTGTAAGTATGAAAGACAGACAAATAATGCAGATTTGTCAAAATAAGAGGTTGAGAAGAAAAATACATGTTGGAAATGTGTAGAGACAAAAACCTCCTAAAAGATTTAGGGAATAAAGGTGAGTAACCTCAAAATATAGATTACACAATCTTGTGTGACTCCTGCACCAATAGGAAACCATTTGGATAAAAAACCATTCACTTGTACACATGCTCCACTGCCAGCATACACTGCTTTGTCACTATTAAGTAGATTCCCAATAATACCATATTTATTCAGTACCTTCCACAGAAGAGTCCTATTTACTTTGTTATAAGCATTCTCTAAATCTATGAAGGCAACAAACACTTATTTTCCCACAGACAGATACTTTTCAATCATCATGCATAATACAAAAATTGGATTAGTGCAGCCCTTACCAAGCATAAAACCACTCTGTACATCCCAAACTTTCTTTGATGTAAGACCTTATCAATAATTACCTTCCCAAACACTTTCTCTGGCACATTCAGCAAACTGATGCCACGATAGTTCTTGCATTCAGTCTAATTACTCTTGTACAAGGAACAATGACAGTATCCCTCCAATCCCGAGGGACCATTCTTAACACCCAACATAACTCACTGGCAAATGTCAGTTAACCAGTCAATCACAGTAACATAGCTACCAAGTTGTACGAATCATCCGTACAATGTAAGAATTTTGACCGGATTGTACGAAATCTTGATAAATGTACGAATTTTCCTGAAAATGTTAAAAAGTAAAAATAACATGTAATTTCTGTGAGTGTGTGAAAGTTTTAAGCATGAAAAATGTTACTCATCCAACAGGATCATATCGCTGCACATAAGTACTGCTAAGAGTCTGAACAATGCTGCGCTGAGAAACCAAACGCACCCCATGCAAAAGCGAGTTGATTTGCGTCATGAAATCACATGACCAAGTGGAGAAAACCGCGACCATAGTGATTCATCACCAGTATGTGGCGATTGGCGTCGCAAAGTTTGTTTCATGTTTTTGGGACGAAGCACGTGCAGTGACTTGACATTGATACTGGAATATTGTCGGGTAAAATGTCAAACAAGCAGTATTTAAAAAAAATTTTAGATTCTTACACGAATAAATTCCCATTCATCGTGAAGTCGCGGAAAGGTAAGAATTTTGCTTTTTGTTCGGTCTGTAGTTGCGATTTGAACATTTCCCATGGAGACATTAGTGATGTTAAAGTGCATATTAAATCGAAAAAACATCGTGATTTTGCAGCATGTATAAAAAAAAAACTAATATTGAAGCATTTATCAATAAGGCTAATGATAATAGTGAATTCGATGTTACAAATGTTGAATGCCTTTTTACTGCTTTTATCATCGAACATAATTTACCTATTGCAGTTTCTGATTACGCAGGTCCTTTGTTCCGAGCAATGTTCCTGAAATGTGAAGTTGCCAAAAGGTATGGCAGTGCAAGAACAAAAACTTATGCTATTATTGCAGAAATGTCTTCTAAAAATTCAGAATCTCTATTGAGTTTATTGAGAAACACTCCATTTGCAATTGCAGTAGATGGAAGTAATGACAGTGATTCACAACTTTACCCAGTCGTCGTTAGTTTTTATAATGCCAATGCATATAAAGTTGACTACTCTCTGCTTGCTGTGCCAGCTTTGGCAGGTGATTCAACAGGAAAGAACATTAGCAAACTTCTTTGAGACACTTTGGAATCTGGAAATATACCAGTTAAAAATTGCATTGCACTAAGTGCAGATAATGCACCTGTAATGGTTGGCTCAAAAATTGGTGTTGCTGCAGTTCTAAAACATGCACAAAAGGATCTGGTGGTAATTGGCTGTCCTTGCCCCTTAATTAACTTGGCTGCTAAAAAGGGGTCTGCTAGCTTTCCAGTATCTGTTGATGAAATTTTGGTTGACATTTTTTATTACTTGAAGTCAAGTAGTAAAAGAAAAACACAGTTGAAGCAGTTTCAAATGTTGTATGGTGTTGAAGTAAAAAAAGTACTGAAACATGTATGCACAAGATGGCTTTCTCTGGGAAAATGTCTAAAAAGATTATTAGAGCAGTGGGATCCACTGGTTAGCTTTTTTAAACAGCAAATGAAAGACGCCAGAGCAAAAGAAAATAAACATAAATCCCTAGATAGTCACCACATACCCATTGACATTCTAAAGTCCAAATCCAAAGACTGTGCAGAAGACACGAGTCTGAGTGTGCCTATGAATAAAAAATCTATGCCTGCATTAAACATTGAAATCAAGAAAAGGGGATCTCTCTACATTATCTGATACTGATGTACCACCAGCAAAGAAAATAAAGAAAAATGTCCAAGGTGTAAAAACCATTAAGTGTGGCCTTAATAAAGATATTCCAGTGACACAAGCAGTTGGAGTATCTGGAGGTGTGGGCAAGTCTATGAAGTCTGAAACTATCTTAACTCTAGCAGAAAGAATATTTATGTTCCTTTCATCAGACATTAATAAAGCATATTGTCTTTTTCTGGATTTTGTGATACCCACTTTTGAAAGTACAAATGTAACTTTGCAGCCAACAACTCCTAAAATCCACATTTTAAGATCACTGTTAATGGGCATATTCAAAGATCTACTTGTTAAATTCATTAAACTACAGATTATTAAAAACTGTTCATTGTGGAAAATCAGATATAGTGACAAATGTAATCAAAAGGATGATTCTGAATTGTTGATAGGTAATGCTGCATCTAACGTAATTAATGGTTTAAAGGCTTTAGAAAAATCAACATTTTACTCTGCTGTAAGAACATATTTTATCACTTGCTGTGACTACATTCTGCACAAATTCCCCTTCAATGATGAGTTTATGAAACATGCATAGGTTGCTAACATTTCTTGTTTTGAAAACCAGGTGTTCACAGATGTTAAGTATTTTATTAATAAATTTCCCATAATGTTGCCTATTAAGGATGGAGAGTCAAGAGGAAACAATAGAAAAGCTCCAGTCTGAATTTTGTGCCCTTCAGATAGATGATTTGCCTGCAAATATTGTTAATGAAGAAAGAATTGATATGAAGTGGGCCCTTTTAAGTGAATTAAAGGCACTGGATGAAGGTTTGAAATATAACAGCCTAGCAACAGTTATGCTATCTATCCTAACCATTCCTCATGGAAATGCAGAATGTGAACGAATTTTTAGTCAAGTAAAAAAAGCAAGGACACAGTTCCGCAGTTCATTGTCAGACTACAACTTGCAGAATTTATTGATTGTGAAAAGTATGCAAAAAGGAAACTGCTATGAGCAAAAGTACGATAAAACATTCCTAAAAAAGGCAAAGTCTGCTGCATCTAACTTCCTGATGCACTAGCAGCCAAGTGTAGCTGTAATTCCATAATGAATATGATGCTGCAATGAAAAGTATATAAATTCATTTAAAAATTGTGTGAAAATTTTGATATTCCAGAATTCATTGATTGTATCTCATAACAAAAAAAAGTTTCTTGTATATAAAATTGTGCGGTTCCAAAACACTATGCCCTAGATTCCCAGGCTATTTAAACTATTGGCCTGTGTGAAAAGGATAAAAAGGTGCCCAGTCAGGCATCTAAATGAATTATTAAAAAAGCATTGTGGATGTTTTTATATTTTTATTTTGTAAATATCTTCTTAAGCAGATAAAATGTGTAAAGTGAAATATGAAGTGTTTGAATAGTAATCAAAATAGTTAAAAAACTTCAATACCTTGGAATCTCCACAAGACGTTTTCATCATATGTTCCAAATAAATAGTAGGAATATTCTGTGTGATGCAAATTCCATTTGAACAAGAGAAAAAAAAGTAAAGAATATTCTCATTTATGCTTCCCTACTTCAACTACTGTATGTTTGTGATTATTTCATTTGCCTAGAAAACAGGAAATATTTTGATTTTATGAATGTGCTAATATCAATGACATTTATTTCAAATACCATTTCAGTACCATTTATTAAAAAGCTTCTAGATAAGCTACTGTGCATAGAAATAAATTTATGGTGTAGGTACTTAAAATATTATAGCAGAAAATTCAGAATGCCCTTTTACAGCTTTTAGTTTTAAACATAATTTACCTCAATTGCTAGAATGCTGTCGTTGCACAATATAAGATGAAATTCAAATTTAACGATGAAAAATTGACTTTTTATTTACACTGAATCAAAAGCTGAAAGTCAAAATCACATCACAACATCTTTCATGCTGGCTCCCAGCACATCCTCAGGTGAATTCTAAAACAGGTATCATAAAAATTTGAAAAAGAGTCCACCGTGGAACGTCGCTTTTGTTTATATACATCGCGTTCAGCACCCGAATGACTTAAAAATGTCACCATACTCTGACTTATGATTGTTGCGTCTTAATTGTTATTGGGTAAGTTCCGAAATAAAGTTTGAGTTATTGGTTTTTATTTTTTTATCTTTTTCAAATTTTTACGATACCTGTTTTAGAATTCACCTGAGGATGTGCTGGGAGCCAGCATGAAAGATCTAGTGATGTGATTTTGACTTTCAGCTTTTGATTCAGTGTAAATAAAAAGTCAATTTTTCATCGTTAAATTTGAATTTCACCTTATATCGTGCAACAACGGCATTCTAGCAAATGATGTTATTGGCACGAATTTCGTCAACGACTTCATAATTTACCTATTCAGAAGGTAAATACTGTACTAATTTTAACATTAAGAATTATACTAATTTGTACTAATTTTAATGAAGAATTGTGCTAATTTCAACATTCGTAAGTTGGCAGGTATGCAGTAATCACCATGTTTTAGCATCTCAGCAAATATGCCATCTACTCCTAAAGCCTTACCATTCTGAAGAGATTTTAGAGCTTTACACACCTCTTCTCTTGAGACCCCACCAGTACTTCCATCTCTCACTATGGCATCATCTGCTTCTATTCAGAAATGTATCAGTCATGGTGTATATTATTTTCCATGTGAAAAATTTGGAATATTTTGATAAAAATTTTAATGTATATAAATGTATAAGTAAAAAATACTAATTAAATTAAATGAATAATACCATGTATTCCTTGGTTAAAATTATTCTTTTTTGTATGACTATTGAAAAATGGCCAAAACTACTGAAAATTTGAACGAGTACTACTGAAAATATCTGAAACAGATTGGCATCTCTGTTGATAGTATAAGTTGTGCTGTGGCTTGAGTTTTTAACTGCTGTGACATATTCCCACGAAGTTCTTTCTTCTGTGTTTTAATATGAAGGTGGTCACATGCACAATGGTTAGCACCAGTGGTACAGTGATCTGAGTGCTGGCTAATGCTAATTCGTCCAAGATGAGTCTGGGTTCGAATTTCGGTGAGGCATGGATGTTGTGTTTCTCTTATGGTACTGGCTCTTTCTCCATTTCCTGGAACCAGTAGCCCTAAATTACGGACAGGCGACTGCTTATATCCCGTTGAGTTGTTCACGATAATAGTTAAACCCCCAATAAAATAATAATAATGATAAACATGTGATGAAAGCATGAAAAATTGCAAATTGAGGTCATTCAAAACTGCAGCTGTTGTGAAATGGGAAAGCAAAATTATTTATTCAACAGTGAGTGGGACAACATTTGAGTGAAAAAAGGAGCATGATTTTTCTGAGAATTTCAAGCTCCTTTGTTGTTGTTCATTTAATCAATTTTGTTAAACTGGATTGAGAATAATTAAATGTTATTGAAAAGTTGAAGATTTTTTTCCCTCTATAATGTAAATGTGATAGTGTCATCAATATTTTTCTTTAACTAATTTCTTTTAGGAATCGACTGAAATCCTAGCAGAAAGCCAATTTTCGTGGGAAAGGATAGGTGGAGGACATTCTATGTACCTCCAGCAACATATCAGACATTAAGACGAAGATAAAAAAATTTCCAACTGGTAAATAAAAAAAAAAAGGCAAAAAATGAAAATATGAAAAAAAAAATTGAAAACAAGAAAAAAAAAATTTGGATTGATGTTCAATAACAGCCAAAGAGTCCCAGTCCATATAGTGTTCTGTTTCTCTAAAGTGTCTGTCTAATCCTGTCTGGTTTGAGCAATTTTTTATTGCTGCCTTGTGCTCCACAAAGCGAGTTTCCAGCCTACGACCTGTTTCTCCATCTACAACTCCGTTCGAGACTTCGGTCTGGGATCCATGGATCTCGTGTTTCGCTCCACGGCATTCCAAAAGCTTGCACAGGGTCCGAGAACCTTGGGGCTACTGGATGGTTCCAATTTCAGATGAGCATGGGTGGTTGCAGACTGGTATGGCTGTGCATTTTTCTGCTGAAACAGACCATTAGCCGCAGGATATGCAAAGGCCATGAAAGCATACAGGTGACCACCTAGCACATGCTGGTAGCACGTAACAGTTCAGGACCTCTCCAGACACACTGAAAAACTTGTTAAAAATACTCTCCAGACACACTAAAAAACTTATTAGAAATACTACATTGGAGTTCAACACATGCTATTTATAGTGTCATTTTATATATACCAATAAAAAAATTTTCCATACCATTTATCGTGAACTACTTTCTCTCATGTTGGGTGTGATCAGGTTTCGTGTAAACGAAGCGGAATAATACACTCAAAATCGGGAACTGCTTGAAAGCGTTCTTATTCAGAAGTCGATAGTGTCATTTCATGTAACAATGAAAAAAAGCAAACCTGTGGCGCGCAGATAACAGGTAAGGTCTGAAGAAATTTTTCAAAAATAGAAGCGATGAAGTTTGAAAATTTGTAGGAATTGATGCATGTGTGGTGTTCAAAGTATTCCTGTTCTCAGAGTTATCTAAAATAGTGAAATCTTTGATTTATCATGTATTCATGGTCCTCGGGCTGAAAATGAAAATTTTCAGCGTGATGGATAAATTCATTGTCATCTAAGGGAATACAAACAAAAGAAATGCAACTATGAATGAATATGAAGGAAGTGATATCAACGGAATGGAAAATTAAGCAGTGAATGCTGTGCAGCTGCAGGTTCAACAAAATACAAATATGACCATGGAAATTGCTGAGCAGAAAGCCACACAAGAGGAAGATGTTCTACCAAGTACAACAACAAAACAAAAAAGCAAAACTGTTTGAACCAATTCATTTTGAATTCAGTAAAGTAATTTTTTATTGTGAATACTGTAATGTACTTATTTAATATTTACATAAATAAATTACAGTGAACAATTCTGTGATGTTAATGCTGCATTATATTCATGTTTTCCCATCGTGTGTTCTGATTTTCCTCTCAGTTTAAAAGTTCAGTTGTTTTGTTCCTTGGTCACTCATGTATGATGATACACAAGCTACATGATACCCAGTGAATAATTCTGTATCAATGATAGCTTATTTTGCTTCAAACACTAAATACCAGATTGAAATTCCCATCAAATTACTTCATCTGCAATGCTTTCCCATAGCAAGTTGCAAAATATGCTATATCATTTTTAATTATATTAAAGTTAATATTTACTCTTGCTGTATGCTGATAACTCAGTTCTCTCATGGTAAGTGCACAACAGAATTGCAGAGAAGACATACAGAGTTCGTATGAGATATGTGAATCCAGTAGAGATAAGGGAACACACAACATTATGGTTCCTGAGTGAGAACTGTTAGTACAGGCCTACATGGGCCTTAATTTAGAAAGCCTGGTTCTGGACTTTATGAGCTTGGCGTGGTCAGACCCGTTTAAGGCTTTCATCAAGCCTTCTTCACCACTTATTACAAATAATGCTAGTCTTCCTTCCGAGCTGGAGTGTTCAACCTGTGGCCTGCTGAATATTTTTTAATGGCCTTGGAAACCTTGTCCACAAAGGAAATTCCAAAATGGAAAAAAAACTGCATTTTCAAAATGGAGAAATGAATATCTAATTATCTTATATACACAAACTATCAATTCCCAAATCTTCTGTAAGACGTGCTGCAATAAATTATGTAATTGAAACTTTTCAAGAGTACTGAAAATGTAGGCATATCAGGTTTCTAATTCAGACTTCTTTGTAACATGAACATCATGTAATCTGCATCATTTCTTTTTTCCGGAAGTCAAGTTTTAGTATTTAAAACCTCTCAAAAGTAATCGATTTTCATTATAAACACATGCGTTTTTGCTTTTCTTTTTCACATGGCCCGCAAGTCCATCTTTACAAAAACAGAAGGTCGATGGAGTTAAGATTTTTTCCGTAAAATCATATTCTTTCTTGTGATGTTTTTTATGTTCAGTATTGTTGCTAAATATCATTTTATTCCATAAATATTTGTGGGTACTTACGTATTAACGCCACCGCAGCAGAAGTTGTGCTAATGCGCCAATAAAGAGCAATCTTGATGTTCGCACGCGCATGCATTAACGCCACCGCAGCAGAAGTTGTGCTAATGCGCCAATAAAGAGCAATCTTGTTATTCGCACGCGCAGGCATTTATATTTTGGATTCTTTGTTGCCTTTTTGTTTGCTGATTTTTGACGCCATTTTTAGTGCTACGAAAATGCGCATTTGGGATTTGCCAAAAACAGAACAAGATGCAATTTTATTTTTTCAGGAGCGAAATATTTTACCAAAAGAACGAAAATGTACCGATTCCCATGACATGAAACTTTATTTCAGTAAACGTAAGTTTTGGAAATGTAATTTAAGACAGTGTGATCAGCAAGTGGGACTTAGAAAAGACAACTGGTTTGAGGGAAGCAGAATTCCATTTTGTTCAGCTTTGAGATTCATATACTGCTGGTGCGAGGAGTTGACGTCGATTAAATTTTGTGAAAAGCAACTTGATTTATCAGATAAAACTGTTATAGATTGGAACAATTACATGCGTGAATTATGTGTCTCAGATATGGAGAATAAACCAAACAAGAAGGTAGGTGGACCAGATTGCATTGTGGAAATTGATGAAAGTTTGTATACTAAACGTAAAAATAATTGTGGTCGAGTATTACCCAAACAGTGGGTGTTTGGTGGTATATGTATAGAAACAAAAGATTCGTTTGTTGTCACTGTTCCTAGTAGAACTGGCTGTACCCTTCTTGATAAAATTATTGAAAACATTGCAGATGGTAGCACAATTTATTCTGACAGTTGGAAAGGTTACCAAACAAATAGAATTAGAAGGATTCCTACATGCTCAAGTTAATCATAAATACAATTTTATTGATCCTGATACAGGAGTTCATACACAAACAGTTGAGAGAATGTGGGGCAGTGCTAAATGGAGGAACAAGAGACATAGGGGGACAGCGAGACATCATTTGGAATCTTATTTATCACAGTTCATATGGTGACAGCATCAGGTGAAAGAAAATAGAGACTGTTTTGAATCTATGTTGAACTCTATATCGGCCCATTTTCCACCGAAATCCGATTGACTACTTTGTTTTTAAATAAAGTGTTTTATTTTATGATTTGTCGCAAAAATTTTAGGTGTAGATTGGCGGCACTTAAACCGCCAAATCTGTAGCTGTGGTGGCGTTAATACATAAGTACCTATTTGTGTATCAACTTGAAAAGGAGGGGGGGGGGGGGGATTGCCCAAACTGGAAGTCGGACGAAGTAAAGATTTTTCCTGTGATTGCAATTCCCGCGTTGTTGCTGAATGTTATCTTCCCACACCCCATAAGTGTTTGCATGAAGCTTGATAAAGAAGAGAAATTTCCGAAAATGGAATTGACAACGTTGGAAAATTTGTAAGGATAGATTCGATTCAGGGTATCCAGAAGTATACACCATTTATCTAAAATGGTTAAAGCTTTGATATCATGCACTCATGGTCCTCAAGCTGGAAGTGTTTTCAGCATGACCAATGCAATTATTGTCATCAGAGGCCATATAAAAAGTAAAGTGAAAATGAAGAAATAGGGAGGAAAATATATCATCAGAAAGAAAAATTAAGCAATGGATGCTGTGCAGAGTCAACGAAAGACTAACTGAAAGTAATTTGCATTCTTGCTGTGCATTTTGATTTTTCATCCAGTTACAAAGGTTTAGCTTTGTTTCTTTATCGGTTTTGCGTATGCAAACTGTGTAGACTGTATCCTATGCAATAAGAAACGTGGGAAGGAGAAGGTATGCTAAACCCGATACCAAAGGAAAATATTCCTTTACATACTTACCATGTCTATTATGTTGGGCCCCTTACATCGACAGATAAGAACTACCAGCACATTTTCACAGTGGTAGATGCGTTTTCTAAATTTGTCTGGTTCTATCCAGTCAAGTCTACGTCATCACAAGGCGCAATCGACAAACTAAAACTACAGCAAAACACATTTAGTAACCACACATGAATAATTTCAGATAGAGGAGCTGCTTTTGCTTCCAAGGATTTTGAAGTTTACTGTGTCAAACAAGGAAAAGAGCACGTGAAGACTACCACAGGAATACCAAGAAGAAATGGGCAGGTAGAGCGAATGCACTGCATCATGATTACCATCCTTGCAAAGCTATCTATTGAAGACCCAGTGAAGTGGTACAAGTACGTAGCTGGCGTACAGCGCGTCATAAACAACACAATTTCCAGAAGCACTAAATACACCCCATTTGAACTGATGACTGGCGTTAAAATCAAGAATGCTGGAGATCTAAAAATTAGAGAACTGTTAGAAGAGAAACATTTAAACTGCACGCTACATGATAGAGATGAAGACGCCAAGAGTGAAGACGCCAAGAGTAATATTTTGAGACTGCAACAGGAAAATAGTCGACAACTCAACCGGAAACGAAAACCACCTAAACTGTATGAAGTCAACGACCTAGTTGCAATTCAGAAGACGCAGTTTGGTGCGGGGTTAAAGCTGCGACCAAAGTTTTTTGGCTCTTATCGTGCCAAGGCAGTGAAGCCAAAGGATCGGTACGACGTCGAAAAAGTGGGAAACCACGAAGGACCGAACAACACATCTACCGCAGTGGACCATATGAAGCCATGGCCTACAGGGGGTCACTGAAGGACTTTCAATTCTTTTTCAATGACTGTGAGTATGTGTTTTATTTAACTGTTTTCTTTTGTTGTCTAAATTCTCAGAACACTGACGGATGCAGGAGCCGCTGAGGACAGCACCTAGTCAGCATGGCCGAGACTGTGGGTTTTCGGTATGTGAGGTCATGATGGTGAAATGCAGAGATCACTACACAGAAGAATGACCGCTGGATGGCATGAGCATCGGACGTTGGCGTGTCGCTAAAACATGCTCCCAGAGACAAGAAGTAGAGCTGTGGTGAGTTCTGAAGCGTGAACACCGAGACAGGGCTGTGTGCTGAAGGGTTTTCGATGTGTTCGCCATTTTTGTATTTCTTAGCAGAACGAGTAGGTTCCGTTGTTAGTGCATTCTGATATCAATTGTAAGTGTACATCAGATTAAATGTGTGTGTGTGTGTGTGTGTGTGTGTGTGTGTGTGTGTGTGTGTGTGTAGAGGTCGTCCAGCCCGTCCATTATTTAAGTGTTGTGGTTCGATGGAACAGTAGTGGGGAAGTTTTCCAATACCTCACATATATACCTCTGAGCAAATGCAAAATATTAGGTTTCAGATTTGCTTATTTTATTATTAACTGACATTAATAGGTGACGTTCGCACAAATGTAAATTTTCAGAGTACTAAAAATAGCCTGTTTTTAATCCTAGGATATTTAAATAACTTATTAACACAAATTTAAATGTATTATGTTTTTATATTCTTTGGACAAATCTCTCTTCTCAAGGAAAATTCTAAATAAAATGTAATAATTTTATCAATTGCTGAATGTGAGATTGACAAAAATTGAAATTTTGTCAGTTTGCCTCAGATTTCAAATTGCACTGGTATCTCTAGGAATGGAAAGGCAAAATCAAAAATAATGTATAATGTATTTAGGAATTGTATTTTTATTTTTTAATGAAGAAAAAAATAATTAAAGAAAAAACAGTCTGGAAAAATGCAATTTTTCTATTTTTTAAGATACGTGTTTGAACACGAAGGAAAGCTCCTACAATATTTAATTATTTTCACATCATAGATCAGTGTCTATTATATGTCTTGAAACTTTCATTATTGCCTTCAGCTTATTTTTGTCTCAGGAATATTTTAACAGGAACTGAACGAATTTTTGCAGTTTATCATAAATGAAGATAGATGGCATCACTAAACTTCTGAAATCACTTTTGTGAGCCCCAGTTCTTTTTTCCTCCTTGTTACTAAAACAAGTTGGCAGTGGTTTTGGATTTGTTTATGTGTTCTTAGGAATTGTAAATATTATAGTACTCATGTAAATATTAAACACTAAGTGTAAGACATGTGTTTTAGTAATTATGTCTAAATTTGATAGTAAAAGTGAAATTGAAATTCCCAACTCAAACTGTGATGTGGGAGAACATTTGCAAGAAAGCTACCACAAGACCCATTTGTAAAAACAACAGGTTTGACAGAACTTTCTGAGTTTACAGATGAGGCCAGAGAACTACCGCATTTGAGATTGGGTAGAAAGTTTGCAAAAATGTGTCTTCACCATGAACAAGTGTATTTGTAGAAGTGCACACACTTCTTTGGACAAATTATTATCCCTTTAAAAGCCACACACACACAAAAAAAAAAAAACAATAAAAAAAGTCTCTGCGACTAATAACAATAGGATACTGCCAAGAAATCACTTGGATTGCTATTGCCAGGCAAAAAAATCTGTCCAACATGTGAAACTGGTGTAAAAAATTCAATTGAAAGAGGATGAATTGTAATTTCAAAATAGAAACATCAGAGCAGCAGTTAGAGAAACTTAATAACAGTTTGCTGGAGATGGAAGACTCACCAGTTAGAAAGGTCAGCAAACTCAGCATAGCTCAAAGAAAGCAATACAGCAAAAGAAAATTAGAGAAAATTGTGTCAACTGCAAAAATAAACTTGGCTACTGCTTTAAAAGTAAAAGCCAATGAAATTGAAAATGCACCAGTGGCTGACAGAAATGATGAGGATTTCCACTGCTTAATAGAAGAGCTGAAGGCAAAGTTTTCAGAAACAACATCCCATGCAGATAAAGTTCAAATTCTAATTCTTATTCTAAAGAGCTGGAGTCTCAAAAAAAAAAAAAAAAACCATGGGCAGTTTTCCACCACAATGTATTTAGTGAAGAAAGCAAAAATCATTAAAAAGTCATTTGGTGTTCTTGGGAAGCCTACTGCAAGACAAGGCAAGAAAATTGATGACGATACCATTTCACTGATTGAAAGTTTTTACAAGTCTGATGACATCATCAGTCGCTTATGCCCAAGAAAAAAGATTATGTTAATATAAGCACAGATGAAGCTAAAAGTCCAAAAACAAAAAAGGTTGATATTTTGCAACTTAAAAGAAGCCTACCAGCATTTTAAAGAACAACATAGAAGTGCAAAAATTGGATTTAGTAAATTCGCTGAACTGAGATTAGCTGGAAGTAATGGTACACATTCTGTGTGCATGTGCACCATCCATCAAAATATGAAATTGATGTTGCACACTAAAGCATCATCATTCATTGCTAAAGGTAATGAAATTATATGTTTGTGATATTGAAAATGAAATATGCATGTTTGGGGAATGTGTTCAGTGTCCCAAAGAACATTTTTGTGCTGAAATTGAGAAATTTGAGGTTTTGCAAAATGCAGAAGAAATTATTTATAAGCATTGGGTTTCTACAGACAGATCTACTTTAATCACACAAGTTCAGTCAACAGAAGAATTTCTTGATTCATTTGTCGAGAGTATGTCAGGACTGACAAAACATCATTTTATTGCTAAGTCTCAATCCAAATATTTGAAGGATAAGAAACATGCTATTTCACAGGAAGAGTGCATTGTTCTTGATTTTGCAGAGAACTATGCATTTATTGTTCAGGATGCTATTCAAGGCTTCCATTGGAAAAACAGCCAAGCAACACTTCACCCATTTGTAGTACATGGCAAGAATAATGAAAATCAGCTCTCGATAGTCTCAATGTGTGTCATTAGTGACCATACTACACATGATACTCAACAGTATTTGCATTTCAGAATGCTGTAATTCCTTATATAAAAGAAAAGTTTCCTTTTGTGAAGAAATCTACTTCAGCAATGGCTCTTCAGCCCAATATAAAAACAGGAAGAACTTTGCCACCATGAATCCGATTTCAGATTGAGAGCAAAATGGCACTTTTTTGCCACAAGCCATGGCAAAAGTTCATGCGATGGCATTGGTGGAAATTCTGTCAAATGATTAGCCGCAAGATCAAGTTTGCATAGACCATACGAGAATCAAATTATAAATCCGAAGGATCTTTTCTCCTTCTGCACTACCACCATTTCAAACATAAAATTATTTTATGTGCCTTCAACTAATATTGTCCAGATTGAAACGGAGCTTCAACAACGATTTAATGAAGTGCCAACAGCCATTTTGGGAACACATAACTATCATTGTTACATCCCAATTCCCAACTGCACATCTAAAATCCTTGTTTCATATTTATCGCAATCATCAGTGAAACAAGAAAAGATTCTGAAAAGGGAGAGTTTCGAAGCAAACCTAGACCAAATTTCAATGTTTGTTTGCTGTGTATATGACAAACATTGGGGGCTAGGTATTGTGACTGACATTTCAACAGAAAAAGAGCGATTTTTTTTTGTGAAGTTCATGAGTCCACATGGACCTTCATTACAATTTACATGGCCTATTAAAGATGTCTGTTGAGTACCACTCAAAAATATGCTAATTAGAGTAAATGTTTCATCAACAGGCAGATCCTACAAAATTGAACAACAGACCTTTAAACAGATTGAAGAATTTGAAAAGAGAATAAAAAAATAATTGTTGCAATGCTGATTGATGTGTTAAAATTTGTTTTTGTTAAGCTTTTATTGATAATATAATGTCTGATCAGTATGATTTTTCTGTAATTTGATGTTCTACTTGTATAATTATATTTTTAAGTTTAAATTTAATTTGGGATATATTTGGTATTTCATTCAAATTGTCGTAATCATTTGAAACTCTTGTACTATGCATAGAACATGAAGCAAATGTTATTATTTTGAACTTAATTCTGTTGCTTTAGGACTCAAAAGGAAATCTTGTTTTGTTTTTTTCCAAGCATATAATGTACATGTTTATTGACTTACATTCCTGTAAAATATCGGATTCCTTCATTTCGTTTTTTTTTTTTTTTTTTTGTGCCTACGTAAGAGCAAAATTGTTATTTTATATATATATTTTTTAAGTTTCTAAACTGTTTTGAAGATGAAGGAAAGGGTGACTTCCAAAGTTCAGTAATCTGTTTGTCATATCTAGTACTATTGGGCATTAATTTCGAGGATGCCTTTAAATTTCTTTAGTCCGCAGAAAATGTTTAATTCTGTTAAAATTGACAATTTTTTTCATTTTTACAATCAATTCAAGATTAATTATGATGTTTAAAAATTGTTAGTATCATATAGATAAATAGACAATTTTCCACAGTTTACCACACTATGAAAATTTTTAGTTTACATTAAGTAGTTTTTAAGATACAGAACTTCAAGCATGCAACGTTGAGCAATTGCACAAGTGCCGTTCTAAGTTACAAGTTCCTCAAATGCTCGAAACAACCAAAACATTTTAGACATCTGAATTTATGCATGAACTGAACCCATGTACCAAATTTCATAAAATTTGGTTACCATGTGGCCACGTTTTTTTTTTTTTTTTTTTTTTTGTTTTTGCTCATTTTGTATGGAATGACCCTATTACTTATGGATTTGATCCATATTATCAAGAAAAGCTTGCACAGCAAGTAAAGAAATGTGAATATTTTTCCATACCAGTTGATGAGAGCCTAAAGAAAATATCTCAAAAAGGTCAGATGGACTTAGTTGTCCGATACTAGGATTCAGTTAAAAATGTAGTTTCAACCAGATATTTAACCTCCAGTCTTTTAGGCCGCTCTACATCTGAAAATTTATTGAGTGCTTTTTCTTCAACACTTGCTGAACTTGGGTTATCTATGAGAAATACTATGTGAATTTCAATGGATGGTCCAAATGTAAATTTAAAATTTTTAAATGATTTTCAGTGTCTTGTGAGAACACAACAAAATATGGATGATCCACAACTGATTGACATTGGCACTTGTGCTTAGCACATTATTCATGGTAGCTACAAAACTGCCCATGTAGCAACTCAGGATGGCAATTAAATAATTTCCTTCATGCCCTTTATGTGCTTTGCACATTATTCATGGTAGCTACAAAACTGTCCATAGCAACTCAGGATGGCAATTAAATAATTTCCTTCATGCCCTTTATTACCAAGTGTTCTCCCTAGAGCCTTTTTACTGGGCGGCCCACCTAGCTAATTTTCTCGGCCACCCAGTTAAATTTTCTTTTAAGAATGTTTTCACAATATAGGAAAACTTATTCCCACATGCACCATAAATATTGATGAGAACTGGCTGAAATCTGGGAATATAACTGATTTTTTTTTTTTATCATTTAGGTACAATTTTCTATTGTTTTTATCATGTTGTGTTACATTAATGCCTACCACACCCTAAAGATGTTTAATAGGTATAATAATGTTAAGCAAAACATACTTTTATTTTCTTGATTGAGGAAGGGGTCATTAAAAGTACCATCCAGCTAAAATCTTTTGCCACCCAGCTGTAATAAAAATCTATGGAGAACACTAATCCATACCCTAACATTCAAAAAGCAGAGGGTGTGGAGTTGGCCAAGGAGGGTGTAGGGGTGGACTCATTCATTAATTATGTTAATGAGGTTCAACGAATAGTCTCCATAGACTCCCCCTACAACTAGTAAAAGTTATCCAAAACCATCCCAAACCAAGATTGTTTGAACTAGACGAAATCCTCCCCGCTTTGATATTAGATCTGCGAATCGGAAGGATGGAGGAAGTTGTCTGAAACCTGAAGGAGTCACTAGTCTACAGACTAAAGGAAAAAGTCTCTGAGGATAAACTTAATAATGGTTTTATTCAGTTAGAGAAATCAAATCATCGACGTTCAGTCATTCTATAGATTCACCATCATTTGAAATTACTTCAGTTGGCTCGTTCTCCAAAGAAAGTTTATGCAGTTGCAACGTTAATTGAATATTATTCCTACTCTGTATTTCCTTAACTTACGCTTTATTATCTAACACTGCCTATCTCCCGCTAAACTGCATAATTCGTGAGAGTCTTATCAATCCTAGGACCTATATGACGAAAGCGTGCAACCCATGACTCGCCCAGTCCCCGTCTGATACGCGGTTAACAAATTTGGCCCTCTCTGGCCGACTCCGAACACGCTCTCACCTCTTCTGAGCTGCACTACGAGAGAGAGAGAGTCCTTCCTCCGTTCGTTCCGAACACAGACAACCTAGTGCACACACACCCTCTCATATGCTTACGTCAATTTTCCTCAGCCTTGCCTTCAGGGCATACTTCGCCCTGTCTGCTACCACCTACCTACGTCACTGTGGCAACTTCGCATCTCTTCTCCCGATATCTGCCTGCCACGTCTAACCTTGCTTCCGGCTTTACTAGACCTCCTTCGGAGCCCAGCTTACTGAGTACTTCGGCTCAATGCTTCTATAGACAGGCTTACATTATTTTGAAAATACATTAACACAATATATATTATGTGAATACAATGGCTAATGGTTGTCTGTTAGACAGGCTGACGTCTGCTTGTGTTCGAAAATGTCCAGCAGAAGTCATTACTCTAATGGCTGATGCTATCAGTATGTGAAAAGAGTTTTTCCTTATCTGGGTGTGGTTGAAGAACAGCTTCTCTTCCCGCCACACAATGAATTCCGAAAAGTTCTAGAATTCTCTTCTCTCTGTACATATGAAGCATGCTTTCAGTATCATTAAAATGTCACGTGGTATTAACATATCGTATAATAATTACACATAACTCGAGTTTTTACGATATACCAAGCATTATGTCTATTCGTTCTACTCATTAGAATAACTGATTCTTCCGCTCTTCCAGAGGGAGTAGCAGATTCTAGAGGAAATTGCTCCAGCAATATTTGAACTGGGCCTTCACATAGACATATAAGATGGAAAGAAGCTGGTGAACCTCCCAACTAAAATAATTGAACATAAGCAGATCTTGCCGATCAGTCTGCATTTTGTGCAAAATTATGTTTTTTTTACATTGACAGTGTGAACATGGCAAAATGGTGAAAAATCACATTTTGGTATTGAAATAGCTGCAGTAATGTTTTTTTTTGAAATGAAATGATCACATCATTTTTTTTTTTTCTAGATTTCTGGGAAAGAAAAAAAAAAGGTTTAGAAGTTGTAAAAGTGCAACTTTGGTATCAGCTATGATAGTTGCAACAATTAACAATTACTGGAGTTCATGGATTCAGGTTTCCCCCCCCCCAAATAGTTTTTTATATTTTTAATGCCCTCCCCCCCCAAGAAATGCATGTTATTATATACTTATTTATTTTATTTTTATATTTTGTGTTGCTATTTTACGTTGAATGGTGCTAAAAAAATCAGGAGAAAATCTTAAATATCCTTATGGTACATATTTGTCAACTATATAGTTGTTATATTGTGTACTGTTTCTCACGTTATATGGACTACTATACTGTGCAAATTAATTGGGACAAAGTAAAAAATCACTTTTTTCCCCAAAACTATGCCTTTATATCATTCTATGCCTTCACATACACTGATAAATACCTGTATTAGTATAAAGTATGTCCTCCTTTGGCAGAAATTACCTCTTGAATTCGTTTTGGCATTGACTCCACTAATTGAATGCACGTATTATTTACTTCATAATCGTGGAACCACACTTTTATAGCATTCGTTATCATGCGTTCTTTGGTTGTACTGTACAGTCCATTTAACCTAAACGTCTCTTCAAAATATTCCACAAGTTTTCTATGGGATTTAAGTCTGGTGAATTTCCAGGTCAATGAAGCAAAGGAATTTGATTTTCCAGCATGAAATTCTTGACCAATTTCGAATTGTGACATGGGGCCTAGTCATGTTGAAATCTCCCATCAAAAGTTTGCAAGAATGGAACAATCCTACGTTGTAACATTTCTACGTACTTGGCTGAATTTATCATACCTTGAACAGGAACTAAGCTTCCAGTGCCATTTGATGTGAAAAAAAAACCAAAACATCTGTTTCAGAGGGTGTTTTACAGTTTGCTTGACATGCTCAGGTCTTAAGGGTTCACAGTTGCTTCGTCTAACGACATTTGCTTGGTAACCCTGCACAAATAAATGAGTTTCATCATTGAAAATGACCTTTTTCCAGTCAGCAGTCCGTGATTTATATTTTTTGGCCCATGCTAAACGTTTTATCTTCATTTTCACATTCAAATATTGTTTTTCCGTTGGTCTTTTTCCTTTCCGGCCAACTTCCAGAAGCCTATGTCGTACAGTTGAATCACTAACATCACAACCACTAGCCAATAAATCTCTTTGAAGGTTGGTGCTTGTTTTTTTTTTTTGTTTTCCTTTTTTTTATTCATTTTACTATTTCTGATTAGATATTTATCGGTTCGTGGAGTTGTTTTTCGTTTTCTTCCACATTTACCTCTCCTTTTTGGAGGAGACAATGATCTAGATGCATTGTATCGCATAAGCAGTCTTGATACACTTGATTTGCCTACACCAAACTGCAGAAGCGATATCTCTCACTGTCATAGAAGTGTGATCCTTCAGAGCAATTATTTTTGCATGCTTCCTTGGGGAAATATCCATTTTTCAATACACGAAAGCAACACATACTCACACAGAGCAAAAACTAACATCCACCTGTCTCGTACGAAAGCTCACAACTAAAGCTGAAGTGCCTATTTCCTGTTTAAAATCGGTCAAACCACATTCTTACTATCAAGTTCTAACAGTCGCACCACCCCACAGCTGATAAAACCGGTTTACGTGGGTTTCCGACATCAACTGGTAATCACATTACAATTCTCAGAATAAAATAGCTTGTCCCAATTAATTTGCACGGTATAGTATGTTATAAATCACTTAGGGCTTATTTTAAGTTCAGTGCTTGTAGGAAAGTCTTTGTACTTAGATACCTTTTTGATGAACTTTCATGTAGCTTTGTAAATAAATTAGACATTTTTGGTGTAAAATTGTTTTAATTTCTTTATAGGACTGTATGGAAGTGCTTTGGAGAGCATGGAAGCATTTAGAACCATTTTATTCTTGCTTTTTGTGCAATGCATATCTCCAAAGGAGTGGGCTGATTAACCACATTGTTGGAATAAAGCATGAAATGACTTTCCCGGTAAGATGTGTTGAAGTTTACTTTCAGACATGTTTGCTAAAATGAAAAGTCTTGTGCATTGTTGATTACTTGTTTTGAGAATTGATTTAAGTTAATCAAAGCAAGTACACACTCAGTTGCTTGTGTTATTTTTAATTATTTGAGTGCATGTATTACTATATACTTGCACGTATCACTATTACTTGCACATATCACTAATTGAGTGCACATATTTTTTACTTCATAATCGTGGAACCACACTTTTATAGCATTCGTTATCATGCGTTCTTTGGTTGTACTGTACAGTCCATTTTACCTAAACATCTCTTCAAAATATTCCACAAGT
Source organism: Macrothele yani (assembly GCA_039090855.1). Taxonomy (NCBI): domain Eukaryota; kingdom Metazoa; phylum Arthropoda; class Arachnida; order Araneae; family Macrothelidae; genus Macrothele; species Macrothele yani. The sequence continues at coordinate 13,970,367 of CM077011.1, read as the reverse complement.
TTTCTATGGGATTTAAGTCTGGTGAATTTCCAGGTCAATGAAGCAAAGGAATTTGATTTTCCAGCATGAAATTCTTGACCAATTTCGAATTGTGACATGGGGCCTAGTCATGTTGAAATCTCCCATCAAAAGTTTGCAAGAATGGAACAATCCTACGTTGTAACATTTCTACGTACTTGGCTGAATTTATCATACCTTGAACAGGAACTAAGCTTCCAGTGCCATTTGATGTGAAAAAAACCCCAAAACATCTGTTTCAGAGGGTGTTTTACAGTTTGCTTGACATGCTCAGGTCTTAAGGGTTCACAGTTGCTTCGTCTAACGACATTTGCTTGGTAACCCTGCACAAATAAATGAGTTCCATCATTGAAAATGACCTTTTTCCAGTCAGCAGTCCGTGATTTATATTTTTTGGCCCATGCTAAACGTTTTATCTTCATTTTCACATTCAAATATTGTTTTTTCGTTGGTCTTTTTCCTTTCCGGCCAACTTCCAGAAGCCTATGTCGTACAGTTGAATCACTAACATCACAACCACTAGCCAATAAATCTCTTTGAAGGTTGGTGCTTGTTTTTTTATTTTTTTTTTTATTCATTTTACTATTTCTGATTAGATATTTATCGGTTCGTGGAGTTGTTTTTCATTTTCTTCCACATTTACCTCTCCTTTTTGGAGGAGACAATGATCTAGATGCATTGTATCGCATAAGCAGTCTTGATACACTTGATTTGCCTACACCAAACTGCAGAAGCGATATCTCTCACTGTCATAGAAGTGTGATCTTTCAGAGCAATTGTTTTTGCATGCTTCCTTGGGGAAATATCCATTTTTCAATACACCAAAGCAACACATACTCACAGAGAGCAAAAACTAACATCCACCTGTCTCGTACAAAAGCTCACAACTGAAGCTGAAGTGCCTATTTCCTGTTTAAAATCGGTCAAACCACATTCTTACTATCAAGTTCTAACAGTCGCACCACCCCACAGCTGATAAAACCGGTTTAAGTGGGTTTCCGACATCAACTGGTAATCACATTACAATTCTCAGAATAAAATAGCTTGTCCCAATTAATTTGCACGGTATCATCATCATCATCATCATTGTCAACCATTATCAATCCACTGCTGGACGAAGGTCTCCCCAAGTTTCCTCCACAACGGTCTGTCTTGTGCCAGTCTCCTCCATGTCACTCCCGCATATTTACGAATTTCATCCACCCATCTCCCATGTGGTCTTTTTCTGGGTCTTTTCCTGTCCCTTGGAATCCAATCTAAAATTTCGGCTGTCCATCTATGGTCTGTCCTTCTGGCAGTATGTCCAGCCCATTGCCATTTCAGGGATTTAACTCTGATCATGATGTCTTCCACTCTCGTCATTTTTCGGATCCACGAGTTCCTCTTCTTATCTCTCCTGGTTATACCAAGCATGCACCTCTCCATGCTTCTTTGAGTTGTCTGCAGCCTTTGTATGTCTCTTTTAGTTAAGGTCCACGTCTCTGCACCATACGTAAGCACTGGAAGGATGCATTGATCAAACACTTTTCTTTTAAGACATAATGGCATATTGCTCTTGAAAATTATGCTGTTTCTTCCAAAAGCTCTCCAGGCAAGTTTTGTACGCCGATTAATTTCTTCATCAATGTGACCCTCACTTGATATCTGCTGTCCAAGATAAACATACGTATCTGTTATCTCCAGTTTTTCTCCATCAATCGATAAATCTTCATTTCTTGTAAAAGCATTGAACATCACTTTTGTCTTCTGAAAGTTCATTTTTAATCCCACTTCTTTACTCTTGTCAGCAAGTTCCTGGATCATACTCTGCAGCTCTGATGGGGTAGTTGCAAAAATGACTACGTCATCAGCAAAACGAAGGTGGGTTAGATAATCTCCATTAATCTTTATCCCTTTGTTTTCCCAGTTCAGTGATTGAAAGACATTTTCCAATGTGGCATTAAAGAGCTTCGGAGATATGGTGTCACCTTGTCTCACTCCCTTTCCAATTTTTATGTGTGTTGTATTTTCAAACAGCCGAATCTTTGCACTTGCATTTTCATAGATGTTATTAATAATATTAATGTATGCATCTTCAATATCGCAGGATTTCAGAGCCGTGGTAACTGCTGATGGTTTCACCGAATCAAAGGCTTTTTCATAATCGATAAAAGCCATGCACAATGGAAGTTCATATTCCCTCGCTCTTTCAATTAGTTCTCTCAGTACGTGGATATGATCTATTGTGCTGTAGCCACTCCTGAATCCAGCTTGTTCTCTCGGTTGAGCCATGTTATAAATCACTTAGGGCTTATTTTAAGTTCAGTGCTTGTAGGAAAATCTTTGTACTTAGATACCTTTTTGATGAACTTTCATGTAGCTTTGTAAATAAATTAGACATTTTTGGTGTAAAATTGTTTCAATTTCTTTATAGAATTGTATGGAAGTGCTTTGGAGAGCATGGAAGCATTTAGAACCATTTTATTCTTGCTTTTTGGGCAATGCATATCTCCAAAGGAGTGGGCTGATTAACCACATTGTTGGAATAAAGCATGAAATGACTTTCCCGGTAAGATGTGTTGAAGTTTACTTTCAGACATGTTTGTTAAAATGAAAAGTCTTGTGCATTGTTGATTACCTGTTTTGAGAATTGATTGAAATTAATCAAAGCAAGTACACACTCAGTTGCTTGTGTTATTTTTTTATTACTATATTTTCTGAGAATAATGCTGCAATTCTCTTTATTTCCTTATTTTGTTACCAGGAATATTCCAGAGAGTTAAAAGCTGCAGGTAAATTTTCCACCAGGAATTTCATCCTGAAGTGCAACCTTTCTAAAGGTTTTTTTTTTTTATACAGTGGCCTGATTTTGAAATGCCACTAGCAGAAGTGGTAGGTTGATTTTGTTATCACAGCAGCAATAAATTTTACAGTGAATGGAAAGATACATAAAAACATGTTCCTCTTTTCATGCAGGACTGTTCAAATATAAATGCCACAGAACCTGTAAAATCAGTGATACCATTAAATCTACTGACATATTGCCTCCTCTTCTCCATAGCAGACAGCAGCATAAATGTTGGTGAACCTGCTTAAATCAGTGGAATCAAGTAACTGCACCAATTACAAGTGGTGACTGATGTAATGAAGGGACAAGTAATGCCAAGGTGTTTTTAGAGGTACAGTACAACCTCGAAAATCCGGAATTGTCCGGACTTCGCCGATTCCGGATTATAGAAAGTTTGGATAAAATTCAAACTTAGTATTAAATAAATACACTATTTTTGTAAAAGTAATGACAAAAAATCAAGTTAACCAATTGAAAAATATTATTTAATACAAAACTAATAGAACAGGAGAATTTTTAAGAAAAATATACAAATACAAAAAAAGATTACCTTTTATCATTTCATTTAAACATTTCGACTAACCTAACGATTGTTGTTTCATTAATTTCGGTTTATGAGAAAGTAGTTTTTCTTTTATTCTGTAGATGGATATTATTTCCTGTTTGGTTATTACGTTTCTTTGTTCACGGCCTTTAATTGCATCATCAAGTATTTGTACAAGATTATCAATTGGTATTTTTTCTTCTCCAGATTTATAGTCGTCACTTTCATCATCTTCGTTGCTCTGTTCTTTTTTATTTAATATCAGATCGTGAATTTCGCCATCACTCAATTTATTCACGATCGGTGCATCATCATCACAGTGCAGAACGTCCGTTACATCGGTTTCATCCAGATCAAATAAAGTGCCAGAAGTAGCTTTTTCTTTTGAAATTTGAAAGCCTTCGAAATCATAATCACCATCGTCGTCATCCATAAATATAGTTGTTGTTAGCAAATTGTGCCATGCATTCTTTAAGGTGTTTTTCGTTACGCTATTCCACGCATTTGCAACATACCATAATGCATTTCTAATATTGAAGTCTTTCACAAAATCACAAATACTTCTGTCACTATTGATGAAACGAAGTATCTGTAAAAAATCGTTCTTGTAACGGCATTTCAATGCCCGCAATACTCCCATATCCATGGGTTGCATTAATTATCTGCAACTCGGCGGGAGTAAAGAAACTGAACATTTTGTCTACTTAAAAGTTCAGCTGGCGGATGAGCAGAACAGTTATCCAAAATTAATAAAATTTTGGCGTCATCAGATAGCCCGATAACTTTACAGTGTGCACAAGCTTTGGGTACAAAATGGTTTTTGAACCATTCTGTTGTTAGTACTCTCGTTATCTAAGCGTGCTTGTTAGATTTATAATGTACTGGTAACTCCTTTAAATGCACGAGGACGAGCAGACTTGCCGATAAGTAATAGTTTACACTTGTGGGTACCAGCAGCATTTGTGCAGGCTAGTACCGTAAGTCGTTCTTTCGCATCTTTAATTCCACTAGGATTCGTTTCCTGCGCCGCTGCTAGTTTTTCTTGGAACATAACGCCAGAATATCAACGTCTCATCAGCGTTATATATCTGCTCTAATGATAAATTTTCCTCTCCTACCATTTGGCTGAACTCGTCAACAAAATGCTCAGCAGCTCCTTTTTCACCGCATAAACGGAGTTGCTGAATACCGTGACGTTTTCATTTTTCCAGCCAACCGGATGAATACTCACACAGCGTATTTAGGCTCATGTCCGAATGAAATATCTTCGCCTGCGCTGTTAACATTGGTCCTGTTAACGGCACGTCCTCGCTTCTTCGTTGGCGAACCCATTCGATCATCACTTTGTCCAAATCTTCATTGTTTGCCTGGCGTAAAGTTTTTCTCTTTTCCATCGCCAATGGCATATCAATATCGACAAGAAATTTCAGAATGTCGCCTTTTTGTTTTTGGAGATCAAAAATCGTGGATTTACTGACACCGAAGTCTTCGCAAAGTTTGCAGACCGAAATTCCTCTCTCGAATTTCCGAAGTAAGTCAACTTTCTTCACAATTGTTAGAAAGGTATGTTTTCTTTTTGCAACTACTGAAGTATTCGAAACTACAAAAACTTATCAAATGTACTCAATCCCGATACATAGCTGTAACTTGTTGAAGATGAGATTACCACGTGCAGTTAATCAAAGAAAGAGCAAGATTAATCATGCCTCTCCTGTGTTGCAAGTTGCTCTGAAAAGTTTTTTTTTTTTTTTTTCCCTTTCAAGTGAACACGTGAGCTGACCGCTAGAGAGAGGGGGAGGGGAGAGGCTATGCAGGCTTTCAGCGAACATTCATTAAAAATAATTTAAAAAAATGCCTAACTTAGGTTTTCATCGGATTTTGACAAAATTTCACATGGGAGTTTATTTTGACGTGTCTTGGTTACTGCAAAAGTTGCATTCGATTATTTAAAAAATTGGAGAAAATTTTTTTTCCTAACATTTTTTTCCTAGTACAACTTCCGCAACGTAGGCACTTGAGCTGTCAGCCACCATCAGGGAAGTGATTCAGTGTCAAAGGGAATAAACTTTCATCCCCCCATGCAGCCTTCCGAACTTCGTTTTCCAATGATGACACATCACCCATGGCGCGTTCTTTGTGATCAAAAACTGATGCCCTTGCCTTTTTTATGTAACTACATATAAACTTTTTAATCTTTTCTGCTGTTCAAGCAGAATGAAAAAGGCAATGACCAACTTCATTACAACTCAAATTTTGTACCATTTTGTGCAATTTCCATACAATCCAAATTTTTGAATCCATACAGTACAAGTTAATTGAAAAGTTCTTTATGAAACCATTGTGAAATTTGTTGCTTATTTTAATGCAAATCCATATAGTATATACAGTACATAACTTAATACAAAAAGCATTTTAAGTTATAGTGTACAGTATGTATGGAAATCTCATGAAATGAACACAATTTGAGGTGTACAGAAGTCGCATGTATGAAAGTACTGTAGCATATAACCAATGAAAAAAGGAAAGTGAATTTCTCCCTGCCAAGCTCGCATTCATGCACACAGCAGCTTTGGAATTGGAGCCATTTCTAATTCATTTTCAGTCGGATAAGAGCCTTTTTTACATGCTGAACTGTATTAAATGATACATAGCATTGCAAGTCGTATTTTGAAACCAGAAATAATGGCTAAGGTTAAAAATGCCAGTCAGCTGTTAGGTATAGATGTCAATAATAAAGACAATCAGTTGCATATTAAAAAAGTTTATATTGGCTTTGGAGCAGCTGCAGCATGCCATGATATTGACGAATCAAAGATAATAATACCCTTTAAGCGGGATTTCCTTATCGCAATGAACTTGAAGCTTAATGTGAAATCCCCATTGAGAAAACAACAGATGGTGAATGGTGCTTCCTGCTTTTCACTCACAATAATGTTGCACAGTAGCCTCTGCACCACCAGGGTGTCTGCTGCTCTTGATCATTTGGTTTCAAAACAGCACATGGCAGCAATAGAGGCAGATAGGGTAAAAAAAAAAGTTATTTAAGAAGTGACCAACCAACTGTTGTAGAAAGTATCAAAATTTTTAATTGGGAAAAGCAAAGGCTAGATGTGTTTTTTACTGAAATTTTAGGAACTGAAGAAATTATTATTAATATTCCGTTTCTACAATTTTCACACAAGATACCATCCATGTTTCACGGAAATGCCACAGTAGAACATGGTTTTTCTATCAATAGGGAATGTTTAGTGGAAAACCTACAGGAAAGTTCTTTGATTGCACAGCGTTCAGTTTACTCAGAAATTTTATCAACTGGTGGTATTTTAAACATGGCTATAACAAAAAATGTAACTGCAGCTGTACAAAAATCATCTTCAAAACACAAAGATGCACTTGCAGCTAAGAAGAGAACACAGGATAAAGAGGCAAATCGACTGAAATCCGATTTTGAAGAACATAGAATTGTGAAAGAGAAAAAACAAAAACTTATCGTTCTTGCCAAAGAAGAACAAAATGCTGTTGAAGCCGAAATTGCAGCTTCTGAAAAGAAACTAAGAAAGTGTTGAGCAGGATTAAAAAAATCAGAAAGCATAAAAATCTCAAATGGATGTTTATAAAACATGCTGTCATGATTTACACATAAAGTTGTATTCTGGATCTTAAATGAAATAGTGTTCTTCAAACTGGGAATCAGTGTTTCAGGTCAAAAAGCTGTAAGTGGAAACTTAAATAAGGAAGGAAAAGTAATGAAGCAAAAGAAGTATACGGTACACAAAACAGCAATTTGTATTTTATGTATGATTTAGAGCAGTAAAAACAGCATACCAATCTGTTGGTTGTCTGTGTTTTGCTGTATCACTTTTATCACCAGTAACAGGAAAAAATGGAAAACTATGGTCGATTGAAGAAATTTCAGAAATCTTGAAGCAGCATGGACATAAAAACAAAGTTTGTAATAAAATACTGAAAAATTCAATAAAAATTACTTGTTTGTGAACATTATGAGATGGAGGGCAGCACAGAATTAACAAATGCTTTCAACATCATGACGCATGACCACTACGTGAAAGAATGCGAGCTTTTCACAGCACACAAGAACTACAGTATGGAAAGACACCAGAGTCATTCCATCTCAATTCAGGCAGACAGTATCAAAATGTGCCAGGTGACCATTTTAGATTTGTTCCAAAAATTACAGTAGTTACAACTATTGGAGACATAAAATATCCTGAAAGGATTTTCCTAAAAAAATTTTTTTTTCTCCAGCTACAGCATTTTGAAGTTTGGCTAAAATCTAGCGATCTTTGAAAAATGGGGAAAATGCTGTATTTTAAAACAAGTGCTGCTTCAAAACAAACTATCTATTCACTTTTTTTTTTTTTTTTAGCTATTGAATTAAATTTTAACTTGGCATAGTTTGAATAAGCCTGAATGATATTATTAATAAGGAAAAAAAAAACCATTATTGCAAAAAAAAATATTTTTTTTTGCATTTTCAGAAAAAAAATATTCCCACTAAATTATTTTTCAGGTAAGTAAGGATGGCAATCTTATATAAAAGAAATTCAATTACATGCTAATTCATGTTGACATATTTATATATAAATTTAATTATTTGTTTTTATATTAAATATTATTTAGCTAAAAATTTAATGCGATAATTGTTTGTTCTCTAAAATTACTCCTTTGGAAAGAAAAATACTCCTTCAAAAAATGTGAAGGAGTATTTTTACTCTTTTGAAAAAAATCCTAGCACAATCTCTGTCCACCATAAATTTAAGCTTTATAGCTATAACTGCGTATTACATTTCCAATAATTTTGTATTGGAAATGGAACCATTGTTACTTGAGTGCACATCATTAAGTGTTCCCCACACAAATGCAAATATTGCTGATGCATTAAAGCCATTGTGGAAGCATCAGATTTAACAGGTATGATTTTAATTGTTATATCTGATAACGCAGCCAACACAAAGAATGCAATTGTAAACTTATTAGGGTGGAAGCATTTTGGTTGTTATGACCACATATTAAATTTAGCAGTGCAAGATGCTTTACAAGTGATAAACCCAATCCACGAGAAATTAAAAGCTATAGTCAGGCACTTCAAATGAAGTTCAGCAGCAACTGAAAAACTACTTGCATATCAAAAATCACACGGACAAAGCATTCCCAAGAGAATCATACAGGATACGCCAATAAGGTGCAATTCAACATTTCACATGCTAAAGAGCAGAGCGCGATTTCACCAATTAGCAACTAGCTAGTGAAAAATCAAATTTGCTAGTGAAAAAAAATCGCAGTAGCAAATATTGCTAGTAAGGTAGTTTCTTTATTTAAAGTAACCAAAAATCATTATCAATCCACGAAGTTTACATAACAGTTTCTATTATCACTTGTTAAAACAGCGACGATCAGCGATTCTCTTTCGCCAATTTCCTTACGACCCTTAATACCCATTCTCCCCATATCTTTCATCCCTCCAGTGAGAACTGTCGTAGAAGCGCATTGAAACTCCTCTCCATCGTGCCCTCATTGGTCTATTACAGAAACTGAACGTGACGTCGGCAATGGTTGCTGTGGCAACCCAGAGCTCTGGGATGGATCGGTTTTTGACCACCTGCTCTGCCACCCTCCCTTCTTTTGCCCCATGAACTTTGTCCTCAACTCCTGTCGTAACCTAAGCCAAGCGATCGCCTTCTTCCACAAGTCTTGATAGTCGTGCATGCATCAAATATTGCGCTCTAGTGATCAGTGATGAATAAGCAAGAACAATTCCACTTATTCGGATGGTAGACAAAACCGAAAGAAGAAAACCAAAATGTTACTGGAAAATAGCCTGCCAACACTGGCAAAAGTCTTATAGTAACTAGCCTTATTGCGTGGCATAGATAGACGCTTTTTTACGAAACGTCTTTATGTTTGTGGAGGGGTAAACGATTACGGAAGAAACTTTTGCTTCGTCTGACTTCCGGTTTTGGAAATTTTCCTTGTATTTTCAAGCTGAAATACAAATATTTATCCAGTAAAATGTTATTGAGCAATAATACTTGACAGAGGCAACATCGTGAGAAAAAAAAATTATGATTACGGAAAAAATCCGAATTTCGTCGACCTTTCGTTTTCTAGTTTCGTAAAGACGGAATTCCAATAATAATGAAAAAAGCCGGAATTCCTTGAATTCGCTGAAGAATCTCATGCCTGAAGATTACAGAAAAATTTTGCAGCAGCCAACTTCCGTTTTTGCAAATTGTTCTCCACAGTTTCAAGCTAAAATGCAAACATTTATGCAATAAAATGATATTTAACAAGAAAAGCGGACACAAAGACAACATTGGGAGAAAAATTTGCAATTACGGCAAAATTTTCTTACTCCATTTCACTACTGTGTTCGAAAGTTTTGAAGCACGAAATTTCATCTCCAGATGGAAAACGACCCCCTCCCAAATTATAATCTTCAGAATGATCTAACTGATAACAAAAAAAAAAAAGCGGGATTCTGCGAATCCGTGTACTCGTGTATATCATAAAAATAATAGCAAAAGAAAAATTTGAAACAAAATGAAAATTTGTAGAATCCGTAGTTTTGATAGAGAGTTCCGTAGTCAGACAACTAATTACGTAGAAACTGCGGCACGCTCGTTTATTGTTAAGTGTACCTTCGTGTTTCATTTGCTTTATTTTTTTAATCATGAGTCAACAGTTGTCTTTGCATTCATTTGTAAACAAGCGACAGCGAACTTCTGATCAAAAGCCTTCATCTCAAAATGAGAACAATGCTTTAAATTTCGTGCAAGATATCGAAAGCTCCACCGCACCAGGCAATGGAACAGGAAATCAAAGCACGATAGCTGGTGAATCACGTGGTGATCATTCATCTCAGCATAGTTCCCTTAAGCAAAAATTGTGTACAACTGCAGTTAAAAATGTGAAGGTTGCTACTATACAGAACTGGAGATTAACCAACAAATGGAATTGGATTTATTACAACTTAATAGATACATCTCCTTCACATGTGAAAGAAATTTGGTGCGAAATTTGTCGTGAGTATGGCATAAAAAAAGTATCAGACTCAAAATGTAAAAAAAGAATCTGTTTCTGCACATAGCAAATCGTCTGATCATCTGACAGCATTATCAGTAAAAACTTCCAAGGAAGGTGAATTATGTGATACTGCTATAGTGAAATCATTTAGAACAGCAGATAAAGAGCTTCTGAAAAAGATGGACAGATTATTTCATATTACATACACTATGGCAAAATCAGAGGTAAAGTTTAAATTCTTTGAAAAATTTATTTCCTGTCACAAAAGGATAACTGAAAGTAAATCAGATGTTGGTGTTACCTATCATAACGATAAAGCTTGCAGTACTTTTACTCGCTTCATTGGTAATGATATCTGTGAGACATTGTGTTCAAAACTAAGAAATGCTCGGTTTTTCTCTCTGATGATTGATGAATCTACAGATATTTGCACAACAAGTAAATTGGTTTTATGTGCTAAGTTTGTCAATCAAGGAGAACCTCTGACACACTTTATTAAATTAGTTGATTTAAAATTTACTACTGCTAATGACATTTTAAAGACAATAAACAGAGTTTTCAGACAAGTTGAACTTTCCTCAGTGGATGGATAAAATTGTTAGTTTGGGAACTGATGGTGCTGCAGTTATGACTGGAAGGAAATCTGGAGTTGGGGCTAAAATAAAAGATGCTTGTTCTTGGTTGGTTAATATTCACTGCATGTCTCATCGCCTGTAGTTGGCCATGAAATCGGCCTTTTTAAAAATATATATGACTACTTTGGAAATGATAATGAAGCAAATATATAGTTTTTACTCAAGGTCTCCTAAATGTAGGACCATGTTAAAAGATATTGCATCAATATGCAATGAAAATATAATAGCTCCACAAAGATTAGATGGTGTAAGATGGATACCTCACCATTATAGCGCGTGTCAAGGTTTGATTAATAACTGGAAGGCAGTTGTCATGCATTTGGAAAATGTCTGTGTTTCCATGCATTTGGAAAATGTCTGTTTCTGGATCATCTGATGAAAAGGCAGTAGCACAAGGAATTCTGAAACACTGTGTGACTTATACTTTCCTACTGCATTTACACTTTTTCACAGATGTACTGGGTGAAATAGCTCGACTCTCTCTCTGCGTACAAACACACAACATAAGTTTACATCAAATACTTAACAGACTTCACAGTGTTCAGGAAAAGCTAAATGAAATGAAAGTTTCAGAAGGCATTACTTACATGAATTTACAAATACTGTTAAAGTGGATCATCTTTCTGGAAATTGTACATTTAAAGGTCAATCTTTAAAAAAAAGAACTGATGCTGTACATTCATTAAAAAAATGTTTTAATTGATGCAGTTTTAGAAAATATTAACATTAGATTTGGATCTTTGCAAGACGATGGAATATTAAAGCTTTCAACAGTATTTGAAGTAGCAAATTGGCCAAGTGATGCTCAAAAACTAAAAAATTATGCAAATTCTGAAATATTGACAATGGTTGAGCATTTTAAGGAACCACTGCAAAAGTGTGGAGTTGAATTATTCAACGTAAGTGGAGAATTAATGGAATTAAAAGTGGATGCTGCAAACAACCGTCAAAGTGACATGAAAAAAGGGTCAAAGCATTTTTGGAGCAGGATGTTCCAAGAAAAATATGAAGCCTATAAAAACATATTAAGTTTAGCAGAAATTTGTGCAATACTTCCACTTAGTACTGCATGTTGTGAGGTGGGATTCAGTTTTTTAAAAAGAATACAAGGGGATTGGAGGAATAATTTGTCTGTTGAAACTTTAAATGCTCTGATGACAATTGAAATAGAAGGGCCACAAGAAGAGATTTGTAATCCACGGTCAGCAGTTATAAAGTGGTATGATGACAAAGTCAGACACCCTGAGAGTAAACCATATGGGAAGAAACCTGAATTAGAATGTCAGTGAAATATATTCATGTGGTATGAGAATTTGTTAGAAATTAATAATAAAAATAGTCACTAAACTTATCTAAGATTATATTCATTATTCAAAAAGGTAAGTCAATATTTATATACATATTTAAATTTCTGTGTAACTTTATTAGAAAATAAGATACGATATGATTTAGTTTTACTTGCTAGTCATGCAAATGTCTTGCTAGCAAACTATTTGGTCACTAGCAAAATTTGCTAGTGAGCAAAAAAGATGAAATCTTGCCCTGCTAAAGAGGCTTTCAGATTTGCAAGATGCTGTAAGAAGCACAATAGCTTTGTTAGATAAAGATCTTCAATTGTTACAGTGGAAGAATGGAAAACAGTATTTGAACTTTGTAAAGTTCTCAAGCCATTTGATGAGGTTACAAATACTGAGTGGTGAAAATGATGTGACCGCCAGTCAAATAATTGTAATAACGAGAGGTTTATTGTTTGTGTGTGGAAAGTTTCTGCTCGAAGACTTTCACCCATTAGTTAAATCTGTTGTTGAACAACTGAAACTAGGAATTGCACAAAGATTTTAAAATGTTGAACACAGCAAAATCATTGCAATGTGCACACTTTTAGACCCTCGTTTTAAACTATTGGTGTTTACAAATCAGAGTGCTACTGACAATGTTAAAAAAGCTGCCAGTGAACTAATTATAAAAGAAAGGGGTCGAGAACAGTGTAGTTCTTTAGAAGAAACTGCAAATGAGCCTCTAACTACAGCAGGTACAGATGGCAAAGAAATATCTGTATGGGACGATTTCAACAGAAGTTTGTCATCAGTACTACCATGTGGTAATACAACATCACGGGCAATATCTGAAGTATGCGGATGATGGCATTTTGTCATGGGAGGAAACTCTTATTGTTTTGGCAAAAATATCAATATGTTTACATGTACTTAAAATCCAAACTGGTACGAAGTAAGTGCTGTGTCATTGTAGCTACATCTGGTTCCATTTCATGTGAATGCATTTTTTCCAAGGCAGGAGAAATTATTTCTGACAAACATACGAAATTAGGGTGTTGTAAGGTACAACAGTTCATGTTTCTGAATGCAAATCCAAAGTATTTGCCTGAAAATTTCAACAAGAACTTCATGCTCTCTGTTATTTTACATGATCGGCTAAGGTGCTAAAAACTATGGCATGACATTTGAAGCATGGGCTGGGCAGCAAGCCACTTAGTCAGTTTATGTGTTTATTAATATGCCAAAAGCGTATTCAGCATTGATCACTCAGAGATGCAAATATCAATCACTACGAGATGCAAAAGTTAAAGATTTTTTATCATTGATACAAGTATTTGTGGTTTCATGTGAGAAATATCTATATTTAAATGTCCAATGATTTTGGAAAGGTTAACAACAGTAGCTTGATTTGTAATGTACCTGTCGTACCACAAAAGCATACCTGCCAACCTGAGGAAATTCAAATGTGTAAAATTGTGCGCGAACAATATTTATGATTTTATTTATATTTCTAACTATGCACAAACATTTACAATGAATTTAACTATGTACAAGTTAAAATAAATGCTAATATTTATGCATTTGATAATTTTTAGATGTTTATAACAAAAACAAATTATATCACATTTTTATACTGAACTAGACATTTTCCGTTGTCCGTAGCAGACCTACGATTATCATAGCATACTCTATGTTTCCGTTGTCCGGAGAGGACCGACTATTTCCATAGTAACTACGTAAAATCCGCAGTAGTTGGAGTCTCTGAATCTTCCTTCCCACTGCATGATCTTATTCAACGTCAAGCAGAACAGCGTGTACAGAGAATTTACTGTGCCGAAGTCCCGACGATGACAACTGGGCACGGGTGTTCTCGCGCACAATACATTTCTCAATGTATAGGAACTGTATCAAAAGTTTTATTTACACAGAAAGAACATAAATTTTGTTGCCAGGTTCCTCTTGTAGTTTCCAGTTAGTAAAATAAAATGTTGGTAAATATGCAGTTTAGAGTCTTAAATTATTTCATCGGAAAAGTTGAATGATTTCAAAAAACGTGAGACGTACAGATTTTGAAGTATGTAATTTAATGGCAAATGGTGAAAAAATTGCATCATAGTGGTACATTTTAAAGATTTTTACCGTACTATGCAGGGCTTGACAAATACGTTCTAGATCTAGGAGCCAGCTCCAAAATTTATGCACCAGGTGAAACGAAGTCAATAACGCATGAACAAAAACATGTTTGGTCATGACGCTGGAACGAGAAGTGGTAAACCATATTTGTTGTCAATTTTTTTTTCTTTTTACCCAAACCACTCATTGCAAAATAAAGTTCCAATTTGCTTCACAATTTTCTTTTTCCATTCTTTCAGTAGATGATCTCAAAAAAATTTAAATTTCAGATTTTGATTTTATTAAAATACTACTAGTGGATGTCATATTTTGTACAGATTAATTCAAAGTACCACATTTTTTTCCTTCATGAGATCCGCAAGGGCATTTAATCTAAAGGCTGTGAAAAAAAATCCCACACATAATCCGCAGCAGCATATGAGTCGTAGATCGGGAAATTCTGAGAAAAACAATTTCTTCCTTCGCATAATCCGTGGCATATCTCAGACCACGATATTAAAAAAAAAAAAAAAAAAAAAAAAAGACAGTCTATACCTGCCAACATTGGCAATCGCCTTGTTACTGTTACTGATAACTAGTATTGCGTGGCACACATACTCTATTTTACGAAACGATCCATCTCTGTAAAAAACAAATACGTGTTCCAACAAAATGTTACAGCAAACTAGGACTCTAATGAAACAAATTTAGCACGTGAGAAACACAAAATTGATTCCCCAGCGAGGGCATGATCGCAAGATTTAAGTTTGAAACTTCCACCAGTAAAAATCAGTAAGATGTGTTCAGAATTCCACAATGCATGCCTGACAGACAGGAAATCCAAGCAAGTGAATGCACAGTGCACGAACCTCCACTTACCATATGATCGTACTGCCTCTAAAATTGCAGTCTAAGACAAGATCAGACCAAAAATGGGGGAAAAAAGGCTGAACATTTTAAGCGGTGAAAAATTAAAACAGACAGCAAGAATGCAGACTACTGTTAGTCTGTCTTTTGTTGACTCTGCAACTGCACAGTATCGATTGCATAATTTTTCTTTCTGCTGCTATCATTCTATCCCTACTTCATTGTTGCTTTTCTTTCTTTTCTTGATTTTTGTGTCCTCTGATAACAACCATCAGCCTCAGGACCATGAGCGCATGATATCAAATCTTCAACTATTTCAGATAAATAGTATAACTTTGGGAATTTTGATACTTTTGAACACCATGCATCAATTTTTACAAATTTTCCGACTTAGTCACTTCCGTTTTTGGGGATTTAACAACGCTGGAGAGTGGGAGCATTACGGGAGGGGAAGGGGGAGGGGGATAGCGATACGGGAATTCCGTCCGACTTCTGGTTTTGCAAATTTTTCTCCTATTTTCAAGGTGAAATGCAAAAATTTATGCAGTAAAATATTACTTAAAAATACTGGACACAGGCAACATCGCGAGAAAAAAAGAGATTACAATTACGGAAAAAAAATCTGAACTCCGTCAACTTTCCGTTTTCGAAAGTTTCGTAAAGATGGAATTCCGTCCTCCCCGAACATCTACCCCCCTCCCCCGACACACACACACAGAATTCTGTTTACTTGTGCATCGAACTCCTGAGTGGCCATAACGAAAAAGGCGAAATTTCACGAACTCGCGTAAGAACCTCAAGCCTGAAGATTAGGGGACAATTTTCGCGGCGTCTAACTTCAGTTTCCACAAATTCTTGCCTACAGTTTCAAGCTGAAATATGAACATATATGCCATAAAATGATATTTAACAAGAATACTAGACACAAATGCAACATCCAGAGAAAAAAATTATGATTAGGGCAAATTCTTTTTACTCCATTTAACTACTGTTTTCGAAAGCTTTGAAACACGAAATATCGTCCCCAGACGGAAAATGACCTAACCCCCAAATTCTCTTCAGTTTTGCATCAATCATGATACCGATCTAAATGACTAAAAAAAAAAAAACCTCAAAACCCAGAAAATTTCGCGAATCCGCTTAAGAATCTTATGTATACATAAAATAATAGCAAAATATTTTTTTTAAACAAAATGAAAATTCGTAGAATCCGTAGTTAGACAACTAAATCGGTAGAAAATACAAACATTCCGTGGTAATTGGCATGCATAACAGTCGTATAATCGGCATCATGTGATCCGACCTATCATGTTAATCAATCGTGAATCGAAATTTCCGACAGAAAACTGAGAATCACAGGACCAACTCAGAAATCCAAAGATGCAAGAAAAAAATTGATCGTCTTATTGAAAAAGTAACTGTCATTTTGTAGTACTTTTGTGTTACTTTTAATAAAGTAAAGAAAAAAAAACTAAAATCGTTAGCTGTTGCTGCATTATCGCAGTTCATTAGTTAGACTAAAAAATCCGTTGAAATTGTAGGCAGTCCATAAGCAGTGTCTTATTTCTGAATACGTTTCAACTGAATACCAAAAAAACCTTAACTAATACAATCAGCGCACCAAAACTAGGCGATGTGATTCGCAGAATGTCTACATGCTACGGAATAGCTCTGCGCGATTCCCGAGAGTCACGGATTCTCACACCGCATAGGCTTTCGCATGCGCAAAAGGTAACGCCTTCCTTGAGTCATATTTTCTGTCAAAATACTTCTACGTAAAAGAAAAAATGTGTATTCTTACAATCTCTTAGCAGACTTCTATCTCGCTGTTACTTTATATTTAGTTACCGCATTTTCGGCACTTTCCCAATAACACCACCTCTCCTGACAATTACCTCGCGGACTTTTTAAAACGACGCACCGTTTTAGTTTTTAGTTTTTTTTACCGGTATCCGCAGCACCTAAATTTGTAACCTTTTAATAGATAATATCAGGGTGGTTACTCACCAGATTGGGAAAATGTGAAAATTCTGAAAACAAATCTCAATAAAAGTACTGTTTTCCTTTCCGAAAGCTTGTATATTCTTGCTTATGGTGACAGATGTTGTAATTTGGACTTGGCCGCATATGTACAGAGACCTTGGCGTAGATTGGTTGCCCCGACAGAGACTTTGTCCAATGGCTAATCTGCACTTCTTGCCTAGTGTCATTTCTTATACTTAGTGTAATATCAGCTGCAGCTGTTAATAACTTGTACGTCTTTTTCTGTTTAAATGTTGGCATCACTAAAATGTTGGTGATATGGTGTACGGGGGGGGGGGGGGGGATTTTTTAATCTGTATATAATGACTGCCTCTATCGTGTCCTTGTGGTGCTTTGGACCCGTAGATGGGGACAACGGGATCCCCGAAAGCGCCAGTCAGTTTTTTAACCTACTTTTAAATTGTAAATAAAGTGATTTAATTTGCAACTTATGGTATGGTGTTTTATCGCACAGGTAGACAGCTGAATTCTTGCATATAACACTTCTCCTGCGAAATTGTTTTCTGGTTATATATTATGCAAGATTTTTTTTTTTTTTTTCCTTTTGCAAGATAAGGAATTTTAGAGATTTGTTAAATTTCAACTGGTAGTTCCTACCTAATAATCAAATTTAACTTTTTGATTACAATTTGCATGGACATCAAATTTTGTTTACATGTTGCATTAATGTTTGGTCGTTTTATGCACTTTGTATTTAATAATGAATTTTAACCACATATAATATTTAATGTATACTGTGTTTATATCTGAGTGTGCATGGTGGTGGGGATATTCAAAATATTTTCAGTCTTGGCCACATCTCACAACTTGCACCCATGGTTCCGTGCGTCGGAAGGGAGTAAACGTTAGTAGTGAATGCGTGAAAGAATACAACAAGAGTGGGGTCTATTTTTCGGAGAAGTGTGATGCATCATGTAATCGTGTGCAAGTAGAAGTAGTTCAGAGATGTTTTATTAATTTTTGAGAAAGAAATGTGTGGAATGTTATTAGTTTCACAATGTCTCCAAATGGATTTTTTTTTTTTTTTTTTTGATTGGAGGTTTAACGACCACCGTGAGCAACTCAATGGGCTATAAGCAGTCGCCCGTCCCTAATTTAGGGTCACTGGTTCCAAGGAAGGGAGAGAGCCAGTGCCGTAAGACAAACACAACATCCATGCCTCACCGGGATTCGAACCCGGACCCCGTTCGGACGAATGATCAGAGGCCATCGCTTAGACCACTGCGCCACCGGGGCGGCTCAAATGGAAATGAAGGAATGTAAATATTTTCATATACGACAGAAGTGTGGAGCAAGAAGTTTCGGTTCCGGTTGAATCACAAGTTTTGAATATGGGTTCGAAGATGTACAGAGGTAGTTGATTTCTTCAAACAATTCATTTGTAGTTGTGCTGTCATTCTGTACATCGTAGCTCACATTTCTTCATCCTGAAACGGATATTTTTTAAAATGAAGGAGTTTCTTCAATTCAAAAATTGTAGTATGGCAGGGAGCGCAAGAAAGAGTTGGTGGTCGTATTGTGCCGGATAATTAAATTTTAAGCTCTGACGAAATCCGAAATGAAGTATGGAAACTCACGACTTTGGAAAGAGCCACTAACGCTGTTAAATAAACTAGTAACACCACTTACAATGGTGCGTAAAGCGGATCCGCTTCCTTCAGCATATTCCTACAAGACGCTTCAATGACTACGTACTGCTCAACCACTTTCTGTTGTATTCTTCCGTCCGTAACTTGCCCTTCTCAAGGAAGTTTCGATTCACTGGACTACACCTTGACGCCGTCACTGCTCTGTCGTCCTAGGCCTACCACACGTACTCTTCCAAACCATCATACTCCCAAGTAAATACTTCGGAAAAATTCTTTCCTGTTCTCTACAAACACAATATTTCTGTACCTTTCCCCATTATTTTGCATGCTTAAAAAAAGTATGTTGCACTTTTCCCACAGTTAAATTTTTCCGATGAAATAATTTAGGACGCTAAAGTACACATTACCCTTTTTTGGTAACCTGAAGCTAGTCAAAAGTGAATATTTGTAAAAAATATGAATAAGCAGAGTAGCAGAATGTAGACACACACGTACGCGGAGAGTTTCCAAATTATCAGATTTTGCAGATAGTTTTTGCTTGTAGATCAAAGAAACTAAAAATGTTATTTACAGCAATTAGAACACTTGCTCAGATTAATACACTTAATTCTATTTTAATTTGAAGAACTTTCAATCATTTTTCGTTATCTTCAGAGTTCTTTTGGCTTTTCAGACATTTCTGGCCTCTTGATTTTATCAAGGCCTGTTTTCGATGTATAGGATCTGTATAAAAAGTTTCGTTTACACAGAAATAATTAAAATTTTATTGCCAGGTTCCTCTTGTATTTGCCAGCTATTAAATTAAAATCTTTTAATTATATATTTTGTAGGTCTATTTTTGAATAAGTTGTTGAATATGCTATTTATAAGTTTTGAAGGTTCATTAATGAAACTGTTGTTCTGAATATAGAAACTTTCTTTAATTAGTCTCTTGTTTTTGACTTTTTTTTTTTTTAATGTTTTTTTTTTATTGGAGGTTTAACGACCACCGTGAGCAACTCAATGGGCTATAAGCAGTCTCCCGTCCCTAATTTAGGGTCACTGGTTCCAGGGAAGGGAGAGAGCCAGTGCCGTAAGACAAACACAACATCCATGCCTGACCGGGATTCGAACCTGGACCCCTTACGGACGAATGATCATAGGCCAGCGCCTTAGACCACTGCGCCACCGGGGCGGCTGTTTTTGACGTTCATAGTCCAATATTTTAATATTTTGTTGTAAAAGTACATTCTACATACATTGCTGCACATTCGATTGTAATGCATTTATTTTGTCCTTAATGGAATCTGTAATGTTCTAATAATTATTTGTTTTAATAATTTTTCTTTAAATTATCTTATTCTATTGTTGCAGTGGTCCGTACTTCGCGGGTTTGCAGCAAGTTTTTTTTGTTTCAATAATTGTGTATGCAGATACATTTTATTTTTATACAACTCTGCTGATATGTGCCTTGTTTTTGTACCAGACAGACTGGCAAGAAATGTTTATATCACGAAATTGAGTCCAGTATTCTCTCACACTGAATATTATGAAAGTTGCTTATCAGTCTCAAATTGTTGTTAACAAGACTTGATTATTATTCTGTGTTACAAGCACTTGCTTAATTCAGATATTGAAGCATCTGTTTGAAAATGAATTGGAGAGATTTCTACAACCAGTGTTATGCTGGCATTTATGTGCTCGAATGGGACCTAATCAAGTTACGGATACTGTAAGATGTACTAAACTTTATTTAAGCTAGCCATTGATGGCCTGATTAGCCATATATTGTTTAATTAAGTTATCCAGAACATGAAATTAAGCTTTGCAGTTGAGTCAAGTTCTACAGAGAATTATATAGTCAGAAAATACTTTACAATGAAATTATGTTGGAGTTTGGGAGTAACAATTAACAAAACCACACCACAACTGGAATCTGACCCCAGCAGTGTGCCTATAGTTATTTTTTTTGAGAGAGAAGTGTGTCCATCTTTTTTTACCATGCTAATACACAAAATAATGAAAAAAAAATGCTTCAAGAGCTCATTTCTTTCATTTGGGCAACCATATCTGTTGTTTGTGAGGTGCAGCACCATCTAATTTAGCTGTGAAGAATTCGGTTGGCTGCCTTTTCAAAAATCAGAAACCAATTTTAAGAAAACCACTTTTTTTCTTTCTGAACATGGTATTTCCTACTGGCATTTGAGACAAATCAAACGCAGGCCAAATCATAAATCGTTGTCCTAGCTTAAACTAAAATCTGCTTTCCTCAGCTTAACCTGCTGGCATTTTTTTATCACGTTACGAACCACACAACTAAAGTACTAGTAAAAAAAACATGAAATTCAAACCAACATTAAGTCACGGCCACATAAGAAAGATATATTAGCAGAATTTCAGCAAAAAATGTATCAAATATAAATCTTAATAAAAAAAATCAACTGTAGATTAAATATAAGCAACATCACGAATACTGTGTATATTAAAGATTGCAACATATAACACTTGTGTTCAGTCTTATTAATACTGTTTAACATGCATATACTTACATGCTGAGCAGCTAAGACAGTTGGGTACTGAAATTTGAATATTTGCTTCACCTTCCTGAACCTTTATTAAGTACTTGAAATTACACACAACAAAACCTATGGATCTGAATTTTGTGGAAGATATACTCCCATTGAAGCTAGCAAATTACCAGCTGGTCCAGGTAACCCTTGTTGACTTGTATAAGATTCCAATACGTTCTTTAGAGCATTGAGATCAACGTCTACGGGTTGGAACTCATCAGATTCTTCATCAATGTCTACACATTCATCTAACAAAGTCACACCCTTTTCAGAAGAATTTGGAGGATCTTTAGGAACCCTCTCAAAGCTCTTCCCAACATCTGTGGTAGCTAACTCCCTATCCATTTGTTCCATGTATGTCTTCATGCTGCTTAGAACACTTGAATTCTGTTTAAGGCCACTTGCACCACATTCACCAAGGTCTACTTCACTGCTACCTTCATAAGAATAGCTACTCATGGATGAACTAGATCGCTCATCATCAGAGTCTGGTATCTTGAAGTCCAAGATGTTTTTGAATGCATCAGAAAAAGCTTCAGGATCAAGCATAATTTTTTGCTTTTTTGATGCATCAGTTGGAACTTCAACACCTTCTAAACCAGAAGTATGGTGCAGAAAAGATTTTAATGTTCCTGTAACAGTCTCAGCAAGGTTCTCTTTTGCTCCACTAACAGATCTCTCCAAGAGTATGGATTCCAACTCATCAGGAGTAATCTCGATCCATTTATCATCATCTGGTGGACAAAGATTCTGTTCAGCTGCCTTCATTTCTTCATAATTAATATTAACTGCTGCTAAGAGATTCTTAATATGGACACCAGGAAGCCTTTCTGCTGAACCAGTATTAATTAAAGACTGCATAAAAAATTGCTTAGCTTGTTGTAACAGTTCACTGTACAATTTAGAACCTTCCACTTCATTTCTAAAATATCCTCTTTCATTCAGAGACTTTAAGAAACTGTTCCACCTCATGTCACCTGACAAATCTTGATTTCCAAGCTCCTGCTCAGCTGAAGACTTAGAGGCATTTGACACAAGAATTTCAAATCCACAAGCTAATTTCATTCCCAAGTCATGTGCTTTAAAATCAGGGTGATTCTGCGGTGGCAAATTCCAGCCTACTCGTTTATCTGGAACATAATTTTGATTTATCAGCTGTGCATATAGGCATCTGGTGAATAATACCTCAGTCATTACTCTAGTTTCAGGAGGAAAATAGAACATTGCTCTACACGCTTTTAGGTCCAGAGGTGTTCTGAGATAAAATGCTCTCACAGCACAAGACAGTAGCTGAGGTTCTTCCTTCAATACAGCTGCAACACCTGCTGGTACATAACAATGTGCCCTATGCTGAAGTTCCCGAATTCTGTCAGGATATCCTTCGATTTTTCTTTGAATAGCTTCTTGTACAGATGTAGAAGCTTCTGTCACTGACGAATGCTGCCGAACTGCGGCTACGGCATCCAGTACCGACGGTACACCATGGGGTAAAGGCGTAATTTGACCGGGATTTTTGGCAATGGGTATAACATGAAGCGACCCTCTGTATAAATACACCCTGTTCTCACTAGTTTCTGGTTTCAACCACTTGGGTATATATTCTGCAGCTTCAATTAACAGAAATTCTCCATCATTATCTTCAATTTTGACAACAAGATCTCGGTCCTCTTTTGTTAGCTGCAAGAGCAAATACACAATAAACCATTCGTCCTCAATGTTGTCTTCAAAGCAGGTGCGGCCTTCTAAATAGTATGTTCCAGTGTCTTCAACTACTTGCAAATTAAAAGGGTCGTACTGCCAAATGTATGAAAAAATGCAGGGACTCAGAGTAGATATGTACTTCAAAGCCATCGTTTCTAAGAACTCTTTACTACCTGCATTCGAGTTCCCATCACGAGGATACGGAAACAACAAATACTTAACACAATTTTCCCGCATTCCGCTAATTCCAGACATCTTCGAATTCTATCAAAGACAAAAATTAAGCTGTGCCTATTACGCCCAACTATGGTACAGCCCCTCCCGATTCGACCGGAGAGGACCAAGAGGGTTAGAGAGGACTACAGATTAAATAATTAGGTACATACATACTGGAATCGTATAATATATTCAGAAATTGTTACTCGAATAATAATTAAAGTACTGTATGCACGTAAGTTAATGAAGGAAAAATAACTTCAGGCAATATTTTCTCTCTATTCTTCTCATAAAAAAAATACACGTATAACAAATAACTGTTTTCTTAGAATAATGAAATACGACGATGCCGCCCCGGTGGCGCAGTGGTCTAAGCGATGGCCTTTGATCATTCGTCCGAAAGGGGTCCGGGTTCAAATCCCGGTGAGGCATGGATGTTGTGTTTGTCTTACGGCACTAGCTCTCTCCCTTCCCTGGAACCAGTGACCCCAAGTTAGGGACGGACTACTGCTTATAGCCCATTGAGTTGCTCACGGTGGTCGTTAAACCTCCAATAAAAAAATGAAATACGATGTTATAAACACTTGAAAAAGTATGTAATAAAAATATAAAATAGCATAGATGTTGTTTCTGTCTTACGGCACGAACTCCCTTCCTTCCCTGAAATCAGTGGCCCTAATTTAAAACAGTTCTACCTGCTGTGAGCCACCCCGGTGGCGCTGTGGTCTAAGCAATGGTTTCTGACCATTCGTCCGAGATGCATCAGGGCTCGAATCCAGGTGAGGCATGGATGTTGTGTTCGTCTTACGGCACTGGCTCTCTCCCTTCACTGGAGTCAGTGGCCCTAAATTGGGAATGGATGATTGCTTATAGCCAATTATAGCTCATTGAGTTGTTCACAGTGGTTGTTAAACCTTCTGTCAAAAAAAAAAAAAAAATATGTTGTGAAGAACCTTAGTAAGGGAAATACAGAATTAGGAAGCCAAGATAGTATAGATCATACAATACGAAAAGAAAATATCATAATCCTAACTATGTTCCTTGTTTTTTGGCACGAAACAAGCTATGCAAAGTTTGTTACTGCACAAGTCAGCATTCGTAAAAATAATGATAAAACCGAAGTAAAACCCAATTATTTGATTTAAAATTACGTTCTTTAAAGAGAGAGATTTCAATTTAAAAATCTCTCTCTTTATATATCATAGTTAAGGCAATTCAAATACGAGAGCTGTTTGTTGCAAAAATTATTGCATCCTTTTGAATTAATAATTATGAGTGAGAAGGATCGTTTCGTTAAAAAAAATGTTTTCAGCTGTTGGCTGTATTTTCTTTGCATTTAAAATGCGAAACCATGAAATTCATTGTATAAAACCTTTGAAATCAGATAAAAATAGATCAATTCAAACTTGCAAACTTAAGTCTCCTTTAGAACAATAACAACAAAATATTAGGGCTTAGGCTGGAAGAGTTTAAGAAAAAGAAAAAAAAAACGAAGAAGGAACAGATGGGACATTATTCTTGGAAACTGATCTTAAAGATGAGGAAATTAGTTAGAAACCTTGATGAAATTCATGGCAATTAGTTCTCAAATTAATCCTTCAGTTATTAGAGTCGATCGCCGTTTGCTCATTATCTTCATAAGTTTTGGTTGTTGGTGATGTGCATGGCATCAGTTGTATTGAGTAAAAACTGAAAATGGCTGCAATGAATTTGTTGAAGGTGTCTTCTGTGGCACTTAAACATTTTGTCAAACCAAGCTGTGTTAGTAAATTCTTGTTCTTACTTCATATTGCTAGTTTTTATTGCAATGCATTGACTTGTGCATAGTTTATGCTTTTGCAGTAATTTCAATTTTTATAATTTACAGTATATTATTGTGTAGGTCACCTTTGCAAGTCGTAGCAGAATAAATCAGTTTGGGTAAATAAAAAGTATTCGCGCCAGATATTGCTTTTCTGAACAGGAATACAGGATGGTGGCGGCATATAGTTTAAAAGACTGATATTGAATCTGCAAGCTGCTTTTGAATTTCGTTCTGAAAAATGTTATGTTCATTAATATTCCGTAATTTTGGTCGAGGAATCTTGCACGTACTTGAAAATGTTGTGTTCATTAATCCCTAATTTCGATACCACGTAATTTTGTTCGAGGAATCTTGCAATCTTCACTTACCAGGATCTGCGTGGCATTCACGGTTTTTTAAAAAGGGGTGTTGAACGGAAGGCAATAGCAAATAAGTCGTGTTATATTAGTGATCCTCCCAGGAGCAAATGAACCCACTCTTGTTTGCATGCGTGTAAATAAGTGTTGGATGCACATACATCAAGTAAAGTTTAATTCAAGGCTCCAATAGCACAGGAAGCTAACTAGCTTTAAGGTTATTCATGGTTTTTGTAACATTCAATTTAGGGGTTGATACGGACGGAGACTAGGGAAACTTAATTTGCATTCACCCCTCGGTCATTCATCAATATCTTGTCATAAAAGGTCTTGTAGTTCTACCATTTTATTGAAAGTCAATATATAAAGAAAAAGACTGCATCCCTCTACTACAGTGTTTTCTGTTAGGATTTTTATCATCTCTGGTATTGGGGCAGTTTTGAAACTGGTAAATTGTGCATTACCTGTATACACAGTGTGCATGTTACAAGTTAATTGTGCAGCTTAGTGGCACTAACCTGATACATCTTAAATACCTCCTCAAATTCCACCCCCTCCCAACTTTCTTTTTCTTGATTGTCACTTGCAACTGTACTTGCAGTCAGGATAAAACATGTACATGCCACTATCTGCTCTCCGTTGGACATCCTTCACTCCAAGAACGAATCTGACTAGTCTCTTGCTTTTTCCACAGATTGTTAAATATATATTTGTATGGAACTGTACAATAAACATTTGCAATGTATTTATCCAGTGGATGTTATGTGCTGATCAGTGGTTCAGAACCATCTTGTCATCAATATTCTACCATTGTTTATGGGCCACATCCTAAAACAGTGAAATTATTATTGTTATATGGTACAAGTTCAAACTTGTGCATCTGGTTTCAGATATCAGGGGCTTTTTATAACCAGAATTTGCCATGTAGTTCAGATAAAGCATTCAGGAAACCTAGGTTCGATGCCATGGTGAAGAAGATGGTGTAGTTTTGCCAGTTTTTGTTTTATAGTCATGATTGGGAAAAAGACTTCATCTCTCATCCATAGTGTTATGTGCTAGGGTTTTCATCAACTTTGTTTTTTGGCAGTTCGAGTAACTGGTAAATTCTTCCTTGAACTGTATATTGTGTGAGTTGCTTATATAGGTTATTAAAATTTGACAAAAATATTTTAATAACTTTGGAACAGAAACTGATAAATACTAAAAGTTTCAAATGATGCAACATAACTACAAGTTTCAATCAAAAAATGTTGAATGTAGTTTCTATTTGTCATCTGACAGATCTCTCTCTCCTACAAGAGGATCTGTCACAAATCCACCATAGCACATCTCCATCCACTTGAAATTGTTTTCAAGATCCATACATTTAATTCATCTAAGATAACAGGAAGTGGGAAGATGTAAGCATCCTTCATGTAATCTCAGAGGTAGAAATCAAATGGAGTTAGATATGGAGATGATGGTGGCCATGTAATTCTGCTGCCTCAACCAATCTAAAGAAGTGCCTCATCAAAAATAAAATGTCTGATTTCTTCACCATAGCATGCAAGTGCATCATCTGTTCAAAACATCCTACAGCTGTGCATCAGGAAAACCTTCAGGAAGTCCAGATAAACCTTATCTGTGATAGTAGTGTCCTAATGAAAAAGAGTTGTACAACTTTACATGGCAAGAAAAGAGGTGGAGGTTATATTCAAATTAATCGGAAACTTGAGACTTGATTGCTCTGGGTAATGTAGTAGTGGTTAGCATACCCGGGCACCAGAGTAGCAGAATGTACGAGCGCACGTTGTACATGGATAGTTTCCAAATTATTAGCAGACTTTGCAGATAGTTTTTGCTTATAATTAAAAAAAATATATTTACTGTAATTAAAGCACTTGCTCAAGGCTTTACTGAAATTAATATATTTAATTCTATTTTAACTTGAACGTTCAGTTATTTTTCACATCTTCTGAGATCTTTTGTTTTTACAGATGTTTCTGGCCTCTAGATTTTACCAAGGCCTGTTTCAATGTATAGGAATTCTATCAAAAGTTTAATTTACACAGAAAGAATTAAAATTTTATTACCAGGTTCCTCTTGCATTTGCCAGATATTAAATTAAAATATTTTCCTTACATATTTTGCAAGTCTACTATTTTTGAATTAAGTTGTTGAAAATCCTATTTATAAGTTTTGAAGGTTCATTAATAGAACTGTTTTTCTGGATATAAATTTTTTCTTTAATTAGTCTTGTATTTATGAGGTTCATAGCCCAATATTTTAATGTTTTGCCATATAAGTCCATTTTGCACACATTGCGGCACATTCAATTGTAATGTACTAATTTTGTCCTCATTAGAATTTGTAACATTCTAATAATTATTAATTGTTTTATTAATTTTTCTTTAAAATATCTTATTCTATTTTTATTGTGGTTCACACTTTGCAGGTTTGTGGCAAGTTTTCTGTTTCAATGGTTGTGTACGCAGATAAATTTTATTTTTATACAACTCTGTCGGTCACTATCTGCGAGACGCAGGTTTGATTCCCTCTCCAGAACGACGAAATTTTCAAGTTTTCTGATATCTGACTTACTATCCTTGTCATATTTACAGCAAAAAACGGACTGTCATCTTTAAAATTTGTAGTGTAAGAAAAGAGGGTCATTTCTGTAGGAAACACCCTGGTGGTGCTGCAGTCTAAGCGCTAGCTTCTGACCATTTGTTCGAGATGGGTCCGTACTTGATGCCAGTGAGGCATGGATGTTGTGTTTGTCTTATGGCACTGAGTCTCTCCTTTCCCTGGAAGCAATTTCCCTAAATTAGGGACAGGGGCTGCTTATAATAGCCCATTGAGTTGCTCCAATAAAAAAAATATATATTCATGCAGGGTAAGACTACCACAGGGATCGCATTCCTCCTAAAATTCCTAAAATTCCTAATATTTTGTGACCCTCCTTAAATTCCTAAAATTAGACCTAAAATTTGCTATTCATCCTAAAATTTTCATAAGCTTATTTTTATTAAAAACACAACCGTTATTAACGCCAATAAATTTACCATTACGGTAAGGTAAAAAGACCTGTTATTGTAGAAACACAGCCTATATGCTGTGCTGCTGAAGGGAGGGAAAAATGACGCCATCAAGATGCACTTGCTTCGGGGCGGGCGTTCCATTTTTTTGCCTTCGAACAGTTTTCGAGAGTAACAAGAGATCTAAGGGAAAAGGGGAGGAGTCATTTTCACCCCTGGTTTGCGCTTTGCAGACGAACTCCATGGCACGCAGAAGATCGTACTTTATTTTTGTACATGCCTTGTGGAACCTCCTCTTTCTGCTGATGTTTTGTTATTGTAAACCGCAGGTGGGTGGAAGCAAAGAGGAAACGTGGTCTCCTTCCGTAACCTCCGGTAATGACGATGGGATGGTAGCTGAGTATTATCTTGGCAGGCAGTAGAGCACGTGATCATTGACCTTCGATCATGCGTCGGCGACAGCGACCTTCGATGCGCAATATATCTCGGCTCCGACTCGCTTTGACTGAACTTGCGTGAGATGCGTATGATAGTTTCTGGTTTTACGTCTTTTATGGTGTTCTCTGTGCTGTGTGCAGGTTCAGTTCTCTAGTGGTGACCTGCTTTTTTTTTTTTTTTTTTTTTCATATCTTCTGACATCCTCGCAGCCAAATTTCGGGAAGTTGTCTGGTTTTGCAATATTGGAACGTGTTTTTGTACTTCCCTTTCATTTTCTGGTTAGTAATACAAGTGTTTAAGATGCCTAAATCCAAAACGAAATTTCAAGATGCGTGGCTCGCCAAAGAATTGGACGGAGTGAAGTTGAAAGAATGGTGTTCTGCAACTGAAACAATATTTTCTGCTAAGTGTATATTGTGTTCAGAAATTTTCAACATTTCTAATAGTGGCTTTTCACAAGTAAAAGCGCACCATAAAGGAAAAAAACATTTGCAGAAATTTCAAAGTAAATTTCAAAATAAGTCCATCCTGAAAGCCTTTGGAGGACGGGATCATCAGCCCAAAACAAATATTAGTGAAGTACTGAGTCATGATTTACAGTTGGCTAAAGCCGAAGCATTATGGGCCATGAAAGTTGCTAAGGACAATATGTCTTTTGTTTCATGCACTGAAACAGTTGAACTTTTCAAAGAAATGTTTCCTGATTCTGCTATTGCAGCCAAAATGCAACTTAAAGAAAAAAGTTGCTTATGTGATATCACATGGATTGTCAAAATATTTTGAAGAGGATTTGAAAAAAGACATTGCATCTAGTAGCCCAGGAAAGGTTACTATAGCATTTGATGAAACTACAAATACACAAGTGAAACGGCAGTTGGATGTGTATCTCAGGTACTGGTCTTCAGAAATAAATTCAGTTTCTTGCCGATACCTAACAAGCGTTTTCAGGGTCATGCAACAGCAGATATTTTGCTAAAAGAAATTCTTGATGTGTTATCATCCTTCAATATTTCGTTGAACAGAATTATTTGTGTATCCATGGACAGCCCAAATGTAAATAAGTGCTTTTTACGCAAATTCAATGAAGTTGTAAAACAAGAAACAGGCCAGAAATCTTTGGAACTAGGTTTTTGCAACCTGCATGTTGTTAGTAATGCATTTAAAAATTTTTTGACAAGCTTAAATATAGATTTTGACGAATTTGCTACTGATATGCATTACTTTTTAAAGAGTAGTGCTGCAAGACGAGAGGATTATAAATCTGTCGAGGATATAACATTGGTCACTGCCAAATTTCTTTTGCGTCATGTCAGCAACAGATGGTTAACCGTTGGTTCTGTAGCCCAGAGGCTCTTGGATCAATGGCTAAATATTACAGAATATTTTTTAAACTTCTTGCCATCTCAAAAAATATTTGAAAAACAACTGCGCAATTCGGCAAGGTATAAAAGAATTCACTGTTTCCTGAAAAATGAGCTTACTCCTTGCTATTTAGCATTAATTTCATTTTCATACCAAAATTTTGAAAAGTTTTCATTATGTTATCAGAGTGAAGAACCAAAAATACACCAGTTATATTCTGATTTAAATACTTTAATGAGGAATGTTATGGCTCAGTTTATCCAAGATGATGTTATAGCAGGGAAATTTGGAGAAGACCTAAAGAATGTAGATTTTGAAAACAAAAATTCATGGAAAAAACTAGGGGAGTTAGAAGTTGGTATGAAGACAAAAAAATCTCCTCAGGAATGTTCAGGAGACCAGGCAGAAATTATTTCTCTTAGATGTAAGATCATCACTAATTGCAACCACAAAATATTTAAAGTCAAATTTGCCATTCTGCAATCAAAAGCTAAGAGACATAGAAGTTTTAAAGGTAAAAGAACCAAAGAAAGAGTCAACTCAACTTTCAGTCACTGAAGAACTTTCGGAAATAACCAGAATTTCAAGTGTTTTGCATCTTTCTGAGGAACAAATTGATAGAGTAAGAGAAGAGTGGAAACTTTTAAATTGCGATAAGCCAACTCTAGATGAACTAGTGAAATTTTCAGAGGAAGGGCATATTCCAGTGCGGATTGATCATTACTGGCGTAATATATTTAGTATTAAAGACTCTAGCGGAAAAGAAAAATACTCAAATCTTGCTAAACTCATAAAGTCAATTTTAGTTTTACCTCATGGTAATGCTGATGCAGAAAGGGGATTTTCGGTTAACACTGCTCTGTTAAGGAAGGACAAGGCTAACTTAAAAGACTCAACTATAACATCATTAAGAATAGTTAAAGGGGCCATTAAACACTATGGATGTGTAAGTAAAGTTCCCATAACAAGAAATTTGTTAAATAGTGTTTGTGATTCACATAAATTTTATAAAGAGTATGTTGATAAGCTGAAGGAAGAAGAATCAAAAAAGGTAAAAGAAAGGAAGCAGAAAGAGAGGGAAAATAAGGAAAAGCAGCTAGAGAAAAAAAGAAAAGCTGAGTTTGATGACAAAATAAAAGAAAATGATGCAGAAATAAATAGACTTAAAAACGATAAAGAAGCCTCCCTAGCAATAATTCAAGAGGGAACAGAAAGAATGAGAAAAGCTGTAGAAAAACAAAATACTGTTGAAATAGCAGTTGCCTCTAACTTGATCATACAAGGTTCAGCTGAAATAAAGAAAACTGAAAGAAAATTAGTTGTGGTAGAAGCAGAAAAAGATAGGCTAATCAGGAAAAGGTTAAAACAATAATATGAAAAAAGTAATTCAGTGAACAATTGTACATAGTTCTTGGTTTTTAATTACCTTTTTAGGATATTATAATTTAATGTGAAACCTGAAAACTTTACTGTGAAAATCGTGAATTGCTTCTGGTTCAACAGCATATTAATGTTCAAAGTGAAACTTGAATGTGGTAAATATACTTGAATATGATAATAACACGTGAAAAGATAAGAACTGAACATTAGAAGTAAATCATACTTAAACTTTAGACATTAGGCAAAAAATTTGGGTGTTAACTTCGACCATATATACTAATGGACTGCACATTGGCAATAGCTGCATCAAAGCCGCCATGGCTCAAACATTGGGCACGTCATCATCAGACTCCAAATTTCGTGTAAAAATGCTGTTATGATTACTAATTTACGCTGCAGAACTTCAGTGTTTTTGGTGTATTATGTGAATGCGCCTCATATATAATGAAAACTCTTCAGGTAAGTTTACTTATGAGCTATATACATGCATGATCGGGTTGTTTACATTTTGTGATTTATAATGTGATGAACATTTGCGAAGAATTTGGAACGTGCATTCCATTTTTTTTCTTAAGTTACTATATTTTTATATCAATAGCTGCAAGTTTCTGGTTAAGTAATTGAACTTTATTGACTTAGGTATTTAATTCGTTTCTTACCCATGAAAAATCATAGAACTTTCTTTACTATATCGCTCAGAGCAACCATAAGCACAGCAGGTGTAACCCATCTTTTTGACTGTTGTCATGTGATTTTATGTTGGAGCCAGAAATTTTGATGTCATGCGCAGTCTATCAGTATATATGGTTGAAGGGTGTGAAGCAAACTCTTTAAAATGTATACAAAGTTGTTTTACTAGATGTATACAAATATACATCTAGTTTTTATTGAAATACACTCCTAAAATTTTCCTAAAATTTTTCTAAAAATTCCTAAAATTCCTAAAATTCCTACCTAAAATTTTCCAGAAGTATGCTATGATCCCTGCTACCATGTGCAAATGAATGTAAAGTGTATTTAGCTCATTTGGCTGAAATATAAGATTAATAAACTTTTTACTATAAATTAAAAATTTTATTTGTATTTATAAGCTTTGAGTATATATTCATATTTTATAATTTGTTTTTTAGCAGTTCTGTTGGCTTTTTAAAATTATTTTTGGTATTTTAACTTGATATACTTCTTATGAGCAAGTAATAAGGTTCAGTTCAAATAAAACCAGTGTTACTGAATATAAGTTAGGGCGAGAAACCAGTACCAAGCAAGAAGCGTAAGATCATACATATTTATGAAATTGTTTTTAAGTTCATTCAGAAGATTTATAGCAGGAGTCATGCTGACCGTTTTGTACTGTTATAACACTTTGCCAAAAAAAATTGAATTTGGTAAATGAGTTGGCGAAAACTTTAAAAACGCCAGAGCAATCGCTGTATATGATGGGGTGTAAAGATGAATGAAACTGTGTTTAAGCTTCCATCATTTTTTTTTGTAATTTGGGTTAGACACTGAAGAGGCAATTCTCAGCAGAAAAGACAGATGCTCATCTGTAAGTTGGCTTCCCCCTATAGCAGAAAGTTTCTGGTCAGTCTGCGACAGATATCATTGTGCCACAAAATAATCTGCAGGTAGTTACTAAGCAAAATAACTATTAGATTAGAAAAACGATAAGAATTGCACAGACATATTTTCTACATAAAATTTGAAAAAATGTCTAACCTAGGTACTATAGCAATTGCAATGTTAATTCGGATCAAGAACATTCTGGCCCTTTGTATCTAAAATTTTGCCAACATTTTTAAGCTGAAACACAAAGATTTGTAGAATAACAATAGGGCCTCTGTGAATCTTGGAGAGGTGCCAGCTAGTTCTGTGTGACATTGGCAAAAAAACCCCAACTCACTGGGTTTTGTTCCAGAATCCTTAGGCTGAATGACTAACTGGAACCCTCAGCTGTGGGCTAATCCCCCACACTGATGTACTTACCTGATTAAAAAGACAAAAAGAAATCAATATCCAGACTCAAGTGTTTGATATGGTGGACCTACCACACTTGAGAAAGACGGTCCACCACGGAATCGACCTGGACTTTCTAAATGGCGTATGAGAAAGAGATCTTGGATGAGTGAATGTAAATTTGGTGTATGGAATACTTGAGGTATAAATGGCAAGATGAGTGAGGTGATTGAGGAGATGAATAAGTATAGACTAGATGTGCTGTGTGTAAGTGAAACCAAAAAGAAGGAAATTGGAGTAGGAAAAGTGAATAGCACATTGAGTGTGTGGTCTGGATTATTGGATAATGTGAGAGGACAGGCTGGTGTAGGTGTGATTTTAAGTGAAAAAATGAACAACTTGATTAACTATAGTTGTGTAAGTGCGAGAATTCTTTGGATTCGTTTGAAAGTGTAACTTCAAAGAATCGTAATTGTTGTAGTGTATGCTCCTTGTGACTCTGAACCTTCTGATAAGAAGGAAGATTTCTGGAGAGAGCTTAAAGCTGTTTTGAGCCAGTTTTGTGCTAAAGAAAAAGTTATAATAGCAGGCAATTTCAGTGCTAGAGTAGGTGTGCAGAGGGCAATTTCTGACAATGTTCTGGGTAAGTTTAATGATCCTTGTGTGAATGGTAATGGTGAAAGATTAATTGAACTCCACATTGAGAATGGTTTGTGTGTATCTAATACATTTTTCAACCACAAGTATATCCACACATATACTTGGGAAAATCGTACTCTTGGTCAAAAGAGTGTGATAGATTTTGTTGTCGGCGATCAGCGTCTGAAACACTTAGTTGTTGACACCTGTTTGATGAGAGGTGCGGATGTTGGTTCTGATCGTTACTTGGTAGTGTCACGAGTGAAACTTAATGTTGGTTGGAGGAAGAGACCCAGGATAGCAAGAATAAAGGTTGATAGGCTCCTTGAAGACCATCAGCGTTGTTCTGACTTACTCAGAGAACGACTGAAGGAGCTGAAATCTGGTGAGAGGGATGTAGAAAAGAAGTGGGAATGGTTTAAGAACTGTGTTGTCACTGCTGCTAAAGAGTTCTGTGGCACACAATAGTGGGTAACAATAGAGGTGATGCTTGGTGGAATAGTGAGATTGAAGAGGTAGTAAAGAGAACGAAGGAAGCCTATTTGGGGATGTTGTAAGGTAGAGTCTCTGTGGATGAATATCGCTGTAAGAAACGTGAAGCTGGTTCGCCAGAGTAAGGCAAAATATAGGAAGGAGAAGGTGGAAAGGCATGAACTGGCTTTTTGGAAAGATAGGAAGTCTTTCTGGAAGTACATGAGACTCAGGAAAAATAGGGGAAACAAAGTTGTAAGTTGTGTGAAGAATGAGATCGGGGAAATGATATGGGAGCCCAATGAGTTAAGTGAAAGATGGGGTAAATACTTCTGTGAGTTATTAGATCAGGAAAGCAAAGATGATTCTGAGACAGATGCAGATGATGTCACAGTGAGGGATCTCAAGAGAAGTGTGTAAAGCTCTAAAATCTCTTGAGAATAGTAAGGCCCCAGGAGTTGATGGCATAACTGCCAAGATGTTGAAATATGGTGGTGACTCTGTAATTGACTGGTTAACTGAAATTTGCCAGTTATGCTGGGAGTTAGGAATGGTCCCTCAGGATTGGAAGGATGCTATCATTGTTTCCTTGTAAAAGGGAAAAGGTGATCAGACTGAATGCAAGAACTATCGTGGTATTAGCCTACTGAGTGTGCCAGGGAAAGTGTTTGGTAAGGTTGTTATTGAAAAAGTATGGGGTCTTACATCATTGAAAGTGTGGGATGTTCAGAGTGGTTTTATGCCTGGTAAAGGCTGCACTAACCAGATTTTTGCATTATGCATGATGATTGAAAAGTATCTGGCTGTGGGTAAGAAAGTTTTTGCTGCCTTCATCGATTTAGAGAAAGCTTACAACCGAGTCAATAGGACACTTTTGTGGAAGGTATTGAATGAATATGGTGTTACTGGGAATCTACTTAATGGTGTAAAAGCTATGTATGCTAGTAGTAGAGCTTGTGTACGAGTGAATGGTGTTTTATCAAAATGGTTTTCTATTGGTGCAGGAGTTAGACAAGGTTGTGTAATGTCACCATGGCTGTTTAATATATTTATGAATGCGTGATGCCAAAATAGATGATAGTGGTTTATGTCTTGGTGATATCTGTGTGTGCAGATTGCTGTATGATGATGACACTGTCCTGTTGGCAGAGAGCAAAAGTGATTTGCAGAGTATGTTGTCTCGGGTGTATGAAGTTTGCATGAAATTCAAACTGAATATAAATAAGGGAAAAACCAAAGTTATGGTTTTTGATAGAGGAACTGGTAGCATTAAATGTAATGTAAGTCTAAATGGCACTGTGATTGACCAGGTAAGTGAGTTTGTGTATTTAGGAAGCATGTTGGATGGTGAAATTAGTAGGCGAGTGAATTCTTCATTGAAAGTCATAGCTGCTCTGGGAGGTTTTCACAGGAATGATGGGTTCTCTAGAGAGTCCCGCGTGGCTGTGTATGAAAGTGTAATTGTTCCCACGCTGATGTATGGCAGTGAAACCTGGGTACTGCTGAAAAAACATAGGAGTCGTTTGTGTGCTGGATAAATGTCTTACTTACGGGGGGGGGGGGCAAGACACGGTCTGATTGTGTGAGGAATGAAGATGTGTTGCAGTTGTGTGATGTGAAGCAAAATGTTGTTAGCAAGGTGGAGACCAATATGCTTCAGTGGTTTGGCCATGTTGAAAGAATGAGTGATCAGATGCTTACTAAGAAAATCTTTTTAGCCCAAGTGGCAGGAAGGAAAGGCAGAGGAAGGCCAAGGAAGACATGGGTGGATCAGATTCAGGAGTGTCTGCATGAATAAAAGATTATGAGTATGAAGTATAAAAGATTTTGTGTACGGCCTGTAATGGATGTCAGTGAAGCCCGAGTTGTATGTCAAGATCGCTGTAAATGGAGAAGTTCGATACGACAACAGTAAGTAAAAATATCTGGTAGTTTGTTTTTCATTTTGGAGCTAACCTCTGAATCTCAGAGAACAGCTTAGTGATATGTATGTATGTACAGTGGATGGAGGGTAATTAGAAAATTTTTTTTTCCTGTGTACAACTTTGGTTTTGAAAAATTTTCCCTCCATTTTCGATCTTAAATACAAACATTTATCTAATAAAATTATATTTAATGGCCATATAGGGCAGAGGGAGCCTCAAAAGAAAAAGAGTTAAGATACTGGGTTCCGTCAAACTTACGTTTCTGGAAATTGTTGCCTCCATTTTCAAACTAAAACACAAAAATTTATGCAATAAAATGATATTTAACAACAATATCGGACAATCCTCTCCTCTCTTTGCACATTGGTGGTACTTTGCTAGAAAAAAATTACGATTACAGGAGAAATCCTCACTCTGCCTAACATCCGTTTTTAAGAAATTTTGATAGGTGTAAAACTTGCATCTATGATAGTTTGCACGATGATTTGATAGGGTTCCGGGGATATCGTTTTTGTCTGCAGGATCAAAATAAATCTGCGATGTATGTCCGGCCGTAGCTGCGTTTCTGGTAAGAGGATGAGTACAAAAATAAATCTGCAGTGTACTTCAGCCGTCAGCACAATTTTGCTACGAGGATGAGTACAAAATACAGGGTGTCCGAGAATTATTGGACACCTTACAAAATTATATAAAACAAGACATTAAACAGATAGAAAGAAACTGACTGTACTAACTTACAATGTAACTACACAAGTTAATAAATTTCGATGCGAGATCCTTAGGTTGCTCGTAGTACGTTCAAGTGATACTCAATTTCATGCCATGTATTGGCAAGCATCCGAGGAGTTATGGAATTAATAGCAGCTGTGATACGCTGCTTCAGTTTCTGCAAATCAGTACAAGGTGTCTGATAGACACGATCCTTCACTTAAGCCCATATGAAATAAACCACTGGAGTTAGATCTGGAGAGCGAGGAGGCCACGGTATGGGACCACCACGCCCAGTCCATCTGTTGGGGAAATGTTCATTTAGGCACTTACGTACACACGTTGACCAATGCGGAGGCGCGCCCCGTCTTGTTGGAAAACGATGTTGCGATATCTTATGAACTGACTATTTCGGAATGCACAGTTATCTGCTTGCTTTACAAATGGATTTCCTGGGGCTTCGTCGGAAACTTTCATTAACTTACAGGTCAACCGTCTCACCGCTGACCGTGGGCCTACCGGCTCTTCCACGATGTTCCACATTGCCAGTTTTTTTAAACTGTTTCATCCACCGCTTAATTGAATTCGTTGACGGAGGATTACAACCATACTCTAAACGGTACCGTCTTTTAACTTTAATGACAGACTTTAATTCCGCAAGCCATAACACACACATCGCCTTCTGGTGTACGGATGACATGACTACTGATTGCGCATTTCTCATACATTCCTCATCAGGCCACACCTAGCACCATCTGTTGGATTCTGGGAATAACAATTCTGCAAAACAAAAATATAGAAACCGTGTTAGTAATACATGACATAGAAAAACAGACAATGCTCATAGTTTTTTTTGTACATAATTTTGTAATATGCCCAATAATTCTCGGACACCCTGTATATCTGTGACGTACGTCGTTGCGATTCTGCTACGGGGATGAGAACAAAATAAATGCGAAGTACGTCCCCCGTTGCCATGAATCTGCTGCATGGATGAGTACAAATTATATCCGCGATGTACTTCACCTCGATTCTGCTGCAGTTTATGAGTAAAAAATAATTCTATGATGTACTTTGGCCATCACCGCGATTCTTCTACAGGGATGAGTACAAAATATATCTGCAGTGTACGTCGGCCATTGCCGCGATTCACAGTTTAAGCTGGCTCAGAAAATGCTGTAGCAAAAATGCTAAAATGGGAAAAAAAGTTGTAGCAAAATGCTAAAGAAAGTTAGCCGCTTTTGTCGCTCAGCAAATCATAACATCAACTGAATCATTCACACCAACAATGCATTAGATGTCAGTGGAAAACTAATGTTTATGGCCTTGGGGAAATGCTTATTCACATCATAGTTGACTCAGGTTTAAACTTGAACTTCGAATGAGGGAAGGGATCTAATCACTCTATAAACTATAATCTTACCCTACTCTTTATGGAGTGATCTAGAGGGGGTGATTTGGCTAACAACTGCCATAGGAACATAACTTAAGGATCATATATTCATACAGCATTGCAAATGTCATCTAGCTGCTAAAAAAAAAAAAAAAAAATACGTGTTGGAAATATGTAGAGGCGAAAACCTCCTAAATGATTTAGGGAATAAAAACCTCAAAATTTATATAACTTAAGGATTTTTTTTTTTTTATTGAAGGTTTAATGACCACCGTGAGCAACTCGATGAGCTACAAGCAATCGCCCGTCCCTAATTTAAGGTCACTGGTTCCAGGGAAGGGAGAGAGCTAGTGCCGTAAGACAAACACAACATCCATGCCTCACCGGGATTCTAACCCGTACCCCTTTCGGACGAATGATCAGAGGCCATCGCTTAGACCACTATACCACCGGGGCGGCCCTTAGTATTAAAAAAATAATAAATAACATCGGTGAAGTATGAACCGTGGCCAGAATTTCAGAAACTAGTTTTCACAGAAATAGAAAAGTTGGAGCAGAATCTGCTGATGGGTAGATATTTAAACTGCTAGTGCCATTTTGCTTACGGACACTAATTTTTCTGTCTTATTTTGGATTAAGTCATAGCCTTTTGTGGAAATAGCGTCCGTAGCGTAATCTCTGCTGTGATTCTTCTATGGAGAAGAGTACAAAATAAATCTGTGATGTTACGTCTCCCGTCACAGCGATTCTGCTACGAGGATAAGTACAGAATAAATCTGCGACGTATGTCGCTCATCACAAGAAAAAAAAAAAAAAAATACTATTACGGGAGAAATCTTCACTCCATTTAACTTCCGTTTTCGGAAACTTTGAAAGAATGAAAACTTGCATCTATAGTAGGTAGTCTGCAAAATGATTTAATAGGTTTCTGGGGATATCGTTTTTGTCTGCAGGACCAAAATAAATCTGCGACATACGTCGCCAGGATTCTGCTACGGGGTCGGTTTCAAAGATCGGTTTTCCAGAGTTTCATGGTTGAAAACGCTTGTTCATGTGAATACAAGGTTGCAAATATTGGCATCAATTTTGGGCGTGATTTACCAAGTTTGGAAATGCTGATTTCAGCATGTTTTTTTTTTTTTTTTTATAAAAATCCAGTTCTGTTGTGTTTAAGAAAGCCTACTTAATTGGAGAGTTGCACTGTAGTTCAATCAATCCCAGCTGTAAGTCAGTTCTTACTTTTTTATAATACATGTTGAGTGGCATGCTGAAAATATCCAGGTCAAGCTCAATATTTTTAAAATCTTGAGAACGTTGTTCAAATTCAGCAAGCAGTTTTGTTACTCAATTTTCATAATGGATGACTTTTTCACCTGAAATAGGTGCAACAGACTGCAGCTTTCGAAATGTGAAAAAACTCTTAGGTAGGTGGTTGGCAAAGAGTGAAAATTGCATTTTAAATTATTGTAGATGCTCCACAAACTGTTATTTTCCCCAGAAGCTTTATATTCAGTTTTTTCGTGTGGCAAAGAAGATCAGTACAAAATAAAAAATCAGAGTCAATCATTGTCTTCCAGCTTTAAAAGTTCTTCAAATCTGCTATGATAATGCATGAAAAGAATAATTTCCTCTTTTAAATTCCACGCACATTCATAGACAGCCTACACTAAGCTAACAGTATTTCACCTTAGTTTAGTACAGTAAATTAGAATCAAAAGAGCTCAGAAAATCTTGGAAAGTCTGAGAAAGTTCTCAGGAGTGAATAGTATTCACAAACAGTGTTAGAAATAAGTCTTCTACTGGCCCAGCGGACCACTAGAATTTGCAAGCCACTGGTCCACCAACAGGCCCACTTGTCCGTAAAAAAATAAATAAAATAAAGGAATTTTAAAGACATTTACAATATATGTAGGAAATAATGTATCATTTTAATGGAATTATATCCAATATTTGTTTTTAAACCTATCATTAGTTTGCAGCCTAAAAAGAAAACCATACAGCAAGGTTTAGAAGAAACAAATTCATTTTTGAACTTGTGACAAATTAGAAGAAAATAAAAAACTTTCTAGTCTTCCGGGCCAGTAAAATCAATAGTTCAGTGGTCTGATGGAAATTTTACTGGACAATGGCCAGCAGACCACTGGATAATTCGAACACTCACAAGCTTAACAATTATGTCAAGGATGTGTTTAAAATCTAATGCAGACTTACTAAGTGCCTCTTGGTGTAGAATGCAGTGTAAAAATAACACATTGTTATCAGGATTTTCTTTATTAAAAATGCTGGCAAAGCTTAACCTCTTATCATATTTGGCATGCCATTAGTTGTAATATTATTGGGTTGATGCATAAGTTCATGCAGTTTTATTTCACGAGTGTTTCCCAGGTCAGTAGTGACGGTGCAGATGGTCAGTTGTACGTCAAAACGATATATTGGGTTGATGCATAAGTTCATGTTTTATTTCACGAGTGTTTCCCAGGTCAGTAATGACGGTGCATATGGTTAGTTGTACATCAAAACGATATATTATTGGGTTGATGCATAAGCTCATGCAGTTTTATTTCAAGAGTGTTTCCCAGGTCAGTAGTGACGGTTCTGATGGTCAGTTGTACGTCAAAACGATATATTGGGTTGATGCATAAGTTCATGTTTTATTTCACGAGTGTTTCCCAGGTCAGTAATGACGGTGCATATGGTCAGTTGTACATCAAAACGATATATTATTGGGTTGATGCATAAGCTCATGCTGTTTTATTTCACGAGTGTTTCCCAGGTCAGTAGTGATGGTGCAGATGGTCAGTTGTATATCTAAATGTAGCCAGTAATATTGTGTATCTAAATGATATTACATTGTGTCATTGTGGCTAATGGTTTTTTGGTTTTCAGGTCCGGAAGTATGGAGTGTCAAATAGAAAGAAATGAACATTTCCGACATCTGCTCCTCTGCGAGTTCAACAAAGGATCCACAGCCGCCGAGGCTACTCAACAAATTTGTGCTGTGTATGGGAAGGATGCTGTTGCTCTGAGGACAGCCTGCAAATGGTTTGAGCTGTTCCAAGGTGGCAAATTTGACCTCACTGACTCCACGCACAGGTCGTCCATCTCACTTTGACGAGGAAAGTTTGAACCTTCCACTTGGATCCACGTCAAACCACACGCAAATTGGCCACTGAGATTAACTGTGATTGAGCCACAGTGGCACGACACCTGGAACATATGGGAAAGGTTCAGAAATCGGGGTCTGGGGTGCCTCACACTCTCGCCGAGGACAACAAGAATCAGCGTGTTGCCATATGTGGTTCCTTGCTTGCTCGTTATCGCGAATGTTCTCAGCAATGCAAACCCTTTCTGTCACATATTATTACTGGAGTTGAAAAGTGGTGCCTGTACGTGAATTTCAGGCATCAGAGGAAATAGTTAAGCCCGAACAAGACACCCACACCATGTCCAAAACATGACCTTCATCCTGAGAAGATCATGTTGTCTGTCTAGTGGGACATGGAAGGCATTATTCGCTGGGAAATGCTGCCAAGGAATCGGACCATCAATGCTGCACTCTATCGTGAGCAACTCTGCCATGTGGAGGGAGAAATTCAGCAGAAACTGCCACATCAGCGCCATGATGTCCTTCTCCAACATAACGCATGCCCTCACAGTGCAACATGACTAAAATGGCCATTCAGAACATGAAATGAGAGATCCTTCCACATCCGGCCTATTCCCGAGATGTCGTTCCTTCAGACTATCACCTGTTTTGATCTCTGTCGAATGCACTTTGTGTTAGAACGTTCAACAATGATGTTGATCTCCAGAATTTCCTTGATGATTTCTTCGCAGCAAAACCTGCACATTTTTTCAGGAATGGCATTGCAGACCTATTCAGATGTTGGGACACCATTTGTAAACAATGGGGGGATACATATTTTATTAATTCCGTTTTCCCTTCTGATTTAATACATTCCTGTAGTGCGGTGAAAAAATGGCATGAACTTAAGCATCAACCTAGTATGCATGCTTGCGATAGGTATTTCTAGTTCTGTTAAAATTTCTAATAAAAATTGCACCCAGTTGTTGTACCCTTTATTGTTTTTAAGGCAGCCAGTTCTTCAGTAATGCAAAAGTTGTCATCAATTCCTCTCATAAAAATTTGTGTTATACTAGTTGAGCTGTGTTACTTAAATTGGTACTCTTGTCCATTAAGTGTTAGAGAGCAAAACTTGCCTCTCATATCATTGTTTTCATCCTAGTGAAACCTGAAGAATGCCCCTACCTCATTATCACCAAACCTTCTACCTCTGCATCCGAATGCTGATGACATGGAACACTTACCTCGAAAAATTGGCAAGGCTCCAGCAACAAGTCCTAACAGGGAAAAATATTTTACACGTGCAAACGTCATCGCTGCTGTCAGTTGGTTGAAGTCCCAAAACACACGTACCCCAGGCATTAGTGGACATCTCATTCAACATGGTTGGCATCTTTTTCGAGATTAAATAAAGATGGTTTGCAGCACGTGTCATAAGCAAATTGGAAAGGGCACTTTTGAAAGGTGAAATGAATCCTATCTTGAAACTGCTCTAAGAAATTAATGAACATTTCAGAATAGAACAAGCAATGTTTTTGAGATTAAATGTCATTATGTGCCATTCCTAAGAGAAGTAACACTTTTAAATTATTTATCCCATGGGCCGGATTGGGCACACTGGCGGGCCGTAGTTTGCCCATCCTTGGCCTACACAGTGGTGGAACAGTAGCACCAATATGGAAATTCTGTGCCGAGCCACTCCAAAACACCTAATTCCTGTAGAATTGTGCCAGATCCACACCAAAAGTACAGTATTGAATTTTTGAATTTTACGAAAGAATCAGTTCACCCTGAGATCTAAAATCCCTCAAGAAGGGTCTGTTTAAATAGAACCTAGGTCCATTTTTGGACCACTCATTCCAGCATTAGAAACATATTCGTAAATTTATGTGCATTAAAATTGGACCTTTCACAGAGTTCCAAAATTGCAGTTGAATACATCATCAAGTTTCCGATTAATTTGAGTATAACCATCACAGGATTCGCTAGTCAAAGCAACTGGCATTCATGTTTAGCGAATCTGGAGGTTAAGAATCCTATCATGTGATTGCCCGAAGAAGCAGATAAATCATGAATGGAATACAGGATTACACTATACAATACAAATTTTGAAGATGACGATCCGATTTTTGTTGTAAATATGGCATGGATGGTAAGTCAGATAATATCCGATAACTTGATGACATGGAACACCTCAAAAAGTTGACAAGGCTCCAGCAACCAAGTTCCAACAAGGAAAAACAAGGAAAAAAACATGAATGCCGATTGCTTCAACTAGTGAATCCTGTGACAGTTATATTCAAATTAATCGGAAACTTGAGGCTTGGTCGTTCTGGGTGGTGTAGTAGTTAGCATACTCGGGCGCTATCCTGCAGACGCAGGTTCATTTCCTGCTCCAGGACAACAAAATTTTCAAGTTTTCGGATATTGTCTGACTTACCATCCATGTCATATTTACACCAAAAAACGGATTGTCATCTTCAAAATTTGTATTGTATGGTGTAATCCCATATTCCATTTATGATTTATCTGCTTCTTCTGGCAATCACAGGATAGGATTCTTAGCCTCTAGATTCATTAAACATGAATGCCGGTTGCTTCAATTAGCAAATTCTGTGCTGGTTATATTCAAATTAATTGGAAACTTGAGACTTGGTCATTCTGGGTGGTGTAGTGGTTATCATACTAGG
Organism: Macrothele yani; assembly: GCA_039090855.1. Lineage (NCBI taxonomy): Eukaryota > Metazoa > Arthropoda > Arachnida > Araneae > Macrothelidae > Macrothele > Macrothele yani. The sequence continues at coordinate 13,925,724 of CM077011.1, read as the reverse complement.
GCTCTATGCGGCAGACGTAGGTTTGTTTCCCGCTCCAGGACGACGAAATTTTCAAGTTTTCGGATATTGTCTGACTTACCATCCATGTCATATTTACACCAAAAAACGGATTGTCATCTTCAAAATTTGTATTGTATGGTGTAATCCCATATTCCATTTATGATTTATCTGCTTCTGGCAATCACAGGATAGGATTCTTAGCCTCTAGATTCATTAAACATGAATGCCGGTTGCTTCAATTAGCAAATTCTGTGCTGGTTATATTCAAATTAATTGGAAACTTGAGACTTGGTCATTCTGGGTGGTGTAGTGGTTATCATACTAGGGCTCTATGCGGCAGACGTAGGTTTGTTTCCCGCTCCAGGACGACGAAATTTTCCAAGTTTTTGAATATTATCTGACTTACCATTTATGACATATTTACACCAAAAAATGGATTTTCATCTTTAAAATTTGTAGTTGACCCTTGTAATGCACAAAAACGTGCACATGACAATGTTAAGTCAATGTTTATTATATCTATTGTGAATGAGATAGTAGACCTCAGATTTCCATCTTCCACAATAGAACTCATTTCGAAGTTTTAGTGTGTGGATCCTTAATCTATAAAACAAATTACGGGTAGCACAAGTTTTGGTACAGGGTCTTTCAAAAGCCTCGCAGACCAGTTTTGTTCAAAATTTTATGAAGATGCAGTTATGGAATATTCAGTCATGTAGCCATAAAGAATGAAGAGTATCTGTGCTAATTACCAAAGTTTTATAAGCAACCATCTGCACATTTCCATTAGCATCAAAGGTTCTGCTAGTATGTTTTGTGTTGCCTTTAACAAGTGTGCCATGTGAACGTGGCTTTAGCACATAAAACAATTAAGTCAAAATTTAGAAATTCACTAAGTAACAAAATCTTAATGCAAATTTCTGAAATTGGGCCAAATAAACTCAGAAAACAAACTTATCAACGCTTTCTAAACGTGGCAAGGAATGAAAGACAGACATACATAATTCAGATACAATTTTATGATATCAGTGCTCTGCAATGCAAAGAACTTTGTTTTTGTAAAATGAGTGAGGTTAATTTGTATTTGATTTAATGATAATTTTTTTATCTAATTCACTTGTTTGTATTAAAAACTGAGTATAGTTATATTGTTTGAAACATTACTACTGTTTTCCCAGTCTTTTAATCACTAAACTGGGAAAACAGTAGTAATTTTGCACAGTCACATATTCTTAGTCACAGATTCAAAACTCCCCACCAGAAATTTTAAATCCTCTCCATTTACAAACACAGGTGGAGAGACTCCCTTCCATTTCAAATTTGAAATTTAAGCTCTGAAATATTTCATCTGTTCTTTGGTTCAGAATATTTCGCTTATCTGGTATCAGTGACCTTAAACTAAGGATGATACTTACTGATGTTAAAAAATATGGGGAAGGAGATATTGACCATCTAAACATTAAAATTGGTAACTTTCTGTTTTGAAGTGACTTTCAAAGTAACCATTTTTTTAAAATAGTTTTTATTTTCCATTTTTAGGTACGTGCAGCCCATAGCCTTGCACCAGCCAAATATGCTCAGACATTGTTAAATCTACCTGAAACTACTGTGACAACTCTGGATAATGGATTCAAGGTTGCAACAGAGGCACAGGACACAGCAGCTTGCACTGTTGGTGTTTGGATAGATGCCGGAAGCCGATATGAAACAGAAGAGAATAATGGTGTTGCCTACTTCCTTGAACACATGATCTTCAGGGTTAGCAATTTAACATTTGAAACTTAAAATGTTGATAGAAATTAGTTCAGAAATAATCCATATAGATCTGCAATAATAATTAAAGGAATAAAAAAAGGATAACAGTTCAGCTCACCAGCATAACATAAAAGTCAACTTTCGGCAAAATATTTATTTGCATTGACCTATTTGCTAGGTAACATAAAAACATTCCTTACACATTGGGAAGAAGTTTCTAAGAGTTTCCTACATGCCTAAGCTGTTCTCTGATATTAAGAGGTTAGGTTCTCGCAGAAAGAACTCACTGTTGCTGTATCAGGCGTCTCCAATTACAGCGATCTCAGCACACAGCTCAAGCTTCATTGGCATCCATCACACGCCGCACACAAGACCTTTTGTACTTCATACTCATCTTTTTCTCCTGCATACATTCCTGAATCTGGTCCTCAATGATTTCCTTGGCCTTCCTCTACCTTTTTTTCCTGCCACTTGGGCTGAATAAATTCTCTTAGTAAGCATCTCATCACTCATTCTTTCAACATGGCCAAATCACCTAAGAATATTAGTCTCCACCTTACAACATTTTGCCTCACATTACACATCTGCAACACATCTTCCTTCCTCACATGATCAGAGCGTGTCTTATCACAAACCCCCGTAAGTAGCGCATCTCCCCATCACAAATGACTCCTGTCTTTTCTGCAGAACCCAGGTTTCACTGCCATACATCAGAGTAGGGACAATTACACTTTCACACACGGGCATTTGGGACGATCTTGAGAAACCATCATTCGTGTGAAATGCTCCTAAAGTAGGTATGACTTTTAATGAAGAGTTCACCTGCCTACTAATATAACCAGGTCTAATTTGTTATCTTTATCAAACATGGTTCTCAAATATACAAACTTGTTTACCTGATCAATAACTGTGCCATTTAGACTTATCCTGCATTGAGTGCTAACAGTTCCTCGCCCAAAAACCATAACTTTGGTTTTATTTTTTATTTATACTCAGTTTGAATTTCATACAAACTTCATACATCTGGACAAGCATACTCTGCACCTCATTTTCACTCTCTACTAAAAGGACTGTCTGATAAGCATATAGCAATCTACAGACACGGGCATTACCAAGACATAAACCAGTGTTGTTCACTTTAGCTTCACGCATGCATGCGTCCATAAATACGTATATAAAACGGCCATGGTGACCATTACACAGCCCTGTCTGACTCCTGCTCCAAATAGAAAACTATTTTGATACACCACCATTTACTCTTACACATGCTCTACTGCCAGCATACATGGCTTTCACACTATTGAGTAGATTCCCAGTGATACCATATTTACTCAGTACATTCCACAGAAAAAGTCTTATTTACTTGATCATAAGCTTTCTCTAAGTTGATGAAGGCAGCAAAAACTTTCTTACCAATAGACAGATACTTTTCAATCATCAAACATAATGCAAAAATTTGGTTAGTACAGCCCTTACTAGTCATAAAGCCACTCTGTTTTCCACAGCAAATAATTAGCTATAAAGCTCTTTTACTTGATTATTCACACTCTTCTCTATGGTCTGAAGTCTATTTTAACTTGAAGAGCCCTCAATTATTCTTCATATCTTCTGAGTTCTTTTGTTTTTACAGACATTTTTGGCCTCTAGATCTTTATCAAGGCCTGTTTTTAATCATTCGAAACTGTATCAAAGGCTTTACTTCTTCATTGAGAACAGGCCTTGGTAAAGATCTAGAAACCAAAAATGTCTGTCAATACAAAAGAACTGAGAAAGTACGAATAATAACTGAAAGCCCTGTAAGGTAAAATATGATTTAATAATTTTTGCTTAAGTAATGTTTGTGTTTTTATTTCTGAAGTACATAACAAGTGTGACTCATAAAAATACTTCCTATGCAGGCCTTGATTTCATTTTTTTTCCCAGCTGTAGCAACACTTGCTAGTGGCCTTATTTTTTACAAGCAAATTACATTATATACTAGCAAATGTTTATTAATATTATACAAAAGAAACTAACATGTCCCCCTCCATTAGTCAATCATGACAAATTTTGATTTCACCCCTGTTACTGTCGCATTGTAATGCTGAAAAGAATACAGATATTTAGATATAACTTAACTTTTCATGACTTGACAAATTATTCTCACAACTAGATGAAAGCCCATCAATAATGACGGGGAAAATAAAATTTATGGTACAGAAATTATTGGCATTTATTTAGAGTTTTTGATTTCCACGTCAATAGATGGCGACATTGGCTCACACCTTTCTGAAAATTTCCAAAGCAGTCGGTTATGGAATTTGATATGACGGGTTGTCTGTTATGTAATAGGTATTATGCAACACAAATGCTGTCTGCGTACAATAAATGAAATCATTAAAAGTTTGCAAAGTAAAACCAAATGTATTTACAAATTAATATAATTTAAAAGCAAGAACTTTCGTGGCTCTCATGGCCCCATCATCAGGCTAAGTGTCGTAGGAATGCACAGTCAATCATTATAAAGTACAAGTACCCATCATTCATTTCACCAGTTCGTCTCAAGGAGAGGCCAGATAACAAAAGTTACAGTTCAAAAAAAGGAACTATGTAGGTTCTTCAACATCTGGTTGTTCGGAGGGGGCAACCAGCCGTCTCCACTGGCTCGGAACATAGGCCGGGAGGTCAGAGCTACAGCAGGAGTCACCAAATTTAATAATATAGAGGCTTTCAGTGTAAAAGTCAGTCCATTTGTTAATAGTTGAGTTTAAGATTTTTGCGTTATTCCAATCGGGTACGTAACCCTCTTGATTAACTGTTAATTTAGGGTACGTAACCCTCTTGATTAGCTGTTAGGGCCGTGTTAGATGATCCTGATTGGAGTGCATATTTGCGTTCAGCCAGACGAATGTTTAATGTCCGAAGTGTTGATCCAATGTAGAACATATTGGTACCATTGTTTACCTGTTGAATCAATGGTATACAATAAACACCAGGTTTAACCAGTGGTGATACCTTATCTCTATCATTTCTAATTAACGAAAAAATATTCCTAGTGGTTACACCGAATGAAAGATTGTGTTGATTGCATGCTTTCTTTAGAATAGACACAATAGGAGGGTAAAATTTGATCTTGCCAATGTACTTGGTTGGAGTAGTTGTAATTGACAAAGTAGTAAGGTTTAATCTCTGGTGTTTAAGCAGTGATCTCCGGAAAAATTGGTCCGAGAACCCAAAAGAGCGGGCTAAGATTAACACACTATCCAGTTCAGCAGATCTTGCTTTTCGGGTAGAGGAATGTGTGAACGCCCGTTTTATCAAAAAACGGAGTGCGGCTGCTTTGTGGTCAGAGGGGATGGGTACTTGTACTTTATAATGATTGACTCTGCATTTCTACGACACTTAGCTTGATGATGGGGCCATGAGAGCCCCGAAAGTTCTTGCTTTTAAATTATTTTAATTTGTAAATAAATTTGGTTTTACTTTTAAAACTTTTAATGATTTCATTTATCGTACACAGACAGCATTTGTGATACCTATTACCATGTCGTACGAATAATGACTTTTGTCTTCAATTTGTCTGTTATGTGTTTTGTAAAACCTTTAGTCCTTATTTCGTCAACACTTCCCGGAACACAACATTTTCCGTGTACACTGACTGTGAACCCTGTATCAATTTCCCCTGTTCTTTTCCGCGAACTATTTTTGCCGGCTCAACGCCATGCAGAGCGGCATCATTAATGCTTTTCTTGTTCAACCTCATAAAACATTTTGCATGCATCAGCAAAACGATTATTTTGAGACATGAAAGTGCTTAACTCTTGCATCAGACTTTGATTGCACTGGGTGTTTTCTCTAATCCTTATTCTTTGATCACCAGCCTCTTCCAGGTCCAATATAATATACAGTTGAGCAAACTTTCTCTGGTCCCCATTTGCTGGGTGCAAAGCTCCTGCTCAATGGTAAATTTGTCCGTTAATTCGGAAACAACAGGGACTGTAGCTGCCATGGATGCAAACGCCAAAGCGTTATTTATTGATCTTATTCTGTCCATGAAATTTTTCGAATGTTGATGCTGTTCTTTCGTTAACTGCTGAATAACAGGGGCTGATCTTATAGTATCTAATTTTACTTTGCCTTTATGACTATGTAAAAAGTTTGTCAGATGGCTGGTCTGCAACAACTTTTGCTAGAACCACTTTTAATCACTAACAAAAAATGCATTTGCTTGCTAGCAATTTGTTAACTATCAGTTGAAATCGAGCCCTGTTCCTATGGCTCATGAAAGATGTACTGTGTGATAATTAACACAGCAATCGGATACCGCCCTCAATGAAATTTTCAAGTTTTCTGATGTGATTTAATTCACGTGTGAAACAGTAATTACAGTCATTTTGGCGATGTCTGATTGCTGTGTTAATTATCACGTATTATGAGAACAATATATCTTCAACTCTGAATAAGATGTACTGTGATATTAATGGAATGTAGTCATGAATATTAAGAAAACAACGTCTTATAAGTATGTGAAATCTATGTTGCGAGTATATTGCTAAATGTATGCGTACATTGTACAGCTGAAATGTGTGAAACACATATGCACAAGTGCCATAAGGAATCTTTGGAACTTGTATTACCTCTTAAGTGACAGTAAAAACAAATTAATGGGGCTATAGTAAAGGTGAAAGAGTATAAACTTTATATGTTATTAATTTTTTTTTCCAAAACATAGTGAATATTATTGTCACTTATGGTAATGCTGAGAAATTGCATTCCATGTTATGCTGTTGAGTCAAACTGATACCAGTAAATGTTTGGGATATTTTTTGGAATTAATGAAATTTATATTGCCTAAGTTACTGAAAACTTCCTAAATGCAAATTTTAAAAGTTGCAATTTAGGCTTGCATCATAGCATTTTTTTCCTGGCAGTCTTTCTATTTGCAATATTTGACTGTTGTTTTTAAATGTATTGTGGAGTCCCCCTATTCACACCACTTTTCACATAGAATGAATTTACTGCTCAGTGATTATTTCCATTAATAGGAGATACAGAAAACCGTAGGAGTTAAAAAGATGTATTCTTAAATTCGCCTTTATAAACTTTAGTTTACTTCCTTACAATTCATACAAGTTAATATCAATTCCAATTAGTAGTTCTAATTCTGACTATTAGATAGCTCTAATCATTCTACTATTCTTTTTTACGTGCGATATTTCAAAGTAACTTGTACAATATTCTAGAGGATAATGCTTACCTTGGGATTCCTTTCTAGCGATGGGAACATTTCACACATGTGTTTTCCAGTCTTTGTTGGTGTTATTGTCCTATAGTCCGTTGTATGAGATGACTAGCTTTACTTCTCACACTTTTCGCTGGGTATACTCATTGGATCTTTGCCTTAGGATTCAAACACATCAATTTTTACTGTTCTTTATACTCGAAATTTTCGCCCATACTCTGGGCATCCTCAGGAGCGTGGCGACTTTACCACCGATGTTCGTGGCTAACTTCGCGCTAATGGAGTCCAATGCTCCATGTTGCCATTCATCGGATATACTTTCCTGGATATATTTCGTTATCAAGCCCGGCTGGCGCCATCTATGTTTCATTAAAACAACTTTTTATTATTATTTTTTTTAAATTGTTTTTTTATTTTTTTTATTTTCTTCTCCTATCCTGGTTTTCTTGTCTTTTTTGCTGGTTTTTCTTTTGTTGTTGTTTTTCTTGTCTTATTAGTTCTTTCCACAGGCCAGATAATGTGCTAGGGCCGTTCTGGTTACATACCCATTTTTTTTTTTATATAATAAAAAATTGGAAAGGCAAATGAGGGAAGAAGCAATATTAATCTATAAAAATAAAGCAAGGGTATGTAACCAGAATGACCCTAGCACATTATCTGGCCTGTGGAAAGAACTAATAAGACAAGAAAAACCAGCAAAAAAGACAAGAAAACCAGGATAGCAGAAGAAAATAAAAGAAAAAAAATTAAAAAAAGAAAGTTGTTTTAATGAAACATAGATGGTGCCAGCCGGGCTTGATAACGAAATATATCCAGGAAAGTATATCCGATGAATGGCAACATGGAGTATCGGACTCCATTAGCGCGAAGTTAACCACGAACATCGGTGGTAAAGTCGTCACGCTCCTGAGGATGCCCAGAGTATGGGCGAAAATTTCGAGTATAAAGAACGGTAAAAATTTATGTGTTTGAATCCTAAGGCAAAGATCCACTGAGTATACCCAGCGAAAAGTGTGAGAAGTAAAGCCAGTCATCGCATACAACGGACTTTAGGACAATAACATCAACAAAGACCGGAAAACACGTGTGTGAAATGTTCCCATCGCTAGAAAGGAATGCCAAGGTAAGCATTATCCGCTAGAATATTGTACAAGTTACTTAGTTAATATCAAGATACACTTATTTGTAAAAACCCTTTTTGTTTGTACCAAAGTGGTTGAGAGATGGTAAAAACATGTTTAGGGCTGGAAAAAACATGTTCTAGGTCTAGGAGCCAAGCAAAATGAATTGAAATTTTAAAGAATAGCACGTGAATGTATTCTGTAGTTATCATATTTGCTGCCATTTTTTGCTACACAAACCACTTTTTGCCAAGTAGAATTAAAATGTGGTCCATAATTTTCTTTTCCTGTTCTTCCAGTTGCTGCTCTTAGAAAATCACTATTTTGGATTTTGGTTTTATTTAAATACCATTTGCAAAAGTTAAATTTTGCACATATAAAATCAATGTGCAGTGGGTTCCTTCATATAATCCACAAGCACAAAATTTGGAAAAAAAGAAAAAGTTTTATCTCGTAATCCATAGCTTCATATAATCCTACTATCAAGACCTATTATCAGTGCTTCACTTCACTCCATCCATGGTGATTGTGTTCTGAAAATTTGATGCAATCCATTCCAAAAATTTGAACTCCCGTAGTCCAGAGGGAAAAAAATTTAAATTAAATTTCTACCGCTAATTAAAAAAAAAAAACAGTACAAAATGCAGAAATTTTAAAAGTTAGCAAAAGCCAATCGTTGTGTTTTGCAACAAAAGTAGAAGAAACTGAACTGTGTTGCACATTTCGAAAGCTTATGCATATGAACTCAAGTAGTTTATTCTGTACTTGAAATGATTCTTTTAAAACTGAGTTATGATTTTGAATATTTTTTTGAACAAACTTAATTGTGTTAGCATATTAAGATTTTCCAACTTTTCAATTTTTGTATTGCTTAACATTGGCATTTAGTTGTGTTACTTTTCATGAGAAGTAGTCTTAAGTAAACCTATTATGATATGAAAGGTATTTTTGTTTTATTATTGATTTCTATTTTTATTAAATGTGTTGACTTGCTAATTTTTTTTAACAGTTTAAAAGTGATTCTGAATTTTGTTACGATATATCAAATAAAAAGAAGACTTAAAAACTCTGTGATAAAATAATTGGGTTACGTGTAGAACATCAATGTTATTGTAAAATTTGCCTTACGCATTATTTCAGAAAATTTGTCATCAGGTTCAGAAAATTTCATCAGGATCCACAATCAGACCCTGACTTCATCTTTATTGTTCACATCTGTTGTTTCATACATAACCATTTGAGAATTCATCAGTCTTGTCAAGTTTTTTTAAAGCAGTTTTCACTCACCCACTGATCTTGCTATCTAATCTGTATTCTGTGTATAACATGTTTCCTAGACAAACTCATTCACCTGGTCTAACTCTGTGCCAGGTAGACTGATTAAACATTTAGTACTATTAGTTCTTTGCTTAAAAACTATAACTTTGCTTTTTTCCTTATTCAGTTTGAATTATGAAAATTTCAAAATCATATCCAACTGGAATTCAACTCATTTATAAGCTATTTCAGTATCATTTTGGAAATGAAATAATTTGTAATTGGGTTAATTTTCAGTTGGTTATGATTATCACATTTTTAGGTAACATCTTGCTTCTTCTCTTTAGAAAAACAATGTATGTGTATGTTCTGCATGCACTCTTACAAATATCATGGGTTTTCATGAACAATTCTCAGTGCAGTCAGTTGCAAACTTAGCACACATATTCTTTTCTTTTTTGTATTTTATTTTTTATTTTCTACTCTCTCTTTAAATATGTACATTTGTTTCTGCAATGTCACTTTGAAAGAGGGACACCTTCAGTTTGGAGTAATGTTTGACTTTTATGGGTTGTTAAAAAATTATTCCGTTATACTTCCCCTGCTGTCTGCAGTAAAGAAGTGAGTACTGATATCTGTTGGCTGATGTGAAAGATAGCTGCATGTGAGCTAGGTATCAATCATTTTTCATTACTATTTCGACTGGCGCTTAAAAGGACGTTTCGGAATATTAATTGCGCCCCTACTCAAATATTTATTTTGAAGAAAAAGGTTGTAAATGAAAAAGAACCTGTCTATATAGTAGAATAAATTAAGAACATTAATTTCTTAATAGGGAAGAATTATCTGATTATGTAAATCAACACTCGTTTTGAGGTATTGATTTGCCAAAGGAATTGTCGTACCTCAAAACTGTGTTCTGAGGAAAGACAATTTCCTCAGACTAAATATTCCAAAATATGGTTTGCCAAATTAATTTCTTGATTCCCATCTGTTAGCATACATCTGAATGGACATAATTGCTGTCAAAATCATGATGGTATAGAGAGAATCTATACGAGGATTGTAGAACCATGTCCCTAGTGCACTCGAGCACAGATCATCCTTCTGTGAAGCATGCTTCTGACACCTGAATTGTCCAGAACGATGAGACAAATTCATCCAGTCATTGAATGATCCTCGGAACATCTTGACATGGGGTACAATCCCTGCCATTCACACCATGAAATGCGCTTATCATTGTGCATAGCAATTTCATGGAAAAAAAAAAAAAAACTCTTCCGGTTCCACATCTTACAGCAAAACACCTGCAAACTGAGTAAAAAAGGCGTTGTAACAACTTAGGGACTCTCCCTAGAAAACACAATCACAACAAATAAACCGGAGCTAAAAGGTAGGAGTGAGTGCTGAGAGAGAGAGATGTGCTGACATCTATTGGCCGATCCGTAATCACTATATCATGCAGGACGAGCTAGGGTTGTAAGTATATCCGATTATTCAATGCCAATACTTGCAGAAATGTGAATTGCATAAGCACACGGAATTAAGAAAGTATTTGAATGAGTTTTCGAGCTCAAGCGGTACATTGAACTATGTAGAATTAAGAAACAGTTTTTTTTTTACAGCATTTGTGTAGTGTATGTTTAGTATACACTGTGCATCACTGGTCAGTGTATATAAAATATGCACACATGCATGTATGAAATAATTTTATTATACACAAATTATTATCGGTCTCTAATTTCTAAATCATGAAATGTACTTATTTGGTTAATTGTGAAACTAAGTGAGAGACATCATAGAAGCTTGGGTACTTTCCCCAATAGTAAAACCCCAAATATTCAACATGAAAACTAAAATTTAAACTTAAACATGCTGTAGCCAGAAAAACATAGTCTTTTAGAAATACAGCTACTGCTGCACTCATACATGTATAACTGCTGTCACAGGGGGAAGGGAGACAAAGTAAAGGAATATAGAACTGAACTTTTTGAAGTTGATTTTAAATAAATACATTGTATTTTTTTTTGTAAGTTGCTAGTACTGCCTCATCAGTCTAATGAAGGTACATTACATTATGAAGAAATGATTGAAATATTTCTAACAGCTGTTAACCTAACCAGCAACCAATTGAAATAATCTTATGTCACCTATAAAAGTTCTGAAATTGCATAGCATTGAAATATACAAAAAGAACAATATTAACAACAAAAGCTACCTAAAGGAGAACGCACTAAATAGGTGGCTAAAGAAATTAGGAAAATATGTTGTTTGTGTTGTAACCAGTGGTGGATCCAGAAATTCTGGGGTGGAAGGATTGGAGATTTGCCAAGAAGACTACCCCTTCTGATTTGTACATGTTTTTATTTTTTGACAAAGCAAATAAAAGTCCCCCCCCCCAAAAAAAAAAAAAATTGGATGTTTTTCTTGTAAAGTGTATGTAATATTTATTCAGTTGTAATGTCTGGTCTGTATTATGCTCTGTAGCCCACTATGTCAGTATTGCACAGATATGTACATATACAACAAATACAAAACTACACAATGTTGAGAACAGTTATGCAAGTGTTTCATAAGGAATCCTATGCTGCTACTTTTATGTAGAGCAACATTTTTGGTTTATGTATATACTGGAATACAAACAGAAGGAACAAATAGCAGAACTGATTAATACACCAAATATATAAGACTGAAATGATAATTGGTTTTATCAGTGTAGGAAATCAAAATTACAATTTGCCAAGCTTTTGCACTTCAACGGATGGCTTTTTCAAGGCTAATAGCATAAATCAAACTGAAACACTAGAACTATTACAATTTAAATATGAGAATGGTTACATGGAACACACAGAATGATTAAATATGCAGCACAGTGTGTTTTGAATGTGTTAATTTGGCACATGGCAGTTTTGAGGGAGGAAAGTCATTTAGGCACTGGATCCAAATTTGTGTCAATTCCAGGCAGATGCTGTCATTGCAGGCTTCACTGCTGGTGATAATTTCCAGAGGTTCTTGGAATGCTGTTGCTTTTAAGTTAAAGTAGGCTGCCAGTTTTTTTAATACCTTCCTATACAAGAACCGCCATGTGCCAAATTAACACATCTCATGACTTCACATTCAGAACACGCTGCACTGCGTATTTAATCATTCTTTGTGCCTCATGTAACCATTCTCATATTTAAATTGTAATCGCTTTAGTATTTTAGTTTGTTTTACCCTATTAGCCTTGAAAGAGCCATCCATTGATAAGCTAAAGCTTGGCAAATTGTAATTTTGATATCTTACACTGATAAAACAAATTATCACTTCAGTTAGAAATAACAACATGGAAAAGAAAGGTTAATAAGACTTATGCAGTGATCAGAATAGAATTTTTCCTTTTTTTAATAAAATTATTATAGCATAAATGAAAGTACATCTGATTTTTTAAAATTTTGATTAAAGTGAAGCAAAACATCTTACAGTTGTTAAATGACCCCTGAGATTTATAATGTATCCTCGTTATTTGTGCTCTAGTTTTTGAAGACCTCCCTCCTCCCTGTTTTGTCTATGATTGTTAGTGTCTTGCACAATTATCTTTTTCATTTTTTATTTCCCTTCACTTTTTTTTTTTTTTTTTTTTTTTTTGGTACTGCTTAGAACAGTTGTTTTGGTCCAAAAGAAAAATAAAGAAAATCTACTGTGCTAGTAACTTAGGTATATATATATATATATAAGTGATGCCTGTCTGTTGGAGTCAAAATAATTTGTTTACTTTCCTTTCAGAAGTTTCATAAAACTGTCTTGTTCTATTGAAAATATTCAAGTCATCATCCTATTCACTTCTAGGGCACTGCACAAAGATCTCAGAAGGATCTTGAAAGTGAAGTTGAAAAACTTGGTGCTCATATTGATGCCTACACCTGTCGAGAAGAGACTGCTTTCTATGCAAAATGTCATTCTAAAGATGTTTCAAAAGGTACTGCACAATACTTTGTCTTTTAAGAAAAAAGATTAAAAGTATGCTAACTACTATCACTTGGGTACTGGTCATTAATCTACATGGTACACATTCAATTGCTGAAGATGTTGATCATGTAACAGTGTTCACTTTTGTTGCCTCTGATAAGCCATATTGCATTTGTAACAATCTGTACATCCATACAGCTATGTAGTTTTATTTTGGTGTTCAAACTGTAACTTCTACACTGGTGACCAAAAGTTAAGCATAATTGGTAAAACATACAAGGTAAAGAGTTAAAACAGATAGAACAGCGGTTATCGGTTTTGGTTTGTAGATTAGTCATACAACCAGTTGCAGTGCACAGTCAAATAATGCTCGCTGATGTTCATTATGTAAATATCTCGCAATTCCATTTGAACAGCTTACCTACTCTGAGTGTTCTATTCCCTTTTCTTGCAATCACCATGAGAAGAGTTGTTGTCATTGGTGATCAGGAACATAATATGGAACAAAGATGCCAGGTTGACCATTTTTTGCAGGGTAGAATAATCTGAAGGCTCAAATCTGGACAGTCACAGACTGCAGTCTCCAGAGCACTGAATGTGCCACAAAGTGTCATCTCCAGCCTTTGGAGAAGGTTCCATAACACAGGAAAGGTTAGACGCCAACAAGTACAAGTTTGTCCCAAAGTCATAACTCCTCTGTAGGACTGGTGTCTTGCATTAACTGTACGATGCCATAGAGTGATTTCTGTCAGGCAACTCTCTGCAGAGCTTGTGGCCACCTCAGGACAAGGGTTTTGAGACAAACTGTGTACAGGAGGCTCAGGACAACTGATTTCAGTGCCAGACATCCAGTAGTTTGTGTCCTGATCATCCCTGCCAACAGGAGAGCCCATTTAAACTCTGGAACATCAAAACTTTACACCGTATCAGTGGAGCAATGTGCTTTTCACTGATGAGTCCAGATTCAGTTTACAGATTGATTCTCGTCAAACCAGTCTCTGAAGAGAACGGGGAACCTGTTACATTCCCAGTAACATCAGGGAAAGGGACCAATTTGGTGACAGTGGAGTCATGGTTTGGGCAGGTGTCGTGTTGAATGGGCACACAGATCTCCACATCTTCAGCTGAGGTACAGAGACGTACTTGAACCTCATGTGAGACTTCAGAGGTGCTATGGGTTCAGAGCTGGTATTCATGGACAATAATGCATGCCCGCATAGAACTCGGCTGGTGGATGATTTTTGACAAAGTGAAGATATGCAGCACATGGAGTGGCCAGCAAGGTCTTGGGGTATGAATCCGATAGAGAATGCATGGGATGCACTTGGGAGGTGAATTGCATCCCGTCAGCCTCCACCAAGGACCATTCTGGAGCTCTGAACTGTTCATCTGGAATGGGACTTGTTCCCCACAGAGCTCTTGGACAACCTGATGAGCAGCATAAGAAGCAATGCGAGGCTTGCATGGCAGCAAGGGGGTCACCACATCCCTTAGTAATCATGGTGCACCAGCCTTTTCTCAATTTTATGTACTCAACACGAAAATCACTATGTTGTTAATTTTTGTAAATTTGCGTAAAAAATACAATAAACTCTGTTTCGTGACTTGTTTTGTCTGCTGTTGTACTTGCCAAATGTTATCTCAGAAGCATACCCAGTTTTGTGCCTCTCTGACAATTAGTTCTTGAAATATTCACAGATATATTGATTCTGTTTAACTTTTGGACATCATTGTACTTGCATAGAAGGCATTTTTTTCTGTAGCACTAAAAGTATGATTGTTTTTCATTGACAGTTATTCATTTTCAAGCTGATAAGGTAGATCAAATAAGTAAAACCGTAAAATACCTACAGCATAAGAAACAAACCAGTGCTGTATCTATTGAGTTGCACTGTGTATAGTGAGCCTGGTTCTTTTTTTTAAAACCTATCCACCATTGATCTGGAGCAGAGTTGTATAAAAATAAAACGTATCTGCGTTCACAACCATTGAAACAGAAAACTCGCTGCAAACCCGTGAATCATGATAACAATAGAATGAGATAATTTAAAGAAAAATTAATATAAAAATAAATAATTATTAGAACATTACAGATTTCAGAGAGAACAAAAGTACACTACAACTGAATGCGCAAAAATGTGTGTAAAATGGACCTTAAGGCCAAAACTTAAAAATATTGGACTATGAACCTCATAAAAACAAGAGACTAATTAAAGAAAGTTTTTATATCTAGAAAAGCAGTTCCATTAATGAACCTTCAAAAATTATATATAGCATTTTCAACCACTTAATTCAAAAATAGTAGACTTATAAAATACATACAGAAAATATTTTAGTTTAATAACTAGCAACTGCAAGAGAAACCTGGCAATAAAATTTAAAGTCTTTGTGTGTAAACGAAACTTTTGTTACAGTTCCTATATATTGAGAACAGGCCTTGATAAAATCAGGAAGCCAGAAACGTCTGTAAAAACAAAAGAACTCTCTATCAGAAGATGTAAAAAATAGTTGAACATTCTCACATTAAGATAGAATTAAATATAACAATCTGAGTAAAGCCTTGAGTAAGTGTTTTAATTGCTGTAAATAACGTTTTTATTTTTTTAATCTACAAGCAAAAACTATCTGCAAAATCTGCTAATAATTTGGAAACTATCCGGGTACGCGTGTATGTCTATATTCTGCAACTCTGATCTGGAGTGTAGGTTTCTGGCTTCTGCTGAACAAAATGTTTTACAGGGTTTCCATTTTCTGGATTTTGGAAATATATTACTTTTTTTTGTTTCTCAGGAAGGAGGTGAGGTCCAATGATTTGCATTGGGTGCCCCACTGAATATGATGTTCTGCCATTTTATGCATGAAAAAATTAAAGGAGTGGGTGCAAATAAAAGGAAGCTGAAAAAATAAGCATGGTGATAGTGGGGGGTGTATCTGAGTTTTTAAAATTTCATTTCATATTATCTGGAGCTTTCTGTTTAGTGCTAAAGCTAATTTTTCATTTGTTGTATGCTATTGTTTGAATGAGTGATCATCAGTAGCTCCAGCTGGCACAGTTAATGACATTATATTAATCTAGGTTTCATCCCATGTATAGTGTTCTCCCTAGAGCCTTTTTTACTGGGCAGTCCACCCAGCTAATTTTCTCTACTGCCCAGCTAAAATTTTCTTTCATGTGAACGTTTTCACAATGCACATAATAGTAAGACCGGAAAACTTATTCCCACATACACTGTGAATATTGATGAAAACAGGCTGAAATCTGTGTTGGATATGCTTTATTAGTAAGAACTCATTTTTTTATCATTTATGTACGATTTTCTAAAGTTATTTATCATATTATACTACATTAATGCCTACCACACCACTAAAGATGTTTAATAAGTATAATAATGTTAAGCAAAACATCCTTTTTTTCTTGATTGCAGAACAGGTCATTAATACCATCCAGCTAACATTTCTTGCCACCCAGCTGTAAAAAAAAAAAAAAAAAAATCTAGAGAGAGCACTACATGTATACTAAGTCTAATATCTTTCCAGGGAGGTACTTGTTATTAGCAGAATGGCAAAGCAGAAACATTTTAAATGTATAGTTTGCCATAAGTTTGAGCTAAAAATGACGCTATTAGGAAAAGCTATTGTCAGCCATCAAAGTGGAACAGTGTGCAATCAGAATTATGTATTGCCTGTAGTTTACTGATCACCATGTGACATTTTTTCAAAAAACATGAAAATTATGTCACTAATAGGAGTGCTTTGACTAGCAAAATCTGAGGTTGTTCACATTTGTAAGCTGTAATTGCTTAGCTTCAGTTGCTTGGAACTTTATTGTCGTGAGTGGTGTAATGGATAGCATGCTCGAACAGAAATATGGAGATGCAGGTTCGATTCCCGCTCCAGAGCAATGTATTTTTCAAGTTTTCTGAGATGTTACATGGTGACTAGTAAACTACAGGCAATTCAGTATACAACTCTGATTGCTGTGAGTAATCTAGTGAATTTCCTTCCCCATGTATAATTATGAAGAATATTTCTTCCTTAATTTCTACAAATTGCAGAACATTACAGTATGGGTGCAACTCAAGTTGCTTATTATGTACTGTATGTATTAGTGCCATACTTTTTATCAGGGCTCGGCAAATCCTAGGCACCTAAAAAACGGGCACTGGTGCCCGATTTTTTTCTTTTACTTCAGATTTTGTAATTTGCAATAAATTCCATAATTTGTCTTATAATTTGCGGATTATATGTTAAAAAGTTAAATTTTGGTTTTGCGGATAATATTCTGGTATTTACTTTGGTATTAAAAAAAATCCGTGTGGTAATTGCCAGGAGAGGTGGTGTTATTGGAAAAGTGCCAAAAATGCGGTAACAGAAAAATGTAATGCAGTATGGAGACAGAAGACCGCAAAAAGATTGAAAGAATATTTTATTTTACTTATGAACATTTTGACAGAAAATATGATACTATGAAGGCTGTACTATTTGCACTTGTGGAAGCCTGCAGAGCTTTTCCATGGCACTTAATCATTTTGCGAATTGCATTCATTAGTTTTGCTGCACTAATACTATTATGGTTTTTGTTTGCTGTTCAGTTAAAACTTATTCAGAAAAGGGACAAATGCTACATATTGCCATAAGTTCTACGGATTTTTTAGTTCTAGCGAATGAACTATGGTAATGCTGCGAAAGCCAGGAAGTTTAGTTCTTTATTTACGTAAAAACAACAGTTGCATTTTTTATATAATCATTTCTTTCTTACTTCTTTGGACTTCTGAGTCAGTCATTCCGTGAATCACTGCTTTTCTGTCCGAAATTACCGTTTAGATCAACATGACAGGTGCAGTTTATACAATGATCTTTTTTCTTCTGAATTTCATGGTTTGCGGAAACATCGCTGAATATTATACGAAGTAAAACATTGTTTGTTTTTCTCAGATATTCACGATCTGTGGATTATACGCCTCTGCGAATTGAACATCACATTTTTTCCCCCACAGTTTGTGTATCACATGCAACCATGAATCTTATAAAGGATTTTTTTTTCTGAATTTTATGGTCTGCAGATTATATGAAGAAAATCGTGGAGCAAATTAGAATATTTTTTTAAGTGGATTAGGTAAAAAGAAAAATTTGACAGTAAATATGCTTTATCACTTTTTATTCCAGTGTCATCACCGCACATTACATTCATGCATTATTCTTTGAAATTTTACTTCATCTCACCTGGCTTCGGGGCATATTTAGAGGGAAAAAGAGTGCCCCCCTCCCGAATGTTTTTTTTTTTTTTGTTAAAATGCGACATAATTAAAAAAACTGCTTTAATTTAATAAAAAATGCATTAACTTATGTATTAGAAAATAATGCTTTCATTTATTTTTTCCTGAGGGATTTCAAAAACTTCCATTTCCTGACCCCCTCCCCTCAAAAAATTTCTTTATACACTCCTCACTTGGCTCCTAGATATGGAACATATTTGTCGAGCCCTGCTTTTTATCATACCTTGAAGATGACATTCTCTTTTCTTTTTAACATTATTATTTTTTGTGGCAACCTTTCACGAGTCTGAACAAAGTGGTTCAACCAGAACAAAAAAGTGTAATGATATGATATTGAAACTCTAAAAACAATGTGTTTATGCACAATATTTGCATTGTAATGAGGTAGTGTAGTGTCCAAATCATGCCAAATATGGTGCCAGCCACTTAGCACAGTCATAAGTAGTAAGGTAGCAATTACTCTAAAAGCAAGGTAGAAAACTACAAAAGAAACTGAATATGTGTGATTTAATAATAGAATAATTCGTGTAACCATGTAATGCAGTATATGTCACTTCACTAGTGTTATCACATGTCACACAAAAGTGTGTTGGCTTCTTTGTTGTTAGATTTTGCGTACGGCATGCTGAATTCCACTGCTTGGCAAAGTCCTGTATTTCGATTAGCAAAATAAAATTTGGTTTTATCTTTCCAGTTATTAAATTGTGCATATGTACATTATTTAAAAACAATGTTGTTTTTACCTTTCTATAATATGTGTGACACAGTTAAAGCTTGCATTCATTAACTATCCATCTGTATCGTGATTTCTCTAGACAAGTGCAGCTTGATCAAGTTGCTGTTGCTTTTAAAGTAAGTAATTTCATTTTCTTTTTCAGTTGTTGAACTTTTAAGCGACATGATAAGGAACAATAAATTTAGTGAGTCACAGATCGACCAAGAGCGCAAGGTTGTTCTTGCAGAGCTTGACGCCATTGAAACAGACCTGCGCCAAGTAGTGCTTGATAATCTTCATTTGGTTGCCTATCAAAAGACACCTCTTTCAAAGACTGTTTTTGGGCCTAGCAACAATATTAAGTGAGTATTTATTTCATTGTTTTGGTTTTCTGCCTGTCTTTATAAAAAAGAAAAGCATGCATGTGAAGTGCAATATTTCCTCATGTAACACTAGATGGCATTGGCAATGGGTTACATGAGGAACATGCGCACTGTGGACACAAGACTTTCAGACAGCAGACTTCGACAGAGGGTGTGAAGTCTCCGTTGAAATTGTCAGGGTAGAGCCTAGGTGAAACGCGTGTCCGGCGATTGAAACTGTGGACGGTATGAGGTGGTGTATATAATGATTTTAACTGGAATCTTTTAAAGCTTTTTAAATTTTTTATGAACCTGACTTAACTTTGAAGACTTCCTCAACAATTCTAAGAGAGTGCAGCATTGACGAGATAGCCCTAATGGCCAAGTACGACGTGGAACTTCAATTGGTATGTAAATAGTAACTCTTAACTCAAGAATCTTTAATTATTATCTGGAAACCTTTACCCATTCAATATGATGTCGACACAGCCAGAACGGAGTTAACCCTAACATCTGAACATAACCGAAGTAGGGTACAACTTATGACGAAGTGGTTCTTGAGCTAACCCTAACAACTGACCATATTGAAGCAAGATACAACTTTGGACAAAGAAACTCTCAATAACTACTGACGTCGGACTGAACACGCACTTCTGTGAGTAACATTTTTAGGACTTTTAAACGATTTATATTTTAATTGAATAAGTTAATGCACCACCACAGACTGTATCCACTTTACAGAATGTGTAAAACAGAACTTACAGACATCAAAGCGTCTTCCTGAAGAACAGTTGTAATGTATTTATTTTGTCCTCCTTGGAATCTGTAATGTTCTATAATAATTATTTGTTTTACTAATTTTTCATTAAATTATCTTATTATTGCTATCGTGGTTCATGAGTTTGCAGCAAGTTTTCTGTTTCAATGGTTGTGTACGCAGATGCATTTTACTTTTATACAACTCTGGTAGTGGGCCTAGATGGTGAATTTATTATGCTCAGGGTGGAAAGGTTTTTCTGATTCTGAAATGTGATATTTTTATTGGTTTACACTTTAGTAATTGAAGACCAACTTTATTGCCTTTAATTATTAGTTTTAGTTGATATGAGCAAACAAAATGTAAGTTGAATGCAGATATTGCTGCAGTGAAGTTAGTACTGTGCATGTAGACTCTGCTGTAATGAAGTAAACATTGCATGAACTTGTGGGTTTTTTCAATGTGTTATGGTTTCTGCACTACAAATTTCCAATAAACAGTGGTATTCTGGTGTACACTGTTTCGTGATTTCATTCTTCTAGTTTGTTGTTTATGAAAAGTTTGGGGAAAGAAATGAAATGTATTTTCAAACTGTGAAGGAAGCTTTTGTAGATATATGAAGGATGTATTATGTTGAATCATTGATTTGAAGGTACATGATTTCCAGTGAGTTGTGATTTTTATCATGTGAGATGGTTGTCTTTGCGTACATATTGGTCAAAAGTATTCGATATCAAATATGGGTATACAAGGAGCCTTTTTTTTTTTTTTTTTCTATTATCCCCTCTTCCATGTGCCATCTTTCAATAAGATGGCACATGGAAGAGGGGATAGGCAGATCTTCACTTTTACATGTCAGCATTATATACACTGCCGGACAATTGCTAAGGACGGATGACAATAGCAACGATACCAACCATAAAATGGAAGGCAGGAAAATGTGGAAATTAGCATAAGTGCGGGATACAGTAAGACGTGTTGTGCGTATGCAAATTTTGGATTGCCGAACTTGTTCGTGACGTCATAGCGCTGATAAGAGATATAAAGGATTTGACGCGTATTGACCGTTGTTGTTCAAACACAAAGTTGAAAGGGAATGAATCAATTGACGAACTTGCAATTTTCAGTATGTCTTCCCGACATCACCTAGATGATTTTACGCGTGGCCGTATTATTGGCAAGATTGAAGAAGGGCGAAAAATAACAGATGTTGCCAGGGAGTTCGACGTCAGCCACAGAGTTGTTTCAAGGCTTTGGAAATCATTTCAAACAAATGGAGAGTGTAGCAAACGTCACGGGGAGGTCGTGTTTGCAGTACGACACCTGCAGAAGATCGGTACATAGTGCTATCAACAAAAAGACACCGGCGCAGCACAGCTAGTGAGGTAGCAAATCAGTTTATGGCTGCTACTGGCAAGCAGATCTCCCGAAAAACTGTCGCCAGACGTTTGCATGAAGGAGGACTATACGCCCGCCGTCCTGTTGTGTGCATCCCATTGTCCAGACGTCACCGTACCGCCCGTTTGCAATGGTGCCATCAACATCGCAATTGGACTGATAACGACTGGTCTGCTGTCCTCTTCTCAGATGAGAGTAGATACAGTCTATCATCTGATTGTCGACGACAACTGATCTGGCGTGATAGTGGTACTGCATATTGTCCAGCAAACATACAGGAAAGGGACCGATATCCGACATGTAGTGTCATGGTATGGGCTGGCATCATGATCAATGGCCGTACGTCCCTCTATGTGCTTCCAACTGGGACTATGACTGGCCAACGATATATTAATGATGTTCTGCTACCTCATGTTCGCATGTTCCGTGGTGCTGTCGGTGATAGATTCATTTTCATGGACGACAACGCAACATGTCATCGAACAGTCGCTGTCCAGGAGTGTCTTGAGAGCGAGGATATTCAACGCCTCGTATGGCCAGCACGTTCTCCAGATCTGAATCCCATTGAAAATGTGTGGGATGCTTTGGGGAGGAGTCTTGCTGGTCGCCAATGCCCTCCAATAAACAAGGACACCCTCATTCATGCACTCACAGAGGAATGGGATAAATTACCCCAACAGCTGCTTGATAATGTTGTGCAAAGCATGACACGACGTGTGGAATCTTGCATCGCCCTCCATGGTGGCCATATCCCGTATTGACATCTTACGCCAGAACGCCTGCGGGCGGTAATTGCATTTTTTTCATGTTTACGTATTCTGCACAAAATGGCCTGTTTGTCCCTTGAACACGTTCCAGGCCTTCTGGATTTCAGAGCACAATAAATTGTCTTTCTTGTAATGTCCTGGCATTCTGACATTATTTTATTTCACTTGGCATCCAACCACACTTACTTTTTTATGCGCTATATAGCCGTTTATGATCCGTCCTTAGCAATTGTCCAGCAGTGTATAAAGTGGAATTTCTAAGAACTTTTTTAACCTGACTTGTATATAGTATTGTACAGTTCCTCTTACACTACACTACATCTCTGATTAAGAGTGGACAGAAATGAGTAAATAGTTGGAAAAAAATTACTCTTTGCACCATGTATATATATGTGCATTCATATTCATGGAAATACATTAGTACTTTAGAGTGATCTGTGAACTTCTTGAAAGCATGTTGATTTAATCTTCATCATCATCATCATTAGTGTTCTGTCTTTTGACAGGTTCAATGGTAACTCAACAAGTTATCTTCCTCCAGTTTTCTTTGTCCCTTGTTTCCTCCTTTAATACTTGATAGCTTCCTGTGCCCATGATATCATCAAGCGTCATTAGTCGTCTCCTTCCTCTTGGTCGTTTTCCTTCAATTTTCCCTTCTATCATTCTTTACAATAAGTTGTCTCCTCTTAACACGTGTCCTATTAAGTTATATTTTCTTTTTCTTATGGTCTTGAGAATATTCCTTTCTTCCTCAACTCTTTGTAACAGTTTATCATTGGTAGTTTTTTCAATCCACTTTATTTTTTCCATTCTTCTCCATAACCACATTTCAAATGCCGACATTTTAGCTTCTTTTTTCCCCGATTGTTCACATTTCTGCCCCATATAAAGTTGTACTCCAAATATAGCACTTAATAAGCCTTTTCTTAAAATTTTTATTCATTTTATTACCAAACAAATTTTTCTTGTTGTAAAATGCATATTTTCCTTTATTAATTCCTTCTTTTATTTCCATGTCACATTTTCCATTTTCTTAGATTATGCTATCGAGGTATTTGTATAGTCTCACTTGCTCTGCCTTATCTCCATTCATCATCACCTCAACGTTTCCTGGTCTCCTGGAGAGACTCATCGTTTTTGTTTTCTTTGTGTTAATTTTCATACCATATTTTATGCATACACTTTCAAATTTTTGCGTTAGATGCTGTAGTTCATCTTCAGTATTAGCTAATATTGCTTGGTCATCTGCAAATCTAATATTTTGTGTTCTTCCTCCAACAGTGATTCCTCTTTTCTCTTCTTCAAATGCTTCTTTTATAGTTTCTTCTATGAAAATATTGAAGAATGTTGGTGACAAAACAGCATCCTTGTCTTACACCCCTACCAAACACACATTTTAAAAGTTTTTCCTACTTATATTTTTATTATGGCAGTCTGGTTCATGTATAATTCAGCTTTAACCTCCAGTCTAATCCTATTTTACTTAGCACTTCTATCAGCTTTTCCCAATTAACCATGTCAAATGCCTTTTCTAGGTTGATGAAACATATATAAACTTCTTTGTTTACTTTTATATTTCTTTCGGCCGCCCCGGTGGCGCAATGGTCTAAGCGATGGCCTCTGATCATTCGTCCGAACGGGGTCCAGGTTCGAATGCCGGTGAGGCATGGATGTTGTGTTTGTCTTATGGCACTGGCTCTCTCCCTTCCCTGGAACCAGTCACCTTAAATTAGGGACGGGCGACTGCTTATAGCCCGTTGAGTTGCTCACGGTGGTCGTTAAACCTCCTATCAAAAAAAAAAAAAAAAAGATATATATATATACTGAAGAGCAAAGCTGAAAACTAAGGCTCTTCTCAATAGAATATATATATATATCATCATCATTGTCAACCATTATCAATCCACTGCTGGACGAAGGTCTCCCCAAGTTTCCTCCACAACGGTCTGTCTTGTGCCAGTCTCCTCCATGTCACTCCCGCATATTTACGAATTTCATCCACCCATCTCCCATGTGGTCTTTTTCTGGGTCTTTTCCTGTCCCTTGGAATCCAATCTAAAATTTCGGCTGTCCATCTATGGTCTGTCCTTCTGGCAGTATGTCCAGCCCATTGCCATTTCAGGGATTTAACTCTGATCATGATGTCTTCCACTCTCGTCATTTTTCGGATCCACGAGTTCCTCTTCTTATCTCTCCTGGTTATACCAAGCATGCACCTCTCCATGCTTCTTTGAGTTGTCTGCAGCTTTTGTATGTCTCTTTTAGTTAAGGTCCACGTCTCTGCACCATACGTAAGCACTGGAAGGATGCATTGATCAAACACTTTTCTTTTAAGACATAATGGCATATTGCTCTTGAAAATTATGCTGTTTCTTCCAAAAGCTCTCCAGGCAAGTTTTGTACGCCGATTAATTTCTTCATCAATGTGACCCTCACTTGATATCTGCTGTCCAAGATAAACATACGTATCTGTTATCTCCAGTTTTTCTCCATCAATCGATAAATCTTCATTTCTTGTAAAAGCATTGAACATCACTTTTGTCTTCTGAAAGTTCATTTTTAATCCCACTTCTTTACTCTTGTCAGCAAGTTCCTGGATCATACTCTGCAGCTCTGATGGGGTAGTTGCAAAAATGACTACGTCATCAGCAAAACGAAGGTGGGTTAGATAATCTCCATTAATCTTTATCCCTTTGTTTTCCCAGTTCAGTGATTGAAAGACATTTTCCAATGTGGCATTAAAGAGCTTCGGAGATATGGTGTCACCTTGTCTCACTCCCTTTCCAATTTTTATGTGTGTTGTATTTTCAAACAGCCGAATCTTTGCACTTGCATTTTCATAGATGTTATTAATAATATTAATGCATGCATCTTCAATACCGCAGGATTTCAGAGCCGTGGTAACTGCTGATGGTTTCACCGAATCAAAGGCTTTTTCATAATCGATAAAAGCCATGCACAATGGAAGTTCATATTCCCTTGCTCTTTCAATCAGTTCTCTCAGTACGTGGATATGATCTATTGTGCTGTAGCCACTCCTGAATCCAGCTTGTTCTCTCGGTTGAGCCATGTCCAGTGTTACCTTCAAGCGGTGTGAAAGAACTTTAGTGAAGATTTTATAAACCACTGATAGGAGGCTGATAGGTCTGTAGTTCCTGAGATCCTCAATGTCACCTTTTTTATGTAGCAGGATCATTGTAGCATTGTTCCAATCCTCAGGAATCTTCCCTTCATTAAGGCATCGAGTGAAAATTTGGGCGAGTACTGTTTCAATTTCTCCACTTGCTTCTTGTATGATGTCTATAGTAATTCCATCTTCTCCTGGAGCTTTCCCCCGCTTCATGTTCTTGATTGCATGAGCAACTTCTGCTGGGAGGACTGGAAGAACTCTGGTATATATATATATACTATAAAGAAGATACCTAAGCAAAAAAATACACATATAATTTTGACTCACACCTAGTACAACATAGAAAAGGTTATGTATCTACCTGTGTGAGTAAAAGGAGAAAAGATAAAAAAATAAAATAAAACAACTGAATGTAGAAGGTGTCGAGAATACTGAGCCTTGGCTTTATCAAGGACCAGCAAAAACTCTGCATTTTCTCACTTCCACAAAGACCTAGTTGGAAATGGGTTTCTGCAAGGCCATAGATGCAAGTAACATTCCCACCTAAAATAGTTTAAAAAATATATATATGTCATGTCCTCCGTAGAGTTGCATGACCTAGCACTAGTTAACAATTTCGCTTGCATCCATTAACCTTCCTGGCCCGACCCATGCTCTTCATCTGTTACTATTAAACAGAGAGAAGAAGATTAAAGAGAACTCAAGCTGTGAGAGTGACATAATAATTAGAAATGATTTTCAGCCATAACGAAATGCCAAGTTCGTTTGAGAGAGAATTTAAACCTGAAAATCAATGCAAAAGAAATCCAAATTTTTACATTGCAATTAAAAAAGGAAATATTAATTTTTAACGAACAGATTTTTGAAAGAAAACTTGAGTCTAAAACCCCCTACTCTACAACTTATGACAGCACGAAAACGAGAATAAGTTAAAGATAATAATTAACTAAAGAAAACTTTGTGAAAGTTATATACCTTAAACAGTTAGTTGCAATATGTACAAAGTATTTCAGCAGTGCTTTAAGTGCATAATTAATTAGTTATTAAGAACTTAACTACTTTGAAAAAACAGCGCATAGACAGCGCATAGAAAAGGAACAAGCTTAGCCATCTTCTGTTCCTAGGTACCCCAAAAGACGCTCAAAGTTACAAAGAAAAGAAAGAGTTAAAACCCTCAAAAATGTTAACAGACAAACCAATGCCTAAAAGCTGAAAAGCTAAAAAACGACAGAGAAAAAGTACATGAAGTACAAACATTGAACTTATAAAACCTAGAACCCAAAAACAAGGAAGAGAGCTTACCTCTTGTGTGACAAAAACTTTTCTCCTCACAAGAGAAGAACATGGCTGACCTCTTCCGCCACTCCCTAGACGCTGGGGGGCAGTGGGGGTGGGGCTGATGGCCTCCTCATACAGCAAGAAACCAACGCGCGGAGATTTTAACCAGAGAAAAAAATATATAAACTTAAGACTGTGGATCTGTATGATCAGAAAGAGCAGAATTAACTCTCCAGAATACATGAGAAATATTATAAAATACACGAGCAGTGTATTTAATAATCTTTGCATGTATTAAATCACCTTAGTGAGCTTCTATAGATTAATCAGAATCTTATTAATTTTAATGTTGGTTTTACTATTTTTAGTATAGCTATCCTAGTGATGAATAACTAGTTTTCTTTTTTATTTGTTTTTATTTTCTTTTATAAACAGATTTTTAAGCTTTTTTTTGTGATTTTGTTTATATTATTTAATTTTTTGTTTTAATAGGACCGTCATATCCATAGCACTAAGGTTCCTTTAGGTAGTTAATAGGCATCCTCTAACCAACTTCCTTACGGCTTTGATTGGTCAGAATCATATTATTAACTGTGTAGAAAATTAAAGCAGATCTGCCAACCTTACTCTATTATTCAGAATAATTTTTCTTAAAGTTCTTTTGATGAAAGAAGAAGGAATTTCGTTCTCTAGAAAACTTTCTAATAGTATATTAATGTGGTAATTGAAGTCCAAATTGTTGCTGCAAATTCTTGAAATTCTTAGGACCTGAGAAATTAGTACATTCTCAATTACTTTGGTTGAAATGTTATTATTCCAGTGTAGATATTTAATTACTTTGAAAGGAAAATTAACTCTTTTATCAAAGAGGCTAATAGATGGGTTACCTCTGTTGAGCTTAATGCTTAAGTCTAGGAACTCAAGTTCCTGATTACTGTGGTTGGTTTTACATAAGTTAAGAGAGCTAGGATAGATATTATCAAAATCACTCTCTATAACTTCTGAATTATTGATACACAGCAGATCATCAATATATCTAAAAGTGTAAAGGTAGTTATCTGAGCAGGTGGGGTGATTTTTAATGAATTTATATTCCTTAAAGAACAGGAATAGATTAGCGATATTCGTGGACGTTGATGTTCCCATGGGAATACCGTTCACTTGCTTATAGAGAGTATTATTATATAAGATATGGTTATTTTTTATGCAGCAATTGAGATAAGAGTTCCAAGTTCCTACATCAACAAATTGGTTAAGTTTAAATTCTGCATACAGCTCTTTAAAGGTAGTGATTATATCTGATAGAGGCAGATTAGTATATAGGTTTTCAAAATCATAACTATTAATATCTAAGGGACAAACTTTGAGTATAGTAGAAATTACTTCTGCATTATTATTAATTATCCAAAAATCTCTGTACATCAAGTTAGAACAGTTTCTAATGTGTTTCAAAACCTTCTTTAAGACATCTTCAAAAGCAAGATCTATTTTCTTTTTATGACTCCTTACTCCACTAGCTATGAACCTGAACTTCACGGGATCCTTATGAAACTTAACCGTTGCAAAAAGAAATGGAAATTCAGGCTCATATCTTCTAGTTTGTGGAATTTTAAGTTTCTTGAAGAATGCCTTAAACCGATTTTCTAACAGCTTGGTAGAATAACTTACGGGCTCGTATGTTACTCTATTATTGAGTTCCATAGTTAACAATTCAAAATAGAACTTCTTACAGATAATTGCAAAATTATTGCTAGCTTTATCCGTAGTGGTAAAAATAAATTGGTCTTGTAGATTGGAGAGTGACCTTTTAGCTTCTCCAGAGAAAAAGAGATTTCTGTCGAAACAAAAGTCCAGACCTGCCAACTCACCGGTGAAGCTATTGATTATATTATATTTCCATTCTGCGAAGGCCTCAATAGGCTGATTGTACGTTAAACTGGTTTTTACGATGTACCTATTAACATCTTGAGTGAAGCTCTCAAGAATCCTTTCTTTGGAAATTGTGAAGGAAGGTCTGAATTTAGAGCCATACTCTAATAAATTCCTAAGCTTTTCATTTTCAACAAAACTCAAGTTTCCGGTGATAATATGGTTGTAATTCTTATCATAGTGAACTGTTTCTTTATGTTCATCACAAGAACATGTAGTAATTACAGGAATGTAGCTCGAAGAGTTAAGTTTGTAGTTTTTAACTATTGACCCTAAGGTCTTAACATATTTAAAACTTACAATAGACTGGTGCCTGTGGATGGGAAAAAAAAATTGCATTATTGTAGAACAGCTTCCTTACATTGAGATTATCGTAGGCTTTATTTAGAAACCTGATGGTAACAAAATTACTGGAAAATTCTTTAAGAGAAATTTTATCTTTAAGAATATGTTTAAGAATGTCCAGAACCAAAGCAAAAACATGCTTATCAACATGGTCAGCAGTTTCATTCCAGAATTTGAAAAAACTTTTAAGGACAGAGTGCTTGAAGGACTTGAGAATTTTGTAAGTATTTTTAACAAAATTAGTGCCAGTTTTAAAGCTTTCCAGAGTTTTTAGCAAGTTAGCAAAATCAACTTTGCTTGATGTGCGAAATAACCTCTGTCCTCTATTACCTCTAGAGCAGCTCTTATTATTAACAAGAAAGAAGAGTTCACGAATTGAAAATTTATGCTGATTATGCTTATTGTCAGATAGAGTGGAATTAAGGCCATAGGGATAAAGAGACTGATGCTGCAAAATTTCAAGGGATTCAGTTTCTAGCCGAGCATAGAGGTCAGGGATAATATGTAGTACCTCTATTTTCACTTTGTCAAAACCATGAGTATGGAAATGCTCTAATTCAAAGGTAGAGTACTGGTTGGCGTTTGTGGAGGGGTTCACTCCTGAATTAGAGAACTTGTTTACTAGAGACCTGTGACCATTAATCCTAAGATGAAGAGGATTTTTACTTTGGCCAATATAGCTAAGGTTGCAGACAGTACAGGTGAGCTTATAGATGGTATTGTAGGCTTTGCAAAACTTGTTGGAGCAATTATCCTCAACAGAAGAATACAGGTTAGGATCTGCAGATTTACATGTCAAACAACGTTTGTCATTTCATAACTTTAGATTACCTTTGCCAGCGAGTTCATACACTATGGGAAAGGGTGCTAGCCTAACCGAGCGGGAGGACTTAAAATATCTGAGCTGACCTCCAATCCTTTCATCGTCCTTAGAACTCCACTTGGGCCAAAACATACAAATTCTGAGCAAACCAACTAGGAAAAACTTTTTAGAAATAAGCAGTCCAAGAAAAGACCAAACTCGAGTATAAACTACACTCCAAAAAGCTGCATCCAAAACATACTAAAAATAAAAATTAGAAAATGAAAAAAACCTCAAATAAAAAAATAGTAATAAAAAAAAATAATAATAAAACATTTCAACTAGAATTTGCGCATGAGCTGCTAAATAATAAATTGAAATTAGTTACTAAATATATATTATATATATATATATTCCTTTTGCATATAGTCCTCGTGGGTCATTCCATGTCAAATGAACCCACCAAAGTATCATTTTCAACCTGACCTTTTCTGATTTTAATGAAATTTAGTGTTTCTGTAGCCTCATATAAGAAATGAATATGTGCAATGTATGAGATGCATATCCAAATTATTTTCCAAGTTATTAGTTATAAAAAACTTGAAAAAAACAAACAGCAAAATTTGGGTCATGTAAGTTAGCAATTTTTGTAAAATCTGGAGATCTACTTATGCTAGAGAGCTAAACATGGGCTTATTTTAAAGCTCATAAAACAAGCTTTAAAGTGATATACCACCAGAGTAGTGTAGTAGAATGTAAATGTACATGCACACGCCATACGCGGATAGTTTCCAAATTATTAGCAAAAATTTTGCAGATAGTTTTTGCTTGTAGATTAAAAAAAATAAAATGTTATTTACAGCAATTAAAACACTTACTCAAGGCTTTACTCAGATTGATATACTTAATTCTATTTTAACTTGAATAATGTTCGTTTATTTTTCACATCTTCTGAGTTCTTTTGCTTTTACAGACATTTCTGGCCTGTAGATTTTATCAAGGCCTGTTCTCAATGTATTGGAACTGCATCAAAAGTTTCATTTACACATAAAGAATTTAAATTTTATTACCAGGTTCCTCTTGCAGTTGCCAGTTATTAAATTAAAATCTTTTCCTTATGTATTTTATAAGTTTACTATTTGTAATTAAATTGTTGAAAATGCTATTTGTAATTTTTGAATTTCATTATGCAACTGTTTTTCTGGATATAAAAACTTTCTTTAATTAGTCTCTTGTTTTTACAAGGTTCATAGTCCAGTATTTTTATATTTTGCCGTAAAGGTCCATTTCACACACATTGCTACACATTCACTTGTAATGTACTTATTTTGTCCTAATTGGATTCCAATGTTCTAATAATTTATTGTTTTATTAATTTTTCTTTAAATTATCTTGTTGTACTGTTATCGTTATCCGCGGGTTTGCAGCAAGTTTTCTGCTTCAATGGTTGTGTACGCAGATACATTTTATTTTTATACAACTCTGTATACCACAACAATGACTTTTCATAGAAAAAAATTTCAAGGTCATGTAATATATTTTTGACCTTGAGTTTTCGGAAAACCTACCGTTTTAAAATTTTGAACAAAAATGTGCATTATAGGCCTGTGTATGCTTAACATATGCTGTAAATTTGGAGGTGGAACTGTAAATACATTTAGAGCTAGTGAATATATTATGGTTCAATGTGTTAGTGTGCTCATGCTTGCTCACCTTGTGAACTATGTAAAGAATAATTTATTGTTGTAAGTACATTAGACAATACATATAATCTGTGACAAACCTTATCTATTTATGAATGGAAGCATATTTCCTAATGATTTTGCCAATCTTTTTAGCTTCCTGACTACTTTCTTCCTGCAGTAGTTCGTAAACCAACTTTCACCAAAATTGATTTCCTAGGAACAGATAGGATGTCTGGTTCGGTGTGATAAGTGTATGTTGGTGAAGGTCTATTAGGATGTAAAAACATTATTTTCACAGTATCTGTTTCCTGTTCCATACTTAATACATGCCTGATCCACCACTTGCAGCCATTATCACATGCAACAAACCCAGATAAGTTATCATATTCCATTTCATCATGTAACAGTGTGATGTTTTCTTCCTTATGCCTATCAGAATTTGAATATATTTTTGTCTTCTGTCTGTTTGAACTAACAACTAGTCTTTGGGTTCCAATGAGTGTTTGTGCATTCTTGAATCGCTCTTGCAGAAGCTACTCTTTCTCTTGATATCGCAGGGATGAGAGATGTTATGTACACAAAATCACACATTTTGATGTTGTCCAAACACCAGTTGTAAAGCTGGAGAGGAGTCAAAGTTTAAAGGTCATATGGTCGTTGTAAGCTGGCATGTGCAGCTAACCACTTAACTGTTCCAGCTACACCATCCATGTGATGTGGCATAAAAATGCCATTTGGCAGAGACACCAAAATCTTTCTCTCAATTTTTGTATTGAACTGGGGTGCCATCAGAAAAATAGTAGATATGTTTTGGTTTTAGGTGTCATTGGTAAAGATCTACAGCTACTGTATCATGAAACAAACAGTCTGAAATTACCACATAACTTCTGTGATTCAAAGTGGCTGTTTTCTTGAAATAAATAACAGAAGGGTGAATCAAAGCTTGGGCATTATTACAATGAAATGACTGAACTGCATCTTGCAGAATGAAAGAATAATTTTCAGGAAAGTAACACAACAATGTACTCATTTGTGTTCATTGCTAACTTTAGTTCATTTTGGAAACTTGACTGTTGTACTGCAATGAATGAATGATGTAAAAGAACTTTCAATTTTTCAGAGAAAATGTCTAAAAACTCATCTGCTGAATGAGTAAGTTTCTAATATGGTTCTGTCTGTTGTTAACCACTGCTTATATCAGGGTGCGCACGCGTGCTTGAAAACCTGGAAAGTCCTGGAAAATCATGATTACGTTTTCAAGGCCTGGAATATCCTGGAAAAACGGTGTTTTTTTAATGCTGTCTTGAAAAGCCTTGAAATTTGAAATTAGTACTTAAAAAAATGCCCTTTTAGGAAATCGTGTTACTGTTACCCCTTCATTTTTTAAAGTTCCTTTTCTCTGTTCTCAAAAAAACCACAGGCAGCGGTTTCCAACGTGCACCAAATCCTAATTTGGCTGGGGAAAAAAAAGAAAAAAAGGCACTACTTCCAGTGCAATAAAATTGGATGATTACTAGTAGGTCGAAGGAGAGCTTGATGTCCGTCCGACAACTGAGAACGGAAGGGGAAAGAAGAAGCATTTAGCATTTGCAGGGGGTCGCGTATGCACCAAGTCAGCTGGCATCCACCAGTGAGGAGTATGCCTGAACAACACATTCATCTTCTTCTTGTTTATGTGCATGATACCCTCCCTCCCCCTCAAGAGACTTCCGCTACTTATGATAAAAAATAAGAAAACTATCTTTGCGAATTTTTCACGAAAGTAGCTGAAATTTTTACATTCACTGTAATTGGATTACAGAAGCTCACTTCCAAAATTCCAATTGAATCGGTTTAAAACTTTAAAAGTTAGCATTGGTAATTTTTATTATGTGTGCCTCTTTGGACAGAGTGAGCCTCCAGCAAAAGGGTGTTACCATAGCAACGGTTGATTGACAGCTGGGAGCGCCGATCTGAAGCCTTGGGTTGGGAAGAAAGCAAACACCTGTTTATCACTTCCACAGCTCAAAAGGACTAGGAGAATATTTTCAGAAATCCATTTTTCCGAATTTTGAAAATAACACAGTAAAATTTTTACAGTAGTTAAGATACATCACAATAAAGTTCTAGTGCAAATTTCGCCAAATTCCGTTAGGAACTTTAGCAGATGCAAAAAAAAAAAAAAAAAAAAAATCCGTTGCATAATCGGATTGAAAAAAAGAAACAGTAATTACAAATTACGGGAAAAGCAAGTGAATTATTTTTTTTAGATGCCATGGTTTATTTAAACAGAGTGATCCTTAAATTTTTTTTCTGTGATGATATGGACTCTATTTGAATTACAAACATACGTTTTTATTCAGACGTCTGAGTTACTGTTTTAATAAAAAAATCGTCTGTAATTAAAAAGTTTTCAATGGATTTAAGCAATATTCAGCAGATAAACAAACGTATTTCAGTAAATTGCAACATCATGACGTAAATTTGGTAATTTAATTTTGTCGAAAATTGGGGAACATTTTTTTTTACAATTTCTATTATAGTTAAAGTGAAGGAGGAAATGTGCAACTTGACAGTTCAGTGAGCTGCAGGTGGTGATTTATGGCGATGTGCCAAATGAAAAGAAGCCATTCCATCAGGTCATTCCAAAGGTTGTGTGTGTGGACGCGTCCTCCTGCTGTTTGATCTTAATCGGAATGTTTTTGTGCAGGGGGGGGGGGGGTTGAGAGAAATATCCGTTTCAGCTTTACAGCTTTCACGGCTCTTTTTTTTTTTTTTTTTCTTTCTTGGTAATAAATAAAAATCATAGTTGCTGCATTCACCATTGATCCGTGTTTGCATTTCTTGAATATAAACAGCAGACAATCTGAAACAGTGTTGGGCGGGTCTTGATGTTCTTCATTTTGCATATGCTGAGTTCAGTTCTGTGGGAATAAGGAATGACTTATACTGTGAATATATACAAAACTACATATTTTTGAGCTGAAAAAATAGGTCTACTTGTACACAGTAGCTAACGTGTGAACTCAGATGAAGACAATCAGACATACGGACGTCTGATTCCATAAAAAAAAAAAATCAACATAGTTTTTTTATTTACACTACAGGTAAAAAAGCAAAAACATGTTT
The DNA here is from genome assembly GCA_039090855.1 of Macrothele yani. Taxonomy (NCBI): domain Eukaryota; kingdom Metazoa; phylum Arthropoda; class Arachnida; order Araneae; family Macrothelidae; genus Macrothele; species Macrothele yani. Next base: position 13,890,870 of record CM077011.1, on the reverse strand, counting down.
TTAAACGTTATAAAGGAAAACGGATTTTTGAAACGCAGGACTTGATGATCTTAATTTCTGAAAGTTTCTTTTTTCCACATCCTTTTTTTTTCAATTACAATACTGTCATCATCATTGTCAACCATTATCAATCCACTGCTGGACGAAGGTCTCCCAAGTTTCCTCCACAACGGTCTGTCTTGTGCCAGTCTCCTCCATGTCACCCCTGCATACTTTCGAATTTCATCCACCCATCTCCCATGTGGTCTTCTTCTGGGTCTTTTCCTGTCCCTGGGAATCCAGGATACTATGAGTTATATCACTTAGTGATATGGCAGATTTTCGGTTGCTGATATCCGCGATCGTAAGCGGTAGTTGCATTGCGATTGTTGATGATGACAAGATAAATACTGGAGTGATGTAAAATGTTGCATAAACTAAAAAAAAAAAAAAAAAAGCCCCCCCCGAACTTTTATTTGGTCATCATAGCTGATCAACCATTTCATTCCATGAACATCAGCACAGTTCAGTCATTTGAACATTGGGGGTATCTGAAGGAATTCAGCCGTGTAAGCGCCCTAGCGCAACGAAAACATGCTAATTTTGGACAGTTCTATTCCCTTCCTCTCTACCATCCCTAATAATTGAGAGTGCATACTGTATTTTCAAATATTCTATTTATGAGCTAGTTTTCGCGCTGTTCGTTATGCTTTTATTTTTCGAAATTCCTAACACTTTTGAACTATGGTTGCAGAAACGTTTATGCTTTGGGTTTGTCTGTAGGATAATTCGCATGAAAGCGGTTGAATTTCGGCGAAATTTTAGTATGCTGTTGGGTACAACCTGGAAACCTACCCTCTTGAAAAAGGTCAAAATTAAATTTAAAGGCCAAGACATAAGAGCAGTATTTGTTCTCCAACCTTAGGAATGTTAACTCACATAAAATCTGTTTGATTGCGACAAAGTTTTGGTATGTTATCAGGGAGGAGAAACACCTACCCTTTGTAGAAAATGATCCAACTTGAATTCAAAGGTCAGGGCATAAGAACAGAATTTATTCTTTATGGTCTTGTGCTTGATAAACTTGATCAATTTGCATAAAGCACATTCATCCATTTGCATCTTTCATCATTTTTATTACTTAAAACTGAAATTACTTTACAGTATCATGTTCAAATTATTTTTAAAGCATAATAATCATCCTGGAATTTTTTTGTATATGGCCTGGAAAGTCCTTGAATTTTTTTGTATATGTCCTGGAAAAGGCCTGGAAAGTCCTTGAATTTTTTTCCCCCAAAAGTGTACGAACCCTGTTATATGTTACTTCATCAATTGTATTTGATTCATACAAATTTGTAAGTACCAGATTTAAAGCTGTTTGCCAGAACAGAACTTCTCCTAAGTAACACTCTAGTAATGCAGGGTTGAATATCAAATGTGAAAGACAATCTTTGTTAGAACATATCTCAATATTAGACTCAACTGTAAGTTCTTTCAGTTTACCTCCTATTAACATCAATTTTACATTTTGATGTGTGCTGCATGCATGCACTGAATGAGTACCAGATGATCCAACTGTGACTACACTGCTGGCCACCCAAAATGCAACACCAAGAAGGACACAAAATAACAAAGCCAGATTTACTGGACACATAACAGCAGATACAAAGATGAAATGATTGAGCTTACAGGCCCGTGCGACTTGCTGAACACGCAGGCATCAATAGTTCTTGTTGCCCCCATGGCTGGCAATAATAGCCGCTGCACGGCGCGGCATCGAACGAAAGAGGCTTTGGATGTGGGCTTTGGAGTATGTCGGTCCAGGCTGCTTCCACACATTGCCACAGTTCATCAGGCATAGCCGCAGGTGGTGCTTGCCGGGCCACTCGGTTGCCGATCAGCGACCAGACGTGTTCGATGGGCGACATATCGGGAGAACAGGCGGGCCACAGAGCAATGACACCTGGTGGGCCGTGAAGAATTGTTGCACGATGCGTGCCACGTGCAGGTGCGCATTGTCCTGTTGAAACGTGGTCGCTAGCAGGTCCTCGCGAGCTGTCAATGCACGCCGCACAACATGTCGGTCCTCTCATTCGGTGGTGTGCCGCGGCTGCGGCAATCACTCACGTCGGTCCGTCCGTCCCTCCTGCACCCACCGAATCCATACTCGCCTCACTGTAGCTAGATGTTTGTCCCACAGTGGCGGCGATGTCTCGGTACGATAAACCACTGTCGCGATAAGCCACTATTCGTCCTCTGTCGAACTACGAAACATGCTGGAATGACTGCCGTACTCTGCGACAAGGCATCAGGAAGCTTCCCACGCACAGGTCCGGCAGCACAACACACTTCCACTACTTACACCCCGCCTACTGTGCACCCTTCTTATAGTGCTTCTTGGTGGCGTGCTGGGTGCAATTTGCATATGCCCTGCAATGCTAATCGTTTGCATGTCCTCTCGCGGGTGACGCATACTGCGAATTTCAGGCCAATTGGATGCTTCCTTCTTGGTGTTGCATTTTGGGTGGCCAGCAGTGTATATTCCTTGGTCTGAGTTCGCACAATTTTGAAATACCATTTTTTACGTCTGGGTAGTGCTGCTTAAATAATAAGTGCACTTCATTCAAGTTGCAGTGCAGTAGCTGTTTTTGCTTGTGAACCCTTGTTTTATGTACTGACACAAAACCTGTTTTTTTTTTTGGGAAGGGGGGTCTCCTAAGAAAGATTTTGTCAGTAAAAGAACATGGAAAATACAGTAATGTTACCAGGGAGAAAAGCACTTATCACCAATGAACACAAATATAGTGTACTAACAAGGAATGAAGAGTAAAAATGAACTAAGGACTATAAATTAACAAGTCATGTTTTGAATTGTGCTGCCATTTGTGAGCAATAAGTGAAACATTAGCGCGAAGGCCTCTGAATAGTGTACAACCAAGAACAAAACAATTAATTACTTAAAATGTTTTTTGAGTTCCAAATTGAAACTTTCAGTGTATGTTAGGCTAATATGAACTTGTGTAATATATTTTTTTCAAAAATTTAAAAAGGTAGGTTTTTGAAAAATTGAATTTCAAAATTTGTAAAATCTTAAATTTTGAATTTTTGGAAAAAAATTATGCTGGGTTGTATATGATGTTAAACCTTGTTTAATAAGCTTTCTACTGACACCAAGAACAGCTTCGTAACATAGATAGATCCCAAGATATTAAAAGTGGAGTTGCTGCAAAAGTTTAAAAAATGCGCATAAATTCAAAATTTCATTTTGTGTTATTTTTGAAACAAATCAAAAGGTAATTTCAAGAAATTGTATTTTTGATTTACTACTTAGAGAGTACCTTCTCACCAATTTTTGTAAAATTCGGAGATACTAAGATTGAGTGCTGTGTTGAATTGACACGGAATGACCCTAATCACTTCGATTGCATCCCTAGTTCCTCTATCTTTCCTGAAACCATACTGATCATCCCCCCAAAATACTCCGCTCTGCTATACAGTCACTGATTCAATTTTCTAAGCAGTACTTTAGAAGCATGCAAGAGTATGCTTATAGTTCTATATATAGTCACTGCACTTAGTAGCATTACTTTTCTTTTCAATTGGTATTAAAATACCCTCTGTGAAATCTTTAGGCCATTCTTTTGTTTCATAATTTTCATATTTCTTTTATACCTTTGTCATCTAGTTGTTTTAATATTTCACTAGGTATTTCATCCACTCCTTCTATCTTTCCACTTTTTAATTCCTTAATTGCTGTTTGAGCTTCACTCTTTAGGATTTCAGGACCTCTGTCATCTATTGATACTTCACTTTGCTCTTCTAATTCAATTTTCTTTGTCCTTACATTTTTTGCATAGAGATCAATGTATTCCTTCCAACTTTCAACTTGTATTTCAATATCATAAATTAATTTTCTATGCTTGTCTTATGCTTTTCTTTTTGATATTTGTAAGTTCTTTTGCTTTTTCAAACATTTTATCATATCACCCTCTTTTATCCATTTCCTCAAAAAATATTTCTCTAAATTTCTTGTCAGTATCTCCTTTGGGATTTTCTAGGTTTCACCTTTTTTTTATTTTTCCTTTATTTATTTTCTTCAATCATATTCTTGATTCCATAACAAGTAGATTGTGGTCTGAATCAATATCAGCTTCTGGATAAGTTGATATTCTTTTTACACTGTTTCTATACCTGTTTTGAACTAATATATAATCAATTTGGTATCTTGCAATATCACCTGCATTTTCCATGTATATCTTCTTCTCTTTAGTTTGTATATCTTACAAAACTCTATAAGTCTTTCTCCTCGCTCATTCCTCTTTCCAAGACCATATCCTCCTCTTATTCTTTTCTCTGCCTTCTCACCTACTATTGCATTTCAGTCTCCCATCCAAATGGTACACTTTTTAGTTTTGTCTTCTTCCATTATCTCTTCTACTTCATTTTCATCATGGTCATATGTAGGCATATATGCCTGGTATAATCATTATATCCATAGGCTTTGCTTTCAGTTCGATCATAATCACTCTGTCACTTTTATAATTTGTTTTTTCCACCGAGTTTGTAACCTTTTCATTCAAAACAAATGCCACTCCATTTTTCCCTCGGGTTCTGCAGGAATATATAATTCTATATCCATCACTTTCAAAATCTCCTATATCTTCCCATCTAACTCTACTTAGACCAAGCACATCTAGTTTATTCCTTTCTATTTCTTTCTTCAAGTTCTTCAGTTTTCCATCTCTCAACATTGTTCTTACGTTCCAAGTTGCCATTCGTATAGCTTCTGTCTTATTCTTTCCTGATTGCCTTACCCTATTTCTATTTTCCTCTACACTTTGGATCCCATCTTCATTGCCCTTATTGGGATTTCGTAGGATAACAACCTGAAAAGCCCCATATCTTCTCCTGCCGGGCACGACATCCATTGTTTGCCGATACGACGCCGTTTTTGCCAGTTGTGGAAACTATATTTACTGACTTTACCATATTTCTTGGAAAAAATACTGAGGTGGCTTTCCGTTGCCTTCCTCAGCTCAGGAGACCATTATGGTATGGTCCCAAACCTGGGAGAGTAGCAGACTCCCACTGCAAGATAGAAAATAAAGTAAATAGAAAAGATTCACCCCTAGCCCCCGAATACTCTAAGAGCATTGGGGGGGGGGCAAGGAGAGAGAACTAAGAAGAAGAGTAGTAGGGACCAGCCTAATCTTAATTGTTAGTAAATAAGTGAAGCAACACAAATTTTAGTTTTGAGCTTATTGTGGTGTGCAATAATGGAAGAAGTACACAGATGTTCAAAATTGAGAATTTGCACATTTTGTCGAATTTCTGAAAAACTAATGGACACATTTTATGAAAATTGGTATGGATACAGTTATATAAGAGAAAAAATTATACCATACAACAGTCATGGTACGCACTCGTGATCATCAGTAAGGCTCATCATCGCAGGAATGTGCAAAATCCACATTGCTAGATCGAACATAAAATGACTCTAATATGGGGTATGGTCCCCTCTCATAGTCGTACAACTAACAGCGCAACGTCATACTGGAAATGAGGCAGTTGACGAGTCCCTGTGGCAGTCGGTCCCACTCCTGCAGCAACACAGTTTTCAGCTCCTGGGTGGTTCTCGGAGGGAGATGGCAAGCTGCAATTGCCCTCCCAAGAGTGTCCCAGACATGTTCGATAGGGTTTAGGTCTGGCGATCAGGTGAGCCCTATGTGGACGAGCATTGTCGTCCATAAAAAGGAACTGAGTGCCAACTGTGCCCCTGAAAAGTCAAACATAGGGCTGTAAGATCTCATCCCTATACCTCTCAGCACTCAGGGAGCCTCTGTCAAACACATGGAGAGGTGAGCGGGCGTCCAACATGATGCCTGCCCAGACCATTACACCTCCACTGCTATAGTGGTCCCTTTCTCGGATGTTGGAGGAAATATATCGGGTCCCAGGTTCTCTCCAGATGAAGGTACGTCAAGAATCAGTGTCCAGGCTGAATCGCGACTCGTCTGTGAAGAGAATGTTGCCCCACGAAGTCTGGTCCAAGGCTGATGTTGTCTTCACCATGCTAAACGCTCTCTCTTGTGTGCTGAAGTGAGCGGGATGCAAACGACGGGTCTGCTGGCAAAAAGCCCTCTCTCATGAAGCCTTCAGGAAACAGTAACCCTTAAAACTCGGGTTCCAGTAATGGCATGCAGCTCACGAGATAGCTGTGCTGCTGTAGAGGTCCTGTGGCGTCTCGCTGAAAGTGCCAAATAAAGATATTCATTGGCCGTCGTGGCTCTTGGACGACCTTGCTCAGGCCTTCTCGATATGGATCCGGCGTCCTTAAACTGTTACCACAAATTGCAGACGACACTGGGCGTTACATTGAGCTCTGTAGCAACCTGCACTTACGATTGCCCTGCCTCCAATTTACCGACGATTCTCCACCTCATTCTGTCATCAATACGTTCGTGGCAACTCATTTTACCTGATTGCTTATGAAATTGAACCAACTCCTGCAAGAAACTCAATGAATGTCGCCGAGGAGTACGAGCGAACTAATTGCGGAAAAAGCCACGTGTTCTTTTCATGCCCTCCGCCCACAAGCACATGTACGCTTACCTATTCAACACTGTAAATTTGCATTCTTATTCGGCGGCATAATTTGTACCTTTGGTTATGTACTTTTTGTGAAAATAGACAAAATGTGCAAATTCTCTTAATTTTGAACACCAATGTATATTGAAATGACTTCCAAGTTTTTAAAGTATAATTACCAAATTGAAATGAGTGTATATAACTTATGAATGCCAAATGAAATTATGAATTTTTTTAAGGTGACTTAAATTTTTACTGACTTATATTGTATATACTGTGCTCAAAATATTCATACATTCGTTACAGCATGATTTTTATTACAGAAATTTCACTAGTGATGACCTTGCTTTGTACTCGAGGAATAACTTTGTTGCGCCTCGGATGGTATTGGCGGGTGCTGGTGGTAAGTGTAATGTACCTATTTTTAAGATTTCATGCTTACTTTTATTTTGTTCATGTATTGTTTATAGTTTTTCACCATTGACATCCATAATTTAATATTACTCATGTGAATAGTGGTAATATGGCAGATTATTCATAACATAGTCTGTCTGTCTTTTAAGTTCCATAGTTTTAGAAATATTTCTAATGTCTCTCTCTCTCTCTCTCTCTCTCTCTCTCTCTCTCTCTCTCTCTCTCTCTCTCTCTCTCTCTCTCTCTCTCTCTCTCTCTCTCTGAGATGCACATTATATAATCATGGCAAAATTTTCCAAATTAAAATTAAAAAAAATAACATTGCAAACTGTATGTTGGGAAGAAAAACAGAATAAAATGAAAACTTATGCTGCATTTTCTTTTACATAAGTACTTTTATCAAGCAGTCTATAAAATATTTTTACCAGGTGAGCATGTGAGGTCATGGTGACAGTGCTAGACTTTTAACGAAGCAAGCTCAAAAAGGTAAGTTGCCTTATATATCAATGACAAAGCTTTGTGCCAAAATGATTCCAAAGCTTTTCACAGCTGAACGAAAAGAAAATCGCTAGGGAATTTGTGCGGACATTATGGGGCAAATTTAGGCAAACTCCAACCTTTTAGAAAGTGTTACCACTTGTAATGAAATCAAAATCTTTTAATATGAACTTAAAACAAAAAAAACAGTCTGTATTGAGAAACACCAATGTCACCAAAGATGAAGAGAGCACAGCAGAGTAAGTCCAAGTTGAAGACTGTGTTGTTATTATTATTATTTTTTTTTACATTAAAGGCGTAATTTTGGCTGAGTGAGTTCCTGATAGAGTAACAGAGAACCAGCCTTATCACAGATAGATTCTAATGACTCCGAGAGAGCATTTTAGGAGAATGATACCAGAGTTACGAAAAAATTGCTTCAACCTTCACCAGGGATAACATGCCAGCTCATTCAGCCCTCTCAATGAAGCAGTTTTTAGCTGAGAAATGCATTCTAATGCTTAAACATCCTGCCTACTCGTGAGATAAAATTTCACCTCGTACGACCCCCCCCTTAAGTAAAATCTGTACTCAAGGAGACCTGTTTTGGACCGGTTACTGTTTCAAAGAAAAGAATGGCCAAGCTTTTCAAATGGATCACACCAGATGAGCTACAACACTGCTTCACCCAGTAGAAGATTCTAATGCAGTGTCGTGTTGATGTAGGAGTACATTGAAGATAAGAGTTTAAAACATAAGCTCCTTACTTAACTGAAGCTACAGTGTCAGTCTCATTATTTAATAGCCATACCTCGTATAGCTATATTTTGGTGTTCCTTGATATACTTTTTGATGTCCAAATTTTATTTCTCTCTATTCTAAAAAACAGTAACTGCCGCTGCATACTTGCTAACTTTTACGGATTTCTGCTTAATTTTACTGATTTACGGATAGAAGCCTTTTTTTACGGATTTTTTAAGATTTCGATTGCTCAATCAAAATATTTCAATCCCCTGCAACCATCCACTTAGATTTTCTACTGGACCTTACGAGCTTTGTGTTACATGATGATGTCATCTTTGATTCGCCGGCTTTGTGCGGAGCCATCAAATATAACGATGGCTGCGGTAGCTCTCTCTCCACGGGAGTGCTCAAGTGACGTGCCGACCAGAGTTTTCCGAAATGCATAATTACACGTCTAGTACGCATCGAAGAGTGAGTTTATGCATCAAATTTTTACCAACGCGTAAAAATACGCATCAGGAATTCTTCTCGACGCCTAAAAATACTCATCGAGAATTTTTCTCGATTTGTAAAAATACGCATCTTGAATTTTTCTCTGCGCGTAAAACTACACATTGAAGAATTTTACCAATCCGTAAAAATACGCATTGGGATGGTATTTCGTCTTTCAGAGACGGAAATAAACGAAATAAAGATTTTTTTCCGTAATCGTAATTTCTTTTTCCTGTGATGTTGCCTCTGTCCAGTATTGTTGTTATATATCATTTTATTCTAGAAATATTTGTATTTCAGTCTAAAAATGGAGGAAAAATTTCCGAAAATGGAAATTCGATGGCGAAATAATTTCGCTGCAATCTTTTAGGCATGAGAGAGGAATTTCTCCTTTTCCGTCATAATTTGGGTTATCCTTAAGATCAATTTATAACTTAACAGAAATTTTGGGGCAGTTAGTAGTGGTGTAGGATGTTTTCCACCTGAAGCTTTCTAAACTTTTGAAAGAGGAAGTTTCGTCTTTCAAAACTTTCGAAAACGGAAGTTGGACGCAGTGAAGATTTCTACTGTAATCGTAATTTTATTTTTTTCATGATGGTTCCTCTGCCTAGTATTGTTGTTAAATATAATTTTATTTCATAAATATTTGTATTTCAAGTTGAAAATGGTGGGAAAATGTCCGAAAACGGAAATCGGGTGTAGCAGGGGAGGGGGGGGAGCAAAAACAAAAGTGACGAAGCTGAAAAATTTGTAAAAATTGATGCATGGTGTTCATAAGTATTTATATTTTCAAAGTTACACTATTCATCTTTTATCTAAAATAGTGAAAGCTGCCATGCATTCATGATAGGTAAAATTGTTATTCAAGGGCATTAAAAAAATGATAATAAAGAAATGGGAAGGGAAACAAAGATATCAGCAAATGAAAATTTTTGTTTAGTATTGAAACACCACAAGTTTGCGAGGCTAACTTTGCACAAAATCAAGATTTTACTTTATGGTTTTTCAAATTATTATTTTAAACACAGATAATACTAGTTTAGTTATTGTGGCATATGTAGAAATTTTTACTGCATATTTATTAATATAATTATGTTTTGTTTTTGTGGTAAATGGCGTTCGCACAAAAGTTTTACTGATGCACATTTTCAAAAGTTGGCAAGTATGCCGCTGTTTTAGAAATTTCGCGACACTCTTTCTTTCCTAGCTTGCAGCGCAAAACGTATTGAACACAAAAATACGAAATTTACATCGTTTGTAGAGAATTGTTTGGAAAATACGCTAAAATAAACTGTTTTTCAATTCTGGCGATACTTCAAGAGCTGTTTTATTTCAAAGTTAAGGTAAGCAAAAAAGTGCTATCAAGTTGTGTTCTGGACACATTAACAGCAACAGAACCACGAAACTTTGTAGGCATGTAGTGCCATGACCCAATTTTTGCACCTCGTCACCCTTTTTTAAATTTCGATTTAGTTTACGAGAAATTAAATTTTTAAATTTCACAAAATTCTCTATTTCGCGATGGGATCCATTAAAGGAAACGGATATATGGCAAACTATAAATCATAATGCGTTACAATTTTTACAGCATAAACTTACAACTATCATCCCTTTTTTACAACAAAAAAAAATAAGAAAAAGTCATTTTCTGGTTTTTAAACATTTTTTAAAGACTCCAAGGAAAGAAAGGAAATAAATAAATACATTGCTCTTTCCACATTCCAGAAACACACAGCAACCGAAAAATTGTTTTCAGCCGCCGCCATGGAATTGAACCAGAGAACTCTCGATATCTAACTGAGCGCGTTAATTTGTCGAAAATTCTGACATATAAGTTCAAGCGACAAAAGTCCGCCCTTCCAAAAAAAATAACGACAGTAAAAAACTCAGAGACTTTGAAATGGTGGCGGAGCAAAGTCCTTAAATAAAAATAGAAGGAAATTGGAAAAAGTTCTGCAAAAATCTAACAGGGAGTTCACCAGGAGCGAAACAAAAACTATAAACAAGCCGCCATCGTGGAATCGATACAGCGTAAAAAGTATTGAACAATTGAGAGAACATTTTCATTTCGTCAGATGGCATCACCGTAAAGAGACAGTCAAGCACATTTGTCTACAATTCTGATGAAATGATGTTTGCAAAGCTGTGACATTTCTACTGTGTTTCTTTAACCATGCCACTTTGAAGGAAAAAACAATCTGTACGTAAAAAAACTGAAAAGAATAAAATTTGTATACAACTGGAAACGAGCATAGCGAGCCTAGAGGCGCAGTGCCTTGTAATTCAAAATCGCATATCAACTTCCATCTTATAGCCTAGCCTGTAAATTTCTGCTATCATTGTTTCTGTATCCAAGAAAATGGCACCAATAATGAAACAAAAAAATTCATGCATGATTTATTATGTACTGAACTTTAGGAATAGTAAGATCTTTCATCTGCAGCATTAGCTTTGTTCACACTAAAAGCAAGCACTCACCTGGTTGGCATTTCTTTAGCTGTTGCCAGTACAGATTTCCAAATTATCGAAATATTGAAGGGTACGCCCGAATTGCAAGAGCTTTTATTGAAGAGAATTTCATTGCAATTCATAGCACCCTTCAATATTACGATAATTTGGAAATCTCTACTGGCAACAGCTAAAGAAATGATGTCAAATCACATGAGTGCTTGCTTTAATGTGAACAAGGCTGCAGCTAAAGATCTTATTATTCTTACAGTTTAGTACGTAATAAATCATGCATGAAATTTTTGCTTCATTATTGGTTCCATCATATTACATGAAATGGCCTTTCTACCAATTAAATGGCACCAAGATATTTAAGCTCTATCGCCCTGTTGAATTTGTGTTCCTTGATGCACAACTGTGATGTGTTACGTTGGTCATTGGTCACCGTGTTAGGTACGTTTCTCGAAAGAAGGTATTCCATCTTTTCCCTCTGTACTTGCAACTCTACTTTCTTTGCAGAATTTTTAAGGCACAATATTTTCCCCCAGCTGTTACTCATTTACTGCTGTAATTACAACATTAAGGAAGCATACGCATAGGAAAGACGTCAATCAGTAAAACCTTACCAGGTGAACGTATGTGGTTTTTTATTCTGTGCATTCTTTAATTAGTTAGCCTAAACGGCACATTTTTGGCTAGATTGTATTGCACAACTTCCTGCAGTAGTGTATCACTTAGTACTGTAGTTGGGGTTCTGATGATTATTTTTTCACCTAGTAGAAGCACTTGCTGACGCTAAACATTCTCTCTAACAAATTTGTTTCCTTCATAACAAGTAACTGTACTGTAATACGTTAGTCGTTTTTTTCTAAATGCAGGGATCGCATTCATTCTAAAATTCCTAATATTTTGTGACCCTCCTTAAATTCCTAAAATTATACCTAAAATTTGCTATTCATCCTAAAATTTTCGTAAGCTTATTTATTAAAAACACAACTGTTATTAACGCCAATAAATTTACCATTACGGTAAGGTAAAAAGACCTGTTATTGTAGAAACACAGCCTATATGCTGTGCTGCTGAAGGGAGGGAAAATGACGCCATCGAGATGCACTTGCTTCGGGGCGGGTGCTCCGCTTTTTTGCCTTCGGACAGTTTTCGAGAGTAACAAGAGATCTAAGGGGAAAGGGGAGGGGTCATTTTCACCCCTGGTTTGCGCTTTGCAGACGAACTCCGTGGCACGCAGAAGATCGTACTTTATTTTTGGACATGCCTCGTGTAGCCTCCTCTTTCTGCTGATGTTTTGTTATTGTAAACCGCAGGTGGGTGGAAGCAAAGAGGAAACATGTGATCTCCTTCCGTAACCTCCGGTAATGACGATGGGATGGTAGCTGAGTGTTATCGTGACAGGCAGTAGAGCACGTGATCATTGACCTTCGATGCGCAATATATCTCGGCTCCGACTCGCTTTGACTGAACTTGCGTGAGATGCGTATGATAGTTTCTGGTTTTGTGTCTTTTATGGTGTGCTGTGTGCAGGTTCAGTTCTCTAGTGATGACCTGCTTTTTTTTTTTTTTTTTTTTCTACTGACATCCTCGCAGCCAAATTTCGGGAAGTTGTCTGGTTTTGCAATATTGGAGCGTGTTTTTGTACTTCCCTTTCATTTTCTGTTTAGTAATACAAGTGTTTAAGATGCCTAAATCCAAAACGAAATTTCAAGATGCGTGGCTCGCCAAAGAATTGGACGGAGTGAAGTTGAAAGAATGGTGTTCTGCAACTGAAACAATATTTTCTGCTAAGTGTATATTGTGTTCAGAAATTTTCAACATTTCTAATAGTGGCTTTTCACAAGTAAAAGCGCATCATAAAGGAAAAAAACATTTGCAGAAATTTCAAAGTAAATTTCAAAATAAGTCCATCCTGAAAGCCTTTAGAGGACGGGATCTTCAGCCCAAAACAAATATTAGTGAAATACTGAGTCATGATTTACAGTTGGCTAAAGCCGAAGCATTATGGGCCATGAAAGTTGCTAAGGACAATATGTCTTTTGTTTCATGCACTGAAACAGTTGAACTTTTCAAAGAAATGTTTCCTGCTATTGCAGCCAAAATGCAACTTAAAGAAAAAAAGTTGCTTATGTGATATCACATGGATTGTCAAAATATTTTGAAGAGGATTTGAAAAAAGGCATTGCATCTAGTAGCCCAGGAAAGGTTACTATAGCATTTGATGAAACTACAAATACACAAGTGAAACGGCAGTTGAATGTGTATCTCAGGTACTGGTCTTCAGAAATAAATTCAGTTTCTTGCAGATACCTAACAAGCGTTTTTCTGGGTCATGCAACAGCAGATATTTTGCTAAAAGAAATTCTTGATGTGTTATCATCCTTCAATATTTCGTTGAACAGAATTATTTGTGTATCCATGGACAGCCCAAATGTAAATAAGTGCTTTTTACGCAAATTCAATGAAGTTGTAAAACAAGAAACAGGCCAGAAATCTTTGGAACTAGGTTTTTGCAACCTGCATGTTGTTAGTAATGCATTTAAAATTTTTTTGACAAGCTTAAATATAGATTTTGACGAATTTGCTACTGATATGCATTACTTTTTAAAGAGTAGTGCTGCAAGACGAGAGGATTATAAATCTGTCGAGGATATAACATTGGTCACTGCCAAATTTCTTTTGCGTCATGTCAGCAACAGATGGTTAACCGTTGGTTCTGTAGCCCAGAGGCTCTTGGATCAATGGCTAAATATTACAGAATATTTTTTAAACTTCTTGCCATCTCAAAAAATATTTGAAAAACAACTACGCAATTCGGCAAGGTATAAAAGAATTCACTGTTTCCTGAAAAATGAGCTAACTCCTTGCTATTTAGCATTAATTTCATTTTCACACCAAAATTTTGAAAAGTTTTCATTATGTTATCAGAGTGAAGAACCAAAAATACACCAGTTATATTCTGATTTAAATACTTTAATGAGGAATGTTATGGCTCAGTTTATCCAAGATGATGTTATTGCAGGGAAATTTGGAGAAGACCTAAAGAATGTAGATTTTGAAAACAAAAATTCATGGAAAAAACTAGGGGAGTTAGAAGTTGGTATGAAGACAAAAAATCTCCTCAGGAATGTTCAGGAGACCAGGCAGAAATTATTTCTCTTAGATGTAAGATCATCACTAATTGCAACCACAAAATATTTAAAGTCAAATTTGCCATTCTGCAATCAAAAGCTAAGAGACATAGAAGTTTTAAAGGTAAAAGAACCAAAGAAAGAGTCAACTCAACTTTCAGTCACTGAAGGACTTTCGGAAATAACCAGAATTTCAAGTGAAAAAACCATTAGGAAGAACCACTCACTCACCATAAAGATCATGGTAACCTCCAATGACCACACACTTCCAACACATCATTCATCGTGATGTAACTGGGCTTCCACAGGTTTACAGACTTCTTGCTTACGCTTCTTATTTTCGGGTGTGAAACATCGTTTTTTTTTTTTTTCCCTTTTGCCTTATAAGATGTTACTATAATGCTTGTCAATTCGATAAAAATCACACATACAACTCATTCATACAATTCAAGTAAAAACTATGTACATAACCTTACATTCACAGGTGATTAAACCTTGGTCAACTCTAATTATCAAACTCCTCCTTCTGTTTCACAACCTCTGCTACTCCCACTGCAAGTGTCACACCCATTCAGCCCCGCACATCCAATCCTCTAGTACTTTCGACAGACCCCTGTCATCTTCAGGAGGCAGGTGTGTCTCACCCGCCCACCACAGCTCAAGTGAGCAGAGCCATCGAGGCCTGGGCTCCAGTCGCTATCTCTGAATCGTTGTGTCTCTGGCGCCATCTATTGTCCCTGCTGCTCTTTTTTCCCTCTTTCTTTTTATGCTGCTGTTCAATTTTTTAGAAAGAGGGAAAAAAGAGCAGCAGGGACAATAGATGGCGCCAGAGACAACGATTCAGAGATAGCGACTGGAGCCCAGGCCTCGATGGCTCTGCTCACTTGAGCTGTGGTGGGCGGGTGAGACACACCTGCCTCCTGAAGATGACAGGGGTCTGTCGAAAGTACTAGAGGATTGGATGTGCGGGGCTGAATGGGTGTGACACTTGCAGTGGGAGTAGCAGAGGTTGTGAAACAGAAGGAGGAGTTTGATAATTAGAGTTGACCAAGGTTTAATCACCTGTGAATGTAAGGTTATGTACATAGTTTTTACTTGAATTGTATGAATGAGTTATATGTGTGATTTTTATCGAATTGACAAGCATTATAGTAACATCTTATGAGGCAAAAGAAAGAAAAAAAAAACGATGTTTCATACCTGAAAATAAGAAGCGTAAGCAAGAAGTCTGTAAACCTGTGGAAGCCCAGTTACATCACGATGAATGACGTGTTGGAAGTGTGTGGTCATTGGAGGTTACCATGATCTTTATGGTGAGTGAGTGGTTCTTCCTAATGGTTTTTTCATTTATGAATTGCACGTAAACTATGCGCACTTTGCAAGAGGTTAATACCTTAAAAGTGCAAATATAATAATTCAGAATTTCAAGTGTTTTGCATCTTTCTGAGGAACAAATTGATAGAGTAAGAGAAGAGTGGAAACTTTTAAGTTGCGATAAGCCAACTCTAGATGAACTAGTGAAATTTTCAGAGGAAGGGCATATTCCAGTGCGGATTGATCATTACTGGCGTAATATATTTAGTATTAAAGACTCTAGCGGAAAAGAAAAATACTTAAATCTTGCTAAACTCATAAAGTCAATTTTAGTTTTACCTCATGGTAATGCTGATGCAGAAAGGGGATTTTCGGTTAACACTGCTCTGTTAAGGAAGGACAAGGCTAACTTAAAAGACTCAACTATAACATCATTAAGAATAGTTAAAGGGGCCATTAAACACTATGGATGTGTAAGTAAAGTTCCCATAACAAGAAATTTGTTAAATAGTGTTCGTGATTCACATAAATTTTATAAAGAGTATGTTGATAAGCTGAAGGAAGAAGAATAAAAAAAGGTAAAAGAAAGGAAGCAGAAAGAGAGGGAAAATAAGGAAAAGCAGCTAGAGAAAAAAAGAAAAGCTGAGTTTGATGACAAAATAAAAGAAAATGATGCAGAAATAAATAGACTTAAAAAAGATAAAGAAGCCTCCCTAGCAGTAATTCAAGAGGGAACAGAAAGAATGAGAAAAGCTGTAGAAAAACAAAATACTGTTGAAATAGTAGTTGCCTCTAACTTGATCATACAAGGTTCAGCTGAAATAAAGAAAACTGAAAGTAAATTAGTTGTGGTGGAAGCAGAAAAAGATAGGCTAATCAGGAAAAGGTTAAAACAATAATATGAAAAAAGTAATTCAGTGAACAATTGTACATAGTTCTTGGTTTTCAATTACCTTTTTAGGATATTATAATTTAATGTGAAACCTGAAAACTTTACTGTGAAAATCGTGAATTGCTTCTGGTTCAACAGCATATTAATGTTCAAAGTGAAACTTGAATGTGGTAAATATACTTGAATATGATAATAACACGTGAAAAGATAAGAACTGAACATTAGAAGTAAATCATACTTAAACTTTAGACATTAGACGTTATGCAAAAAATTTGGGTGTGAACTTCGACCATATATACTAATGGACTGCGCATTGGCAATAGCTGCATCAAAGCCGCCATGGCTCAAACATTGGGCACGTCATCATCAGACTCCAAATTTCGTGTAAAAATGCTGTTATGATTACTAATTTACGCTGCAGAACTTCAGTGTTTTCGGTGTATTATGTGAATGTGCCTCATATATAATGAAAACTCTTCAGGTAAGTTTACTTATGAGCTATATACATGCATGATCGTGTTGTTTACATTTTGTGATTTATAATGTGATGAACATTTGCGAAAAATTTGGAACATGCATTCCATTTTTTTTTCTTAAGTTACTATATTTTTATATCAATAGCTGCAAGTTTCTGGTTAAGTAATTGAACTTTATTGACTTAGGTATTTAATTCGTTTCTTACCCATGAAAAATCATAGAACTTTCTTTACTATATTGCTCAGAGCAACCATAAGCACAGCAGGTGTAACCCATCTTTTTGACTGTTGTCATGTGATTTTATGTTGGAGCCAGAAATTTTGATGTCATGTGCAGTCTATCAGTATATATGGTTGAAGGGTGTGAAGCAAACTCTTTACAATGTATACAAAGTTGTTTTGCTAGATGTATACAAATATACATCTAGTTTTTATTGAAATACACTCCTAAAATTTTTCTAAAAAGTCCTAAAATTCCTACCTAAAATTTTCCAGAAGTATGCTATGATCCCTGTAAATGTGATATTAAATACGTGTAATCCGAAATATCAAATGCCTATAATTTAAGTATAAGCCAGATGCTTTGTTGGCCTGAAAACATTGGAGAACTTTGCTGCTCTGTTGACCTGAAAATAAATAAAGCTCTTCTGCTCACCCTAAACCCTCCAATATGCAGTGAGAGACTAGAAACAACAAATTAATATTGATATAATATTAAATAAATAAGAAGCACAATTATACATCAAATTGATACAAGCTATTGAAAAAATCAATTTTTAGTGGCCTAGCAATCTATATGTACCAAGCTTTTACGCACCTACAGGTGGCTCTGTCATGGCAGATTAATGCTACAAACCTATGCAAGAGGAAACCTAATACAAGAAATGTTAATATTTGAAAGGAAAGACTTGGGTTTAGTTAACTTTGAATTGTATGGAAATTTTAAATTTGCCCATGAGAAAACAAACTGTAAGACAAGGATATCCGTGCAGAGGTGATGCAAATCTCACAAAACATAATTATTGCATGTGCTCTGTGCTGTAGGTGTTTCTGGAGCCTCTTTGATGTAAGTCCCAATTTGGGTAGTGTACAGGGTTGAAGATTCTTCTGTTCACTGATGCATTGCTTTGTTGAAACTTAACTTCTCTTGAAAAGGGTGTGTTAAAAGTTTGATTTTTACATTTTCTTTTGTGCTCTGCTACCTGGGCACCAGTTGATAAAGCCACCTGTAGGTATGTGAAAGCTTGGCTCATATCTGTTGCTGTGTCATTTAAAAGCAGATTGTTACAATAGCTTGTAATGTACAGGATGTTTTTGTAAATTCAAAATGAAACAGAAGGCACGAGGAATGCTGTATACCCACCACTACAGTTCTTTATACATATACTGTATAGTGTGGTGTCTAAAGGATTGGCTATTCATGTCAGTTATCTGTTTGGTTTGTATTATTTTTTGTATTGTTTTTTAAATACTTTGGGGATTCAGCAAAAATGTTTTTTTTTCTTTTGGCTGGGTTATTAGGGCTTCAGGAATTGATATATTTATATATACTGTATGTTAGTGTTAAATATTTGCTGAAACGGGGAAAAAAACTAATTTTCTTGGTTTTTGTATGGAATTTTGGCAGTGTGGGATGTTTGCTGAATGAATTGCAAAGCATCATTTATATCAGTTTATTTTGAATCCTTCTTCCATGTTATGTGTAACAAAACTACAAAGTTCTTTGCTGAATAAAGAAAAATTCAAAAATGTAATTTTTGTGTGTTTTAGAGATATTACCTAAGTTTTAACTGTCAGATTTGTAGATCTATATAAGCAGTAAGATTTTTGAAGAACTTGTAGAGTTGTGAATAGCTTTTCTTTAAATATAAATTTTCCTTTCTTTAAAGGTATCAATCATGATGAGTTAGTCAAGCTTGCAGAGAAACATTTTGGTTCTGTGCCATATACATATGAATCTGAAATTCCTGATCTTCATCCCTGCAGATATACTGGGAGTGAGGTAAATTAATAATCTACATTAACACATGTTATGTAACAGTTTTGAGCCGACATTTTGCTTGTGTTATCTGGGATAACAAACTATTTTCTTATTGTAGAGATTCTCTGTCCTTTTTGGTAACTCCTTCCCTCTGATAAAATCTAGTGCACATATGAATAAACCTTGGTTAACTGAAACACAAATGTTTTATGGATCTCAAACTGGTCAGCCAGTTCACTATAATACATTTGAACTTGGTCTTTTTCCATGGTACACCCAAGTTCTTGTAAATTTTTCTTTGTCTGAGGAGGATTTCTCAGAGGTTCCTATTTTGCAAAACCTTTCACTGAAAATTGTTACAAAATTTGTAGTGCAAACTCTGCATCTTAGATACTTGATTTGAGCATTACTCCTCAGGGTCATTCCATGTCAAATCAACACGCTGATTCTGACTGATGTTCTGATATTTTGATGAAACTTGGTGTGTCAAATGACCTTACATAGTTATGAACGGAAATCTTAAAAAAAAAAAAATCTCCTTCTGTTTAAAAGTTATTGAATTTTAATTATTATTAAAAATTGCTGCATCCTAAAATAGTTAACTGTCATTTTCTCAGGAACCAGTTATACAGACCTGGTCAATGTCTCATTTGAAAGCTTCTTTGATGGGCTTTTTTATACCTGACAGAGTTAAAAATTAAATTCTTTTCTTATAAACCAAATTTAATTTTAAAATTTAAATTTTTCAAAAAACAAAAAATTTACAAAATTTGCAAAATTACTTTGTACTATCCTCTTACACTTCCCAAAGTTTCATTTTGGGATCAGGTGATAAGCGAGTTTAAAGTTTCACATGTACAAAGAAATAGCCAGCATATCAGATCTAGCATTACACAAAAGTCTAGCTTTAGAGGAATCTAGCTGACTTATTACCAGTTGTTTAAGAAATTATGATAGTGCTTAATACAAATTTTTTTCTACATTTTCTAAGTATATGGCACTAAAAAAATTGAATTCAATTTACAAAAAGAAAACAGTGGTTTTAGCAGCTTACCGCTAAAATTAACATAGTATCTATCAATATGCTGGGCGTAAGGGCTGGCTGCTGCTAACTCAAGTCTATCGGTCTTTTCTTGAGTTGAGGAAGTGTTTAATGACCTCTGAAATCTTTGTTTCACCTTCTGGTAGAGTATATAAGCCTTACCAGTTGGTGTGACGGGATTCATTTTGCAAATTTACACCAGTAGAAGGAATCCAGAGCACATCAGTGTTGAGGTGCAAGAAAAAGGTCTGGTCTGATGAGTGTAGAAATGTAACTTTCACTTCATTTTCATTTTTTCCCAATATCATCAGATCTTCCATCATTCCAAAGCTGAGGGCCACACTGGCTGGTGCTGGGGAGATCCTCTGTGGTAGGCCTACTCTCATTCTTCAGCTTTGGAAGCTCCTTTCTACATCTATCACAGACTTCGGAATTTTCAGACATTCCTGGTATCAATGAACACAACACATCCATGGAATAACAAATCTTAATCCCTTTCTTACATGGGAGTGATGAGGCTTTTTTAAAGGGTTAAAACAATTTAAAGCACCCACTGTCTTTCCACTGGGATTCATGATAGAGATGATTATTAATGGAATAATAATAGTAATTTGCAAGTAGTATAATTAACATTCACAAATCACATTAAAACCACTCACAGTTCTCGATTTTAAGGGAACAAAAATGGCACAGCACAACTCAAGTGAACCTACTAGAAGAAGCTCTAATGATGGACTGACTGAAGAACATGCTTACATTACAAGTGTGTTTCAATAGGCACAAGCAAGCAGCCTGTTCAAGCTTGTCCAGTGGTCCTCAAGCTAAGTAGAGGGAACAATCAATAAGATTTCTTCTGGTTTCTGGTTTCTATAATCCAAAGCATTTAAATTTGGATATTTTTTTGTCATAAATTTACCATTGTATTTTGAAAATTGAATTGGCATTTTCTCCACACATGTGGAACTTTTGCTGCCTGTATCACCTGATCCCATTGTGATCCCAAATTGAAACTTTGAGAGGTATAAGAGGATAGTACAAAGTAATTTTTTGAACTTTTTAAAATTTTAGGATTGTAATTTTTTGAAAAATTTAAATTTTAAAGTTAAAGTGGTTCTTAAGAAAAAAAATCCATTTTTAACTCTGTCATGTTTACTATCAAATTAAAGCCCATCGAAAGAGCTTTAAAATGAGACATTTTTCAGGTCTGTATCTCATCTGGTTTCTGAGAAAATGGCAGTTAATACTTCAAGACACAGCAATTTTTAATAAGAATTGAAAGAATTGATACTTAATTAACTTCTGAATGGAAGGCAGAATGTTTTTTTTTTTTTAAGGTCTTTGTTCGTAACTATGTAAGGACACTTGATGCACCAAGTTTCATCAAAATCTGAGAGATCAAGGGAGAATTTAACTCCAAACTGTGTTAATCTGACATGAAATGACCCCTCAGTGGGGTTTGTTGTTCTATCATCTCTCATATAGATTTGATTTGCTCAAAAATTTGAGCAGATAGCACACAAAAATAAAGATTAACAGGTTGTCGAAAATTACCAAAGATATTATTTAACTTTTTGCATATTTTGTTCTCTCTTTTCCTTCTTAATGTGCCATCTCTTAACGAAGGTCGGCGACCACCTTGGCAAAACTTCTACAATCAGCTGAAGCTCTAAAAAGATGTTTGATGTTCATTCCTGTCCACTCTTTAATATTGTCCAGCCAGGCTCTTCTTTTTTCCCCTTCTTTTTCCTTCTATTCTTCCCTCAATAATTGCCTGGGGAATTTTATACTTGTTATTTCTGAGTAAATGACCGGGGTATGCAGTTTTCCTTTTCTTGATGTTTATTAACAATTCATGGCTCCCCTTTATTTTTTCTAGAACATTTTTATTTGTCACTTTATCTGTCCAAGGGATCTTCAGCATTCTTCTGTAAATCCACATTTCAAATCCTTCTACTGTTTTGATTGTGGCGGATTTTAGCATCCGTGTTTCAACACCATACAGCATCATAGCCCAAATATAGCACTTCATCATGCCAATACGAAGATCCAGGTTTCATTACATAGCATAGAATTCATTTTAATGAAACTTTGTCTGGCCATTTCTATCCTTGATTTTATTTCCATTTCAGTCTCATTTATCCAGCAGTCCAGATATTTAAACTTACTGACTTTTTCTATTTGTTTTCCATGTAGATTGATTCTCAACAGTGGTTTCATTCCAAGAACAATAGCTTTGTTCTTGGAATGAAACCGCTGTTGAGAATCAATTTAGTTTTGTTGGTATTTTTTTTAAGGCCCATTCTTTCACTTTCCTCATTTACTCAACACAGTAAGGTCTGTAGTTCTTGCATGCTAAACAATCCAGTGTCATCAGCATTGTTCTTTATTTGTCTTTGGAATCACTAAATCTCAGTGCCATTTAGGCTGACATTTTAAAATGAGAATAAACGAGTGAAAAAAATAATTTGTTAGGAACTGAATATTAACAATGATTAAATGACTTGGTTGGGTACTTACATTTGTACTTTCATTTGGAGGGCATAGAACTCGAGTCAATCCCGACACGAAATCATCTGTCGGAAACCACGACGACGCAGTAATTTCTCATGGAACTGTAATAGATGCCACAAAAAGGCAAACAGAGCAAAAACATGAAACACTGATTGTTGCGATAAAAGGACTGAATTAAAACGTAGTTAAACAAACACTGCTTTTAAAAAATGAAGTATTTCATGCACGTGATGTTACTCCATGAAGGTGACAAAATAAGTATTTTCACGTTAGTCACCTTCATAAAATACTTTGTTTTTTAAAGCTGTTTTTATTCAGCTGTTTTTATTCAGCTGTTTTAATCCAGACTTTTTATCGCAACAACTAGCATTCCATGTTTTTACTCTGTTTGCCTTGTGGTGTTTATAAGAGTTCCTCGAGAAATGATTTTGTCGTCGTGGTTTTCGACAGATGATTAAATGGGATTGGCTCGACTTCTATGCCTTCCAGTTGGCAAATGTAAGTACCCAACCAAGTCATATTATCATTTTTAATATTTAGTTCCTTTGAGAATATTTTTCAGTCATTTACTCTCATTTAAAAAGGTAAACCTAAATGGCACTGAGATTTGGTGATTTCAAAGAACAAACACACACAACAAAGTTTGATAATCTCCTTGGTGATTTTCGACAACCTGTTAATCTCTTTTCTAAATAACAGTGCTTTTGATGAAGAAATAATTATCTCTTTTGCGTTTGATTCAAAAATTTTAGAATTTCAGCAGCGTTTTTAATTGAAAATTCTCCAAATACGTGGCGTCAGTTAATAAACAAAGACATCGCTCTTTCCACGTTTTAGCAACACACAGCAACCAAAAAATTGTTATTCGGCCACTGCCGGAGGAACGAATCCCAGATCTCTCGATATCCAGCTGAACGTGTTATATGTTACAAGCAGTAACACGCTCGACTGGATATAGAGAGATCTGGAATTCGTTCCTCCGGCAGTGGCCGAATAACAATTTTTCGGTTGCTGTGTGTTACTAAAACGTGGAAATGGTGATGTTTTTGTTTAATCAGCATTTTTAATTACTGATCACTCATGGGTTTACTCAAAAGTTGTGAAGCAGTGCTAAGATAGAATAATACTGAATTTTAAGAATTCTCATCACACCCTGATTTAAGTGGAATTCCACCTGCTGGAATTCGTCCAGTTTCCATTGAAGCTCTGCCCATGGGGTATGTCACAGTTTACAGAGATGAATAGTTACTTCAGCATTCATTTCATTGATGCTTATAAGAGCAATGAATTTCTCAATTCCATGTTCCCTAACAATTCAGAGAATCAGTTAATACCTGCTGTGTGCTTTTCCATAAATGGAGTACATTCCAATAAATTCAGACACAGTTAGGTACTTTTGTCAATGAAGTGGACGGTTACTGCCAAAAACCTTTCATTGTTAATTGGAATCCATTCATCCATCCGTGGTTAAAATAAAGCTTTCACATCACTTAGTGTGCATTGAACAGCAGCAACCAGTCTACTTGTATATAACTGAGGAATCAAACTTCACGGAATCGATTTTTGACTTAGGAGCACAGTGTGAGACACACACACTTCACAAATGTTTTAAATTCTGCATTTTCAACAGTGCTAAATGGATGATATTATTTTATTATTGTTTTCGTTCATTTTTGGTTATATTACTGTGATTTTCATAAAGATATTGGACTGAACTATATTGACAAATTCTGGAATAGGTCTTTGATGTAGTCAGACTTCCGACGAAGCAGAAGACCTCAGACTAAGCACAATTCAAGTTAAGAACATTTTGAATAGCAGTGCTATTAATTTCTGTGTTTGTAGTTGATCTGGAAATTGAGGTAGACACCAGGATTGCTCTCCGTGTCTGAGTGAAAGCACTGCCAACATTTGAGAGAAATAATGTCCTTTGCAGAGGAATAGTAGAATGTTTTTTTCATAGATGCCTTTATAAATTTTTAGTGGTCTACTGGGTAACACTTATATGTTACAAGTAGTATATACATTTTGCTTCTGAATGAATATGGTGTTACTGGAAATCTACGTAACAGTGTAAAAGCCATGTATGCTGGCAGTAGAGCTTGTGTACGAGTGAATGGGGTATATCAAAATGGTTTTCTATCAGTGCAGGAGTCGGGCAGGGTTGTGTAATGTCACTATGGCTGTTTTATATATTTATGGATGTATGCATGATGCCAAAATGGATATTACTGGTTTATGTCTTGGTGATGTCCGTGCATATAGAATGCTGTATGCTGATGACACTGTCCTTTTGGCAGAGAGCAAAAGTGAGGTGCAGAGTATGTTGTCCTGGATGTACAAAGTTTGCATGAAATTCAAACTGAGTATAAATAAGGGGAAAACCAAAATTATGGTTTTTGAGTGAGGAGCTGGTAGTACTGAATGTAATATAAGTCTAAATGGCGCAGTGATTGACCAGGTGAATGAGTTTGTGTATTTAGGAAGCATATTTGACAGAGAGAACAAATTGGATGGTGAAATTAGTAGGTGAGTAAATTCTTCATTGAAAGTCATGGCTGCTTTGGGAGGTTTTCACAGGAATAATGGGTTCTCAAGAGAGTCCCACATGGCTGTGTATGAAAGTGTAATTGTTCCTACTCTGATGTATGGCAATGAAACCTGGGTGCTGCAGAAGAAACATAAAAGTCCTCTGTGTGCTGGAGAAATGCGTTAATTACGGAAGGTTTGTGGCAAGGCACGTTCTGATTGTGTGAGGAATGAAGACGTGTTGCAGTTGTGTAATGTGA
The DNA here is from genome assembly GCA_039090855.1 of Macrothele yani. Lineage (NCBI taxonomy): Eukaryota > Metazoa > Arthropoda > Arachnida > Araneae > Macrothelidae > Macrothele > Macrothele yani. Next base: position 13,865,583 of record CM077011.1, on the reverse strand, counting down.
AGCAAAATGCTGTTAGCAAGGTGGAGACTAATATAAGACCTGTTTGTAATCCGGGTGTAGCTCGGAATTCCGGGGTTTTGTCACATTCTAAACCCGTAGATCCGGGTTTTTAAGTTTTAGAAGAATTTGAGATGTTTCAGGCGTATTTCATTTTTAAAAATGCTGCGAAATGAAAACTAAAAGTTCAAGTTCCATTTTCTTTGGGAATTACAGTGTTTGATTAAAAACACTGCATGTCCGTGTGGATGGTGAATGTAGACTATTTGTGACACCTTGAGTGTTTCTTTTGTTATCAAACAAGCTCTCAAAATACTGCTGAAAGGAAGGCTTTTTATCATTATTTTGAAAGTTGCAGCTACATCAAATAATTTAATTATATTTGATTCAGTTAATCCAATGAACTACTTTTAGAAGTTGAATGGGATCCATGTAAGCTTCAAGTAAAACTGATCCACATAGACTGCTCAATTAACATTTAATATGAAATGCAAAATTTGATTTCAAAGATTCAATGCTTGAAGGATTTTGTCCAGTGAAAGGAAATTGGGTACAAGAAAAGATGCAAAGTTTAACTGCACAAGCACTAGAGCCTGTTTGTTGTGTAGCTAGTTTGAATGTGCATATTATACACTGAAGTACCAGAAAAACTGGTACAGACGAGCTTATGCAAAATACATAGCAACATCACCTATGCACATACTCGATTGCGTCCGCCAGTGCGTATATAAAGCAATGTACATCCTTGCCAGCTGTCAGAGCTGTTTTCGGCATGAGAATGACAAGTAATAATGATTTAAATGATTTTCAACGCGGTGTCATATTTGGCGCTCGTGAGATGGGCCATAGTATTTCGGAGGTAGAAACGAAGTTCGGATTTTTAGAGATGACCATTGCAAGGGTGTACCGTGACTACAAGAATTCCGGCAAAACCTCCAACCTACAATACCAGTGTGGCCGTAAAGAGACATTGGGTGAACGTGACCATCGTCGGCTGTCAAGAATCGTTGCACGCGATATGTGTGCAACACTCTCACTGGTATCATTGGATCTCAATGCTGGAGCCTCAACAAGCATCAGTGTCCGGACTGTGCTACGTACCCTGCACGATATGGGCTTTGGGAGCCGACGCCCAACTCGAGTCCCTTGATGGGTGCACAACACAGAGCTATGCGCCTCACTTGGGCACAGCAACACCTCCACTGGACACTTGATGACTGGAAACAAGTAGCCTGGTCTGGCGAGTCGCGTTTCCACCTGTATCAGGCAAATGGAAGGATTCGTGTGTGGCGCAAACCCCATGAAGCCATGGATCCCGCCTGTCAACAGGGAACTGTACCGGCTGGTGGTGTGTGTGTGTGGGGGGGGGGGTCCATAATGGTATGGGTTGTGTTTAGCTGGACTTCACTGGGACCCCTGGTACATCTACAAACGTCTGTGGCCGGCCACCAACGCTATGTGCGCATCCGTTCTGACGAGGTACACCCCCATTCATGTCCAGCATTCATGCTGATGGGTTGGGCCTGCTCCCAACAGGACAATGCACCTCTACACAAGTGTCGGGATGCCACATTATGGTTAGAGGAGCATTCATCTGAGTTTGGGGTGTTGCCATTCCCACCCAAGTCCCCAGATCTGAACGTGATAGAACACATTTGGGATGTCTTGCACGCGCTATCGAACACAGGAATCCAAGACCTTGGAATACACCCGAATTGTGAAACGCTCTGTAGGAAGTATGATGTGCATTGCCTACAGCATATTTCCAGAAGCTAGTGGTGTCCATGCCCCATCGTATTTCTGCAGTCCTGCGCTCCTGTGGGGGACCTACCAAGTATTAGACTGGTGTACCAGTTTTTCTGGCACTTCAGTGTATAAAAATATTCATAATATGCATTATATGTACAGTATATTGGCACTGAGCTGAGAGTTTCAGGGTTTCTTGTGTCACCTCACAATCACCCCTGTAATATGCTTCAGTGGTTTGGCCATGTTGAAAGAATGAGTGATGAGATGCCTACTAAGAAAATCTTTTTAGCCCAAGTGGCAGGAAGGAAAGGCAGAGAGAGGCCAAGGAAGTCATGGGAGGACCAGATTCAGGAGTATCTGCATGAGGAAAAGATTATGAGTATAAAGTATAGAAGTTCTTGTGTACGGCATGTGATGGATGTCAGTGAAGCCCGAGTTGTATGTCAAGATTGCTGTAAATAGATAAGTTCGATACAGCAACAGTAATTAAAATTATCTGGTAGTTTGTGTTTCTTTGTAGAGCTAACCTCTGAATATCAGAGAACAGCTTAGTGATATGTATGTATGTATGTATTTCTTGTACTCTTTAGAAAAGTGGTTCTATAAAGCATTTCTGTTCCTTGATGGCATATTGCTAAGAAGTGTTAAAATAAGAATGAAAGTTTAAGTGAACCAATTGGAATTATTTGATAGCCAGCTGCTAGATTGATTCACCGATGAACTGAATTGGTGAGTTACACAAACTGACAGGTGTGGCTACATATCTAGGCTGGTGTCCCCATCTAGTGAGTAAAACTTTATTAAAACTCAGAATATGAAAAATGAACTGAATTTATACAAATGAGATATTTCATTTTATTGCAAATTTACAGACAAAGCAGAATGATATAGGGAACTTGTTTCTCTATCCTGTGACTAAGAGGGGGTAAAGCACACATAGAACAGCTGCTCAGACCAATGAATGAAATGAGCGCGTGACCGTCTTGAAATTTCGCAAAGTGAAATGATGACACCAACTTGTACAGGTTTGGAATGCTGGGTAAAATCTTTCACAGTGAATATATGACATCTCAGAGAACTGCTGAACAGATCAGTTCCCTCACTGTGTTGGCCATTCATGAATGACACATCTGTACTTTATATTGTATTATCTGTATTTCTTGTACTTTATAGATATATTTCATCATTGTTCTTTGATGCATATGGGTATGTAAAGTTATGTAAAATAGAATTGTGTGTAAACATTTCTGTTAACCAGATTTTTCTGTAATGTTGTGCTGATCATCAGGTGATCAGTAAAACGATGTAAAAAAAAAAAATGTGTTTTATGACACATGAGAGATCTAAGCTGAAAATGCTGCCCAGGTGACGCAGCGGTCTAAGCAATGGCTCCTGAGCATTTGTCCAAGAAGGGTCTGGGTTCAAATTCCAGTGAGGCATGGATGTTATGTTGGTCTTACGGCACTGGCTCTCTCCCTTCCCTGGAGTCGGTGGTCTTAAATTAGGGATAGGTGACTGCTTATAGCCCACTAGCCCATTGAGTTGCTCGTGGCGGTCGTTAAACCCCCAATCAAAAAAGAAAAAAATGAAAATATTTCCTAGTTGTGGGCCATTAAAAAGTTTATGGACATAAATGATAAATATATTTTTCCCAATGAATCATAGTTTAAAAAACATGTTAGTGAGTTGAGCTGAGGGAAGCTAGCAAAATAATTAAGCACCTGATGATGTAGTCTGTGTTTCTTTTGCTTGTCCTATTTATTGTACATACTGTTCTGTGTCATTTATTGTCAGAATTTTGCCTGAGTGTTCTTATTCAGATACGCAAGTGTTAGTTTTTAATTTTATTTAATTTTTTGAAGGTTCGTGTACGGGATGATTGGTTTCCTTTTGCTCATGTTGCTATTGCCATTGATACCTGTGGACACAACAGTCCAGAAATTTACCCATTAATGTTGGCCAAGACGGTATGTACTGAGTTTACATTATGTGGTCATTTATTAAAAGTGAAATGATGTGATCAGCAGAAATTTTTCTCTTTCAGTTTTTTCTGTGTTGTAATTTTTGTTTTTCTTGTCTTGTGCACTGCTTCTGTAAAACAGCACAAAGTAATCATTGTCAAAGATGTAATGGTTGTCTTTCTGCTTATATATTCATACATCCCTTTGATTTGTGAAGTAGTGGTGTTAGGTGTTTGTTTGAACATCTTGTTACAGAAGATCCAGTATTAAGAACATAGAAATTTTTTTTTAGTATTAAAATGTCAGTCAGGTTTTGGCAATCTGTACAGCCATTTAGAAGAAAAAATCTTGGACGAGAAAAATAAGACAAAAAGCATTAAAGTAATATTGCTTAGTCTGCATTAGGATAGGATGTTATAAAACTTCCTATACAAATGCTTTCAGCTTTTGCTGTGTCGTCATGGACACTTCTGGCCTGACATTTTCATGCAACAATGCAGAGTGAGTGTCTTGTGTTGGCATTGTCATGCATCGACATAAAGTGTCTTATGTTGGCCTTTTTTCCTGGGCAACAAAAGATGGCTTCCTCCAAATCTGTGAGTTGCGGACTATACCTGTGATCGTTTCCCCTGTGAATAAGACTTCATAATGGATGGGGCCTTTCCTGCCCCTCCAGATGTACAACATGTGCTTCTGTTGATGCTCATTTAGTGTTGAGGTGGGTGGATGTGATTGTGCAGGATTGCAGTAGGCTATTTTCCTCACGAGTTTATTGTAGAGTATGCATTTTTCATCTCCAGTAACCAACCTGTCCAAAAACCAGGTCGTTTTCATAGCGCATGATAAGTGAAGAACCAACTGGTGTATGATTATGAGGTTTCTTTTAGTCAAGTTAAGTTGAACACGTCTTTCATACTTTGAAACGAATTCTAGCATACTTGTGTCCCAATGAATGACAGGTAAGGAAGGGTCTTGTACCACTTCTCTGTCCAGAATGTCATCATCAAGCTTTGATAACTTTATTGATCAGCAGTCATCTTACAGGTGGAACTTCTCTAAATTTCACAAGTCATCCTTGCACTATACATACAGTAATGGTGTCTGACATGAAAACACTACACAAATGTTCAGCTGTAGCACTTTTTCCTTTTTGGAACTGATAAAAGACACAATGACTTAAATGCACCTTATCTACTGGCATCTTCACACTTATATGAAAAAAAAAAAAAAAATACTGCATCTGTGTGTTGTGCCATTTTTGTACTTAAAGGGAGGAGTAACTCAGCAGAGATGGTATGATGGTTTTCTTCAATAGGACAATAGCAAGTATGCAAATTTTCCATGAAAATAACATAACTTTCTAACACACCCGATAAATATCAACAGTGCTGAAGCAACAAAAGGAATAGACATGACAGTCTTCTGCGAATTTGTGGAATTCCACTTTTCTCATCATCATTTTGATTGTTCTCAAGATTGCAGAACTAAAGGAAATTTTTCTGTAAATTGATGGGGAAGGGTCTTCTTCTATCTGGGAACGGTATTCCATCTTTCCAAACTTGAAAACGGAAGTTTGACACAGTGAAATTTTTTTCTTTAAACCAAGACTGATGTTCCCTCTCTCTGGTGTTGTTGTTAAACATAATTTTATTGCATAAACATTTGTGTTTCAGTTTGAAACTGTAGGCAGCAATTTCTGAAAACAGAAGTTAGAATGAAAATTTTCCTGTAATCTTAAATGTTTCTTGCAATATTTTTTCTGCCAGTATTATTGTTAAATGTCAATTTATTCCATAAGTACTTGTATTTCAGCTTGAAGACGGAGGGAAATTTTCCAAAAATGGAAGTCAAATGGAGTGAAGATTTCTCCTGTAATCATATTTTTCCCCACAATGTTCTCACTGTCCTGTGTTGTTGCCAAATGTTATTTTTACCCATAAATGTTAGCATTTCAGCTTTATATGGGAAGGAAAAATTCCAGAAACAGAAGTGATGTAGTTGGAAAATTTGTAAGAATTGATGGGGCAGTGTTCAAAAGTATTATTCCTCTCAAGGTTACACGATTTATCTAAAATACTGAAAGCTTTTATATTGTGCATTTATGTTCTTCAAGCTGAAAGTTCTTTCAACATGGGAATAAAATTATAGTCATAGTATCAGGAAGAGTGAACATCAAAACCTATTCAGCTAATACAAACTTAAAGCACAAGGTAAGTCTGAAGTTCAGTTCTTCAGTAAATTAGGTTATTCGGAATAAGCAGTTGATTCCAACTGTGCGCCGCCCGGTGGCGCAGTGGTCTAAGCGACGGCCTCTGATCATTCGTCCGAACGGGGTCCGGGTTCGAATCCCGGTGAGGCATGGATGTTGTGTTTGTCTTACGGCACTGGCTCTCTCCCTTCCCTGGAACCAGTGACCCTAAATTAGGGACGGGCGACTGCTTATAGCCCATTGAGTTGCTCACGGTGGTCGTTAAACCTCCAATCAAAAAAAAAAAAAAAAAAAAAAATTCCAACTGTGCAAAAATATCAGTGCATAAAATAAATAAATGAAAGCAGCAATCAAGAAATGAGAATGGAAAGATATCAGCAGAAGGAAAAATTTCGCAATGGATGCTGTGCAACTGCAGAGTGAACAAAAGAGACAAATATGGCTGATCAACTTCCTGAGAAGAAATTGTGTAAGATGAAACTTGAGCTGATGTGCAAGCAAGTACAACAACAAAACAAAATTGTGTTTGAAGCAGTCTTTAAAACCATTTTGTTTTGAATTGTGATTTTATCTTGTGAATACAGTAATATGCTCCAGTTTAATATTCACATAAATAAATTAGTGAACAATTTTGTCTCACTCGTGCTGCATTGTATTCACACTTTTTCACCACCAATTCCAATTTTTTCACCCGGTTAAATGTATGTCATCATCATCATCATTGTCACCCATTATCAATCCACTGCTGGACAAAGGTCTCCCTAAGTTTCCTCCACAACAGTCTGTCTTGCGCCAGTCTCCTCCATGTCACTCCACCCATCTTCCATGTGGTCTTCTTCTGGGTCTTTTCCTGTCCCTTGGAATCCAATCTAAAATTTCGGCTGTCCATCGATGATCTGTCCTTCTGGCAGTATGTCCAGCCCATTGCCATTTCAGGGATTTAACTCTGATCATGATGTCTTCCACTCCTGTCATTTTTCGGATCCATGAGTTCCTCTTCTTATCTCTCCTGGTTACACCAAGCACGCACCTCTCCATGCTACTTTGAGTTGTCTGCAGCCTTTGTATGTCTCTTTTAGTTAAGGTCCAAGTCTCTGCACCATACGTAAGCACTGGAAGGATGCATTGATCAAACACTTTTCTTTTAAGACATAATGGCATATTGCTCTTGAAAATTATGCTGTTTCTTCCAAAAGCTCTCCAGGCAAGTTTTGTACGCCGATTAATTTCTTCATCAATGTGACCCTCACTTGATATCTGCTGTCCAAGATAAACGTACGTGTCTGTTATCTCCAGCTTTTCTCCATCAATCGATAAATCTTCATTTCTTGTAAAAGCATTGAACATCACTTTTGTCTTCTGAAAGTTCATTTTTAATCCCACTTCTTTACTCTTGTCAGCAAGTTCCTGGATCATACTCTGCAGCTCTGATGGGGTAGTTGCAAAAATGACTACGTCATCAGCAAAACGAAGGTGGGTTAGATAATCTCCATTAATCTTTATCCCTTTGTTTTCCCAGTTCAGTGATTGAAACACATTTTCCAATGTGGCATTAATGAGCTTCATAGATATGGTGTCACCTTGTCTCACTCCTTTTCCAATTTTTATGTGTGTTGTATTTTCAAACAGCCGAATCTTTGCACTTGCATTTTCATAGATGTTATTAATAATATTAATGTACGCATCTTCAATTCCGCAGGATTTCAGAGCCATTGTAACTGCTGATAGTTTCAATGAATCGAAGGCTTTTTCATAATCGATAAAAGCCATGCACAATGGAAGTTCATATTCCCTCGCTCTTTCAATTAGTTCTCTCAGTACGTGGATATGATCTATTGTGCTGTAGCCACTCCTAAATCCAGCTTGTTCTCTCAGTTGAGCCATGTCCAGTGTCACCTTCAAGCAGTGTGAAAGAACTTTAGTGAAGATTTTATAAACCACTGATAGGAGGCTGATAGGTCTGTAGTTCCCGAGATCCTCAATGTCACCTTTTTTATGTAGCAAGATCATTGTAGCGTTGTTCCAATCCTCAGGAATCTTCCCTTCATTAAGGCATCGAGTGAAAATTTGGGCGAGTACTGTTTTGATTTCTCCACTTGCTTCTTGTATGATGTCTACGGTAATTGCATCTTCTCCAGGAGCTTTTCCACGCTTCATGTTCTTGATTGCATGTGCAACTTCTGCTGGGAGGACTGGAAGAACTGTGGTACTGGTACCTTTCATGATGTCTGGAATACATGTATTATCCCTTTCATATAATTTGGAGTAGAAATCTTTCACTCTTGTCAAAATTTCGCCTCTATTTCTTGTTGCAGAACCATCTTCTTTTCTCAGTGCCATAATCTGTTTTCTTCCCTTACTGAGATGTCCCTTTGCTATCTTTAGGCTTTGGTTGTTTTCAATTGCTTTCCTCACTAGTTCACAGTTGAATTTCCTTATGTCTTCAGTGATACGTTTTCGCACTGTCTTGCATAACTCTATATATTCCACTTTGGAAGTCACATCTTCTTTAGTTGTCCTCATCTCTCTTCTTTTTTGCATCAACATTTTGGTTTTTCCTGATAATTTGTTCACATGCAATTTGTTCTTAGACCCAGCTAATTTTGTTGCTGTTTCCATAAGAGCTTTGGTTACTTCTCTGTTAACTTCAGAAATATCCTTTTCTTCCGATGTTAGGCCTTCTAAAGCAGAGAACCTGTTCTTCAGCTCCAACTTGAAGGTATTATGGTGTTTTTTAAGGTTGGTTATGTCAATACATTTTGTTTGTCTTATGAGCTTGCCACGTTCGAGTTTAGTGTTGAGGTGCATCTTACATCTCACCAATCTATGGTCACTACCTGTGTTGAAATTGTTTAGCACACTGCAGTCTTCTATGACGAATTTTTTTTTACACATAATAAAATCAATTTCACTTGTCATCCCATTTGGATGTCTCCATGTCCATTTCCTGTGTGGCTTTTTCTTGAAAAAGGAGTTCAAGATGAAAAACCCTTCTGCCTCTGCAAACTCTACGAGAGTATTTCCACGCTGGTTTCTGTTGCTGTGACCGAATTTACCTACTGAAGTTTCATTCTGTTGCCGTTGCCCTATTTTTGCATTGAAATCTCCCATAATTATCTTCAAGTGCTGCTTACCTTTGTTATTTAGATGACGAATTTCCTCATAAAATTCTTCAATTTCTTCTTCAGGATGACTTGTGGTGGGTGCATGAGTTTGAATAATTTGAGCCTGGTATCTTCTCGAGAGTTGGATAACGAGTCGTGCAGCTCTGTCAGAGGAACTTTCAACTTCTACAACTTTATCTTTCAGTTTCTTGTTTATTATAAATCCAACACCACTAGTTCTGCCAGTAGCAGTCCCACGATAGTTGATGTCCACTTTTCAGTTCAATGAGATCTTCTCCTTTTCTCCTTACCTCACTTAGCCCGACGATGTCCCACTTGATCCTTTGTAGTTCCTCTTCCAATTCAAGAAGCCTTGAATCAGAAGATAGGGAGCGTCCGTTATACGTAGCCAAGGTCAGCATCAGATGGCAGCCTAGTCCGGTCCTCCGGGGATTCTTAGCACCCTCTGCCTTCATGTCGCTCTGGCCACTGCCTTGGCCAGGTACATTCCAGCTGCCGGAGACTGAGGGCCAAGATTTAAGTTGTGGAGTCATTTTGGAGGGGTTTGGCCATAACTCACCATACTGGCCAAGCGGGTTGGTGAGTGTGGGATAGCATTTCCTCTAATCCCGATGGTATAGTTATACTGCTATTGGCGGTCGTCAGAGCCTCTTTAGTGGGAACAGGATGTACCACGAGAAGGCGGGATTGACATTTGTCAAGGAGAGGCTGTAATGTTACGCATCACCTGACCTTACATCCCTAAATGTATGTATCATATGTTATATATGTATGAAGAAAAGAACTTTAAACACACACACACACACACACACACACACACACACACACTAGCAAGGCAAATTTTAACATGTGAAAGAGGTGAGGAAATGACCAAATTAATTACATTAAATTTAATTCTCTCATGTGAGTTATAAAGTTTTATAACACCATTCATTATCTAATCAAAATTATTTTAGTTTAAACACTTAAATTAATCATGTGAGTTTTGTTTATGAATTAGTACTTAAATTCAAGATAGCATTTTGAAATTAAAGAATTATGATACTGCAAATACCAAAGTTTAAAATATTGGCATGAGTTGACACACTAGAATATATATTCAACACATACCTGTAGTCAAATTGAGGAGTTTTAGAACACGTTAATTAGGGTGTGGTTCCTGCGGAGCTCACTTATTCAGTATAGCCTGTGGAAGGGTATATTGCATAGAAATTAGGTGGCTGTAGCAAGTTAAGAAGCTCTTTTTTTTTATGAGGTGAACTTTCTTTCAATTTTCTTTAAAACCAAGACTGAATTCATTTTTGAGGATGCACTTAAAATTGAATTCTAAAACATTTACAAAAGTTAAAATACAATTTAAAAACATTAAAAGGTAAATTGAGTTGAACAAAACTCAGTTCTTAGTTAAGACTTTGAGCGTTGTTAAACTCTGGGTTCTTAGTTGAAACTTTGTTGTTCAACTCAATTCACCTTTTAATGTTTTTAGATTGTGTTTTTAACTTTTGTAAATATTTTAGAATTCAATTTTAAGTACATCCTCAAGAATTAATTCAATCTTGGTTTTAGAGAAAATTTCATGCAAGTTCACCCTGTAAAAAGGCTTTTTAACTTGTTACAGTCATCTAATTTATATGCAGTATACCCTTCCACAGGCTATATTGAACATGCGAGCTCCACAGGAACCACACCCTAATTAATATGTCCTGATTACATGAGTGGAATTTACAGTTATGTGTTGAATATAGGTATATTCTTGTGTATCAATTTATCACTAGGTCTTAAGCCATGCTTTGTTGATAAACTAAATGCAAATACTATTTCAAACCATGTTATGCTGTAGTGGAAAATTATCTTTCTAACTGTCACATCAAATGTCTTGACTGTAGTAAATATTTTGAGCAGTGATGTCTCAGAATGACAATGAAATGATGCCAAACATGTCTGATACATGTATCTGAAAATCAGACTTGTGAAGGGACAAGTGGGCCAAAACCTTCCTTAGTTTATAGTTTCATAAGGTTGTCTGTGCATTTTGAAAAACTGTTTATCTTCACAGATAGATATTATATGCACCTACTATGGTCAGCCTTTAAATTTTACTCTCTCCAAAAATTCCCAAGTTTTTGCTCTACAGCTCTAATAGGCTTAAACTTATGAGAGATGGCCAGCACTCTTAAGGGATGGGGCAACCCTGGTTAGGTATCTCAAAGACCAACAGATACTGACCCCCGGCATACACTGAAAGTGAAATTCATTGTACACACCGCACCCACCCACGTACCTGCTCTACCTCTCCATAATAGTGCACTGAGCTAAAAAAAAAAAAAAAACCTTCAGTCACAGGTCAGATACCTACCTGTCGGTGTAGCATACCCATTACAGAGATGATGAATGAACACAGCAACCGAATTTGCTAGTGGGCAGATAGTGTGTTCAGGGAAGATGGAGGTTCTTCATCTCCATGACTGCAAAATATCTGGAATTTCCATGTGTGTACCAGTACATCAAAACCAACAACCACTATGGAAAATGTAGCCATAAACAAGCTGCTGATGTTCAAAGTGAGCACTGTTTCCCCATTATTGTAACACTGGAACAGAGGGATACAGTAGAAAGGATAACATTGGTGTTCAAAATGGGAAACCATGAAGGTTTGCGCAAAGTCCATTTTGACTTGCAGGGTGATTCACTCGGGACTGAACAGTTATTATGTGGAATATATGAGATGGGGAATATACGATGAGTGTGAAACCTGAACGGAGTGGTTCTTTATTCCCTGACGAAGCAGTTGACATGCATTACCTGTGAGTAAAATGTCTCCCTGGCAGCTGGGTGGTGCCACACTGAAGCGCCATCTGTCTAATAGTGTGTCTCCGCAGACAGTTTTAGCGTGGAGGTCGAATGAAGATGGTGTACTAAATTGAAGAGCGTGTATTTGTTGTTTATCAGTACTGTGTAACCAGTTTCTTCAAACAATGTCAGGAGTTTCTGAAGAAATTTGGTGGGTGTAAACCACCCACCAGAGCCACCATTTTGAAATTGGCAAAGAAGCTGGAGAGAACGGGAAGCTTGGTGGATTTGCATATGGGCGGACGACCCCAGATGATGGAGGACACAATAGAGGATGTGAAGTAGTGGATATTGGCATCCCCACAAAAATCTATTTGGCAGCTATCCCAAGAGACTGGACCATCGTATTCGACCTGTCAAAGAGCAGGCGAAGATTAAGCCGTACCATGTCACAGCTGTGAACAAGTTACAGCCACCAGATTTTGCAAAGCGAGTGGCATATTGTCAATGGTTTGTTGATTTTTTTGCCGAAAACTCCGCCTTGTTGGACATAACATGGTTTATTGATGAAGCATGGTTCCATTTATGCGGCTATGTAAACTCGTAAACTACATGAGTGTGGGCCAGTGATAATCCCCACACCATCCATGAAGAGCCATTGCATCCAGTGAAAATCTGTGTCTGGTGTGCGGTGTCCCAACTCCATATCATTGGGCCAATCTTTTTTAAAGTATCAATATATGTTTTAGATTAATTTCATTCAAATGTGCCTTTGCAATCGTGAGGTAATTAAAAAAATAAGTGTTCAGTCCCGAGTGAATCACCCTGTACAATGGGATGACTGGACAATAGCAGCCAACATCACCTATATCAAGTACCTTTCTTAACAGCACATCATAGGGAATATGAGGCTACAGTAGACAAAGTAACATCGTCACTTGATCATGGAATAATAGAAATGGGGAGCTAGGTCGAGCAAATCTAGGCTCCAACTACTACACCAACAAGAGGGCATAAACCACGAGGTTATGGACCCCAATTGTTCAGTCAGTGTGTTACAGGCCCATGGAAGTGGTGTAATGTTCTGGGGCATGTTTACAAGGTCCACCTTGATGCCCTGTGTACCCATTGAGACCGTGGTCACTGCACAAGACAATGTTGATGTATTAATATTTGCCATCCACCTACAATTGTTCATGGCTGCCCATTTCCCACAGTAGGATGCCTTCTTTCAATATGATGAGGCCTTGTTTCATTGCTCCCATTTGGCAAAGTGTTGGTTTTAAGATTCCAATAAGTTTGCAACCCTTGTGAATGGCACTACTTTCACTCTTCAGATCCGATTTGAACGTAGCATCTGGGGAATGAAGTGGAGTGATGCATTTAAGCCTGAAACCCAATACCAGCAACTCATGGCACTTTACATGGCATGGTATTGCAGTTCAAAAATTCATGGCATGTCATGAATTTTTGAACTGCAATACCACCTGAATGTTTTTAACACTTTTGGTATCCATGCCACAATGGGATGCTAATGTTGTAAGAGCAAAAGGTGTGACCACATGTTATTAAGTAGGTATGTATAATAAATTGTCCTTTCAGTGTATAACCTAGAGGAGAGTAAAGGACCTTTTGTGAAATTCTGAGAACTTCAGCTGCTGGTCATAAAATGTTTCTCTCCTCAACAAGATTTTCATGCCATGGTCCTTGTCTTGTGTCAATGCAATAGATTACTATCTGAAATATAATACATTTGTCCTAAGGCTCATATCTTACTGTAAAAGAAAGAGTACCCATATGATATAAAAACAGTACAAATATTTGAAATATTGTTTTGTGTGTGGAAACATCAGTGATAAAAAAAAAAAAAAACTAAAAAACATGCTCATGTAAAATCAGCCTAAAACAAGTGCATCTGATTTGTAAATAATTATCTGTGTGTATGTGTGATTTTTTTTCTCTCTTATTTATTTTTATTTTTGCCTCTAATACAGTGCAACGTTATCTCAGATGTGCAAATTTCCCATATCCTGTTCTCTTTTGCTTTGCTATTGAAGGAGGGCAGAAAGTCTTCATTCAATAGCTCATGTGAATAATTAACTAATGGCACTCATGATCTCATTACATCCTCCTCCTTTGATTACCTAAATTTAAATTCTGAACTTCTGTGAGTGCTCATTCTTAGCTCTTAGATTTTTAGAGTAGTAGTGTTAATTATTAGAGTGTTCTGAACTCAAAATATTCTAGATTTTGTGTATTGAAAATTAGTTTTTGAAATTTATCACTCATTATCATTATTTTGAAGGCCATTCACTCTTCAGATCCGATTTGAACGTAGCATCTGTTGGATGAAGTGGAGTTTATTTTGTGTGTGGAAGCATTAGTGATCATTAAAAAAAAAGTCCTCTGATCCCTGAATACCAAAAGTCTGTGAATAAACCCATCTCAGAACATAGTATCTATCACCTGAACATTAATCTATCACCTCGATAACTCAGCTGTGAGGTAAATTCTTCACTAGGAGGAATTGAGATTTAGTGTTGTAAAAGATTAACTCATTAGATGGTTTGAAATATTTTTTTTATAGGAAAATGACAGAGATTTAAATTTATTGAACTATCCATATTCAAAGTAAAACTTGTATGCTTTTAAGTTTTTATTTTAAGAGCTACACTTAGTTTTTAAAATATTCTTTATTTCAGATTATCGGAAAATGGGATAAGACTTTTGGATCTGCTGCTGTAAGTATGATTAATATTTTCTACTTACTTTAAAGGCATAACCAGCTGTATTGCTTTTTTGAATGTAGTTGTTATATTTCATAAATTGGTGTTTTAAAAATTTCATTATGAATTAAGTTGCTATTCTTAATGAAATGGTCTAGAGCAGGGGTGGAGAACTTTTTTAAAAGCGTGTCTAAATTGGCTATGATCTAAAAAATTATCTCTTGTGCTCATGTGAATTATGAGCAGCAGATTATCACATATTATTTATCCACTGTTCACTCACAAACAACAGAAAAAGAAATACCAGCATAGTGAAGCCAATGACAACCATTTACCTCTATTATTTCTCAAATACTGATGTGTACACTGGGTCTGTGAGGATTTGAAAAGGTGTTGTATATCAATCATGTTCTCGCAACCTAGTGCCAAACCAGTGTGAGACATCGTCTGTGAATACTTTTCACTGCTCTCACTGGTGCCTGCAAGTAGCATGGACGAAACAGCAGGTCCTCCTTCCTCTAGAGAGAGAGATGATTGAGCATGCTACCATGGTCATTGGACCTCTTTGCTCTTCTCTTGTGCACTACGTCCCTTCAAGTTATGGCCAGGGAGAATCCTTTGGTGCTCCTTAGGTGCAGCCAGAAAACTATCATCATCTCGCTGTCTAACTGGAAGCCCTGTTTTGTGGTATTTCCCTCTGAAGATGCATAATGCTGAAAGAAATCCCCTTCCATAGCCATTACTAAAATGTATGAGCTTATTATTTGATAAGTTTTCCAGATGAGATTCAGTCAAATGTTGCATACGTGTAGTATTGCACCGCTCTCTCTTTTTTTTTTTTTAGCAAAGTTGGCCACGAAGAAGTTTTTGTCTTCAACTACTGTGGTGTATTCTTTTAATTGATAAATGTGTAAATCACCACCTAACACCCCACATTCCTAGAAAAAATTGCTGGTGTTATCAGCAACAATTAATGTGTCGCATAGCTTATCATAACGCAGCTTTACTCAATTTTTTATCCTTGATTTCGAAACGGTATTATGGCATGGTTTTTGCACTTCCCCTTTTTCGTACATACACTTAATGTGGTATGCTTGTGTGTGCAAAGATGTGGATTCCAATCCTGTGCATACATAGATGCCAAGTAGTACGGATTTTCCGTAATTTTACGGATTTTCGGTTGCTGTTACGGAAGTACGGAAACACAGCTGAAATTACGGAAAATCGCCATTTGATTTAATTTTCTGAGATAGAAAGCAAATTTTTATCAACTTAAAAATTTTTGTTGGTTTTACAAGTTTTCCTGGGGGAGAAAAAATTAAATGCTACATTCTGTGTATTATAGATTTCTGCATCTTAATTGGCAATTTATCTACCGTAGACTGAGCAGCAACCACACTATGCTGGCTCAGTGTTTCATTCCATGCCAGACGCAACTACGCAGTTTAGCTATGTGCAGATGCTGCTTAGGCATTCGTTCCGAACTCCCGTGATGCACTTCGTGTCTCCTACGTGCAACCAGGGCAGTTGCTTTCATTCCTCGTAGGCAACGCTTTGCTTTATTGTCCTTGATGCTTTTGGTTCTCTCTGCTGCACGTGCTACCGTACTGTTACATCACAGAAGGGTGAGGCGATTGTGAAGTTTTTTTGCTGTTTTCTTTCATTTATTTAGAATGAAGCATTCTTTAGACAAACCTTCGTCGTTGAAGAAGTGTTTTCTAGAAACTTACAATAAAGATTTGCCCTGTTTTGAGAAATCAAAAGTTTCTGTGAACCACGTGTTTTGCAGAATTTGTAGATGTGATTTTAGTATTGCACACGGTGGGTGGGATGATTGCCGAAGACACGCAGAATCGAAAAAGCATAAATCTTTCGGTGAGTTGAAAGTTCAGTCTGTGAGCGATTTGTTTGCATCAAAGAAGAACAGTGTAATAAATGCAGAACTTATGTTCACTTCATTTATTGTGGAACACAATTTACCCATAGCAGCTGCTGACCATGCTAAACCGTTATTTCAAGCCATGTTTCCCGATTCAGCGATCGCAAAAAATATTCGTGTGGAAGAACCAAGGCTACTGCACTAATTCAGCACATGGCCAGTGTTTCTACAAGTAACATCATATCTGAAGTTAAAAAAATCCCTTTTCTCTATCTACGGATGGAAGTAATGATGCTCACATAAATAAACTGTATCCCATTACAATAACATATTTTGACAAAAAAATAGGGAAAATTTAACTGTTTTGTTATCATTGGTTGAATCAAGTAATAATACAGGTGAAGGAATATTTTGAACAATGAGTTTGTTAAAAAAATATCTCATGGAGCAACTGTGTGTCATTTTCTTGTGACAATGCTAACTCTATGATAGGTCAAGTAAAAGGTGTTGTTTCTCGCATAAAGAAGGTTCAGCCTGCAATCATAGTGCAGCGATGTTCATGCCATTTAGTAAATTTAGCTGCACAGAAATCTGCTACTCAACTGAAAGGATTTAATGTTGAGCAGTTTCTGATACAGTTGTTCTTTTTTTTTGGAGAAAAGTTCAAAGAGGAAACACAATCTAAAACTGAGTCAAGCTGTTTGTGGTACTAAACCACACAAAATTCTAAAGCATGTCAATACTCACTGGTTATCACTTTTGGAATCCATTGACAGAATTTTAGAAGAGTGGGAGGCTCTAGAACATTATTTCAGTGACAATGAAGAAGCTAATTCACAGTATAAGAACCTTGCAAGTATGATTGGAAATCCTTCATCTAAACTTTGTCTTTTTTTATCTGCAACTCTTCTATTATTTACATCTGTTAACGTGTTCTTGCAGCAGGAAGCTCCGCTTGTGCATGTATTAAAAAGAAAACTTCATAATCTGTTATCTGAATTGCTTGTATGATTTATCAAGCCATCGGCATTTGATGTGACAGCAACATCTCTTGCAGATGGCAATTTTGAAAGGAGAAATCAAAAGGAAACTGTGATCTCGTAATTGGATCAAAAGCGAGATCTTATATAGGCACAACTGCAGATTTGAGTGAAGACACAGTGGCTACTTTTTATTCTGAGGTAAGGGAATTTTGCAAGGCAGGCTGCAATTACATTTTAAGAAAATTTCCACTTAATGATGAATTTCTGAGTCATGCTGAAATTGCAGATGTAGCATTAAGGCAAAGTGTTTCTTTTGCATCAGTCCAATATATGTGTTCCCTGTTTCCAGTTTTGAAACCAGAAGAATCTGACAAGGTGGAATCTGAATTTGCTCACTACCAGTTTGAAAATTTTAACTGTGCTATTACTTCTGGGAGAATGGATGAAGTGTGGCACAGAATTTCTTTAATGAAAAATGAAAGTGGCCAGTTGAAGTATGAATCATTAAGCACAATTATGAAAATTATTTTAATAGTCCCTCATAGCAATGCAAGTACAGAAAGAATTTTCAGTATTGTGAAAAAAAAACATGAATGAATTCAGACCTAATTTAAGTACTCATGTGCTGTCTTCTTTATTAGTAGAAAAAATAAATAGCATTGCACAGAGTGAACTATGCTATCAGAAGAAGTTTTCACAAATTAAATTAAGGAAGGCCAAAATGGCAACTACAGCCAGTTTCTCATAATAATTTGGCCAACATTCCAAGGAATAATTTTTCTTCATGTCTGGAGGTAATTTATTATATTTTTCTGGTAGACAGTATTTTAAATTTTCCCACTAGCAAATTATTTTTATTGTATTATTATTATTATTATTATCATTATTATTATTATTATTTTGTTAATAGTTCTGACAGATTAAAATGTGTTGCAGTGTTAAATACCCAAATTTGCCGCTGTAGACTGGATTACTGAAAATTACTGAAAAATGAACATGTTGGTTACTGAAAATTACTGAAAAATGAACATGTTGGTTACTGAAAATAACTGAAAAATGAACATGTTGGTTACTGAAAACTACTTTTAGAGGTTGGCATCTATGTGTACATACATCGCTCAGCAGTTCATTTCGTACATACACTTCATGTGGTATGCTTGTGGGTGCAAAGATGTGGATTCCAATCCTGTACATACATCGCTCAGCAGTTCATTTCGTACATACACTTCATGTGGTATGCTTGTGTGTGCAAAGATGTGGATTCCAATCCTGTACATACATCGCTCAGCAGTTCATTTCGTACATACACTTCATGTGGTATGCTTGTGTGTGCAAAGATGTGGATTCCAATCTTGTACTTGCATCGCTCAGCAGTGCAGAAGTTAAACTTCTAACTCCCTCTTAACAGATCGGGAGTTTCATGTATATCCTGACTAGAATCTAAACTCTTATTATTACAGGGTTGTTGTTTTTTTCCAAAAAGAAAAAAGTATTACTTTATGCAATTAATAGCAGCAAGTAGCTCTTCTTTGTAATACATTTAATCTCTGCATCAGTATGTTCTCTTCTCTCCTGCCTAGCTGGGGTGTATTGCAGAGGCTTATATCAAACTTTGTGCCTTTAATTCAGGACTGCAGTTTATTAATTAACATTTATTTTTATTTATTTCTGTAGAAGTCTGTATCATCTTTCATTTAAGGTAGTCTTAAATTGCAGTTTTGGATGTATTTAGTTCAGTCTTTATAGATTTTATTTGTACAGTTGTTAAATAGCATGCATTCTCTCTCTCTGCAGAACACTTTAAATAATCTTACCCGAAATATTTACAAAGGACCAGGATGTCAGAGCTATGAAGCTTTCCATATTCTGTATAGAGATACTGGACTGTGGTAAGTATTCCTTGTAAGGAACAGATAATTCCTTAAAAAATGTTTTATTTTTTGGAAGGGTTGGGGTGCTGTTCAAAGAATATGCAGGAGCAATTGTACCATAGTAGCTTGAGTTTTCTTGTTATTTCCTGATCCAACTCCTATGCAGTATATATTCTTTATCAATATATCCTCGTTACAGAAGATTGTACAGAGTAGGATCCAAAAGTGCAGGGACAGCGCCTACCCGTGACAACGCAAGCATGTAGTTAAAGTTAAGGCATCTGAAATGCATCCCACAATCCCTTCCCTCCATAGTCAGAATGGTTTGGCCCATGGAAAGTGATTGGAATATGCACACAGATGTTTGCTGCTGTGGTTAGTCATCTGCGATGTGAGAAACGTTGCTTTTGAAGAGCAACGTTGTAACATTAAATTTTGTCAGCGTTTGGTTAAAACAGCTGCAGAGACCTTAGAAATGCTTTTGAAGGTGTACGGTCACTCTATGATGGCGAGATCAGAGGTGAACAAGTGGTGTCGGTGTTTCAAAGAGGGCCGAGAATCCATCGCAGATAATGAGTGTTGTGGTTGACCTGTGGCTGCACGGAGTGAGGAAAACATTATGATGGTGGCAAAGCGTGTTTGTCAGGATCATCGCTGAACCATTGAGGAAATCGCTAGCGCAACTAACTTATTAGAGACCACATGCCAGCACATTTTGACAGAAGATCTTAACATCCACCACGTGTGTCAGCACATTGTCCCTCGCCTTTTGATCTCCAAACAAAAGGATGAATGGATGCTGATATTGGGCGAATTAATCAACAAAGCCGATAACGATCATACATTTTTGGATAACATCATCATAGGTGGTGAAACTTGGTGCTTGCTACTTGTTTGATATTCAGCCAAAGCGTGCTCCTTCAACGTGAAAATCACCGTCTTCACCTCGATCAAAGAAATTCAGGCAGGATTGCAGCAAAGGGAAAGCCATGCTGGAGATGTTCTTTTTTTTTTTTTTTCCTCATGGCATTGTCCATTCCAAATTTATTCCTGAGGGCACAACAGTTAAACAGGAACATTATCTGGACATTTTACGTCTCTTATGAGAGTCAATCCATCGTAAACAGCTGGAGATGGGACAAAGTGGACAATGGCACCTTCTCCATGTCAACGAGCCTGCGCATTGGTCCCTACTGGTCACCGAGTTTCTCGCCAGAAATCATACTATTGCACTTCCACATCCCGCCTATTCACCAGACTTAGCCCCCTGCAATTTTTACCTCTTTCCACTGATGAAACGAAATCTGCAGGAACGTCGTTTTGTGTCAACAAGTGAAGTTAAAACGGCAACACAGGAAGCATTATGATTGGTTACAAAACATAGCTTTCAGCAATGCTTCCAGAAGCTTCACAAGCACTGGTAAAAGTGCATCATCGCCCAATGGGATTATTTTGAAGGTGGTAGTGCATCGGTGTTTTATAGTATTCAAGGTAAGGAACTATACGCCAAGTCCCCGAACTTTTGGATCCTACCTTGTATGAACCAATGTGCAATAATAAACAATTATTAGTCTGTTCTCATGCATTTTTTTTTTTTTTTTACGTATAGCATCAGTTATATAATTCTTGGGAAAATACTTGTGACGAGAGACTGTTAGGTTCCTATATAATTTTGCTTTTGTGTTGCTCAGCAGTTCTTCTTGACCTATAAGACTTGATTATCAATAGAATCACACTAATTGAGAAACAGATGTCCAGGCACTTCAATTTGTCATTGTACTTTAAACTGTCTTTTTTTTTTTTTTTTTTTTAGGTAGGTAGTAGTATTGAAACACTTCTGAATTGTAACAAAAATAATACATACATATCACTAAGCTGTTCTCTGAGATTCAGAGGTTAGGTCCACAAAGAAATACAAACTACCAGATAAATTTTTAACTGATTATTTATTTACCGTTGAAACCTTGCTATTTACAGCGATCTTGAAACACAACTCAGGTTTCACTGACATCCATCACACGACGTACACAAGACCCAAGACCTTCTATACTTCATACTCATGATCTTTTTCTCATGCAGACACTCTTGAATCCAATCCTCCCATGACTTCCTTGACCTTCCTCTGCCTTTCCTTCCTGCCACTTGAGCTAAAAAATATTTCTTAGTAAGCATTTCATCACTCATTCTTTCAACATGGCCAAACCACCGAAGAATATTAGTCTCCACCTTGCTAATAACGTTTTTTTCTAATCCTATACTTACATACAAACATGATAAGTTAAGAAATGAATTGTGATGACTGCTTAAATGTTTTGGAAAGGCATTTGCTCTCAAAAATGTTCTCCTGCAGAAAATTAATTGCTCATTATTTTTTTTAACAAAATTAATAAGCAATTACTTTTCTGCTGGAGGACATTTTTTAGTGCAAAACTGCCTTTTAAAAGATTTAAGCCAGTCATCACAATTCATTTCTTAATTTATCATGTTTATGTGCTGGTACAGCTTTGGAACAGTGAAACTAAATTGAGCACTTAAATGAAATATTGCATTTAAGCCTATCAAATGTAATGCATTTCCAGAAGATATGTTTAGGCCAAAAAATGTTCAGCATTTAAGGGAATATTAAATTTGCTGCCTGTCTTAGGACCTGAGAAGTTTTGAAATGTAAGTTTAAGGTATGTGTTCATGAACTGTTTGATGCCAGTGGGCTGAAAGTGACATTTTGTTTTGTATTTTACTGCACTGAAATGAATATTTAATTGGAAGACTAAACTTTAAAAAAGTAAAGGGGGGGGGAATATGATATCATTTCTCAAAATAAAATAATTACTATTGTATAATCTATCAGAATTGCCTATCTATATTAGTCTGCATGTCCCTGTGATTTCTTTAAAACAATCAACTTTAAAATTTCATACACTTATGGAAGAGGCCTTTAATATATATATATGCATGAAATTGTCATATTCCGGATTATTTATGAACAAGTAGTTGTCATTTTGACATGTTTCTCACATAATGACCCATTTCAAGTGTTAAGTTACATTGCCAACACTGTGAGTTGAAAATGAAGTACAACTGTACAATTTAATTTAAAAAAAAAAGAAGGATGAATTGAAACCAAAATTCAGTGATGGTTTGTCAAGTGTTGAAAGAAAAAGTTTTCAGGAGGTAATTCACACAGATGTGGGTTGAAGCACAAACAAGAAACAATTGACTGATATTTCTGACAACTGGTAAACAGTGAAACAAATGTAACACATAAAATTTCAAATTTTTGCTCTTACTTTAATTTTTGCATTAATTAAATGTTTTGTTTGTTGCAGATCTCATTCATATTTTTATTGCTAGTTATAGTTTTTGGTTACCTAATATTGTTTACCTTTGATTAATTGATAAGCAGTTTATGATTAACTAATTTTAACCTGGCATATAATGTAATGTGCCAAAAATTGCCCCTTTTTTTATCTGTTTGGTAATAATGAAGTTCACATACATCGACGTTTGTAACTGTCCCTTCAGCTTTGATATGTATGTGTTCGACTGTATTATGAATTAGGAACTTGTCACATTCAGTATTTATGTGGCATGCATGAAATTTTGTTCTATATGTCATGCTTTAAAATGTGCTAAACATGTGTGTATTCTATTGCATTTATTATAAAGAAACTAAAAAAGTGTTTTAAATGGATAAAATGACTGGCATGCAATGTTTAAACCCTAAAAGTTATTAACAACCTCATAAGGAAAAAAATTAAATCCTAATAATCCAAAACTACTACTCATCCAAAGAAAAGAAAGATACTGATTTCTGTAGATCAATCTCATTATACATCAAAAGAGTAACCAAAACCACGAATAATAATATGTGAAAAATCAAGAAGCAAAGTTTAGCATGGACAGGAGAATGATTACATTAAAAACATGAAAACATGGTTATAAAGAACAACAACAACAAAAATTGCACTCATTGTCATAAAAATCCGCCCACCAAAAAGGAGGAATCGGATTGAAATGAGATTTTAGTAGTGAGATGATACATACCGAGGACAGAAGTGATTACAATATCACAGCAGCAGGACGATTTCCCACGGGCATATCGTACACATTCCGGTCAGCGTTAGTACCAAGTTGGAATGCCTTGTGCTTGGATACCTACGGTGATACAGTCTGGCATGGAGTCAAAGAGATGCCGTATGTTATCCTGGGACAGAAGGGCCCACACTTCTTGTAACTGATTCTCTAAATCACGATCACTGGAACATGGAGAAAGCTGGTGTCCCATCTGGTCCCGCACGTGATCTGGCAGGCCACGGAAGCTTCGAAGCATGGCATAGACAGTCCTGGGAAACCCAAGCCGTGTGCAGATTGGCATTATCTACTTCTTGTTGGAAAATGGCTCCAGGCCGCTCCGCCAGGAAAGGCAGCACGTGGGCCCGCAGGAACTCCTGTACGTAGCATTGGGCTGTCAATGTCCTTTGGATCACTGTGAAGGAAGTCCGGCTACCATATGCGATGGCTTCTCCAGACCATCACGCCTGCAGTTTGGGATTTGTGCCACTGTACAGTGAGACTAGGATTGTAGCCCTCACCTACGGTCCTCCACACCCTAACACAGTGGTCGTCCATTCCCATACAAAAGCAGGATTCTTCGCTGAAGACAATATATCACCAGTTCGTTGCATTCCACGTGGTTTGCTGCTGACACCACTGCAGTCAGCGCCAACAATGGTCAGGTGTTAATGGCAGAAAACGTAAGGGCTGTCGAAAGTGCTGATTTGCCTTTGCCAGGTGTCTGGAAATGGTTCTGGCAGACACAGAGTCCCTTGTACAGCCGCCACATGTCTCTGGATATTGGGCAAGGACGTCGTTGCATCTGGGCATGCCGCTCCCAAGGTCTTCTCTGCTGGTGGTGTGTCTGGGTCATCCAGAGCCAGTCCGCAGTGTCTGGGTGCCTTACCGTGTACATTGCTCCCAACACGATCGCACTGTATGCTACTGTCTGACCGGCCCAAATGGCGGCTGATTGGGCATGCCGGCCACCCTGCCTCTCCCATCCCAATGATATGGCCTCATTCAAACTCTGTCAGTTGCCCGTACGCACATCTACGGCGGCTCTTTGGCATGTCTATTGCTGAGGGATCTCACCTGACTCTTACTGTGCACTTCAGCACAAATGCAGAGTCCTCTACGCGGCGCCGTATGAGCCCCAAGGATTGTGATTGCAGCGCCAGTCTTGGACTCGCGGGCATGCAGAATCGCACGAAACTTTAATCATTTGCATGTCTGCCCTCCCCATAGCTATTCGCCAAGTTTCGTGTTAATTGCACGGATTTTTCTTGGTGCATGGAGTTTTTATGACAATGAGTGTAAATTGTTCAGAGAAAGGTTCAGGAACTCTTGAGCTCACCTCAAGAGTTACGCTTCCATCAAGCTCAAGAGTTACGCTTCCATCAAGCTCAAGAGTTACGCTTCCATCAAGCTACTGTGAAGAGGTCAACAGTACCATTAATTTTCTGGATGTTTGCCTGTCAAGAAATGGGAGCAAAATTGAACATTCTGTTTTTCATAAACCTATTGTGGCTACCAATATAATACTCTTCACTTCACACACTTTTGATGCATACAAGTATTCTGCACCCACTTCTTTTATTGCTTGTGCCAATATCATCCATAACTACCCATCGTCTCTCGCCCTTGAATACAAGAATATTAAACCATTGCTACTTGCCACCAATTCCCTAATGGTTTGGATGGACAAACTCATTTTAAAAGGTTAGAAGTCAAGAGTTCCACTACTCTTCGTTGTTCAGAGATTAACAGACAGTTTCAGTTTGCCGGATGTATTCCTTTTCTTGACAAATCTACCTACCAGTTGTGTCAAATTTTCAAATCCTATGGTTATTTGATTGGTATAAAATACAGTCCTACCATCCAGACCATTAGGGAATTAATCGGAAACTTATTCTTCAGGACAGAGATAGTTGAAGACCTCAATGTTCCTGGTATGTAGAAAATTCCTATTTCTACTTCAGTTTACCCCGGCAGCAGTTTTTGCATCATTACTAGATGTTTGGCAGAGCACAAAAAGGATTTCACCCAAGGCAGACCTAATTCTTCCTTAGCTTTACTTACTCTCTCAGATAGTTCTGCAGTGCCGCTCTGGAAAAATGCTAAGAAAATTTCTCCTTTCGTCAGCAGAAAGGCTTTGCGTTTTTTTGAGAGCATTGAAATTTCTACCTCTTCAAACTGCAATGCTGACAAGTATGTGTTTCATCCTCATCATTTGAAAGTTTTTTGTATCATTTGGCAACATCCGAAATGAAAAACTTGGAAATAAACATCTAGCAACCAGTCTTTTTTCAGGATGTTAATTGTTCACATTCAGAAATGAAGGCATGGTTGTGCATACATTGCAAGATAAGGGTGTCGTTCACGTTGTTGAAGATTCAGTGGGAGCTAGTTATTTATACGGACCTCTCGAACAATGGGGCCAAAACACATGGGGCGACAGTATGTGTTCACCCCCACAAACAACACAAGCTTCCCATGGGACTTACCTCTCTCAAAAAAAGGGAAAGTCATGAACCCTCCTTCCCTTTGTTCTTATTTTCATTCTTTCTCAAAGGGAAAGCAACTAACAACTAATTCTTGTAACTAACAGTTAATGCTGTCCCTGCCTTTATGCAAACCTAGCTAATTGAATTAATTACATGGCAAGTTCAATAAGTAGGAACTGTACACCAAATTATACTCAAAATAGTATAACTATACTAAAAATCCGAAATTTCTTGGCATAGAATACAAATGAAACTTTCCAAGCTTTCGCACATCAGCCAGATGTTTTTTTCAAGGAAGGATGGCTTTTTCACCTTCCTTGAAAAAGCCATCTGGTTGATTTGCGAATGCTTGGAAAGTTTTATTTGTATTCTATGCCAAGAAATTTCGGATTTTTAGTGTAGTTATACTATTCTGAGTGATTACATGGCACCCAAAATTTGCAGCACAGTCCTGTTCTTTCTTTTTAATTGGCACTGTGATTGACACCTTGTCATTAGGAACCAATCCAGTTTTCCACGTTAACTGAAAAATCCTATATAACTAATAAATAACTGTTATTCCACTATGCTTAATCAATTATAGATTAATTTCACCAATACCTACAGCTCTGCCACTCATCAGATATTTGATAGCATCTTTTAAACCCCTCATTTAAACTACTAGTTAGTTGTCCAATCTCTATATTGTCGTGCTCCCATCATTTATGCAATTTGTTGGGTTGGTAACATACTGGTTCTTGCCACCAGGCCTTGATTTCGTTTGTTTTTTTTAAGCAGTAGCAACATTTGCTAGTGGCCTTATTTTTTACTAGCAAATTGCATTATCTACTAGTGAAAGTTTATTAACATTAATTATACAAAAGAAACTTTAACATGTCCCCCTCCATTAGTCAATCATGACAAATTTTGATTTCACCCCTGTTACTGTCACATTGTAATGCTGAAAAGATTACTTCTTTTTTTTTCTTTTTTTTCTAATGCATCAAAATTGCAGATTTCTATTTAAAAAACAAACAAAAAAAACACTTAACTGGGCGTGGCAACGTCTGCATCCCACCCACTTTTTGCCTTATTGGGCCCACGCTTTGGCTTAGTCATTGCGGGCGATCACTAACTCCTGGTAATGGAAGCTTGTGGGCCTACTCTATTGCAAATTAAAATGCCAATACTTATTTTCCCAAAAAGTTAAGCAACTTATGCAATTTTTTTGCAGATACTGGGATTTGCTGAGAAAAGAAGATTACCCAAATTTTGCCAAAATGTGTTAACCTTTAAAATTAGGTCTGAATTTTTTTTCATTAAGGTAGAAGAATATAGATTTCTTAATAACAAAAAAATTAGGTGTAACTTTAAAAGTTACCAGTGGATTTTGGCAAAATTTGGGGAATCTTTTTAAAAATTCGCATAATTTTCTTAAATTTTTGAGAAAATAAAATGTTCACATTTTTATTTCTACTGAAACAGTAAAAACAACAGATGCTATTCTGGCAGGTCTGGATAGATGGGGGGGGGGGGTTGGAAGCGTTTCACACAAGCTCACACAGCCAATTTTTTTTGCCAAAGCAATAAATCTTCAGGCTGTCTTACTGCTTGTTTTAAAGCGTACCATAGAGTTATGCCAAAACTTTCAGGCATGCGTAAGCTGTAGAAATTCCAATGTGGTAGCCGCTCGACTTCCACGGTGTTCACTACAAACAGGACGGCGAACATGCCGTCCAAATTTAGAGAAGCGTAGGTGTAAGGCAAGATGTTCACACAGGCGGTCAGCGGAATCTCCACTATGGTAATACAATCACTCTTGTCAGAGGGGGTGAGAAACCAAGTGCTGTTGCACGAGAGCAGCCAATTTGTTTCCTGCCATCCGTCGGGCGTTTTTTATACCGTTCTAGCAATAAAACTGCTTGTGTAAAAAGCCAGCCAAAAACTGCATTATGAGACGGTTTTATTGCTTCGGTGGAAAAAATGTGCTTGTGTGAAACAGGCATAGAGTTGAAATGTGTTACTTCCAGAAAAAGGAAGTAAAACATTTGCCACCTTTTACATGGCTCATACCCTCCTTGAAAACCTTGAAAAGTCCTTGAATAAAACAAGTTCATTTTCAAGTCCTTGAAAGTACTTGAAAAAGTTCAAGGCTCTGTAAATAGTACTTGAAAATTCGTTTTGTTTTGTTTTTTAAGTAATGATATGAAAGAGCATATGTTAAATAATTGTTTGTGCTGAAATGATGTATAGGAGATTTCTGTGTAGTTCTGATAAAAACACCAAACTGATCAAATAGCACAGAACTTGCATTCAACCCAGGGGAGTGTGTGGACAGCTGGTGCCTTGGCTATGATATCACTACAGAGTAAAGCGTCAGTCATGTGAATAAAATAAGTGGAATGATGTATTCGCAAATTGTGATGGGTTTCTGTTTACTGCGGTTAGGGACGTGTTCTTGTCGGAGGGTGGAACTTTCAGGAATTGCTTGTGCTTCATGTGTGGACCCTTCATCTCTTGGCTGCATCAAAGTCATGCATCAAAAATAAAAAAGTTAAAGCAAACAATGAGTGTCATTCCAGAAGATGAATACGAAAACAATGTACTCTTTCAAAACATTCCACAAAATAAAATGATTTCGAAAAATACCAAAACAGAGGGGCAATTCTAAGTTAATAAGATGTAACTGGGGGCAAGGAGTTAATAGGCAGGTCATTGAAGGTGTGTCCACCCCAGCTAGTTTGAACTTACTAAAATACCTACCTACTGACCGACCAACAGTACACACATATGATAATTCGGGTATAAAAAGTCCTTGAAAAGTGCTTGAATTTATTTTGCTTGGAAGAGTACGAACCTTGTTTTAGATAAAGGAAGCAAATGCAGCAAGCATAGTGCCTAATTTGTTATGGTTTACTGTGGGGAGGTGGGGGGGGGCGAGTTCTAGAGTGAAAAAAGATTCAGTCTTGGCAGTGCCTCCCAGCTTTCACCCAGGAGTGAGCTACAGTTAGTCATTCAACAAGTTGTGTGGAGGGAACGCGTAACCGCCAAATTTTTCCCGACAGTGCTGACTTTTATTCCATACGCACAATGCAGCTGGTGCTTTACATTTCACACTAAAACATTCAAAAAATTTCCACTAGCATCTTCTGCTATAACCACTTTTTATCACTAGCAAAATGCATTTGCTTGCTAGCCATTTGCTACTTAACTACTGGTCGAAATCGAGCCCTACTTACCACTCATTTCTTCTCATACTCCTTGAGATGCCTATGCTTTTCCCACTTACCTGAGCAATGTGATTTGCCGTTGTATCTTGTCCGGCATTTATACCACTACAGTGTTCATCATTCTGTGACCACATCTTGCCATTCACTTTGCACTACACAGCCTTGAAATATGAATGGCAGATGGTAATAGTTATGAATGCTAATCTTCATACCTCCTACTCTCTGCTAAACATATGTTGAGTCTACCATACCAGGTGGATTGATTATTCAGTGTATGGTTTCTACCACATACCTGCCAACTATTATGGAATGTCCGTAGTTTCTATGGATTTAGTTGTCTGACTACGGAACTATGGAATTCACGGTCAAAACTACAGATTCTTCGAATTTTCATATTTTATTTTATTTTATTTTGCTATTATTTTATGATATACATGAGATTTTTAAGCGGATTCGAGAAATGCCGTTTTTTTTTAGTCATAATTTAGATAATTCTCAAGATTGATGCAAAACTAAAGATTTTGTGTGTGTGAGGGGAGGGGGTATTTCGTGTTTCAAAACTTTCGAAAAGGTAATTAAACCGAGTAAAATTTTTTGTTGTAATCGTAATTTATTTTCTCCCAATGTTGCCTTTGTGTCCCAGTATTCTTGTTGTTAAAAATCATTTCATTGTATAAATGTTTGTATTTCAGCTTGGAACTATAGGCAACAATTTGCGAAAACGGAAGTTAGACGGGGTGAAAATTTCCCCGTAATCTTCAGGCATAAGATTCTTCCGCAAATTCGAGGAATTCCACCTCATTCATTATTTTTTTGGCCATTCACGCGATCGATGCCCAAGTGAACAGAAATTTCGGGGGCCCCCGCTGGTGGTGATAGGGGAGGGTGTTTGGAAGACGGAATTCCATCTTTATGGAACTTACGAAAACAGAAGGTCGACGAAGTTCAGATTTTTTCCGTAATCGTAATTTCTTTTTTCTCGCGATGTTACCTCTGTCTAGTATTATTGTTAAATAACATTTTACTGCATAAGTACTTGTATTTCAGCTTGAAAATAGGGGGAAATTCCAAAACCGCAAGTTCGACAAAGCAAAGATTTCTCCCGTAATCACCTACCCTCCCTCCAGCGATGTTCCCACTCTCCTGCCTCTAAGTATGCCGTGCAATAATACTAGTTACTACTGACAAGACTCTTGCCAATGTTGGCAGGTATGCTACCATCATATCTTTATCTCCACCTATATCCAGGTTCAATTTTAAATAAACTTTATTCATGAAAGAGAAGCTGTATTATGGAGAGTGTAATTGACTTTATTGTATGAAGTGAAACCACAAAACTGCTTTACAAATTGTGCTGAATATTTCTTATGTTGTGTTACAAATGTAATTTAGTACTTAAAATTTTTAATATAATTTTTTTAACAGGGGAATTCACTTTGTGGTTGATTGTATGAGTATAGATGACTTCGTTTTCAATGTCCAGAATGAATGGTAAGTTGTTTTCTCTTCTGCCTTCCATATTTTGTGTGCTGTATCACCCCCTCCTACCTTCAGCTTTCAATTTTTTTCCTCATTGTGAATTAACTTTGGATTTGGAAGTACCAGTGCTTTCCAACATTAAATGAACATAAGTGTTATGTTATGGAAATAAACCAGAAAATTACTGTGCATTTGTTGTGTTAATTTGTTTATTTGTAGTTAATACAAAAAAAAAAAAAAATGTACGGTGAAAGGAGATTAAAGGGTACAGTGACAATTCATTGCTTTTCTCATGATCACAGAACAGCATACATATACAATACATATCACTAAGCTGTTAAAGAAAGCTCCTCAAAGGAAGGTCATCTGCCAGATTAAAGTTTAAAACTGATGGAACTAGATTTTACTTACAGTTGATGTATCAAAGTCTTCATTTACATGGATCTCAGCACACAATTGCACTTCACTGACATCAGTCACACTTCTCAGAAAAAGGATCTTTATGTACTTCCATATTCATTATCTTGTTCTTATGCAGACTTTCTAAATTTGATCCTCCCATGACTTCCTTGGTTTTCCTCCACCTTTTACCACCACAATACTGTGCACAGCAGAAACTCCCTGTGGGCTATAAATAGGTCAGATACCTGCTGTGTGACTTGAGCAAGAGTGATCAAGGGCAGGTATTTAGTGTGATGAAGATAGGTTGTTCCATCTCCCTCTCTGTTACTGCAGAATGTTTGGGATTCCAACACATGTTCACCAGGACTACATCAAAATCAGAAAGATTGGCAACCTCTGGGGAAAATATAGCCACAGATAAGCCATTGACATTCAAGCTGAGCTCTGCTTTTCCTGAATTATAACATCTGAATGAGGGTCACAGTGGTAAGGATGACAGTAGCATTCAAAGACTGGGCTCCTACAAAGGTTTGTGCAAAGATCATTCAACTTACGGTGGCATGACTAGACAATGGCAGCCAATGCCCACAATGAGTAACCCTTGTTAACAGCACATCACCTGACTGTGAGGCTTCAGTGGACCATGGAAGACTGAAAATAGTCTCCAACTGCAAAACATAGATTGTTGGGTGGTAGTGTAGAACACACAAGGACATAGACCCATATTATAAATTTGGCGTGTGATGGGTTGATGGAGGTAGTGTAGTGTTCTGTAGCATGTTCATGTGGTCCATCTTGAAGCCCTTTGTGCATATTGAGACCATTATGGAGTGTAGCAATGCATTTAAGCTCAAAATCTACCAGCGGCAATTCTTGGTGCTTTGCATATAAGTGTCATGGGCCATAGTATCACCCGAAAGTTTCCAATGCCCAGTCGAAGCCATGCTACAGCATATTGCTGCTGTTGTGAGGGTGAAAAGTGGGCCCGCTCATTAGTTGGATGTGTATAATAAATTTTCTTTTTAGTGTATGTTCATTTGATCATTGAGTCATGCACAATTTGATTATACAAAACTCTATGCTGCTGAGATTTCTACTTTGTTTGCTGTCTTTTATTTTCCAACTTCTTACAGCTTCTTAATATTTGTCAGAATCCTTCAGTAGCCTTTGCAATTAAATTAAAAAGTACATAACCTATTTTGTTTATGTTTTTTTAATTAAAAAACACTGTGTTTTTGCATATAAAAAGTGGATTGGCTGACTGTGTTACCTCCAGTTTTTCATTATTTTTAAACTTGTGGGGTAGCATCCCGAAAGAGTCGTGATGTGTGGCTTCCAGTAATAATATCTGCTGTGAGTTAGCGTAGGAAATCTGTGTTACACCATTTTTCCCACGCCAACTCACAGCAGAGGGTATGTTTTCTATTTCCTTTTTAATGTTTGCTGAATCTTGGAGCTCGTCGGTTGTCTTTGTTCACAAAGAGACCGGGAGTTTGGCTGATTCAGACTGACATAACGATATGAATCAGTCACGTGCTTCACTTTCCTCAGCAGGTACTCTTGCTTTGACCCCCTCCTAAATTGCCCAGAGGCATTTAGTGCAATAAATTCAGGCATGGGAAAGAGGTAGGACCTTGCATCTTATTTTCAAGCAAACAAACAAGAGAACCGCCTCTGTGGCACAATGATCTAAGTGTTGGCTTCTGACCGCTTGTCTTGGTGGGTCCTGGCTGTTTCCTCTCCCTGGAACAAGTGATCCCAAATTAAGGACAGGTGATTGCCTATCGTCTTTAGAATTGCTCACAGCGGGTACTAAACCATGATTCAGTAGAGTCTCGAAAACTCGGCCTAATGTGGACCGAAGGGTGGCTGAGTTTGTGAAAATGCCGGGTTATCAGGAATGGGGTTAAAAAAGAATAAATAAGAGTGTTTTCTCAGAAAATACATTGTATACTGTACTGTACTGTACTTGTATGTATTGGTTGCTTGAGAATACAACAGAGAATATAAACTGCCCAAATACCCTTAAACAAAGGAAAAGTACATACTTTATGAAGGCATAGAGCCTTTACTACATGAAAATGAAAATTAATGAATATGTACACAATGTACAGTAATTTACCTGATATGTAAGACAGACCTCAGAAAAAACTGGCTACTTTTTGTTAAAGAAATGCGTAATGTCTTGTTGTTTTCCGCACTGCACTCTGCGTTTTGCTGCTTCATCACGAAGACGACGAAGGAACAGTAAGTCCATTACCGACGCACCTTGTTGTTCAAAATACTGAAGGGCAGTTTCGACAGCCTTTAGTCCCTCACTATGTGATATTCTAGGGGCTTGTACGGTGGAGTTGTCAACGTCTTCATCATTTTCCGGCATTTCTTCTGTAACTGTGACAGCAGCAATAATTTCTGCATCGGACATAATGTCTTGCTCGGTATCATTGTGGAACCACTGTTTGACGTCATTTTCATCGGCTTTTGCACATCCAGGAACTCTTTTCAGGAGGTCGAGTAAGTTTACATTTTCTGCATCTTCATGTTCAACGAACTCATTTCCCTCGTTATCAAGGAGTTTTCGCCACGAAAGAACTAGTGTTAATGACTCTAACTCGTTCCAGGCGTCCGCCACCCATCCAACAACATCCAATAGGTTAATTTTCTTTAAGTTCTGGATAAGACCTTGACCATCATCGCTTGCAGAAAGAAGGGAGGATAACAGCTTGCGCCTATATCTTCTCTTGAGACTAACAAAAACTCCTTGGTCCAATGGCTGGCCTAACGCTGTGACATTGGGTGGTAAAAACATTGCTCGTATGTCCCCATTGTTTAATTCTTCAATGTCTGGGTGCGAAGATGCGTTGTCCAAAATCAGAATAGCCTTCCTTGGCAGGTTTTTAGATTTTAAAAAG
Source organism: Macrothele yani (assembly GCA_039090855.1). Lineage (NCBI taxonomy): Eukaryota > Metazoa > Arthropoda > Arachnida > Araneae > Macrothelidae > Macrothele > Macrothele yani. Next base: position 13,831,731 of record CM077011.1, on the reverse strand, counting down.
GGCTGAACCGATGGAACAAATACTTCATGGAACCATTCTTTGAAAATTGCACAGCTCATCCAGGCATGTGACTGGTTTCGGTACCAAACGGAAAGTTTATCCATTTCAATGTGCTTAAATGCACGTGGTTTTTTTGATTTTCCTATGAGACCAAGTTTTAATTTGTGGTCACCTGTTGCATTACTGCATGCTAGGATTGTTACCCTCTCGTTGCTCCTTTTAAAACCTGGGGCTGACTGTTCTTCCTTGAAAGCAAGACTTTTTGCTGGTAACAGTTTATAATTTAACCCTGTTTCATCACAATTGTACAATTGCTCCCTGGTCAAACCTTCAACTTCGATAAATTTCTGCAAGTTTTCCTTAAACTGAGACAGACCCTCCGTGTTCCCAGATAGTTTTTCCCCAGAAATACTAAGCTGCCGGACTCCATAGCGTTTCTTCCAGCAATCAAGCCAGCCAGTGCTTGCGACAAATTTAGGATCGTTGTCTTTTTTTAATGCTCGATAAAATTTCAAGGCCTTCTCTTGCACGATTGGCCCACTAATTGGGATGCCCTTCTCTCTTGTTTGGCGAAACCAAATGTAAAGTGCTTCATTTACCTCATTAAACTCACTTTCCTTCATACTTTTCCTTTCTTTCAATGTTTCTGTACACATTCTCTTAACACACCACGACTCGATTTCCGTCCGCTTCTTCTTCCAGTCTCCAATCGCACTTTTGCCGACTCCCAAGTCCTTAGCTACTGCACTGACACTTTCTCCCTTATCCAGTCTCTTTAATGCCCCCAACTTTTGCTCCATAGAGACAAGTTCACTTGTTTTCTTTTAAAAGAAGATGCCATCGCAAAGTACTACTGTCTAGCACCCACAAACTTTGAAACAGCTCTGAACAATACAGTACACTCACTCACATCGAGTTACGCAACACGATTAAGAAATCGACTAACCCTGGCAAAGGCTGCAGGGTAGACTGAACGGCTGAGCACACGCCGGCGAGAAAAAGGAATGCGGGAAGAGGGGGACACACGCATGCAGGCAATGACCTTGAATGGGTCTGCACACACGCTGGTTTTTTCGCCCTGCCAGGGTCTGGCCAAAGAATATAAACGCTTCGCGTGAAGAAGCTCAACTCTCGTAGAGATAATGTAAAACAGGCGACAGCAGCGCCACCATGTAATGCGGCTGTAGATGCTCTGCGGGAAAGTTAACATTCAGGCGCAAAAAGCGTAGGAGACACGGGACGGGAAGCCTATTTCACGGAAAGGAAGCGAAGCTTTGATCTGCGACTGTTTCCTTCGGTCTCATTGGGTCTACTAAAGCATTTTTTCTTTTTCTTTTCTGAGTATCCTTCCTGTCCCTTCTTTTGGTGAAACAAATATATACATTAGCAATTAATATTATTTTAAGAAAATTTTAGCAGTTTTATTCTCACTTTAAGCACCGTAGTAATACCAGGTTGCTTGGCATGAATTTCATATTTACAATATACCTTAAATGTCAAAAATGCTGAGGCTGGTTTTGAATTTCCATGGGATTCGTGGTACTTCGTATTAAAAATTGTTTGCATGGAATTCTCAGTAGCAAAACAAAGTAATGGGTTCCCACAAAACGTAAACATTAGGTACCCAGCAAAAACAGTCTTGCTGGGCCAGCACTGTCCGCCAATTTCCCAGTAGTCGCCATAATAATAAAAAAGAAAAAAAAAGAAAAAAAGAAAAGACAACCGCAGTTTCCCAAAGCTACACTTTTTTTTCTACCCTTCCGAAGTTTGTAAATTAAACGCACTGCGCTGGGGAAATTTTCTCAACAGATCGGAAAAACATTCGTTCGTATCTGAGTAGGTTCGAACCTGGGCCGTTGGCGTGATAGCTGAGCTCTCTACCGACCGGACTAATTCGTCACGTTCGAGTGTATGCTTAAAGCTGTCTCTTTGGTATGCAATGTGTAATCGAATGCTTCCCTCTTTCATTTTACAATATTACGAGGTATTTTTCATAAAAGTCAGTTTCATATAATTGATAAATTAATTTTTTCAACGTAACGATAGTTTTTTTTTTTTTAACCTTAAGGGAACTTCACTCATTTTCAAGGCGTGTACATACTTAGAGTCGCTTTCCAAAGTTTTGTACTGTCCTTGCCGTCTTGAAAAGAGATTGTTGAATAAATATATATTTACCCGGGTTCATGTCACATTATGTTGCATTTTTAACGTTGTGTCTTTCCTTTCCGTTGTCCGAAGCTACATTTGTTTTAAAGAGTAAAAGATATTTTATTTTACTTCTCGTTATTTTTAGAAGCGAATTCCTCCCAGTCTTGTGTATTCAACCCATGGATGAGTACACCACATAGCGTTGCTTTTTTTTTCTTTCTAATAATTAATGAATTTTGTATGCGTATAATTTTTTTTTTTTCAGCAAACGTTGTTTTAATGGTTTTCCAGGAAATTTGTTTCAAGCGGTTTCAAATTTGTTCTTGTTATTCATCCACTCCATTCCATGAATTGTTATTCATCGGAATGGAGTGGGTGTATTTCATGGCTGTAATATAAACGCAGATCTAGATGAGAACAACAAAACCTTTGAACAAAACGCCAACACAAACAAGCGTTTATATTCTTTGAACACAAACACGCATGCTCAGTCCAACTCAGTCTGCTCCGGCATCCTGCGGCATCAGCCTGTAATGTTGGCTTCTGTGTAGTAATTCTTTGCCGCTTAATATAGTGGCGCTAGTTACGTCTCGCTGAGCCTTACCTTCTTATCAGTTAGATATTCTTTGGTCTGGCTGAGTTATCCGGACTGCCGGGTTATTGAGTGCCAAGTTTTCGAGACTATATAAAAAGGGGGAGGGGAGAGTGCAAAAGGGGTAGTTGTACAGAGATGCCAACTACTACTAAATCTCTGTACTTCCTATGGAAATAGCTCTTGTAATACGGAAAACCGTGATTTTTCTACAGAAAATTAACAGAAGTTATAAATTTTTATTTTGCTTGTTCCCCTTCCCAATGCAACGGCAGTCACTTGACGATCCGTCATTCGTCTTGCTTGCGAGGCTGCTCGGATCTTAGTGTGAGCGACCTGCACTCGAAGAGTGGGGCTTTGCGCTGAGTCATTCTAAGTGAAAACCCTCCCTCCCCAGCATGCAACATTCTGGGGACGTTGAGCGTAGCTCGCATTGGTGGACGTGGGCGGAGTTTGGCCTGAAGCTGTTTCGCAATGCAGCGACAAGCTCTTGAATATCGTTTGGTGCAGAACGTGAGTGTCATTGCCTGGAATCGGATTTGTGTGTGCGTGCGTGCGTGTCAGCCATTCAGGTCAGTAATTAAATATTTTGAAGGGTTTTTCTTGCGTTGCAGAAAAGTATGCTTGGATTTCGTTCTTATGTGCAAAGCTCGAAAAATGCGTACTTACGCATCTAGTATGCAAAAAGTGTGTTTACGCATCAAAATTTTACCAACGCATATTTAATATGCATCGTGAATTTTTCGCGATGCGTAGAAATACACGTCATGAAATGCGTAAAGTACACATCAACATGTAAAAAAATGTGCATTGAGAAACGTGTAAAAATACACATCAACGCGTAAAAACACGCATCGAAGAATTTTACCAGCGCGTAAATATATGCATCGGAACAGCATTTTTTCTTTTAAAAATGGAAGTGAACGAAATACAAAAAAATTCTGTAATCGTAATTTCGTTTTCTTGCAATGTTGCCTCTGTCCAGTATTGTTATACATCATTTTATTCCATAAATATTTGTATTTCACTCTGAAAATGGAGGGAAAATTTTCGAAAATGAAAATTTGACGGCGCAAAAATTCTTGTGTAATCTTGAGGCGAGAGAGTACCATGACTTCAAGGAATTTATCCTTTAATTTGCGTTATCCTCGAGATCGATGCATAACTGAACAGAAATTTTGGGGCAATTGGTAGTGGTGAAGGATACTTTTCACCTGAAATTTTCGAAAACAGAAATTTTGTCTTTCAAAACTTTCGGAAATAGTGAAGATTTCTCCCGGAATCGTAATTTTATTTTTCACGCAATGTTTCCTCTGCCTAGTATTGTTAAATTTCATTTTATTTCATAAATATTTGTGTTTCACCTTGAAAATGGAAAGGAAATGTCTGAAAACGGAAATAAGATGTTGCAAAGATTTCTCTCGTAACTGTAATTTTTTTTTCCCCAATGATATTCTGAACGTGTATCCTGTGTTCTTAAATATTCCCCCAAAAAAGTATTGTATTTCAGCTTAATAAAGGGGTGAGAGTCCGAAAACGAAAGTGGCAAAACTGAAAACTTTGTAAGAATTGATGCATGATATTCAAAAGCATTCATATTCTCCAAGTTACACTATCTTTTATCTAAAATAGTGAAGTCGCTCTGGTGGCGCAGTGGTCTAAGCAATGACTTCTGATCATTCGTCCGAAAAGGGGTCCGGGTTCGAATCTCGGTGAGGCATGGATGCTGTGTTTGTCTTATGGCACTGGCTCTCTCCTTTCCCTGGAACCAGTGACCGTAAATTAGGGACGGGCGACTGTTTGTTGCTCACAGTAATCGTTGAACCTCAAATAAAAAAAAAAAAAAAAAAAAAAAATAGTGAAAGCTATATCATGCATTCGTGGTCCTCAGACTGAAAGTTCTTTCAGCATGATGGATAAAATTGTCATCCAAGGGATTTGTTAAGCCTACTGTCGTAGCTGATGGTGATGTTGAGCTTTAATTTTTCAAATAACAGTTTTTCAAAAAAGAAAAATCAGAAAGAGGACACAGAACTGGTAATTGGAGTAAAAAACAAGAATGTATTTAAGCGAAATTATTTTAAATGAAAATGAACTTTGTAAGTTCTATACATCTGTCAGAAAATTTTACGTGGAAGGATGCTCTTATATTCAAGAAAATATACTGATCTATGATGAATTCTTAAATCATGCAGAGGTAGCAGATCTTTCACTTAGAGCCAGAACATCGTTTACTTTCTGTACTATACATATTCAAGGGCTTTCCATTTATAATAACTGAAAATGAACTTGCAATACTGGAAGCAGAATTGGCGTTGGAATTGCTTGTTATCAAGCTGACAAATTAGAGACCATAGCAGAAACAGATAGAATAGATGTCACTTAGTCAAAAATCTCAAAATTAAGGGGCAGTAATGGAGCTGTTAAGTATACTATTCTCTTGAAAGTAATGTTTGCAAGTGAGAGAGTTTTTAGTTTAGTGCAAAAAAAAAAAAAAATAAATAAATAAAGCCCATTTCCAGCCTAATTTAGGCTTAGAAACTGTAGAAACACTTCTTTTAGCAAAAATGAATATGTTCTCCTCTGGGCAAGTGTGTTATGAAAAAATATTTTCTGCTGAGGAACTTAAATCTGCAAAACAATGTACAGCCAAATCACTAAGGAAAGCTATTTAATCATTTTTTTTTTTTTGTTGTGTAAAAAAAATGCATCAGTCATGGTAAATATTATTTTCCATCTGAAAAATTTGGAATATTTTGATACAGATTTTCATGTATATAAATGAATAAGTAAGTAAAAAATACTAATTAAATTAAATGAGTAACAGCATGTTTTCCTCGGTTAAAATTATTCTTTTTGGTATGACTACTGAAAATTTGCACGAGTACTACTGAAAATATCTGAAACAGGTTGGCATCTCTGGTTGTATGTTGTTGGCCTGGCATTTCTCAGCTGAATAGCAATATTATGTCGCTGTCATGTTATGTGATGCTTTTCTTTTGAAAGCTGAACCATTTTATTTATGGCCAATTTGTATTATTTGTTCACAATTCACATCCATTGTTTCCAGAAGGCAGAAATTCAGATTTGTTCAAAATTGGATAGAGACAAAGAGACAGAGAAACAGTATCAATATTTGAGTCCCATCCCTGTTTTATCTGGGGTAGGTAGGGGGTGAAGGCAAGAAAGGTTTTTTTTTTTTTTTTTACCAAGGGACAAATTGATTTTTTTAGTTTTTTTAGAAATTCATTAATTTAAATATACGAACATATATTTTTAGAAATTCTTTATTTTAGCAAACAAATCTACACAAACTCCGTTTACTGGTGTGAAAGTATAATTAAAGAATAAATACAAGGGAAAATTGTATCTCCCGAGCTTTCGCTCTCCAACCGGGAGGCTTTCTCAAGGGTTGCAGACGTTACTAACAAGTCCGGCGAGTATAATAAACAGATTTCGAAACACTGATGGTCAGGAACGTCGTATTTTGAAAATTTGATGCTCGAGGCACGAGGCGATACACTGGTTTCCTTCATGCGGGGAATCATCTCAGTATATTCCTCCACGCGGACGGAATATCAACAGATTGGGTATCGTTGCATGCGTAGGGATGCGTGGAGATTTCAATACTCTCTCTGATCAGCGTACCTTTGTAGCCAGTATACGGCGCAATTATCTTTACTTTATCCCATAACGGGACTGCGTTTTTGTGCTACTTCTTTAGACAAGGCTGTTAAGGTCTTTCCCAATCTGATGTCTCTCATGTGCTCTTTAGTCCTTACAGCAATCGACCTTTTCGTCATTCCGATGTAAACTTTCGACAAACCGCCTGGGTACATCAGAGGTATCATGTACACTCCTGCTTCCGATTTCCTGTCTGGGTTTCTGCACGTGTTTGCTACTGCTCTGTGTATGCTGTTCGGGGATCTGATGCCGATGTGAAGCCCATGGCGTCTCATTAGACTTTTGAATGAGTAAGAGAAATTTGGGATATACGGCACAGATCCGGCGTAACGCAAATTATCTCCTTTGGCCTTGGGGGTTGTACGATACCTGGACTGAACTCTTTGTAGGATTTTTCTTAGATCATATTCGGGGAAACCAGCTGCAATGCCTTTATTAATGATATCTGCTATCTCTTTTCTCCTTGTTTCTACGCTGGAACAGACGTTGAGAGCTCTTACAAAATATGTTCTAAATGCTGCCATTTTATATGAATTCGGAGATGCAGACTTAGGTGCGATAAAGTTGGGAACTGTTATTGGTTTGTAGTAAACCGCCGTGTCAAGTCGGCCATTCCGATTTTTATGCAACATAACATCTAGGAATGGTAGTTTTCCTTCAGTTTCCCTTTCTAGGGTGAATTTGATTGATGGATGCAATGTATTGATTTGTCCCCAGAATTCTTGAAGGTCTGCGTCAGAATACTGCCATATGAAAAATATGTCGTCGACATACCTGAACCATATATGTGGTTTTTTGACAGTGCAGGAGAAAATTCTCTCTTCCAGTGGGCGTAATATTGCTTCTGCTAATATGCTTGATAGCGGTGAACCCATAGGAGCACCTCTGGTCTGTTTGTATACATTTCCTTGGTAACAAAAGAAATTGTTGTTCACAGTCAGGTTTAGGGCTCTTCTTATATCTTGCACTGCTTCTGGGGAAATTCATCATCCCTGGATAGCCGTATCTCGAGATTGTCACAGGCCTCCTCTACCGGTATTGACGGGTATAAGGACGTTATGTCGAGGCTTGCTAATATGTCGTGCTCGTTCAAGACTACGCCTCTAATCCTACTTATAAAGTCTTGTGTTGAACTAAGGGCGTGTTGAGAGGGTGGAAGGTATTTCTTGAGGAAAACTGATAACTCTTTCTCAAGGTGATATGTGGGAGCTCTAATTTTAGAGACAATGGGTCTCACTTTGTGCCCAGGTTTGTGGTGCTTAAGCCGACCAAACAGTGGTGGTATCCATGGTCCCGGTGGGGTGACTGGTGTGAAAGTATAATTAAAGAATAAATACAAGGGAAAATTGTATCTCCCGAGCTTTCGCTCTCCAACCGGGAGGCTTTCTCAAGGGTTGCAGACGTTACTAACAAGTCCGGCGAGTATAATAAACAGATTTCGAAACACTGATGGTCAGGAACGTCGTATTTTGAAAATTTGATGCTCGAGGCACGAGGCGATACACTGGTTTCCTTCATGCGGGGAATCATCTCAGTATATTCCTCCACGCGGACGGAATATCAACAGATTGGGTATCGTTGCATGCGTAGGGATGCGTGGAGATTTCAATACTCTCTCTGATCAGCGTACCTTTGTAGCCAGTATACGGCGCAATTATCTTTACTTTATCCCATAACGGGACTGCGTTTTTTTGTGCTACTTCTTTAGACAAGGCTGTTAAGGTCTTTCCCAATCTGATGTCTCTCATGTGCTCTTTAGTCCTTACAGCAATCGACCTTTTCGTCATTCCGATGTAAACTTTCGACAAACCGCCTGGGTACATCAGAGGTATCATGTACACTCCTGCTTCCGATTTCCTGTCTGGGTTTCTGCACGTGTTTGCTACTGCTCTGTGTATGCTGTTCGGGGATCTGATGCCGATGTGAAGCCCATGGCGTCTCATTAGACTTTTGAATGAGTAAGAGAAATTTGGGATATACGGCACAGATCCGGCGTAACGCAAATTATCTCCTTTGGCCTTGGGGGTTGTACGATACCTGGACTGAACTCTTTGTAGGATTTTTCTTAGATCATATTCGGGGAAACCAGCTGCAATGCCTTGTATTAATGATATCTGCTATCTCTTTTCTCCTTGTTTCTACGCTGGAACAGACGTTGAGAGCTCTTACAAAATATGTTCTAAATGCTGCCATTTTATATGAATTCGGAGATGCAGACTTAGGTGCGATAAAGTTGGGAACTGTTATTGGTTTGTAGTAAACCGCCGTGTCAAGATCGGCCATTCCGATTTTTATGCAACATAACATCTAGGAATGGTAGTTTTCCTTCAGTTTCCCTTTCTAGGGTGAATTTGATTGATGGATGCAATGTATAACTGATTTGTCCCCAGAATTCTTGAAGGTCTGCGTCAGAATACTGCCATATGAAAAATATGTCGTCGACATACCTGAACCATACTAATGTGGTTTTTTGACAGTGCAGGAGAAAATTCTCTCTTCCAGTGGGCGTAATATTGCTTCTGCTAATATGCTTGATAGCGGTGAACCCATAGGAGCACCTCTGGTCTGTTTGTATACATTTCCTTGGTAACAAAAGAAATTGTTGTTCACAGTCAGGTTTAGGGCTCTTCTTATATCTTGCACCGCTTCTGGGGGAAATTCATCATCCCTGGATAGCCGTATCTCGAGATTGTCACAGGCCTCCTCTACCGGTATTGACGGGTATAAGGACGTTATGTCGAGGCTTGCTAATATGTCGTGCTCGTTCAAGACTACGCCTCTAATCCTACTTATAAAGTCTTGTGTTGAACTAAGGGCGTGTTGAGAGGGTGGAAGGTATTTCTTGAGGAAAACTGATAACTCTTTCTCAAGGTGATATGTGGGAGCTCTAATTTTAGAGACAATGGGTCTCACTTTGTGCCCAGGTTTGTGGTGCTTAAGCCGACCAAACAGTGGTGGTATCCATGGTCCCGGTGGGGTGACTGGTGTGAAAGTATAATTAAAGAATAAATACAAGGGAAAATTGTATCTCCCGAGCTTTCGCTCTCCAACCGGGAGGCTTTCTCAAGGGTTGCAGACGTTACTAACAAGTCCGGCGAGTATAATAAACAGATTTCGAAACACTGATGGTCAGGAACGTCGTATTTTGAAAATTTGATGCTCGAGGCACGAGGCGATACACTGGTTTCCTTCATGCGGGGAATCATCTCAGTATATTCCTCCACGCGGACGGAATATCAACAGATTGGGTATCGTTGCATGCGTAGGGATGCGTGGAGATTTCAATACTCTCTCTGATCAGCGTACCTTTGTAGCCAGTATACGGCGCAATTATCTTTACTTTATCCCATAACGGGACTGCGTTTTTTTGTGCTACTTCTTTAGACAAGGCTGTTAAGGTCTTTCCCAATCTGATGTCTCTCATGTGCTCTTTAGTCCTTACAGCAATCGACCTTTTCGTCATTCCGATGTAAACTTTCGACAAACCGCCTGGGTACATCAGAGGTATCATGTACACTCCTGCTTCCGATTTCCTGTCTGGGTTTCTGCACGTGTTTGCTACTGCTCTGTGTATGCTGTTCGGGGATCTGATGCCGATGTGAAGCCCATGGCGTCTCATTAGACTAGTATCGTTGGTACGAAGAAAAAGGATGCAGGTTATGTCTCTCCATGCTAAAGTGTTTCATTGGCACAATGAGTTATACCATAGCAAAGAAGCCGTCATTGTTGACGAATGGATAACAAGAACACACATGCTAGTGGAAAGAGTCGAAGGGATCATGAGAGAGAAGCACCGCAGAAAACTGTGTGAATTATCGGATGGACATCTACAATTCCCTACGGAAAACAAGATTCCTGTTGTAAATGTGTCCGAAAAAGTACTCACTGCTGAGGAAACGAATATCTTAACACAAGGCCCAAAGTTTTGCCCCAGAGCGAAACTCAACATCAAGGAAATCATCCCGCACCTGGAATCAGCCATTGAAAGACTACCCTCTTCCGAACAGGACACAGTGAGGCACTTAGCAGCCGAAAAACTGAAGAGAAGTTTAGCCACAGCAGTAAAACATGACGCCCGAGCATGGTCAGTCATAAAGAACTTGCAAAAGAGGGAGGATCTGGCAATAACACTCACTGATAAATCGAACCAGATTGCCATAATGAATAGGAAAGATTATGATGACGAGCTGAAGGAGTTTATCACCGAGATGGCATCGACCAGAGTTGCTACCGACCCGACTAATACCCTGGTATCCAAAGTACAAGGGATGAAAAAGTGGGCTAGCTTGCCAGAAAGCATCAAGAAAGCAACCGTCACCCCACCGGGACCATCGATACCACCACTGTTTGGTCGGCTTAAGCACCACAAACCTGGGCACAAAGTGAGACCCATTGTCTCTAAAATTAGAGCTCCCACATATCACCTTGAGAAAGAGTTATCAGTTTTCCTCAAGAAATACCTTCCACCCTCTCAACACGCCCTTAGTTCAACACAAGACTTTATAAGTAGGATTAGAGGCGTAGTCTTGAATGAGCACGACATATTAGCAAGCCTCGACATAACGTCCTTATACCCGTCAATACCGGTAGAGGAGGCCTGTGACAATCTCGAGATGCGGCTATCCAGGGATGATGAATTTCCCCCAGAAGCGGTGCAAGATATAAGAAGAGCCCTAAACCTGACTGTGAACAACAATTTCTTTCGTTACCAAGGAAATGTATACAAACAGACCAGAGGTGCTCCTATGGGTTCACCGCTATCAAGCATATTAGCAGAAGCAATATTACGCCCACTGGAAGAGAGAATTTTCTCCTGCACTGTCAAAAAACCACATATATGGTTCAGGTATGTCGACGACATATTTTTCATATGGCAGTATTCTGACGCAGACCTTCAAGAATTCTGGGGACAAATCAATACATTGCATCCATCAATCAAATTCACCCTAGAAAGGGAAACTGAAGGAAAACTACCATTCCTAGATGTTATGTTGCATAAAAATCGGAATGGCCGACTTGACACGGCGGTTTACTACAAACCAATAACAGTTCCCAACTTTATCGCACCTAAGTCTGCATCTCCGAATTCATATAAAATGGCAGCATTTAGAACATATTTTGTAAGAGCTCTCAACGTCTGTTCCAGCGTAGAAACAAGGAGAAAAGAGATAGCAGATATCATTAATAAAGGCATTGCAGCTGGTTTCCCCGAATATGATCTAAGAAAAATCCTACAAAGAGTTCAGTCCAGGTATCGTACAACCCCCAAGGCCAAAGGAGATAATTTGCGTTACGCCGGATCTGTGCCGTATATCCCAAATTTCTCTTACTCATTCAAAAGTCTAATGAGACGCCATGGGCTTCACATCGGCATCAGATCCCCGAACAGCATACACAGAGCAGTAGCAAACACGTGCAGAAACCCAGACAGGAAATCGGAAGCAGGAGTGTACATGATACCTCTGATGTACCCAGGCGGTTTGTCGAAAGTTTACATCGGAATGACGAAAAGGTCGATTGCTGTAAGGACTAAAGAGCACATGAGAGACATCAGATTGGGAAAGACCTTAACAGCCTTGTCTAAAGAAGTAGCACAAAAAAACGCAGTCCCGTTATGGGATAAAGTAAAGATAATTGCGCCGTATACTGGCTACAAAGGTACGCTGATCAGAGAGAGTATTGAAATCTCCACGCATCCCTACGCATGCAACGATACCCAATCTGTTGATATTCCGTCCGCGTGGAGGAATATACTGAGATGATTCCCCGCATGAAGGAAACCAGTGTATCGCCTCGTGCCTCGAGCATCAAATTTTCAAAATACGACGTTCCTGACCATCAGTGTTTCGAAATCTGTTTATTATACTCGCCGGACTTGTTAGTAACGTCTGCAACCCTTGAGAAAGCCTCCCGGTTGGAGAGCGAAAGCTCGGGAGATACAATTTTCCCTTGTATTTATTCTTTAATTATACTTTCACACCAGTAAACGGAGTTTGTGTAGATTTGTTTGCTATATTATTTAGGTGTGAATCCCGTTCAACAAGTAAATTCTTTATTTTGTTACAATATGTATTTATATTGATTATTTTATTGTGGATCAACCTGAAAATTAGGAAAATGCACCAAATCCTTGTATTTGATATAAACCCACAAGCTTCTACTTACCCTCTGCTGTTTCAAACTTCACAATTAATTATGCATAATTCTTTTTCTCTTTTCCTCTCGTATTTATATGATATAATTTTTACATGATGGTATATATCAATTAAATATGAAAATGTATTGTGTTATCTAAAAACACAGCAAAAAATGTTCCTTACATTTTCTTGAGATGAAAAGGAAAATTTATTCCTAGCAATATTTTGTCATAATGTTTATCAAATGTGCTAAGAACTTAATTGTTTTTTCTGCTCTGTGTAGGATGAAACTTTGTACAACTGTCAATGAAGTTGAATTACAGATAGCAAAAAATATGCTGAAAACAAATCTGTTAGTTGCTTTAGATGGTACAACATCAGTGTGTGCTGACATTGGAAGGTATAGTTATCATTTATTTCATTTGTAAAAAAATAATTGTTTCCTCTGTGTGTGTGTGTGCGTGCGTGCGTACACGCACAGTCTGCATACATAGAAAAATTTAACAAATGCAATGTTCCAAGACAGAAAAATTTAATGGTTTTTAGGAAACAAACATGGAAAATAAGTATGCACATTTTTTTTTTTTTTTTCATTGGCTAATCTTTTCTCTAGTGAGTGTCATCCAAGACAAGCAGTTTTAATTGTATGTTCCAATCCCTGATGACTCTCACATAGAATTCTAGCCAATAATATTTTGTGTGATAAATAGGTGCTTTAACATTGAATTCCAGCCAATCACACGAGTTTATTTTTATCTGTTAATGAATTTTGTAGATTAGCAAAACACAAATCTTTATGCAAGTAATTTCTTAGTTTAGTAAGAAAAAGAATTGAAGCTTCTTCAAAAACTGTTTGGGCTCACTTTACAACCTGGGTGTATATGTTTGTGTGGAAATTAAATGTTTCTTTCTACAAACCCAACAGAAAGTTAGGTAATATTTCTAAAACATGCAAAAAATTCATTTGTAAATTTTCTTTATTAAGGAAAAAGTGATTTGCAATTTAGTTGTGTATGACACGGAAGAAGGAAAAATTAAAAAAATTAATGAAATTTTCTTGAAATTAGTGCATCTAAAAATAATTGCAACAGAAAAGACAGCAGCTGACAGATTTTTGTTAGTTTGTTTTGATGTCTTTAGTTTATGATTTCTGGAATTTAAGCATGTTATTTGATATGTAAATGTGATGTTTACCTTGTTTCCTTTAGTAATGTTTTTTGTTCTGTTTGAATAGCTAATGTTTGCCCTTACTGTTTTAGTTATTTCTAATGTAGCTTTATAATTACTCTTTACAGTTGTGTGAGTGTATAATGTTGTAGAGAAATGAATTGGTAAAGGTATTTATCCAGTGGTACACCCAGAAATTTTCCAAGGGGTGGACCATGGTGCACAGAATTTTTTCATGGTGGGGGTGACCCTTCCCTCTAAATTTACTGGGGAAACTAGTTAGGTGCCATAACAATTAAGAAGGAGGTTGATTTTTGTACATTTATTCTTATCCAGTTACTAGTAATGTTGCAGTACAAGAAAGTTAAATGATTTGAAGAAGCAGTAGATGAATTTCTTTTTGTGGTTAGATTTTTCTAAATTTATTTAATAGAACTACTCCCTTATAATTATATTGTATGGTACATGATTAAGAAGTATATGTAGATTTTTCAAGTTTATTTTTTTTAACAATTCCCTCATTTTCATATATTTATACAGTTCAAAACAAGTTAAGAAGTAGAAGATAAAATTATTTATTCTGGTGTGTTTACCTTATGCACTTGTTTTTAAACAATCCCTTATTATTTAGTAAATTATGATATATTCGTACTTATAAGATTGAGTCCAGCATCCCGTTCTTCTTTGTAGCTAGAGCATTAATTATCTGGTCTGGATTACTCCCCAACATTGCGCTTCACTACACAGTAACAATTCCACTCGCAACACTGTCTTCCATGACCTATTCATTTCCACTACTCATAACCACTTGCGCACACTTTTTTCACTGGTTAAGTCAAATCCTCGAGTTTTCTGAGCTAAGTGTGGCTCCAGTGGCGCTCGCTGCTTATATTAGTCAGCGGTGAATTGCTGAATACACAGAACTTTCTATGACGCAGTGCGTCGGAGCCTCTGGTACTTTCTTGAATGCAAATGTAGTTCTTCCTTGCATTGCACTAACAGATAGCACTCTGTAATGAAGCACACCCCTCCGGTAGTGCAGTGCAATTCTCGGTTACCGGGAGAGCACCAGTATCTCCGATCTCGTTGCAACAGCAACGTGAGCAATCACATATCATGAGTTTTTGTTTCAAACTTCGACGTAATAATTTCCCACTCTGCCAACTGGGCGGAGGGGGCGTCAGCTCTCCCCCCGTGGATGCACCACTGTATTTTTCAACTGAGAGTGAAAAAGGATTTCTAAAATGGTGAATTATTAAAAGTGTAACATTTGCTGTTACTAGGCCACTGAGCATTTCAAAAATTATTCACTGAAACCTTAAACCTCAGCATCAGTTAAATGGAAATTATTTCAAAGATAGTTTCACAATCCTGTGTGAAAAAGCAGGAGGATTGTTCATGAGGATTTTAAACCCAGTTGTATTTGTGAAAGAAGAAAAAAATATCTAGCCTGGAAATATAGTTAACAGCACTTCAAGCATGTCTGTGTGAACATTTCTTTTGAAAATATGAAAATTGTTCCATCATGGAATAGGAATTGGATGTACATCTCCTGATTATGCTTGCACAACCCAAGATGCCTACATATTCTGTTTTAATGCATGTGTTAAAAAAAAAAACAGAATATGTAGGTGTCTTGGGTTGTTCTACAACCCAAGACACCTACATATTCTGTTTTTAATGCATGTGTTTTCCTGACTGAAACGCAACCATTGAATAAGTTTCCTTTTTTTTCATGTCTTTTGTAAGAAATTTCTGATAACAGGTAGCAATTTAATTTCATAAGGTATGACTCATTTAAGACACGACACCTATATACAGCCAACTCTCGTTGTAAGAAAGTTCAAGGGGATTAAAAATCTGATTCTTATAACCGAATTTGGATTAAAATGGTTAAAACTTTGAAATTAAAGCAGATACATAACATACAGTACATGTATTTTATGATTAAACAAGTATACATCAATACATACCTTTTATTTAAAAAAATCTGTTATAGAAGTCTGCTTTTTTACATTTACCATTACAATCGTTTCACATTTTCCAATCAAACATTGCTCTTTCTCTGCTTCTTGAGCACTTAGAATCCTACTCGCATGGTCTTTTACCTTCTGAATCATATCCATTACTTCCAACCGCATCGGTAGCTGCGGCTCAGAAAAGTTGTCATCTTCTTTTTCACTTCTGCTTCCAGTTTCTTCAACAGGATTCACTGGTGCCAAAATTTTGGCATCTGTCAGCTCAGGCGATGTTCGCACATCATTATCTGTGGTGACAAAATCCTCAAAAGAAATACCTTCCACATCCAATTGAACACACTCATCTAGGGGAACTTCATCCTCAAAGTCTTGTTCCAGTTCAGAATTTTCTTCATAAAATCCAGCTTTCTGAAAGCAGTTCTTAATTACTGTAGAGGCCACTGAATTCCAAGTGGCATGTACAAAATCAATAGCAATTTTCACATCAATTTTTATCTCCTTTTTTCCCTCCATGTTTAAAACCATCAGCCTTACTAGTCTCTTCCGATATTGCGCTTTTAGGCATCGGATGATCCCCTGATCAGGGGGCCGCTGTTGAGAAGTAGTGTTTGGAGCACAAATGAGAAATGTTGGAGGATTAGTAGAGGGGGTTGGGGTTTTTTTTTTTTTTTTTGTTTCAGGATGGTATTTTGTTTTTGAAAACTTTCGAAAAGGGAAGCTGAATGGAGTGAAATTTTTTCCCATAATCACCATTTCTTTTTCTCGCAATGTTTTTTATGCACAGTATTATTGTTAAATATAATTTTATTCCATAAATATTTGCATTTCAATGTGAAAATGGTGGGAAAAATTCCAAAAACGGAAGTTGGACGGCGAAAAAATTTCCCTGTAATCTTCAGGCACTAGATTCTTCTGTGGATTCGAAGAATTCCACCATCATTTTAATGGTTCTCGAGATCGATGCAGAATTGAACAGAAATTTTGAAGGGATTGGTGGTGGTGTGTATGTTGGGAGTGGGTGGGGGTTTTCTGTCAGAGGACGGAATTCCGACTTTCAAAACTTTTGTGGAAACGGAAGTTAGACGGAATGAAGATTTCTCCCGTAATCGTAATCCTCTTTTTCTTGCGATGTTTCTACCCAGTAGTTTGCTAAAAAACATTTTATTCCATAAATATTTGTATTGCAGCTTGAAAATGGAAGACAACTTTTCTAGAACGGAAGTCAGACAGAGAGAAGATTTCTGCCGTAATTGTTTTTTCTCTCTCTCTCTCTCCGCAATGTTCCATTTATCCTGTGTTGTTGTTAATGTAAAAAAAAATATATATGTATTTTGAATACAGTGATGCGCTCCAGTTTAATATTTACATACACAAATTTCAGTGAACAATTCTGTTTTGCGTATGCTGTGTTATATTCACTCTGTTTCGCAACACGTTCTTATTTTTCACCGAGTTAAAAAGTTCAGCTTTTTTTCTTATTCATCAGTCCCATGTATGTTGGAGGGAGATACAACACCTGAATTGAATCCAGCTTTATGCAACATCTATGGGCAGAACAGTTGTCCAAAACAAGTAGAATTTTCCTCCTGTGTCTTCATTTCATTGTCCCATTCCTTTAAGCAGGCTTCGAAGACATAAGTCACCCAAGCTTTCTTATTGCAGAGGGTGAGTCAAAAGTTTTGCAATATTTGGATCTCTTCATACATACCTTTACGACGAAAGCTGACTAGCATTCAAAGTATAGGCCATCGTGTTGCACCGTCTTTAGCCATCTGTCTGTCAGTTCTTGTCCTTCAAGGTGAAGAACTCCTTCACCCCAGCTGCCACCTCTTCCTGGTTGTTGAAGTGCCGCCCGTGAAGGAAGTGGGCCATGAACCGGAACAAGTAAAAATCCGATGGGGCAAGGTCCGGACTACATGCTGGGTGTGGCATCAGATCGCTGTCCTCAAGTTCCTGGAGTTTTGACCCAGTATGTTTGCATGGTATGAGGCTGAGCATTTTCCTGCTGAAGGAGAGCACGCTTTCTGTTCACCAGTGCCGGGTACTTCACCTCCAAAACAGCATACATCCACTCCATCTATTCAAAGTAAAGGTTGGCATTAATGGTCTGACCATCTGGAACAAATTGGTAATGGATTATCCCCTCGAAATTCCATCAAACGCAGAGCATCGCCTTGTGCTTGAAGCGCCCATGTTTGGCAACAGGTTCAGGAAGCTGGCCCGGGCGCAACCATTGCTGCTGTGTGTTTACTGTTAGGATTAGGGAAATAGACCCACTTTTCATCACCGTTACAATTATCTTGATGAAATGTACATCACGCAGGTTTTCTAGGAGTTTCGTGCCACTTCCATTCATCAATTTGCTTCAGCTGGCATCAGTTCGTGAGGGACAGTGCAGCAGCTCCTGTAGACCTTGCCGAGCCTGATGGTGACAAACCACGGTGATCTGTGATATGCCCAGCTTGCCTGATAATCTCTGAGTGCTGGTTGTCGGATTTGCCTCTACAGCCTGGCGCACGGACTCCGAATTCACGGTTCACAGCCTACCTGACCTTGGCTGACCATTGAGATTTGTCACTTGAGCAGAATTTCTTTACCCATCTGGTTGTGGTGCTGTGGTCCACAGAACCTTTCCCTTTCGCATGACAAATGTTTCGTGTTTCTTAAGCAGCCTCATGGCCAAGTTCAATCTCTTAAAGCAAAAGTTCCCTAATTAGCCAGTTGTGGCTGTTCATTTTTTAGGCGTCCCAACCACAGACATAATGGCGACATGCAATGCTGTTCACAGCAACCACTACCATTTCATATCCCTTTCGACTGACTGAAATGTGAGACTTGGAACTAGTTTAAACACGTGACATGCCTGCCGCAGCACCTGCGTTTATGCAAATATTGCAAAACTTTCGACTCGCCATCTGTAGATAGATATATTGCACGCAAGAAGAAGTGTCCAACGCTCCTTACTGTTTTTAACAACCAAGACATTTTTCGTTTTTGAATGCAAAACTTTTATCCGGCATCATTCGGGGAAAATAATACGGTCTCATTTCCATTGTAGATGTCTTGTCCATCATATTTAGCAATGATAGGTATTAACTTGGTTTGGGCATCCATTCCTCTGCAGCGGTTTTGGAAACTGAGGCAAACTAGCCACACAACTGATGACAAACAATATCATATCGATCTTTGAATCTGCCAATCCAACTGCTGCTGGCTTTTGAAATCAGTATGTCCAAATCCAACGGCAAAGACTCTGGTCTTCTCTTCCAAAATTGCACTGCTAATAGGTAGATTGCGGCCCCTAATGTTTTTGAACCGCGTGAGTAGTGCACTTTCGACGTCAGGATGTGTGGGATCTAGAATCCTTTTCCGATCTTGCTTTATGGTGCAGGAAAAGATTTTTTCCCCGCACACTTAGAATGCTGGCGGGTGGTCGTAGTGAGCGATGGGTTTGCCTCCTCGGGGCGCTCCGTGGTAACAATGGCACACACAACAGCAACTAGGCCTCTGTGAATCTTGGAGAGGTGCAAGCTAGTTCTGTGTGACATTGACAAAAAGACCCCAACTCACTGGGTTTTGTTCCAGAATCCTTAGGTTGAATGACCAACTGGAACCCTCAGCTGTGGGCTAATCCCCCACACTGATGTACTTACCTGATTAAAAAGACAAAAAGAAATATTAAGAATGACTCAAGTGTGGGATATGGTGGACCTACCACACTTGAGAAGGACGGTCCACCACGGAATCGACCTGGACTTTCTAAACGGCGTATGAGAAAGAGATCTCGGCTGAGTGAATGTAAGATTGGTGTATGGAATACTAGAGGTATAAATGGCAAGATGAGTGAGGTGATTGAGGAGATGAATAAGTATAGACTGGATGTGCTGTGTGTAAGAGAAACCAAAAAGAAGGAAATTGGGGTAGAAGAAGTGAATGGCATGGTGAGTGTGTGGTCTGGAGTATTGGATAATATGAGAGGACAGGCTGGTGTAGGTGTGATTTTAAGTGAAAAGATGAAGAACAACTTGATTCACTATAGTTGCGTAAGTGAGAGAATTCTCTGGATTCGTTTGAAAGTGTAACTTCAGAGAATTGTAATTGTTGTAGTGTATGCTCCTTGTGACTCGGAACCTTCTGATAAGAAAGAAGATTTCTGGAATGAGCTAAAAGCTGTTTTGAGCCAGTTTGGTGCTAAAGAAAAAGTTATAATAGCAGGGTATTTCAATGCTAGAGTAGGTGTGCAGAATGCAATTTCTGACAATGTTCTGGGTAAGTTTAATGATCCTTGTGTGAATGATAATGGTGAAAGATTAATTGAACTCTGCATTGAGAATGGTTTGTGTGTATCTAATACATTTTTCAACCACAAGTATATACACACATATACTTGGGAAAATTGTACTCTTGGTCAAAAGAGTGTGATAGATTTTGTTGTTTACGATCAGCGTTTGAAACACTTAGTTGTTGACACCCGTGTGATGAGAGGTGCGGATGTTGGTTCTGATCATTACTTGGTAGTGTCACGAGTGAAACTTAATGTTGGTTGGAGGAAAAGGAATAGGAAGAGACCCAGGATAGAAAGAATAAAGGTTGATAGGCTCCCCCAAGATCATCAGTGGTACTCTGACTTACTCAGAGAACGACTGAAGGATCTGAAATCTTGTGAGAGGGATGTAGAAAAGAAGTGGGAATGTTTTAAGAACTGTGTTGTCACTGCTGCTAAAGAGGTCTGTGGCACCACAATAGTGGGTAACAATAGAGGTGATGCTTGGTGGAATAGTGAGGTTGATGAGGCAGTAAAGAAAAAGAAGGAAGCCTATTTGGGGATGTTGCAAGGTAGAGTCTCTGTGGATGAATATTGCTGTAAGAAGCGTGAAGCTGCTAAGCTGGTTCACCACAGTAAGGCAAAAGATAGGAAGGAGAAAGTGGAAAGGCATGAACTGGCTTTTTGGAAAGATAGAAAGTCCTTCTGGAAGTACATGAGACTCAGGAAAAATAGGGGAAACAAAGTTGTAAGTTGTGTGAAGAATAAGATTGGGGAAATGATATGGGAGTCCAATGAGTTAAGTGAGAGATGGGGTGAATACTTCTGTGAGTTATTAGATCAGGAGAGCAAAAATGATTCTGAGACAGATGCAGATGATGTCACAATGAGGGATGAAAGCACAGGAGGGATCTCAAGAGAAGAAGTTTGTAAAGCTCTAAAATCTCTTCAGAATGGTAAGGCTCCGGGAGTTGATGGCATAACTGCAGAGATGTTGAAGTATGGTGGTGACTATAATTGACTGGTTAACTGAAATTTGCCAGTTGTGCTGGGAGTTAGGAATGGTCCCTCGGGATTGGAAGGATGCTATTATTGTTCCCTTGCATAAGGGAAAAGGTGATCAGACTGAATGCAAGAACTATTGTGGAATTAGCCTACTGATTATGCCAGGGAAAGTGTTTGGTAAGGTTGTTATTGAAAAAGTACAGGGTCTTACATCATTGAAAGTGTGGGATGTTCAGAGTGGTTTTATGCCTGGTAAAGGCTGCACTAACCAGGTTTTTGCATTACGCATGATGATTGAAAAGTATCTGGCTGTTGCGAAAAAGTTTTTACTGCCTTCATAGATTTAGAGAAAGCTTACGACCGAGTGAATAGGACACTTTTGTGGAAGGTATTGAATGAATATGGTGTTACTGGGAATCTACTTAATAGTGTAAAAGCCATGTATGTTGGTAGTAGTGCTTGTGTACGAGTGAATAGTGTTTTATCAAAATGGTTTTCCATTGGTGCAGGAGTTAGACAAGGTTGTGTAATGTCACCATGGCTGTTTAATATATTTATGGACGCATGCATGCGTGAGGCCAAAATAAATAATAGTGGTTTACGTCTTGGTGATATCCGTGTGTGCAGATTGCTGTATGCTGATGACACTGTCCTGTTGGCAGAGAGCAAAAGTGAGTTGCAGAGTATGTTGACTCGGATGCACGAAGTTTGCATGAAATTCAAACTGAGTATAAATAAGGAAAAACCAAAGTTATGGTGTTTGAGAGAGGAATGCGTAGCACTGAATGTAATGTAAGTATAAATGGCACTGTGATTGACCAGGTGAGTGAGTTTGTGTATTTAGGAAGCATGTTTGACAGAGAGAACAAGTTGGATGGTGAAATCAGTAGGCGAGTGAATTCTTCTTTGAAAGTCATAGCTGCTCTGGGAGGTTTTCACAGGAATGATGGGTTCTCTAGAGAGTCCCGCATGGCTGTGTATGAAACTGTAATTGTTCCTACTCTGGTGTATGGTAGTGAAACCTGGGTACTACAGAAGAAACATAGGAGTCGTTTGTGTGCTGGAGAAATGTGTTACTTACGTGGGGTTTGTGGCAAGACACGATCTGATTGTTTGAGGAATGAAGATGTATTGCAGTTGTGTGATGTGAAGCAAAATGTTGTTAGCAAGGTGGAGACCAATATGCTTCGTTGGTTTGGCCATGTTGAAAGAATGAGTGATGAAATGCTTACTAAGAAAATCTTTTCAGCCCAAGTGGCAGGAAGGAAAGGCAGAGGAAGGCCAAGGAAGACATGGGTGGTTCAGATTCAGGAGTGTCTGCATGAGAAAAAGATTATGAGTATGAAGTATAAAAGATCTTGTGTACGGCGTGTAATGGATATCAGTGAAGCACGAGTTGTATGTCAAGATCGCTGTAAATGGCGAAGTTTGATACGACAACAATAAGTAAAAATATCTGGAAGTTTGTATTTCTTTTTGGAGCTAACCTCTGAATCTCAGAGAACAGCTTAGTGATATGTATGTATGTATGTACTTAGAATGCTGGAAAGTGTGGAGACTGGAATTCAGAATACTGCAGAAATATCCATCTTCTTCCTTTCGTTATCATCAGCTTTGATGACCTGCAACAACTTTATCACTTTGTGTGATGTTTGATCGGGCTGGACAACATGACAATCTGGAGCCCCGTTAACTGCACACCGATTTCTCCCTGCCCACCGACCCGGCAACTGCACACCTGTGAATGTCTGCAACGAGCTCTCTCAACTTGCACTCATGATAGCTACGTCATTCAAAAGGCTTCCAAGGTTGTTCCAATCTTTGGCGCACAATTTTAAGCTCATCCTTTCATATCCAAACAGTCAGATTGCTAGTTCGCTCGTTAATGTAAACAGTCAGATCGCTAGTTTGCTCGCTAATGCAGGAAGAAATAGAACTCAAAAACAGTGCAAAATGAAAAGATGAGAACAAAGAATATATACGTACTGTATGTAGCAATGTACCGATTTTCATCTATGGATGCACAGGTGATGACCTAAAATTCTTGGAAGGGGTAAGTCAGAAAGAATGGGATTTACTCCTTCCAAGAAAACATTGATGATGCATTGTGAGGAGGGGCAAAGGGGGAAAAAACGACATGCGTTATCTGGTGGAAGTGCTCCAAAAATGGCCTTGAAATTCCATGGGAGATAAAAGAGAAGAAACGTTGCAATACAGGTCAAAAGAAAAAAAAAATTTTTTTTCGGAACTTTCTTATAAACATAAAACATTGGGCCAACGAAAGTTATAAATTTCTTTCTTAAAACCCTAAATTTCTTATATCACAGTTTCTTGTAATGGAAGTGTTCTGTATTCTTTTTATAGTGCATGTTTTGTACTGACTGAAAGGCAACCATCAAATAGGTTTTTTTGTTCACATGTCTTGTAGGAAATTTCCTATAACAGACAGATGTTTAATATCATATAAGTGTGACTCATTTTTTTTTCTTTTCTTTTTTTCCTTTAGAAACATTTTAAACCATGGCGAGCGTATTCCTTTTTCGGAGATCAATGAAAAAATAGATGTAAGTAATCTCATTCTTATTTTTTTATTTTTTTTGGGGATTACAAAGGGTTATTATTTTGTAAGGTAAAATAGTGCTTATTATACAGATGAACTTTTATAAATGAATGAAAATGTTAGTTTATATGGAAATTCAGTGTTATTGTACTTTCCGTCATCACCGGTGATAAGTTCTCGTCTTTTAGTATTGTTTAATTGCTCTCAGGAGTGAATTTTATAGTAGGATTGCTAGCTAACTTTCAGCAGTTTGGTACTGCATGTTGAGAGGATAGTAGTGAGTTCAGCATTCAAGGTGCTTTAAACCAATTGGGGAAGTGCTGTGAAATAATTCAAAGTGCGTTATCATGGAGTGCAGTGTTATCTATTAAGGATTTTTTTTTTTTAAGAAGAAGAAGAAGAAAGCCTAGTTGACTGTAATCAATTCATATTAGCTTATTCATAGGAGCATCTAAAAAAATAACTTATTGTTTTGCAAAGAAAGCATTGACTCAAAATAGTTTGACAGATGTTGTAGAAAGATAATAATTAAAAACAAACAAACAGGAAGTGTTCAAGCCCTCAGCACAGTGCTGGGTACAGAGAGTGTGAAAGTTACATAATTTCTGTTACCATTATTTTCGTAATCAAGTTCATGTCTGTGGTCAAAAGTGTTGTTGTTCATCTGTGTAGAGTTTATTTTCACGTTTTTAAGACTAAGACATTTATTAAACATATTTGGGTTTGTTGATTGTATTTTTTTAATAGCATGGCATTTCTTTGGCATCTTCTTGATATACTTCGGACATCTTCATGCCACCTGTTTGCCAGGGATGATTGTTCTAGTAGAGATGAGAATATTCCTTGATTCAAATTTCAGATTTTTCTGACCTAGTCACTTCTACAAAACCAATCAGTAAAGCACGCATCTTTGCCCCTCCACGTGTTTTAAAGCAAAATGAAATTTCAAAATCAGTGCTTAATTTCTTCTTTGAGGAATCCAAGCCATTTCTATCGCCCCCGAAAATTCTTTTGGGAGCAGAGCGGACAAACAATGCAGTACCGATTTTTGTTACTTAAATTTGCTTAAAACATAGGCAAGCATGGTTTCTTTTTGTTTAAAGTGAGATTGTGTTAAAGAAAAAAATACAGGTAGGCTCAGTTCTGATTGAGCCGTCAGTTTGGAACATACGACTACAATTTGCAAATCGGAGAGTTGAAATGAGCTGGTCAAGTATGATTTCAAAGCATTTATTTAATTTGTTATAGCCATGATAATGAAAAGTAGCTTACATAATTTTCCCAAATAATGCTGGATGCATTGCAAACACAAAGCAGAGTTCGAGCTGGTATGGGTTCGATCAGTGTGTTGGATTTTTGTTTGGCAGCGGCTGCTTTCAGGCGTTCTCGATACTCTCTAGTTTGCTGGGCTGCAGTCTCCTTGGGCTTCTAATATTCTTCATCACTTGCTCTTGCCTCTCGTTTTGATTTCCTCCACTTTTGCTTGCGTTCATTCTGCATCATTGTCAAAAATGTTAACCCGTTCACATGGGAACAATTTTTTTTTAATTTTACAGGGTGTGCACGCGTGCTTCAAAACCTGGAAAGTCCTGGAAAATCATGATTACGTTTTCAAGGCCTGGAATATCCTGGAAAAACGGTGTTTTTTTAATGCTGTCTTGAAAAGCCTTGAAATTTGAAATTAGTGCTTAAAAAAATGCCCTTTTAGGAAATCGTGTTACTGTTTAGGAAATCGTGTTACTGTTACCCCTTCATTTTTTAAAGTTCCTCTCCTCTGTTCTCAAAGAAACCGCCGGCAACGGTCCAGTGCAATAAAATTGGATGATTACTAGTAGGTCTGTTAGGAAGGGGAGCTTGATTTATATTCTTTGGCTTGATGTCCGGGACAACTCTGAGAACGGAAGGGGAAAGAAGAGGCATTTAGCATTTGCAGGGGGTCGCGTATGTACCAAGTCAGCTGGCATCCACCAGTGAGGAGTATGCCTGAACAACACATTCATCTTCTTGTTTATGTGCATACCCTCCCTCCCCTCAAGAGACTTCAGCTACTTATGATAAGAAATAAGAAAACTATCTGCGAATTTTTCACGAAAGTGGCTGAAATTTTTACATTCACTATAATTGGATTACAGAAGCTCACTTCCGAAATTCCAATTGAATCGGTTTAAAACTTAAAAAGTTAGCATTGGTAATTTTTATTATGAACAAGTATGTGTGCCTCTTTGGATAGAGTGAGCCTCCAGCAGAAAGGGTGTTACCATAGCAACGGTTGATTGACAGCTGGGAGCGCTGATCTGAAGCCCTTATTTGGGAAGAAAGCAAACACCTGTTTATCACTTCCACAGTTCAAAAGGACTTGGAGAAAATTTTCAGAAATCCATTTTTCCGAATTTTGAAAATAACACAGTAAAATTTTTACAGTGGTTAAGATACATCACAATAAAGTTCTAGTGCAAATTTCGCCAAATTCCATTAGGAACTTTAGCAAATGCAAAAAAAAAAAAAAAAAAAATCTTCTGTTGCATAATCGAATTGAAAAAAAGAAACAGTAATTATAAATTACGGGAAAAGCAAGTGAATTATTTTTTTTAGATGTCATGGTTTATTTAAACAGAGTGATCCTTAAAAAAATTTTCTGTGATGATATGGACTCTATTTGAATTACAAACATGCATTTTTATTCAGATATCTGAGTTACTGTTTTAGTAAAAAAATCATCTATAATTAAAAAGTTTTCAATGGATTTAAGCGATATTCAGCAGATAAACGGTATTTTAGTAAATTGCAACATCATGACGTAAATTTGGTAATTTTGTCGAAACTTGGGGAACATTATTTTTTTTTTTTTTTTTTTTTTTTTACATTTTCTAATTTTCTATTATAGTTAGGGTGAAGGAGGAAGGGTACAACTTGACAGTTCAGTGAGCTGCAGGTGGTGATTTATGGCGATGTGCCAAATGAAAAGAAGCCGTTTCATCAGGACATTCCAAAGGTTGTGTGTGTGCGCGTGGACGCGTTCTCCTGCTGTTTGATCGTAATCGGAATGTTTTTGTGCAGGGGGGGGGGTGAGAGAAATGTCCGTTTCAGCTTTACAGCTTTCACGGTTCACGGCTCTTTTTTTTTTTTTCTTGGTAATAAATAAAAATCATAGTTGCTGCATTCACCATTGATCCATATTTGCATTTCTTGAATATAAACAGCAGACAATCAGAAACATGATGTTGGGCGGGTCTTGATGTTCTTCATTTTGCATCTGCTGAATTCAGTTCTGTGGGAATAAGGAATGACTTTTACTGTGAATATATACAAAACTACATGTTTTTGATCTGAAAAAATAGGTCTACTTGTACATAGTAGCTAATGTGTGAACTCAGATGAAGACAATCAGACATACGGACGTCTGATTCCATAAAAAAAAATAATCAACAGTTTTTTTATTATACACTACAGGTAAAAAAGCAAAAACATGTTTTTAAACATTATAAAGGAAAACTGATTTTTGAAACGCATGACTTGATGATCTTAATTTCTGAAAGTTTCTTTTTCCACATCCTTTTTTTTTTCAATTACAATACATTGTAACAGGATACTGTGTGTTGTATCACTTAGTGATATGACAGATTTTCTGTTGCCGATATCCGCGATCGTAAGCTGTAGTTGCATTGCGATTGTTGATGATGACAAGATAAATACTGGAGTGATGTAAAATGTTGCCTAAACTAAAAATAAATAAATAAATAAATAAAAATTGCTCCCCCCCGAACTTTTATGCGGTCATCATAGCTGATCAACCATTTCATTCCATGAACATCAGCACATTTGAACATTGGGGGTATCTGAAGGAATTCAGCTGTGCTTAAGCGCCTAGCGCAACGAAAACATGCTAATTTTGGACAGTTCTATTCCCTTCCCCTCTACCATCCCTAATAATTGAGAGTGCATACTGTAGTTTCAAATATTCTATTTATAAGCTAGTTTTCGCGCTGTACGTTATGTTTTTATTTTCGAAATAACTAACCCTTTCGAACTATGGTTGCAGAAACGTTTATGCTTTGGGTTTGTCTGTACGATAATTCGCATGAAAGCGGTTGGATTTCGGCGAAATTTTAGTATGCTGTTGGGTACAACCTGGAAACCTACCCTGTTGAAAAAGGTCGAAATTAAATTTAAAGGCCAAGACATAAGAGCAGTATTCGTTCTCCAAGCTTAGGAATGTTAACTCACATAAAATCTGTTTGATTGCAACAAAGTTTTGGTATGTTATCAGGGAGGAGAAACCTACCCTTTTAGAAAATGGTCCAACTTGAATTCAAAGGTCCGGGCATAAGAACAGAATTCGTTCTTTACGATCTTGTGCTTGATAAACTTGATCCATTTGCATAAAGTACATTCATCCATTTGCATCTTTCATCATTTTTATTACTTAAAACTGAAATTACTTTTAAAAAATAATTTGAACATGATACTGTAAAGCGTAATAATCATCCTGGAATTTTTTGTATCTGTCCTGGAAAAGGCCTGGGAAGTCCTTGAATTTTTTTCCCCCAAAAGTGTACGAACCCTGATTTTAGCTTAAACCACTGCGGTATATTCTTTATATATTTGAATAGATCTCGTCAAGAGCTTTAAAACGATACCACGCACAGTCATTTTGCACTCACGGTTGTCCAGATATATCGTGATATTGTCAAAAGCATTCACTGGTTCACAAGAAAACAATTTTTAAAATGTTCAGTTCTCAAACCACTGCGAGATGTTCTTATATTTGAAAAGATCTTGTCGAGAGCTTTAAAATGATGCCATGCATAGTCGTGTTGTGCTCACGGTTGCCGAGATAGACTGAGTCAAACGTGGCAGCACATCCAGAAATATTGCATCATCTCCCCAGCGCACAGGGAATGTCGCACGCATGACGTATTGTGCAGTACGCGAATTGGACTCCATGCTGTTTGCGAATATGCTAACACGATTAGTGTGCGGTACATTTTTTAACGCTATAATGAATTCAATTAGGACCTATTTTTGTCACAGGCAGTCAGTCGTAAGTTGTCCCATACTATCCGCGGAGTTAGACGTAGTCCTACATCAAAATGGTATGCATGTACACTGTGTAGAGAAAATGATGAACAAAAGACAACAACAAAGTTCCAATTTTGAACTCTGTTTTTTTTTAAACAGAAGGAAAAATAAATCAATGATGGAAGAAATATTCTCTACAACACATGGAAAATTCATTTCATTCACCGGTAATTCGGGAGATGCGGGGTTCAGTTCCCGCTCCAGGGCGATTGAAATTTTCAAGTTTTCTGAGAAGTGTTACATGGATGACCAGTAAGTAGTACAAGCAAATTCAATTTGTTTTGCTTGAATAAACGGAAAAATGTTTTTGCTTTATTATAGCAAGCAGTAACTAAGCTATAGGAAACAATGCGTTTTCAGAGAAATTAAACTTGAGAAAGTGTCACTTCTCACTGTGCCATGAAAGCAACTGTATGGATCACAGAAATGATGCAATTTCTAACAAGGACAAATGAAGTAACAATTTCAGTTTGAACTTAGCTTTAATAAAAGAAATGCTCACTCCTCCTTTCCTCATTTTTAAATAACCAATGTAAGAATTATTTCAAGATATTTAAATAGTATTTATTATATATAGAGATTGTGTGCAAATCATAAATGTCTTTATGGAAAATTGTTGCTCTCATATTTACTGTTCAGACTGATGCACATTATGAATGATGACTTTTTTCTCATTATCGTCTGAAATAATTAAAAAATTGATGCAAGTTTTGCACCAATCTTTTGCTATTTTAGTTAACTGCTTTGCATACCTTTCAGTTGTTTGTTTTAAATCCACAATGAAATAATCCTCTAAGTCGCCTTTGTAAAATGTGTTAAGATGTTTGAGTTTCTACATTATTCTTGTTCTTTTTGAAGGCTGTTACAGTGAAAGACTTCAGGAATATATGCATGAAATATATTTATGACAGGTGTCCTGCTGTGTCATCAATAGGTATGCTTATTAAAACTTTTTATTTTTCTATCTATTCATTAGATAACGTCATGTGCAGTGCCCCGATATATAGAATTAGATGTTTTAATGTGTAGTACTCAAACAGAACTTTTTGTGCCTTCACCTGTACATCAAACTGCTATTCCTCATTAGGTGGTTTTGTAAGGGAATTACAAGTTATGAAAAATTAAATCACATAATCCAACATTGTTTGAAGTATGTTTGTGCCTTCAGCAACCATCATTCTATTTCAGAAGTACTTGGTAAAGACTGAAAATTGTACCAGTCTAAAGCAGAAATACTTAAATCTCCAATTTCCTGCCTGAATATGTTAACCATTTCATCTACCAAGACTTTACCAGGGTCATTAAACAGTATGTTGTAGCCTGAACACGACACAGAATGTGCTATCTTGCTACCCCCTCCTTTTCAGCGAATAGAAGTTATCTTAATTTATAAATCTGCAGGGAATGAGAGTTATATCATTCAACACACAAACTATGTCATGTTCCTTATATACAGGTCTCTGTGCATGCATATTATTATAATAGCAATCTGCAATCTCAGTGATGGGAAACTTATTTTTCCTATGCTTCCTTTCAGTTCATTTGACAAAATTTGTGGTTTCAAAATAAACAGCCTGCTTTCCAGACATTTTTCTTCTGTTTTCAGGTTGTTTTTTCCCCTAGGAGAGTCTTTACATTTTCCATTGGTAACCAGAAAGTTATTTGAAATTGTAAAATTATTCTGTTAATATTCAGATATGTTGTCAGCATGGATCACACTAAATAAAAAAAAAGAAAATCAGGTTTACAACAAATTTTATCTTATTTATTCCACTAAGAGGTTTTCTGCTTCTGATATATCACTAATGGCTGATTTTTCACATGTCCAGCCTCTTCATTGGTGGCTTGGTATTCTAAAACATATCACTTGTGTGGCCAGTAACTTCTGCCAAAGCTGTCCAATGCCTGTATTGCTGATTCTGCTCTTCCAGTGAATCCACCTATTTTTACCACTCCCTTGTTATGGCTTCTAACCTCCTTTAAAGACCAGTTCACCCTGCTCTCAGTGCCATGATTCACGGAAAAACTAAAAAAGTTTTATGCAGCTGATACAAGAATTTTGTGGATTTCATGTTTGCGTTTTGTAATTGCTGATCAGATGGTGCAATCTCATCAGTATTCACACCCCTCATCATCATCATATCACTAAGCTGTTCTCTGAGATTCAGAAGTTAGCTCCAAAAAGAAATACAAACTTCCAGATATTTTTACTTATTGTTGTCGTATCAAACTTCTCCATTTATAGCGATCTTGACATACAACTCGTGCTTCACTAATATCCATTACACGCCGTACTCAAGATCTTTTATACTTCATACTCATAATCTTTTTCTCATGCAGACACTCCTGAATCTGATCCACCCATGTCTTCCTTGGCCTTCCTCTGCCTTTCCTTCCTGCCACTTGAGCTGAAAAGATTTTCTTAGTAAGCATTTCATCACTCATTCTTTCAACATGGCCAAACCACCGAAGCATATTGGTCTCCACCTTGCTAACAACATTTTGCTTCACATCACACAACTGCAATACATCTTCAATTTTCACACAATCATATCGTGTCTTGCCACAAACCCCACGTAAGTAACACATTTCTCCAGCACACAAACGACTCCTATGTTTCTTCTGCAGTACCCAGGTTTCACTGCCATACATCAGAGTAGGAACAATTACAGTTTCATACACAGCCATGCGGGACTCTCTAGAGAACCCATCATTCCTGTGAAAACCTCCCAGAGCAGCTATGACTTTCAAAGAAGAATTCACTCTCCTACTGATTTCACCATCCAACTTGTTCTCTCTGTCAAACATGCTTCCTAAATACACAAACTCACTCACCTGGTCAATCACAGTGCCATTTATACTTACATTACATTCAGTGCTACGCATTCCTCTCTCAAACACCATAACTCTGGTTTTTCCCTTATTTATACTCAGTTTGAATTTCATGCAAACTTCGTGCATCCGAATCAACATACTCTGCAACTCACTTTTGCTCTCTGCCAACAGGACAGTGTCATCAGCATACAGCAATCTGCACTCACGGATATCACCAAGACATAAACCACTATTATCTATTTTGGCATCAAGCATGCATGCATCCATAAATATATTAAACAGCCATGGTGACATTACACAACCTTGTCTAACTCCTGCGCCAATGGAAAACCATTTTGATAAAACACCATTCACTCGTACACAAGCTCTACTACCAGCATACATGGCTTTTACACTATTAAGTAGATTCCCAGTAACACCATATTCATTCAATACCTTCCAAAAAAGTGTCCTATTGACTCGGTCGTAAGCTTTCTCTAAATATATGAAGGCAGTAAAAACTTTCTTCCTAACAGCCAGATACTTTTCAATCACCGTGCGTAGTGCAAAAATCTGGTTAGTGCAGCCTTTGCCAGGCATAAAACCACTCTGAACATCCCACACTTTCAATGATGTAAGACCCCATACTTTTTCAATAACAACCTTACCAAACACTTTCCCTGGCACACTCGGTAGGCTAATACCACGATAGTTCTTGCATTCAGTCTGATCACCTTTTCCCTTATACAAGGGAACAATGATAGCATCCTTCCAATCCCGAGGGACCATTCCTAACTCCCAGCACAACTGGCAAATTTCAGTTAACCAGTCAATTATAGAGTCACCACCATATTTCAACATCTCTGCAGTTATGCCATCAACTCCCAGAGCCTTAGCATTCTGAAGAGATTTTAGAGCTTTACACACTTCTTCTCTTGAGATCCCTCCTGTGCTTTCATCCCTCATTGTGTCATCATCTGCACCTGTCTCAGAATCATATTTGCTTTCCTGATCTAATAACTCACAGAAGTATTCACCCCATCTGCCACTTAACTCATTGGGCTCCCATATCATTTCCCCAAACTCATTCTTCACACAACTTACAACTTTGTTTCCCCTATTTTTCCTGAGTCTCATGTACTACCAGAAGGACTTCCTATCTTTCCAAAAAGCCAGTTCATGCCTTTCCACTTTCTCCTTCCTATCTTTTGCCTTACTGTGGCGAACCAGCTTAGCAGCTTCACGCTTCTTACAGCAATATTCATCCACAGAGACTCTACCTTGCAACATCCCCAAATAGGCCTCCTTCTTTCTCTTTAATGCCTCTTCAATCTCACTATTCCACCAAGCATCACCTCTATTGTTACATCCTATTGTGGTGCCACAGACCTCTTTAGCAGCAGTGACAACACAGTTCTTAAAACATTCCCACTACTTTTCTACATCTCTCTCACAAGATTTCAGATCCTTCAGTCGTTCTCTGAGTAAGTCAGAATACCGCTGATGATCTTCAAGGAGCCTATCAACCTTTATTCTTTCTATCCTGGGTCTTTTCCTATTTATTTTCCTCCAACCAACATTAAGTTTCACTCGTGACACTACCAAGTAATGATCAGAACCAACATCCGCACCTCTCATCACACGGGTGTCAACTACTAAGTGTTTCAGACACTGATCGTACAACAAAATCTATCACACTCTTTTGACCAAGAGTACGATTTTCCCAAGTATATGTGTGGGTATACTTGTGGTTGGAAAATGTATTAGATACACACAAACCATTCTCAATGCAGAGTTCAATTAATCTTTCACCATTATCATTCACACAAGGATCATTAAACTTACCCAGAACATTGTCAGAAATTGCATTCTGCACACCTACTCTAGCATTGAAATACCCTGCTATTATAACTTTTTCTTTAGCACCAAACTGGCTCAAAACAGCTTTTAGCTCATTCCAGAAATCTTCTTTCTTATCAGAAGGTTCCGAGTCACAAGGAGCATACACTACAACAATTGCAATTCTCTGAAGTTACACTTTCAAACGAATCCAGAGAATTCTCTCACTTACGCAACTATAGTGAATCAAGTTGTTCTTCATCTTTTCACTTAAAATCACACCTACACCAGCCTGTCCTCTCATATTATCCAATACTCCAGACCACACACTCACCATGCCATTCACTTCTTCTACCCCAATTTCCTTCTTTTTGGTTTCACTTACACACAGCACATCCAGTCTATACTTATTCATCTCCTCAATCACCTCAATCATCTTGCCATTTATACCTCTAGTATTCAATACCCCAATCTTACATTCACTCAGCCGAGATCTCTTTCTCATACGCCGTTTAGAAAGTCCAGGTCGATTCCGTGGTGGACCGTCCTTCTCAAGTGTGGTAGGTCCACCATATCCCACACTTGAGTGATTCTTAATATTTCTTTTTGTCTTTTTAATCAGGTAAGTAAGTACATCAGTGTGGGGGATTAGCCCACAGCTGAGGGTTCCAGTTGGTCATTCAACCTAAGGATTCTGGAACAAAACCCAGTGAGTTGGGGTCTTTTCACCAATGTCACACAGAACTAGCTTGCACCTCTCCAAAATTCACAGAGGCCCTAGTTGCTGTTGTGTGTGCCATTGTTACCACGGAGCGCCCCGAGGGGGCGAACCCATCACTCACTACGACCGCCCGCTCACTCACACACACTACAACACCCAAATAATTGAAATCTCTTATGCAAGTTTTTACATTGTGTGCTATACTAAAAGTTTTAAGAATCTGACCTATAATTGATTTAGACCTCTAAAACAGTTATTTATAAACAAGTCTTGCTCAGCTGATTTAATTTATGGTCCTAAATTACCTTTAAGCAATTTAAATATGTTTTTTTAACTACAGCAATGCATATTGACTTATTAATAATAATTCCAGTGCTGTTTGTTGAT
Organism: Macrothele yani; assembly: GCA_039090855.1. Taxonomy (NCBI): domain Eukaryota; kingdom Metazoa; phylum Arthropoda; class Arachnida; order Araneae; family Macrothelidae; genus Macrothele; species Macrothele yani. Next base: position 13,797,355 of record CM077011.1, on the reverse strand, counting down.
CAGTTCACTGTTTTTGTCCCCCTTTTGTTCCCATTTTTTTTGTAGGAATTCAAAAAAAAGGGGGGGGGTTAAGTAGCATACAATTTAAAATTGTCTTGCAGTAAAATAAAATTAGCTTGGAATACCTTCCCACTCATGCTTGATGTGGATTTTTTTCAAGTAATTTATCACACTATTTCTGCAGTAAAATTTAGTACTTTTTTTTTTTTTAATATAAAACTGTTTCTTAAATGCCACATATATTACATGTAGATTGTGCTTGCAGTGCAGAATGCATGAATTTATCAAAATGTAAATTAATAATATATCAAAATCAGCTGTTGAAATTGATGACAAAGTTCAATAAATTCTGCTCTTTGTGTATTGATGTGCATGGACAAAGGTTAGGGGCTAGGCAATATTGTGTACATTCATCAATCAAAAAATTAATATTCAGTGCTTCACTGAGTTTGCATTTTACGTGGCTTCTAAGGAAAAGGCAAAACGAAATGACAGTTAATCTGATTAGCTTTGTACTTCTGTTGTTTTCACTAGAAATAGGGTAACTTACAAGAAAATAGTGGAGATGAAAACAGAGCTATCCAAGAACCATTTAATGAAATTAAATGCACCCCATTCAGGATTGCACCTCCTGCCCATCATCACTGTAGATGCTAAAGCAGAAAACTCGTCACCATGTAGTAGCGTGCCTTTGATGTAATATCCTATATCTCTGCATTGCAGTTTGTTTCTTTTTTGGCAGTGCCATCTGATAGAATGTTTCTCGATTATGACAGGTATTCTGCACCTGTCATAGTCACGATGCATTCTTGTTTTGTTTTGTTTTCTCTCTCCATATTAGATTTTTCCACAAGCGTGACAGCTCAAAAGGAGATTATTGCAATTGTGCTTCAATGACTATTGATTTTGCAAATAAGTATTTGTTCATGAGAGGGCCAATAGTAATTAAAAAGACAAAGAAGGACAACTGCAAAGCAAATCCCCTTTTTGAACTGTCACATGCAGGGGGAAATCTAATACGAAATGAGAATGCATTGCAGACAATTTGAAATGCATTTGTCAGGAAACAACCCACCAGGTGGCACTGCCCAAAAAATGATATTACATCAAAAGTGTATTGGTACAATGTGGTAAGCTTTCTGTATTAGAACACAGAAGTACAGCCACATACACTGATGATGGCAGGAATTTGATTTCAACGTTTCATTTCTAAAGCTTGGTTTTAGGTTTTTTAATTCTTAACTCGTTCTTGGATATTCCTGTTACCATTTTCTTGATAAGTTACCTCATTTCTGGTGAGAACGGCAGAACAGATTCATTGTTGTTTCAAATACTTCGCTTTATCTCATGTTTTTTCCATAGAAGCCACCTAATATCCAGTGCTTCACCCCTGCTTTGGTAAGTTGCATTTTAACTTTTTATAAACAATATTGCCTAGCCTCTAACCTTTGTGCATACACAAAGAACAGAATTTATTGAACTTGGATATAAATTAATTTCCCATATAGCTTCTGTGCCCCAAAGTTTTTCATGACTGTATTGTCCTTTTACAGGTCCTGTGGAGCAGTTGCCAGAGTACAACAGGATTCGTTCAGGCATGTACTGGCTACGCATCTAATATTTATTGAATGTTACGTGAAGTAAAATGCTGTAACTGTATAGAAAACATGACTGATGTAGTGGGAAAAAAAGTAGTCCAAAATAAACTATTCAGATTTTCTTTGAATAAGGGTGTTTGTTATTAATTTGAAAGTTACATGAATACATTCAGGTGACTATCAAGGTAGGTTCTTAATGTTTCCCTCTACTCATAGCATACAAGTATTATTGAAAGATTTGCAATAGATTCAGTACTTTTTTTAGTGTTAGATAAAATTTCTATATCATCAGTCATAAAGTTTAATGCAGGGCTTGAAAAGTTACATGCCCAGCTGGGCATGTGCAGAAAACTAGCCTCAAAACTGGATTTCCAGGAAAATTTACCTTTAAAAAAAATGAACGTGTTTTGCATTTCTGTATTCAAAATGTTTAATGCACGAAAGCGTGTATCACAAGTTTTAAGATGATGCTAATTGGTATTCTGCCATGTTCCTTTTAAGTTTTCACCTTTTGTCACTAAACACTGGAGGCTAGTTCCATCAGAGGCATGCATCCTGTCACCGACTTGGAACAAAACTACATATGGTTCCAATTTCTGAACCTACAGCATAATGTAATTAAAGAAATGATATTTTTCTGTCCTTGACACACTGTAACAATAATATGACAGCTGTTGTTGTAGGAGATTCTAATACAAACACTTTTATTTTACAATTTAGTTTCCCGAACTAGACAACTGGATTTTTTTTTTTTACCTGTCCAGGCCATCTCGGGAATGGTATCCCGTACAGTTTCAAGCCCTGTAATAGTTCCAAAATTCTAGTGTAAGCAATCTAAAGGTATTGATAAATTTAAAATTACATAATTGTTCAGTTTCGACAGTCTTTTTGTCTCCGATGCTGTTAGTTGATTGGAAATGTAGACACTGCAAATGGTAGCAGGCAGTGAAATGGCTTGACTGATGTAGGCCTCTTTCACAAATTTCCTCTATGCAAGAACTGCTGCAGATCATAAACTGTCCTTTAACACCATTCTTTGGTGCCTTCAGAGCCTAAAATTCAATTTGAACTGTAGGAGGAGGCAGGCAATGACATCATGACCATCATAAGCAGTCTGCTCACTGAAACTTTAATAGTGCATAATTGGCCAGTTCACTTTACACACTTTTGGTAGTAAAGTTCACAATACTAATATGATATCTTCACAAATGAACTTTTAAAACTGCTGACACCATGGACTCAATAAACTATTTACTGTCTTCGTAAGAATGAAGCTAAAATATTACTTTTATGCATTTCAGTGAATTTTTTATACCATCCTCAGGAAACACTCTTACCCACCTGAATCTTATGGATACCAAAGAACGAGTGTTTTTGAAATGGTGTTTCCCTGAATTTTAGAAACACTCAGCTTGAAAACTCAAGGGTAGTTAAATAGCTTTAAAAAACACACCAAATTTCAAAAACACTCGTCCTTCGCCATCCATAATATTTAGGTAGGTAAGTGTTCCCTGCGGATGGTGTGAAAATTACACTGAAATGCATAGAAGTAATAATATTTTAGCTTCAGTCTTAGAAGAAGTGTTTTTTGAAAGATAGTAAATAGCTTATTGATTTCATGGCATCCACAGTTGTGAAGGTACCATGTCAAAAGTGCATAAAGAGAACTGGCCAATTATCCACCATTAAAGTTTAAGTGGGGGAGACCGATTGATTATGATGGTTTCATTGCCTGCCACCTTCTACAATTTCTGCAGTTCCTCCTATTAGACTGACTTGTTTCAGTTAGAATCAAATTCAAAGCTCTGAAGAGGCCTAAGAACAGCATTCAAGGATAGTTTAAGATCTACAGCATTTCTTGCATAGAGGAAAATGACCAAAGATCCAACAAAGAGGGACTTTGGTTAAAGGGATTTCATTGCCTGCTACCATTTCCTCCAATTGGAATGGCTTATTGTTTATAATCAACTAATAAGGTCGGAGAAAACATGACAATGGGGACTGAGGACTGTAGACAATTATGTAATTTTAAATTTATTGATGCCCTTTAAACACTGGACTTAAGAAAGTCAACTTTGAAAGTATTAAACTTTACAACCGACGATACAGAAATTTTATCTATCACTAAAACATTTGCACTATTGAATCTATTGCAAATACTTATGGAGAACCTTTCTTGAAAAAGATGTGAATTTTTTTTTAATGAGAACATGAATTATATTGGTGTATAAAGAAAGTTAGTAACTAATATGGAGTGAAACATTGAGAATAGGCTTTGATATTTGCCCGAATCTGCAAGAAAATACTCAGAGAAGGGATAAACTCACTTAGTAAGCACCTCATTCTTTCATGATCCGAATGTGTCTTACCACATGACTCCTATAGTACCTAGGTTTTACTACAATACATCAGAGTGGGATCAATTACACTTTCATGTTGATGCTTTTCAAATTTCAGCAACTAAGATATATAGTAAAAAAGGAATATTGAAGCTAGTTAATCTTCAGTGGTACAAGGAATCCAAATGTTTTTTGGTAGCATGACTTTTAATATTGCTGAAAAAAAAAAATCCCTACAAGATAGCACTATTTTTCTGTGAGAATACAAGTGGTGGTAGAAAAAAAGTTATTCACAGAAAATCCTGCTTTAATATGAGATGTTGAAGTTCGGTCATTTACAAAACACTGAAGCAGTTTTCTAGGATCAAAGAACTATGCATTATAATATTGCAAAAATTTCAGGAGGAGCTGTCTGTTCAGCTAAATAGATTTGCTGATGGGACATTTTTTGCATTTGAACACCCTATTCTACCAAAAAAGGGGGGGCATGTAGATATAAGGGCTGGCTCGTATGGCAGATTTCAGTTGTCCCCGGAAGTTGCGGCTGGTGACGTAGCTGGGATGCATCGCTGAGTGTAAGGAATCGCGTTTGCTTTGCTCTGTGCGGGGAACTCTGATGATAAGTACAACTACTGAGCTGCCAAATATGAAACAAAATGGTGAAATGATTTTAAAGAAACAAAAGCAGTGAAGCAGAATATATCATTGATTGTTTCCTCTTTTATATATATGTGTATTACTTCCATCAAATGCGAAAATCTTTGCTTTTTTGTTAATAACAAGACCTCGGCTACTGTAAATTTTGTGAAACGTTTCGGATATTCAGGTGTCTATTTAATTTGACTTTTACCCTCTACAAGAGAGGTTACCTATTTTTTTTTTTTTTTTTTTTTGTGTATGTTTCGTAAGCAATTTGTCATTTTTTTTTTTTCAATTTTTGATTTTTGTAATGTTTCAAGCCGGCGCAAACGATTTCATCTTCTGGCTTTGTTAGAAAAGCTCTTTAAAATATCCCCCCCCCCTTTTTTTTTCAGTTATTGACAATTTGTCATTTAATTTTTTTTTTGAACATATTACATTTCACGCAGAAAATTGTCTCTTCATCTGATGCAGGTTGAATTGGGGCCACATTTTCTGCGACTAAGATTTTTAAGTCTATCAAAAGCATCGTGCAGTATTTTTCTCCTTTGTCTTTCACCTCTTGCAGTGGCATTTTCAACGTTTGATCTCGGTAAATTGACTGTTGGTATAGTCGACGATTTCAATATCTTTTTCATTGGTTAACCAAGCAGGCGATTCATCATATCGTCTTTGTACTTACTATTTAAAAAGTGCTCACTGCAAATCCTGGCATTTTTCAAATTAAAAGAATCTGCTCTGCAAAACCTGTTAACCCAGTCTTTTGTAACTACTGGGTCATTTCTAGGGAAACAGTAAAAACTTTTGCCCTTTCGCATTGCGGCACGTAGCAACAGTGCAAGAAGCCATTGTACAAAAACGATGTACTAAAGAAATTAAATAAAAAAAAATTTGATGTCAGAAATACAACCTAATAAACAGCAGATAACTAATGTGAATGCAACAAACGTGGGTTAACAGCATCCACCGAGCGCTTTACATCGCGCACTGACAAGTGACATGCATCCCCGTGACGTCACTGAGCGGCACATGCGAGGACCGCTTCAACGACCAGAAACACAAAGCGATGAGCCAGCCCTTGTTACTAAGCCCTGGGTTAAACTACACAATCACTGTTAAAAATTTATTATTTTAGCCATTATTTACTAAAACAAATTCACCACTTTGGTAGTCAAGGAGTCAGATGGATATTTGTCACATCTGACCCCCCTCTCCCAAGTCCTAGATGAGGGATTAGCGGCATTTGTTTTACGGCACTGGATCTCTCCCTTCCCTGGAACAGGTGGCCCTGAAATTGGCATGAACAACTGCTTATATCGGTGGTTAAAACCAAAAGAAAATGATTAATTTTTAACACACAAAATTGCTTGCATCGAAAACTTTTTTCCCCACCACGGTGCAAAAATAGGTCAGTGTGACCAGTGAATCGCGGAGCAACTGATATTTGTTGCATTAGACTGCTGGATCATAGCACCAGGAGAAACTTGGACTCTTTACCTTCCCAACATTTTAAAGAGGGGAAATGATGATTGCTTACCAAAATTCTGAGTTCTAATATAAGGGAAAGAAATATATTCATATCTGAGAATGAATGAGTATTTTCAAACCATACTCACACACTCAGAAAGTTACGGGGCATGAATTTTAATAGCATACTGCTGAACAATTGCAAGGAAAAAAGGGGGGATTAATGATACTTACATATATTGTATTAAACATTACCTGTAATATTTTTTAACTTGCTAAACCAGAAGTGGTAAGACAGCATATTTTAACATAAAGGTTCAACTTCAGCAGGGATCAACTCTAAGGCCTTTTAGTTTCATAACTATTTTAGGTATACAACGAGTGAAAGTGTGGTGTATGACTTACCATAAGAAATCATCTTTTCTAGTCATTACATATGAATTGGCTACAGAAGTCCTGAAACTTTTCATAGACAGGCATGTTAAAAAGTTGGTGTAAAAACAAATTTATTACATGGTTTCAAAAACAAGATAATGGCAGGCAAAACAGCTCATTGAAATGACAGAGAAATTTTCCTTTACTCACCCAACATACATCTGTATGTTGCTGCAGATCTTCATTGTTGCAATGTAGTTCACTTGTTGAGATTTTGAAGTGTATGGGCCCTTACTAGGTTGATGATTCTTCATAACTTCAGTTTTAAAAAAATTCACACAGTGCTTGCTGATGGAGAACAAACGCAGTGGTCTACTTCAGGATTCACTGCTACTGTGTATTCATGCGAGTGCTTATTTTATTTTAATTTCTACTACTGCAGTCAACTGATTAAATCTTTCAACTATTCAAGATAACACTAATGTATGCATATTTTTACATAGTGGGATTTTTCACTCAAACGGATTTAGCAAGGATTTCCACAGTCCCAAGCTCTTTGTTATAAGGGAGTTCTACTGTATATATGCCTTTCGTGTATTTATGAAGAATTCTTCCTGGGATTTGCTTCTATGAATGGCACATTTTACAACTGCACACCAAATTAATCCCCCGCACACACACTTCATTGCCACTGTAACATGTGGACTTACTTGAATTCCCTTCATATACAGCAGTCTCAGTTCGACCTCCACAAGCAAGCGACAGGATATGGCATTCCCTGGTGTACACTGTATTCTGAGATCACAGCCAAAATAAGATTTCATACATAGTGGCCAATCCAGTGTTTGTGATTTTCAGTTGCTTATTCTGTCAGTGAAGTCTTCTACCTCTACAGGATGGGAACACTCTGCAGTATGACCTCAATTGAATCCCAATGATTAGTACAATGTGACACATTCTGAAAGTCAGTCAAATGGTCACTACATACCTAGTTCTCTTATTGGATAGACACTCTGCAACCAACACATTTCCCCCACTACCTGAAATATAAAATCTTGATGGCTATTGCTATAATAAAACATAATTCATTGGCCACCAGGTGTATACTGTCTTTAACGTCATGTGATTACTTTTTAAGTAATTCATTTATTCAATCATTTAAAAGAAAACATAGCCATCTTTCTGAAACATATCAGGACATTTATTACACATTTGTAGGAACAAAATAAATCACAGGTGTTTTGCAAAGAATCAGTTTATAGTCCTCCATTAACACTATTACATAAATTTATAACCATAGCTTTCATTTGTTGCATCCTGCAAGTAGTATATTAACCAGTGTGTGTGTGTATAGCATATGGACTTGGTTAACAATGACCATTATAAATAACACAAACTGTTACAAATAACATTTTTTATGCCAATTCCATTGTTCACAAAATATTGTATACATATGAAACAGGTAAAACAATAAAATTTGAAAACAGTCACTTAATGGCAAATATTGCAGATCTATAGAGGTTGTACATCATGAAACTTAGTGTACCAGCTTGGAGCACACCACATATTGCCTTGTTTAGTTGGACTAGTAATCCAATGAGGTGATTTTATGATATTCTAAAGCATTATTGTCAACAAATGCCATAACACTTTAATATTTGCTGTTGCATTCTTTTAACAGTTACTCTTCAAACATGAAAGAACAGAGAGAATTGCTCAAAATTTCTAGCCATTCACAATTTTCGAGGTTTCAGATGTCTCGCAGGTAGCATCAGTTATGTTTAAAAGTATTTGGTGTTTTTACATAGCATATTTCCAAGTTCCAAACCCTGTTAAAGTCTACTGAATTAGAAAACTATGTACATAGTGGAATAACAGACAATTCCACCTTGACTGGAAACATTTTGACTATCTATACCAGGGAATTGAACATCAGAAGCACATATTGTAATCGTAAAGATTTTGGGAGTTGCAATTGACGTGAACTGCCTCATCATTTTAAAAAATTTTAATTTTGTTTTAAGATTTTTCTAACTTATTAATAACATATTTTACCTGTTTACTGGTAGACGAAGAAGTTCGAGCTTCCATACTAGTCATGAAATCCAGCTTACCTGTCGATGTGATACAAAATTGCTTTTTCTGGTGTTGATTTGTCACATTTACACAGTGCTTTGATCTGACAAGTTTCATTCAGGATTACAGTGATTCTCAGCACTTGCTAAAAGTTGAAATAAATCAAAAAGTAGGTTTCCAAAATTAGATTGTAGGCTTTGATTTGCACATCATCTGTTCCAGATGTTGAGCTTTCTGCTTTTCTGGTAGTGCTTTGATCCTAAAACCAGAACTGGTTAACAACCGTGAATGGCTGTACTAGAAATGTGACACATGGCTTCATTTTCTACAAGGCTTTTATTCCATCACTGACCTTGACAGTAAGGTGTACCAACAGACATATACACTGAGCGGCCATATTATTATGACCACCAAACCATTTTATGCAAAGTAGCTATCCCGCAGATACTGCTGACGCAAGATGGCTGAATCGGTATAAAAAGGGAACTCTGAAGGCATGCAGAGATTGATGAAGTGCATTGCACAAGAAATAATGGGTAAAAGACGCGATCTGACGGACTTTGAACGTGGAGTGATCGTGGGTGCTAGAAGCATTGGTGTGAGCATTAGTAAAACGGCTACACTTGTAAAATGTTAGAGCACAGCAGCTGATAAAGTTTACAGAGTGAATTACCAGTCAAAAAACCGGGACTGAGTGCACGGCGTGTGGTCGTCAACGGCTACTGGATGCTCGAGCTGAGCGGACAGTAGGCAGACTTGTTCAATCCAACAGAGGGGCAACACTTCACCAGATTACAGATAATCTAAATCAGGGACCAAGTTCGATGGTCTCTCAACGTACAGTTTGTCACACATTATATCGTACGAGCTGCAGAAGCAGATGACCTGTCCGTAAGCCATTGCTATCTGTAGTGGACAAGAAGAAACGCTTCCAGGTCGTTCTGGAACACAAGAATTAGACATTAAATGGGTGAAAAAGGGTAATGAGGTCCGAAGAATCAAGTTTTCAACTACACCATGCAGATGCCAGGAAGAGGTCATGGAGACAGCAGAACGACAGGATGGACGCTTCTTGCATCGTCACTACTCTTCAACCTGACGGAGGCAACGTTACGATCTGGGGTATGTTCTCGTGGGGGTCTTTGGAACCTTTGATTCGTGTGGAGCAATGTCTAACCGCCCAAAGGTATTTAAATATCGTTGCCGACCATGTCCCCCCAGTTATATTGATGGTTTATCCCAATGGGAATGGATACTTCCAACAGAACAATGCTCCATGTCATAGTGCTCACATTGTACATTAATGGTTTGGGGAGCAACACAGAGACTTTCTCTTTCTACAGTGACCATTTCAATTACCTGATCTCAACCTATTGGGGCATTTGTGAGATGAAGTTGAAAGGGGCATCACACAGTTGGATCCGCTGCCATCAAATCTTCAACAGCTGGAGAGTGCAATTCGTCGCATTTGGGCTAACATACCCCAAGCCACTTACCAACATTTCATATAGAGTCCATTCTAATAAGAATTCAATCAGTATTAAGGTCAAAAGGTGGCCCAACAATGTATTAACCAGGTGGTCATAATAATTTGACCACTCAGTGTATATCAGATTTTAATTGCTCATGGGAAATTGAGTGTAAGTAGCATTAAGACTGATAAGCAATTAAAAAATTTAATTGGTAAATGAGAAACAACCTTTTGTAAGTTGTACATAACTGTTTAGGAAAGGACTGACCTCACAATACACTATGTTATGTTAAGTTATATCAGTTGTTTTTTACACTGCTTTTCCATTCAGTTAGAAGCCCGGACTGATTTCAGCAACTTCTTGAGTGTGCGTGACTCACATTCTACCTGGTTTAATATAGCGAAACCCTGATTTTATGCTTTTCACGGGACCAGCATAAAAAGTTGTACAATGTGGGAAAATGTAAAACTGAGGTTAAGATAAAATAAACTTTACAGGCATACATAGTGTGTACAAAAAACAGAAACCAATGTACACTACTAGTACATAGTATGTATTGTAGACACATTTATGCAAGAACAAAAATGCAGTATAACTACATATAATAATACATCATACAATGTTGGTTTGGAGAAAATTGGTAATTTCCTTTTGCTTTCTATTTTTAGTGTTTAGCTCAAGCAAAAGCTTTCTGAATAATTGAAAGCTTTGCAAGTGTTTTTCTTGAGAATTGTGACCAAGGAAAAAGTTTTTGCACAAGTTTTAATCCATTTAATGCTGCTCTGAAAGAAGGAATAAGTTCCAAAATTTGGCTACAATGTCTTCTTGACAAACAATCCATTACATTGGAGATTGAACATTTAAGGCTACAACTTGGCATTTAGAGGTTTGCTTGCAGCTTAAGCTTGCCTCAACCACATCGTTAAAACTGTTTCCAGTTCACCGTAAGGCAAACTTTTCAAAGTCCTTTTCTTATTATAGCACAATGACCTAACCTTTCCAAAGTGACTTTGATCGACTCTTCTGTTTTAAAATTGTTTTCAGTGTTGAAACTGGTAATCCAAGAGACTTTGGTAATTCAACTTTTAGTTCCATGAAATTTGCTATCTTTTTGTATACTACAGGTTTTTTCAGCTGAGGTAAGACATTTGCGCTTCTTACTCGCCATCTTCACTGTCATGTCTAAAAAGCAAGATTTAAACAGACAGCAACTGACTGAATTGCTCTCAGCACCTCACACCGTTCTTGCCAAGCTGAGATGCAGGCCCATTCAATACGGGGATTTACGGCACTACATGAGGCACTCCAGCAAAGTTGCAAGGTAAGACATGTACAGTCTGAGGAATGCGGCACTGCCCCAACTGGTTGTCACATACATGCTTTGACAAATTCTGGGGAGGAACAACCAGTTTAAGGCAACCTGGTCATCAGATTCTGCAGAGGAGTGTGGCAGAAGGGAGAAGAACCAGTTTAAAGCAATCTTATATGAACGGAAACCAAGAAAAAATATTAAATTTGAGGAAAATCAGGTTTGGCACCAAAAGTTTTAAACGACATTCGATGCGGTAAATCATGTGATTGGAAAAACATATAACATGGGGGAAATGTAGAATAATTATCGAGACTTTAGAAAAACATTGCTCAAAACAGAAAAACAACGGAAAATGTGGGGATGTAAGATTGGAGTTTCACTGTATAAGGAATAAATTTGATAAAAAGAAAAAAACATCAGAGTTCTGGATTGGGATTATAATTCATTGCAGTATCAAAATAAAATAAAAAACTTTATATTTACTGGAAAGACAAATAGTTAAAAAAAAAAAAAAAAAAAAAGTTGAGTACGTAAAAGAGCCAGTCACCTTGAATGACTTTAAATAGAAAAGGCCACATTTCTTCCAATGTGAAAAAATGGTTGGCCTAAGCCTGCACTTCAAATATCACTAAATAGATAAAATATTCTGTCCCAAGTTCAATCCTGAAACATATAAGGAAACCAGCTTCATGTGATTCAAACTTTACAAAAAAATATTATACTGACTTAGATTGCTGCTCCTTGGTAAGAATATCTTAGCATTGGGAATATAATCTTAAACCTTTATCTCTTATCTCAACAGCACTTTTGTATCATCTCATTCTGCTGCTTATTCTTTACTAGCTAATCAAAGCACTGCATGTAAAATATTTTGACAGGCTGATATGTAGCGTCAAGTGAAACATTAAGATCAAATGAGACATTTGTATTTACAAAAATTAAATCAAAGTTCCTCAAATGTGCCATTCAACTTTAGCTGTGCTTAATCTAGCATTCTTGAAATTCGAATTTTTCTTTTACCGTTAACATGCCCATAAAGCATCCGTGAAAACAGATAAAAGGAATGTGGTGTATAGGGTTGGTAAATTTTATACAGTAAATTTCAAGGTAGGAAAAGGCAGAATTACATATTTATGCATGCACATAAAATTCTATTTCTTTTTTTTTCCACCTAAGACAAAGAACGATATGGATTTTGCCTTATAAAAGATACTAAAATTTAATACGATTTTCAATAAATATTAGTTCACTGTGATTGTAACTCTTTTCCAATTTGTGTAATACGCTAAGTACTGAATTATTTTTTATATGTTTACACATTTTATTGTCACTGCTTGTGACATGTTTTGCTAATTTCTCTAATTTTTGTCTGTAATAGGTACATTCAATTTCTGCAAGTTTAAAACAAAGAAAATTCAGCAAAATTATGCTATGTATTCATGCATTTGAGCAGGTACCAGTCTACACAACAATTAAAATTGTCTTATTATAATAATAAACTATATTACCTAAATATGTTTTATACATGGTTCGTACGCATCCTGGAAATCCTAGAAAAGTCCTGGAATTTTATCCATTCCAGTCTTTTTGTCCCTGCGTGGTGTTTGTAGTTGAGGATTTTTCTACTGACATAACTTATGTCTGACAAATCCCCCCCTCCTTGCAAAATGGGGGGCGCTGTTGTTTTTTTTGTCTGTTAGGAAGACTGAAGCTGCGTTATTAACATCTTTCGGCGTAGTGTTTATGTTATCACTTATCAGTCTGACCGGGAAAACCATATCTCTGCAATTATTAGTTCGATTTGTAATTTTTTTTTTTTTTTGTAATGGGAAGCTTAAAACGTGAGAATAATAATCCATTTTTTTTTTCGATTCACTCGCCGCTAGAGGGCGCATAAAGATCGTATCGAATTTAAAATTCATTTTATTTCGTACATTTGCTCCTAAATATCCAATTGAAAAAATTCTTCCTTTAAACAACATTTATATCGAAGACTTAGTTACAGTCCCTTTTTTCAAATAATGCATAAATTTTCCGCTAGGGGGCATAACGGTAAATCGTGATTTTCTCAGTATCTCCGCTTCTAAAAGTCTGATTTGATAAATTATTCCTGCGTTGGATACAGCTCTTGAGGGGAAATGTTTTGTATATAATTTCTCATTTTTGGTAAAGAATAGTTTTGGCCGCCAGGGGGCATAAGTGTTTATTTTTGCTTCTGATGTATTTGCAATAAAATCTCGGCTCAAAACTCAATTGAAAAAATTCCTCCGTGGACCGATACGTTCACCTCCAAAAACATTTTGAGAATAGTGCATAATTTTTCCACCAGGGGGCGTACACGTATATTTTATTTTTGTTCATATCTCTGTTTCTAAGAGTACGATTTGAAAAATTCTTTCTTTGTTGAACATTTTCGGTACGAATGTTTCTCATATATTAATGCACAAGTGCGCAAGTTCAAGTTTCCGTTTACAGCAATATCTACGGGACTAATAATTTTCCGCTAGGGGCGTAACAGTAATTCCCAATTTTCTCAGTATCTCCGCTTCTAAAAGTCTGATTTCAGAAATTATTCCTGTGTTGGATACAGCTCTTGAGGGGAAATGTTTTGTATATAATTTCTCATTTTTGGTAAAGAATAGTTTGGCTGCCAGGGGGCGTAAGTGTTTATTTTTGCTTCTGATGTATTTGCAATAAAATCTGAGCTCGAAACTCGATGGAAAAAATTCCTCTGTGGACCGATGTCACTCACCTCCAAAAACTTTTTGAGAATACCTCCTGCTTAAATAGTGCATAATTTTTCCACCAGGGGCGTACACGTATATCTTATTTTTGCCTATATCTTTGTTCCTAGGAGTATGATTTGAAATTTTTTTCTTTGTTGAACATTTTTGGTGCGAAATGTTTCTCGTATAATTTCAAGTATTTCTTAATGCACAAGTGCAACACTAGAGGACGTAAACTCACATTTCCGTTTGCAGCAATATCTATGGGACTAATTAACTGATTGAAAAATATTCTCTTTTGACTAGATACTACTATGAAAACTCCTTGTGTGTATTTTCTTCCCAAAATAATGCACAATTTCACCACAAAGAGGCACAAATATTTAATCTATTTTTTCTCAATATCTGTACTTTTAAATGTCAGATTTAAAAAATTATTTTAACAACAGATACCACTTACCTTATGGAACACTTTAGGTTTGTATTTGAGGAGGTTTGTGGCTCACAATTCTGGCACTGGGTCATGTTGTGCACTTCTGTTTGAGCCTATCTCTGCCTCTAAAAACTCTTGATAAATTTCTTTTTTTACTGTATGCCATTCTCTATAATAAGGATTTTCAACTTTTCCATTGTGAAAAATTCTTCCGCTAAAAGGCATGCAGTTAATCACGTTTCCTTCTCTATCTCTTCTTTTAATTGTTTTATTTAAAAATCTTTTTGTCTCCAATACCTTCCTTCTGCTATGCGAAAACTTTTTTGCACCATTTGTTAATTTTCGTAACATACTTTTTAGCCACTGGTAGAAGTAAGTAGCTGATTTTTTTTTTGTGGTTTATTTTGACCTTTACTGAAATTTGCTAATGAATGCTGTATATAAAAATTTGCCATAAAATTAGATTGCTTTGTAACATCAGAAATGTAAATCTAGTTGTTTCTTAGTATTTTCTGAGCAAACTAATCACTTTGCATCTTCTATAATTAGTTTTCTAATCATGCCCAGTTAAATTGCCTTGATCACTAATAAATGCAGTTGTACACAGGCCTGGTATTTAAGGTTTTCATGTTGGAAATTTTTGTGCATACTTTATTTGCTGGAGAGTACAAATTTAAAACATAGCTACAGCATCCATATTATGTTGAAAATTCCTTCCCTAAATAAAATTCAACACAAATACTTGCTCCCGTGATTATGTGTTTAAGAAATAACAATCCCTTTGGTCCTTTGAAAAAGTTCCAAATATTTCACCTTTCCCTTACATTTCCAATGTAAGCATTATTTCAAAATAATTAAATATAAATAGTATTTTATGTATTGATTGTGTATGTATATGAAGGCATTTTAAGAGTAATGCCAACATACCTATGTGGTTTTGAGTTTTATGTTGTTGCTTTTTTATTCTGTAATTTGCTTCACTAATTGAACTAAAGCCAAAGTAAAAAAATAAGTTTCTCAAAATCAGTGTAGTGTAGTATAGTATACAAAAGTTTAGTAGATATTAAATCTGGTCACATTTTCAGTGACAGTTTTGGTATTTCAGTATTTATCCGTGATCTAAGTTTCTGATTAGCTGCAATGGACAACATTTTTAACATTCTGCATTAAGTTTGCCCAAGCATGTAAGTTGTTTGTTGTAGGTTACAGGTTGAACAGACCTATGGTTTCATTATATTTTAAGTAAGAGCATTTGGATCAAAAATCCTAGAAATGTCCTGGAATTTTGTGATTGAAAAAGCGTATGAACCATGTGTATATTATATTCAGATTATGAGAATAAAAAAAACTTTCATTGGAAAGGGGGTGGAGAACTGAAATGTCACCTCAAAATTCTAATAACAGATTATGGGCATTAGGAGACAAACAAATTACAGGAAATCTAACCATACTCAGCTCAGTTGCACACCCTGTCTCAATTTTCAGGATGTGCTACTACACTCTAGTTTCTAAGATCATCATCTGGTGAGCAACATAACATATGAAAGATTTTGACATATGAGGGGCACTAGAAAAGTTATCTACCTAGAGATGTAATTCATTCAAATTTTTGCTGTATTGCTATTCAATATATCCCTCCTTTAAGATCAATGTATGGCCTCCCTCATGGGCAGGGAAGAAACCCCAGAAAAATAGAAATCTTTTTGATTTGCCTCAGACCACTCTGAAACAGCATTCTTCACCTCTTTGTCACTTGAAAAAAATGGCATTCCTGCATGTGTTAAGATATCTAAAAAGAAAATAATCACTAAGAGCCAAATCCGGGCTATAGGGTGGTTGGTTCAAATCTCGGAATCTGTGTCTAAAAGGGAGCCCATGATTTGTAGGACTTGTGCACTGTCGTGCAACAAGAGTCCTCCACTGCTCAGCATTCCTCTGCATTTTTTCTTAATGGTGCCCTGCAGATGTTTTAAGCAGGCAGTATAGGCATCCCCAGTGACTGTTTTGTGTGTGTGTATGAAGCATGTAATATAATAGCAGAATTATTTCTAAGTCCAAAAAGACCATAGCCACATTGGATCTGGCCTGCAGGTGGCTGTATCCAAGATTTCTAGGAAGGAGGGTAACCATTTGATGTTCCTGTTGTGACTCCTCCTTAGTCTCAGAGGGTGATCCAATGTGGTGAGAAGCAGGTTTTGTTCCCAGTTACAAGTATTTTTTCAGAAATTTCTGCAGATCCTCTACATACAGCTCTAAAAATTTTGTGCAACTTGCATTTGCTTTTGAGGAGGAGTCAGTAATCTGGGGACTTAGCAAGAATAAACTTTAAAATTGGGTTGAAGGGCAATCAAAACTGATGGTTCCAATATGTTACATTCTTCTGCAGTTGTGGCAACCTTAATCTGCCAGTCTCGCATGAACATGTCTTCAATTTTTTGGCACATTTCAGGAGTCACCACTTTCACAGGCCTTCCTGAATATGGGTCATCTTCAATTGATTCTCTTCTCCACTTAAAGTGCCTTGATCTAAATTTTACTTGGTATAAGAAAGTGTATTATCACTGTACATGGAGAGATATATATGTTACAAGCTTATGAAAATCCATGTTTACTTACATGAGGTCAGACATAAACTACTGTCACGTGGTGCCTATTCGGTACTGTGTGTGATACGTGAATAAACTAACCTAGACATGAGTTGTGTTGTTTTCTGATTTGGTGCATTATCCACCTGCAGGTAGATTATCATTCTAGTGCTCTTCATAGTAACATTTGTTGTTGTTCTGTTCATACATGCATTAAAACTTGCATAATGTGTAAAATGCCATTCCATCCTAAACCTTTAACACAGGCATGGCGAAAAATATTAATGCACGCATGAGAAACATTACTAGCACAGAAAAAGATTTGTGTTTTTCAAAATTTTTAATTCTGTGTTCTTTTCACGTGTTTTATGGAAACTTCAGGTTCTCCTTAGTTGCTCAAAATTTTATTTTATTTTTAAAGCAGCCTACACACCAGATAGTTATTTTTAACTTTTGCCCTACTTTCTATTCCATTGCTGGTCAGCTGTTGAAAACAGTGACTTTTCATTCCAGAGAGTATACAAACCCCATGTGCAGATCACAGCAACTACAAGACCCTCACAGTTCAAATAGATGACTAGAAGGACAGCACAACATCATTACAACTGTGGGCAATCACATTTGCTTCTAGGATATATACCCTAGGATGCAGAGGTTCTTTATGAAATATTATGAAGAATGCTATCAGTTATGAAAGTTTATGTTTACACAAAAGACAGCTCACAACATATACGAAGGACAGCTGTAGAAATATAATCACTATATTTTGCAAAATATATAAATATGTAACAGAAAAACTAATAAATATCAGCAACAATATACTAAAAAATTCTGTACACAAGTAGAAATTTACATAACTTATCTAAATTTTTTCACTATAATTTCAAAATTTAACCAATGCGTATAAAGTTTCTATACAAGCGTATACATATCTCTACCAAAAGAAAAAAATCTAAAAAATCACATTTTCATACAGCTTAACACACATACACAACATGTAGGGGTTTTTTTTTAAATAAGCTATATTAAAAACAAAAAATTAGCCAGAAAAAAATACTGACAATATGGCAGTATAAAGAATAACAGCAGGTATCAGGAACATGACAATGAATGGAGAAAGGATGCTATTTGCTTGCCCTTGAAATCCTGGCACTTTAGAAGAGCATAATGGTGCCTTCTTCAGATGACGAGATTCCAGCACAATTCAAAGCAAATCAATTAACACATTAAAATAGTGAGCATGTGACATTTTTTCTCCTTTTGACCTAGAGCAACAAGGGAGAAAGAAAAAAAAATTTTAGAATCAGTACTAATATGATATTAACCAAAGGTTCTACTTTTCTGAATTTTGTGTAACAGTAGTCACCACTGCCTGAATATGAGAACAGAACTGTTGAAAAATAGAAGTAAAAAGATACTACAATCAGAAAACTAAAATAAAAATAAGAAGTTTGATACGACAACAGTAAGTAAAAATATCTGGTAGTTTGTATTTCTTTTTGGAGCTAACCTCTGCATCTCATAGAACAGCTTAGTGATATGTATGTACAAAATACAGTATAATGACATTTTATACTGGAAAATCGTGCAAGAAACTTAAATTATTCCTTCAGTCTGAGTTAATGAAAAAGAGCTGGTTACTTGCTCAGTTCAGATGTAAATAGCCAGTCTTCCAAGCTTTGCTTGAAACATTCTTGTCTGACGCACAGTTTAATTTAATTACAACATCCAACCAAGGGATACCAACCAAATTTTTGGGTACGAATGAGCATGTCTTTTGACCTAAACGAAAGTGTGATGACGTAAAAATTAGTAACAAGGTAGTCAGCTCACCTTTCTCGCAAGCAGAAGACTCTGTAACTAGCATAGTGATGTCATTACCCTTATGGGTAGATTGTGGATTCAAAGAGAAGTTCTCAGGAGTGGAGCATTATCAGCAGCTTTCACTTATACACTGTCTAAAACTAAAAACTGGCAGCTACAGTTTATGCAAAAGCATGTTTATATTACCCGAGAAAAACTGAATGACAAAGTGAACATTCTATTTCACAGGTGTAACTAGGCATTTCTGTGCCCGGGGCAAACCATAAAACATTGTGTTCCCATTTGTTTGTCTCTCTCTCTCTCTCTCTCTCTCACACACACACACACACACACACACACATATATATATGACCGCCAATAGCGGTATAACTATACCATCGGGATTAGAGGAAATGCTATCCCACACTCACCAACCCACTTGGCCAGCATGGTGAGTTATGGCCAAACCCCTCCAAAATGACTCCAGAACTTAAATCTTGGCCCCCAGTCTCCGGCAGCTGGAATGTACCTTGCCAAGGCAGCGGCCAGTGCGACATGAAGGCAGAGGGTGCCAAGAATCCCCGGAGGACCGGACTAGGCTGCCATCTGATGCTGACTTTGGCTACGTATAATGGACGCTCCCTATCTTCTGATTCAAGGCTTCTTGAATTGGAAGAGGAACTACAAAGGATCAAGTGGGACATCGTCGGGCTAAGTGAGGTAAGGAGAAAAGGAGAAGATCTCATTGAACTGAAAAGTGGACATCTCTTCTACTATCGTGGGACAGATACTGGCAGAACTAGTGGTGTTGGATTTATAATAAACAAGAAACTGAAGGATAAAGTTGTAGAAGTTGAAAGTTCCTCTGACAGAGCTGCACGACTCATTATCCAACTCTCGAGAAGATACCAGGCTCAGATTATTCAAACTTATGCACCCACCACAAGTCATCCTGAAGAAGAAATTGAAGAATTTTATGAGGAAATTCGTCATCTAAATAATAAAGGTAAGCAGCACTTAAAGATAATTATGAGAAATTTCAATGCAAAAATAGGGCAACGGCAACAGAATGAAACTTCAGTAGGTAAATTCGGTCACGGCTACAGAAACCAGCGTGGAAATATTCTCGTAGAGTTTGCAGAGGCAGAAGGGTTTTTCATCTTGAACTCCTTTTTCAAGAAAAAGCCACACAGGAAATGGACATGGAGACATCCAAATGGGACAACGAGTGAAATTGATTTTATTATGTGTAACAAAAAATTCGTCATAGAAGACTGCAGTGATAGAAGACTATTGACATAACCAACCTTAAAAAAACACCATAATACCTTCAAGTTGGAACTGAAGAACAGATTCTCTGCTTTAGAAGGCCTAACATCGGAAGAATTGGATATTTCTGAAGTTAACAGAAAAGTAACCAAAGCTCTTATGGAAACAGCAACAAAATTAGCTGGGTCTAAGAACAAGTTGCATGCGAACAAATTATAAGGAAAAACCAAAATGTTGATGCAAAAAAGAAGAGAGATGAGGACAACTAAAGAAGATGTGACTTCCAAAGTGGAATATATAGAGCTATGCAAGACAGTACGAAAAAGTATCACTGAAGACGTAAGGAAATTCAACTGTGAACTAGTAAGGAAAGCAATTAGAAACAACCAAAGCCTAAAGATAGTAAAGGGACATCTCAGTAAGGGAAGAAAACAGATTATGGCACTGAGAAAAGAGGATGGTTCTGTAACAAGAAATAGAGGCGAAATTTTGACAAGAGTGAAAGATTTCTACTCCAAATTATATGAAAGGGATGATACATGTACTCCAGACATCATGAAAGGTACCAGAGTTCTTCCAGTCCTCCCAGCAGAAGTTGCACATGCAATCAAGAACATGAAGCGGGGAAAAGCTCCAGGAGAAGATGGAATTACTGTAGACATCATACAAGAAGCAAGTGGAGAAATCGAAACAGTACTCGCCCAAATTTTCACTCGATGCCTTAATGAAGGGAAAATTCCTGAGGATTGGAACAACGCTACAATGATCTTGCTACATAAAAAAGGTGACATTGAGGATCTCAGGAACTACAGACCTATCAGCCTCCTATCAGTGGTTTATAAAATCTTCACTAAATTTCTTTCACACCGCTTGAAGGTGACACTGGACATGGTTCAACCGAGAGAACAAGCTGGATTCAGGAGTGGCTACAGCACAATAGGTCATATCCACATACTGAGAGAACTAATTGAAAGAGCAAGGGAATATGAACTTCCATTGTGCATGGCTTTTATCGATTATGTAAAAGCCTTTGATTCGGTGAAACCATCAGCAGTTGCAATGGCTCTGAAATCCTGCGGTATTAAAGATGCGTACATTAATATTATTAATAACATCTATGAAAATGCAAAGATTCGGCTGTTTTAAAATACAACACACATAAAAATTGGAAAAGGAGTGAGACAAGGTGACGCCATATCTACAAAGCTCTTTAATGCCACATTGGAAAATGTCTTTCAATCACTGAACTGGGAAAACAAAGGGATAAAGATTAATGGAGATTATCTAACCCACCTTCGTTTTGCTGATGACATAGTCATTTTTGCAACTACCCCATCAAAGCTGTAGAGTATGATGCAGGAACTTGCTGACAAGAGTAAAGAAGTGGGATTAAAAATGAACTTTCAGAAGACAAAAGTGATGTTCAATGCTTTTACAAGAAATGAAGATTTATCGATTGATGGAGAAAAGCTGGAGATAACAGACACGTACGTTTATCTTGGACACCAGATATCAAGTGAGGGTTACATTTGATGAAGAAATTAATCGGCGTACAAAACTTGCCTGGAGAGCTTTTGGAAGAAACAGCATAATTTTCAAGAGCAATATGCCATTCTGTCTTAAAAGAAAAGTGTTTGATCAATGAATCCTTCCAGTGCTTACGTATGGTGCAGAGATGTGGACCTTAACTAAAAGAGACATACAAATGCTGCAGACAACTCAAAGTAGCATGTAGAGGCGCATGCTTGGTGTAACCAGGAGAGATAAGAAGAGGAACTCGTGGATCCGAAAAATGACAAGAGTAGAAGACATCATGATCAGAGTTAAATCCCTGAAATGGCAATGGGCTGGACAGACCATCGATGTACAGCCGAAATTTTAGATTGGATTCCAAGGGACAGGAAAAGACCCAGAAGAAGACCAAATGGGAGATGGGTGGATGAAATTCGAAAGTATGCAGGGGTGACATGGAGGAGACTGGCACAAGACAGACCGTTGTGGAGGAAACTTGGGGAGACCTTCGTCCAGCGGTGGATTGATAATGGTTGACGACGATGATGATGATGATGATATATATATATATGGAACAAACACAGCTACTATCCCATCAAACGGCTCGAATGAGCTGTCACTCGTGGCTTACAGCAACGATCGAATAGTCCCCAGAGAATCTTCGACAATGACAATGTGAGCGACGTCCTTTTCATATCCACTCTACTAGAGAAAAACGACATCTTCACCCATCCAACTAAAGAAAAGAACTGCGGGCTTCATTGTTGTCAACGAAGGCCACGGTTCTTCTTTAGTTGAACAGACTATACACCTGCTTTATTTCCTAAACATTTTGAGGAAGAAATTTGAACTTTAAGTCTACCAGGAACTGTTTTAAGAGTTTCAATTTGTTTGGAGGTTTAACGACCACCGTGAGCAACTCAATGGGCTATATAAGCAGTCGCTTGTCCTTAATTTAAAGCCCCTGGTTCCAGGGAAGGGAGAGAACCACTGCTGTAAGACAAACACAACATTCATGCCTCACCGGGATTCGAACCCGGACCCCGTTTGGACGAATGATCATAGGCCATCGCTTAGACGCCACCGGGGTGGCTAAGAGTTTCAATTCCAATGTTAAACAGATTGTAAGCAGTGATTTCTGCGCTCAAGGTTGCCGCCCCGTCTTCCCCGCCCTAGTTATGCCTCTGTTCTATTTACATGAAAGAGATTTTGATGCACCAGCATCTGACTGCTCGTCTAACAAGGGAAGGCAACGATTTGGCTACCACTGATCTGAGATTTTGTTATATTATTTTAAGTACAAAAAGAGGAAAATATGCACCTTGATACATTTTGCAATATCTTGAATTCAGAGATATCGCGCCAAAAAGGTGCAATACAACATTAAGCTACGCATATATTCTGTGGTATATACAGAAAGGTCAGGCTTCCTGCTGTACAATTAAGTTTCAAGCATAATTTACTCAAAACATGGAATTCACAAAATCAGGGTTTTGGCATTTAACAACTAAGTTAGGTTTAGTTCTAACATACAATCATAACAGATAAAGAAGTATTATGGAAGAATACCCAAATATTCCCTAATTTGGGAAGAATTAAAAACAGTAAGTCCAAGAAAAACAACAATCTATAATATTTATTGTAGTTAATAAAATAAAAATTACTCACAAATGAGTTATATGAAAACACAAACAACATTGAGGTGCTGAATAACACTACACAGAAAGATGTAAAACACTGAATAAAACAAAGATTCTTCCTACACCATGCGCAAAATAATAGAGCCGTATCTTGACAGTTTGTCATACTACAGTCTGATGATGCTGCAAAGTTTGTTTCCAATACATTTTTGAAAGTAATCTTGTTTTTCAGCAAATATCCAGAGGCTTGCCACGCGTAATGAAGCATGGGGTAATATGTAGGTGAGCATAACTAATACATCCAAAACTGTCTTTCTCCTTCAAAAGCTCTATGACAGCTAATGGATTATGTAAAAAACGGATACTAATGAATTATCCTCGTACATTTATGAAGCTGTGGACGTCAACATATAATTGCTCAAACACGCTGCAAATTTGTCTGCTCATTGTAATATTCTCTCGTTTCATGCTAATCTTCTTTAAATATTTGTCTAATGTCCCCAGAACACTCTAACTAAGCTCACTGTGGTAACATTTTCCCCACACAGCTGCATCGGGGTTTTTTGCTTATGTCATCTGCACAGCTTAATGTATTGTATCTTTTTCGAGTGAAATCTGTGAATTCAAGTGATTGCAAAATGAACCAAAGTGCATATTTTCCTCTTTTTGTAGGTAGAATAATATAACAAAATCTCAAATCCGCAGTAGCCAAATCACAGCCTTTCCTTGTAAGTGGGCCCTGAGTTCAAGTCCCGGATGTGGTATGAGTGGTGTGTTTGTCTTAAGGTACTGGCTCTCCCTCCTCCCTGGGGCTAGTGGCCATAAATTAAGGAAGGGAAAGGGCATATAATCCTGAGAGATGCTCATCCCCCCCCCCAAAAAAAATAAGGCTTCATAAATACTTAGTGAAGATTTCTGGTAAGGAAAGGGGCTAGGAAAGTGATTATACTTTTGAGGGCTAATTTAGTTGAAACTGTAATATTCCATTTTCTATATAAATTCAAAAGAGGAAAAATGCCCCCATTGGACTACCACTTGTTCGGGTCCATGGCCCATTTTCTACAAGGACTGCAATTCTGTTCATGATGTATGTAGAATCTGGCATCAGAGAGTTTCTGTCCTTGAAACCTGCGAAGTGGTACAGCTGTGGGATTGTGGCTCTTGTAGAGCATTGGCAAAGGACTATGGAAACAACCTGTACTTTGCAGAATGAGGTAAGCATGCATGGCTTTTCTGCATCATTGAACTTTTTAGCTGCAAACGGGATGAACTTTTGACTTACCCTGGGATATATTTTTCATAAGCATTGTAACCAGGGTTTCCCTCAGTGTTTGGTTATAGACACTTCCAATTGGAAAAAATATAAGAATGAAGCATAGAATTTTGTTGTGGCTGTTTTACCACCACCGGTGGTACTTACATAAAAACAGGAAATCTAAATTTTTATATGGCTTCTTTTATATCTATTTAGAAAAAGTTGTGCAGCATGCTAATTAATCCAAAGAAAGCAACCCTGTCTTTCTAGCTGCATAAGTTGCTAACATATGAATTACGAACATGTCTTATGTGAAGCCCTGTATTTAGTAGTTATAGCATGTTTATCTGCTGTGTATAACATTTGACAGTTGCCATAGCAATACAGTTGCATTCACCATAAATAACGACCTTGAAGTTCTTCACGTTGCTGTATCCAACCATTACATCCTGCAACTGATGAGCTCAAAAAACACATTGTTACTGCGGTGGAGTCATGCTGGAATAAGTGAACCTGTGCGTTAGAAAGGTTGCCTACAAAACCCTGGAGCCCATCCAGGGTTGTAGGAAACGGTGGCATGTACACAGTATCCTTAACATACTCCCAGAGAAGAAGTTGCATGGTGTAAGTTCCGGTGACCAAAGTGGCTAGCTGTAGAGTACCAAGTCATGGGGGTCTACTGTGACCAATCCAATGGCAAGGGAGCACTTCATTGAGGAAACGGTGAACACCACAATGCCAATGAGGCTGCCCTACAGTGACAGTGGAGCTCTTTCATGGTGACCTACTAAAACTCAGAGATTTCCTCTTTCATTTGGTGTATGCCCAGGCCATGGTTGATAGGTATGGAATTGTCCTCTTCTGAAATCGGATGTATCATTTTGAATTACCCTGTATTTTGAATCTGTCCTAATGTTAAATAATTAATGATTATCATTCTTTTGAATAGTCAACATTTACAATGTTTGTAATCTAATGGATTGTTTATTCAAAGACAAGCTGTTTATCTGTGTCATGCATTTTGTACCATCATAGTTCAACAAAGTGTTCCCTATTGTGTCTGTGAAGTTAAGAGTTCAGTGTCATTTCTGTTGAGAGTATGTGTTCTTCTATTCACTATAAAAACATTTTGAAGTAATATAGCTTTCTGAAGTATACCTAATATTTCTTCATTCACACAAATATCTCAAGAAGGAAGCTTAAAATGTTAACAACTGGGTATATTGAAGTTGCCCAGTTAATCAGAAATAAGGTACATATGCTACCTTAGGGTAACTATGGCATTTAAAATAACATATCTAACGTTATTAATGCATCTGATACCTTCTTGTAGAAGTGACTATTTCTAATCCAGGAACAGGTCCTGAACAGGACTCGCAAGCTCTTCAAATAATATCACAGATATTAACGAATAATAAATCTGCACAAATGCACAGAAGGCAAAAAGATGCACATTATTTTTCAGCACAGAAGTGTCATCGCACTACTGTAACCACGTAACTCACTCCTCAGATGTGGGTTCAATTTCTGTTCCAGATAAATTAAGTTATCAAGTTTTCTATGCAGATGGATGCCTGATTATTGGTTAAATGCAGCACTTCTACACCAACAATGTTAGATTATAGGTAAAGAGAGAGATATGGTCACACAAATATACAGATGGATATACTCACACTAAAAGCATGAATTTTTGCATACTTTGAACTCAAAAACCTCACGCTAAAGTGATCGCAATAAAATCTAAAAGTGTTGCCGTTTACTAATTCCATTTGAATTATTCACGTTAGATCAACTCCATAAAACCATATATCTTGAGTTGATCAAGGGCCAAATCAGGTTGATGAAAGAAAGAGAGGTTAGTTAAGCTGGTTAACAGTTAGTTTATCAGTTAAGCTGGTTAGGCCAATAAAGGAAAGGAGTGACTAAGTGAGGCAGATGCTGTGTTGCAACTGTGATAAGGTGGAAAGGTCTAGCAACTGTGATCAGTCTTCAATGGTCCCAAATGAATGTCTTGATAAGACGATTTTTTTTTTTTTTTTTTTTTTGTATCTCTGATGAACTCAAGGGCTGCACCAGATTAGAGTCCAGAGTATCAGTTGTGTATAGGTGGCTTCATCCAAGTCAAATTGTCTTTAAATTACCAATAATACTCCTGCTAGTCTCATCAAACTTACCCAGAAAATCGTCAGAAATGTTCTGGGTAAACTTATTGTTTTAAACTTAACCCAGAACATTGTCAGAAATTGCATTCTGCACACATACTCTAGCATTGCTATTCTTTCTCTTTAGTACCCAACTGGCTCAAAACAGCTTTTAGCTCATTCCAGGAAGATTTCTGGAATGAGCTAAAAGCTGTTTTGAACCAGTTGGGTACAAATGTATTGCCACCATTTCATTCATGTCCTATACAAATGTATTGCCACCATTTTATTCCTCTACAACTATTTTTTCGTGGTGTTGAGATTTTTTTCCGTCAGTGTATTTATGGATGTGTGCATGTGTGATGCCAAAATAGATAATACTGGTTTATGTCTTGGTGACATCCGTGTGTGCAGATTGCTGTATGCTTATGACACTGTCCTGTTGGCTGAGAGCAAAAGTGGGTTGCAGAGTATGTTGTCTCAGATGTACAAAATTTGCATAAAATTCAAACTGAGTATAAATAAGGGAAAAACCAATGTTACGGTTTTTGAGAGAGGAACTGGTAGTACTGAATATAATATATGTCTAAATGGCACAGTGATTGACCAGGTGAATGAGTTTGTGTATTTAGGAAGCATGTTTGACAGAGAGAACAAATTGGATGGTGAAATTAGTAGGAGAGTCAATTCTTCACTGAAAGTCATGGCTGCTTTGGAAGGTTTTAACAGGAATGACGGGTTCTCAAGAGAGTCCTGCATGGCTGTGCATGAAAGTATAATTGTTCCTACTCTCATGTATGGCAGTGAAACCTGGGTACTCGTTTGTGTGCTGGAGAAATGAGTTACTTATGGGGATTTGTGGCAAGACACGTTCTGATTGTGTGAGGAATGAAGATGTGTTGCAGTTATGTAATGTGAAGCAAAATGTTAGGAAGGTGGAGACTAATATGCTTTGGTGGTTTGGCCATGTTGAAAGAATGAATGATGAGATGCTTACTAAGAAATTTCTTTTAGCCCAAGTGGCAGGAAGGAAAGGTAGACATGGGAGGATCAGATTTAGAAGTGTCTGCATGAGAAAAAGATTATGAGGATGAAGTGTAGAAGATCTTGTGTATGTTGTGTGATGGATGTGAGTGAAGCCCAAGTTGTATGTCAAGATCGCTGTAAATGGAGAAGTTTGATACGGCAACAGTAAGTAAAAATTATCTGGTAGTTTGTATTTCTTTGTGGAGCTAACCTCTGAATATCAGAGAACAGCCTAGTGATATGTAGTATGTATATATGTAATTTCATCAATATGATTCTACCAGTTGCTAAGGTGTTGTATTGAACTCTAGCTATCAGTCAAAATTCAAATGTTATGTTTGTTTATTGATTCTATGTGACTTAAAGTGACATCAATAGTCAAGGATTTGAATCAAAACACACAGCAATGGTCTGGATTTTTTCTTTTAATTTCAATAGAACCACCTGCAGATTTAATACATATACTAAACCTAAAAGTACTTCGATAAATTGACTTCAAGTAGAAGCTGGCTTTTCAACAAACAGTTAAATCTCTTCTGGATGAAATGAGAACAAACTGGTTATACAGAACTTTGTTATTCTTTCTTTAAAGTGTATGCAGCTACTATATCACTGCATAAGTACCTTCACCTCAAGAAAACTAAAGAAGATTACTACAAACAGCCTGAGGTACTTCTGCCTCCCTGCCTTCACAGTATTGGCATATGGGATACAATCAATGTTGCCAGAGACTTTTACCTAAAATCAGTAGATCAGATTTCTTTTTTTCTTTTTTTTTTTCTTGAAACGTGCACCATTTGACAAAGGTAATGTAGTATTGGATGTAATCTCAACATGAAGGAACACTTAAATCTACTGCAGGGTTTCCCACTCAACCTGGAAAACCTGGAATTCTCAGGGAATTTGAAAATAGTTCCAAAAATCAGGAAAAACTCAGAGAAAATTACCCTTTTTTGTAAAAGTCAGGAAAAAGTAACTTTTTTTTTTTTTTTTTGTAAAAATCAATGGATACTTTATTTTGCCAAAAAACCTTATTTTTTCAAGATTTCAAGCTTTTGCTTGCAATTACTGCCTGCCTAGAATTTGGTAGATCTTACTTTCAGTTATATTAAGTATTTCCTTTATTCTCTAAAAAAAGACGCAAAATTGAATTTTTTAAATTGCCAGTTATTAAGCTTTTGTTCAATTCCTGCAGGCAGTTGTTATAACATGGAACAATTAGGCACAATGGCTCCTGCTTGAAGAAACACTTCACAAGAGAACCAACCAAATGATGGATCAAAGTCCTTTCTCTGTTGGTTCTCTTGAAACATGTTTCTTTGAACAGAGCCTTTCCATCATTAAGCTTAGCTGTATTGTGTTATAGAAAAACTGAAACTATTCAACTGACAGATTTTGTCTTACATATGACCTGTTCCTATGGGAATGTATTTACAAATTCTGTGTGGGTAGTATTCACAAAAGTTCACGGAACTGTGGTACAGAAAATAATGTGCACAGTTAATTGTTATTAATGAAAATAAGGCAATTTTATAAAGACAAATTACGTAAATAGTTTACAAGTGTGTGCTTTGGTGAGAAAAATGAATGGAATGGAATGTAACAATTCTTTGCAACATGCCACTCTGGAAAACTTTAAAAACCACCTGGAGAACCTGGAAAAGTCAGGGAATTTTTTTATTACTTTTGAGTGGGAACCCTGTACTGGTAGTTACCATAATTCAAACCAATACAGTCCTGAGTCACTTTTATAAGATATTACTGATGATCAGCTTTATAAAATAATGCTCGTGTAAATAATCACTGCATTTGCCTGCTAATGTAGTCACAATTGTGTCAGTCCCACTTGTTGTCTTCCTAAAACCAAAGAGTTACGTAGTTACACTTCTTGCTAAACAACACCCAGATGTTCCCAAAGTATGTGAAATAAGTGCTATACTCAAAAAGAAATAAAAATATTTTCATTAACACAAATATCACACTATAGATTTTTTTCCTAATACTCTGGGTTTTAACAAAATACTGGGAAGAATATTTGCATAACAAACTATATAATATATAGCAGGTGTTGAATAATTTTAGTCTTTGCCAGCTTTTTCTCTTGAGACCGATTCTAAGGCGAGTCTTGTGAATTGGATCAGTAGAAGGTAATGACTTTAAGAAAGCAGACTTAAGAGACTACGTGTATCAGAGATTATTGGTAATGCCAAAATCAGACGCCAGGCTCTGTGCAACAATTTCAGAGGCAGATCACTTTATTAGTTCACTCTACTCTCATATTATGAAATTGCCATGTCAGTTCAGAGTGGCAAACAAACCTTCATAGTGCAAATTTATCTTTTAAAATCAAGCGCTGTTTGAATTCCATTTAAATTGGAAAGATGATGATTCTTTTACTTCTGTTGTTCAATGGGGGGGGGGAAGCAAAGAAAGCACAGCAGCATCAGTTATGAATTCTTATTCTGGTCTTCAACTGACAATACGTCTCATTACTTTTATTTTAAACTGTCTCTGGTACATTTAAAAAAAAAAAAAAAAAGTTTGTCTCGGGAAGGAGGAAAGGTTGGAGTTAGGGCTGCAGCTTTCTCTCTGGAGAAAAAGTAGCAGCACACAAAAAAGGAAGTGGGAGAACAGATAAAAACAATGCAAAAATTAATGTTTTAAAGTACAAGTTTCTAACCTGCAAGGCAGCTCTTGCAGCAGTTTCGAAAACTTCCCTCACTCCTTCTTTTGTCTTTGCAGAACATTCTAAATACCCATATGCTTTGATCTTTTCAGCCATTTTCCTCCCTTCATCAGGTGCAACAGGTTTTTGTTTCATTTTAGCAAGCTCCCTGATGGTGTGATTATCATTTCTCAAATCCTACAGTTGAAAATAGATAAAAAAAAATAAGAGCACATATTTTGACAACTTTCAAATAAAAACAAAGGAATTATTTCCAACAAAAACATTCATGTCAAGAATAAACTGTCATTTAAAACAACTGCAAAAACTAACGACAAACAGCATGCTTCTTAATAGTTAAGTGGTCCACAAAAAACAATTTTTATTTGTCAGTAAACATTCATAAGCATAAAATATTTACCCAATGCTATTTTGTAAACAGACAAGGATTTTTTGCACAAACTAGCGTTTACCTGTCCTTTTGTTTTTGCAATCCATATTGCCAGCCAGTTTAATGATCCAATATTAAAATGGAAATCAAAAACAATATAATTTCCTTTGTCTGAACATTTGAATGTTTGTCCCACTTTAGTGGCACAATGCCAGTTCACCTTTCGATGACCTATCAACAACTATCCATCCAAGTGTGTGTGCCGGCAAGGGGTGCGATGTTCGTTGGCCTCGGCAGAGTGCATGTGCCAGCCGTGAGAGACTTCCGAGGACATCCGGCATTGCACAATTTTGAGATTTTTTGTCAAGTCATCCTTCCAAACAAGATAGCATCTAAGACAGCGCTGGTTCACATTTCTTGAAATGTATCTGGATAACTATTTTCTGGATTTCTTCGAAGGGGAGGGGGGGGGCATCTATCTATATAATCTAAAAACAATAATTATCTTTGAATGTTTGTCCCACTTTAATGGTGCAGTGGAAAGAGTGCTTGCCTGTTTTAATTGTCAAATCCCTGCTTCACCCAATATACTTTTTTTTTTATTGTTGCAATGTTCATGAATCATACTTTCACATTTGGAACACATCTGTTACACTCTGACAAAACATTGTTTCATGTATGTCATACATGAGACTGACAAAAGGGGGGCTGAACTCCCCCCCAAAAGTTTTGAAAGTCGGAATTCCACCTACCATCGGAAAACAACCCCACCACCATCACTACCACCACCCATCCCTCCCAAATTTCTGTTCAGTTTTGCACCGATCTCGAGAACCATCGAAATGATGATTGAGTATTTCTTTGATCACAATAGTTTTCACGAACATTTGTTCATCATCTAGAATCTTATCTTGATGTGGATTGTCACAAACATATCGTACATGAGATCCTTCCGTGCATTCACAGAATTCCGCTTTTTTTGTCATCATTTGGGTTAACTCGAGATCGAGGCAAAACTAAAAAGAATTTTTTGAAGGATTCGTTGGGAGAAGAGTGTTTTTTGGTCTGGGGGAAGGTTTTTTTTTCTTCAAAACTTTCGAAAATGGAAGTCAGAGTGAAAATTTCCCCATAATCTTGATTTCTTTTTCTCGCGACGTTTCTTCTGTGCAGTATTATTGTTAAATGTAATTTGATTCTATAAATATTTGCATTTCAGCTTGAAAATGGAAGAAACATTCTGAGAAGGGAAGTTGGAGCGAAAATTTCCCTGTGATATTCAGGCACAAGATTCTTCAGTGGATTCGAAGAGTTCCACCTTTTCCATCATACAATAATACTGTACAGAAGAAACGTCGCGAGAAAAAGAAATCAAGATTATGGGGGAAATTTTCACTCTGACTTCCATTTTCGAAAGTTTTGAAGAAAAAAAAAAACCTTCCCCCAGACCAAAAAACACTCTTCTCCCAACGAATCCTTCAAAAAATTCTTTTAGTTTTGCCTCGATCTCGAGTTAACCCAAATGATGACAAAAAAAGCGGAATTCTGCGAATGCGCGGAAGGATCTCATGTATGATATGTTTGTGACAATCCACATCAAGATAAGATTCTAGATGATGAACAAATGTTCGTGAAAACTGTTGTGATCAAAGAAATACTCAATAAATCAATGATTTACAAAAAATACTCTACATAACTTATATTATCCCATCATTATTGATGAGCATTCACCTAGTTCAAATATAAATGCTTTTAACTCTTCTGATTAGAACACTTTGTTAAAGTAAATTCAAACTTTCTGGTACTAAGTCAAGAAGAAACTACTAGTGACTGTAAAATTCAATGAATTTAATCCTTTTGTACATCATCACTATTTAGGAAAGATGTATTCTAGGCTCCTAATTCAGGACACTCACATCAAAATAGACCATTATATGTTTTGTGCAGAGCTGCTAGAAAATCATTATAGTCAACTTGAAGGAATGGTCGCATAAGCTGCAGGTCAAACAAGAGGTAAAAAAGAGTGTGCTTTGATTTTAAGAGAAATTAATGTGTTAAAGTATGGCAAAACCTCTGAATAACAATTACCGCTTGGACGGGGAAAAAATTACCATTGTTGAAAGGAAGCCAATGTTCAGAGGTTAGGCTTATATTAATGTTGTATGTCAGTTGCTTTTGAGAGCCCTGAAAAAATTCAGAATTACTGAGAGATGTGAGTTCCATGACTGTAGAAAAGTGGTCAGAATACAGACTGCATAATGTCAGCCTACAGAAATCAGAGAGTGAAAATATCCAGATTTAGAACAGTAAATACAACTGATTGTTTGCAGCTGAATTTTTGAACCAGCAAAATGAATAATAAACCTGCCTTGAGCAGTGTTTTTCTCAGTATCTTCACATATTGTTCACTACAATTGGATGACCTCTCGCAAAATGTTAGCAATTAATTATGGTGTAGAGGATTTTAGGAAATCAGTGTCTGAACCCTGGTCTAAACAGCTCTTAGAAAGTGCAAGCTAAGAGATTAGGGTTAGGGTACCTTATAGGAAAGAAAAACAGAACAATTCTGGAGACAGTGAACTGTAACTGCACATTTTAGTGGCAGCACCAGGGAAAGCAGAAACAGAACCCACAGAAATCAAACCACCGAGCAATATGCTAGGCACCAGGACCTACCCCCACTGGACTCGGTGGGGGACTGGAACATACATGGAAGCTGGAGCTCAACTCAAATAATTATCATCACACTTCGAATTAAACTTTAACTCCTTTCTTTTCACTTAAGCACACAATTGTGCCTGCCATAATGCAACTCATCCTGCTCTAGGCACAATTCCTTTAGCTACATTCTTAATCCTTTCTTACATGCAAAGGTATCAAAGAAGCCAAGTAAATTCATAAGGCATGAGGTGTCCATTTACCATTGTTGAGAGGTTCTGTTGTTTGAAGATTATCGCTAATGTCAATTGTACTTGCAGCTGTTCTGTACCAACCAAAATTTTTCATTGTTTGGAGGTTACCATTATTCAAAGGCGTCCATTAATGGAGGTTTCACTGTAATATGGATTATGAGTTGGGGCCTAATTGGCCTCAGGTTTTCGAAGCAACTGTACAGGACTGGTTTCAATTGATTATTTCTCTTGATTGATTTAGGAAGAGAGTATAGAATGTTAGAATTACAAATAAATCTTCTACAGGCCCAGCGGACCACTCAAATTTTCGAATCACTAGTCAGCCAAAATGCCTACTGGTCCATGCAAAAAAAAAAAAAAGTACACATTTACAGTATACGTAGAAAATAACGTATCATTTTCATTGGAATAGTATATCGCAAATTTAGAACAAAACGCGTGCATGTACACATGAAAATAGTATTAATAAATAAAACACAAAACATACAAATTCTGAAGATGACAATCCGATTTTTGGTATAAATGTGACAAGGATGGTAAGTCAGATAATATCCGAAAAATTGAAAATTTCATAGTCCTGGAGCAGGACTCGAACCCGCGTCTCCCAGATAGCGCCTGGGTATGCTATGAATGCCGGTTGCTTCAACTAGCCAATCCTGTGATGGTTATATTCAAATTAATCGGAAACTTGAGACTTGGTTGTTCTGGGTGATGTAGTGGTTAGCATACCCGGGCGCTATCTGGGAGACGCGGGTTCGAGTCCCGCTCCAGGACGATGAAATTTTCAAGTTTTCGGATATTATCTGACTTACCATCCTTGTCACATTTACACCAAAAATCGGATTGTCATCTTCAGAATTTGTATTATATGGTGTAATCCCATATTTCTTTCATAACACAAAACATGCTACGCATTGTAAAAATTTGAAAAAAACAAAACAAAAAACAAAACATGACCAGTGTGTACCAAAAGTTGGTAGTTCACTCAGTTTTACTGGTCCAGGAATGGCACAAATACTAATACATTTTGTATGCACACGGTACTAGTATCCAGAACAGTACGTTAATTATAAGGGCAAGTTACGCCGTTGAGTTGCTGCAGATGGGATTTGCTGTTATGAAGCACTATGTACTATCACTGCACTTCATATAGTGCACTGATTATGAAGCACTTTGCAACATTCCAAAAGCCACCTTCATGGAATTCCTTGCTTCAGTGTGAAGTGAAGGAGGTTCTCCCATGTGGACAAAAAATACAATTTAGCAAAGTTCAACCTCCAGTTGGGAAACAATGTAAAAGATCCATCCATACTGTGGTCACCACTTGGGCAAAAAAAGTGGGCTGTCTTAATCCAAATATTTTGAGTCGGACCTCCATTTCCTAAAGTCCAAAATTTTCAGAAAACTGAAGTATGGTTTGCAATTCCGATATTCAATTTTTGAATAAACTGAATATTGGAATTGCAAACCATACTTCAGCAATTCCAATATTCAGTTATCTGAAAACTGCCATAGTGAAACCTGGATTCTTTGAAATCTGTGGTTTAATCCTTTATAAACTTACAAATTCCAAAACAGTAGTCTGACAGAATTTTTACTATCCAATGGCCAGCAGACCACTAGGTAATTCGAATGCCGGTATATGTGGGAAGTGGGAAATATAAATTTCATTACACAGATTTATGAAAAAAATATACAGAAGCTCTTCTACAACTACCAGCATATGCTTCTTTTGACTGAGTTTCACAGAAACCAAACCCTTACTGATGTGGAAAATATTTTCTTCTAAAATTACTGAGCTTATACAAGTATACACAGTATCATGAAAGCTGTATTATTATTACATATTTATTAAACTACATTGAGTTCAGATATCCTGAATGAAGGTAAAGCAAACAGAAACAAAGCCAAGTTCTGAGAGCACATGCATTTCACATTTAGAACTCATTTTTGGATCTAACATATCAGGGTTTCTCATATAATAAAAGAAGCACCTTCTTTATAAAAACTTGGATTGGCTGGCTATAAGTATTTATTTAACTCAAATTTACAGGCACAATTGACCATAGTTAGCCAAAGAGTGCCAGAACACAATAAATACACTGACGGGAAAAAAAAAATCCCAACACCACGAAAAAATAGTTGTAGAGGAATGAAATGGCGGCAATACATTTGTATAGGTAACATATTTAATCGATTAAGGTTTCAAGATCACAGCTTATTGTAAGCATGAGAAGAGCCATTTTAAATGTGAAACGCTGTTACATTAATAACCTGTGTAACCCGCCAGAATGTTGAATGCAAGCACGCAAAAGTTCATGCATTGTGTCGTACAGGTGCTGCATGTCAGTTTGTGGGATGGAGTTCCATGCCTGTTGCACTTGGTCGGTCAATACAGGGACGGTTAATGCTGGTTGGGGTGACGCTGGAGTTGTCGTCCAATGATGTC
This sequence comes from Macrothele yani, assembly GCA_039090855.1. NCBI lineage: Eukaryota > Metazoa > Arthropoda > Arachnida > Araneae > Macrothelidae > Macrothele > Macrothele yani. Next base: position 13,761,273 of record CM077011.1, on the reverse strand, counting down.
CCATACATGCTCGATTGGAGAAAGATCTGGTGATCTAGCAGGCCACTGCAACATGTCGACACTCTGTAGAGCATGTTGGGTTACAACAGCGGTATGCGGGCAAGCGTTATCCTGTTGGAAAACACCCCTAGAAGGCTGTTCATGAATGGCAGCACAACAGGTTGAATCACCAGACCAACGTATAACTGTGCCATCAGGGTGCGTGGGATAACCACGAGAGTGCTCCTGCTGTCATAGGAAATTGCTCCCCAGACCATAACTCCAGGTGTAGGTCCAGTGGGTCTCGGCCGCAGACAGGTTGGTTGCAGGCGCTCACCTGGCCTCCTTCTAACCAACACACGGCCATCACTGGCACCCAGGCAGAACCAGCTTTCATCAGAAAACACAACAGATCTCCACTCCATCCTCCAATGATCTCTAGCTTGACACCACTGACGTCGCAAACGGCAGTGGTTTGGAGTAAGTGGAATGCACGCTACAGGGCGTCTGGCTCGGAGCTGTCCTTCAAGTAACCGATTTGTAACAGTTCGTTGTGTCACTGTGGTGGCAACTGCAGCTCGAATTGCTGCCGCAGAGGCGTTACGATGCACCACGGCCATACGCCGTACACGGCGGTCTTCCCTCTCAGTAGTGCCACGTGGCCAGCCAGAACCCTGTCTTCTTGAAGCAGTACCTTCCCTTGACCACCGCTGCCAACAATCCTGCACAGTGGCTACATTCCTGCCAAGTCGTTCTGCAATATTGCGGAACGAAAATCCACCTTCTCGTAGCTTTATTACACGACCTCGTTCAAACTCCGTGAGCTGTTGATAATGGCTTCTTCGTCTTCTTAAAGGCATTCTTGACTAACATCAACACCCTACGTCAAATCTCAACGATAACTAACGCTCACGAACATTACAGCGCGTATTTACAGCAAACCTGCTTTGCATGTTCCGAGGGGCGCTACTAGCGCCACACGTATGCGCCGAGCGCGAAATTTGCATAGACGTCATCTAACAGATGTACTCTCACCGCCTACCAACTGTCGTTTATCTAACACAACCCCTTCTTGGTGTAGGGATTTTTTTCCATCAGTGTATATACAGTTAAAGTTCCTTATGCACAGTTCCCTTATTCGAGTTTTCACTATTTGCGGGTTAAAAAATTGTGACCAAGTTCCTGTATTGCGACTAAAAATTTCTTTATTCGCGGATCCAGTCGGTATATTAAAAGGATTCGGTGTCCTTTATTAACGCATCAACATCTTTTGAGTACTGCTGGCACGTGCCGAGCGGCTTTTACAAAGAGTGTAACCGAATGGTCTAATATCAAAGTAAAACAAACCTTATTGCCACTATGCCTAAAGTACATTGTCAAATGCCGCCGCCGTATTACATGTTCCGCTATGTCCTTTGACAAGAGCCGCTTTCGCCACGGTCGGTGTTTTATTGCTTAAACTTGTCAGTCGTTGCAATAATTTTGATTGAATAACACACGTCTCTTCTGCTTTGTTCCCAATTTATAATGTCGAGTAAAAGGAAAGAAAAATTAGTGCTGCCGCTTAAAGTAAAAATAGAAATGCTTGACCATTTACGCCTTGGTGAGTCGTTTGCATCCATATCACGCTCTTTCAATGTTAATGAATCAACTGTACGATCCATCAAGAAATCCAAAGACAAAATAAGGAATTATATAACTTCAACCTCACTATCAGCAAAAATTGTTTGTGATCCAGCAATTGAAAAAATGGAAGCTGCGTTATCATTATGGATTGAAGATCGTAACCAGAAAAGAGTGCCCCTAAATGGTCTTATGATCCGCGAGAAGGCAAAGCGTCTTTACACACATTTTAAAGAACCTGGTGATGAACGTACAGATGGATGATTTCAAGCACCAGAAGGTTGGTTTGATAAATTCAAGGTGTGACAATCATTGCATAGCATTAAAATTGTTGGAGAAGCTGCATCTGCAGACACCGCCGCAGCAGAAAGATATCCAGAAGAATTTTCAACCTTAATGGCTCATGGTGGATACAAACCGAAACAAGTGTTTAATGCAGATGAAACTGCCTTGTTTTGGAAAAGAATGCCAAACAAAACTTTCATATCGAAAAGTGAGAAGTCCGCCCCTGGTTTCAAGGCAGCAAAAGATAGAGTTACACTGCTGCTGTGTTCTAACGCATCTGGAGATTGTGTTATAAAGCCACTAATGCTTTGCAGATCGTTAAATCCTTGTGCTTTAAAAAATCAAACAAGGACAACCTGCCAGTGTTTTGGCGTGCAAATAAGAAAGCGTGGGTTACAAGTGCTATTTTTTGTGACTGGTTCCGGAATTGTTTTGTTTCTGAAGTTGAGACTTATTTGAAAAAAATAATTTAGACTTTAAGGCCGTTCTAGTTTTGGACAATGCTCCAGGTCACCCTCGTGAGCTTGAAACTATGCATCCAAATATAAAGGTGATATTTTCACCTCCTAACATGAATGCTTTACTCCAACCCATGGACCAAGGAATAATCCAGGCGTTCAAGGCTCTATTACATTAGACGAACCTTCAAAATCATACTGGACACCATGGAATGTGATCCTGATATGAATGTGATGCAATGCTGGAAAAATTTTGACATAGCAAAATGCATTGTTAACATAAAAGAATAGTTGGAAGAACTGAAACCATACACATTGAAATCATGTTGGAAAAAACTGTGGCCTGTTCTGACTGTCGGAAATGATGAAGAATCCGAGCAAATTCAAACTTTAACTGCAAACATTGCTCAAGTTGCGAATGGAATAGGACGAGATGGCTTTGAACAGATAGAATCAAGTGACATTCAAGAGTTGCTTGAATTGCAAGATGAAGATTTGACCGAAACCGACTTGGAGGAAATGTTAAATCCGCATTCCATTGAAGAAGAGGCTTCAACGAGCACTGAAAAGGTGACCTTTAACTTGAAAAACCTGAGTGAAGGTTTACGGATGGCAAATGAGCTTTGTGATTTCTTCATGAAAATTGATCCATCTATGGAAAGAAGTCTTATTTTTAAAAGGCAAATTGTTAATGCCACAGCTGAATATCAATCTGAATTGAAAGACCTTTTTAAAAGCGGCAAAACAAGAAAAAATTACTAAGTTCTTTAAACCCTTGCCTAAGCCTGACAATAATAATTAATAGATATTGTTAAAAACTCATTAAATTGATTTTATTTTTATTTTTTTTTTATTTTGGAACCTTGGAACGTATCCCTTATAATCCCATACAAATTACCATTCCATATTCACGGTTTCTGTATTCGCGGCATATTTACGGAACATATACCCCGCGAATAAGGAGCTTTTACTGTACTTTGAAAGCTCGGCTCAGCCCATGGGAAAGACCAAATCAGCAATCAGCCAGCCAGAAAACCAGCTGAACCCTACAATTGCTGGTTATAGCTGAATACAGTGTATATACTTAAAATACAATTCACAGTAAAAATAATCTTGTATTTCCATTAAATTGCAAATCATATGCAACTGCAGAGTAAATTTTGCACTTTTGGTCACTTATGTCAGATATCTTCATCTAATAACAAACTTACTTTTTTGCTACCAACAAGAATAATTAGAACATTGGGGCAAAAGTGGCGAACTTCAGGTGTCCACTTTTCCGGAATATTTTCCAAACTATCAGGACAATCGATGCTGAAGCACATTACAATAACATAAATTTTGCACTTTTGGTCACTTATGTCAGATATCTTCATCTAATAGCAAACTTACTTTTTTGCTACCAACAAGAATAATTGGAACATTGGGGCAAAAGTGGCGAACTTCAGGTGTCCACTTTTCCGGAATATTTTCCAAACTATCAGGACAATCGATGCTGAAGCACATTACAATAACATCTGTGTCAGGATATGATAAGGGTCGAAGCTGATCATAATCTTCTTGGCCTGCTGTGTCCCACAGAGTCAGTTCCACCTACAGGACAATTTAAGTAACATTAAAAACAATAACAACAATGATTAACAGCATTTCATTTTCTTTTGTAACTAGTATGTACAGTTGCAAACAAATTAATCTGAACAAGCGGAAATTTCCATCAAGTTTTTGGTTTGATATTGATTTTAACTCACAACAATTTTGGTTTGGGTTGCAGTTTATGAGTTTTTGGTTGTTGTTTTAATTCTCAATATGTTTTTTTGGTTTCAGTTACTAGTTTTGGTTGTTGGTTTTATGATGTTTCTTAATAGTGTTTTCCATTTTTTCTAGTCTGAACCAGTGGACACAAAATGGATAGTATATCTCTAAGAAAGCATTCAAAATTATGTACTCTTTTCAGTGTTCGAATTACCCAGTGGTCCGCTGGCCATTGGCCAGTAAAACTACCGTCAGACCACTGAACTATTGATTTTACTTGGCCCAGATGGCCAGTATTTTTTTTTCTAACTTGTTGCAAGTTAGAAAATTAATTTCTATTTCTCTAACCTTGCTGTATGTTTTTTTTTTCAGGCTGCAAACTAATGAGAGGTTTAAAAAATATGGGAGGTAATTCCATTGATATGCATTATTTTCAGCATATATTGTAAATGTCTAATTTTTTGGTATTTTTTTTTTTTACGGACCAGTGAGCATTTTCGTGGACCAGTGGTTTGCAAATTCTAGTGGTCCGCTGGGCCAGTAGAAAATTTATTTCTAATTCTAACATCGCTCTTTTGCAGCACACATCTATGACTCAAAGACAAATTGCCAATGAGTGTGATGTTGGTTTGGGTACTGTTAATGTGATTTTAAAGAGGTTTAGGAAGACAGTGCCTTTTCTTCCAACAGAAAAGGAAAATGTGGGTGAAAACAGAAAATTACACATACTCAAGATTGTTTACTAGTTAGGAAAAGCAAATTAAATCCAAGATTGTCTGCTATAGACTTAAATAGACTAGGCAGCTAGTGGGATTAATGTTTCTGACATCACAGTCCATCGAAGATTGTTGGAAGCAGGGAGGACTGCCTGCAGACCAAAAAAGAAACAACCATTGACAGAGGCTCTGCAGAAAAAGAGGCTCCAGTGGGCAAAAGTAAGCAAAGACTGGGCTGTTGAGAAGTGGAAGAAGGCCATATTCTCAGATGAGAGTCATTTCTTTGTCCAAATAAAGTAAGTACCCTATGTCCACAAATCAGTAGCTGAGAAGACTTCTCCCATTCACCTTCTCCATGCTTCTAAACACTCAGCTAAACAGATATTCTAGGGTTGTTTTAGATATGACGGTCCAGAATCAGTTGTGCCTGTTGATGGTACGATGAAAAGTGACCAATACATAAAAATATTGGAGAAAAGAGTGGTCCCACAGATCCAGAAACACAAAGAACTCATCTTCCAACAGGGTCTTGCACCATGCCACAATTAAAAAATGAAAATAAAAAAAAAGTGAAAAAGTTCTTCAAAAATCACATTTAAATGCTTCAGTGGACAGGTAACTCTCTTGACATTAACTCAATACAGAATTTTTGGGCCATAGTGAAAAAGAGATTTGGGAAAACTTAATTGTGATACATAGGATAACTTAGTACAGTCCATTACAAAGGTAGGGTTTAGAGATGCAGAAAAAAGAAAAATGTGTTCTACATTGGTACAGTCCATGCCTAAGCAAATTAATGAACTTATTAGAGGAACAGAGAAGCATATATAAAAAAGTATTAGGTAAAGTTGGAGTTTAATTTTTGTACTTATTTTCTTGCAAAATTACAACTTTTCTTTAAAATATGAGTGTTCAGATTAATTTGTTCACTACTGTAAAACATCAAAATTTCAAAATAATGCAATTTCATATATTTATACCACAAAGGATATTCAATGAGCTCATTTTGAAGGAGAGATAGATCTCATAATAAGATAACACTAAAACAAAACTTAAAACTATATCAACTACTCAAATTTTACGATAAATGCTTGTTATTTTCTTGGATTTTTTAATTTCCAGTCGTTTGAATAGCTGCTTGATAGCACAGTCTTAAAAAATATTGTTTTTAGACAATATCTTGAACATCAGCCTAATTTCATACTACTAGAAGTATTTTTAAAGTGGACTTCTGCACTACACATGGATTTTCAACTGCCTTTTTCTGTTTTATGAGTGGAGAATAACAGAAACTTACAAATTACCATGTTAAGACTGCACCTGTGATTTCTGACATGAATTTCGTGGATCACAAAGCAACAAAGTGTTTGTATGGGGGGAGGGGGCATGTTTTAAACAAATGCCATGAAATCTATTAGAATTGTCAGAACAAACTGGATTAACACAGAGAAAAGTATGTTAAGTGACCAACAAACCCAAACCATGACTACACTGATTTCATGCAATGAGGGAATAATGCTGTAAGAATTCAATATAACAGGGTTCACACGGGTCAAAAAAGTGCTTAGAAGTGCTAAATATATATTTTTTTATTTTTTAAGGGCCCTTAAAAGTACTAAATATTTCACCAAGTCCTTAAAAAGTCCTTAATTTTACTTTCAGAATGTCTGATTCACGATTTTTGTGGCCAAGTAAACTTCCTCCAACTTATAAATCGAGTGCTTCTTCATTGTTTCTCGCACATATGTTGTGTCACCTTGCAGGAGCGCACGGTGTGGGATGATGGGGAATTTCTCACAATCTGGGGTGTTGATATTACAACATAAAAAAAACGCGCTTCTGTTGTGATGTTATCATTGTTCTTAGTGGAGGCTCCGGTGATGACGGGTGGTTTTGGTTTCGTTTAATCATCGACCGTTTTATTAGTTACGGATTATCAGAACTACTTTTAATTTTCTTTGTACCATAATTTTCGTCGTATAATCCACGGATTATCTACTAAAAAAGTAAATAATATAGGTTCTGCAGATTATACGCTGATTAAAAAAAAACAAGCTTTTACGGTCCTTCGATTTAAAAAAAAATCTGCACAGCGTAATTGAGCAGGGGAGGGAATATAATTGGAAAAGGAACTCCCTCGGAAAAATTTTCCTCAATTCAGGAGTTTGTACGGAGTGGGGAAAGGGGGGTGGGGGAGGAATGTCGTAATGAAAGATCGGGCAAGTTGTAAGGAGAGACGGCGGGGGTCATTTTGACTGACTGTTGTGTCATCTCTGTTTTTGTAAACCAGCCAATGAATGTACGCACTGCGCTTGCTGCACAAACCTAAACGTTCCTCCTTTCGGATCTCATGTGCTCTGCCTTGTGTTTAGTTTGTCTTTTGCCATTATGACCACGTCGTTGCTGCTATTTTCCTTCATTGCTTTTCATGATGCCTTTGAAAAGGAAACATTTCAGTTACACTGCTGGATTTAAACTTAAAGTGGTGGACACAATTGAGGATATGATCATGTCCCTGAGCAGAGTTTTGAGGTCAGAAAACAAACAATCGTGCAGTAACATGCGGAAAGCCGCTGTGCTGCCGTCTAAAACGTAAACAAATCCATCTGTAAATTCTGTGGGAGAATTCATGGAAGTTTTTTTATTGGCCCACGTATAAGCTGATCCCCCAATTCTGAAAGCAGGATTCCTGCAAAAACTTTCGACTTATACGTGAGTACATAAGGTATTTCTATGACTTGTTCTGTATCGGCCTTTCATCATTGCAAGGTGTAATGCAATACTCTATAGCTGCATTGGCACGATCTATGGATGTCACACCCTTTATCTGTTCGGCGATAAAAATATGAAAAAGTAACCTTTAAAAATGAATTTCTTCATTTAATACAATGGGGTTTTTTTTTCTCTCTTTCTTCTTCGGACTCCTGGGACATTATGTGACCGACTTTTCTATCGGAAATTCCACTTCCGGTTCAAAATCTATGATGAGTGGATTATACAGCGATTTTTTTCCCTGAATGTCACAGTCTGCGGATTATACGCCGACAATTACGGTATGTATTGTGTGCAGAGATGCCGTTTACTACGGATTCTCCGTTATCTACGGTTAACAACTACAGACTATGCATTTAATTCATTTTTCTATGGAGGATTTAGTGTAATACGATTTCTTTTCATTGCCGATTACTATGAACAGCTGCAATCAAAGCTTTGAGGCTGACTTCAGAGCAGAGTGCATATTCTTTGCCCAGAGCAAAAGAAAATATCTTTTTCTCTCTGTCTTTGGCAAACAGCCAAAGAAAACGTCCCACCACAGCAGCTGCATGCATTTGCTGCCTTATCATGTTCGTCTTCGAAATTAAATATGTAATTAATTAATATCGATTCTTCCTAGATTACATTTTATTTAATGTTGTAAAAGTGTTGTGTATTCCTCTAATGTTTCTGTCATGAACCTTTAGAAAATGTGTTTTATATTTCCACCTTCATTGTGCAATTGTTCTGAACAGCCTTATCTTTCTGCTTTCAATATATACTTATATTTCAAATGTTTAATGTAATGGTTTTTCTGACGCTCCGAAGCGATGCTTGCTGAGAAACATCTGCATGTGTTTTTCCCACTTCTACCTCCTGACTGTTACTCACATAATGTCAGATCTGGCGCACGCGTGCCAGATGTGACATATTTTTTCACGCTCCTTGCTCTTGACAGTGAGCTTTTGTCTATGTTATTCTGACAGATTTGCGAAGTGCACTTTTTTTTTTCTTTTTCTTTTAAAAATGTTCTGCTAAAGAGAGTGGTGTTTTTTAGCACATCTTTTGTAAAAAAAGATCGTGTTTATGTTATTGGTCTATTCGTCTCTCCGTACGTCCGTCTGTCTGTAGACACAATATCTCTGCAACTAATAGTCCGCTTTAAAAAATTCTTTTTGCATTAAAAAGCTTGAAATGTGCGAATGATGGCCCTTTATTTTGATTTTTTTTTTTTTACAATGCACAATTTCGCAGCTAGAGGGCATAAATGCAAATGATTTGAATTCAAAATATATTTTATTCCATACATTTGCTTCTAAATATCCAATTAAAAAATTTTTTTGCCTTTCGATTCTACTCAGGCGAAGATCATTTTTAGGTATAGTCACTTTTTCAAGTTACGCATAGATTCTCCGCTAGGGGGCGTAAAAGTAAATTGTGTTTCCCCTGATATCTCTGCTTCTAAAACTGATTTGAAAAATTATTTCTGCAGTGGATACAGCTCCACAAGAGAAATCTTTCACATATAATTCCTAATTTTTGGTAATAGCTTAGCTTCCTGATCATTCAGTGTAAACACACTTTATTTCATACATAAAATTATTAAATATATTGTATAAAACTACCATCAAATTATGCATATAAGCTGTATATAAAATGTAAATTAATTTACTGTTTAGACTTGATCCCATTTCCATGCTATCTCATTATATCGGTATGCTGAAGCAAATACTCCAAAACCCAAAAAATTCTGAAATTCAAGACACTTCAGTTTTTTGAAGCATTTCAAATGGTGATGCTCAACCTATACCAAAAGTTTCACCGAAAGTGATGAACACGTGTTGGCCTGTATCACAAAACTACATGCTTGGTGTATAGAAGATTAATGCTACATTAGAGCTAAAAAAAGATTAACATCTTAAATAAGCCAGATGCTTGGAACTAACTATACTGCAGTACATGATACAGAACTTCAACAACAGCTATACTGCACAGGCACTTTTTCGAAATGCTACATTTTGATCACCGATCAGCACCAAGACTAATCAAAACAGATTTGAACAAAACCTTGCATCTGCAGTATTTTGTAAAGTTGAGTACGTATTTGGTGTACAATCAATTCTCCCATGTATGCCAGAGACATTTGATGGCAATTCTGTGTAGCTTGTTGCAATACCTTTTTGTACACATATCAATTCTGTACAGGGATGGCAAATTTGTTTTCCTACACCCAACAAAGATTGATGATCAATCATCTCTTGTGCTCCATACACTGGTGATGGCTACAAAATATTTCTTTGACACTCTACACAACAGTAGCTCCTACAAGCTTATTAACCATGTGCCTTGCCTTTTAATGCCAATCCTGTCCACCTAATCTGTTCAAAAGTATCATTATTTGCATACCTTGACCATTCTTAATGTAACAGTTAATTTGCATGAAAATTGGACTGAATTTCATATATTTTTTCAACCTGAAAAATTACAATATAATTTTTCAAAGTAATCCTTATATGATTGAAGTTAAATTTAAATTATAAATATTGTCACTACAATTTACCATAACTTCGTTTATACAAAGAAATAATTAAATTTAGAAAGAAAATTGATAATCAAAGGACACTGCGTGTGCAAACTGAGATGTAATAGTTTGCACACACAGTGTCCTTTGATGATGAGTTTAAATATAACAAGTTAGTAAAATCATGCAATGCATTGATTATGATACGCTTTCCAACATACCAGAAATCATTACTCAAATTATGAGAATAATGACTGTGGAATAAATCTCGCTCCTGTGTCCTGACCTTTGACCCCATTTCGATTATATTAAACAGAATTGGTTCAGTATACCTCTGGAACAATATACTAAAGTTTTGTCGCAATCGGAGCATTTTTACTCAAGTTATGAGGATAATGGCTGTGGAATAAATCTCGCTGCTGTGCCCTGACCTTTGACTCCATTTCATCCATTTTCAAAAGGGTTCGTCCCCAGGTGGTCCCCTACCACACACTAAAATTTAATTGAAATCAAACCATTTTTATGCGAGTTATCGTGTGGACGGACAAAGCTACGGTTGGAAAGAGTAAAAACAGCTCCCCCCTCCCTCCTGATGAGTTTAAATATGAAAACAATTAATATATTTCCTGATACATGATCCATGTGTGCAGCTTACCTGCTTTCCATCAAGTTCTATTTCTGCAAAAGAAGTTTCAAAAATTGTTGGTACATACACTTCAGGAAACTCATCTCTGCTGAACACAAAGAGAAGACATGTTTTACCACATGCTCCATCACCCACAATGACCAACTTCTTCCTGATTGCTGCCATTAATTAGCCTGGAAAAAAAAACAAAAAACACTGCATCAAACAGATAAGGCTTCATTGGCAGAAATTTTGACACTGGTTTGGGGGGAGGGGTATGATGTTTTTTAAATTACAGAAATTCAATAAAAGTTTTACATCTGTCTACAAATATGACTTAAGTCATTCTTTTGAAGGCCATGCTATAAAGCTAGAAAGTACAATATATCTTTACAAAGAGAAAAAAATCTGAAAAAAAAAAAAAAAGTAAATAATTTCACAAATGTTTCAGAAAGTTACGGAGTTTTTATTAATGAAGAAAAATGCAGCACTCTTGATTTTAGTGATTGATCCAACAAAGAGTTTGCATTGCAATTTTACCTTAACAAATTTAGTTCTTT